>CM075249.1:10000-1505000 GCA_037678475.1 x Bolboschoenoplectus mariqueter | reverse complement strand
GTTATGGAGCAGAAGTATGGTTGGATAATAGATTATTTGAATATAGTGTCAAGCATAGAATACTATCATTCTTTGTATAGGAATTGAGTTCAAATCGCAATATGTAAAGGGCACTGACAATACTGATTTTATTATTTATGTAAAATGAATTATTATTTATATTAATGATTTTATTATGTAATTTATTTTGTACAATATTTTAGTATTTAATTTAAATACAACTAATCTGAATAATAACTCACTTAAGTTATATAATAAAAATATTTGTACAAATAAATTATATAATAAAGTCGTTAATATAAATAATACCTCATTTAATATAAATAATAAAATCGATATCGATAACGATATCGATATATGTATACCAGCTCCCCATTGGAAATATCCAGTTGTCACAAACTCTACATTATGATGATTTAGTATGGTTACTTAAACGCATTCCGTTAGTCATGTACCAACCAGTCACAGAGAATAGGCCCAGTACTGATGATTTCTAACGAATGAAAATGAACAATGTATTTTAAAAAGAAACAGCAAAACATATCAACAAGCTATATATTCTAACCCCCAATGAATATCAAACGAATCTCTACTTCCTTTTAAAAAATATATATAAATTGAAAAGAACAATGTACATGCCAATTGAACCTATTATCTGAGCATTATTCATTGTCCTGAGCATATTTCATAATGCATCCAAAATTCAAGAACAACAAAAGAAATTGTGGTCCTTGCATTGCAGCTCTAGCTCCATTTACAACGTAACATAACATAATTTATGTACTATAAACAAAGAAAAAGAAAAAAATAGTACCAACACGAGTATACCAGACCCGTTATAGACAAACAATAAATCCCAGGAAAAGAAATAAAACATTGATAATAAAAAATATGAACACTAGACCCCAAATCACCTATTATATGTCTTCCATTAAGCATAAAATTATTTACATCAGCCATATACTGGTTAGCATCTCGAAGAGTCCAACAATGTGCAGTTTTTAGTTCCTCAAAACAGATTTTTTCTTCCAGTCGAAAGAAAAACTGCAGCAACTTCTCCTGAGGAGGCAGTGTGGATACACGCTAGAACTGTTTCAATGAATTTTATTACAATTATCAGACTAACATTATTACAAAACAGAACTGGAAATGAAAAGTATAATTGTCCCGAAAAAGAAATCTTGAAATATCCAATTACCATTCATATAACACCAAAACTACAATCCAACTAAACTGGTTATAGTGTATTTTAACTGTATTCAAGTAGGGATAATTATGTCATTTTTCATATATTATGTGGTAAAAAAGATACTTCTCACTAACAGGAACAAATAGGCAACGCTTCATTTACTGCTTTCCACTCTTTCAAATAGAAGTAAGAAAACAATTTTCCAGCCCCGTTATGTAACCAGACAAAAGGTGAAGAAACTTCAATTCTGATATTTTTCAGTCACCACAGACATGATATGGTACTATAGAAATAAGACAAAATAAACATACCTCTGTCTCTAATAGCTCGCAAGGAAGAACATCTCTTATTGATTGCAGCTCCAGTAACACATATATGCACTCCTTCAACTCACTCACTCTGTACCCAGTACTTCTCTCCAGCTTAGTACTCTGAAATCATTTCACAAAAATATAGTTTTTTTAACTTTTCTAAAATTTCACAAACATTTACCATTAATTTAAAAATCCCTGAAATAAGTTTTCCAAAAGACAGCAAAATCAATCACTCAATTAGTGAAAGAAGTGTGTCTTGAGTTCAATTGTCACTGATGTTTTGTATTTTAATTTATTAAAATTGCAAAAAATGTTGTAGCTGCCTTTAAGCTACTTAGAAGCAGCTTTTTCTTCTTTTTTTTTTAATTTTTCTGTTTGTGTTTTAATCGGTTGTATTCTGAACTTCTCTTTTAATAAAAAGAGGGAAGGCACCTTTACTTTTTTACTCAAAAAAAAAAAAAGGTTTCCCAAAGGACAGAAATCTCATTAGAAAGTAGAAACACAAAAGAGAGGAAAAGAAAATTACCCAAGGATAATTTGTTGGCTGAATTGTGAATCTTGCCAAGAAAACAGCTGAGGCAGCAACAACTGAAGGTAAAAACTTGATACAACCATAATCGATAAGACTCAGCTCAGCTAGGTATTGTGCCAAGAAATCCAGTTCCAAATTCGAATACTACAATATTGAAAAAGATAACAATTATAATTTCAGTTGCAAGGCATATTGAAATGAATTTAAGAAACCAAATTAGACAAAAACTAAACTACCTTGCTGTATTCTTGGCCATCCTTCACAAACCTCCAAAGGAAAGTCACGGTTGTCCGATTTCCCACTTCAAATTTCAATATTTGTAGCACATCACTCCCCATTTCCAGAATCTGCATTTGAGGACCAGAACTCTAAGAACATATCCAGCTTTTTTAGCAAAAAAAAAAAAAGAATTATGAAAATCTAAAAAGATTAGAAAATTAGGCCGACCTCTTGCTTACTGTAGGTGTTGGTAGTGATACACCAGAAATCATTGACAGTAGGTGGAGTTATTTCTTCATATTTCCTGAACAAAATCAACCAAATATACCTATCCGTAAGACATAAATTGCACCAAATCGAGCAAACTTGTCAATCCCTACTGAACCAGATTAAACCAGACAGAAAAACCCAACCATAGATTATCACATTGCCAAAAGTGATACTAACTTTAACAAACAAACAAAAAGTATTTCTACACTTACGAAGCAATAAGCATTGCAGAGGCGCCGAGGAGCAGAAGCCTCTGTACTTCAATAGCATTGTAACTGAGAAACCAGTCAATGTATGATACTGTCAGGTTTAGTGTGTCGGGTACAAGCTTCTGCACTTCCGCCACATCAACCAACCAATCAATCAAGAACCCTCTTATATTTTGTGCTGCTCCCCTCAAACTAAAAGGATACATCCCATTTTCCTTTTTTTTTCTTTTTTGAGAGATAATTAAATGCCAATCTCCATTGATCGGAGATACTGATATATGTCTGAAGCATAAAGGCATACCATCTGTGCATCTTCAATCTCATTTTCTTCGACCGTGGTGCCTGTGGTAGAAACGATGACACTAGAGACCTCGATTACCTTGAGAGAAGACTTCTGGAGCTCCGAATCTTGTTCTTTCTTACCAGATATGGTACTTTTGATCTCTGATGGAACAGCACGACATCGTGAAGTCGCGGCGTTGGATGGATTGGGCAAATCACTGAGCGCAAGTCGCTTCTTCTTCGATGGAGGCTGAGATCTCGAGGCCCCCATGGCTGAGGCACGCTTGGCCGCCGCACGAGTGAGGCGAGGAGGTCGTGAAGTCGCGGCGTTGCATGAATTGGGCAAATCGCTGAGCTCAACTCGCTTCTTCTTCCATGGAGGCTGAGACCTCGAGGCCTCCATGGCTGAGGCGCGCTTGGCCGCCGCACAAGTGACGCGAGGAGGATAGTTCTCTTTCTCCGCCATGGCTACTTTCCTCGGAGGTGGAGATCTTGATTAGGGTTAGGGTTGGAGAAAATCGTTAAATTATTTGGTGAAATTCTCACTTTCGTGATTTCTATCTTTACATGATTACTCTTATGATTTTTTATGAATTAAACAAAAATTTCTGTATGAATTTCAATCCTAATGTGTCTATGATTTTTTCAAAATGAGATTGAATTGTTATCCATGGTGTTCTCGCAATTTTAAGGCGAAGAATTTATTTTTAAAGGATAATTTTTGTCTATTTGATTCAAAAGTTTTAATGACGGAGATTAAGTTCTTCTCTCAGATCAAGAAAAACACAGAAAGATTTGTAATACAATTTAGTGAGTATTTTTTTATGTCCGAAAAAAATTCGAAATTATAAAATTTAAAATAAATTAGTCAAAATTATAAAATAAGAAAAATCAGATTCTTAGAAAACGGTATTTGAAGGCTGATTTCTATAAATTTAGTCTTTGAAAGTTAATTTTTCTGGTAAATTCTGAAAAACTGTCCACTAAAAACTGATTTTCTAGAAAATGGTATCTGTAAATCAAGTTCTAGGAATTTAATTTCAATATATGGTTTTTGGAGGCTATTTTTTTAGAATCCGTCCTGAATGAAAGTCGTTTTGTGAGAATCTAAATTTTCTTATTTTATAATTTCATCAATTTATTTTTAATTTTATAATTTGTAATTTTTTTGCCAACATAAAAAAAATATCATTTTATTGAAGAATTGAATGAGAATTTCAAAAAAGTGTATGCACTACTTCATTTCAATAGCTATTAAAAGATGGATTAAATTGTCAAAATTTGATCTGTTGAGTTTGTTTAGTTTTTGATGTAAGTTGAAACAAAATTAAAATGATGTAATTTGTTAGTTGCGGATAAATATGATATATTCAAAATATCAGATTAATTTGTCTTATTATTAATAATTTAAAAATAATTATTTGAGGTTTAATTTTATTTGACACAAATGTGAAAAAAATTGATACAAATTTTAACATGATATATTGAAAACATTTTAATAGTTACTAAACTTCCTTTGCTTGTTGGAAAATAAAAGTGAAAAACAAAGAAATTGAAGAAAAATACAAATGCAACAAACAACGTAATAGAAAGGATGCAATTAGTTTTTACTAATACTCTAATCTAAACAATATATAAGTGTTTATTAATTTAGATAAAAAAAAATTAAGAAGATGGTAGCATGTACCCTATTATATGCAAGTTGTTATAACATATTAATAATTTTGGAAAGGAAGGTCTAATAAGAGGAGGTCTAATATTTATCAGACCGAAATTTAATTCGATGAGTTAATAGTTTTTGATGGAACATCAAATGATTCTTAAATTATATGAAATTTAAAACACAATCAATTTATAAATTAAAAATTGAGTTTATCAATTTTATTTATTTTTGAAAATTTTTAAAAAATTTAAAAATTAATTATTAAAAGTATCAAAATAATAAATAATAGTTATCATCTCATCTCTCCCTTAATAATTTTGCATTGCCTGAAACGAGGCATACATATCAAGTCAACAGAGAGATACCACGATAGCAAGAGCGAGGGGCAAATTCGTCATTTAATCTTCCAGAGCTGATCCTAGTAAATAGAGGAGTGTCCGAAGCAGCAGGTCCCCCACAAAACCCTAGATCCTGCTCTCTCTCTCTCTTCCTCTTTTTTATTTATCTCTTTTTTATCTCCAATCTCTCTCCTCTCCTCTCCTCTCCTCTCCTCTCCTTCTGGCTTCTCTCCGCCTCTTCAACCTCCTCAGGCGCTCCTATAAATTCTCAAGGTATCGCAATCAAGTTGTTATTACTGACGATATGTAAATGTACTGATATCACCTTCTCTGCTGTACTGAGTTATTAGACTGTTCTTGCGAGTGTAGAGCTGTGGATTATTTTCCTTTTTCTCCTAATTCCTTACTTATTTCTGTATCTCTTGGAATTAACTATGCCATCTGTTTGCAAATCTTTGAAAAAATTAGTCATTTAGATGTGCAGGCTTTGAACAGGATTCTTCTCTCAGATTTGCACTCAGTTTATTAATTTATGGTATGGATTTGTTGTACTAGAATGAAATTAAGTGATCTATAGATTACTAGTTGTGTTGCTGATACTAACTTCACCATGATTGGGGTTAAATTTTGGTTTCTTGTTTAAATTGTTAAATCTAATGGTTCAAATAAATTAAGTACTTGTAAATTTTTAACTAAGCTTTCATCCTAGATGAATTAAAGAAAACTTTTAAAGTAGTTGACTTTTTGGGAAGTCCTTTCAAAAGTTTAAGGGCTTATTTCCTTATCAGTGTTGCAATTTACCAGTACAGTGAGAATATTTACCAGTTTATAAGTATGTCTCCCATGTTTGTTTGATTGTTTTCCACGTTTAAGTTCAGAAAATAAATCAACAAATCTTGATTTCACTTTTGCCCCTTTTACATCCAACCAGAGAGATGTCAACGAACCAAGTAAGCGCTGACAAGCCAAGAACCAGGACGGACCTCTTACTAAAAGTCCAAAATAGAATTCAAACATACTGGGATGAACACAAGGTTTTTGAGGCAGAGGCGGGTCAGGTACCTGCTAAACTCGGTGACAAGTTTTTTGGCAACTTCCCCTACCCGTACATGAATGGTCTCTTGCACCTTGGTCATGCCTTTACTCTTTCAAAGCTTGAATTTGCGGCTGCATATCACCGCCTGTGTGGCAGGAATGTGTTGTTGCCCTTTGCATTTCACTGTACGGGGATGCCTATTAAAGCTTCTGCAGATAAGCTCAACAGAGAGATCGCTCAATTTGGTACTTACCTCAGTTTTCACAATTACATTTTTTATTGGTAGTGTAGTGAGGTAAGAGACCTATGCTTTAAAGCATAGGTTTGGTAGTCTGCTGATACTACGTGGTATTGTAACGCTTGATTATATTCAGTATGGTGCTTTCAAGCATTACCTTATGGAATTTTAATATATTAGATCTAGTGCCTGTATAATATTGGTATTTGCAGACTGTAATGTATTATTCTTATGTTTCCTAGCTTAATACTATTTTTTCTGTGTACTGCCTGTTATCATTGAGATCATGTCTAGTGGTGGTAAATTCTGATCATGACTGATACTGGCATACAATGGGTATGTCTAATACAGTCATTACCAGTATTGCCTGGTAGTTGTATACACCAGCCATGTCAGGCAGTTCAATGTACCTTCAATTCCAGGTATTGCTACTTTGCAGTTTGCACTAACACCCATTCACATGTCAGGTAATCCCCCAAAATTCCCTTCAGAAGAGGATGAAACTGTCCTTGATGCACCTGCAGATTCGACCGAAGCTTCAACTGCACAACCTGACAAGTTCAAAAGCAAGCGGTCGAAGGCCGCAGCCAAGACTGGTACAGTCAAGTACCAGTGGGAGATCATGAAGAGCTATGGCCTGACTGATGAGGAGATAGCTAAGTTCAGGGATCCGTACTACTGGCTCAGCTTTTTCCCTCCTCTAGGCAAAGAAGACTTAAAAACTTTTGGATTGAGTTGTGACTGGCGGAGATCCTTCATCACGACTGATCGAAACCCTTTCTATGATTGTTTTGTCCAGTGGCAAATGCGCAAATTGATGGGTCTGGGTAAAATTGTGAAAGACAATCGGTACACAATTTTCTCTCCTTTGGATGGCCAGCCTTGTGCTGACCATGACAGAGCCTCTGGTGAAGGAGTGCAGCCACAGGAGTATGTACTAATTAAAATGGAGGTTGTACAGCCATTTCCTGAGAAATTGAAACCCTTGGAGGGCAAGAAGGTTTTTTTGGCAGCAGCGACTCTAAGGCCTGAGACCATGTACGGTCAGACAAACTGTTGGGTTTTACCTGATGGTAATTATGGTGCATATGAGATTAATGATACTGACGTGTTCATTTTGACTGAGAGAGCGGCTTTGAATTTGGCATACCAGAAGCTGTCACGTGTACCAGAAAAGCCGAGCTGCTTGGTTAAGCTGAGAGGGTACGATCTGATTGGCTTGGCATTAAAGTCTCCCTTGGCATTTAATGAGGTGATATACTCGCTCCCGATGCTGACTATTTTGACTGATAAGGGTACTGGTATTGTGACCAGTGTACCAAGTGACTCGCCAGACGATTACATGGCCTTGCATGATTTGATCTCAAAGCCTGCGCTGAGAGCTAAATATGGCGTCAAAGATGAATGGGTACTACCATTTAAGGTTATACCGATAATTAACATACCCGAGTTTGGCGACAAATCAGCTGAAACCGTTTGTATCAATTTACAAATAAAATCCCAAAATGACAAGGACAAGCTTGCTGAGGCAAAGAAGCTTACCTACTTGAAAGGTTTTACTGAAGGAACAATGATTGTTGGGGAGTTCAAGGGCAAAAAGGTCCAGGAAGCGAAACCTCTGATAAAGGTTCAATTACTGGATGCTGGGCTAGCAGTGTTGTACTCTGAACCTGAGAAGAAGGTCATGTCAAGATCAGGTGATGAGTGTGTGGTGGCACTCACCGACCAGTGGTACATAACTTATGGTGAAGAAGAGTGGAAAAGGCTAGCTGAAGAGTGTCTACAGAGGATGAACACGTTTTCAACGGAAACCAGAAATGGGTTTGAGCACACACTGAGCTGGCTTAACCAGTGGGCTTGTTCACGATCTTTTGGATTAGGTACCCGTATCCCGTGGGATCCGCAATTTTTGGTCGAGTCCCTTTCTGATTCAACCCTTTACATGGCATACTACACTGTGGCCCATATTTTACAAAATGGCGACATGTATGGGTCCAGTGTTGGCATGATTAGACCTGACCAGATGACTGATGCAGTGTGGGATTACATTTTATGCAATGGGCCTGAACCAGAATCCGATATCCCGTCCTCTCTTCTAGCCAAGATGAAGCAGGAGTTTGAGTACTGGTACCCATTTGATTTGCGGGTTTCGGGCAAGGACTTGATCCAAAATCACCTCACTTTCTGTATCTACAACCATGCGGCCCTCCTTCCAGAGCACCATTGGCCACGTGGCTTCCGGTGCAATGGGCATTTAATGCTTAACTCTGAAAAAATGTCAAAATCAACCGGTAACTTCATGACTCTTCGTCAGGCCATAGAGAAGTATAGTACTGATGCAACTCGATTTGCATTGGCTGACGCAGGGGACGGCATGGATGATGCAAATTTTGTTTCTGATACAGCAAATTCTGCAGTATTGAGGTTAACAAAAGAGATTGCTTGGATGGAAGAGGTGTTGGCAGCTGAGTCAGCTCTTAGAGTGGGTGGACCAAGCACCTACGCAGACCGGGTATTTGCAAATGAGATCAATTTTGCCATCAAAGAGACCGAGAAGAGTTATGAAGCGTTCATGTTTAGGGAGGCACTGAAAACTGGGTTTTATGATTTCCAAGCTGCCAGGGATGAGTATCGATTCTCATGTGGGGCTGGGGGCATGAACCGTGAGCTGGTGATGAAGTTCATGGATGTGCAGACCCGATTGATAGCTCCCATTTGTCCCCACTATGCTGAGTATGTGTGGGCAGATATTCTGAAGAAAAGTGGGTTTGTGGTCAAAGCAGGTTGGCCTGTCGCCGGTGACCCAGACCCAACTCTACGGAAGGCAAATAAGTACTTGCAAGATACGATTGTGCTTATGAGAAAGTTGCTGCAGAAACAGGAAGCTGGTCCGAAGAAAGGGAAAAAAGGTGGAGCTGCAGTGTCAGCTTCGTCAGCGCCTAAATTATCAGTTGGGCTGATATATGTCAATGAATTGTATGACGGGTGGAAGGCCGACTGCCTGAATATACTCAAGTCAATGTTTCGTATAGAAACACGGTCCTTTGTGCCCAATGAGGAGATTGACAAAGCAATAAATGCGGGGATGATTGAACAAGATCCTGATCCAAAGAAGATGAAGAAAGAGTGCATGCCGTTTGTGAGGTTTAAAAAGGACGAGGCCTTGAAGGTGGGCCCACAAGCACTCGATTTGAAACTGCCTTTTGGGGAAATGGATGTGCTGATAGAGAACAAGGAGTTAATCAAGAGACAGTTGGGAGTAGAACAGCTGGAGATCCTCAATGCGAGAAATCCAAATGATGTGCAGAAGGCTGGGAGCCATCAACATTTGGTTACACAGGCCTCGCCGGGAAATCCGGCTGCTGTTTTCATGACAGAAGCTGAGTTTGTCAGTGTTGGGGCCCACAACATGGCTATTGCAGGGTAGTATTTATCATCAATTTTTTTTGTTAGCCCAAGTTGATTCAAAGTTTTGTTGTTTAAGAGTTATGATCAGTTATAAAGTGTCTCATAAAATGCTTTTTTTTTTGTGCGAATTTTGGGTGTAGCTGGTACTTACTTTGTTGCTTTAATTATTTAGTAAATTTGACATTAATTGTTTGATCTCATGAAATCTTGAAAAAAAAATTTCTGAGTTTATGTGGCTCTAGACTGATAGCAACTCCCTTGTATGTTTCTATTTCACCAAAGTTAAATGAAGATTTTGTAGTTCCGGTGTACTTTATTATTTAACTTAAAATGAGTTTTAAACGAGTTGTTATTATTTATATTAACATTTTTATTTATATAATTTATTTGTATAATATTTTTATTATTTAATTTAAATGAGATACTATTTATATTAATGATATTGGAGTTGAATAACAAAAATATTATCAAAATAAATTATATAATAAAGTAGTTAATATGAATAATAAAATTGATATCCATCTCTCCCAAACATTTTTCTTTTTTTTAATTGTGTACTGGTACTATTATATTATATACGGTGTTGACTGCTCGTGCTGTAACTAATCTTTAGTGGTGTTTAACACATGGTGTTATTTGATCTAAAAGACCTACTTTCACTATCAGGTTCTTCTTTAACGGGTCTGCGCCTGATATTTACCCGCTTGGGATTGAACCTTCTCTAGTTAGTTCCTCAGCACATTTGAAAATTTTTTTAAGGTAAAGATGAGGATTAAATTATTTAAATTTAAATACTTATAAAAAAATTTATTTAAATTTCAAATTTATTTGTTTTTATCACTAGATAAAAAATAAAGGTCGGTTCTCGGCACATTTGAAACTTGACAAGAAGAAATTCCTCAGCTGTTCAATCTTCAAAATACAAAAGCAACACAATTCAGGGTTCCTTTTTAGAATCTAATAGAACCACAAAACAAGACCACAACAAATTGCAAGTGTATCTTTTCATTTTTTTTTAATAAACAATCAAAGTTAAAAAAAAAAATGTTTGCCCAACCCAGCAAAATCTCAAAAAAATATTCATCATCTTACTTTTCAGATATCATAAAACTAAAACCCAACTAAACCGGTACATATTGCATTCCAAAAATGTGTCTGGGTAGGAACAATTCTGTCATTTTTCATAATTTGTAACGCAGAAAAGACATATCTCATTTGCAAAGACAGATTGGAAATGCACCATTTAATACTTCCATCTCTTTCAAATAGAGTTTGAAAACAAATATATTGTTGAAACCTTTCGTTTTGTTAATTTTACACCACCAAAGAAATTAGCCCTCTGCCAATATATGTTTTATACTGAGCTGCACTTGCTACTGGGTTTCCCTGCTATATTTTTATCCGATTTTTCTCGGCTGTTTCAGAGTATTATGTAATATACGTTAGAGTAATACTGATTATCATTTGATTGAGAATTGGTAAGAGATCAAATATTTATATGAAATACAAAATTATTGGGATAAATGGGCAACTAGTTTTTTTGTACATGACACACTATTATTTCTACCTGTAGAACAATGGTGATTTGATCATATAATATCAGATAATGATTCAGGTCTATTGTGCAAAATATTATGACTCTGTTTGCACTGTTAAATTATTGAGAAGGAATCTAATGTCAATGATTATCGGTGTCAAATGATGCCAATTATATTTTTTGTACTTGAGTTTATAAATTTAAATCTTTACATGTATTATATATCATCTCAATAATATATATATATATATATATATATATATATATATATATATATAATCACAAGATTTTAACTTTATTTCGATAACTATCAAGAGAGGGGGGTTAAATTGTCAAAATTTGAACCATTGATTTTATTATGCATACTCAAATAAAGTTGAAATAATGTGAAATTTTGTATACACTAGTTATTTAAAAGTTTTTAAAGAAGTTATTTGAATTTCAGTTTCATTGGCACTTATTTAGCACACAAAACCATCGACTTTGGATCCCTCCTCAGTTTTATTTAGGACTACTTGCTCCTAGTATTGTTCTTGATCTTTCCGGTAATCAAGTTTGTAATTTATTATACCAGGGTTAAGTATAGTTGGCACACCAAAATCAAACGAGATAAACTTAACATCAATTTAAAAAATAAAATCCTAGTCAGCTTGATGTGAAAGTGTCGTCAGTAGGCGGTAATTTATTCGCCTAATCTTGCAAATAACAGCCTCCTATGTATCCTCCGGATCAGTCCCATCGAAATGTAACGACTCGGATCATCTTAAAATCTTCTGCATACATATTCATGCTTAATTAATTTTCTTCAATATTTCATCAGATGGATATGAAATCAGTAGCAACTAGTGACATTTGATTATCTATCTTATTGATGCTTAATTCAATCCCCATTTGATTTCCCATACAACAACTCACAGCTTTTGCCTTTCTTGCTCTGGTTCTTGGAATTCCAGCAACCAACAAATTGTGCACTAATAGTTCTTGCAAGCTGTAAGTTTTCAGCAAACCCATATTTTCTACTTCTACATTAATTATTTTGCTTCCTGATTCTTTTTTTTCCAATGGATCCCTTCAAAAAAAGAAAAAGAAAAGGGAAAACAGAAAAACAAATAAGGCTGGTTACTGGACAGTTGTCTCATTTTTTTTTTTTTTTTTTGCCTAGCCTGATCTCTTGTTCTACTTCAGTAACACAACAAAAGAAAAAAGAAAGGAAAGAAAAGAAAAGGAAAATTCACATTGTTCTGCTCCAAAATATAAAACAAATTCATATTAGCCACCCTTAATTATCCCCATCATATTGTTGATACGCTCGTGCCATTACCGCTATTTTCTATAATTCTGCCTTTGCTCTTCAGATTGTCCAGTGAAAAAAAGTTACCTTAGCTTTTGTAGTTTTCTTCAAATTATCTCCTTGGATTTGTCTTCCTAGCTATTTCTAATTGTTCCTTTAATCTTTTAGTTTATTTTTTCCAATTACCCACAAAAAATATAATCTCCTGATAAAAAATTAATAAGAGACTTTATTGTTGTTGCTAGTGATATACATCATGGAGTTCTTGAGGACTACTGTGAATGAAACCATCCCTTTGGTTGTTGCTACAATCGTTGAGCATGCTGCGTATCCCTTCCAAGTCCGCAAAAAAATAAGAGACTTGGTGTCGGCAACCAGAGACTTGGTGGCAATAAAGGAGGATGTGAAGACAAGCATAGTCAATGCTGAGAGGGAAAACGGCACTCAAACAAAGCGAGTTGAAGAATGGCTGAATAAGGTGGAGGCTATTGAAAAAGATGCAGAGGAGATCCCACAAAACTACCACAAACGCCAACGATCTATCTGGTCAGATTACATGACCTGTAGAAGTGCGGTGAAGAAGCTTCGTGAAGTGAAGAGTTTGTGCGATCAGAGAACAACTATTGAAGTGACCATGCATATGCCACCTCCTCTTGCACAAGAAATGCCAACATCATCATCAAAATCGGTAAATTTGGACTTAGCGCTTCAACATATTAAAGATGATGCACACACTATCATTGGTATTTATGGTATGGGTGGTGTTGGAAAGACACACCTCTTAAAGCAAATCAATAACGAACTTTCTAAAGATAGTACCACAAACCTGGTGATTTTTATCTCATGCTCCAAAGAGTGCTCAGAGGAGAAGATTCAAGATGAAATAATTGATAAGCTGGGCCTTGCAAAATGCAATTTCGTGGAGCAGAAACAGGCCACTCTCTTCAATTTCCTGAAGCAAAGGAGCTTTGTGCTGCTTTTGGATGATCTCTGGAACAGAGTGGATCTCGAAACTGTCGGCATTCCGTTGGACCTAACTGGTACATGCAAAAGGAAAATTATTCTGACTACAAGATCAATTAGGGTTTGTGGATTAATGGAGGTACAGGGAAAGATCAAGGTGAATGTTTTGAATTGGGATGGGGCATGGAATCTCTTCAAGGAGAAAGTAACCGAGGAGACTATTGTATCGCATCCGCTCATACAAAAATACGCGGTGGAGGTTGTGAAGGAATTAGGTGGATTGCCATTGGCTCTTATTACCGTTGGAAGAGCAATGTATGATAGAACTGATCCCTGTGAATGGGAGCTTGCTGTTGAGCTACTTAAACAGGCACGCCTAAATGATGTCGAACTCTCTGATACATATGAAAATGTGTTCAAAGTACTAAAGTTTAGTTATGATAAGTTGAGAAATGATAATCTAAGAGAATGCTTCCTGCATTGCTCGTTATGGCCAGAGGATTATGAGATAGAGAAGGATGAACTCGTAGAGCTTTGGATGGGGTTGGGTTTGATCGATGAGCCTGATGTGAACATGGCTTACAATGTTGGATATAACCATATAAGAGAGTTGCAAGCTGTATGCTTAATGGAAACAACTGATAAAGATTCTCGAGTTAAGTTGCATGATGTAATCCGAGATATGTCATTATGGATAATAAGTAACCAAGGGGTTGAAAGAAACAAATGGATCATTTGTTCAGATGCATCTAAGAATACTAAAGGGATTGACATTCAAACGAGAACTGAGAAAATACTGTTAATGTTCCAACAGAGTAACTTTTCCATTTCATGTGCCAGTAGCAATACCAAACTCACTACACTGTTGTTCACTCGTAGTAGCCTAACCAATATAAAAGGCCTCCGGCATCTATCGTTTTCTAAACTTACCGTTCTCAACTTACAAAAGAATAGGTTCCATGTTTTTCCCATAGAGGTATGCAACTTAATTAGCCTCCGGTTTATTGATCTATCATATAATGAAATCCAATCATTGCCCAGTGAATTGGGAGCTCTTGTTAATCTTAAATATTTGTTTCTGAAAGAAAACGGTATTCGCTCCATCCCAATTGGGACTATACCAAAAATGAAAGCTTTGCATGTGCTATATTTAACTCTTCGTCGTGGATATTACAAAAAGACAATCCGAAGTAAATTGGATTTTGTCCTGTCACTGCTAGAAGAACTGCAAAGCCTTCCAAGCTTTGGAGCTCTTGGAATTGAAGTTGTTGATATGATCCAATTTGAAAAGCTTTGTGAATTATCTAATGTGCCTCTAAGATGGCTAACAGTTACAATGTGGGAAGAACTAAGAACCTTTTCATTTTCTGATTGGTTTCTAAAGACCTCTCAGTCTAGAAACAACCTGTTGTACCTTAGTATTGAGAATATGGAGATAGAGTTGTTGAAGTTTGAGAGCACATCAGAAAATCCAAGCATTTGTCAACTTGGAAGATTAGAGGATCTACATATTTTTCATGTTGGGATGAAAGATATTGTTTGGAAGGGTCTTGAGCCAAAGAATGTTCTTTCAAGGCTCAAATGCTTAAAAATTTGGTCCTGTAATTCCTTGACCAGCATTTCATGGGTTATCCATCTCCCGTGTCTTCAACAACTGCATGTAAGTTATTGTCGGAGCATAAAGCAATTGATCATTGGAAATGAGGTAAGTGAACCTACTTTTCCATTTCTGAAACAACTGCTATTGGGGCCACTTGATGAACTAGAAATCATCTGTGAGCCGGAGATTACTTTCCCTGCTCTCGAATCTTTGTCAATTGGAAAGTGTAAGAAGTTGAAGAACCTTCCTTTCAGAACAGATAACATCCCACTGAAATTGAACTGTATTCGGGTTGAAGAAAAATGGTGGAATATTATTGAATGGGATGAGAGGAACCTCAAACCATCGCTTTCTGGATATGTAAGGTTTACTGGTTGATCTCGATTGTGTGCTTAATTTGCAATTTACTTTTTTCTTTTAAATAAGTGTTATTGATCACCTGTTTCGTTGATGAAATGGAAAGTTTTACAACCTACATATATACAATTTATGTACCCCTTGCTCTCAATTGTATAAGACTACATGTACAGCAGTACTGGTACGTACCTAGCACATTGGTACCAGTAATCACTTTTGCAATTTACTTTTCATTGTTGTAATTTGCTTCTTTTTTTTTAGGAAGGGAGATTAGAATTGTATTGAATGCTGTAAACTTATATTTATCTGTGTAATTTGACAGTGTCATTTTGTGTAATCTTTTTTTTGAAAGATTGGATATCCATTTTGTGTAATATGAGGGTTTAACATTTGATTGAAAGAAAAAAAACAATTAGCACATGGAACAGATATGGACAACTGTCCAAAAATATTTCTGTCTCTCTCTGTTGTCAACCTGCTTTGCTCTGATTTTTTTGTTGAAAAACCTGAATTACAGCTTCAACAAAGATCTCACAAAAAATTTGACACCAGGAAATTAACAGCTCAGCTACTCAGAGGCTATTGTGCAGTGACAATTTTACTCGCATGCTAAAAATATATTGTTAGAACATTACCCGTGATCTTGCATGCATTGAACTCAACAATTAGATTAAAATAAGAGTCAACTCGTTGCAAGACTCCTATTGCATTACCATTTATTATTGTAATTAATGTAAGGATCAGCTAGCAATATTATGCCCCTACACTTACAAAATATCTGGATCTCAAGTACTGTCATTTACTATTTGACCAAAATTTAACACCCACTAATTATAAACATATGACAAGTTCCATCATATATATCTTTCTTCTACTAGATTTCATTTCAAAAGAATTGCAAAAAGAAAAAAAATATATAAAGAAAGAAAAACAGAGCCCCAGCCAATATGAACATTTTAACAAAAATCAATGGCTTATTCACCACTGGGGACCCTCAAAAATGGTTTAAATGTCATAAGAAGCCCTATGAACTCCACCACATTCAAAAGAAAGAACACCATTTGATCACCTGCAAATATTTGCTGAAAAGTATTAGGAACCTTTTTATTTGCCTTATTTGGCAACATTGAAGCTGCAAGAGCTGGAATTGTTCATCAAGATTCTTTTTCCATTACATGTCAAATTTTTAATTACTTAAAAGAACTATGTATTCGTCAACTACGTGTTAAAGACAAATAAACATGAAAAAAGTAAATATATAATAAAACTGAGAATGGGTAAGAACCTGGAAAGAAGAAAGCATGCTGACGCTTTTGTGCCCATGAGAATCTGCATGTATTATGTTGTATAGTTAAGAAAGTATGTAATTAACATTAATAACAATATTCCTAAACACACTGATAACTTCTCATTCTGAACCACTATGCTAAGCATCTTAAATTCTGTATTTGACTGGGCATATTAGATATTTTGTCTTGACCTTTTCTAGGGCATGACAATATTTATATTTGGTTAAGATAATCAAGGGGAGTGCGGAAGACCTTGCTACTCTGAAAGATGCTAGGGAATCGACTAAATAAGTTTGTATCCAATTTTCTGGTTCATCAGTTCCCAGATTAAAATTTATCTGTCGGCGATTAACCAAAGTGAATCAACTAAATAAGGAGGGAACTTTCTAGAATCAGAAACACAATCTCAACAAGTCAGGGGCAGTTTTGCAAAATTGACATTTTGTTAGAAACCAGGGAATCAATGACCCATGTTTTAGAATTTAAAAATGCATTTTATCTAATTTAATTTTAGTCATTAAAAATAATGCAATATGAGGGTGTTCATATTTTCAGAATTCCAGAATGCATTTTTCTATTTTAATTATAATCATAAGAAAAAGAATGCAACATAGGGGTGTTGATAGTTACTCACATAATACCACCTGCAGCTGGTGCAATCGCTTTGAAGATAGACATGCCAGTCATAGAAATCCCATTTGCTGCTCCCCTTTGGTCTTGTGGCTGTCTCACCGATAAATGGTATAAGAACAATTTAATCGAGGGAAAAACTATATAAAATTTGGTAACTGGCAAAATGCTCCATCTCAGACTTACCACTGCATTGTTTTGTAGAATAAATGTGCCAGTGATTATAGTCACCTGATTTGTTCAAAGTTTCAAAAAATCAGTATAGTAAACTCATAGAGCTTCGATCAACTAATAAACGAACATGTCCTAGTATACATGGTTAATAATATCACATATTCCTTAGCTTTTATTTTTCACTATGTGAAAATAATGGAGACTGACAATGCTTGGGTGTTTTTATAAAATGAAAGGGCACAAATTTTGTATTTGGCTCTGTCCAATGTATGCAACTTATTTTATAGGTTGCAAGATATGTTTGTTTCAGCAATGTACAGGGGTTTACTTGAAATTGGCTTGTAAATTAAGGAAATTATGGAATTGTATAATTTTCTGTAAAGATGTACTAACAGAGAGTGTATTTTTCAGCACAGATGCACAATTGACAACAATTGGAAGACTAGATCCTGATAGGTATGTCATGAAGGGATACCCAAAAAGCAAGGGCAAAGTTAAAACCTGAAAAAAGGTAAAAATAGTAAGTTCAATGAGTTATGAATCAGAGAAAAAGATAACAGAAACCATCAAAAATTGGAGTAAGAAACATTACCGCACATATGCGTGCTGAAATGATGGGCCCCGTCAGTTTCTCTAATCGAGGGTAAATAAATAGCTGGTATACCAAAAGACAAGAACCTAAAGAATAAAATAAATTACAAATATGAAATAGATTTATAAAACAGCTTTGGGTTGTATCACTCAAGTTCTGGTATTAATTGATATAATACAAATTATGTGAATGCTATAAATCAAGTTCATCATTCAGGGTATAGTTACCGTACAAATCAGGTTTATCTAACAGTAGTTTTACCACCATAATTGTAATTAGGAGGTATGCACCGTTTGAACTCCGCAATAAATCCTTGCATATTTTACTTTCTGATTTTTGAGTTTTGAGTTTTGATTTCTTCATTGGTTTTAATTGCTTAGCATGGGTCACTGAGAACTTTGAGTTCGATATACTGTGCCATCAGGTGTTCAATTAGCATTACCAGTGACAGGGACAGTACCTGATATTGCAAGGACCTGGCCGACATCTTCAGATGAAAAACTAAGCCCACCATATTTTCTGTCACTTTCAGCCCATAAAGAAAATATCTGTCATACACATGGCATTTACAGATCACATACAATATGAAGTTATATATTATTACATCATGACTGATGAAAGGAATGTATATCACCTCAGTATAAGCCATGTCATGAAGAGAGAACATGCAATAGACAATTATTGATGACATCAGTGGCCAGTTCTTCAATAAACTCTTCTTAGGTGGCGAGGCCTCGATTTCTTTCATATTACCCTTTGTTTCTGGTGAAGCCTCCAAGGCTTCCACTTTCCTGTCAGTTCTATGTTTGTGCAATGTCTCCTGGATAGAAATATTGTTATGTTAAAAACAAATATTTTTCCTACAAAAATTTCTTAGCATAAAGCTTTACAGGGTACTATACTTTTGTGGCCCAGTAAATGTCGAAGTGCATCATATATCCCTATAAAAAAAGAGAAATAACATAGGAACATCTACATACTGCAGAAAATGTCTGATGAACATACTTCTTCCTATTTACTTCAAAATTGTGCAAAGTAAACTCCAAGAGAGAACAATAAATTAAGGCCAATTTAGGGGCTTTTTGAGAAATAGAAGAGAAATACATATAATATACTCTCCATGTTTTAGAATAGTATATAAAATACTGTTTATAATTTTATGGTCGATATATTCAATGGTTAATCTGGGTGTCCTGTAATTCCGTCCCAAATTTTACATACCGGGAGCCATATGCAGCTTATCAACACACCAACAGCAAAAATGCTGATTGAAAGACAAGGTAGGAAGTACGGAAACCTACAATTAAAACATCAATACAGTAAATAAATATCAAAATGTAAGCAAATCAAGGAAAAACTGAATGATAAAATGATAAATTTTCTGAAAGCTTTACCTCCCAAAGATGGATTCTTGAGAAAAGATATTAGGATACTTCTCTGCAGGCTGTTAAAAAAGTATGCACAAGCTATTAAGTTTTAAGATTCAATGAAAGAGAACTATATTAATGACAAAGAAAGGTATTGACCTGTGAAAGATAACCCCCTACTGCCGGACCTACTATCAAGCCTATCGCCCATGCCGTGCTGACCTTAAACAATTTGAAAAAAAAATTACCATAATAATCAGGAAAAGAAATGAAAAATAACAAATTCAATAGGAAACATGATACGAGCTCATTTAGTGTATTTACAAGTGATAATGCAAGCGCTTGGTGTTCCTTATTGCAAACTTCTATTGAATAGGCCTGTGAAAGAAATTAAGTGTTAATTTCATATCTATATATGTTATAGTAAAAATAAACAACTTGGAGATAATTATTGGGAAGACCACCTTGATTGGACCCAGTAAACCATTCAGAGCACCAAGAAGGAGCCGTGTAACTATTGCCATGGAATAGTTCACGCTCAAACCAAACAAGGTGTTGAATATTATCCTGAAAAGATGAATCATATAATGAAAAAGTTGAAAAAGAAATACAATTGATAAAATCTTTTTTTTTCTTTTATATTTTTTTCCTTTTTTTTATGGGTTGGGGATGGGGGGGTTAACTAACACGGCTATGATACCCATGATGATAACCGGCTTCCTGCCGCGCCGGTCTGCCACAAGTCCCCAAATAGTTGAGGTCAGAGCTCTTCCAAACATGAATGAAGCACCTAAAGTTATGATATATTTCAGAAACCAAGAAAGAAATTCGAAATACAAAAAAAAAAAAATTTTGAGCATAGTACATCATTTGACTTGTTTCTAGCTTAGAATTTTTCAAGGCTTTTTTTCTTTTGTTTATTTTACTGGATTTCCCTAGTGTCAAACTAAGAATAAAAGTATGGAGCCTTCATCAGTGTCAACCACAAAGATGATCATGAATAAATGAATAATACAAAAATTCAAAATTTTTTTGTTGCCCCAAACCACTTGACAGGTGTGGGTTCAATGACACAAATAATAATTTAATTCCGAAAAAGAGGAAATCATGAATTACCAACAAAACCAGCATAAAATCCAATATCTTCATCTCTTTTTGCAACTTTCAAATCTCTGATCTGTTAGAGAAAAAAATTAAAAATTACAAAGTTGTCTGAGCATGATTTTTAGATGAGGAAATTATTTAATTAAGGCAAGTGAGGTTCTACATACCATAAAATATAAGAAGGGAAACAGTGATGCTATAGGCAAACCTGGAATAAGGAAATATAGGAAACGAGAAGCATTAGCACAATAATAACAACTAGTTTTCGAATAATTTGCTAAGACACCAGAACTGGTATTGTTACTAAAGAAATGTGCCAAAATGTTCCTACTTGTACTTTGTCAATACATATACTGAACAATTTGTTTAACTATTATTATCAAGCAACTACCATTGTCCTTCCCTTCTTAATTAACAATTTGAATTGCTCTTCTATGAAATCATTGTGCTAGACATATAATATGCAGTAAAAAAGATTTATACTAGAACTTGATTATTCAAATTAATTCTCAAATTTGAGGTTAATTTTAAACACACTCTGCTATATAAGTTAATATAAACTCTCAACAAAGTGGGTTTCATTATTTTATATATACACCTCAAGACACTTATTTAAAAAACTTTTAGATGGTGGTTAAAATGGTATTAACAAATAATTGCCATTTCTAGACTAGATTATACAACTGTTCTTGAGAATTTTGAATAAAGTTGTTAGATGTCTCTATCAAAGAATTTGCCAAACCTAAATAACTGATTGCAGGTACAAGACTATCGTACCATCCTAACCCCAAAGATTAAAAACCAAAAAAGAAAGAAAGAAAAAGAGTAATTGTAAGAAATTTAGAGAAATTAATGCTTTGGTTCCACAGGACCATTCTGCTATCAGGCTTGCCGACCAACCAATTGGTACGGGATTGCGAGACGACATCCATGGCAGGTGCCGGTGGTGGGTAAGCCGGGGGGCCAAAATGGTCCTAGTTACTTTGATCATGCCTAAAAATGTAATAAGAATTTACAAGGCATGCATAACCTACACCCAAACTTACTCATGCACAATTATATTTATATTTACAGGGGCGGATCTATTAAGAGACAAGCACTGACAAGTGTCCCCCTCCTTAATTGTAAATATTCTTAAAAAAAATTTGTATTTTTTATTAAAAATTCAATAAATTTGATAAAGTAATGTTAAAGTATCCGGACTTAATATCTAATAAGAAATTATATTTACATATATTATATTTTGTGCACATGGTTGTCGGACTCTCTGGATCTACCACTAATTATATATACCAATTGTATGTTATATATTAGATAAATTTTAGCAGTGTTACAGGTATATTTATTTAGTACTAAGAAAAATGAAAACATCACCTCTTCGCACAAGTTGTGATCCATTTTAATAAATAATCAGCCCCCTTTATATTTTCCTGTATTATTATTATTGTTCAATTAATTATCCCTACTGGTTTATTTTTAGTATTAAGAAAAAAAGCTGTTTTTTTAAAAAAAAAATAGGAAAAAAATAAATAAGCTGTTATTCTAGATTGAACTACAAAGTAATCCTAGAATATTTAAAAATAAATAAAAAAAATCAGCTCTGCTACCAATCTTTTCAAAAAAAAATCAGCATTGACATTCTCTTAAAGCACACATCCTAAAATTAAGAGAGAAAGAGATAGAGAGAGAGAGAGAGAGAGAGAGAGAGAGAGCAGTACCAGTGCAAAGCGTGATGATCCAAACATAGAGAAATTCTCGATAAGGGATTCCTCTGTTGCGCTCATTTTTGAGCTGTTGTACGCAACCAGGACAGTTATCGTAGTATACCTTCTTGTTCTCCAACAATGGCACCTCTCTCTCCGCCATCTTTCTATCTCCTCTCCTCCCCTCTCCTCTCCTCTCCTCTATCTATAGAGAGAAAGAGAGAGCGCAGTTAGGTGAAGAATCAGAGAGAGATAAGACAGAGATAAAGAGAAGAAGAGAGATCGCAAGAGGTTTGGAACTAAAGAAAGAGAGAGCGATTTGCTTTCTTTGATTTGAAACGGAACTCTCTCTCTCTCTCTCTCTCTCTCTCTCTCACACACACACACACACACACAATCTCTCCCTCGTCTCCTATTTTCTACTTGTTTAATTGCATCATCTCCTGCGTCATGATCCTTCTCCTTCTCTTCTAATCTTTTCTACCCGATTCAGAGAAGAAATATGGATTGTGATCGAATTGAAGGAGGCATTAATTATGTCGTCGGTGATGGAAACAATAACAAACACGAACGAATTAAATGCGTACTTGCCAAAATAAAAGCTACGATTTATTGCTCCCTATCTGATAGGGACCATGAATCCGTGTAGAGGTTTGATTTGCTCTTTTTTCTCCTGTCGAGAAATTACTGGATTTCTCCAGTTCTCATTGCCCCCAACATGACTGGATCTGTTCCGTGCTTAGTGAATAAAAAACGTGACGTTTTAGGGTATAAAAATACGATGTGTTCAAAATATTTTTTTACGTAATATGACGTGACGTTTCAAAAATAATAGAGTTAAGACACGTCATGCATATAACATGTCGCGCCTATACACGTCGTGTTATACCGTAACGTGTCAATACATATCATGATGCGACACATATGCAATACGTCACATTTTTTTATTTTATCTTTTCATTGAAAAAATATTAAAAATTATTTAAATTTGTGAAAAAATTATAAAGTTTATTGTAAAGTGTAAGAAAATATTAGAAATTTTTTTATGATAAAAAAGATATTTCATATTAATAGTAAAGACTAAAAAAATATTTGAAATAATTGATGCATGACTTTACGTGATCATATGACATGTTACGTACAGTGCTTTGACATGGCTAAATAATTTCATGTAACGTGCTAATTTTAATTGAAAAAAGACATGTCACGCGATATATAAAACACGTCACGTAATAGACAGACACATTGTGACGTCATAGCGTGTCATTTTTTGAACTCTATTAATGCTGCATGGTGAACCGGACATCTCCAGTTATAACCTACAGATTTGATCCTGGGATTAGATAATCTGGATGCATTACAATGCTGCATGGTACAACACTACAACTTCGATCGCAACCGTTGATCAGAAGCACTAGCTTCAAATCAACTGCTGCGATCTATTGTATCAGCAGAGTGCTATTTAGCAGAAGAACAGAAAGATGAGGGACACTTGATGATTTCTTTTTTTTTTAATTTGAAGGAAAATCTTGCAGTTTTTTGTTTATTCCATGTGCTTTTGCCATTTCTTTAAATTTATTCCATGGGCTTTCCCTTCTCAGATAAGCCTCCATCAAAATTGTCAATGGATAAGGTGCGTTTGAATTTGGTATTGCATTAAAATCTTCCAAAATTGTGTCTAATACAAGTCTAAAATGTAGTATTGATAGAGATTAATTTGTAGAAAGATGGGTCTGTATTTTATTATCTTTTACTTATTTTGAATTGTTGGTGAGATAACCAATGATAAGTTGACCTATAGTCTTTCTAATATATTTTAGGAGGCAATATAATATTGCACAAAATTGTGTAGCTTGATCAATCATCTAATTAACTCCCAAAAAAATGTGATATTGTGCAGAACTTAAAACCCAAAAAAATGTTTACCTAATTAGCAAAAGGACAAGATAGCTACCATGTGATAATTTAGTGTTAATTTAGAAAATTACAAAAATTAAACGCTTATATAAGAAAATTGAACTTCTCCAATAATAGAAAACTATGTGTTATTGGCATTACATAAGTGAGATATTGCTTAAATAAAGATTCAAAATTTTTATTTTTAAAAGGGTAAAATGTATTATTTGCATATATAGGAAAGCATTTAAATTGGATAGCACAATTTATATTTAGCCAACATGACCTAAAAAAGTTTTTTGGAAAAAAAAAAAGACTTTGAACTAGTATCTTAATTTGGTCAATTGAGTTTGAACTAGTATCCTAAAAAAGCATTAATTTGCATTGATGATTATCTTTGATAGACGTTACTTTACAAGCACCAAATATTGTGAATAACTACTAGAGTTTTTCACTGTTTTTACACTATAAATCCCAAGGCAATGATGGAAACCTTAGAGAGACACTAAGCCATTGTGATTTACGTGAGAGAGAGAGGAAAATATATTTTTTGGATTATTTCAATAGAGAACCATTGCTCTCTATATATATGTATATATCACTAGAAGACTTTGGAGTAGCAAAAAGGTCATGATTTTTCATTTCTTTATAATGTATACATCCAAGAAAATAACTAAATAACACTATCCTTTTTGCATTCTCACTATCTTTTTTATATCCACTATTAGCCACATAATATTATATTATGACTACCATTAACCTTCCAATGTAATGGTGCCATAATTATGTCAATATTATGGCCACTAAATCATAAAGGTACACATTCATATTCCTCACATGACACATGCATGAAATGTCATATTTCTGTGAACATTTATCAACAGAGTTCTTAAATTTATTTCTTAATTCAATCAAGATCCTAAACAATTAAATTGTTGCATTTGATTAATTTTAGGTCATGGATTTCTTTTTTGTTTCATCTAGTTCTTAAATTATTAATTCAATTGAATTCTTTTACTAATTGTGTGTTTTGATATTAAGTTCTATTGACATAACATCCCACCACTTATGCTAACTGAATCCAATTTTTTCAATACAAAAACAAAATTATACATAAATTAATTATGTCGAAAAATAATAAAATAATTTTTAAATCTAGACAACACTAACATGATAACAAATTTGTGTGAAAAACTCTAAATGCAATGATTGAGCTCCGTTCTCAAAACTTCAGCACATGACAGGAAGTCTCGTTTTCAAAACGTCAACACGGACTTGACAGGTCCGTTTCCAAAACTAACACTGAGAAACTCATTCTACTATTTTTCAACATGAATGTCTATAATCCGATTGAGAATGTTTGTGAGTGACTTGAGCAATTTTATCTATCTAATCACTGGTGGTAATATCAAAACCTAATCAACTTTTCCTACTTGACAAGTATCTTTTAGTCCCAAAGAATGAGAATGACTGATTGATGACTGAACTAGAATGATGCACAATTGCAAACCTATCCCTTAGAAAAAATACTTTTTTTAATACAATAATTTAAAAATAAAAAGTTTGAAAAATAAAATCCGAAATTGTAAATTTTAAGGCTCGAAAATTCACATTTATTGTCAACGAACCAAATACAGTTTGCATCCATTGTCTGCGAATAGAATACAATTCGCATCCATTATCTACGAACTATTTTTTATAAGGGAGCTGATACACGAATAAGGTTATTGATACTGTTGTCGATACGGGCTTAATTATACACATTAAATGAGTTATTGTGCATATTAATGACTTTATTATGCAAACTCATCTCGTACAGTATTGTCATTATGTAGTTTAAAATCATCAGTATGTATATTAATGATTTTATTATGCAAACTCATTTTATATAGTACTATCATTATGCAATTTAAATAAGTTATTATGCATATTAATGATATTTAAGTTAAACAATAAAAATATTATACATAATAAAGCTATCAACATGTATAATAACTCATTTAATATATGTAATAAAACATGTATCGATGACAGTATCAATAATGGTATCTCCATAACATTTTTTTTTATAAATCTATATATTCACTACATATAATGTTACATAGTTATATCCACAGACAAAATTCATGAATGAAAAATTATTCACAAACATTATATACCAACTTTCTAATTCTATAAAAGGTTCACTTTAATTTTCAATATAATTACTTTTCATTTCAATATTCTTATTTTAATAAGAAAAAAAATGCTAGAAAAATGCCTATCTGAACCATAAAGAAATTACTCTATGCTAAGCTATTGACTGGTTTTAGATTTCTTGCCTAATGACTACAAAATCTAGACTGCTAAGTACCAACTACTCCACAAAAATTCAAGGAGCACAAAAATGCTTATGACTCTTTATTTATGAAGAGAGGCATAGATATTGGAGCTACAATTTACACAAATACTCAAATACTCCTCCATTTTTGGATCAAAAGAAGAAGATAAAAGCATGTAGCATAGGGAACATAAAATGAAGCTTTTTTTTCAAATTTCTTTTTTTTTTTTTTTGCCTGTTCCGATTTTGTAAATGAATAACAATAATATCAAAACCCTATATTTATTATTTGAACGCATAAGTTTGTAATTGTATTTAAATGCATACGTTTATGACTTTAAATTTTAAATATCTTCATTTTTATTTAAGTTTAAAATTAAGAATTTCTGAATGCATGCGTTTACAGAAAATATGTGAACGTAGAAAATTTTGTCTCTCCTGCATCTAAACTCTGCATTCAGACACTGCATCTAAACTCCTGCATTCAGACATACAAAAGTATTTTTTTGCATTCACATGTGTTTATGTGAACGCATGCGTTTAGAATTTATCATTTCTAAACTTAACAATATTTGATGCACATTATGGTCATCTACGTTTAGAAAATAGGTATAATAGATTTATCAAATATTTGATATTGAGGATATTATTAGTATTCATTTATAAAATAGGATAGACAAAAAAAAATTCTCTTTCTTTGAGAGGCTAAACAGATGAGATGAGAGAGTTTTGAGAGCCATGTAAATAGTGAATTATGCAGAATATTTATTGACTATAGTTCATCTAAGCAAAAAAATTCAAACATGCATACAATTTCGCTTTTAAGAGTGTTGGAAATGTACATGTCAAGTTTGTGTTCAAGTTCTGACTGATTAGGACACAAACTTCTTCTTTTTTTGTCACACTAACACAAACTTTTTTTTTTGTTTTTGAGAAACTAACACAAACTTGTTAATCACGTATTGTCTACGTGTTGTTTTGGTGTTGAAATTTATTTATTACTTTTTTACATAATTAATTAGATTTTATGTTTTTCTTATATTAAAATAAGAGAAATTATTCGTGTACCTGATATTTTGCACCTCTTATTTGTACAACACAAGTGTTTGTACTAAATAAATAAGTAATTTATATTTGTATTTGTAAGTGTTTATAGTTAGTATAGAAAATATTTATCACTTTTTCATTTCTCAATTCTCATTGATATGAAAAAAAATTTAAGTTAAAAATTTTATTACTCAAGTAAAAATAAAACTTGTAAAATTTTTAAGTCTATTAATATAAAATGTAAACATCTTTATCATTAGATATAAATATTTTTTTAAAAATAATATAATTAAATACATCAAAAAATGTAAACAAAAAATATAATTAAGAGATACAGTTATCATTCCTCTTAAAAGAATTCGAAATTGAATCCTAACTAACCATCTCATCCGGAGATTTAATTCAACAAATTTTCCATATTTTCTCATCTATTCCATCTCTCTCTCTCTCTAGATCTATCTCTCTCTCTCAATCATGCTTTGTTTTCTCCTCCATTGGAGAAATGACATGTTTTAATTAATTGCTAATTACAACCTAGTCAGTGTTGATTAAATTCCACATCAAGAAAAGTTAACAGAAAAATCAAACATTCAATTAGCAAAAGAATTCAATTGGATCAAAATAATAATTTACAGACTTTATTGAACAAAAAAGTCGGTTGCTCAAATAAACTAAAGACATTAAATTCAGGAGTGAAAAATATGTTTGTCTAAAATAATTTTGGACAATCAGGAATTCAGAATTCAAGGAGATATATTATTAAATGTATACAACTACTACACCATAAAATAATAAAAGAAAAAAACAAAAATAAAAAGGTATTTGATTATTCGATTAGCATATCTATGCAAATTAGTAAATTGCGGATTCATATTCGCTGTCATAATTTTTTTTATGATATATATATATAAATATATTGTAATTTTTTTAAAATTTATCACATATAAAATTTATTAAAATATAAAAAATATTTTTATAATTAAATTTAAATTTTAAAATTAAATCAGAATTTATAATATTTATAATAATGAGACGTGGAAAATCTCCGTATGATTTTGACTCGTAAGTTGTCCTATATAATTGTCATATATTATAATATGTTTTTGCACGAGAGAGTTGGTAGATAAATATACATATATAACAATAATATAATTTGGAGACTTGTTAGTTACCGAGTCACACTTTGCTAGTTGCCAACTTGTTAATTACAATTAGATACAAGGGTTATATATATTCTTTATTTTTTTGGAATGAGTTTGAGTTATTTTGACGATAACTCAATTTATATCTTCTGTTACGTTATATTATATAGTATAATATATTATTCGTAAGCTGTGTTGCGTAATAGAAGATCGAGAATCTCAAAGACACGTGGCGTTTCTTAAGTAACATTTTGTCTGTGGGGCCCACACACTATTTTATTGTTTTCTTTTTGGAAGTATTCAGTTCATGTGATAGAAGAGCTAAAAAATTTGAAATTTGGATCTGATTTGAGATTTTCAGTTCAAGTTACATCACAGTGCACAGAGTATCATTTTTTTTTTTCTGAAGGGGTTTGGTAATCAATTTCATAATTAAAATCACCTTTAATTTCTAAATATTTTGATGAATTTTTCACATATGTTAGCAATTTAATCTATATTTAACATAATTTAACATCTAGCCTCGGTCTAGGTACTTAAAAAAAAGTTTATAGAATAGATAATTGATTAAAAATCATGGATTATATTTTTAAAAGTTTGGCTGAAAATAGAGTTTGGATTTTTTTTTTTTTTAGTCTGGTTATTCTTATTTATAAATATTTCTCTTTGTAATTTCTATCCTCAAATGCATATTTTAATTTTTATCTTTTTTTTTCAAAAGAAGAAATTCTATTATAACTTGTTATAAATATGAAAAAATTTGAATCTACGATCTCCCGTTACGACCTCTCATCAATAATATATGTACAGTATTTTTACAAGTTATTTTTCTATGAAGCCTTGGTAAAGAAAAATAAAAAAAATATTGAATAAACATTTGCAAACTGGATTTTTTTTTTTTACATTTATGAAGAAATCAGTTTTAATTATATATAACATATAAATAAATCATGACGTAACCACCACTATCAAATTCACATCCGCTGTCATATTTTCTCTATGACAGAATGCTGTCATAATTAAATTTAAATCACTAATAAGTAAAACCCAACAAATTATAAAAAAAATTATATTTAAATTTAAATCGTTAAAATTAAATCGAACGATTCAAAAATTATAATAATAAAATTATCATAATTTTTAATGACAACGAATCCGAACTCCGTTATCAACAGAAACAAATTCACATTCATTATTTAAATATTCGTCCTTCAAAAGGAATCAAATCCTCTGCTTTGATTTGGTCTTAGGATTTAATTGAGACATATCTATCATTATTTAACACGTGGCTTTGATTCTTAAATAAATGAAGTGATAATAAAGATATTATTTTTGTGATTAGAGATTTAATGTCAATAATTTTGATGTTAAATTAATATTAATGGAATTAAAAATTCAAATGATTTTGAATTTTTAAGAAATAAAATTAAATGATGAGATATATAATATATTTTATAGAGGTGTGATAATTGTATTTTTTTTATTTGTATTTTTTGTTTGTATTTTAAGTATTTGAAACTAAAAGATGCAGAACTGAGGTGTACGATTTAAATTTTAAAATATATTTTTTTTAAAGGCGTTTATGTCAAATATTTGGTGCAAAATTTGAGATGTAAAAATTATTTTTTTTATTTTATATACTACACGTATATATTTTTTTATGTTATTCTGATTTTATTTGAGCATGTATTAAGAACCAATAAAATCAACGGTTCAAATTTTAACGATTTAACCCCTCTATTTGATAACTATCATAATGAAGTTAAATTCATGATTTTTAGAGACTATTTGTAATATGTATTTATATATTATCATATAAGTATAAGACAAAAATATTATTATGATATGAATGTGAATTTAGATCTTCATTTTTTTTATCAATAATAATTGAAGGATCGATTTGTTGTAAATTGAATTTTTTTATGGACCAAAATGATAAACTAGTGATATATTAAGGACTAAATTAATATTTTTGAAACATTAAAGATTAAAATAATAATCAAACAATACTTTAAGAATCAAGTTAATAATTTTGAAATTTTAAGAACCAAAATGATAAAAAAAAATACTTTAAAAATCATTCATATAATTAAATTCACTCAATTAATTATATTTAGATAATTACATTCATAGTGGACCACTACATACTGATCAATCTATCTACTTCATTTATTTATTTAGGCAACTTCATCATTTTATTTCAATATCATCCTATCATTTTAATTTAATCAATCTAAATCAAACAGAAATTTATTGGATGAGACAAAATAAAATGTAACACCAATTACAATTTCATGTTGGTTTAATTTTGCCATGTGAAATTGCAAGAGTATTATTGAATAATAATGCTAATAAATTAGGTTACTATTTAACAAATTATTAATTTATTCATATCATATGATGTTTTGCTTTATTTTAAATGGTGACCACAATGTGACAAATTATTGTTTGTTTTTTCCAATTCCTACACAAAAGACAAAAATATTACCTCGGCACAAAAAATTAAATTAAAATAACACCATAAAAAAACATGAATCATGCTATCAAAAAAAATTAAAAAAATGTAACCAAGACAACATTAATTGTACTATTTTTAGTCTGAACAAAAAGACAACACAAAAAACAAAAAAAAAACATTCTCTCTTTTGATTTTTTGCAAAATTATAAGAGTGATATGAAAGAGGAGAATTAAATGCCAACAGCACAAATGGACCCCTTATTATTCTTATTATTCTTATTCTTTATTATATGAGAATCTGGTATATAGATATCGTAATCGATATCAACATCGATATCGGAATAGAGTTGATCAAGATAACACGTGAATTATGTTTCGTCTCATGTTATCCGTACTTTTCGTTTTGACAATCTATATATTTCTCTGCATGTATTCTGAACACTAACATAATTAACTTGAACGATAAAATAAATAACAAAACTAATAAATAATCTAATATGAATAAAATAATATAGGCATTAACTTGCATAATAAAACCAATAAGTTGAATAATAAACTAATTAATGTGAAACATAAAATATAATAGAAAAAGCTCATTAATTTGATCGATATCAGTAACAAATCCAACTTCCTACTAGATTGGTATCAAATTGCCAATAACATCTAAACTTTTTTTTTTATTGATCTAGAACATTTTTTCTAAATATATATTTTTTCAATTGTTCAAATAAGCAAAATTAAAAATGATACTGACAGACGTCAAGTGAAATAATTTTTTTTTCTTTTTCAAGGTCAAAATTAATAGTAGAATTATTTCATTGATAGTTTGCAGAGCATCAAATAACAAAAATTTGAGAAAGAAAAAAAGATGCCAACATCTCTTAAAAATAATAAATTGATTAACATAAATAACAAAAAAAATGACTTCAATAATAAAGCATTTAATATGAATAATAAAACAAAACAATCAATTTGAATTAAAAAAGTTAACAAACAAAAATTGATATCGTTAAACTCGATTAAGGATTGAAAACAACAATAGAACTATTATAAGGGTTATTTGGATATTATTAAACTGAATAAAAAAAATAAGCAATCAATTTGAATAATAAAGTTAACAAGTTACATAATAAACTCGATTAATTTGCATAAAAAGAAAACAACTTGAATAATAAAATATTTAACATGAATAATAAAACTAAACAATTAATTTAAATAATAAAATCAATAAGTTACATAATATAACAATTAATGTGAAAATAAAAACAGATTAAAAACAGAATAATTTATAATGTGAACAGAAATGAGAGAAATATAAGATAACAAAAGAAAAAGAGAGGAGAGTGAAAGAGAGACAAAAATAATCAAAGAGAGAAATGAGAAAGCTCTAAAAGACATTGATAGAAAAAAAAAGTGAAGAGAGAAAGAGAGATTGTATAAATTATATGCATTTTACTAAAAATGTTTTTGAAATAATTTAATGATTTAAAATAACCATCATTATAATTTATGGAAATAACCGTTAATATAATTTATGGTTTGGTTAATAGAATAATAAGAACTAACTAAATTAATATTATTCTTATTTTATCCAAACGTACTCTCAAGATATTGAGTTGGCATCTAATAAAATACTTCATATGATGAGCAAAAATTCTCTCCGACGAAATCATTTATACGAATCTCAATATTGTCCACTACAGTATTCGCTATAATATTCGCATGATTTTTCAGCCTACTTTATTCTCTAAAGTGAATATAAACTCTAAGAGGCCGTTTGATAATATACTTAGAATTAAATTTTAATTCATAGTAAAAAATTCATATTGGATTATCTTAATTTGTAAGTAAAAACTAACAAAATTTAATTAAAAAAAAAGACTCCTTAAACTATGAACATGGTTTAAAATCTCTAACAAAAAAAACTAAAAAAAAAAACATTTTAATCCACACTAACAAAACATATATATTCAAAAAAATTAAACAACTAAAAAAAATATAAAAAATATAAAAAAATTAAAAAAAAAAACACCCAACCCAACATATATTATATATATATATATATATATCAACTATAATCTAAATCGCCATGAAAAAGTTTATTATTTTCCATGGGACCACCTGTTTTTTTCTGTGTAACACAAGTCTGTCAATTTTGATTCCTCCACCATGTTCCATGGACCACTAAAAAAAAAACAAAAAAAGACTATCAATCAATCACAGATCGTGTTATGTTAAGAGTCAGAAAATATATATTATAATATAGTTATTATCGTACCAAGAGATTCTCCATTTCATCACGTGACACGTGTCATCATACATACACTTGTTCACAAAATTAATTATGGAATGGAATGCAATGCAATGCAATGCACAGAAGCAAATTAGAAATTGATAGGTTAGGTTAGATTCTTAACTAATTTGTGGTAATTGTTAGGTTAGCTTTAATGTATATTTGTGATTATGAAATTTTTAACTAGATATATATCATTGCATCAATCTCATCATATGAAAATGTTCATTATTGGATGGTTAAAAAAAATAGTAAAAAAATGTAAAATTTTGTTTTTAAGGTGATTTTTGTATGAAAATTATATTGAATCGTTCTGAATTAGTTCGTATGAACTTTGAAATTTGAAAATTAAATGCAAAATATGAAGCGATTTGTGTTTTATAAAACATTTTAGTTTAATTCCCTCTCTCTATAATATAGATTTCTTTTGTTAAGATTGGTTTGATTATAAATTGAGTCGAGTCGAGTTTAACTTGAAAATTAATCAAACTATCAAGTTTGAGTGAGTTCTAGACGAGTTCAACTATCACTAATTGTTATATTCATTTTCATATTATTTTAAATAACTAAAATCTGAATAAACATATCTTCATTCTTTTTTCAATTTTATTTATTTATTTATAATAAAATTTGGAAAAAAGTAATTATATTTCGACAAAAATAAACATATAATTATATATCACTGACTTATTATTTCAAATTTAAAAAAAAACAATTACAAATCAAGTTATTTCGAATCGAATTTGCGCGAGCCAACAACACAAATAACTTCGAACTCAAGCTTGAATTGACAAAGCATATAATCGAGCGAGTCGAACTCAAGCTTGAATTGACAAAGCATATAATCGAGCGAGTCGAACTCAAACTAGATTGGAATCGATCTCAAAAATGGACCACAATCTACAAGTTTTTTCTTACAAATGAAAATTTTATGCCAATAAATAAAATTGGCGATAACATTTCTCAATCATTGAAATAATCAAACTCCTTTACATTTGCAAAGCTCTCTATTGAAATTGACAAGATTCTTTATGAACTTCTCAACTTCATACTTTTCCATTGTTTAATAAATGTTATCCTATTACTATATATAATAATTCATTTTATGTCATATTTTTTTATTAGTTAATAAATAATATTGTTATTGATACCGATTTTATTATATATATTAAAATGATATGTTAACGATTTTATGTTATACAGAATTTTTATTATTTAATTTAAATACCACTAATATATATAATAATTCATTTAAGTTGAATAATTACAATACTATATAAAATGAGTTTACATAATAAAATCATTAATATATAATAACTCAATTAATATATATAATATAACTCATATAGATAACGATATCAATAATCATATTTATATATGAGTTTTTAGCTTTTCCCAAGACAATGAGTATAGCAGAAAAAAAAAAAGAAATATATATTTGCCAAATGTTTCTCTTAAAAATGAAATTACCATCTCCAAGTGTTAGGTTAAGCAAAGCCCGGCCCAATTAAGGCCCGGCCCGGTTTCAATCCATGATCCATCTTGGATTCTGAATCAATCGGGTCATGGATCGTGATTGCGTCCGAAAACCCGACCCGAATTGCTTGCTCACAATCTCACATCACCTTGGGGCTTTTGAGGATTGTTTCTCGCATGGAGATCGGTGATGGAGGAGGTGAGGAGATGGTTAGTCGATATCTCTAGTTGGAACCCTTCCGATCAGCGGTTTGAGTCCCTCCTCTCGTTTCTTCCACCACCTCAGCATCGGCCTGAGGTCTCGCCTTGAACTTTGAGGCTTGTCGCATGGAGATCGACAATGGAGGGGGTGAGGAGATGGTAGTCGATATCTCTAGTTGGAACCCTTCCGATCAGCGGTTTGAGTCCCTCCTCTCGCTTCTTCCACCACCCTCAGCATCGGCCTGAGGTCTCACCTTGAACTTTGAGGCTTGTTGCATGGAGATCGGCGATGGAAGGGGTGAGAAGGTGGTTAGTCAACATCGTTAGTTGGAACCCTTCCGATCTGACGTTCGAGTCCCTCCTCTCGCTTCTTCCACCTCAGCATCGGCCTGAGATCACAAGGTCCGAATTTCAGCAATCGTCTTCTCCTTCTCCATCTATTTCTTTTCTTTTATGAGATGGTGAAGGATTGATCTCCAGTGCTATTTCTTCTATGTCAATAGAAATTGAACCCCTACTAAAATTTCTGCATTATGTTTTTGCCAGAAATTACAATTGTTGGATAGTAAAGAAGAGTATCTGTATTTGATTGATTGAGATATTTTTGAATTTCTTTTTGTTCTATATTTCAGCTCTCAAAGTACATTATAACTCTGAAATTGATATTTTGCTACTTATTAATAGGTTTGTAAAGCTCGAGGACAGGAAAAGAGCGCTTGTCAGCCGGTTGCTTCAGTTCTCCCTTGTCAATGATGTTCTGGGAATTCCTTTTGACAAAATAAGCATTCTTCATACCACTGAGGGAAAACCGTACCTGGTATGATTGCTTCAATGTATGCATCTGTAATTCACTGAAGAGTTTGTTTTACAAGATTGAGCTGTTGATGAATTATAATATATGCTTGTCGGTTTTTTACAAAGTACAACTACAAGTTTTCCACATTGCAACTGACATTGAATATTTTCATATTTAAGAGCATTACTCAGTTATTTGCATGTTTGCTGCAATTAAGACCATCCACTAGATAGATGTTTGATGGGGCTTATATTTTGTTAGTTGTGAAATTACTTCATATTTTCCTTAAAAGTGATTACCTCTTCATTTTTAAGCCTAAAATGAAATGTTATCAAACCAAGTTTTACAGCCGATTTCCTAATTGACATGAACTGATAATGAAAAAATTAAATCGACTTATAAATTATAAATTTATAGGTCCATTTAGTCAAGGGTAATTTAATCACTTCTTCAATTATTTAACCCGTAGCTTTGTTGGTTAGTGTTATTTGCAAATGTTCCATTAAAAAGTTGGGGTTTTAGTTGCAGTTTAGAGAAATTTGAGTGTTGTTAACAATTATGGTATCATTCTGGTCTGACTTGTAAAAATCCTCAATTTACCAGAAGAATGAGGAGGAACTACTTTTTCCAAACTTCAACTATAGTGTTTCACATCATGGAGACTTTGTTGGCATTGCATGTGAACCTATTTGTCTTGTTGGCTTCGACATTGTTTCAATCATAAAGCCACAGATGTTAACAACACTTCAATATTTGGATAATTTCACACCATATTTCACTCCTTTTGAATGGGATAGCATTGTTCTTGCTGGTTCGTCAAATAATATGCTGAGAGAGTTCTACAGGTACAATAGTTTCTTATTGTTAATCTTATTATCAGCTTCGATAAATTCGTTAACAAATTTTTACCAATAAGTGTAGGTATTGGTGCCTTAAAGAGTCTTACGTAAAGGCGATAGGAGCTGGACTGGGTTTTGGGCTGAAAAGATTGGAATTTCATCATGATAACTGGGTTGACATATATGTATGCATAGATGGCATAAGATCACCAAACTGGAGATTTTGGATTTTTGATCTGGGAAATAAGCATCTGGTTAGCTTAATAGGCTATGAAATGTAAATTTGTTCTGTTTAACTTGGAACCTTATCGGATAAGGCTTGACTGTTGAGGTACAAGTTGCTATACCCTTCTCTAGGGTTTTCTGGCAAAGTAATGCTGAAATAATTCTGCATGCATGGTTCATTATTTGCAACGTGCATCTCATTAGTATTAGTGAATAATGAATTCTAATACCAAATAACAATTTGAAATTAATGAATGAAAGCACACTGCTTTGTTGCATAAATTAGAAGCCATAAAATGTTAATCAAACCTGTGGTGGTCCTTGAGACTTGTTTATGTACTAGCATAGTATGCTTAAAATTTGTGAAATTACAGGGGTGCGTGGCAAAAGGCCATCCAAAGGAAGCGATTGAAAGTTACCAAGTTACGCTCTCAACGGATGGTTTTGATGAAGAGGAGTACCGGCATGCTCTAGACTTACCAGAACCAGGTTTCAATTTGCTCACGGTAGATCAACTAGTCATGTAGATTTAAATTTGAGCTTTCCATATAAAATGCACGGAGCTCGGTGTATAGTATACTTAAATTTGATCCTTTTTATCATAAACCTTGATTAGTTCTTATTTTTTTCACTCAAAAGCAGCTTCTAGCTAGCAGCATGTGAAATAATTTCACAACATTAATTGTTTACCGTTCAACTTAAATTACACTCATTAGGCTCTTAGATTATTAGAATTAAACACATAAGACAGAAATAATGAAGTACTTAAATTTCACAACATTACTTGTTAATCTACAAGGCCTTCAACGTTACAGAGGAGCCGAGTTTTCTAGCAGAAATGCTTCATTGGGGGTTTCATCACCATTTCTGCATGCTTCAATAAAAAGCAATTAAATAGTTTGATCACAACTTTCTTGAGAGATTTTACACATTTTCTTACAAAACGCCTTTTATGTAGTTCTTTTATATATTTTTTTTTCTTCTTCTGATTAGTAATTCATTCTTGTATGTTATACTAAATAGAGAATAAATAGGCTTTAGGTATCCATGATCCATCTTCTGGGCCAGATGTGACCATGTTGTGTGAACATTGATTGAGAAAATAAAATAGATATTTTGGGCCAGATATGACCCAGTTGTCTAAAGGTCTAGGCCCCTCTCCCTATCAAAGACCCATATATCTCTCTCTCTAAACATAGAGCTCAATGAAAGATTACGTTATCCATCTCTCTAAACATATAGCTCCGAGAAAGATTACGTTATCAATCTCTCTAAACATAGAGCTTCGAGAAAGATTTTCCTCAAAACCCCATTTTACTTAAATTTTTTTATCCAAACAATATATATGGTTTCTCGGCACTTAAGAAAGTAATTTAATAAATTTTAACGCTAGGACATTTTTAAACCTACAATTTTAAAATTTGAAGAGTCGCAATTATTACAAGACATTTATCATTATACAATTAGTATCTAGTACAGACATGCCATACTGCCGATCATATATAACCGCTATAAAGCACTATATATATCAGCGCTAAATTATATGCTTTATCGTCCAACATTGACAAATCACACAATTTTATAGCGATTTAGTGTGCAGTCCATAAAGTACAGTAAACTGACATGTCACTGCTATTTAAAATTTTGATGTAACATAGATTAAAGTGCAGCGTAGAAAACATTTAGCATATTACTGAACACTTGTTCTACAAATAGTTCAGGTCTCTAAATATTAGTTGTAGATCTGCATTCTCGCAAATATTTCAGAGACAAAATACCAGATGCACGGCGAAGTATGTATAAACAAAAGTTCACCATTGTGCAAAAGATGATTCCAATTAATGTCAGATAGTCTGAGTGCATATCATATTTCTGATATTCTCTTTAAGATAGGAGGCAACAAAATATTCACATAATTATCCTAAACTAGAAATTAACAATCGTACAATTCGCTATTTGCTGCACTGACCAAGTAAAGATGGAGATGGGTAATAAATCAAACAAATTATATATTATCCTGGTGTCACAGAATCATTACAAACGCACCTTGGATCCTTTGCGCCACTTTTGCCATGGCTTAAAAGATTCCTCCCAACTGCAGTTCTACAAACACCAAACTCATATAAGCCATCTAATATATATTTTGCTTTATGAAAGGGCCAAGATGTTACAGGTACGAGACGTACCTTCAAAGACTTACCTAATTCGGTAGAATTGTTATACTAAATCTTTATGGTAACCCTATTTAGAGCTAAAATCAACAAAAATAAATTACCCCTTTGCAACTGCCTGACAGTCAAGGTGATAAATTGATGATATGGTAGAAATGGACACCAGGTACATTACCGAGGAATGAGAATACAATCAGAGTATCAGTACACCGCAAAAACCCAACCAGCATTTATCATGGTTACAGCATAAGAGAAAAAAGAGTGAAGAAAATGAAATAATTAAAAAGTAAATTAGTACCTGTAGCCAAAAGAAAAAACCTCTCATGAGAGTCAAACGACGACCAAGTTTTGCCCTTTTAACCTTCCTCTCAACCTCTTTAATAGAGAAAAAAGCATCATGCCGGTTAGTAAATAATACTGGAGTTCCTTTCAGTAGAAGTTCACCAGTTACATGTCCAAAACTTTTCTATTGGAGTATCAGGGAAGAGAGCATCATTTCTTTCTTTTTTTTCTTTTCTTTTTTGAAATATGACTCAATTAACCTGCTTTGCTTGGGGAGCTGGTGTTTACAGTAAATCATAGTTTAAGTCTTAATTTATATTAAAACCAAGCCAAAATCTGATACCATGCATTTTCAGAAAATAAGTTCCAAAAACTAGAAAATTTACCGGGGTACCAATCGAAGAAGGAATTGCTGTTCTCCTGTGTCTCTATGGCTCTTTCCCTGACCCTAGGAGCTATCTCTGTCTCTATGGCATTTTCCATGGGACGCAATTCCTTATATAAAATCTTTTTATTCCTAAGAGTTGCCTTGTTTATCAGTTCTCTATACTCACACTTATCGAACGGTCTCTTCAGCTCTTTAATTAACCTATTTTTGTAATCTGAAGACGGTCTGCTTAAAACCTTTACTGGGATGTCCATTATCGGTACCTCCTATACACAATGGAAGTAATTTTGCATGAAAAATGATGATCAACTCAGGCTGAGAGTTGGAGATTATTGAAAAATATAATGCAAGGAAGAAACAAAGAAAAGTACATCATACAATTGAAAGTACCATGAGTTGCCACTTTAGGTCAACAAAATGTTTTTATTATCCAATTTTGTAAATATTTATTAGAACTTTAACATTTTATCGCTATTACCATATTGCAATCTTAAAAAAGTATATCAATCAAAGATTATCATTCAAGCATCATGGGGTATCTATTTTTTGCAATCATACTTTTGTTCACTAAAGATTACAGGGGAGAAAATGCTACAAATTAAAATGCTTACCAACCAAAATAGATAACTCCTAAACTTTATGAGTGAACAAGTGGTATAGACACTAACACTTTAATAAGGGAACATATCTAAAGTGCATTTACTTGAAGCAAAAGAAACAATCATCTTACATCAAAATCCGAAAGATCAAGAATGGCTGCAGAAGTTTCAATTTTCGTGCTGCCCCTCTTATTTCCTTTATGCCTTGACTTCACTTCTTCCGTTTTCTCTTCAATCCAGTCAAAATCCGTGTTTTTACTATTACTCGGTTCAGCCATTGGCCTGTTTACATCTCCATTGCCATCATGCCATCCAGGGTAGATTGTTGTTTCAACAGGGCACAGTTTCTTCATCAGCAACATGAATCCTTGGAACTACAAGGATGCCACCGTTAGAAAACAATAAAAGGAAAACTCTGTACATACATCTTTGCAACAGATTTGATACACAGTTCTATTTGTTCCTATTACAAATAACTTGTAATCCTTATGCATGCCAATGATGACCTTAATTTCATGAACACAATTGGAGTAATTATGACTTAATTCATACATATATCCTATGTAAAATCAAGAAATATTGACAACAAACACCAAATATCACAACATACATAAGGCTAACACCATGAATTACAAATTTAATCAATAGAAACCAAAGAAGAAGCAAAAATCTCACATGAGTAGAGACCGGATCTTGCTGGAGAGAGGAATCTTGGGATTCGATCTCCACTCTTTCATCTACTGACACATCTCCTCTTACTGGATCTTCTCTTTCTTCTTCAAAGCTAGCGTTTTCTCTCTCGGAAGCTATCCGCTCACCATCAATTTCTCCAGAGATGTCCATTTCTAAAGCATTGACAGGAATTGAATAACTAAAATGATCGGAATCACAAATTTTCCCTCTAGAGCCGCGAAAAACGAGCTTCCTCTCACTCAAACCCTCTTTTTTTTTCGCTTTTCTCCGTTTCTTTCCCGATCGAACCAAATCAGGGTCAAGCACCGGGCTCTTCACGCCAGACTCTTCCAGTACATCATCGATCGCGCTCAAATCGCGTCTGATTCTCTTGCGATCAGGTTTCATCCCACATGTAGGGTTTAGTTCCTCGTATTTGACGCGAATCGGGGAGGAGGCGCCATCGGGCTTGATCTCGAACATAACTGAATCGTCGCAAACGCGAAGAGAGCTTAAGAAGGAGAGGTACTCTGGATCATCTTCAGTTTCCATGGCGATCTTCGTCTAATTTTTCACGAATTTGAGAAGAGAAATCGGCGATTTGAGGGAGAAGAAGAAAAGACGGGATGCGTGGAGAATTGTGAGGAGTTAGTGGGGCCCAGTTACCAAAACTGGCGCGAAAATAAAAACAAAGAAGAAACCCCTATGGCTATCTGAAAATTGTTGATAATATAACGGGTCATAGAACCCACTCCACACTCGTTATTCAGATCGAGGGCCCACAGTTCAGTGACAATGCATATTTTTGACCTCCAAATAGTGGTTTCATATGTACAGAGACCTATATACAGAGAATCGAATCTCTTTGTCAGATTCAATCTCAGAACTCTAGCAACGCAATTCGCCACTTTTGCGTTGAGGCTCTAAATGTAACCTCTCCAGTAGAAACCTCTCCAGTAGATACCTCTCCCGTTGCAGATTATAGGAGACTGGAGAGTGTATTATCTACCTTACAAACAGCAATTTTGAGCAAAAAATTTTCACTTCACAATTACAATGTTAAGAACTAACCTTCCGTTTGAAAGAAAAGTGAAGTAAACTGTTTTTTAAGTATTTTAGTTCGTTTTAATATATTAAACGGATGTGATTTAAAGTGAAGTAAGTTAAAGTATTTATGAACGGTTCATAAAGTAAAGTTAAATTATCAAATTTCATAATTTTTAATATTTTATACTCTCAATATTTCATCTATTTATTTTACTACTATCAAACATCAATGTTTTAGAGTAATTTGATATTTATTTCGTTTTAATTTTACTTCACTTGTCAAATGGAAGATAATTTTTTTATAATTTATCTACATGAACCTCAATTTATTAAGAAAACAGCATGTAAAAATTCACTTTGGATAACTTATTTGTATGAGTTATTTGAATTAATATCAGATAACTAGATACACGTTTTCTTCCTTTTAAAAATTTACATATCATTGATAACAAAAAAAAAATGCTCCCATATAGAAAAAAATTCTTTTTCATCATACAAAATATTAATAGTTGAGGATGGTCATAAAACATTTTAAACATTAAACTCATTTTTCTTGTAAGAATTAGTGATTATTCCAAACTAAAATTGACCTAATCTGAACTTTTTGTAGAAGAAAATGAACAAATTCAAAGAATTTTAACAACCCTTTAAAATTAGCATTGTAAATTTCTTATTCAGAACAAAGAAAAAGGCATGACCATTATTTCTTTTTTCTTCAAAAAAAAGAAAAAACTTACGCCAATTTAAGTTAGCATTTTGTTTGGATTTACATAAATATTCAATGATTCATAAAATTGTTCAAATATAACGGTAATAAAAGATCAAAATTCGAATTTCAAATTCTTTATTATTTGGGAATCTCAGAATCTGGGGCTCGCAATTATTTATTAAATGATTGAATAGAAAATTTTAGTACCTTATGAGATTTTTAATATAAAGAATTTATTGAATAATTTGAATTTATTATTTGAAACCGATTTAATAAATTTTGAGTTATAAACACCGAGAAATCCGATACTCCTAAAAGCACGTTAATTTTACCCGAGAGCTATGATATTTTGACAATTATTTTCTTGGTTTTCGTAGACTTAATATCAAAACATATTGTAACAAGTTACAACACGTCAATTTTATTTAAGAGAAATTATTTATACAATGTGGATTTTTTTTCTTTAGAATGTCAGAGTCATTTAGGAAGAATCTACATAATAAATGAAAAAAAAATCCAAAAATCATTTTATCTATTTCTAAAAAAGATGAAAATAAAAATAGTCAAAGACTTGATATTTTTACATGGAATTTATATCGGTCTCCTCTCCTTTTCTGTGTTGATGCGAGAAGAGGAGGTTCTTGAAAACAGAAGAAAACTTGAGATTAAAAAGATAGCAGCAAGAATATAATTCCAATAAGAGATCAAAAGATTAGCAGCTTCAAGAAAACAGCAAAATGCAGTAAGCATACCAGAGATGGTAAGAAATAGCAATCTATTGACCAAGAAAGGATGAACATAAAAGATTATTTATTCCATTGATTCCACATATTCAAACTCAAAATAGTTCTTGACAGAATTCATACCGCCACTGCCCTCACAAACATTCATAAATTAAACGCCCCACTAACCAAAGCAAACACCGCAACAACAGGATACATGACCAGCCTCACAACACTTGCTTGAGACTAACAAACACAAACAGAGACTTTCAAACATCTGCAAACAAACCACCACAGACCTTGCAAGACCCGTCACCAGACCACATAAAGAGAGCAGCAGCAAACACCCAAGGGCCAGAGGTGGCTCACTCAGTTCCCACCACGAAGGCGGAGCACCAAGTGAAGGGTCGACTCCTTCTGGATGTTATAGTCGGCCAGGGTACGACCATCCTCCAACTGCTTACCAGCGAAGATCAGCCTCTGCTGGTCGGGTGGGATCCCCTCCTTGTCTTGAATCTTGGCCTTCACATTGTCGATGGTGTCGGAAGACTCGACCTCAAGAGTGATGGTCTTGCCGGTGAGGGTCTTCACAAAAATCTGCATTCCACCACGAAGACGGAGGACGAGGTGGAGGGTCGACTCCTTCTGGATGTTGTAGTCAGCCAAGGTGCGGCCATCTTCCAACTGCTTACCGGCGAAGATCAACCTCTGCTGGTCTGGGGGGATACCCTCCTTGTCCTGGATCTTGGCCTTAACATTGTCAATTGTGTCAGAAGACTCAACCTCAAGGGTGATGGTCTTGCCAGTGAGGGTCTTCACAAAAATTTGCATACCACCACGGAGACGGAGCACCAAATGGAGAGTGGACTCCTTTTGGATGTTGTAATCAGCCAACGTGCGGCCGTCCTCCAGCTGCTTGCCGGCAAAGATCAACCTCTGCTGGTCCGGGGGGATACCTTCCTTATCTTGAATTTTGGCCTTGACATTATCGATGGTGTCAGAGCTCTCCACCTCGAGGGTGATGGTCTTGCCTGTGAGGGTCTTCACAAAAATCTGCATACCACCACGGAGACGGAGCACCAAGTGGAGAGTGGACTCCTTCTGGATGTTGTAGTCAGCAAGGGTGCGGCCGTCCTCGAGCTGCTTGCCAGCGAAGATCAACCTCTGCTGGTCCGGGGGGATTCCCTCCTTGTCCTGAATCTTGGCCTTGACGTTGTCGATGGTGTCAGAGCTCTCCACCTCGAGGGTGATGGTCTTGCCCGTGAGGGTCTTTACAAAAATCTGCATACCACCACGGAGACGGAGCACCAAATGGAGAGTGGACTCCTTCTGGATGTTGTAGTCAGCAAGGGTACGGCCGTCCTCGAGCTGCTTGCCAGCGAAGATCAACCTCTGCTGGTCCGGGGGGATTCCCTCCTTGTCCTGGATCTTAGCCTTGACGTTGTCAATGGTGTCAGAGCTCTCCACCTCGAGGGTGATGGTCTTGCCAGTGAGGGTCTTCACGAAAATCTGCATGCCACCACGGAGACGTAGCACCAAGTGGAGAGTTGACTCCTTCTGGATGTTGTAATCGGCCAAGGTACGGCCATCCTCGAGCTGTTTGCCGGCAAAGATGAGCCTTTGCTGGTCTGGGGGGATGCCCTCCTTGTCCTGGATCTTAGCCTTGACATTGTCGATCGTGTCAGACGACTCAACCTCCAAGGTGATGGTCTTGCCAGTGAGGGTCTTGACGAAGATCTGCATCTGTTGAGTGAATAGATATAGATAGATAGATATCAGCCTCAGACCAGAAATCGATAATAATATTATTAGACAGATTGAAATTAATTGAACACCTAAAGCTTTTCCACAACTGAAAAGTACAAATAACCATATCAGACATGGACACAAACTCCTTGGCACAGACCAAGAAATTCTTTAAATAAGAGATTCCTATTATAAAACGAACATATGATATCTATCATCAAAGACAAGGTTGCAACTCTGGATTACATCCATCGGACTTCTCAGTATTAGATAAAGGCCAGATTCAACGAGCACAGTTAAAAGCTACTTACGCCTATTAATTTAGGAATATCATCTTAAAGAAAAGAATCAAGCAGATCCAAACAGATCTGAATCGTTGAAACTAGCTTAAGAAAAGGGACCACAGTTCCAAAATCGAAACTATCTACGCCTATCAATTACGAATATCTTCGTAAAAGAAAGGGGATCAAGCAGATCGAAACGGATCTGGATAGATCCAATTGAAATAGCAACAATTGAACTCCTACGCACACACATATACACCATCGCCACTGAATAAAACAATTTCGGTCAGATCAAGATGGTGAAACGGGTACGAGAACACCAGAAAAGGTCATAGAATGATCTATAACCAAAATCAAGCTACTTGCTTGAAAATCAGCCCAGATCCACAGCTAATTCCAATACTAAACTAGCTAAATTAGCCAAAACCAAGAAGATCGTTGAAAAACGAGAAATAGAAAGCAAGAAAACCATACCTTGAAAGGGGAAAAAGAGCGCTTTCTTGATTTCTGAGAGAATTTTTATGAACAGATTGAATGAATGAATGGGCTAGGTACCCGGGGGGCCTTTTTATAGTCTTCTGGGAAGTTCGGGTGACCGGCGGTGAAGTTACCGCCTCGAATAATTTTCTAATTATTGCTTGGAAGTAAAGACCGTTTCCAATACGTCTCTGGAGAGAGATCTTAAAGCGGTGGGAAATAACACAGAAGGTGACTTGATAAAGATAGCGACTGGAGGAATATATTTCTAGAAGAACCGGGAACAAACCTCTTAGTGTAGAACAGTCTAGAACTGACGATGATCTCGAAGTATCAGCGCATTCAAGATATTTCGGTCTTTGAGTTCCTGGTCCACATTATTTCTTCAGGAGGCGACGAGGTCACTGGAGGAAATATTAAAACGAACATGGAGTAAAAATGTATCTCGGTTTCTGTTTCCAAGTTATCCTCCGAAACACCCACGGTTCTTGTGATCCTGGTGTATCTAAAATTTTCTATTAGCCGTTTAATATGACGGTAACCAAAAAAATGTGACGGAGACCAACTCTTGCATTTCTTTTTTTCTTTTTTCTTTTTTCTTTTTAAAGAAACAAATTCTTGCAACTGTACCACAATTATTCAAATTGAATTTTTACATTTATCATCATCATCATGGTTATCATAATTGCTATTGTTTTATTTTGCTTGGAGTCATAACAGTATTCTAGTTTAGACGCAAGCTTTCTAATTAAATAATTATGAGAGTTTTAATGTCATAAAATTTTAACGTGCATGCATCTTTTATGAAAATTTACAAAATCAATAGTTTAAATTCAAAATTTGAGCATCAAATTTTAAAATATAAATTAAAAAATGAATTTAGAACATCTCGTAACACAAAAAACTTGTCGCATTAAAACTCTCCTCTTAAACAATTCATATGTAGAAGTCATGTAACAATAACTCCCCTTGAAATGTTTGTGTGAGATGATTAAGCAAGAAAGCTCAGTTCAAATTATCAAAATTCAAAACCACTAATCTAATCTAGTTTGAAAATATGGTTTCATTCATGGTATGATAATTGATAACTTGATATACATGTGTGCTGATAACTTGCCTTGTCAGATATGATATATGAATTCTTCAAAATTGGTTAAGCTTCTTTTCTTGACCATGTTTGTAATTGAAAGCTTGCCTTGCAAAATTGGTTCATCTTTTCATGGTGAACATTCAAATATAATATATATTAAGACCAAGCTAACCACATTTTTTTTACAATTTATTTCCAGTGGTCACTTTATTAATTTTTGTTTTCTTTTTGAAGACCTAATTTATTTATTTAATAGAAGTTAAATCGGAATATTTAGAGTATGGGTTTTATTTTTCCATCTATACACATACTTTTCTGAACAAATGTCAGCCTATATATTTTTGGTCCTGTAAAAATGTCACTAATTAATGTGGTCATTTTTCAAAAATTATATCAAATCATAAGTCATCAAAATTTCCACAATAAATTAAGTAGAAGTTACCAAAAGGGAGCTGATACACATGTACGATTGTTGATACCATCATCGATACTGGCTTAATTATACACATTAAATGAGTTATTATATATGTTAATAATTTTATTATACAAACTCATTTTGTACAGTATTGTTATTATGCAACTTAAATAAATTATTATATATATTAATAAATTATACATAATAATTCATTTAATATATATAATAAAATCTATATCCACGACATTATGAATAATAATATCTCTCAACATTTTCCTTACCAAAAATCCTGTTGCTACTTGCTACATTCAAGATTAAGCACATATTGTTTTTTTCTTTTTGTCAAAAAATTCATCGGTACCTGCCAACGTTAACATATGTATAGTGGTTAGGACTTGGAAAGTCAGAACTTGACACTTGGGGATCCTGATCTTCTACTGCACAGCGTAAGGATTGGTGGAGTATGAGAGAATTTTTTTTAGATTTATTTTGCATAAATTTTGATGCTATCGGACGGATAACACGTTATACTGTACGGTATAACGCAACAGAGGATACGAATCTGACACTTGAAGACCTTCAATTAATGAATTAGAGTAGTTGAGGTTGGTACTTGGAAACAAAGTAGTTACAACTTACAAGAAGTTGATGGTCAAGATGCATGCAATTGCCATCAATATATTTAGCTAGCATTTCTCAAATATATAGACATATTCTTAATTTTTTTTATAGTTTTTAAATAATATAAAAAAATTATAAATATATTCTTAAATTTATAAATTTGTTTTTTAAAAAAGTGCACCACATGCCGTTTAAGCGTGGATGACATGTCATTCAGGTATGATGCTCAGGGTCAAAATGGTGCATCAGATGACGTTTAGATATGCATCACATGCCGTTCAGGCGTCCATGCCATGCCGTTCAGGCATGATGTTCAGGGTCACAGGGGTGCACCACATGACGTTCAGATATGCATTGAGACACCATTCAGGCATGCATTGTGACATCGTTCAGGCATGATGTTTAGAGTCAAAGGCGTGCACTACATGATGTTCAGACATGTATGACATGCCGTTTAGGCATGATGTTTAGGGTCAAAGGCATGCATCACATGCCGTTCAAACATGTCTGTCATGCCGTTTAGGCATGATGTTCAGGGTCACAGGCGTGCACCACATGATATTCAGACATACATGACATGCCGTTCAGGCATGATGTTCAGGGTCAAAAGCATGCATCACATGCCGTTCAGACATGTCTGCCATGCCGTTCAGGCATGATGTTCAGGGTCACAGGCGTGTATCACATGATGTTCAGACATACATAACATGCCGTTCAGACATGATGTTCAGGGTCAAAGACATGCATCACATGCCGTTCAAACATGTCTGTCATGCCGTTCAGGCATGATGTTCAGGATCACAAGCATGCACCACATACCGTTCAAGCGTCCATGCCATGCCGTTCATAATTTCTGTATCATTTTATATTTTGAAAATTATTAAATTCTTATAAATATTTTTTATATAATTTTGACCAATATAATATCAAATGATAATGATACTTAAAACTGATTTTGCATTTGATTTTTTTACTTGCATTCAGTATCAAATGAACATTTGGTTTATGTAAGGTTATTGCAGTTTTAGCCCAATTGCTAATATTTTCAGATCCATTTAGGCCCAAAAGAATAAACAAAGAAAGGCATCTCATCTCTTAATATATGCTACATGTGTGAAATACTGCAAAAATAGAGGAATATGCCATAAAAATATAAAATTTGAGAAAATGATTTGCACATGAATTCAATGAAATATTTTCTAATTTGATCACATGCCATCAACCATTTTGGTATAGCTTGTTGATTTTGGTTTTTAATCAGGCAATATTTTTTCTAGCTTGAAATTTTGAAAACATGGGATATACTTGCTTTATATTTTACAAAGCAGTATATTGTGTCATTAAATAGTTTAAACTTCTGTCTTTATCTAAAAAAAATGTGACCCACTTTAAATATCTGAAACAAAAACAAAATTCAATAGGGAACTCTCTACATTAAAAAAAACATGCACAAACAGAGAACTCTCAAAGATCTCTCAAAGAAACAAGAAAATATTACGCATGTAATTATCTTATCCAAAACCTTAATTCATCACACAACAAAACTAAAAACAGAAAACAAAAATTGGTGTCTAAAATTAGGCAAAAAAAGGAACAATCAAAGTATTAATCTAACTCTCCATGATGCATGTCACACGCTTTGGAGCTTCGGACCAGCGTGCTCCAATTCCATCCAGGCTCTCATTCCCGCCATTCTCTCTCCGCCTTCCTTCGAAAACTCTCTCCTGTTATACCTTGTTAGAACAATCCCTCCAGGTTTGGATGCACCCGTTCCACCAATGCAAATGCAACCAACATAATTCCCTTTGCCTCCTCCCCTCCATTTTTCCTAGCCCCATTGTCGCCTCCTCCTCCTCTCCTATCAAACCCATCACCAATGGGCAACTGTTGCTCCATCTACAAACGGGCCAAAACTGCCCATGGAGAGGAGACACGTGACGCGAAATCATCGTCAGGTCATGACGTGAGTGGACAGGCACCGCAAATGCCGATTCCGAAACCCGCATCGCCGCTCCCTTCCAAGCCACTCGGTCCTATCGGGCCGGTTCTTGGTAGGCCGATGGAGGATATGCGGGGGACTTATAGCCTCGGCAAGGAGCTCGGACGGGGGCAGTTCGGAGTCACGCATCTCTGCACCCATAAAGTCACCAGAGAGAAGCTCGCTTGTAAGACCATTTCGAAGAGGAAACTCTCATCCAAGGAGGATACCGAGGACGTCAGGAGAGAGGTTCAGATAATGTATCATCTATCCGGTCAACCGAACATCGTCGAGTTAAAGGGGGTGTACGAGGACAAGCAAGCGGTGCACTTGGTGATGGAGTTATGTGCGGGAGGGGAGTTGTTCGATAGGATCATTGCGAAGGGGCATTACACCGAGAGGGCCGCAGCGGGGCTGCTCAGGACAATCGTGCAGATAATACACACGTGCCATTCCTTGGGGGTAATGCACCGTGACCTCAAGCCGGAGAATTTCTTGCTGCAATCCAAAGCAGAAGATGCGCCGCTCAAAGCCACCGACTTCGGCCTCTCCGTGTTCTACAAAGAAGGTGAGAGAGCCTTTGGAGTAAAATTAATGATTCATATTTCTCATGATTAATTGATTAATTGATTATCTCTTTCCCTCTCAATGGTCAAATATAAATTGGAATGATCATTTTTTGCTGCATGCAAATAAATATTAATGCATACTTATTATGATTATTCTCCCCCTCTCTCTGGACATATATAAACTGAAAATGATCAAAATCTTTCTTCAAACAAATATCAATACATAACTTATTTTCATTTTTTCATTTATTTTCATATACTTCTTATCCAATGTACAATCATATTTATTTTTACTTGTTTAATATACCCTATACACTTCTTATGAGATTTTTCGTATGAAACACATGTATAAAACCTTTTGGAAAAAAATTTCACAACTTCTCATAATAAGCATCAAAAGCATATGCATAGTGAATTACTTAATCTTGAATCAGCTGATATTATTTTTCCAACAGGAGAGACGTTTAGGGACATAGTTGGCAGTGCATATTACATCGCACCGGAAGTTCTAAAGAGAAAATATGGACCTGAGGCCGATATTTGGAGCGTCGGCGTCATGCTTTACATTTTCCTTTCTGGAGTTCCTCCTTTCTGGGCTGGTACATTCATCCAAATTTATTTTTGCATCTTTCCAAATTGATGTTGCGTATAAAACACAATAAAGCTGATATTAGCAAACATGATTGGTTTCTCAATTAATGAAACACATTGTTATATATGTCTTAAATTCTCCCAAATTTAATTTGTCTTGGAAAAGAAAACCAGAAAAAAGGCACCAAATTTTTATACACATACGATGGAATCAGAGCAATTCATGGACAATTGGACATGATGTTGAGGTCTAACATTGAAAATATTTTGTGATTCTTATACTTTAAACAGAATCTCAGTGTACTGACAAATTCTGAAATTTTGTTATCCGGATCCCATCAGAATCGGAGCATGGAATCTTTAATGCAATCTTACGTGCACACATCGATTTCACGAGTGATCCGTGGCCGAGCATTTCACCTGGCGCAAAGGACCTCGTCAGGAAAATGTTGAATCCTGATCCCAAACAGAGGCTCACAGCATTCCAAGTCCTCAGTAAGTACATTTTGCAAAGAATGTAAGATCAACGATTATGACATAAGAAAAAAAATACAATATATATATATATTTTTCGAAATAAGGGTTCCCGTTATCCCAGCATTTATTTCTTTTTAAATTTCTTTTACAAGATTTGAACATGCTTCTCTCCGTAGATAAGCGAGGTCTATAATCATTATGTTTGATCTGCGGTTCAAAAAGTACAGTAAATAATTTCCCTACTGGTATTAGTTGATTTACTTATCATGAACTAAATCTACTTCTTAGACTAAGGATAGGTTAAGAAACTCTTGTAATTCTAGGATTTTAAATCTACTTCTTTGAACTTAATTGAAGGAAAAGTTTCTTGTAACAAAAGCTTATTTCTTCACAGAAAATTCCATAGAGAAACATGCTTGTTAGTTCTAGATATAAGCTGAATACATTGAAAGATAAATTCCTCCGTAAACATACCGTTATATATCAAAGTATTATCCTAATGCAGATCATCCATGGATCAAAGAAGATGGAGAAGCACCTGATACACCTCTTGATAACGCTGTTATCGGTAGACTCAAGCAATTCAGAGCTATGAACCAGTTCAAGAAAGCCGCCCTCAGAGTAACTCTCTCCCCTACGCACACGATTTACTAAAATTATTTTTTTTCTACTGGTTTAACCTGGTTAAAGAACATAAAACACTTCAATTGAAAAAAAACCAAGCCGCTACAAAACACATAGAACAAGAGAAAATTTTGAATGCAGCAAAAATAACCAGTTAACCACACAACAATACTCTGGTATAAGCCAGTATTTAATTAATCAAGTCACAATTTTTCACCAGTAGAGGTTTTGTTGGTTTTTTATTTTTTACGGTACAACCATCATGAGCAATCATTCAAAGTTAGTTTACTAGTCTTAACTGATGGATAGGTCATAGCTGGATGCTTATCAGAAGAAGAAATCAAGGGCTTGAAAGAAATGTTTAAGAACATTGATACCGACAACAGTGGTACCATAACTCTTGACGAGTTGAAACAAGGCCTGTCGAAGCAAGGAACTAAACTGTCAGAGCAGGAAGTTCTCCAACTAATGGAAGCGGTACAATAAAACCCCACACAAACTTATTAATATAATTTGATCAAAAAATTTGTACTTTTCATGTTCTCTTACCATACCAGCAATGTGCCTGTACCAGATTGATGCTGGACAGATTTAAAGTACTGGATCTTATCAGAACCCAAGCTTCTTTTCTTACAAACCTTGAATCAAAAGAGAGAAGATTTAGATTTGGAGGTTATTTCTGCCAATGCTAAGGTTCTAAGCGGGGCCATGTATTGGTTTGCATGAATAATAATCTGATAGATATACAAATAACAGGCTGATGCAGATGGAAATGGCACGATAGACTATGACGAGTTCATAACCGCGACAGTGCACATGAACAGAATGGATAGAGAAGAGCACCTCTACACCGCCTTCCAATACTTCGATAAAGATAATAGCGGGTACGTGTAAACAAACTCGTCCGACATTCTATTTCAAGATATAATTTTACAGCTAAAATGAAAGCCAACGACAGAAAACAATGGAATAAGGGCATTCGTCAGAAATTGTAATCGATCGGATTTCCAGCTTGTATAAAAAGGACCTCTATGATTCTAATTTTATAGATACATCACCAAGGAAGAACTCGAGCAAGCGCTGAAGGAGAAAGGTTTATACAATGGTCAAGAAATCAAGGAAATCATCTCTGAGGCCGACAGCGACAATGTACGAACCAGTGTCATTAATTCATGATTGATAATAACATTCCTAAAATCATATATTAATTGCACTATAACAATATAATACAGGATGGAAGAATAGACTACACGGAGTTCGTCACCATGATGAGAAGAGGAAATCCAGAAGCAAATCCGAAGAAGAGACGCGATCTGGTATTTTAAGAGCGAAGACTGTCGGATCGGAGGCAAATCAACCATATTCGCTCGAGGCTTCGATCAGTGGATTGTACAATACATATATATGAGATATACATATATATATGTTAGTGAGAATGAAATTTGGCTTGTGTGTTGGCTAGTTGATGGCTTGAGCAGTTGAATATCATGCATTGTTGTATTCCAACCTACTTTGCTAGTTTAATTAATTATTTAGAAATCTGTACAAATTAAGTATTATTGTTGCTCTACTTGAAATATATTATCATGATGTGGCAGGGACAAGGACTACCATTGTATCAACCACATAATAAAGATTTGATATGGATGGATATTAATTGCTCTAAGCTGGAAAATTGAAACTATATCATGGATAAATTTTGCTCAAGATATATAAGTTTCAAAATAAAAACCTCATGCAATTCAGCAGCCTTGTCAAAGACTCAGAACTGTTCTTTTTAAAATTGGGAGGGGATCCATTGACAATTATTATCTTGACAACCTTAGCAACTAATTTTTAAATAATTTTAAACTAATTTTTAAAGTTATAAAAAATAGAAAAAAAAAGTTGACAAACATATTTTATGGATTGATTATGTTTCAAATTTCATGTAATTTAAGGGTCATTTGATATTCTATCAAAGACCGTTAAATACGTACCGTTATAAATATCATGTAATTTTAATAGTCTTTTATGAATTATCAAATAGTATTTAAATTGTATTAAATTTGAAATATAATCGATTTATAAATTAAATAATATGTTTATAATTTTTTCTATTTTTAAATTTTTTTTAAAAATTACTTAAAAATTCATTATCAAAATTATCAAAATAATAATCTTTAATCCCTAGTCCCTGCCTTTAAAATTAGACCTCAAAACCCAATTATAAGCCTCAATAGAAAAGCTTATAAAACCAATCCAGGCCCAATTTTTAAAAGAAGAAAGGTATCTCATATATCAAACAAATGAAATTAATTGGGCTTTTCTCCTACTACAAGTCTACAACCCACCAATTTCTTGAATCCTGCCATTGATAAGAGTTGAGAGAGAGAGAGAGAGAGGGAGGAGGAAGAGAAACGAATAGAGAGAGAAGATGCCGCACAGAGCGAGGCCGATGACGGGGCTGTTGGTGTTTACTGGGGTCAATTTGGTGCTCGTTAACACCATCACACCAGTTTATGATTTCGTTTGCTTCCTTCCTTACTGGGAGAGAAGGGTATGATCGATGATTTTCTCTCTTTCTTTCTTCCCCAATTTACATCGGTTATTGGGTTTTTTATCTTGTTTTCATTTCTTGTTTCGACTCGAGATTTTTTAGGATTGTTGCTTGTGTAGATTAGTGACCTGTTGTTGGTTGTGTCAATTTTTTCTAAGATTATTTCTTTTTGTTCCTTTATCAGGATAATACAACGTGCACATCAGTTGTATGTGAAAATGCCTTAAAGAAGTAAATGCTATATAATTTGTATGATTTGTCTAAATACCTGCAAATCTGGGAACTTTACTATGAAAATATGAAATGGCAACAACAAATGAGCCAAAGAAAAGACAAGAATGCTAGTGAAGTTCTTTGTCTCACTGTACCAATAGTTAGCCATGGCTGGTATTGCTGATGTTGAATTGTTTAATAACTAGGTTGGCAATGTAGAAGTTAGTTCACTTATCTATACTATAATTGGTACACTAATTTTCACCATTTTTTTAAGGTGTTTTCTTTTAATAAATGCACATGCATCTAGATTTTTTCATTTAAAGACGACCTGATCAATTAACTTTGCATCTTATGACAATTTTGCAGAGAGAAAGGCGCCGACTAGAGCGTGAGGCTGCTTTGTCGAAGAATTCTTGACAAGCTTTCAGCTTTTATCAAGTGCTGTTCTATAGTTTTACTATCAAAAGAACTTTAGTAACAAGATATTTTGTGTCTTTTGTTTTAAACCTAGTGTTATGATGTGAATTGGTGAAATCTATGGTTTGATCAAAAGTTGTTCACAAGTCCACTTGCATTCTTTTGGTGTCTGTATTCTTTTGTGTTGCTCAGCCTGATTATTTCGGTTGGAAATAAAGCAAATGAGTTACCTTTCTCTGCTATGCTTCTCATACTTCTATTAAATTAATTTCTACTATTCTTTACAAAAGTTTTATTTTTTGTCAAGCCATGTTTGATCACTAGCCCCCAAAGAGCAAACATGTAGAGGTTGATCCAAGTTCTAATCTTTTTTTTTTCCACTGTGAACTTCCATGATATATCGAATTTGCTCTGAAGCAACATACATACTACGCAAAATAAGTTTTATTGGATTTTTCACTTTTTCTTTTTTTAACAAACTTCAAATATATGTCATCTGTTTTATAAAAACCTTTTAAGCACATAGGAAATTGCCTATTAACTGAACAAAAAAAAACAAAAGAAAAAACAATATGGACTACAACACCCCCCGCCCCTCCTCAAACATGAAAACAATTCCTTCATAAACCATGATCTCCAAAAACCAAAAGAAAAATATTAACCAAAAAAAAAAGAGATGAAAGGATATATTCTCGTATCATACAATAACACCCAACTGCACTTAATCCAAAAACATGCAGTTACAGGAGACACCAATCATTTCTTCCGTTATTACACTGTAGCATCATTCTATGGAACAAAAATAGTAACAGAATCACCCCCCCCCCCCCTCAAGCTCTCCGTTCTTGTCGGTGTTTCTCAAGTGCTGCTAATATCAACTCTACTCTTGACAATCTGAAAAGCCGGTGTGATCCAACTGCCGCAACTGCACTGAATTCCAGACCAGTTAAAGTAACCCAACCGTGCATTACAGTGGATGCAAAGCAACTTCCCTTCTAAAGCGCCTTCTTCAACTGCAATGATAACACATGTTTCAGCAATAATTGTCTCATTACAGATATTTAAAACATGAGTACCTTATTGCGTGCCCAGCAAATCAAACCCAACTATTGAGGAATTTAAAAACAGCATCACGGGTAGCTTTCTAGAGAAAGACGAATATCCTGTTAAAAATAGACTATTTTTGCCTTGGACCACTTCAACCTAATTTGAAACCTTTCATGTCATTTTCAAAACACTCTGCATAACTTTTGAACTAGAAAAACCAGACAAAATATTATAAAGCATCAGATGTACTTGTACAACTATAACCGTGGTACAAGATTGAAATCTCGGACTGAGTCGCTGACCTGAAGTCATCCATTTCATAGGCTCGACAAAGAGAGATGAACACTCATTCTCATCAGATGGGTTAAAAGGTCGGGAGTATCTTCTTTTATTCCAGTCAAAGCATGTTTCACCTTCCCTGGGAACGTGACTGACAACATTTTCTTGTAAAGCAACTACTCTCCTACACTTCTTGCACCTATAAGCAACTTTCTTCTCCGGTTGTTTTACTTCTTGCTCTTGCTCTTGCTGCTGATCTCGGTTGTCTACGAGGGCTTCTGGAGCAGGTCTCGGTTCAGGACGAAGACCCGGATCCGCTTCAAATATCGACTCGTCCACTCTCTTTCCTTCCCTGTAAGCATGACCTGAAACGGGGATTGGTGAATAATGGATTGACAGAAATAAGAAATTTATGACAAATAATATAGAAGTTGATGACATGGCATCAAGGGGAAATTATTCAAGGGATCCAACCTAATATCTTTAAGCGAAAGCGCTTGTAAATTGGGCTTGAGGTGTCGACCTTGAATCCCATTTCTTCAAAAATTTTCAACTGCAACAAGATATCACAGCATTCCAGTCATAAGACAACATTGATACAAAAAATTTAATAATAATTTGGTAAGCTGATAACAAAAACTTGAATGGTAACTAGCCTGATCAAGAAAACCATCATTTGGCGACACGAATTCACACACTTCCTTAAGAGATGCAAGTGCATCTGCGAATAAGGAGCAAGAACAAATCAAGTTTCTATGAGAAATAATGATAATCTAATATAAAGAATTTGAAGATTCAGCAACAATTAGTCACTTAAACCTTCCAATGATTTCTGCTCTGCTTTCATAAGATAAGCCGTGATAACTGCCGCACTGCAATGAAAGATGAATAAATATTCAAAAATTCATAATGCCTTGGTACAGAAATACAGTATAAACAATCTTGAATGAACAAAATCAAGTTCTATAAACCTTCTAGAAACTCCCGCAAAGCAATGCACCAGCACTGAGCCTTCTCTCCTCCCTTCCTCGATAAAATCCAAACAAACCTCCAAATAATCCAACAAATCCTCATCCTCTGTATCCTTCAGTGGTACTGCCATGCGCACCAGCTTCAGATCGGGCCCGGCATGCTCTTTCAAGTACAACAGCTTCTCTCGCGCCAGAGACTTCTTCGGCGACTCATCTCCCGCCACGTGTACTCGCTCGATCTCCTCAGTCGGGATCGAGATGCCACGACGCCACTCGGAGAAGAAAGAAATTGATGCGGAGCTGAGAAGCGAGAGCACATGCGTGATCGCATCGCCAAGTCCAACGCCGGACCCGCCGGAGAGGACCGCCGCGGCGTCGCTGATGTTGCCAAAGAAGAGACGCTCGCGTACGAGGTATGGCATCGGAACCCAAACCCTAGGATTTTGATCGGTGCTCTCTTTCGCTTCACTGGAAGAAGTGGTTTTTGTTTGTTTCTTATTTCGTACGGTTGGTTGGAAATGAGTCGGAGAAGAGAAGCGAAGATAGGAAATGGGAAACTGTTTTCTTGATATTTAATTATTTATCGATTTCCTTCTTTTTCCTTCATTTCGCTTTCGTCTTTTTCTAGCAGGGGAGATGAATGAAATAGTTATTTTCGTGAGGGAATTACGTGAGGGAATTAAAAAGGAATCATTTGATTTTCCGAAGGGAAATGGAAACTGGAATCTTCGAAAGTGCTGAGCACTGAGTACACGTATGCTTGAAATTGGTTCGGAATTGGATTCCTTTATTTTTCTTTATTCTTGATTTCTGGTAGTGGTTCTGGCAATTGGCAACGAGTTATTGGAGCAGCTTCCGGATGATTGGTTTCCGAGAAAAACAAATGAAGGAAAGAATTCCTTTTTTTTCTTTTTTATCCGGAAAAGATGGGGAAGGAATGTGTGGGAAATATGCAATGCACTTTATTTTGTGCCTCAAAATGCCTCTACCACTTATATGAATTATGATGAAATGTTAGGTATTGTTATTGTTATTGTTATGTGGGACCCATTATTAATAATTGGAGAGAAATTAAGGGTATAAATTCGGCAGCATCGTATCTAAGCCTTTTAAAAAAAATTAAATATAAAATAGGTCAGTGTCTCTCCATTATTTCATCTAATCATACACATATATGCAATATTTTAATATTATGTATGCATCTTTTTTTTAAAAAAAAAAGTCATATTTGACCTTTGATAAAATGTGTGAGAATTATGTCATTGTTGGCTCCCATAAAATATGAGAATTATTTTATCCTTGTTTCCATAGTCAATACCTTTAATTTTTTTTTATAATCATTGCATTGATATTAATATTATCATTTGATATGATACTTGACTCCCATTAAAACAATTCTGCCTCCGCCAATGATTTCATCACATTTTTTTTTTTAAGTTTTATCACATCTTGGGAGCTGGTTTATAGATATCGTTATTGATATCATATCGATACTGACTTTATTATTTAGATCAACGAGTTATTATATATATTAAAATACTTTATTAAACAACTTATTTGTAACTTTTGTTTTTTAATTTAAATAAATTATTATTTATATTAGTAATATTTAAGTTGAATAATAAAAATACTGTCAAAAACAAATAAAATAATAAAATCATTAATATAAATAATAATTTATTTTATATAAATAATAAAATTAGTATCGCTTACTATATCAACGAGAATATTTCCCAAACATTTTCCTTTATAATTTGATCTCCTAATATATGCGCAATAACAAAGTCTTCATTCCAATTAATAGCACTCTATTTTCCAAAAACAAAAGGATAATAACATGAACTATTCACATCTATTTGGGCCTTTAAAGGGGCCTAATACTAGATTTTAATTTTTAAACTTTGCCAAGTTGGATCAATTTTCAAGCCTTTTTATTTCAATTTTCAAATGACATTACAAGCCCTTCAACTTTTAGCACTTTACAAAAGGACCCATTTCACAAACAGACTCAAATTCAAGCCCAAATTTAAAAAGACCCATCTTCAGTTATTTAAATTTTTTTTTAAAAAACAAACATTTTTACAAAATTTAAACATACATTTCTTCGTAAAAAGACGAGACCTACTATCATTAAATTAAACATATGGTTCAATTAATTATTCTTTTTATTAACCCCAACTTTTTATTTTTATTTTTTTTTACTTTTCTACCATGTACCTTTTTGACAGCACCAAAGTGAAAAACAAAAACAAAAAATCAGGAGGACTTAGAGAGAGAAAGATAAAGAGAGAGAGAAAGATAGAGAGAGAGAGAGAAAGATAGAGAGAGAGAGAGAAAGAGAGAGAACCAAATAAATAATGTAGGGTCCTTTTATTTATTTATTTCTCTGCCTTTATGTTTGCTTTGCCACTTTGTCAGAGAGAAGCATTGCACTTTTTTGAGACATTTTTTTCAGAATAGCCGACAGCCGTGCCTTTGTTATATTCTCCCTTTTTTGGTGGTGTTTGCATCTTTTTATTTATTATTCCTCTTCCTCCTTTGTTTCCTACAGAGAAGGCATCATTGCTTCCAAGTGCGCATGCTAAAAGAGAAAAAGGAAAAAAAAAAAAAACCCAAGTAAAAGCTCTGCCTCTTTCCAAAACCTGCTCATTGCACCAGATAGATCTCAAAAAACAAGAACCTCATTTCATTTGTCTTTTTCTTTTTTTTTTCTTTCTATTTTTTTAAGAAAGTTTCAAACAAAGTTGCAAATGTGCTTGACCCAAAGATGATACTTTTTTTTTGTTCAATTTTTTTTTGTTAAAAAAAAAAGAAAAGAAACTCTAGTAGTAGTGCTTTTTTTTAAAATATTTTTCAATAAAAAATATTTGAGAGATGTTATTATTAATACTGTTATTAATATCAACTTATTATTCATGTAAAATAAGTTGTTATTCATACTAACGATTTTATTAAGCAATTTGTTTTGTATAATACTTTATTATTCAACTCAAATAACACTAATCTGAATAATAACTTACTTAAGTTAAATAATAAAAAATACTATACAAATAAATTGCATAATAAAATCGCTAACATGAATAATAACTCATTTAATCAAAATAATAAAATCGGTATCAATAATAATATTTATATATCAGCTTCCTTTCCAAAATTATTTATAAAGTTTAGAGATGTGGATGTGATATAGAAAGGGAAAAAAATTAAGGAATTTTTTTCTCAAAAATCTAAATTGACATGAATTGGCAGGAAAATAAAAAAATTCCAAATTCCCAACACAAGCAACCTGGTACAACAAAAGTGGTCCAACAACCATCATGAATCAACAAAGAATAGTATAATAAAATAAAATAAAAAACAGAAAGTGGTCCTAAAAAAGGAACACAACAATAGATCCAAGGGAACAAAGCATTCAGATTTCAGGTAGATATTTCTTTTTCAGAATCTAACATGTTAAAATTGGTGGTCCATATTTTGTCCTGCCACCTAATTAAATCCTCACCGTCTGATCTGATCAGGTTGATATTTGATTAGATCTTAAACCATACAGTACTAATTGGATGGCTTAGGTCCCACTGATCTTGAGTTTGAACTTTTTTTAATAAAAAAAGACAATGAAAGAAATTATGAAAATTTGAAGTCAAGTTCAGAGTTTTGCTTTTTTTTTTTTCTGGCAAAAGACAGAGAAGCTAAATCTTATGCTATGTGTGTTATTTATTTCCTGAGGGTACACTATCTGATAACATAAAGGGTTTATGTGCAAGATTCCAACCCACTTTTTGCTGATGTGATGGTCAAACAAGTAACAAATAAACCTTTCCCTGTTGTTGATTTGATCACCAAAAAAGGTATTGAGAAAAGAACATTTTTTATGCTTTTGGCCATTCAATCAGCCTTTAATTGCATGACTACAAAAATACTAACTTATGAAATTACAACTGAATCAAATATGACCTATACTTTCTTTGATTATATTACATACCAGCATTTTTCATCCAAAACCCACAGACCATATCAGAAATTTCAGTTAGTAAATCTATCAGTAAAAACATGAAATCAAGAAATCAACAAACATGATATGAAAATGTTAATATATTGCATCCAAGGATTAGGCACCATTTCACACAAAATACAAGTAAATGCAACAACAACAACCAGAATGGTACTCTCTTGTATTCGATCAATCTACCAATTCTAAGTTCACTGCCTAATTAAGTAGTAGCTCTATTTAATTTGAGTTAAACAAAAAACCTCGCCTATTTTCGCACTGTCAGAGAGGGACCTACTTCAGAGATACTCGACCGTGCCAGGGGGAAAACAAAAGAGAGAAAAAGGGAATAAAAAATGTTAATTAGGTCTAATTGCCTTCTGAATTTAGAGACCCAGTAAAATGTAGTAGACTAGAGTAATAGGAAGAGCTATAAGCATTCCGAATATAACCCTGCGGGAAACAATGCAAAAAATCTGTCAAGAGTTTGAACAGCAATCCAAAATTAAGTGTAACTATTTGCCTAGAGGTTTCACATGACCTGTTCAGTATGGTACCAGTTTGGTACTGTTTATTCACCGGTTTTGCAAGTTCGGTACAATAATCAAACTAGAACATCATAAACTGAGAACAATTAGAAGCACGTGATGCCAAAATTCTAGAATTAGGAACTTGTTAGAGAGGATTTGTGGAAATGGGCTTTGGTAAACAACTACAAACTGGTACAATAAGGAAGCAAGATGACAGAGATAGAGATCATACGCTGTGCTGAGGATGTCGGGATGGACATTGTACTCCTTGGCAAACACAAAAGGAACTATTCCTTGTGGAAGAGCAGCCTGAAAAGATATCAAATGTATGTTAGAATATTAAACTTATATCTCGAATCATCACTTAATCTAAGGTTACATTATGAAAAAAGCAGGTTCTCTACATAAACAGGTCATACAATTGCCACTAAGATTAGATACTGACTGGTGCTAGTTGAATGCTTCATGTTTATAATATGTAAACTTGTTAATAGTCTTAAAGGCCTGACATTGTGAAATTTCTGGAAAACAAAAGTTGATGAAATAAAAACAGTAATAGACCTGCACGATTGCTACATGGAGAAGCACACCACGCAAGCCAACAATAATCGAGGCAGCGGCCATGACAGCCGGGCCCGTCAGAAACCTGACGGCCATAGCAAATGCAGCTAAAGAATTTCCGCATGCAATAATTCTGGGTTGCAATGCCATAAACAGACCTGTTTGAGAAAATTATCCCATATTAGATGATAATTATGTAATTTTAAACTTAGAGTATCGTTGATAAGACAAGGTGCGTGTACCAAGACTGAACATGGCCATTCCGAGACCCGCATCAGAGAGGATAGAAATCGAACGAGCAATGATTGCCGGCATTTCAATTCCCCATCTAGGAAAGATAATCAAGTTAGATGAGTCTCTGCTTATCTAATAAAAGCAGTGTTCTATAAAAGGTGCTAATTCGGTAATGTATATATTTCCTCAAGCCAAATTATAATAAGTTAGGAACCTTAACACTTCAGGAATAACATAGAAATAAGGTTCCTATCCAAACCCATCTACAAATAAATTCCAACCTCCAACCAAAATTATTTATAAACTATTAATTTAATACTTTCCAATACAATTAACGTCAGAGAAAAAAGATTGAATATTAAAATGATCCACAACCTGAATGAAACTAGGGACCAAATGATGCCGATCAGGCTGGAGTAAGTATTCGGATTCCTTATCAGCTTGCGCCAGACCATGATTAGGATAAGGCGCGTCATAACACTGGCTGGTGGCATTGAATTCGGCTTAACATCTCCTTCAATGCCTGTCTTGGGATGAAGCTCGGCAGTTGAGTTAGACCCAAGCTTAGATAGGCTCGGACCATCCTTTGGCATCGGGTCAACTCTACTATACTCATCATAAGCCTCGCGGTGCCCACCTGTCAGAGTCAACGGACTGTACATTAATTAACTGATATTTCTTTACGGTGAATTAGAGGGATGATATCATCCACTAGTACCAACATTTTTCTTTTTGAAACATTTAGAAAATGTCATTTAATTACAAACTAAACAACAGAAAAATGTCGCTCATTTATTAGTTTCTGGAAAGGATCCTGCTCTATTTGAGAAAGTGCAAAGGTGGTCCAAATTGTTAGCTAAGAATTGTAATTTTGCTCAAGTCAAAAAACCATACATTAACTTAAGAGAAATGAAGCAAACCTTTTCCGTGATGATCTCCCATGTTACCAACTCCATGATCATTGCCGTACTCTCCCCGAAACACATGGTGGTGGACCCCGCCTTCTGACACCGGCGAAGCACTCGAGCTCCATACAAACATGTGCAAGTCCTTTCCTCCTTCAGTTCCATTCACTTTCTTCTTTGTTGCGACTACCGGTGAAAACATACCTCCATTCCCATTTACAATCCCCTTTTCCTCGTCAAACCCGAAGTTTGAATTTCTCGGGCTTGCACCATTGGCCACGCCTGATTTCCCATTGACCATGGTGTAGAAATCGGTATGGTTAAAGCTTGACCCACGAGGAGTCGGGTTGCGGGATGATTGGAGGGAGTAGATCTCAACATTGGACAGATTGGAAGGACGGGGTGTAGCCGACACGTGGGACCGGCGTGAGTAAGCCGTCTCTGACCTAGAGCTGGTTGACTTTCTAACTTTAACGTGCAATTTGCCATCTTCACCTATGGCTGCCTCGGTTTGAAGAGGTTCTTTACCTGTTGAGAGTATAAAGCACTTAGTTAGTTAGCCTTTTTATATTTGTTCTATTAGTAAATATCTTAGTTGGCATGTAACTACCAAATGGAAGAAGAATTAATTTAACAGGTCAGGAATTTGCATGCATGATCGAAACATGGCTCGGTATAACAATATTTATGCATATGGAATAAGGTATTCTTTGTCAAAAATTGTACACACAATAGGGGGGGGGGGGCATTCAAGAACTGAAATTTCATGAAAATATGTATATTTTCTTGATTTTATTCTATTTACCATCTAATGAGATGATATCAGAATCGACATGAAAGGAGATGATCGAGCCAGCAGTGTCAGGAAATTGCTCCATGATAAGAAGCCTTGCGCCTCTATATTCAAATAGGAAAAGCATAAGGGTGTACCTGTAAAAAAAGACCAAAACTTTTTACATTAGTTGATTGGTACAAGGAATTACTACTAGTAGTAAAAAAAGGCAAAGTCTTTATTTGAAATTCTTAAAAAGAATGGAATAAGTCCTTACTTGTCTCTTTTTCTTTTTTTTTAAAAAAAGTTCAATCAGAAAGTTTCAAAAGTTATTTTAGCAAACTATATACAGTAATGGAATTTAATTTATTTTAGCAAAAAGTTCTTAATGGAGAATGCACTAGAGAAATGAAATCTATCTAACAAAACCAAGATTTCTACTAATAAATTAACTAAAAAAGAAAAGTACTTTGATGAGTGACCAAATTTAATTTAATCAGCTATGTTATTACCTAAAGCTTGGCACACATTTTATTTAACTAATTTTCAACCCCCCCCCCAACCCCCAAAACAACCCAAATTAAAGAAAGGAAATTTAAGAATTGAAGTACCAAATAATGCACTGAAGAACTACAATCTGAACCATCAAACTACCCGAATCGGCACCGTACATTCCCTTGAGGAGAGGTATCCCCATGACGAGAGTATTCGGCAATGTCGAGAGCGAGAAGAGGGTAATGGACCACTCAAGAGAGCCCCTTTTGCTGACATGGCTCCACAGGAACAGCACACACAAGACCATGACTTTCTGGAGTGTATCGGCTGCGATGAACCGGAGGTTCATGGAGTAAGGGTCGTTGGTTGAGATGAAATGGAAGGAGAGGAGCGGAACCGCAAAGAGCGCAACGAAACGGTTAATGCCGGAGCATTGATCGGGCGTGAAGATGCGCCACCATTTCACCGAACCGTATGCGAGGATCATCGCAACGTAGAGCGGCACCACCGCCGATAGAACATGGTACAAGTCTAAAGCTGTGATCATTTCGTCAAAGCCCTCTTCTTTGCTCTTCTCTCTCTCTCTCTCTCTCTTAGGTGTTTTGAGAAATGCTGGAGTGGAGAATGGGGGTTAGAGTTTGAAAGAGAATGTGAAGAGAGATTGATTGATTGGTGTTGGGTGTGAGAAAGGGAGAGAAGAGAGCTATATCTATGATGAGGAAATGCAGAGGAGGAGGAGAGAGAGGTGTAGTGGCGGTGCCATTTACAGCTTTCTTAAGCTTGAGAGAAAGAGAACTCGTCTGAAGGAGGGAGAGAGGGGAAAAGGAGCTCAGTTCAAATAGAGAGAGCAGAGAGAGAGGAAGACTGAGAAAGTCTCTCTCTATTGCATGCGCTCTGTTATTTTTCATAATTGGAGAAAGGTACGAAATTGAAGTTCTAACTAATAATAATAATAGAAATTATTTTTATATTTTAATTTTTTGTATTTTTTATCGCATCTAATGTTAAATATAAATATTTTTTAAAAATACATATTTTACAAATTTAAATTCTGTATTTCAAATTTTATATCATTTAACTTCAAATTGGAAATAGTTCATACTTGTTATTTTGCATACTAAGCCAAGAAATAAAGAATATACTGAATTTACAGTTTAGTCCTGATAAGTATTTATTTTGCTCTTTTCATTAGAGTGAACTTAACTAAGAGTGGTAATTGTGGATGAATGAGTTTTAGGAATAATTTGAATGGTCGCGTTTATAATGTGCGTTTCAATAGCGGTACTTGTAAATATGTAACAATCGAGTATTGATTTAAAATAGTATATGTTAATCCGAATAATTTAAAATGATGAATATAATATATGTATGATAAGTATTTCATAATTTATAATGTGTGTTTCATTATAATTCTTTAGATAGTGTTATGTTAAAAGCATAATTGGTTCAAAGTGACCTTCATTCCGACATAAAAATAGTTGAATTTAACGATGAAAATATAAGTAACATACAAATATCATACTAACAACCATATATAAATAAGTTTTTTTTATACTAATTCATAGATTTTGCACATTCTTCTTACAAGAAATACCATCTAATGCATAAGTGAAGAAAATTCAAATATTATAATTCGTGATAACCAAAATTTTTGGGCTCTTTTAAAACTAATAATGATCAATATCAATGTTTCGTCACATAATATATTAGAGATTCTAAACCAATATATTAAGTTCTTATCCGATCTGATAAATTTACTTTCTATTCGATATGTTTAGATCATTTGTATAAATCTACATTGGTTGACCTGATTATTATCACATACATAATAATTAATCAACCATATCTTAGATCATTAGTATAAGTTTGTATTGATCCACCTAATCATTATCATATATATATATATATATATATATACTAATTAATCGACCAGATCATTATCATAGTTTGGATATCAAGTCTTATTATTTTTTTAGTAATTTCATACTATCGTTTTATGGATACTAAATGATATTTATATCATAGTTGAGGCCCCCTTTTTTTTATAAATAAGACCCTGATTTTTCGGACATTGATGCAAAATTACAAATCATACGATATATCCTCCAACATTTCACTAGAAAAACAAAAACCCACATAAAAGGGAAGAATTATTAAGCACCTTACTCAATTAATTATCCTATTATCAATAAAACAATATACTGAAATTGTCATTTGGCACCTTTAATTTGACCATATTATATATATACATACATATATATAACGGTACAAATTTGAATTGCAGAGAGTTGCAATAGTAGAACAACAACAGAGTAGTACACTAGCTAGACCCAAGTAAGCAACTAGTAGTAGTAGTAGTAGTAGTACTAGCAAGTGTGAGGAGAGCCAGTACTACAAGCTGGTGGTAGTTAAAGGTTTTTATAACAAATACATTAATTAATTAATTAATGGTTGGATTAATGGCAGACAAGAAAGGGTGAAAGGAAAGGAGGATGGAAGTAAACATACAAACCTAAAAAGCAAAATAAAACACTGGTAAATAGTATTTCTAGTGTAGGCAGTGAGAAGCCTGAGAGAGAGAGAGAGAGAGAGAGAGAGAGAGAGAGAGAGAGCAAGCCAGCTCTGATCCTCTCTCTGTCAGATTTTGTGCCTTTGTCTCTCAGAAGAGGATCTTCTGTGGTCTGGAGAGGATCTCCATCTCTGTCTCGCTTTCAAATTAACTTACTTGTTTGATTATATGTGTGTCGATTGTAATTGTAATTGCCGAGATAGAGAATACGTGTTAATTTAATAATTTTATTATATTGATAAGTTTTGGTAAAGTATTATGTAAGAATTTACAACATTAATTTGAAAGTGGTATGAGAAACATTTTATTGAATACTTTCTAGTCAGAGTATGATCTTTTTAATAATATTGAAACTAAAGCAATTTTTTTTTTGCAATTATTGTTTTATTTATTATACTTTTTTGTCATGTTGGTTTCCATAATAATGATATTTTACTTATTTATTTTATCAAATATTTTTGAAGTAAGTATATTTCTAAAATCATTCCAAACAATTATAATCCAAGAAACTCTGTGTTATAGTAATATGTATCATCACCACTCACCAGACACACAATAATGAGCTAAGAGTACTGCCACACAGCACCAAAAGCCATTAAAAGGCAGTTACATTGGATCCCAAAATATTTGTCTCACATAAAAGAAAAGGTGACACAATAGGTGCTGAGTAGGCTGACAAATAGATAGAGAGGAAGGGGAGAGAGAAAGAAAGAGAGAGAGAAGAGATTTTACAAAATTCCATAAAACTTTGTTATTTTAAATTCAATTTAATTTGTGAAAAATTATTTCTTATATATATCATATATTTTTTTATATTTTTTTTATATTTTTTTATATTTTTTTTATATTTTTTTTATATTTTTTGCGCATTAAAAAATGTTTGTACTAAATAAATAATTTATAAATATTTACAATTATTATAGAAAATTTATTAATTTTTTCATAAATAATTTAAATTAAAATTTTTATTGTTTAAATACGAATAAATTTGTATAAATTTTAATTTTAATAATATAAAATATAAATATTTTTTAAATATAAGTATATATATATATATATAATATAAACGTATAATTAAGAGACGTAGTCAAAAGTACATTTTTTTTTTGTGTCTCCTTTTCTTTCTTTTCTTTGCAAGCTGTCCAGGCTGTGTTGACTACGTCACTGTGTGTGTGTGTGTGAGTGTGACAATTTAAATTTAAATTTAAATTTTTCTTTCTTTGCTTTGATTTTGTAAATAAATGAACTCCTTTTTTCTTCCCATCTTTTCAAGGTGTGAGAATCAATCAAGTGATTGATGGGATTTGCAGTTTTGCATATGATGATATGATATGATATGATATGATATGATTTTGTTTTTTGTTCTGTTATTTTTTTATTTTTCCTTCTGACATGAACATCTCATGTTATGATGTTTTAGATATTATTTTGAGTCCCAATTTACTATAACAATTTTGTAATTTTGTGATGACAAAATTTGTATGATATATGATGATCTTTCTATTTAAGTTTAGTGTTTTAGATCCAATAATATTATTATTATGAGGGTTTTTTGAAATTTATATAAATTTATGATAAATAGTTGGAATTGTATGTTATAATTTATTAAAAAAACTATGATGATATATGTGAATTTCAAATATTTAACTATTTTATTATTACTATTTAAACACATTTTATCTCAAATAATATTTGAATGCCTATAATTATGTCATACCGCTTATTAAATATTTCAGTACAAAAATATTGTTTGTGTGTTCATACAATTATAAATTTATAATATAAAACTCAAATAAAAACAAAGAATTTAAGAGATGAAAAAGAATTGAATGTTTGTTTGCATTCACATATTAGAAAATAAATGTGAATAAGTTCAGAAAATAATTAAAAACAAAATTATCATAATCATTTATCATGGTGAAAAATTAAAAAAATGGTCTTTAATTTAACGACAAAGAGAATATTTTCTGTATGAAATATTATAGGTTAAAAATTTAAATAAAATTCTTTATAAATATTTAAATTTAAATGATTTAAATCTCATCCCTACATAAAAAAAAACTAAAAAAAATTCCATCCCCTTTCAAAAAAATAAAAATAATAATTCCATACAGTTTAAATATAACCTCTCACTTTCTTTTCTGTCTCTATCATCAATTTATAAATACATCAAAATTGATAATGAGAAAACAACTATACAAAAATATCACTTTTTTTTAGTTGGCTTGTCATCCCTTTTTTATTTCCATTATTTTTCTTTTTTGTGAATTGTGATTATTATTATTATTATTATTATTATTTTTTGTTACATTAGAAAAGCACTATTGAAGAGACATGAGAGGCCATATTGCTTGCTTTTTCTTAGTAAAAAGCAAATTATTATTATATGAATCAATTCCATCATAAAATATACAAACTGACCCCCCCCCCCCCCCAAAAAAAAAAAAAAAAAGGAATCAATATCTTTATAAATAGGGACAGCTCTTTAAGTGTGCACAGTCAAGAATCTCTCTTTTTGTAAGAGATGCCTTTGAATATTATTGAAATTTTTCCTTTTTAACAAAAAAAAATTATATTTTTTAAATTTAATTTATGCAGATAAAAAAAAAGTAAAAACTCTCTTATGTCTGGTCTAAAATTTAAATAGTGTTGTTAGCTTTTGTTTAATTTGGAATTATGTTTTTATTTTTTAAAAACTAAAATATGAAAATAAAATTATTAAATGTAATATATATTATTTTCTTTCGACTCACGTAACAATATTAATTTTTTTACTTTCATTTTATTTAAATAAGTAATTTTAAAAAATCAACGTACAGAAATTATTCACATCATTATAATTTTTTACACTCTTAACGTCAAATAAAATAACGTTGAAATGTCAGAATTTCTTACATTTACAAAGAAAAAAAATGATATAAATCAACTATATTTTTTTAATTTTAATTACTATTCAAATTTTTTCAAAAAATATTCCAACAAAACAGGAGATCCATTTTTCTTTTTGTCTTTAACCAAATTAAATCACTAATTTTTTTTTCTTTTTGCATATATAATTGTCTAAAAGAAAATGATGGGGATTTGGATTCAAACGAGGCAAATGTCTGAGTAAAGTAAAGGCACTTTATATAATAATAATTATAATTATAATAATAATAATAATATGCACACACAAAGCAATGTATCATTTCTCGCATGCTATGTTGATTCTCTTTGCTTCCTTTTTTCATTATATCAGATTATTACAAGTGTTATTATTTGTTAAATTTTTGTTGGCTTTTCTGACACGTTCCTTTTTCAATTTTTGTTCTTTTAATACAAGTAGAAAACATGTGTAAAATCAGTTTTTTTTTTTAAGAATGAAGTTAGAGTGTTCTTTACGGAGTTTTTCGGTATTTTTAATTTAACAATGTAACAAATCTACTTGAAATAAAAAATTCAAGTTGTTTAATAAATTTTTCATATCAAAATTCTATTGGATATTGGAATTTTATATTTTTAGAATTTTCTTACTATTTTTTTAGATTTTTTAAGATTATTTTAAAAAAATAATTTTACATATAAAAATAAGTCATTTAAAAAATATGAATAAATAATTAAAAAAACTCTAAAAATAAATTTTTTTAATATCGGTAAGATTTAAATATAAATTTTTTATTAAATAATATAAATTTATTATTTGAAATCGATTTAACAAATTTGAGTTAAAATATCGATAAATTCGGTGCTTCTCCGAACACCTTAGTTTTACTCATGCGTTTTGTGCATTAAATATGCGCAGAATAAACTACTACTCAAGCGGCGCCACCGCCGCTGTAGAAAAGGCCATCATGATATTTTTTGGATCCTCTCCAACAGTATCATGGAACTAGAGAGATCTGAACCGTTGATTTTAGATAGACCGGTTTGGAGATAGACATACGGGCATACGGCTTATGTTTCCGATGAGTTCGTACAACCGGGAAAGGAGCCGACCGTTGAAGGTGCAACTGAAGCGTGAACTGAGAAGCTGAAGGTAGCTTAGAGCGTCGTTGATCTCCATTTTATAGAAACTGGATATCTCCATTTTGTTCTAGGTACCAATACCATGTTATAGTTTTTTGAAGATTGTTTCAAAAGATTCAACAATATAATTGCTATTTATAAATTGTTCAAAGTTCAAACCCACTTTTTTTATTTTTCATAGACCTTGTTGGAATGAGGAGAGTGTCCAATCCGGATGTACAACAACACAACTTGAGAGGCTAAATGTGGTACTACTAGGCCTAGTTGTGATAATTGTAATTCTCTAGAATTCATGCAAAATCATTAATGGACTCGGCCCATGAGCCTTCTTCCTAGGCCTCTATCACTAAAAAGAGTACCTGTACAATTATAACTGCATCGTATATTTCTACAATTCTATTATATGTAGAAGTTTGCCATGTACTGTTTTTTTGAAAACTCTATATTACATTTTAGTCCTTGAATAGTTGCAAATATCAACAAGCACTTGGTGTGTGAGACCTGAAATTTTGGTGTTTGAAACTTCAAATGTATTGATAACCATAAAATTTTTGTGACAACCAGAACAACTACCTAAATAATTTTCAAAGTTGTGTGTTAAAATTTGGTGCAAAATCATTGAATTTTCAAATTGTTTGATGGATGAACAATCAAATTTAAATAGCATAAATTTAATATACGACCTATCTAAACAATATAAAAAATATATGTAGGTTTACTTTCTTTTGATTTTCATATATGTTTGATCGGTCATAATAATCGTCAAAGAAACTTATTTTTTTTATTTATAGAGGGATTTTCGTTAAATCCAACATTATTTTCATACAAATACATATTGCAGAAATTGAATATGTATTTATGCCAGTCATACGGTTCAATTCGTTGTCAAAATAACATACGTCATTACAAAAGGAGGACAAAATTTAATCCAAAATTTATAAATTTAAAATTAGACATATCACATTTTAACATTTTCAAACTCTAGATATATTTTGAACCTCTGATCATAATCGTACGAGTCAAATTAAATTCCTGAAACATGTCAATGGAAGACCATGTTTTCAAAATCTGTTTGTGATTTTAAAAACACTGTCAGAATTAAATTCCAAATTTTCAAGATTTAATCTTTATCAATTTGAATTTGTAATAAGCATAAATCAGTAAATGCTTCATTCAAACACACAACCAAACTTTTCAGTTTTTTTCTGATATGTGGACCAAGTAGTAATTTATTGCAAGAAAACAAACAAAAGTGCAAAACTGACTTCTTCTTGCTTTTTTTTTTCTGAGTGCGAAATCACTGAACCTTGTTAGATGTTGTTGCTTGAGAAAATAACGACATACATTAATTGCGCCATAATCAAAAAAAAATTTTGGCGGGAACAAACAACACTGACTGACAAGAAAGAGACAAAAACATGTTTATCCAATAATATGAAAGAAGGAAAGAGCAACACTTAATGTATCCAGTAGCATTGCTGCCAAAAACTGTTGCAATAGATCTTTGGATCAGCATCTTTTGTTGTAGTTGCTTAATGACAACGAAATATCATTGATTTTAAATGATTCGGATTTAAACTATAAGAGTGTATTTCTTTTTTTTTTTTAATATTGTTGGATTTTATCTATCATAGAGACAATAACAATAAGTTTTTCTTCATCGATTATGACATATCTATCATAGAGACAATAACAATAAGTTGTCATCATCGATTATGGCAGCATATGTGAATTCGTAGAACATTTTCCTGTTATTCGTTTGAGAAAATATTCATATCCCTGAAGCTTCATCATTCTGATTCCTCCCTCATATATTTTTAACTTCATTTGACTCGTGTTTTTTATCATTTTTTTGAAAGGTTTTATCTCCAAATTAATTTCGTTATTCGATTATATGAACATCTAATTTACTTATATAAATATTTAAGTAGCCTATATGATTTGTCCTTAATATATTTTTATTTTTTCAAGACTCTCTTTTTCTCTTTCCTCTCTTTTGTCATTGTTTTTAACTTTTCCTCCCATGCATTTTTTTTACCGAGGCTCTTTTTTTCTCTCTCTCTAGTTATTTGTCTTCTTGACGATTTATATAAACATTCGAATTCTATATATAAACACATGAATACGAGATATAAATACTTAATTCACTATATATATACCTAAATATAAACTAAAAATATAAACATATGAGTATATAATACAAATATCTGAGTTGGATTTAAATATGTGAAAACACCTAAATTACTTTTTTTCGTCAGAAATGAAAAATTAGTGTATGCAAATGTACTTTTCTTTTGCTAAAAATATAAAATTAGTTAGGCTAAAAATATAAAATTTGTTAGGGAGATTTGGCTTCCTATTCTTTTATTGCTCGAGGCACAATCTGCAAGACTGAAATCGTTATGCTCGTTCTGATGTTAGTATGAAAATCGAAAATTCATGTGTACAAATTTTGATGAGTCAGAAAATGTTCATACTTATTAATTTTTTTTGGTTCTGTTAAGAGCACCTTAATTTCTTTTTTTCCTAGAAAAATATTCTGAAAGAGTTTAGTCTGATGACAAAAATATTTTGGTGATCGTATGTTTGAAATTCACCATTCATATTGAGATTAGTCGAGAAATTTTGATCCACATTTCATGCAAAATAAATAAAATAAGCTAAATATAAAGATACACTCCTTTTCATTTAAATAATTAACAAATAAATAAATGTAGGATGTTTGAATGTAAAATTGAGTCTTAACACTAACATCATTTCTGAGGCTGATCAACAACCATATCATCAGATATGAAATCTGGGATTAAGCATATACTTCGTAGTGCCAGGTTATATCCATTTTAGTACTTGAAACTTTTAGGTGGGTACAGATGCACAGTTTCCTTGGAATAGATACATGAACTCTCTAGTCGCACAAATTGTTTTCATGATTCAAATTTCTTTGATCTAACCAATAAATTTAAGCGAACTAATTGTATGTTTTTGGGATTTCAATTCAGTTTCTACTAACATTTTCAATTATCTTTTGCCTTTCAGGAAACGTAAACAAGCTTCGGTAAATGATAACAACATTCATTTTGATAGTACAATAAAACGAGGTAAGTAACCGTTCCACACATCCGAATTCATATCCTCTGCTGTGTTGCACCGTGCAGCGTAACATGCTGTCCGTTCGATAGTATTAAAAGTGATGCAAAGTAAATCTCAAAAAAATCCTCCTATAGTTCACCCGTCCATATGTTGTACAGTGCAATGTTGCGTAGCAGAAGGTTAAGACCCCCCACTCCAACACACAAAAAGAAAAGAAAAACTGAAAAAAATCATAGAACATACCAGAATTAGTCTGTACCTACAAGCAATTATTGGCTGAAATGGATGATGATGCAAGCCCCCTGAGGTACTTGAACTCGATGCCTACATCTCATCTTTGTTAACCCACAGCTTCAAAACTCTGAAACCTCAAAGCTAATAACAACGGTCAAATTTTATTATTTACACTCTTGACAACAGTCTTCCCTACAGCAATCAATCAACTTATTCATCCCCAACCAAATAATATCAGAATGCGAATAAGCTCTTTTTGTACAAAAATGAAGAAAATTTACAAAATTGACAGTTATCTCAGACTAGGCGACTCTCTCAGTCCAATTTTAAAGCCAGCTTGCTGTGCTTTCTATTTGATACCGTTAGCCCCAGTTCTCTGCACAGTTGTTCGTCTGGATAGAGGCTCTTTGGGACAGCACCAAAAGCTTGCCGTGCCACCTCAACACCTGACAGGCACTGGTGCACATAAACTGATGCCTCCTCCATATGCCTCTTCAACTTTGGTGACCTCAGGGATGCTGGTTTGGTATCTATAGATAGAGGCACATTTTGTCAAGTTGGCCAATGCAGTTGCATTTATTTTATTCAAAGAAATCCAGAAATTGTGCAAATTAGACCCCGTATGTTTATTCAAAGCACCCACAGATTCTCTGAGATACATGCCAAAAAGTCATATATTTCAAGCTTGTAGTTAGACTAATTTTGTGGAAAAAATATTTCTGTTATGTGCTAAAATATTTTTTTTCCTTTGGTACTAACAAGCCATTTTTATACAAATCCTGACCAAGTTAGGGTCTTTTCAGGAAGTACAGTAAAATCTGTGGTGTATTTTGGTTGGATATAGGAAAATTCAAACTGCAGTCAACATGAAGGTTGACCTTGATATATAATATACAGTTCCCAATAGAGACTGGACCCAGACAGATCACATTATGACCAAGTGGTTACCTTATATATTTGTTTCGAGTTCATTTCATATGTTATAAAATCATCTTTCTATAAGTATAAAGATGTGACCTGAGCCTGTGTTTTACATACCTTTACAATAACCACAATAATTACCAATCCTTGATATAGACAAACCGAACAAAACCAGAATATTAGATTTTTGTACTGGTATAGATATTTCTACAGACCTGTACATGCAAGTAACACAGTGCAAACCATTAAGAGTAGACATCTACTCTTACGGATTCTTACTACTCACCTGTATATGGGTACTCCTTATCAAGCTTAGCAGCCTTTATGAACCTTTCTGTGGCAGCCTCCCATGAGAGCTTGTGTAGTAGATCATCTGTCATTGGGGACGGCTCGTAAGAGAGTGCCTCAAGTGTCAATTTTACAAACTCAGATTCATCATTGTATATGTGGCAGTTGGGGAACTGCTTGAAGAACTCATTTGAGGGATGGTTTGCACAAACTACTATTTTGCCCATTGCAAGGGCTTCAGCCGTAGTGGTGCAGACCACGTCAGTAGTGCTAGGGTTAAGGAATACCTTGTAACTGGATAAAAAAAAGGTAAATCTGTTATGTTGGTTCTATTAAAGAAGTAATAAACAATCAACATAAATCAGAAGCGAAAATGAGCATTTCTGCAAAGTAAGCTTAGCATTTTGTTAAAAATTAGATCAGGCAAGTGTAGACATTTTGCCTGTTTTGAAAGTACGCGAAAGCCAGTAATGGTTTGATCTAGACACATCAAGCAAACAAGGTGAAGCTATTTGAAAGTTGGCTTCCTAGTTTCCCACAAGTGGTTTCAAATTGATCATTTTTTATACTTGAGCAAGGGAACTCGAGAACAATTTTGTGCTTCTTTGCTTGGTTTGAAAGTTGATACCAGTTATGACGGCATGCATCTTTTAAAAGTGACCCAAAAATGTTAAAATTGGTTGCACATACATATATTAAGTGCAACTTGCAAAATAGTAATAATAATAATAACCTACAAGACACAATTACCTCATGTCACAAAACAACAATAGATTGAGACTTACTCGTGAAATAATTTATCAGCATGGTCCTGTCCTGGGTGAACCTTCACCAATAACCGCAATTTCTCTGCAGTCTGACGTATTGCTTCGGAATCCTCTCCACTACCATACAAATCCACCTTGAGCCCATCTAGCTTGTCTTCATGCTTTGATAAAAGGTCAAGTAGTTCTCTATAACCTTTATGCCATACCATTTTGCCAATATAGTAGGCTCCTTTTGTGAAAGCAGCCTCACCTCTCTGTAACTGCGCACATTTTGCTCTTCCAATTTTGAGAAATTTGGGGTTTACACCATGCACATTGCACACGATGGAGCGAGGGAGATCTTGGGTGGCTGCTGATAGTCTGATTATCTGTATGAATGAAATAAAAATGAAGTGGTAAAATTAGTCGAAAATTGGTTAACTTTTTTATTGTACATCTTCCAAACATTGTGTCCCTGGTAGTGAACCCTTGACCTCTGGAAGGTCATCCTTGTACTATTAAGCCACTTAATAGATTAGTTTTTTTAATAGAATATTATATAAAATAATGTAGAAATAAGAACTACAACTCAAGGTAAGTATAGAAGTATAGTTCATTTTTACCACCAAATAGTATTGGTTTTGAATTTGATTTTTGTAAATGCTGATTACTCTTGATTGTAACACTTTAATTGTTGGACATCTCAAGGAACTCTCTTTTTTGGTTTGTTTAGAAGTGCTGTCATCTTAGTATATTATGTTGTGTTTAATTTATTTTCTGTCCTTTTACTCCACTTTACCAATAATTCCACGCAGTTAACAAAAGACAAATGCTTGAGTACTTGTGCATTATTGTAATAAACAAACAGAAGTCTCAACTTGTAAATACAACTGTTTGTGGAAAATCAAACAAGTTGTAGATGCAGTGATGCACCCTACCATCATTATTTTTTCAATAAAAAGGAAAAGAAAACATTCACAACTACGAACCAACCAGATCAATCAAGAACTAAGAAAAACAAATGACGCTGACAGCTTGTAAACAAACTAAACTTTATTGACAAGCAAAAACTATACTACCAAATCCAATTGTCAAGCTCGAAGACGAATTTGCTTATCTTTGAAATTAAACAAACCTAATAACTGTAAGGTGACCATAATGGAAAAACAAAAGTAAGGCGACCATAGGAGCTTACTTTATGGCAATAAATCTAACAATCAGAGAAGTTAATAGAATAAGAAAAATTAAACAAACCTAACAATCAGAGAAGTTAATAGAATAAGGAAAAACAAAAGTAAGGTGACCATAGGAGCTTACTTTATGGCAATAAATCCTCGTGACCCAACTATTCATATATCTGAAAACAAAAGCGATGATCTTTCCATTCTTTTCTCGTCTGACATACTCGAGATAATTGGTATGAACCACACCAATTACTCGCCTAAACTTGTGCTTCCATTTGCACCCATGGTGGTACCAATTGAGGTGTTCTGGCTCCTCAAGTACAGCCACGTCAGCTTCCTCATCAGGAATGCACTCCGTTATGTCACCGACTGGTATGATGCTCCTCAATTCTTTTGAAAACTGTCCAATAGAGCATGTGGTACGGTACGTGAGTAACGAGGTATTGGTACACAGTGATCTTTCAGGAAATAATAATTTCGAGCTGGACAGATACCATGCCAACGCAAGCACTCATAACAATACAAACTGCTAAGGACTGTGACAGAGATTAGACTGAATCCTGAGATATTTTGTCTATCATGAAGCCTAAAGACTGAACTTATCAGCTTATTAGATTGTAAATTGATATAAGAGATAAACTGGACTAAAAGAGCCTTGCATCAAGCATCTCATGACATTTCAAGATAGATAAAGATCCAAAATTACTATTTACCTTCGCCGGGTAGAACTTGATCTCAAACTCGGGCTTGAAATCGACCCGTTCCTCGATCCAGCGCCTAACGAAGCTCTCTTGCTCCGACGGCGAGCTGAAGGTAACGCCGTTAGGGTAAACCAGCACCTGATCGCTCAGCGAGAGCCAGGGAATCACGAGAGTCACCTCTCTATCGCCGTGGTCATCTCCGGCGAGGTAAGCGACGCGAAACAAGGGGTTGACGGAGGTTCCTGTCATCCATGGGAGACTCGCGGTGGTGAAAATGGCGACGCGCTGCCTCATTCGTCGGAGAACGAAAATGAGGCGCGATCGGGGAATAGAAAGCAAGAAAAGGAGAGAATAAGGAAGGAATGACAAGGAATAGTTCACTTTTGGGGAAGAGAATTGCGTGGCGCGAGTGATTTAGGGAAAAGAAGGAAGAATGTTGGATGGATGTCTTCTTCGTTCGCTTTTGTTGCTTCGATGCGCGGGTCTTGGACCAAATTTAGATCCGATGGGTAAATTACCGTTCGATTAATCAAGATTCGCATAAAAGTTTTTCTTCGCGCTGTAATAATCGTGCGAAATATCAGATTTCATGATCCAACGGTCATTTCGTCATCGGATAAAAATTTCGTCCGATGAGCTTTGGAACTCACCCCGTCCCTTCTAGCTTTGCTTTTTGTAATCTTTGCCGGGATGGTAAACTGCCTATGAGGCTATGACAAAATAAAACAGTAATGAGCTGAACAGACGCAACGGTTGAGCTAAGCGAGTCAACGGTCAAATTGAATATGAGTTACTGCAAGTGGGACCCATTTCACAGAGACTTGACCTGTGGGAAGGTTTAGGAGGAAGTAGCCATAGAGTTCCCGGTATTAGACGACGTGAATGGATTCTCTGTGGCTCAGTTACTGCAGTCGTTTATGAAGCATGCTGAAACTGAAGCGGTGCATCTTGTCCAAACAGAAATGAAGAAGGAATAATAGGTCGGTCAGGAATATCGTATTGGTAAGCTATATACGCACGCTACAGAAAATCTAGACGAGGGTAGTGCGGTGCTTTGACGAATTGTTTGTTTGAATTGTTTCTTATCAAAATGTATGCACGTCTGCCGGTCTTAGAGGCTTTTTAAAAAAAAAATTATAAATATAAATCAAACTAAATGTCGGAATTAACGAAAGTTTTTATATATAAAAAATAAATAAACAAGTCTATTAATTAAATTGAATAAGGACTAAGTCAATTTTAGAAGAATAATAACTACTCTTTATATGTACTCTTTATTTATACGTCAGATATTTAAAACTATTTACTATAATTTTTAATTTAAATTTTAAAAATGTGTTTTTTAAAAAAAGTGTTTATGCTGGATGCAGATAATTAAGGGGTACAAAATTAATTTGAGGTAAAAAAATAATTTTTTTTGTTAATTTACATAACAATATGCATAATATTACAAATTTTCTTTGTTAATTTACTTAACAATATGCATAATATTACAATACTTGGTCTATTTATTTTTTTATGAAGAAGTACTACGGTCGGTTGACATTTGCATTGGAGTCCTAAATATTTCCTATATTTTTCTTGTACTTCTTAGATAATGGTAAATATTTTGTTCCATTTAAAATTTTCATTAAAATTTTGAAAAATTTCAAACATGCTCCATTTTCTTATTAAACTTATAAATACTTCTCCTTTTATTCAAAAAAAGATGTATGCTATTAGTATTTTCAAATCACATCTGTTATCATGATAGCTCTGCTCAAATTTTGACCGCTTGTTCGAAAAGTAATATTGCGTTGTACATGTTCTATCATAATCGAATAGTCGAGATCATATGTCATAATTGTTTAAATGTTATAATTACGACACAAAATTTAAAAATGGAACTTCACACGTGAAGAAAACGTGCGATTTAAAAATTGTCAGTCTTATATGTCCAACAACAATTTATTCAGGGGTGTAGTTTGAAAAAAAGGAATATCTATGAATTTTTCAATACAAGAAGGAAATATGTTTGAATTATTCAAATAATTTTAGTAATAAATTGAATAAGTGGAATTATTTGCAATTATTTAGAGAAAAAAATGAGGGATATATATTGTATAGTTTGAAAATGTGAGGAGGTATTTGAAACTTGGGAAAATATAGGAAGAATATTATACTTTATTATTTTTTTATTGTCAACATTTATTGAATTGCAAAGCAAAAACTAAACTACCATAATATTTCAAAATACAATAAAATAATCAAACAATTGAATGGCTTTAACAAATGAATTTAATTCAGTCAAAATTAAATTAAATAGAAAAAATGTATAAATTATAAGAAAAAGAAAGTGCCAAAAAAAAAACTACGCTTTAGAACATGAAAATACTAACTCAAATTAAGAATTCAAAGCTGGAAATAATCAAACCTGAGTTTTATGATTTAATATATACCAATTTGAACCATTCAATTAATTTTTGAATAGTTCAAACTAAAAATTACATATCCAACTATATCCTCACCTATCACATGCATGACAGTTTAAATATAAATGCCATTAAATTTATTATTTTATATGAAGCACACACACATATACCTACCGTTTAGATGATATCAAACAAATTTATAGACTCCTATCATTTAAAATTAGTGCACTCAAATAGAACTAAAATTATATACATGAAAATTAAGTCTGATTTTTTTTAAATAAGGGCTTCTGTTAGTTTTAATATTTATTTTTTTCAAATTTTTTTTTGCGAAATTAGAGAGACCTATTATTATCTATACTAGACCTGCAGTTCAAAATTAAGTCTGACTTTCTTTGTTTAAGTTAAACTATTAATTTAATGTTTTGAATTTGCTTAAGGCAAGTCAGCTAAGTGCTGATGATTTATGATAATTTATGATAATTTATGATAATTTCTTACCAACTTTATTTTCTAACATAATCAGGCCAAACTCAAACTCACCTTTTGAAAAGAGACTTGCAGGAAAAAAATTAAAAATAAAATTTGACTTTTGAATTTGAAAATGGATTTTACCAAACCATATTCTCCTTTCAAAAGTGATTTGTTGAGAAAATAATTTTGACTTTCCAATCTGAAAACAGACTCTAAAATCAAGTTCAAATTGACTTTTTTGTCTGCTAACAAAAGAACAAAAAAAAAAATCTCCTTAAAACTGAAAAGCTAAAAACAGCCTCAAATTTGTGTGGTCAAGGCTTAAAGAAAAAGAAGCTTATATATAAATATTATAATTGATACCGACTTTATTATTCATATTAGCGATTTTATTATACAATTTATTTCTACCGTATTTTTATTATTCAATTTACATGAGTTATTATTTCGATCAGTAATATTTGAGTTGAATAATAAAAATATTATACAAAAAAATAATATAATAAAATTATTAATATGAATAATAGTTTATTTTATATAAATAATAAAATTAATATTAATAATGATATCTCTCAAATATTATCCTAAAGAAAAAATGAACATCCCAAAAAAAAAAAATCAACAGCCCCAACTGCCCGCAGATATTGACCAATAATTCCAAGCACCCAAATCTCCGGAGAAAACGTGTACCATAGAAATAATTAAAAAAATAGAAATATAAACAAAATTTAGTGATAACTGTACCCTTAATTACATCATAAATTACTTATACTTTTTTCAGAAATTATTTATATATGATGATAAAAATATTTATATCTTACATTACTCCAATTAAAAAATTATTAAAAATTATGCAAGTTGTATTTTTACTTGTATAATAAAATTTTAACTTCAATTTTTTTTATAATCATCTAAAAAAATAATAAATATTTTCTATACTAATTATAAACACTTACAAATATAAATATAAATTACTTATTTATTTAATATAAATACTCGTGGTGTGTAGATAAGAGATACAAAATGTGAGAGTGTAAAAATATTTTCTCTAAAAAAATAAACAAAATCAATCAGAGAGCTGATATACAGATACCATAATCAATACTGACTTTATTATTCAGACTAAAAGAATTATCATTCGTATTAGCGACTTAATTATACACTTTATTTATATAATACTTTTATTATTCAACTTAGATGAGCCACTATTCATATTAATAATATTTGAATTAAACAATAAAATACTATATAAAAAATTACATAATAAAATTTTAATATAAATAATAACTCATTTTATATAAATAATAAAATTAACAACAATGATATCAACCATAACATCTCCCAACTATTAAAAACAAAAAAAACTGAAGGAAAAAAAAATCTTTTATGTGGTGGCCTACGACCAACTAACCGAAAACCACAACCAACCAACCATCCATCCATTCCTCTACACACCACACGAAACAAACAAAATATTTTTCCTTCTATTGGTGCAACTAGAGCTACAAAAATTAAAAATAAATAAAACGAAACAAAAGAAAACGCATGTGGAGTAACAAATACGAATCAGAAAAAAATAATTGGGAAGAGAAATCTCAGAGAGAGAGACGGTGCTAGCGTAGCTACCTTCCTTCCAGAGAGACGCGTCTCTGTCTCTTTCTCTCTTTACCTTCTATTCTCCGACCTACCCCCTCTTAAATAACACCAAACCTTCGCTTTGATCGCAAGCAATACCATACCAATTCCTTTTATTTGTGGATCGGGATTCTCGCTTTTAGCGGAGAATTAGTTTCGTCTCTTTGGCCTGCCTCAGGTTCGGAATTCGGAAAATTCTCCTCTCTTTTCTTCTCTTTCTTTTCCAATTTTGGATGAATAATTTGGTCTTAGTCTGAATATAAGAGGAAATTCGGCTATAATTGGATTGAATTGCAATAGGAGTGTAACTATATAAGAGGAAATCTGGCTATTAGAGCCTTTTATGATAGATATGACTTGTTACCTCTGGATTGAAGTTTGATTATTGGAGGAATTCTTAATTTTTGTAATTTTCGATTCCTTTTGTAACAGCTGATCTCTTCTTTTTCTGCGGATTACATAATGTCGAGCTTGGAAGAGCCTCTCGGTCTCCAAAACCTACCAAAATTAAGCATCAACAGGCTTCACAGTTTTAATTCCGGTAGTAGCTATATGCCGGTTTTGAATCGAATGGAAATGGGCAGTTGCTTCCTTGAAAGCAAGTTAGTATTTAACTATTTATGCTACTACTACATTTGAAAACATCAATTGTGTTTTCCACATAAAAAGAAAAACATGAAAAAAATGATTGTTTTTTTTTTTTTGATATAAGGGCTCCCGTTAATCCCAGCATTTATTCCTTTTCAAATGCCTCTTGCGGGACTTGAATCTGCATCTCTCCGCAGAGAGGACTCTTATTACTACTGTGTTAGGCCTGCGGTTAAAAAAAAAAATGATTGTTACTGTTTTTGAATTTTATGATGTGTGTATATGGTTGTTTCAGCGAGGAAAGTGCAGTGAGAAGGAACCAAAGTGAAGCATATAACAATTCATGTAACGGTAATACTAAGTCTCTTAACTCAACGACAACTTGCAAGGAAGATGAATTTAGAAATCTTACTTACAAGGTAACATTTTATAAGTTTGTAAATAGTCTATTTTTTCTTAATTTAATCTTTCTTTATTTCACAATGTTTGAGTTGTTTTGGTTTGGTTTCTTTGACTTTTGTTGATTGCAGTTTATAACTTGTTGGCCTAAGTTCGTAAAAGTAGTTGAAGTGGGGGCTCGAGATGGGTTGCAAAACGAGAAGGCATTAATACCAACATCTGTAAAGATTGAATTAATAAAGAAGCTAGTTTACTCGGGATTATTCTTTGTTGAAGCCACAAGTTTCGTCTCCCCCAAATGGATACCACAGGTACTAGCTACTATATTTCACTAATTATAAGTTCGATTGGAAAGTTCTTCTTAGGTACTTAGACAAGAAAATTTGCATTTTACCTCCAGTTGTTGTCAGAGTACTGCACCAAATTTAGTACAAAACCTAACATTAGAAAATGAGACACATTATACATATAATGACTTCTTCATATTTATCTTTGTTCCAGTTGGCAGATGCAAAGGATGTGATGGAAGGGATTAAACATATCAAAGATGCAAGGTTTCCTGTATTAACTCCAAATATGAGGGTAGACTTTTCGCCATGAAAATGAATTAACCATTTTGGATTTTACTCTTCTCCTCCCCAAAAGATTAATTACCATGCAACAAAAATATACTTCAGGGATTTAAGGATGCTATTGCAGCTGGAGCGAGAGAAATTGGGATTTTTGCCTCTGCTTCTGAATCTTTTTCAAAGACAAATATAAATTGCACGATTGAAGATAGCCTTTTCCGTTATCGTGAGGTTGCTCTTGCTGCAAAGAAGAATGGGATATCCATACGTGGGTAAGTTGGAGATCTCAATCTTTCTACTTATAACGCTTCATTTACACCGAAAATTATGATGAGATAAACAGTGATAACTTAGCCCAAATGAGAACACATTAAAAACACACAAAAATTGCATTTTCTTGAGATCAACTTGTAGCAATTGACACTAAAGTTATAACAATGACAATCTTGTAAGAAACAAGGTTGTAAGTACATACACGTAAAGGAAGAGACAATTGAATACTTACCAGAAAGTTGTTATAGGTATGTCTCATGTGTGGTTGGCTGTCCAGTCGAAGGAGCCATTTCACCATCAAAGGTGGCTTATGTAGCAAAAGCACTTTATGAAATGGGTTGTTATGAGATCTCCCTCGGTGATACAATTGGAGTCGGTACTCCAGGTAAATATTCTTCTTTCAATTTGCTGTTCCTCTGTTGTTTTTGTATTTTTGTTGTTGGATGATTAACTGCTTTTCATTCCTAAATTGAAATAAAATTAAAATAGGCTTAATTCAATACAAGCAGTGCTCCTGATGAGAACTCTGCAAAAAAAAAAAAAGAAAAAAAATAGTACCTAGAAAAGAAGTTATATTTAACAGAGGAAAAGTTCATAATGAACAAAAGGGTCAATTATCAATACTATATTGTTCCACCCTTTACGATACTATACTGCTAAATGCAACTATTGGGAAAAGCTTTATGCACTGTCATGGTTTGTGCTTGGAACTACTATTGCAATTTTCAATATTAACCTTTGCTATCCACATGATCTTATTACTACAGGGACAATCATTCCCATGCTTATTGAGGTCATGTCGGTAGTTCCACGTGAAAAGATAGCTGTTCACTTTCATGATACCTATGGCCAGGCTCTCCCCAATATCCTCGCTTCTCTTCAAGTAAGCAAAGGCTACTTGTGTAATAACCAAAAGTCACCAGCTGGATAACAGGGACTGCTGCTCTGGTTAATCTAGGAAAAATCACTTTTAAGATTAGTCTATTGACTTCTGCTAAGAGAAGCGTTAATAGATAGGATGACTTGCTACATAATTGCCGGAAGGGAAGGGGGGGGTGGTAAATTCATCGTTGGAAACTTACAAAGACCATACAAAACAATAATCCCACCGTAACCAGCTGGGAGGCTTTAACTTCCATCTTCCTCTCAAAAAAAAAAAAAAAGAAAAATCCCATTGTAACCTTACAATCCTGACCATAAAATTTTCTTAGCAGGGATTGCCTGCTGCTTCCAAAAAAAAAAAGAAGATTAATCTAGCAGCATATGCCCCTCTTTAGATATTGTTTACAAGATTTGTCCGTGTATAAGTTTCTGAGATCTTTAGGTGTATGAGTTTGCCTATCCTATCTTTTTCCTGTTTTGCTTATATATCCCGAGATCAATACAAGAAATTGATAGTTAACCAAAGTTACTGGATTGCACGCTGGAGACACAAGAGAGAGCTTGTATCTTATGTTTTTAATTTTCAACAGATGGGTATTGCTGCAGTAGACTCGTCAGTGGCTGGGTTGGGAGGATGCCCATATGCAAAGGGTGCAACAGGTAATGTGGCTACAGAAGACGTGGTGTACATGCTTCATGGATTAGGCATTAAGACTAACGTTGATCTCGATAAAGTCATGGAGGCCGGTGATTACATTTGCAAGCAATTGGGGCGGCCTTCCGGGTCAAAAACTGCAGTCGCTCTTGCAAAAATAAACGGAAAGATGTGATATAGATGCATACAGCATTTTACATTGATATAGTACAGTATGATTAATTACAAAATATCTGAGTCATCCCCTTTCTACCAGTGAAAAGATAAATGAACTCGGGAAGAGAGATTGTTTGTAAGATCAATTTGATCAAATGTCCATGTGTAACCTTTTATTCTACGCCATTTTAATCGAAACAAAAATAAAAGCATCCGAATTTAAGCCATATTGCATGCCAGAGCAAGAAATATATTGTAACTTCTCTTAATAGTAAAATGATGACCTGACTAATAAAATTGTAAGCAAATCAATGGATATTTATTGCTAAGCAGAGTAAATATGAACCAACCAAATCATCTCAAAAAGCACCTAGACCAACTGAACAAAGAAGGCTGTTTTACCCCGTTGCCAGAATGAAGACGCCAGGTCAGACTCTCAGGGAAAGAGTCAATCGAAGAAGCAAAGAAAAGGCATTTTAGAAACAATTTGAGAGAGCTCCTTGTACTTAATAAATGCACGTTTATCTCTGTTTTTTTAAAAAAATTTCCATTGATCTACAACATATTTCAATACCTGATACTAAGCTTTTACAACACTATCGAATAAGTGAAACCCTGCAACAATCATCTACATGTTTATAAACAAGGATTTCTATTGTACAGTGTTAACGCCTTAAAGAACTAATATTTAAAACTAAAGGTTCAGAGAACTAAAAGTTGGATTTTACAAGAGTAGGATTGAAATGCATTCCCTAAGTAATGACTTAGCTTGTTCATTCTTCTCCGACTCACATAGAGAAGTGAGATCATCCTTGAAAGAGATGTCCATTTTGTGTTCCAAAGGAACATTTCTATATATTTTACTCATCTCCAGTAGGCATTGTGAGGCAACAATATGTACCTGAAACAGGAAGGATTATGAACTTGATATTAGAACTTATAACAACAACTCACCTAAATTTCAGGACCCGAGCTTTTATCAGCAATTGTTTCCGAGTACAAAAACTACCAGGAAAAGAAATATACAGTTCTTTTTCTACTGTCAGATTTCAACGAAATTTTAGATCTTTTGCAAATAGAACTTGACCTCACAAAAACCAAGGAAGTTAATTACGAAATGGTTATATTAATTCAAAGAACAGAATGTTTACTCAGCTCAAATCAGATGACAGACATTAATACAAGCTACAATATCAACTTTCACATTTACTTCAGTTTGATATTATTTAAATCCAGGGGCTAATTTTAAAAATTTGTTACCATCACACAAATCTAGACAGGGTTATCTGCAGACAACTAAAATGTAAATCAGCAATATATCCACATGCGAGAATAATTGGTGTTTTCAGTAAACACAGTGAAGTTCTCGAAATTTCCAAGTTAAAGATTCAAATCCACGAAATAGTGTGCCATACCTGACCAATCTTCACAGAGCGTATGCAATCAAGGACTAGCGGTCCCACTGAGTGAACCAACTGCACATAAAACAGTAAATTAATATAATCAGGCAAAACTAACAAAAATTATGTAGATGACTTCTTATCAATTCCTTCCGTTTGGTGTCAAGTAAAATGAATGAATTAAAAAAAAAACATTTTAGTAATATACCTTACAAACCAAGGTTAATCCATCATGAGAACAAGCAGAAGCATCACCAGGTACTGAAGAGAACTTCAAAGATAGCTCTTTAATTGATGAAAAAGCCGACAATTTAACTGTATGTTGATATCAAATCATCAGATGATGGCAATATTTATCTTATTTGCAAAAAATGACCCCCATTTCATATATTTGCAGCCAAAAACAGACACTCTTGAGACGCTATCGACAATTATTATCTTCAAATGATGCTGCAGGTGTCTCAATTGAAAATACAATCTTTAACCCACCCAAGTTATTTTTCCCAGCGAAGCCCAACTTAAAACATGAGAACAAGCCAAGAAATTTCAGAACATGGTTTCTCAAGTTGCATTAGATCATGATAATTTCAGAATTATTTAATCTTTTCTTTCTCGCCTTGATTTTGGATGGCGAGGGGTTGTCTAAAAAATACAATAATGGTGCTACTACGTCCGAAATTAGGAAAATTTAGGAAATAAACAAATAAATCAATGAAGAAGCCCTAGAATCAATTACATAAACATGAGGGGACATTTGAGGAGAAGCTATCATACCTGCCCAATTATAGTTTGATGAGAGAGCAATTGACATTATCTCCAGGATCTGTTCCTTTTTATTAAGTAAATCATTGATTGGCGAGACACGGATGCATGATGAAAAACAATCAAGCACCTTATCCATAGGAGCAGAAGTGTCTTCAGCCTCATCTAGTCATTTAAAACCAATTTTGTATATTTAAAAAGAGCAAGTCAAACTTATGAATACATAGAAGCAGGTCACTCTTTCAATGGTTGTCGGGAATACTGGGTAAAGTTTGTACCATATATCATCCTGAAAAACAAGAAAAATCAAATGTCTTCCTGAAAAGAGGGAATATGATGTAAATTCCCCAAAGGTGTTAGAAATGTCCTTTATTACCCTTGGATCCCAATTAATTCAGATTATTCCCAAATTATGCTCTCATTCTCCCTGTTTATCTCTAAAGATAAAGATTAACAAATCAGATGCATCAGTAATATGAGATATTTCTTAAAGGATTATGCTATATATTTTTTTTTCCTTTTTCACACGTTAAATTATTCAGAAGGATCTAAAAGAGCAAACTGACAACTTACCTGTCCCAGCACTAGGAGATATTAGAGGTGAAGGAGAACTATTCTTTGCACTATCCTTCTTACAGATCTCATATAGCATCGGAAACACCAAATTAAAGAACTCTGGATTTTTGAATGTGGAAATAACCTGAAAAAATGCAAGCAAATATCCAGATCAAAATGATTTCACTGCATATCTCAACAGAATTAGCTTATAGAGATTTGCATCCCGACATCATATTAATTATTCTTGATTTTGGTTCGAAATAATGGATCAATACTAGCAGCAGAACTGTTAATATTCAACCATTACCCACCATACTACATTTGGAGTTCTCTTTTAGTGTTTATATTTCTAAAAAATATATGGTCTCTGTAGCTAAAATGAGAAAAATACTAATTGTTGCTTGGCAGTTGCAAGAACAAAAGTTTCTGCATGTTTTTCAAAATTCCATTCATGAAGGGCTCATATCCTCTCTTTAGCTTTCTATCAGCTTTAATTAACTGGAACACCAAAAGAACCTTCAAAGCTGAAAGCAAACATTTAGACCTGCATGCTAGTTATGTCAAATCAATGGATCAGAAATAAAAATATTACTTGTTGTAAACAAGAGAAAGCTGCTTCCCGATAGGATTTCATTTTTTTAGTGCATGCATTGGAAACAGCAGTTAGAACAATAGCTGGTGTGGTGGGGTCTGTTTCTGTTAAAGCATCATGGCATGGTGAACAGACCGAAGCTACTGCATGTAAGATAAGATCTTTTCCCTGAAAGAAGGACCACCAATTAAATGAGCTTAAAAAGGGAAAACAAAAAATATAACTGCCATTTGGATATGCATGGTCAGAACCAAACACAGTGCTAGTATGTATCAACACACAGGACATGGACCAGCAATTCAGTAACTGCTTAAGCTGTCTTTCATAATTGAATTAATTCTTATTAAAAATATCTGTTTTTCTTATTTTCTTTTCACTTTCACTTTCACACACTCTCTAGCCATGTGAAGCAAAAAGCAATTTTGGGAGTTCACGAGACTTGCGAACTCGTAATGGAAGTTTTGAGTTCAACTTTATTGATAAGAAGGGTGCATGTTTCACAATGCACACCTGCAAAACTCCACATGATCCTTAAGGTGTGTGCATCTTTGTGGGTACACTCATCTTTTTGATATTCCAAGTGAAAATATCCCACATGTTGTTTGGATGCCTGCTCAAAGTATGACTAATTATACAGGAAAGGAAATGAAGACGAACAAATATTCCACAGATGTGATTCAATTTGGAAGTTTAACACCTTGATCTCCTAGAGAAGCACTTGTTAGAGCAGTCTAATATTTGACATCTATCACATGTTAGATCATACTCGTTTCACAGGTCTATACATTTTCTGGTGAATGTGGAATTATATCTAAAAACAGTAACACATCAGCAGTTTACACACCTCCCAGATACGACCAGGAAGTTCCTTCAGAAGTGATGAAAGCAGCTTGTTTTGATGCGGCACAAGCATTTCTTTGAGAACCTCACTTAACTTCCTCATTGCCTTCGCTGACTGGAACACCAAAAGAATATCTTTATACCAGTGAGAAGAAAGAATAGATGTTTGCAACTATTATATTAACTTCGGACCAACAATTTCATATATCATCATTCAGTACCTGGGTTTTTGGATTATTTGCATACAACAATTAAACTGCCAATAAGTGAAAAAAAAAGAATGAGTAATTGAACTCTAATTTCTTGTCCCTAGATCAATTTATCTGCATAAGTTCATGTAAGCTGAGGATGCAGCATTCAATTTAGAATTTCTTGACTTATCACCGTATTGATGTAATAGAAAAAAAAAATTGAGCTACAAAGCAAAAGCGGTCAACAATTAGTCAGTATTTGCCAAGACAACAGTAAATAAGCTAGTGATATACATCAAAGTAGAAATTATGTCTTATTCCAGGAAAAAAAATAGTGGTGTATTCCCCTGCGACACTTCCCCAGATCATGCAGACTTCAACAAAACTAAAACAAACAAATGAGGATATACGTTCCCCTCACTATTCATCTTTAAACAAATGACAAAAAAGGAGGGTAACAGGAGCAGTTAATTGGAAGTTGAGGAGGACAAATTTATTTGCGATTATGAATGTTCTTGAGAGGCAAATGTGGTATATGGGGTCTAGTGATATTTTGATGGAGCAGTTCTGGCAGGCAAACATGAAATATTTATACTTAAAGCAGTAACTAATCCAGGAATGCACCTTTCTCTTAGCAGCCCAAGAAGACGATGCCATGCAATCACAGAGAAGAGATACCACTTCTTCCAAATATAGTTGAAGTGTAACTCTTTCACCACTAGGGATTTCTTCCCACAATTCTTCAAATAAGGTGCTAATATCCTTGTCATCTTCAAACCTAAACAAAAAAACATAGCACGGACATTTTGTGGCATTCAGAGCAGAAAAAAAAAGACCAATTAACAATGGATTCAAACTGTAACCCAAAAAATCAATACACAGACGAAAGAATGAAATATAGTAAAAGAAAATGATTCCACCATATACCGAACCTGACCAATGTTTGATGAATATTATTTTTTTTTTCTCTTCATTGATTTCTAAGATGTTGCAACCAAATAAGATCCACATTGTCACTGACAATGTTGATATAATAATAAGCAGCTTAATGCATGGACATGTGGTATGTAACTGTCGGCACATACCTTGAAACAAAGGTGACAGGAACTACCACAGCATTGTAGCCACCCAAAACCTCAGCCGCATTGTTGAAGTAAGCCCGCAAAAGAACAGCGCCAGAGACCTGGGCATTCTTGTCTCCTAAATGGAGAGCTGTGGTATCTTCAATCAATTTCTGGGCCTGTGCCTGGCTTGCATACTTCAAAATTACTGCACAAGATGATGCAAATGCCCTTTTCACAGAGCTGCTTTTTTCATCCAACACAGCATGAAAAAGAGTCTTAAGTAGCGTGTTAGTGAATGGCTTTATGTCAGCTGTCACCTTTTGCACTAACATGGTGATGAAGCTAGCAACCCCAACTCTGAAATTAGAAAACGAGTTATTAGTGGGCGTATATTATAAAATAATTAGATATACACTTATTTTTTTAACTTGCATATACTCCTAATAGTCTGTAATTAAAGATGTATGAACATCAATAGAATAACATCTTTTGGCGTTAATACTTTGCTCAATATTTGAGTGCACAGTTGAGGATTAACTGGGTCCAAACAAAACTTAATTTTGTTGCACCTTGCAATCAATAACCCAATCTGACCTGAACCAGTTAAGGCCAATGCAATGTATTTATTAGCCAAGTTTTTTTTTGACCTGTTTAGTGCTTCAATTTTTCTTTTATCAATGCAAAAGTCAATAGCTGCAATTATTACAATAATTTTCTTCGGAACCATGTAGGAGAACTAACTAAACCAAATGTGCATCAGAAACAAACATATTGAAGTTTCTCAAGGTCAACCTATGGGCTCAAGCCTAGTAAGTCAACCTGGTAGTAAAGGGTTAATTTGGTAAGTGTCACCATGGTGGTACCAGTTAGATAAGGATCCAAAGAAAACACACCTGGTGTTAAGGCCAACTCCAGACCGAACCATTTGTGCTAGCCGAGGAACTAAAAGAGTCAAAGACTCAGTATCAACAGTTTTTAGACAAACATCCAGAGTTTCCCACATTGGGCTGTCTTTAGCAACAGCAATTCGCAATCCTTCCAGTTTCTCAGCTTGGATTCCAACATTAGCAGCATGCAACTTTAATAAATCACAAGAAAAAGAATTAATTTGCAAAACATCCAATTTTATACAAGAATTGCAGATCCTGCCTTATTTCTTACTTGCAGGAAGGCATGTTTTATGGAAAATATAAATTGTCACAACCATTTGTAAAGCTTCGACACCAATGGTATTACATGCCATTGATACAATATTGGTATGGATGACCTAAACTGAATGTTAATCAAATAATATTTTAGCCATTCATAATATCAATACAGCAAGAAAGTTAAATCAAAATGCCATAATCTGTTTCTTACAAGAACTATATTTGCAACTATTTAACCTCAGTGTCAAAAAGTTAATTAGTTAAAGAATAATAATTTCCAACTTATGTCGGAAACTCATTTTTTGTTTTCTAATTATGAACTTTTTGCAAGCACTGGGAATGAAGGTCTTCTGCAATTTCTTGATAATAAGGAATACTTGAAGTCCACAAAAAGTCCAAAAAGGGCACATGGTTAAAATAAGTCCAAACAACCAATAAAGTCGAAAAGGAACTGGTACAGGATATTGATTAGAGCATTACCTCAACATAGTTTAACCTCTGGTCTTCAAGACTTGATAAACATTCAAGCATGCAACAAACGAGATCAGGTAAGTGCGGTCTAAGTGTAATCCCAGCACCCTGTAATTAACAAAAGCATGAATACACTAAAATTCTTCACTTTTGATACTTTTGACTTTTCAGATTTTTTGAAATTTTCAGCTTCCAATTTATTTTCCAACTTTCCATATATATATATATATAGAGTAAAGCTAGGGTGAGCTTAACTCAAAAACCTATCAAATCGATTTCAAACGACAAATCTAATTTGATCAATAAATTCTTTATATCAAAATCTTGTAGAATACAAAATTTTTTCTATTTTTAGAGTTTTTTAAGTATTTGTTTTGAATTTTTTTCAAAATGACCAATTCTAATATATAAACATTCATTATTTTATTATTATTTTGGAACCATCTTAAAAAATCCGAAAAAATAGTTAGAAAACTCCAAAAATGGAAAATTTCGGTATCCTACAAGATTTTGATATGAAGAATTTATTGAGCTATTTGGATTTGTCGTTTGGAGCCGTTTTAATAGTTTTTTGAGTTAAGGTCACCAACCCCCTTGGTGAACTTAAGCTCACACTAGCTTTACTCTCTCTCTCTCTCTATATATATATATATATTAAGAAATTTTAGATTTCGAATGTTTTTCATTTGTAACATGTGCCATGTTGAAAATATATGCCTCGTTCCAATTTATTTTCCTTGGAGGTCACTGAACTATATCCCATGTCATGATTTGTCACCTGGAGCCATTGAACTTTTACTTTGACCAAATCAGGCATTTCCCTGTCCTTCCATCAGATACCTCAACACAATGAACATTCCACTGTATCTCATCTCCCTCACTTTTTTTGGATGAAAGAAAAGAACAAGAGTTGCAGGTTAATAAAAAAGTGGATGGGAGATGAGAGTGTTCAGTCCAGCTATCTTTAGAACGAAGAGTACAGAGTGACCTGATTGGGGCAAAAATGGAAGTTATCTAAATCCTTCAAATCAAAGATGAGCGACCATTTCATTAAATGATGTACAGTTTAGTGATGTCCAATGAAATATCCATGTTAAATTCATTTGGATATAGAAAAAGGTTACAACTATTGAAAATATCTCTCATTAATATTAGTTGGCGTAGCTGGATCAACAACTAATATATTTATCTGAAACAGTTAACATTAAAAACATTAACAAAATAAGAAAATAGTGCACCTAATGGATCCCACGCCCCTTGAAGAAAAATAACTCGAAGTATTACTTAATACCAAACATAAATGAATACTGAAAACCTGATATAGTAAGATTACAAAACAAAAACACACCTTTGCGAGCTTCATGACTATACCAATGGAGGCCTTCTGCACACTAGAAACTTTACTGACGATGCCTTCAACAAGCAAGTACGGCAATACCACATCCATTGTCTGGCGTGCATCAGAGGCCTCAGTCAAAGAGATGTCGCACAGCCTAACAGTTAACGAGCTGACAGCGCGACACAAGCTGTCCCCTGATTTTCGCACTGTTTCCTTGATGTCATCCATAGCTCGAAAGGCTGCAGTCCAAATTATTTTCAAATGCTTACCTACCTTCAGCAAAAGACAACAAAGAAGCATTAAAAAGAATATAACAGTGGAAATTAAAAATAAAATACTGATATATTAGACAAATTAATTTTACAAAAGCCACTGTTTCATTTTTGGTCACACAGAATGACACCCACAAGCAACATGACTAAGTTGTACATGAAATTTAATGCAAATTGCTTTAATTCAGGACATAGTTGGAGCAGAAACCAGAGTCAGGATCCAGTAGGCATAAGACGTTAAATGCGGCATAAGTAGTTGCATGCAGGCTTAGGAAATTAAGAAGGCTACTCAAGTATCATCAATAGTAAACAAGATGCATGTTTCTGTAAAGTTAATGTAACTGTACAGCATTATTTACATGATATCTCAAAATGAAGGTGCAATTGCAAATGTAGAAATCTTGGGTGTTTTCACAAACTTATGGAATAGAAGGCATGAAATACGAGAACCAAATAACCTGACTAAATCTTCGGCCTTGGATGAGGTCAGCAATAGCAAGGCAAGAAGCTTCTCTTGAGCGCCAAAGTCTAGATCCGCATTGCATTAATAAATCGTCCATAATAAGATCAAAATATTCATCAATGGTCTTCTTAGAATCTGCCACAATAGATTTCCATATGTGCGCCATTGCATCCTAAACAAATGTACAAGACAAAGCGAGTGTTATGTTGATTTATTGTTCAATGGCTGAATGACATCAGTAGAAATTACAAAGTCCTTTTACTCCTTTTTTCTGTTGGGTGTGTGTGGCAGTGGCGCATCTGACCACTCCAAAGGTTTAAGTAAGAAAGAACAATTTGCCCCTAAAAAACAAGATAAACAAAAGTTCCATAACTTCATGCATGCTCCCTCCCTCACCCTCTCTCTCCCCTATTGAAAAGAATGTCATTTAATGGAAAAGTTCCTCATTTTTTTCACAAATTAAAACCATTTCCAACAGATCACTCTGTCACTTGCACATAGAAGGTATCTTTGTTAAAATAGTGAAGTTAACAATAAGAAAGAAGGAAGTTACTACAAGATTCTGCAGTGCCATGATATTGTTATCAGGATCATTCAAACATCATAACAAAAAGAAGAATATTAATGAAGAATAACAGAGTACCATATGCAAAACCCACTATCAGAGTACAATATTTAACAATTAAATGCAACTCAATTTTGGTCAATCATCAGTTCAATGCCTATTGGTTTGGATTTCTAAACATACTGCAGCTCAGTCAGTCAGATCCAACCCACAGAGAACTCATTGCACACCTACCACCTATGTTGATAGTATGGAAGCTGAATTATATTTTAGAAAGCCAAAATCTACTCACAGACAATATAAACATGCATACCTGAACATTTTTATCAGGGTCATACTGATACCGAACAAGCCTGGGAATCAAAGACTTCAAATGTGGCTGAAGCGCCTCTCCAGCCTGCTTTGCAATCTTGGAGAATCCAAAGGCAGCACCCCTCTTGGAGTTCAGAGAGGCTTGGTAATTGGCAAGGTCCATGAACTTGTATATCAAGTCAGGCTGGCCCATCTCATTGGCAAGGCTACACAATTCTTTGTAAGTACTTAACTTTCCTCCGCCTAAATCTTTGCCAATACTACCTTCTTGAAACACTTCTGAATCTTCTGTAAGCTGAAAGTTACAGGAAAAATGATGAAGGTGATGATAGTAGCTGTAGAAAAAGGGGTACATTCACGTATAAGCTACAACTTTTTTACTTATTCATACATTATTTCAACATATGCAGGATAAGTAAAGTACACGCTGTCTCTCTCTACCAAAACAAGAAAGATATTTGTATATCTTTTGAAGGAATTATGGGCACCAGTGGTAGTTCTATGTTTAGACGGCACATGTAATATTTCTCAATTGTAAGTAGCTAAATAATATTGTGAAGTTCTAAAGCAGCGCTAGATATCAGATTCCATATTATAAACTTTTCATTTCTTGTGGTGTTAATTTCAGATCTGTTGCCCTGCATACCAGGACAAAGCCATAATATAAATATTATTTAATGGATCAAAAATATTTAGGGCGGGCATGACATTACAATTTCAATTACAATCATATTTTGCATTTTCTCTGTCAGATTGAGTTTTGAGTTTTTTTTTTTTGTTTGTTTGTGTTTGGGGGTTGGGGGGGGGATGCCTGCCATGCACTGGCTCCACCCCTGTGCTGGAATAGATACCCCGAGCAAACATGGCATGGTTGGTATTATCAAGTTCTTATAAGTGTTAAAAGCTCACATACTTGATTGGGTGACTTTTTTTGTACCCTTGAAAAAAAAAAGATCAGAATATACCCTGAATATTCCTGCAAAAGAGGAAAATTATGCATTCTAAAAACACAAAATATCTCGCTATCACAAAATGTCATGAGGAATATCTCACAACTTAAGCCCAGAACACATTAATCTCTTTCTATGTCGTCAAGTGGATTAAGAAAAACTTAAAACAATGATGACAGTATCTGGAGCAGATGTTATACATTTTATGAGACGAGTATTATTGTCATGCAGCAACAAAATGGTATCTTTTAGTTTCACATGACATAAGCAGGAAAAGGTTCCTCATTAAATAATGAAATAAAAATTTGTTGCAAATAAGTGCGGACAGCTTGTGTGGATCAATGTAGGATGTTTACCTTGATAGCTCTTTTCCTTTTCCCAGTACCAGTCAAAGTGCCAACAAGAGCATGGACCAGGTCTTGCTTCATGGATGCATCACCAAGTTCATAAACAATGCTCATTCCTTGTGAAGCCAAATCTTGCGTCAGATCATTCTGATCTCCAATAAGGTGCGAAAAGGCTTCCTATAGAAGAAAAATAATGTAATATTTAACACCTTGCAATACAAAATAAGAACCTAAAAGAGACAACATTTTCAAATACACCCTTAAAAAAATAACATGATAGCATATGCATATTCCTTCTTCAAGCATATCATCTCCAAAATACCAGAAAATGTGTTCTACTCATTCTTTGCGTATGATCCAAATTTGCTTATACCTATCATTTTCCCTCCAAGTAAACAGAAAAGAGAAGGATGGCTCAGGGCATTTTTGAAGGAAAAAAAAATATTCTTGTTTTCTGCGATAGGTTTACATTGTATTTTTTTTTAATTCAGTAGCAGAATGTAATATCCAGAATTGTTAGGGCCCAAATGAAATTTAGCCTCCAGAAGGAATTATGATCTGAACAACAAACCTGAATTTCTGGAAGAAGCTCTTGGATTCTCTTGTGATGGCCACAGTACATTGTAAGAGAAACCAGCCAGACAGTCCCGGCACACCTCTCTTCTTTCCTACTACTATAAAGGAGTGCTTCAAATAATTTCCTGATGATTGCTTCCCTTGCCGTAATATGAGACTCGTTGTCATTGACACTCCTGTCAGAGGTAGTTAAAGAGGAAACTTGCATCTCGCTAGTCAGGTAGTTTGTTCTTTCAGAAAGAGAGCCATAGTTGGTATTCAGTACCATATCAGCCGTTACTGGCACATCACCCCATATGAAAGATAAGGCTTCACCAGCAGAAAAAAGCACATCTTCAACCTGGTAAATTTTTTTTAAGATTGGCAATAGAAAGGAATGCAGACTGAGGATGCATACCAGACTATGGTGTTGCATTGATACCATGCAAGTGCCATACAATTAGGGGTCACAATAGGTTGGATCGTTAGGGCCATAGGCACTTCTATTTTATGTACAAGTCTTAACCCCTGCTACATCACCTATTGTTTCAGACAGATCATATTCAACGTGATGGGGCATTGCCAGATTCTGGAATTAACTTTTGTAAATATCATTTTACATTTTTATACACTACTCACAAAGATCATTATGCTATTAGGGTTTTAGCTTCTATTTTTACTAAATGATATAACTGCAGAAAGGTCAGGCTGGACCACCCAACCAGATCCAACTGCAGGTCAGGAAACTCTGAAGAAATATGACCCATTAATCTGACAGTTTGGCCTTAACCTGATCAGGTTGGGCTGGATATTTGGGTTAGATATGGTTTCACAAGTGATGTTAGGTCAACAGTTGCCAGCCTTATATAAGAGACTAGCCTTTGTTTTCACAGCGCAATTCTTAGATCTACTGAATCTCAGGTTGATGTACCACAGAAGAGATATTGCAATATTTTGATAAAATGATGTATAATTGAAAAGGCATTAACCAAACTACACTTTGACCAACCTTCGACCGTGATATGCCGAAAATCAAATCCAGCGCACTTTGCAGGTGAGGAAATGAAGTTTCGTTAAAACATATGTGCCCAAGAGAAACAAGGATCTTCTGTATGCATTTAATTTCATTTCCGGAGAGTAACTTTGCCAATCTTTCTTTAAGTATAATCAGAACACCAGCTACAGTAGAGAAACAATAATTGAAATACTTGAAAAATAGTGTGATAAAAAGGCATAAACTTAAGGTGCAGTTCATTACAGAAATAATTTTTTATTGGTCAAATCTCTTTCTAAAATGCAGAGTTCAAATGCTTCATTGGTAGCTATATCCTACATAGAGGAATAGCATGAAATCACAAATCAGAGTAAGCACTGCTATCGGTTCCAAGCATCAACAGGGCAAGGTTGTCAAATGAACTAGATTCATATATTAGTACTACCTTGTGGAATTTCACAATCAGTACCAAGAAATAGAAAGAAACATCTTTTACAATGTTTAAAGAAGTCTTCTTGTTATATGGGATACAAATAGGTCCTTCATGTTTGCTGGATCTGTAACATAGTCCCTTTCCATTTCATGTGACTAAGAATAAGAAATAAGAGGTCTTGTGCAATAAATTAAACCCTTCCAATCCGACCATGTGAAGTCACTTTAGTCAGATAAGGTCATTCGTGTCATTTTCACTTGATTAACTTCTTACAGTACGTAGTCTAGCAACAAAGGTCAACTCATATAAGGAGCTTATTAGATATCCTAATAAAGTCAGCTCTTGTACAACTAATGAAAAGATAGAGGCTTTTCTGAAAAAGAGAACATAGATTTTGCTACCTGTGATGGAATCACGAGTTATCACAGGCAACAATGTGCGAAGGCCAATATGGCCAAGGGCCTCCATTGCAACAGAGGCCAGAGGTGCCGTTTCTGACTCAACAACCTTAACAAGAGTTTCTATGATGCTTCCATACAGCTGTTCTGATATCTACACAAAAGCATAACATGTGCCAGCAAATCTTAGTCTTTTGATCAGTAGCAGAACTGGTATGACAGCCTAGATGGCTACCTATTTTGGCTTTCTATCATTCTTCATTCTTTAACTCATGTCAAATTTAACAATTTGATCACAAAATTGCAGGGAAATTGGTGGATGACCAGCAAAATATTTAACAGAAAAGCAATATTAATTCATCAAGCTTATCAGTTCAGTTTAACAAATTGGTCCACATAAACCCAGTCCTATGCTGGCATGAACAGGTGTTAACCTTTACTGTTAGTTCCCATTTGTCTCCCTTGCCTTTGTTTGGCATTAGATACAAAGATTACATAACCCCGGTCAACGTTGCTGAATTGAACACTATTGTCGGATTAAGGTAAAATTGGGTTTGCAAACCCAATTGCATAATATAGGGTCAGTTGAATCTAATTTCAGAATGGATAGTGCTATTAGAACAAGATTTTTGTACACCAACTTAAAGCTGGGCTCATGCTCACGACCAGGCTGGTGCTCTAGCACACACCAGCTGAAATTGTCATTAAACAAAAAAAAAACAAAAAACAAAAAGAGAAACTTACAAAAGGTGATTCCTTCATGCACTCTGCTGTCACATATCCAATGGCACATATTGAACCATGTAATGTTTCAAATCTGCAACATTTCCAGATTTAAAGCTGAGTAAAAGAGACCTGCATTTACAAGGAAACACAAGGACAAGAGGTTGATATTCCCGAACAAACCTTATTTTCTGGTTCCTGCTGATCAATGAAACGAGCTCAGATATAAGATCAGATGCAGCAACACATGATAGCGAAGAACAAGACAAGCCAATAAGGCGGGATGCAGCTTCTCTAGTATCGGAGTCGATGTGACTAAGCAAAGCTTTTAACCAGGACAGACGGAGTGAATAGCGTAATGCCACCAACTGAAAGGGAAAGGGAAAAAACATAAAAGATAGAGAGTTTTTAGTTCAATTAGTGCATCACTAAGTATAATGATGAATATTACACCAGCAAGTCAACTACCACATATTACATATACCTATACGAGCTAATATGTGCATAAAACAGCCAATATGCACTGATGACTTCCATATAACTTTTGCCTATCTTGATTTCTCTAAAGAAAATGCCTTCTTAATTTTATTTTTCTTTTGCAAATTACACCAGGCATCTTTCATTGTAATGGAAAATGCACCAAAAAGATCTCATATTTGCAGCTAGATCCAGAATTGTTCAGATAAACTAAAATCCGACACCCAGACCTAGATGTTGACACTAGTTTTGGTAAGTTGGGCATAATACCAGGTTTTAATTCTAGAGGTTTGTTGGCTATAAATAGTTGGTTGCTGGTTAAAAATATAGATTGTAACTTCCATCTGCTATTTATCTCTCCTCTCCCATGCCTGAACACATAGACCAAAAAAGAAAATGAAAACTATTTTTATGGCACCAAAAGACCTTGGGGAAACGAGAGGCAATGTCAACTAGTGCCCTTAAAGCAGTAGCATGCAATTCATTTGACCCTTCAACTGCCGTCGCTTTTTCAATCAGTATACCCATTTTCTCAATCAATGATATTTCTGATTCTTTGTCAAGAAGCTGCTCTCTCTGGCTTGCCTCAAAGCATTTCATCAAGAACTTAACCATTGCAAGGTAGGTTTTTGATGGGAGGAGGAGCCTGCCCTCTCTCTGCTCTGTTAAATCTAACATCTCTGGTTGCTGAGTTGAGATGAAATCTAGCATCAATTTCAAATCAGGATAGTTTGCCTTGGTATTGATCATAGACAGCTGTCTTTCATCTTTTAAAAGGTTAAGCCCTTCAAGAGCCATTTCCCTGAGAACGCAATATGTATAATTATACGAACATGAAAGTAGAAAAAATGTTACAATGACCAGAGAAGGTCAAGAAAATCTGTTCAATGCAGCAAAATATGCAATTTTGCAGCATCTGTGCATAGTTGCAAATCCAGTTCTCAGTAACTTCCATGCTTCTCAATTTGGAAACTTCATGTAGCCCAGCAAAAATAATCACAGGGAACCTTACGCAATGTCCTCATAATACATCGGAAAACCATTAAACAAAAATAAAACACCCCATATCCTCAGGTCACCATCTACTCCAGAATATACTCAAATTACATGTTTGTCTCAACGTATATGAGAAAGAAAAGAGAGACTGGCCCATAATTCAAAGAGATTATGGGAAGGGCAAAAGGAAATTTGCAAAGATTGAAAGGCACATATATGGTATTTGTAGGGTTAAGCATGACACTTTTGAATCTCTGAAAGGACACATGTAATAGCTTTCAAATTTACTTAGGTAGTAAACTGTACATTTTAGATTTCTAGCAAAACTTCAGATAGTCATAACTCATAGGGCCAGTTCGGTGACAACAGAATAGAGGATTTGGAACAGTGTTTCTGTTCCTGCCGAACAACATGTAAATGGATTGGAATTGAAGATTAGAATAGAGCCATTTTTCCTTGCTTTTCAATCTGAGGGTGGGCTGGAATTGAGATTTGGACCGGAATAGAGAATAGATAGTGAATTTTTTAACCTTCTTTGCTTTCCTTTTTGGCTGATGAGGCATGAGCCCTTCATTTTCTATTGTTTCTTCCCTGCCACTTTTGCACATTTCCCGAAAAAAGAGCATTTCTTGTCTGATGAGTATATTTTAATAGATACTCATTTGCACTATTCCAAATGTTAGATGAGCTGAACAAGACTGGAATACATTGGAAGAGTGATTCAATTCTCAATTCCACAATCCTTCTATTCTCTCACTATTCTTGTTGTTGCCGCACAGGCCCATAGTCATCAGCAATCAATTCTATAGTATTTAAACAATGAGAAGAAAAACCTAAAACCTAAAACTATGTATACAAACCTGATATCGAGCCTTGTATCGGAAGCACCAAGCATGCAAATGTACCGACTAGGACAATGATGTAAATCAAACAACGATGTTGCCCATCGAATAGCACAAAACCGAACTTCAGTTTGTTCCTATTTAAACATACCGAGGGAAAAAAAGGATTATATGCTCTGCAAATATAAAGAATATTTAAGAGTTAATTTAGTAGGAACTTACCGCTTGACAATTTTGCAACAGAAGTGCTTCAAGCTCCTTGAGTACTACTTCAGGAGCACCCTATTATCATTGTTGTTAAGTTAAAAAAAAATTAATCAGTTTGCAAGAAAAAAAGCAAAAAAACTCCATCTCCATTGAATTCAAGAGAGCCTAAGTGCTTCAAAGTGCCTTTTCGGATACTTTGCAATAAGGATGACAGACTAACTCAGGCAAGGAACTTTTTGAGTTTCTCCAACTGAGTAGTAGTTTGTTGAAAGGATTTATTTGAGTGAAAACGATCAGAAAAGATCAAAGTTGCCAAAAGTTTGATACCTTGTAGGCTGTTGCAAGTGAACTAGCTGCTTCCTGAATAGCTAAGCGAAGAGATTGGTCTTCCAATCTCAAGGCCATGAAAAGTCGAACAGCCATGTCAACTTTTTCTCTGTAGCATAACAGAAGCAAGTATAGTCATAACAAGAAATACATTATAATCTTGGTACAAAAGGTAAGCCAGGTATGGATCTGCATCTGCTGCCACGAAAGTGATGGCACAAAGAGTCCCAGTTATTGTTGGCTGTCCAATAAAATCAAACAACCCACACTACACCTTGATTTTTAGGGTGGAATTTTCTTAATCTTCAAACTCTAGACCTTCTGATTGTGATCTGTCAGTCCACATGCAAACTATTGCACATTTGTGCCATAGCACTTCTATGGCAGCATGTCTGAAGCCCACCAGGTATTGTACAATCCTGAATGTTCTTCTTCTTTTTTTTTTTTTAAATCTTTTCATGCCAATTTCATACCTGAATAAACTAGGCAAACGAGAAGCAAGCAAGCCTATAGCCTGGTATGCAAACACTTTGAGATCTCTACCAGCAGTATCTATAAGAATAAAAGTTGGCATCATGCAATGAAAAGCAAACATTTTAGACTAAAAGCTCTCCTCTGCAACCCCCCCCCCCCTCTCCTCTCAACCCACCATTCACGCATGCCACAAATGTCCCCTCCTGCTTGCAATTTTTGGCAATCACTCCAAATACAATATTCAATTAAACCACATTAAAACCATCTTTCTTTTTTTGTAGGATATGACTAAATTACACCCAGTCTTTTAGCTGGAGGTAGTTCAGCCTTTTTTTGTGAGCTGGAGGCAGTTCAGGTGCTAGTTCCATCTTTCCTAGAGACAAATGTTATAATATAACAGAAAGATAAAGACCAGAGTGCAAAACCTGCTTCTAAGCTAGAGGAACCATCAAGAGATCTTAATACTCCACTCAAAATAACAGGCCCCATTAGCTTCAGTTGATCAAGGGCGGCCTGAACATAATTGAAAATATAGGACTTAGAATTAAAATTTCCAAGAGAAATAAAAAACAACTCTAGGAAGTTACATCCTTCAGTGAGGTAAAGAGATACTAATATAGCTGGTCTTTCCAGGAGCAGATGTCAAATTATGCTCATTGCTAAATACATAAAACACTTACATGCTTAAAAACCCAGACAGTGAATTCCATCCCTAGTTGCTTCAATCGAGAAGTAGTTCCATTTCCTACAAAATTGAAATGAAACTAGCAAAATTCAACAATAAATAAGAAGAGAAAAGATAGTTTTACTGGGCTAATGTACTTTTTTGCTCAAATATACAACTTACGTTCCTCTAATGGAACTTCTTTAATTTAATATCTGAATACTTTTTATTGAAGTAGCAACTTGAACTTGTGTATATGCAGGTTCAAACTTGTAAAGGTATATCATTGCTAGTGCACTTAAAAGCACATCCTATATTACCAAGAGAACACAACTGGAATAAATGAAGAAACTGATCACGTAGTACCACTAGATAGAAGGATTGCATACCGTATATACAGCCAAAAACACATTGAAGTGAGAATGGGAAAGCATTGGCAGCTGCAATTGACTTGGTGAAAACAGACATGAGCCTTGCTCTTAGTGAAGAACTGGCTGGCATGACCTTGAACTCATTAGCTACTTTTTCATCCTTTGATGTACCTTCAGTTAAAAATTACATCAACTAATGAAATGCTATCAGAAAAATACTCATCACTATCAGAAATTTTGCAAAATACCAAAAAGTGCATCATATTTTTTACTTGCAAAGATACCAGCAGACTTTTGTTATTAGGTCTTTAGCAACTACATTGTTAAAATGAAACATTTGATGGTGTTTATTAACTTCATTTTCTCAGCTAAAACCATAAAGTTTATGTTCAATAAGTTAATGATGGACTTTGCAATTAAAAGGCCTTCCTGTAATTTCTTGATGGGGAACCCACATCTTCACAGATTTTGCTTAACAATTAAAATGTTTGGGACATACCATTGAATAACATGAATAATCGTTTGATGAGATCAGAATCTTCTAAGTTAACACCTGAAGCTGTACGCTTAAGCAAATCCTCTCCTCTCTTAACAACTGGTTCAAGACTTAAACAAAAAGATAAAAAGAAAATAAATCAGAAAAAAAATGAACTATGCGGCCTTCACAAAAAATGTCTCTTAAAGAGACATTGGACTAAAATTACCTGCCAGAAGCAGCAGCCAAATAAATGGGATAAACGGCCTCCGGTCTTAACTTCATAACTTCAAGGACATTTAGAATTCCAAGCTGCATTCAGGAGGTAAGGCAACTACTAAATAGTTTCTATCATTCAGAAACTTTCCTAATATATTACACAGTACAACCAACATTCTCATAATCTCCTCCCCTCCAAAATAAATAAATAAATAAATATTGAAAAAGACTTTCACTAAACATTCAGACTTATGCCTGTTTATAAACTTTTAGCTAATTAAATTAAGTCATTGCATAACCAATTCATTCTAATTGGTACATCAACATTGTAGTCTGTTTAGCTTGGACTTATTTGAATCTCTGCACAGCGCCAAAACTAGCGTAGTTAGTGTAAGGATAAATTTGTCAACACTCTGTACCTTTTTTGCAGCACTCTGATCCAGTTAAAATATCAGGGCAAACAAGAGACATTTAGCATTATTTGCAAATTAAAAAAAAAAACTATCAAGGTTTGATATTATTAGTATAAGAAAGTTTGAAGAATCTCAATAGATATTTTGGTCAGTCAGTACCAGATAGTAGGGTAGAAACATTTTCCAAGTACAAAAGTTCTGGGGTTTAGTGTAACAAACACATCTACTAAAACTTGTAAATAATCACCCCACAATAATCAGAAAGTCACCTTTCTCATGGCAAGTATTTCGCTCTTAAATGGTTGCTTTCCACTGACCCGTTCAGCCTGAGCAATTGATAGTCCTGGTGGGCTTCCCATACTATGTACACATCAAAGAGTAAAAGTACAGTTCTTCACAGAAAATTCATGAAAAAGGCTGATAGAAAATAGCACAAGAAATTGACAATTGTATGCCCTATAGAACATCAAGTATCATGTATAAGTTTGCATAACAAGAATAACTCAGTCACCCTTTAAAACATCAAAAATCATATACAGTTCTCCTCTTCAAATTTTCTCAGAATGCCAAACTTAGCCCCCACTTTTGCTTTGGATACACAGCAAAGAGAGCGAAAAGTTGAGTAGACTTTCAGGTATCTTGTATAGGTTTGCATAACAAGAATAACTCGGTCACCCTTTAAAAATCATATACAGTTCTCCTCTCCAAATTTCCTCAACATGCCAAACTTAACCCTGCTTTTGCTTTGGATACACAGCAAAGAGAGGGAAAGATGAGTAGACTTTCAAGTAAACAGATAAGAAACGTTACTTGATACATGTCTCATCTTTTCATATGCTACCCATGGTTTTCTCATTATTTACATTTTTTTTAAATCCACAAGTGATGCTACTAATATGCAAAGGTATAGATGAAAATATCATTGCCCTTTTGAAATTAAGAAAGGTTAACTTACCCAGTAGGTGTAGACTGGTACAAAATTACATGAAGGCAGAACTCCACAAAAACATCTCCATCTCTACAACCACTTATGGCTCTATATTTTGAAGCGATGTATTCATCGATTTTACTCAAATGAAAATCCCCTATTGCCTGAGAAAATATAATAAAGCAGTTTATAAAAAATAATTATTAAAGGAGAAAAAAACAAAAAGATATCTTAAACTAACCTTAGAGATAATTCTCAGGATTATGCCTTGATGCTGAGATGGAATACTTGAAACATTGACTAAGAGTTCAGGTGCAGTATTTACTTTTTTCTGCAATAAAAAATGACATTAGCTTGTCAATTTAAAAGAAGAGTAAACAATGGATATGGATTCTTTTGTAAAATTACACAAAATACTCAACCTTGTTTCAAAGTTAGGCCCAACATTTTTTCACTAATGACAAATTCTTATACATCTATACACAAAACTGAACTATTAGGTTGTAATCATGGAAACATTTCATGTAATCATGGAGAAGACATTCATTAGATGTTAAAAATCCTGCTCAAACCTTTGGTTAGTCTTTTCTTTTTTTTCACTTGCTCATCAATTGAACTAAAACTGAACCAAGCAAATTTAAACTGGGCTTAAACAATGCAAACTTGGTGTTGAAGCGATGTAGTTGAGATAATAGGGAAAAAGAATCAAATGCATTTTATCAATGTTTGCTTCAAATAGCCTTAGTTTTAAATTTGCTTTCATTTTCAATTTAAAAGAAATCAGAAAATGATATAGCCATAAAAACTATAAGAAGCCAGTGAAACTTGAGATTTTATCATTATTAACAATAGGTAACTCAAGCTAATACAGCAGAATGTCAGGTCCAATTTGTAAAGGCAAAGAAAGGAGTTGGAAAACAAGAAAGGTGAAGAACCTCATCAGGTAGCCGATCAAAAGCCATCTCAATATACACAATGCAAAAATTTCTGACCATAGGAGAGGTGTTAGCTTCACAGTATAATTTCCATAATTCAAGCATTGGTAGGCCTATCTCAACGCGGTGCTTGACCCGTCTGTTAATATGTGTGAGGATCTTCATAACCTGATGGTGATTCAAGAAAGGAAACAATCACTGTAAGTTTAATATGACCTGTTTTGAGTTCATTTTTCAGTGCTTACATTTGTGTGCCACTGTTTTATTGTGATAGAACATTTTCTAAGGCAACATTTCAACGAATGGAACTATAATATGAAGTATCCAGATTCCATATCAGCATAACTGAGATTAACACCAGACCTAAATGCTTAATTGACACTAGACCACAAGATTCTCAGAGCACACACGTGATTTTATATTTTAAATAGAAGAAGCCAGATAGATGATGCAGGTAAATGTAAGTCAATTCCATACTAGAAACCTAGAATTCTAATCCTAGGATCATCTATTCTTTAACTGTGTCTGTTGAAAGGACTGTTTACGAACTTGAGAAACCATATGCCACCAAAATCCGACTCAGACAAGCAAGGCGAGAGAACAAACCAGATCGCGAACGGAAGGGGAAGGAGAGGAGAGAGATGAGATGGAGTAAGGGAGGATGGTGGAGAGTATAGGCTCAAGTCTGTCGTCATCGGCCAAGGCCAAACGAGTAAGCATCCGATCCAGCGCCTCTTCCCTCTCCGCCTCCGATTGCGTCTGAGACGGTGGCGCCGCCGCTGAAGGTATCCCCTCCGCCATCTCTCTACTCGGTTTCAATTCGCCTTGGGTCGCGAGAGCTGCCTTGGGTCGCAAGAGAACAAAGCTATAGTACAGAGTAATGAGACGAGAGGCGAGACTGGCGATTGCAGTGCTCCTCGGTTGAAGTCTTGAAGAGGGGAACAAAACGAGCGAAAGCGAAAATGTTGCGTGTTATTTTCGTAATTTTGGGCTGTCGTGTCGTGTCATACGATTCGGCCCGTCAGGTGCTTCGACCCAGTCGGATAGGTTCACTTTGGGTTCGGATCAAGAGGATCGAGTTCGGTTGCTAATTAACTTGGTTCAGGTCTAGTACCAGTAGTTTGTTCGGCTGGAATCTGGATTGGGTTTGATACTGTGATTATCGAGTCGATATGACTTCTGTTAGAAATTTACATCAGAAAACTCATAGTTTTAGTTTATTTAATTAGATGATTAATGGGCTAGCAAACGTTGGTTGGAATGCTTGGTGTTTTGACCTTTTGACCATTGTCATCATCAATCCTTATGCATTTCATACATGTAACGTTTCATCCGTTTAATAATTTAATGAATGCTCTAAATTAAGAATGGGTGTGTAACGTTAATGGATGAAATATATATAAGTAGGACATATCATTTGTGTATAGTTGCTACTTTGAATACTCCGGAAAAAACAAAATAGTTGCTGTTCATATTCATCTAATTACATTTATTTTCTAAGAAAATATTTTTACAAAGAAATTGATTGTTGAAAAAAGTTACATCAACTTTTACCATTGAATTGCATGTTGCTTTGGGCTCATTTTTCTGAGAAAAGTTAGCAAATGTCACTCATTTTATATTTTAAACATATATTGAAGGATGACAGGGGGGCAATTTGGAAAAAGGTCTTTTTTGTATATATAGGATAGGTGCTCTCAATTATTAGTACTAGTTACTTTAATCAACTTAGATGAGAGAAGTAGGTATCCCAAGAATGCATGCCATTAAAATTTAATAAAACCAATTTTATTAGTTTAATTCGTTATGAAGAACTTTGCCAACCACAATGCAACATATATACTACTCCGATGAGGGGCATTTTTCATTGTTTGTAGAGTTCTTTCATAATTTTAGGAGTAATTTAACAATCTTTATTAAAATATAGCGTCAACATTTGTAATTCTTCTATAAGTAATGTAAATATTTTCATTCCTGCAATTGTAAAAAAAAATCTTTTTTTTTACTAATCTCAAATTATTATGTTAACGAATTAATAATTGTAAAAATAAAAACATTCTAAAATTAATATGCTCACCATTGCTAAATTGCTGATATGATAATTAAACCCATCTTTTGCAAAATATTCGTAGATTGGAGTATATTGTCATAATTATGTTGAATAGGAAACATATTTTTAGTTTTTTTGGTTGAAAGTATAATTTTAAAGGTATATATTTTGAAAAATATCTTCAAAGGGGTAGGAACGGCCTATTCGGTGTCTCCATTCCCTCTACCCCTTACTATGCTCGCCATTGCTAAATTGCTGATATGATAAAAATTTTATCCACCTGATTTCTCCATTCCCTCTGCCCCTTGCTATGTTTTGGATAAGTTTTTGATCCTTTCTTAGCCCAAACAACGGTATTTATAAAAAAGGTAACATTATGAGAGTCCCTCAAATTTTCATCTTGTGATAAGTTCGTCTTTGAATTTTATTATTGATGATTATTATCCTGAATTATGCAATTAGTGATAATTACTCCTCAACATTTAGTTTACTATATAATTTTTAGTTTTAAATAGAAAATGACAAGAACATCCTTGATTGTGTAGAGTATTATATTATGATTTAAGGCATTTTTACTTTATGAAAATTTAGTAATATTTTTATGGAAACGTTGGAACTTGATAAGATATTCAATTACTAAGATTTTTGCTATTTAATCATTTACTTTTGTGATTTACTTTATTTTCATAAGAAAGATATAATTTCATAAATAATTAAAAATGGATAAAACTGTTTTTATTTTATAGAAAAATAGCAAGCATTACCAAAGAAAGGATTATTATTAATTTAGAATTAATATTAACAATTGTAAAGTATTACAATTCTTAAAATTTTCAAACACAACCAAATTAAAACTAACATTGTATATTAAATTACTGTTGGAGGTGTAATTGTTATTTATTGCATAGTCTAGGGGTGATGACTATCAGAATAAAAAGTACGAAAATCAATTTAATACAAAACGAAAGTTTGGAGATCTTATAACCCCCCTCCCCCCCCCCCCCCAAAAAAAAAAAAAATTCACATGCTTCATCAAATTAATTTGTCTTCTTAAGCGTGTGTGAGACAATTCTTCTTGCTAGTAAATATAAAACTTGGTGGTGATATTTGATTTAGATCTGGAGATTGCCTTCTTTTACCATTACTTTTTGGGGTCTGTGATTCTTTTTTTATAATGAAGCTTTCTTGGTCATATAATGAAGTTGTCAACGGCCGCGGTGGAGATGGAAGGAATCAATATTTATTATATTAAGAGTGTGTGTGTGTGTGTGTTTGTGTTTGTTGGTGTTTGTGTTAGATAGAGAGAGAGAGAGTCTGGTTCTCTGTTACAATTTGATGAAAAAGAATATATCACAAGTCACTGACAGATAGGGACAAGTGCTTTATTATATACCTCTCTTCATATCCCTCGTGCAACCGCGTGAAAGGACTATTCCGTGGTTGTGAATATCAATAACTTGTCACAGAGAATGCATTACAAAATTTATAACATGAAAGACTAGGTTCGATTCTTCATATATTAATCATTAGTCGTAGTTCTTGTGGTTCTCCGCACCTATAATCATATTATATCAGCAACTTGGGAAAGTCGTACTGCTTTCAGGCTTTATTTTAGACAATCAATATTATATTGCCAATATTGCGAATTAGTAGAGACTGCACCGTCTGTGATTTTGATTTTCTGCGCGGTCTGTGCTTTTGTAGGGACTGCGCGGTCTGTGCTCCTGGTGGAGACTGCACGGTCTGTGCTTTTGATTTTGATTTTGATTTTCTGCTGCATGATATCACGTAGACGAATGAATTATAGATATTTTGTACGAATTTTGATGTGATCAGACGAACAATTTGCTGCGTTACACAATGTAAATCCGCACTCTCTGGCCACACTTGTTCTCACATGATGCACATAAGCGATCTCTTTGTTTACTTTTTGTTGTCATTATTGTTATTGTTATTGTTATATTATTCTATGGTCGGATATACATATGACAGAGCAAACTCAGAAGGTTTCAGCCTCTTATATATATCTTATATATATGTGTGTGTATATACGTATATGCACAATTGCCCATTGATTGTTCGACCTCTGTGCACTTAATTTACTATCATGGTTAACCCTCGTACCAGATTTTTTCTAATCCTCTTTCTGCAGCTTCTAATTCTGATCCTAGATTATCCTGACAGGCCCAATGTCACCCTTCCAAACACAGCTTCAGTTCCCCCTCCACAGCAAACACAATTCAAGGAGGCAATTAAACCATGCCCTTGTAACTCATATATTTCCCTCAGCGACTTCAAGGAGGCAATTCAGAAATCAACAGATATTGATATCCTGAAGAGACTGTGTGCTGATTTGAGCGCCAAATTCAACTGTGATAATGTTGTTCAAAATTCAGAAGTAGAACAACTTCCTCCTACATAATTGTTCCCAGAGAAAAAAAAGGAAGCATGCAGGTTTAATTTCTAGTTGTTTTTTTTTTATGTGGGCCCCGCCAGGAAATATTCAGCCTCGTGTGTGTTGTCCTTTTTTTCTTTTTAACAAGAAATCAATTGTGGTCATGCTTTTGTATTTTATTTTAGGAGAGGGATCACTTGATAAAGGTTATTTTTAACATTTTAATAACAAGTTTTCAATGAAGTTGGAAAATTTTAAAAATAATTTTTTTATAGATATATGTTTGAACTTATAGATTGATTGTGCAATTTAAATTTCATTTAATAATCCATCAAAGACTGTTAAAATCTATGCAATTTACAACAATTCATATTTAATAGTTTTTGATAAATTATTAAATGACATTTAAATCGTGTGATCAATCTAAGTTCAAGAATATGTTCATAAACCTTTTTCTATTTTAAATTTTTTCAAATTTATTTAAAATTTCATTATCAAGATCGTTAAAATAACCATTGTCCAATATGTTTTGGCATCATGCCTTGGTTGCAATTGATTTGTAACTTTGTATGCTGTTTCCTGTTACTTCTCTGCTTCTGATCTGTATCACAATTTTTGTTATATGTAAATCCGTAGGTACCATAAAATGGAGACAATATAATTTGATCGTCTGCTCTGAATCCTTACCGTTTGAATTTGATTATGATTTTCTTTTAACTTTCACACTAATTAATGCTTCTAAACTATTGTAGTTTGTAGCCGTAATTAATTTAGAGATAAAAACTTGAAAGCCATGATTGTCGATAGAAACAAAATCATGATTCATCCTTAACCCAAGACCCCTGGATTGTGTATTACATAATAGGCAGCTGAATAAGAAACAGGAAATAGAACCGATGAGTTATTAAAATCTATAATAATAAATATATTAAAGATTTTGAACGATTCAACTTAATTTAAATGATTTAGATTTAATTATGAGAGATATTTTTTTATTTATATTTTTAATGAGCCTCACATATCATAGACCCAACAAAAATTATAATACAATTATGTCATAGAAAAAAATATAGCAAGATTCCTTATGCTAAATGTCTTTTTTCCATCTTTCAATCACGCTTAGGAGCTAAACCCAAAAAAAAAAAAAGATTCATTGGGGGTTTAACAGTTCAGATATACATTGTATTTTATAGGTGATTCTAACTTTTTTTATTGTTAGTAAATTAAAGAGTTTACGTTTAATTTTGTCTTTTTTGAGTTTATATTGGGAAAAGAGAAACATCCAATACACATTAATTTAAGAGCACTTTTGTTATAGATTGAAATTTATAGTAATTAATAAATCACAATCGTTAAATTTTAATTTGATTTTTTTATTTATAATATAAATTTTGATTCATAATAGAATTAACCTTAATTTAATTCTTACACAAATTTAATTATGGTGCTTTTCATTAGGGCAACACAATTGTACTACACGCACAAACATAAAGTCAAAAGTTTAGTTATATCATCTCAGCATTAATGCGAAATGTGAGGATAGAGATTTATCTTTATGATTATGTTTGAAAGTGGGATAATCAGAACATAAAATTATCTTCATTTCTTATATAAAATAACTTTAATCCATAATTATTTCAAATTTATCTTTCTCTCAATCCGAACCTTTGGAATGTGCACTTAAGCAAGAGAAAAATATGTTTGAATGTAATATGAGAATTGTGATAGAAATTAGTATAGTATTTTATTCGATGTAGAATTTAAGAAATTAAAGGAATGGGAATTTGAAGGCATGTATCATGTATTTTTTTTTTCAAATTTCAGACCCATTATTCACAGGATCCGTTGTTTATTAACTGCACAAATAGAAATGTTGTGTGTGTGTATATATACATATACATACATATATACGTACATATAGAGCGACAAATAGAGCGACAGTTTTTGTTTTTCTTTAGATGTTTGAGAAGACTCCGGACCCACCAAATCCAGATTAAGAACCAACTCTAACCAGTAGAGATGCCTAAGGGTTTCCCCTCAAGAAAAAAAAAGAGAAAAAATGAAAAATGCAAACTCCAGCATTAGAGAGGGAAAAATAGGACGAGAGAAACTTCATTACTGTAGGGGCATTTATGTCTTTTCTCACCTCGGATGGATATTGATTGATGTTGGACTCGGATGATTGTTTTGGTTGGGAGGGGTATTTGCGTCTTTTCTCACCTCAGACGCTAGTATAAAAAGTTTTTAATCTGTTAGCAATTGATACAACTCCTGAGCCAATCTAAAAAATAAGATGGTTAGTCCTGTGAAATTTTTCATCTCTATCATTCTCCAAATCCTGATTTTCTTCCTTGATCATCCAAATCAACCAACTTTTATTTTCACTCTTTCGAATGTACCGCCGGTTCCTCCACCACAACAGCCCCAATTTAGCCGCTCCTCCTACAGACCGGAGCATCATACTTCTGCGACGACATGCATCCTCAACTCCTCGTCATGCATCGATCCACTTTGCGAGTTAACAGGTGTTCTCATAACTCATGATACGAAGGAGACGTATTGTAGGTCGATGGAACAGTGCTATATCAATTTGAGCAGCAAACTGGAGAGGCGATACACTCTCCTCGTCGTTCTTCTAGAGACCCTTCTTGATTGCGACATGATTATGAAAAATTCAAATGAAAATCAGCGTCCTACGTAGAAGTAATTATCTACCGTAACAAAAAAGAGAAAAAAAAAACTAATGGATTGCTCTTAGCCTTCTTGTAATATTTTCCTTTTCTTTTCCAATAAATATTTTTGTAATAGTCGTATGTGGGATTTGCCTTTTGATCCATGCAATATAATAATTTTCATCGCTCTCTCTCTTCATTGAACAAGCAATTACTTTAGATGCACACGTCGTTACAATCATATATTTGACTCTTCTACACCGACCCCCTCTTACGCCTCTGTGGCTGCAACGCACTGATCGTGACACTGGTCTGACCACCAAATTAAAATGCTTTTTGTTATATCTGATATATATTTTGATGATAACTTGATAATTTGACAAAAAAAATTTCAAATATTTATTTAAAAATATTAAAAATAGAAAAATTTTACAGATATATTTGATAATAAAAATAATCAAATATATAAGTATACTAATTTACAAATAAAACGACAAATTATTTCATATTTTTAGGAAAATATGATATCAAAAGATATATTGTCGTTGATGAAATATCAAATGACACTCAAATTAAATGAAATTTGAAATACAATTGATTTATAAGTTCAATATTATGTTTATAAACTTTTTATTTTTTATTTTTAGAAGTTATTTTGAATTTATTTAAAAATATTGTTAAAATTATCAAATAAAATGTTGTCAACGCATCCATGTTGTTATTAGGTATTAACATGGTAACCATATCAAATTAAAAAAAAATAAACACAACTTATGTCCTCGAAGTTATCATTAATTTTTACAAAGTAATTCGAGAAAATAATTTGGACTATCAAGCTCTATCTTTCTAATTTTCTTTGAATTTCTAGCCCCCAAAAGAAATAAACGGGAAACATAATATTTTTACATGAACTAGAATGAAATAATCATTAATTAAGCTCTTTGATAATGAAAAATGAACAATTCTGCTACCAATTAAAATTTTAGTAATAAAAAAATTATAATTATTCATTTCAATTTGTTCTCTTCATCTATAACACAAACAAAGTTGATGTACAGATATCGTAATTCACACCGTCGTTGATACTGACTCTATTATTTATATTAAATAAGTTATTACTTATATTAACGATTTTATTATGCAACTAATTTGTACAGTACTTTTATTATTTAATTTATATAAATTGTTATCCAGATTAATGATACTTAAGTTAAAATATTATGTAAAATAAATTACATAATAAAATAGTTAATATGAATAATAACTCATTTTATATCAATAATAAAGTCAGTATCGATAACGGCATCAATGATAATATCTCCTAAATATTTTGCTAATACAAATTCTGGTCCACAACAGAATTAACTAAAGGATGAGGATATCTTGACAACTATTATTTTGAAAATGGATTTTTAGATAATTCCGAAAAAATCTTAAAATTAGAAAAAAACTATAAACATATTATTTAACTTATAGATCGATTGTATTTCAAATTTCATACAATTTAAATATTATTTGATACTCCATCAAATAGAATCAAAATTACATAACATTTACAATGATACATAAACAATCTTTAATACAATATCAAACGACTCTTAAATTATATGAAATTTAAAATACAATAAATCTATAAATTAAAAAAACATATTTATCAACTTTTTCTGTTTTTGAGAATTTCTAAAAATTATTTTAAATTACCTAAAAATTAATTATTAAAATTATCGAGATAATAATTATAAAAAAATTCCTTTTTTTTGATATAAAAATTTCCCTTAACTCCGATATTTATTTATCTTCAAATATCTTTTACGAAATTTAACTCCACATCTTTCTCATCTTACCGAGAGTTATCACTGCTGCAACTAGGGCTTTGATCCCTCCCTCATCTAAATGAACAGTTCTTCTATCTAACACAGTAGATATGCGAGCGACTTTATTATTGACGAGAACTCGTTATCCCTCATCTGATCCCTTCGCTCTGCTTGCATCTGCTGCGTTGTGCGCTCCGACGTCGAAACTAGAAACGCAGTAGAAGATATCTGAGCATATTCACTCTCCGAAGGTGGTGAACTCTCTCTGCAGCTGCTGCGAGCTCTCCCCTCCCCCCACAACTCCCCGCCACCTCCTCTCCTTCGATTTTTCTCCTTTTCATCTACTGCCAATCTTCTCCCTTTTCTCCTTCTCCGTTCGTCCGTACGTACTGGTACTCTCGCTGGACTTCAGGAGGTTTGTTTTATTCCCGGCCTTTTTGTTCCAGTTTTACGATCCTGTAGTTTAATTGCTGGTTTCGTTTTATTCCCAATACTCATGTTATTGTGCTCAATTGGTCAATTTTTGTGTCTGTTTTGTTGCTCAAAATTAAAATACCTGCGAGAACAGATCTCGAATTACCCTCGCCGCAGGGATATATGAAATCATATATATGAAAGCTGCTTTTTTATCTGTTTTAGTATTGAAATTGCTATTTCTGAATGCAGTGGTAGAAGATAGAATAGGAGTACCATGGTGTCTGTGTTGCCTTCTCTTGCAACTTTCTCTTCACTCTCACCTTCAACTTCCCAATCCCAATCCTCATTTGCTTCTTGTCGAGACCTCTGCCTTGTCTACTGCACCTTGCCTTCCCGATCCCGATCCAAATCTCAACTCCACATCACAGCTAGATGCCAGCAGCATCGGAAGGGGACAAGGCGGCACTCCAAGGCAGATGCCATTTCTACTGAAGAGGCGCTTAACCTGTTCGACCAGCTGTTGGCTGCCCAGAACCCTCCATCATCCATCTATCAATTCAATCAGCTCTTCATCGCCTTAGCTCGCAACCAAACCTCAAGCAAGCATGCCTTTTCACTCTTCACCCGCTTAATCCAATGTGAAGGAGTCACTGCTAATGAATATACATACGGGACCTTGATGGACTGCTGTGTGAAGATGAATCGTATCAACCTAATGTTTGGTTTTCTAGGACGGTTTCTCAAAGAGGGTCACAGAGCAAATGTTGTGATCTTCAGTTCAGTACTCAAAGGCCTCTGTCAGGAGGATAGAATTGGTGAGGCTGCAATTATGGTGCTTGACAAAATGCCTAAGATGGGATGTTTACCCAACGTAGTCTCATATACCATTCTTATACATGGGCTGTGCAAGAAAGGTGAGATTGAGAAGGCAATGGATTTAGTAGATGCCATGATTTCTAAAAAGCATGAGCCTAACATCATGACCTATAACATTCTTATAGATGGGCTGTGCAAGAAAGGTGAGATTGAGAAGGCAATGGATTTAGTAGATGCCATGATTTCTAAAAAGCATGAGCCTAACATCGTGACCTATAACATTCTTATAGATGGGCTGTGCAAGAAAGGTGAGATTGAGAAGGCAATGGATTTAGTAGATGCCATGATTTCTAAAAAGCATGAGCCTAACATCGTGACCTATAACATTATTATACATGGGCTGTGCAAGAAAGGTGAAATTGAGAAGGCAACAGATTTTCTACATGATATGATTTCTAAAGGACTTGTGCCTGATGTTGTGACATACAACACTATTATTCATGGGCTGTGTAAGAAAGGTGAAATTGGGATGGCATTGAATTTTCTGGATGACATGATTTCTAAAGGGCATCAGCTTAATGTCGTGGCCTATAACACACTTATAGATGGGCTGTGCAAGAAAGGTGAAATTGAGAAAGCAATAGATATTCTACACGATATGATTTCTAAAGGCCTTCAGCCTAATGTTGTGACCTATACCTGTCTCATAGATTGGTTGTGCAAGACAGGTGAAATTGAGAAAGCAATAGATATTCTACACGATATGATTTATAAAGGCCTTCAGCCTAATGTTGTGACCTATACCTGTCTTATAGATTGGTATTGCAAGAATGGTGAAATTGAGGAAGCAATAGATATTCTACACGATATGATTTCTGAAGGCCTTGAGCCTGATGTTGTGACCTATACCAGTCTTATAGATTGGTTGTGCAAGAATGGTGAAATTGAGAAGGCAACAAATTTGTTAGATGACATGATTTCTAATGGGCATCAGCCTGATGCCGTAACCTATAGCACCCTTATAAATGGGTTGTGCAAGAAAGGTGAAATTGAGAAGGCAGTAGATTCTTTACATTACATGATTTCTAAAGGGCATCGGCCTAATGTTGTGACCTATGACACTCTTATAGATGGGCTGTTCAAAGAAGAGTGAAATTGAGAAGGCGATAGATTTTCTAGATGACATGATTTGTGAAGGTCTCCAGCCTGATGTTGTGACTTGCAACACCGTGATAGATGGGCTGTGCAAGAAAGGTGAAATTGAGAAAGCAATAGATATTGTACCCGATATGATTTCTAAAGGCCTTGAGCCTGATGTTGTGACCTAGACCAGTCTTATAGATTGGTTGTGCAAGAATGGTGAAATTGAGAAGGCAGCATATTTGTTAGATGACATGATTTCTAATGGGCATCAACCTAATGCCGTAACCTATAGCGCCCTTATTGATGGGCTGTGCAAGAAAGGTGAAATTGAGAATGCTATTGATTTTGTTCTTTAATGCTTAGGAAAGGTGTAACACCAAATTAATATACTTGTTGAGCACTTCTGGGTTCCATATGTGATCTTGCTTATTGGCTATACAAAATTCTAGAGTATGTTTATTTGAACAATTATGTAATATTAGACATTAATGTCACATAATCAAGATTTTGTATACTTGTTTAAGGAATATGAAGAGATTTCGGTCTGATCAGAGTCTTTACATCAGTTAATTATGAATTTAAAACATTAATTTCATAATTTATAAAATTTTTGACATATTATAAAAAGAGCTGACTTTTTAAGGGTAAACACTAACGTGTACCATACAAGAAAAGAGACACTGGTACCATAAAAAGTTCTAATATGTATCAGCATTTACAATTTAAATTACTTGTATCCATTTTAAATGTACCAGCAGAAATCTCATTTGATATAAAAACACTGTGCCTTGACAACTCATCCCCATAGTTCTTTTAGTGGGTTTTCCTGAAATTGAGAAGGGCTAAAATGAAAGATTGAATATATCATTGCACATTTTCTAATCAACAGAAATTGTACTTTCCTTTTTAACTCAAATTCAGATTTTCCAACATCAAAGTATTCCTGACAACCAACTGCATAAAAATTAACCTATTAGTTAAACATCATTTTGCCTTAAATTAATGCATGGTAATTTAGTTATTCAAATAAAGTTATGACGCAAAGGTGAAAGAAACATATCACTGAAGCTATGAGATGAAGGAAGGATCCCTTAGCGCAGACAATCTAGATTCAATGTGCACAATCAAATAGTACACATTAGAGAGTATCCACTCCGCTCCCTTCCATCACACAGTTTTACTTTTATTTGTGCTTAAGATTTAATTCCTATAATTCAGTCAAAACTTTGGGTGTGCAGTGCAAAGTCCTTTACTGAATTTTGTAATAACCAAACCCAATCTCTTTGATCCTTTGCTCTTTATTTTAGTTTTTATTAGGCATTCCCAAATGATTGCTTCTTACTGGATGTACCGCTTCGGTACCCCTTAAGGTTGGGAGGTTCAAAATCATATATTCACAATTATGCCTCCTAATTTGAGTCTTTCAGTTTAAGTCTGATTCAGCAGCAACAAACCATGCTCTTTTTTGCTGATTGGTTATTTTCCTAATAAATTCACACTATTTTCTATGGTAAAGATGTGATAATATATATTTTTTCATGCAGGATTCATGCATGAAATTTCAGACCACTTACATTATTTAGAAAAGACAATTATAACTTTTTCAAGAAAATTGAATTTTTTTTTTTTTTGAGGTGGTAGGCAAAGCACCGACCAATAATTTTCATTAAAAAAGTCATGAGTTACATAGTGGGTGCAGTTCTTGTTCTACTTTTAGCTATATGTTAGAAAATTGAAATAGATCAAGTTTTAGAAATACCGCAGGTGTAGCCGGTACAATCCTGAGGTGCTGGCTAGCCGAGTAGGTTGTCCGCGGTGAGAAGTTTTTCTCGGAACATGATCCCGAGGAAAATTCTGACCTTAAGCATGGCTTTTGTCTTCCTAGCTGTCATCGTGGTGCGTGATATTATCCATTGGGTGAATGAGAAAATCATATGCGGATTGAGCGGTATATCTACCTTGCGAGGTCCATCTCCATGAGGTCGTCTTCATCGTTTTGTATCGTAATTGTTTCCATTTGTTTATTCAACCTCTGTTTTCGTATTGAAAATTGAATTTTGCATTATATTGTTTCCATGCCAAGTATTGTGTAGGAATATCGAGAGCACTTAAATTGCTAAACAATTCTTCCTACATTGTCAACAAAAGAAAATTTGTACCTTTTCTTTTCTAAGCACCTATAAATATATTAATCCTCGACTCGTTACTATTGTGCTACAGTGTATAACAATAGTACTCGATTTTTTCTTCTCCGATGACTTTTTTTTCATAAGCTCAAGCGCACTATATTGACTTAATTTTTATTTTTATTTTTTACGGACTTATATAATTATGTCATATTTTATTTTCTATTGATTGTGTCATAGTGCTTAGCAACAGTAGCGTGTTATAGTACTCAGTTTTGTCCCCTCCGACGACCTTTTTTTCATATGCTCAATTGCACTATTGTTGTGATACAGTATTTAGCAATAGTAGTGAGCTACAGTGACTCAATTTTTTTCTGATAGTTTTTTTTTATTTTTTACGGACTTATATAATTATGTCATGTTTTATTTTTTCTGTTGGTCAGAATTGTATAATTAATTTGACAATTTTTTTAAATATATTAATGCTCAAGCCATTACTATTGTGCTATAGTGCTTAGCAACATTAGCGTGCTCCAATACTCAATTTTCCGCCCTCTGACGGCCTTTTTTTCAGATGTTCAAGCACGCTATTATTGCGATACAGTGCTTAGCAACAGTATCCGCTACAGTGACTCGATTTTTTTTTATCCAGTAGTTTTTTTATTCCAATTAAATTTTGAATTACAAAATTTTTTATTAAAAATTTTGTCTTTATCAATTATACATGTGAACTATGAAATAGTAGTAGTTATATAGTAAACTTGAAATGCATTTTTCCTACTAAATCTAAATCAATTTAATTGTATTTTTTTTCTCTAGCACACGAACTCAATTTTTTTTATACTATTCATTTTTTATTGACAAGTTGATATATAAATTGGGCGGTTAGAAAATTACTGCCTAATTATATTATTTTAAATTATGTATCAAGTTTAATTCAATTTTTCTCCATTATAGCTTTTATTTCTCTTTTTTTGCACTAGCTGAAAGATGTATGAAATTTATAGTATATCATAGTTGGTCGACGATATGATATATGATAGCAGAATGTGATGAAAAGAAAAAATGCAAAAAGTGAGACAGTGCATGAGAATGATGTAGTTGAGAATTGTTATGAAAAACTCAATTTCTCATTATATTAGAATGACAAACTTATTATTTGAACATCATATTTTAATTTATCTAATGTTCTTTTAATTTTTTTTAAGTGATATTTCATATGGATTCAGCTCAATTTTGTCTTTTTTCCCTCTCAAGTTCTAATTTTAAATTTTATTTCATTCATTTAGGATATTTTTACATTTGATGACTTCAAAATTTTTATTTAATTAAGTTATCTTAAGAAATTAAATTCTTATTTCATCTGATTTATTTTGCTTTTAAAATTTATATTAAAATCAAGATCATCATAAAAGGCTTTTTACTCACTTTAAGCTTTAGTTTTATTATATTTTTTTTGCAATGAGAATATGTATTAAATTGATTTTTTGTGAAATGTAACAAACTTTTTAGTAATATATTATTTTATATCTAATAAATTATTTTGCTATTATTAAATTAGTTTAATATATTATAATGTTTCTAAATAGTAAATTTTTTTGTTATTATCATGTGATGAAGTTTTTGCAAAATTAATTTTATTTGTAAAAATATTATATCCGTAAATAATTAGATCAAATAGTTTTATATACGACGCATCAGAGCACATAAATTTTCTAGTGACTATTAATTTCTCCATTACTAAAAAACGTGGATAAAATATTTGGGTTTCAAAAGACAAAGGGCACCGGTAGTATATCACGACTTCAATCTTGCAAGACTGCTAAAGCGGATTGAATATTTTTGTTCTCTTCTCTCTCTCCCATCTATTAGAAAAGATCAAATTATAATGTCCTGGTAGTCTTTAAAATTATGGTGTATTCATATAAAACTTAAAATTTTTCAGATCATTTTGTTCAAATTAAGTGATATGATTAGAGAAGAATCATATCATTTTGTTCAAATATCTTTGCTTTATTTTGAAGAAGAATCATGGAATGATATGATTAGAGCTTTTATAATTTTTTTATAATATTTTTATTTTGCTAATTTCTCTTTTATCATATGCTTCAAATTTAACATAATAAATCAATTTTTTTTATTAAATTGAGATAATTGAGTCTTTTGTTTACCTAAATTGAGGTAATAAATTTATTTGGAAAGAAAAAAAATGAAAATTGTGTAAAACAAAAAAAAAAAAATAGGAAAGGGAAAAAAAATTTCGAAGAGGAGCTAGTAGGGAAAAGAAATAAGTGCGCTTGATAGAAGCAAGCAAAAGAAAGAGCAAACAAATCGATTATCATGCTTAAAGGGGTAAGAAGTGTACAATTTAATGGTCATACTTTGATTCTCTATTTTTTTGACAAAATCTTTTGTCCACTCAAATTTCATCTCTCAAAATCGTCCCCCAACTATTTTATCTCAGCACGTTTTTTAGCTATATTTATATTTTTAATAAATTTACATATTTCATGATTAGATATAAACACTCAAATAATTAAGTATAAACACTCATATATATTAATATAAATATTGGGGTATTTTACATTTGATTTTAGAATTTAGTGCTATGACCTTTAGTAGTGTGCTATGTCCACAACAATGTGGTCTCAATAATCAGATATAAACACTTATTACAAATAAACACCTCTTGTGACTAATATAAACACCATCTCAACTAGATAAATACTTTCTTAATCATATATAAATACCTTGTGATCAATAGTATTAACATATTTGTGATAAATTATAAACACATATTATAGTCAAATATAAATACTCATGTGAAAAATTATAAACACATATTATAGTCAAATTATAATCAGTGATGTCTAAATTATGAGCGGGCACCCCTTTTTATAGGGCGTTGGGAGAGAGGCTCCCATGCCTCACCCCACATAGAACGTGGGTGAGCGTGAGAGTGGTCTGGAACTGACCGGCAAACTAGAATAAGATTCAGGGAAACTGTAAGCAGCCGCTGACTTCTGGGACATTTTTGTTCGAGTATCACATGCTTGGTCTACCTTACTTTCTTTTAGTGTAACCATACGAAATCTAGGTCATTTGGTAATAGTGTCAGAATCATTATGATCTATAAAATGAGAGCGGCACCTAGCAATTTGCATTACATCTATCTAGATGACACAGATGATATATATACTATACACTATTACGATCCTCAAGCAATATTTGCTTTGTGTCAATTTCTTGTGTTATGATATCTCTAATAAATTCAGGATAAACTTGTATAATATTTGTAGATTAATCATACTCTTAATTCCCAAAATAATATTAGTAAATAATTATAACACTTAATCATATCTGCACAATCACTAAATCATTTAATTAAGCGATCCATGAATATCATCACTCACATAATGACATATGTGAGGGACACCAGTATTCTTGATCAATATATTCCCTCCACATAAGAAATACGGAATGAGATAAAATATGTGTGGCTGTCAGTTACGATCAATGTTGGATAATACCCACAAACACATATTCCTCATGTAGAAAATATATTATCTCGTACTTTAAAATTAAGACACGCAAGAAACATAAATGATATTAACATAATTATAATATCTCATCTTGGGGTCAAGTCTAATATTATGTTCACAAACATATATTTTTGTAATTAAACTGATAATAATTATCACATGACTTGTGAAATATAACCATCACATTAATCCACACACTAACTCATGTGTGTCCAATTAATGTTTCTCTCTAATTGACAAGTTATGAACATTTTAGAATAATCTTTATGTTCTATTATTAAGTTTCACATTTTAGATTCTCAACCCAAAAGATCGATAAATAAAGATAACTCAAAGAATAAAATGAACATATATATCACATATATAAATCATTCAGATTACACAAACTAAATATATTTGACTTTTAAATTACTACACTAACAATCTCACACTCGAACTAGAACCAATTTCTATACATCTCTATACATAAAACCCTAATTAGAAATAGCCTAAATACTTCCCTATGTACAATCTCATAACCAATGATTCATTAGCCTAATCCCCATAGATAAGGTGTGCATCTCATGCTTGGCTGGAGACAGAGGCTTTGTCAATGGGTCTGTTGTGCATCTCGCGTTTGACGTGTTGGGAACCACGCCAAGCTCCTTCGCGAACTTCTTGATCCAACATGCTTCTTTCGCCGCTTCTGAAGCAGCTATGTATTCGGTATCGGTAGTTGAATCCGCTGTGGTCTCCTGTTTGGAACTCTTCCAACTCAAACACCACCATTCAACATGAATACAGATTATGATTTTGAGTCATCATAGTCAGTTTGGAAACCAGCGTCGGGGTGTAACATAATATTTGATATTTTTGTTTGATTATTTTAATTTGTTTCATTTTGATATTGATGAGTGCAATTTGCAATTGAAATCTATATTTTCATTTTGATATATTTTAATCTTATAAAAAAATTGATATCAGAACTAGAAATTATATGAGTAGTAAAGATATATGGTTTACTCTACTCTTTATAAAAGTTTTGTCATAAATAAAATGAGAAAAATGTGATAGAACAAATAATTTCTAATTTTAATGAGAAAATAAATTATTTTGATGAAAATTTTGATGGAAAGATGAGCAATTCACTTTTTTTAATATGAGTCTGATTCTCTATTTTTTTTTCTGTCATTCTGTCTCGACGGCTCAACCCATCTCGTTAAATTTGCATCGGCTTAATGTTGTGACCTATAACACTCTTATAGATGGGCTGTTCGGGAAAAGTGGAATTGAGAAGGCAATCGATTTTCTAGATGACATGATTTCTAAAGGTCTCAAGCCTGATGCTTGCAACACTCTGATAGATGGCCTGTGCAAGAAAGGTGAAAATGAGAAGGCAACGGATTTTCTACATGATATGATTTCTAAAGGACTTGTGCCTGATGTTGTGACCTATACCTGTCTTATAGATTGGTTGTGCAAAGATGGTCAAAGTGAGAAGGCAACAAATTTGTTAGATGACATGATTTCTAATGGGCATAAGCCTGATGCCATAACCTATAACGCTCTTATAGATGGGCTGTGCAGGTAAGGTGAAATTGGGAAAGTTGTTGATTTTCTTCTTTAATGCTTAGGAAAGGTGCTACAGCAAATTAATATATATTGTGGAGCACTTCTGGGTTCACTTTGCAAACAAGATCAAAGCAAGGTACCGTTCCATATACAAGTTTGCTTCTTGGCTATGCAACTGATGTCTCTCTCAGTGACTTTGCAATCATATTATTGTACTCAGGATGCCTTGCTTAAAGCATACAGTAAGTATTGAAAATATGGATGAAGCAAGAAGGGTTGTAACCCCTACTTAACTAGCCGTGTATTCTGTGATGTAGGTGATGTTTTTACGAACGGTACATGTTCATGATGCAAGGGGACAATAGGAAAAGGGTTGTAATTAGAACTGGTATTCTGCACGCGCAGGGTGGGGGGGGGGGGGGGGGGGAGGGTGGTTACTTGTTTACATGTACTCAATATTTTAGGTTCCTTATTTTGAATTATAAGATATTTATATTATTGCAAAAAGTATATAAGATGCATTGCAAGTCACCGTTCACTGAAAATGTCTGATTAGTTGTAACTCAGTTTCTTCTGTGCTGTCGGATGGAGATCAATTGCTCCACAATATTTTCGCTGACGTGTGCTTGCGTAACCCCGCCTCTCCCTGCGACGTGTTACCTACTCCCTCCCTCTTTTGTTGCCATATTGTTCTCGTGTTGTTCCTAGTCACCAGGTGTTTCTTCTTTGCGATGTATTGCTTGCTCCTACTCCGAAATTCTTCTCTCTTTGTGACGTGTTATGTGCTACTCTCCTCCTTCGTTCTGTAACTGACACGTGGTCTCCCTCTTTGCCACGACTTTTCTCCCCCTTGCCACGATGCTCCTGACCTTCTCGCTGCTGCTGCTGCTGCCTCTTACGCTACTGCCTCATGCTTCTTCCCGTTTTATAAATATTTCAACCTTCTGTCAGTTCATCCAATACACACAGTGACCGGTACAGAGAGGTTGGTGGCGACAAATTTCTCCTCTTCTCTGACAATGGTATTTTCAGTTTCTCTGATTTTCATTTTTTTCCGTAACTGAGAAAATTGTCCCTATGTTTTCTAGTACAGCCCGGCTGTTCAAAAAAAACTCTGTACACATCTACTGGTAAGGCGTGCCAGGCTGTACCAATTTGGGATGTGTGCAATTATGCCTCTCTTTCCATTCAGCTAAAAAAATAAACATCTTTACCACCTTCCACGTTGACCAAAATGCCCCTAGTACTGTGGTGCAAACAATTAATTCTGCCCAAATTGGTGTATTATGCACTACCATCTATGAAACCTCCTCAGTTCAGTTTGTGTTCCAATAAAATCATTTAGTAATTAATTATGTACTGTGCATTTTTTTGAAGCATTCTTATGTTCAAGGAGGGATTTAAATAGAGGCAAGTCTAGACTAGTGTCTAGGTTTGTTTTTCAAATACAATTGTTAATGTAGTAATTTTTTCTTCTATATATACAGAATTATAGTTTAAATTTTCATTACGTCTAGACTTAATTGAGAAATTAAATTAATTGTGTATCTAATTATTTGATGTATTCAGGCTTACTTCGCATCATGAATCCGCCCTACCTATGTTGTAAATGAAGTTAGCACCCAGACATGCGCGTTTCGAAATACTATTTACAACCATTTTAGTGCAGCTGTGCCAAAAACACATCATTCATGTTATTCTAGGTTCTGTATTTTAGATAGTCACAAGCTTTTTCTTCAATAATCGCTGTACAATTGTGACATTTATTTTTGATGTCCCTTCATTTACATTTTTCATGGATCCATATTTTGAGATGAATTTTCAAATTTTCTCTTACAGTTTTCAACTTCCTGCTGTGGTTTAATGTAGGCCCTTGAAAGATTGTCTGCGCTAAGGGATCCTTCCTTCATCTCATAGCTTCAGTGATATGTTTCTTTCACCTTTGCGTCATAACTTTATTTGAATAACTAAATTACCATGCATTAATATCCCACACAGCCCATCCAACATTCTCCTTTAGCCCACACAGCCCATCCAACATTCCCCTTTAGCCCATCTCTTCAATTAATATCCTGAAAGGCTGAAGTGAAATCCTATCTCTTCCCTCGTTGATAGCAGCGGCCAGCAGCTCCCTTCTTCAAGGTTCCGACCAGAAGAAGTGACATCTTCCAACGGAAGTTGTTAGCTCTCCCACCAGTCCTCACCAATTCCTCTCCTTGATTTTTCTCTCCTTTTCTTCTTTCGGTGTTCTCACTGTTCGCTTCTGTCTGTTCTTTCTCCGTTCGTCCGTACCGGAGTTCTTGTTCGGCTTCAAGAGGTTTCTTCTCTTCCCCCCTTTTTATCTAAGTCTTACAATCCTCTAGTTTGCTGGCTTCGTTTTCTTCAATACTCAGTTTCTTCCCAATTGTGATCAATTGTTCAATTTTAAGCCTATTCTGATGTTCTACACTGTGTTGCCGAAAAAAAAGAAGAAAAGAAAAAAAAAAGAAAAATGGATATAATTTACATTGGCGAACATATGAAATCCTATATATGAAAGCTGCTTCTTTAACTGTTTTAATATTGAGATTGCTATTTCTGAATGCAGTAGTAGAAGATAGAATAGGAATGCCATGGTGTCTGTGTTGCCTTCTCTTGCAACTTTCTCTTTACTATCACCTTCAGCTTCCCAATCCTCATTTGCTTCTCACCGAGACCTCTGCATAGTCTACTGCACCACTGCTTCCCAACCCCAATCCAGATCTCGACACCACATCGCAGCCAGATGCCAGCAGCATTGGAAGGGGACAAGGCGGCACTCCAAGGCAGATGCCATTTCTACTCAAGAGGCGTTTAACCTGTTCGACCAGCTGTTGGCTGCCCAGAACCCTCCATCATCCATCGATCAATTCAATCAGCTCTTCAAAGCCTTTGCTCGCAACAAAACCTCAAGCAACCGTGTCTTTTCACTATTTACACAATTAACCCAAGCTGAAGGAATCAATCCTGATAAATATACATATGGGGCCTTGATGGACTGCTGTGTGAAGATGAATCGGATCAGCCTAATGTTTGGTTTTCTAGGACGGTTTCTCAAAGAGGGTCACAGAGCAAATGTTGTGATCTTCAGTTCAGTACTCAAAGGCCTCTGTCAGGAGGATAGAATTAGTGAGGCTGCAATTATGGTGTTCGACAAAATGCCTAAGATGGGATGTTCACCCAATGTAGTCTCATATACCATTCTTATAGATGGGCTGTGCAAGAAAGGTGAAATTGGGATGGCGTTGAATTTTCTGGATGGCATGATTTTTAAAGGGCATCAGCCTGATGTCGTGACCTATAGCACTCTTATTGATGGGCTGTGCAAGAAAGGTGAAGTTGAGACGGCATTGAATTTTCTGGATGACATGATTTCTAAAGGGCATCAGCCTAATGTCGTGACCTATAACAGTCTTCTTGATAGTCTGTGCAAGGAAGGTGAAATTGAGACGGCATTGAATTTTCTGGATGACATGATATCTGAAGGGCATCAGCCTGATGTCGTGACCTATAGCACTCTAATAAATGGGCTGTGCAAGAAAAGTGAATTTGAGAAGGCAATATATTTTGTAGATGACATGATTTGTGAAGGTCTCAAGCCTGATGTGGTGACTTGCAACACTCTGATAGATGGGCTGTGCAAGAAAGGTGAAAATGAGAAGGCAACAGATTTTCTACATGATATGATTTCTAAAGGACTTGTGCCTGATGTTGTGACATACAGCACTATTATTGATGGGCTGTGTAAGAAAGGTGAAATTGGGATGGCATTGAATTTTCTGGATGACATGATATCTGAAGGGCATCAGCCTGATGCCGTAACCTATAGCACCCTTATAAATGGGCTGTGCAAGAAAGGTGAAATTGAGAAGGCAGTAGATTCTTTACATTATATGATTTCTAAAGGGCATCGGCCTAATGTTGTGACCTATAACACTCTTACAGATGGGCTGTTCAAAGAAGAGTGAAATTGAGAAGGCAACCGATTTTCTAGATGACATGATTTGTGAAGGTCTCCAGCCTGATGTTGTGACTTGCAACACCATGATAGATGGGCTGTGCAAGAAAGGTGAAATTGAGAAAGCAATAGATATTGTACCCGATATGATTTCTAAAGGCCTTGAGCCTGATGTTGTGACCTAGACCAGTCTTATAGATTGGTTGTGCAAGAATGGTGAAATTGAGAAGGCAACATATTTGTTAGATGACATGATTTCTAATGGGCATCAACATAATGCCATAACCTATTTGCGCCCTTATTGATGGGCTGCGCAAGAAAGCTGAAATTGAGAATGCTATTGATTTTGTTCTTTAATGCTTAGGAAAGGTGTAACACCAAATTAATATACTTGTGGAGCACTTCTGGGTTCCATATGTGATCTTGCTTATTGGCTATACAACTGATGACTCTCTTAGTGACTTTGCAATCAGATTGTTGTACTCAGGATGCCTTGATTAAAGCATACAGTAAGCATTGGAAAAATGGATGAAGCTATGTCCTTAGCGAACAGAATGAAGCAAGAAGGGTTGTAACCCCTATTTAATTAGCCGTGTATTCTGTGATATATGAGATGCTTTTACAAACGGTACCTGTTCATGATGCAAGGGGATAATAAGAAAAGGGTTGTGATTAGAACTGGTATTCTGAGAAGAGGGGGGGATTGCTTGTTAAGTTGTACTGACTATTTAAGGTTCCTTATTTTGTAACTGTGCTTGACTGGCATCATGGTGCCAGTATGAAGCCAAAAATGCACATAGTGAACTAGCATCTCCCGGTAGAGTCTGTAAAAAGGTTGAACAACAGATTATGACCCAAGGAAGATGATCAGAGCTTGCGAACGTAGGGGATAAAGGGATTTCAAATTAGGAATTAGAAAGAAAAATAACCATGGACACACGCGCACGACTTTTCTGTTATGGTGGACTATGAATAAAGGAGATCTGATCTTATGAATTATGACCGGCAAACTGTAATCAGCTGCTGACTTCTGGGACATTTTTGTCATATTAAAAAGTGATAGAAAGGATTGCAATTTTCTTTTTTTACTTAGTTCATTAGTTGTAACTCAATTTCATCATGTAAAAATGTTAAATAGCGACTCACCACTAGCAATTGCTAGGAATTACTTTCACATTTCATAAATGCAGCTGATTCAGGGAGAGACCATGTTGAATAACACTGAGCCTATCCATAGGTTTCATTTATGTAGTGAGACATACTTTACTGGTCATCAATGACTTGGATGTCAGTTCCAGTATTGGTACAAAATATTTCCTAGACGAGTGTACAATGTATCAATAATTCTAGTGTTTCTCCCATTTTTCACTTCTGGAGAACGAAAGAGGAAGGAATGTGAGCAGAGCAAGAGGCTCTGTTTTCTCCATTTCTTATTTTTCTAGTGTCTATCAAAAGACAGTATTTTTATTCGGACAATCTTAGATTCAATCAATGTGCACATTCAAATAGTACACATTAGAGGGTATCCACTCCGCTCCCTTCCATCACACAGTTTTACTTTTATTTGTGCTTAAGATTTAATTCCTATAATTCAGTCAAAACTTTGGGTGTGCAGTGCAAAGTCCTTTACTGAATTTTGTAATAACCAAACCCAATCTCTTTGATTCTTTGCTCTTTATTTTAGTTTTTATTAGGCATTCCCAAATGATTGCTTCTTACTGGATGTACCGCTTCGGTACCCCTTAAGGTTGGGAGGTTCACAATCATATATTCACAATTATGCCTCCTAATTTGAGTCTTTCAGTTTAAGTCTGATTCAGCAGCAACAAACCATGCTCTTTTTCGCTGATTGGTTATTTTCCTAATAAATTCACACTATTTTCTATGGTAAAGATATGATAATATATGTTTTTTCATGCAAGATTCATGCATGAAATTTCAGACCACTTTCATTGTTTAGAAAACACAATTATAATTTTTCAACAAAATTGAAATTTTTTTTGAGGTGGTAGGCAAAGCATGGACCAAAATTTTTCATTAAAAAAATATATATCTACAAGTGATGAGTTACATAGTGGGTACAGTTCTTGTTCCGCTTTTAGCTATATGTTAGAAAATTGAAGTAGGTCAAATTTTAGAAATACTGCAGTGGAAAACTAATTTGGTCGGAGCGGTTCTTTTTACGTCTAGCAGTTTCAATCATTCTCTTTTGCTGTAAGTCTATCAAAAATCACCGGATGAAAATAAATCATAGTCCAAGTTGAGTCTATCTCTTTATGTCACGATCTAGAAGCTAAGAAATCGAGATTTTTTTATTGCTGTATTTTTTTCATTTTATGCATTCTCTCATACTATTTGGTATTTGAAATTGCTTATTATCCAATAAGTAGAATTTGTGCTCTATTTAAAGATAATTAAGAGATGCATTTCAGAAAAGATACATATATATCATGAGAGGATAAACTCATAAAATGATACATTCGAATCTCCCCACCAAAAATTCGAACACTACATGTACAATTTTTGTTCGCTCCAATCCTTGGTTACAATTTGACATCCATGAGTCCCTATCTGCTAAAATACATCGCTGTCGGATGTGTGGTGGTGATGCTTTGTTCTGAAAGAGCCTACTGTTGCATTCTTTCCAGATGTGCCATAGAGTAGCTGTAAAGAGAATGTCCCAAGCTTGTGTTGCAGTAAGCGGAAGGCTTTGGCGAGATGTAAGGCAGAACGATTTGAGGCTCAGCGGAGTCGACGATGTGTTGTGGCATGTCAGGTCTCACCCTTCTCCGCATAGCTTTTGCGGATTGGCACTTGAGAAATAAGTGAGTGGCGCCTTCTACTATCGTGTGGTTGTAGCCGGTACAATTCTGAGGTGCTGGCTAGCGTCTTTTGAGTAGGTTGTCTGCGGTGAGAAGCTTTTCTCGGAACGTGATCCCGAGGAAAATTCTGACCTTAAGCATGGCTTTTATCTTCCTAGCTGTCATCGTGGTGCGTGATATTATCGTGGGGTGAATGAGAAAATCATATGCGGATTGAGCGGTGTATATCTACCTTGCGAGGTCCATCTCCGTGAGGTCGTCTTCATCGTTTTGTATCGTAATTGTTTCCATTTGTTTATTCAACCTCTGTTTTCGTATTGAAAATTGAATTTTGCACTATATTGTTTCCATGCCAAGTATTGTGTAGGAATATCCAGAGCACTTAAATTGCTAAACAATTCTTACTACATTGTCAACGAAAGAAAATTTGCTCCTTTTCTTTTCTAAGCATTTATAAATTTATTAATCCTCGACTCGCTACTATTGTGCTATAGCGTTTAACAACAGTACTCGATTTTTGCTTCTCCGATGACTTTTTTTTTTTTTCAGATACTCAAGCGCGCTACATTGACTTAATTTTATTTTTATTTTTTATGGACTTATATAATTATATCATGTTTTATTTCCTATTGATCAAGCCGCTACTGTTGTGTTATAGTGCTTATCAACTGTAGCATGCTGTAGTACTCGGTTTTGTCCCCAACGATGATCTTTTTTTTCAAATGCTCAATTTCACTATTGTTGCAATACAATATTTAACAACAATAGTGCGCTACAGTGACTCGCTTTTTTTTTTCTAATAGTTTTTTTATGGACTTATATAATTATGTTGTGTTTTATTTTTTCGGTTGGTCAGAATTGTATAATTAATTTGATAATTTTTTTTAAATATGTTAATGTTCAAGCCGCTACTGTTGTGCTACAATGCTTAGCAACAGTCGCGCTACAGTGACTCGCTTTTTTTTTATCCAATAGTTTTTTTTATTCTTACAATTAAATTTTGAATTACAAAATTTTTTATTAAGAATTTTGCCTTTATCAATTATATATGTGAACTATGAAATATTAGTAATTATATGATAAACTTGAAATGCATTTTGCCCACTAAATCTAAGTCAATTTAATTATATTTTTTTTTCTCTAGCACACAAACTCAATTTTTTTTATACTATTCATTTTGATTGACAAGTTGATATATAAATTGGTTGGTTAGAAGACTACTGTCTAATTATATTATTTTATATGTATCAAGTCTAATTCAGTTTTTCTCCATTATAGCTTTTATTTCTCCCTTTTTGTAGTAGTTGAGAGATGTATGAAGTTTATAGTGTATCATAATTGGTCGACGATATTGTTACATGATAGCAGAATGTGATGAAAAAAAAGGTAAGAGATGAGACAAAGTGCATGAGAAAGATATAGTTGAGAACTGTTATGAAAAACTCAATTTGTCATTATATTAAAATAACAAACTTATTGTTTGAACGTCATATTTTAATTTATTTAATGTTCTTTTAAGTTTTCATAAGTGATATTTCATTTGAGTTCAGCTCAATTTTTCCCCTCTCAAGTTTTAATTTTAAATTTTTGTTTGCTGTTTAAAAGTTGCCAGAAAATACACAAATTAAATTGCATGAAATTAATGATATAATTCCATGTGATTTTTATACCAAAAATTTGAAATTATGAAATTATGTCCAATTTCATAATTTACTATATGTGAAAATTATTTCTTGAAATTAAAGAAACAATTTCATGAAATAGCCATGTCAAATATTAAATCATGAAATTATGTTCAATCTCATGATTTATTAAATCCCAAAATTATTTCTTGAAATTAAAAAATAATTTCATGAAATAATCATACCAAACCTCCTTAAAAAAATATATACACATGTGTGCAAAAAAGATCTATGCACAAAACCCTAATTATATGAAATCAAGAAACAATTTCATATAATTAAACATGCCAAATCCAAAAATCATGAATTTCATTCATGAAAAATGCCCCAAATATTATCCCTTGGAATTAAAAAATGATTCGTTGGAATAATCATGCCAAAATATTAATTGTATAAGATTAATATGCCTAATCATATACAATTAATGATTTAAGTGAAATTAATGCCTAATTTCACACCCAAAAATACCAAAAATATTACCTAAAATAACAGAATCATGGAATATATTTTCTGTGATTTTTCAGTAATTTTTCATGGATTTTTGCATGAAAAATAAAATAAAATGGAAAAAGAAATAAAGAAAATAACAAAATCAGAACTGGAGATAGTTCTGGATACAATTTGGGGGAAACACAACATTCTGGGTACAATTTGGGGGTTTCAGACAATTAAACAAGTCTCTTGACCCACCTGTCATACACATAAAGTATCTGTTGGGGTTTGAATGGGCACAACACACGTGAACCAACTCACTGACCTTGTGCTTTGGCTCACGTGAACCGCGCTCATGAACTCACCCTCAGTTCTTCGCTGAGGGATGAGTCTCATTAAATCCGACAAGCGGACCCCACTCCCTTTGTTTCGCTGCCAATGGGCCCCAGCGCCCAGGCAACGCTTCAGCCAGCAAAAGAAAAGAAGGAAAAGAGAGATGAGCGCAGTGCAAGCGCTCTCTTCCTCTGACAAGTTTGAAATCAAAGCACGGTTCACGTGCACCCAACCTAAGTGAGGGAAACCCTTTGAATTTCTTTCTCTCTCCCTCCTTTCTTCCTCCTCGAGCTCCAGAGCTCAACTGGAGCTTCGAAAATGGAGTTCGGGTGTATGGTTCGAGTTGGCTTAAACCATTCTAGGGACTTAATCTACATCCTAAGGGGAGTTCAATGCCACAAACAATATTGAAAATAGTAAAGTAAACAAGGAGAAAATCGAAGGAGAAAGTACCTCGACTTTGAAGGTGACAGAGCAATTGGGAGCTCGAGAGGCCAAGCCAACACCTGGGGGAGCTCCGAGACACCTCCACGACGCTGCCTGAAGTGCCAATTTGGGGTGAAAAACACTCAATTGGCAGGTGCACCAGTTGGCACTTCAATCTGATCTGGGTGTGGTCAATTGGCACAACTCAACACTCAAGCAGCCAAATTGACACGTTGGGCATACTCAGTGGCACCTTGGTGACATGTCAAGCGCCAGCAAGGCCAAGGAAGGTTCTGGATATACCATCACCTGAAAGGCATGATGCTCCAGCCCAAGAAGACAAAATCAGCAGATTCCTTCTCTCTCTCCAGGCCTGTGCACATGGACACGTGTAGGCACCTCAATGGAGAGCTCTGAGCGCCAGTTAGCTGGAGGAATCTTCCAAGGACAGGCCACAGGCCAGCACAAGCCTGGCTGGCTCAATTCTGGCCATTTGATCAAACCAAGGGCTGGGATGATGCCAGCTCAGCCCTGAGGCTTAAACCATGCCCTCTGCGCTATAAATAGACCCCTAGTGAAGAAGAAAAGAGAGAGAGCAACATAGCTGAAACTCTGCCAAAATCAAAACTTAACCCAATTTCCACAAAAAGAAAGCTTAGCTGAGAAGAAATCAAGTCTTGAACAGCTAGGTAAGGGATAGAAGAGCCAAGCCTTGAACTTGCCTCAGTCCCAATTGAGCCCAAGGAGCCAGTCTCACCTTGCTGGGTGAGATGGCTAGCCTCTGGCTGGGGAGGTGCACATGTGCCTCCCTCCTTCCAGAGCTCAATTGGTGGCTGAGCTTGAGTCTCAGGAGCTCACATGGTGAGTTCACCATGGAATTTGACAGTATACTCCAACCAATTGGCACATGCCAATCTGGTTTCATGGGGATGGGCACATGTTCATCCTCTTTCTCTCTCAAGCTCTGTGCACATGTGCAGTGGCTGTGTAAAGCTCAATAATGGCTTTATACAAGCTGTTATGCTGTCAAAATTCCATGGAGAAACAAAATTCCATGTTTTGTATGTGTATTGTATTTCAATTTGTTATAATATATGATATTTTGGTGCAAATTGGTTTTATTTCCCTTTTTAGTTCCTTCTTTCATGTTCTCTGATGTGCTTGATAGCTCAAAATCATAATTGAGCAATGGAAAAACAATATACATCAATACTGGTTTGAATCCAGTGTATTCTAGTTTCTGTCCAGCTGAGAGATCAATCCATATCTCTCAGCCTGGTTGTTAATTTCTTATGAAATTTCACAGTCATGTAGATTAGGTTTATACTAACTTACCACATAAATTTTATAATTTTTGGAATTTTCTGTGAATTGTTATGAATTTTCCATTCTCATCTGTCAAAAACTCCAAAAAAAGTCAACTTTGGGTCAAACTGAGAAGTCCATTCTTCTTTTGATTCAAAAATCCAAAATTTCTTGATTAATTCACCTTTATGACACCTCATGTGATGTTTTAAAGGGTTTAGAATAATTAAACCAGGTTTTAATCCATAGGTTAAGCCAAATTTGATTTTTAACAAATCTGAAAGGGCATTTCTGTCCAGTCTGGTAAAAATGCAAAAAACATGCTTTCTGACTATTCAATTAGCCTGAAATTTCATAGGCATATAAAATAAGTCTTAATGCATTCATTCACCAAATTTTACCATTTTTGGTATTTTCTGTGATTTTCTATGAATTTCGGAAATTGGATATGTAAATAATCAGAATTGAGTTAATTCTGGAATAAATGCCAGAAAAGGAAAAAAGTAAAATTAACTTACAAACAAATGAAATACACATACAAATCTAGTATAAAACTCTTCTAAAACATGCAATTGACCCAAATAAACATACTTAAACATGCAATTTGAGAGGAATGTGATGAAATCAAAAGAAAACCAAATTGAAAATAAAACCAGAAATGACCCAATATGCATAAAGGACAATGCACATCTAAATTGAAGAAATTGATTATCCAAACATGTTCAAAAATGCTAAACGATGCTGTTTGGAGGGTTAATTGGAAGAAAATTATAAGGAAAAGTCATGAAATACCATTTGGTACCAATGCCCCGAAACCAGTTTGGTACCAAATGACCAAAACCGCAAAATTGATGGATTAAACCCAAATTAAATCTCAAAAACTTGTTAAACATGCTCTGGCGATGTCATATGACAAAGAAATCGAGTTAATTTGTCAAAAATCAGCTCAAATTCCTCAAAATTTCATCTCAGCCAACTTCTCAACCAAAACAAAATGGCTACCCCCATCTCCGGCGATCCAGGCCGCCGCCGCCGCCGAGACCACCACCGATGGACTCCCCACGCTACGGCGATGCCAGCCATGTCTCCTGATCGGAGATCCGACGCCGGCAGGGCCTCGATCAATGTCGGGGAGGATGAAGTACGAATATTGATGCATCTCAAAGTGCGAATCTTGATGAAATTCAAACAGTCCAGAGAAGGCTTGATGCGCGCTAGAGATCCAACGGCCTAGTTTAAAAGATGCTTTAAAAACTGAACTTAAGTTCAGATCATGATGCATGGGCCCGAATCTGACGGCCCATATTAATCTGTTTCGAAAATAAACTTTAAACAGTAAATAAAAATGATTTCTCAAGCCCAAAAATTATGAAAAATATGTCAAAAATCATGATTTCATTTATGAATATTTTTAAGACTATAAAATGTCAATTCTGATTTTATTTTATTTTTTATATTATAAATAAAAGAAAATCCAAGGTATATGATATATGTATAAAATAAATTCAAAATACCAAATTGGATATTTAAAAATAAGTGAAAATTATGATAAAATAAATCAACAATTTTCGAAATAATCAAATTATGTATATCTTGATAAAACAAATCAAAATATTCAAGGATAATTAAAATATGTCATAAACAAATCAAAAATATTGTAAATAGTCAAATTATGTTATATTTTGATAAAACAAATCAAAATATCCAAAATAATCAAATTATGTTATATTTTGATAAAACAAATCAAAATATTCAAAATAATCAAATTATGTTATATTTTGTTAAAACAAATCAAAATATTCAAAATAATCAAATTATGTTATATTTTGATAAAACAAATCAAAATATTCAAAAATGATCAAATCATGTTACATTTTGATAAAACAAATAAAAAACGTTCAAAATAATCAAGTTATGTTTTGATAAAACAAAATAAAAAATATTCAAAAATGATTAAATTATGTTATAAAACAAATCAAAATATTCAAAATAATCAAATTATGTTATATTTTGATAAAACAAATTAAAATATTCAAAATGATCAATTTATGTTATATTTTGATAAAACAAATCAAAATATTCAAAATAATCAAATTATGTTATATTTTGTTAAAACAAATCAAAATATTCAAAATAATCAAATTATGTTATATTTTGATAAAACAAATCAAAATATTCAAAAATGATCAAATCATGTTACATTTTGATAAAACAAATCAAAATGTTCAAAATAATCAAACTTTGTTATATTTCGATAAAACAAATCAAAATATTTAAATATGTCAATATGTTCAAATATTTGACCAAACACGTCAAATATATAAATAAATCCGAAATCTTTGACCAAACATGTCAAATATGTAAATATACCCAAATATTTGACCAAATATGTCAAAAATACAATTATGTCCAAATATTTGACCAAACATGTCAAATATGAAAATATACCCAAATATTTGACCAAACATGTCAAAAATACAAATATGTCCAAATATTTGACCAAATATGTCAAACATGCAAATAAACCCAAACATTTGACCAAACATGTCAAATATGCAAATATGACCAAACTTTTGACCAAACATGTTAAATATGCAAATAAACCCAAACATTTGACCAAACATGTCAAATATGCAAATACACCCAAATTTCTGGCCAAACATGCCAAATATACAAATATGTCCAAACTCTTGATAAAATATTTCAAATATGCAAATATGTCCAAATCTCTGGTCAAATATGCCAAATATGCAGATAAGTCCAAAACTTGGTAAAAACATACCAACATATCAAATCATATCAAATCATGTTTCGAGAACATTAAACTGGCAGTGCGCTTCAGGTTTAATGTACCTCATTTTGGAAATCGATAAAGAATTATATGTTCCCGATTCTCCAATTTTCCCAGGTTTCGAATTGGCATAGCGCTTCAGATTCGGGATTTGGAAGGTCAATAGACTGTTTAGGACTATACGTCCTTGTCTTTGACATGAACCTTTCTAGAGATCAAACATCTCTGGTTCCTTGAGCATCGAGTTGGCAGTGCGCTTCATATTCGAACTCCGTGAGATCAATAGGATTATACGTCCTCGATCTTTGATTTATGAGAAATTATACGTTTCTCTGACTTTAGATCATACGTCTTTAGTCTTATTATCCAAAGTTATATCTTTGGGTTATTTCAAACATATATTATAATAAATTGGAAGGAAGAAATAAAGCCACAAATCTGATCCATATATTTTAATTAGTTTAGCCCATTAATCAGAGGTTCCCGAGGCGAGAGCCGAGGTAATTAACGGCGGGGGCTTGCGCCCGTCGGAAAATAAAAGTTCCCACAATCACCTAAATAATAAGTCCTTAAGCACACAAACACGCGTAGGGATGTACCTGCACATTCTTCCCCCGTGAGCGAGAACGCCGATGCCTCGCGCGTGGGCCGCGAAAAAGGGCCGCACAATTTTATTTCATTCTTTAGGGTATTTTTACATTTAATGACTTCAAGAATTTTATTCAATTAAGTTATCTTAAGAAATTAAATTTTTATTTCATTTGATGTTACTTTGCAAATAAAATTTATATTAAACATCAAGATCATCTTAAAAAGCTTTTTACTCACTTTAAGTTTTAGTTTTATTATATTTTTTGGCAATGAGAATATATATTTAATTGATTTCTTGTGAAATGTAACAAACTTTTTAGTAGTATATTATTTTTGATCTAATAAATTATTTTGCTATTATTAAATTAGTTTAATATATTAGAATGCTTCTAGATAGTAAAGTTTTTTGTTATTATCATGTGATGAAGTTTTTGCAAAATCAATTTTATTTGTAAAACTATTATATCACTAATAATTAGATCAAATAGTTTTGTACATGACGCAGCAGAGCACGCAAATTTTCTAGTGACTATTAATTTCTCCATTTACTAAAAAACGAGGATAAAATATTTGGGTTTCAAAAGACAAAGGGCACCGGTAGAATATCACGACTTGGATCTTCCAAGACTGCTAAAGCAGATTGAATATTTTTGTTCTCTTTTCTCTCTCCCATCTATTAGAAAAGATCAAATTATAATGTCCTGGTAGTCTTTAAAATTATGGTGTATTCTTATAAAACTTAAAATTTTCAGATCATTTTGTTCAAATTAAGTGATATGATTAGAGAAGAATCATATCATTTTGTTCAAATATCTTTGCTTTATTTTCGAGAAGAATCATGGAATGATATGATTAGAGCTTTTATAATTTTTTATAATATTTTTATTTTGCTAATTTCTCTTTTATCATATGCTTCAAACTTAACATAATAAATCAAATCTTTTTTATTAAATTGAGATAATTGAGTCTTTTTGTTTAACTAAATTGAGGCAATACATTTATTTGGAAACATAAAAAAATGAAAATTCTGTAAAAAAAAAATCGGAAAGGGGAAAGGGAAAAAAAAGTTTCAAAGAGGAGCTAGTAGGGAAAAGAAATAAGTGCGCTTGATAGAAGTAAGCAAAAGAAAGAGCAAACAAAATCGATTATCATGCTTAAAGGGGTAAGAAGTGTACAATTTAATGGTCATACTTTGATTCTCTATTTTTTTGACAAAATCTTTTGTCCGCTCAAATTTCATCTTTCAAAATCGTCCCCCGACCATTTTATCTCAACACGTTTTTTTAGCTATATTTATATTTTTTAATAAATTTACATATTTCATGATCGGATATAAACACTCAAATAATTAGATCTAAACACTCACGTATATTAATATAAATACTGGGATATTTTATATTTGATCTTAGGATTTAGTGCTATGACCTTTAGCAGTGTCCTGTGCCCACAACAATGCGGTCTCAATAATCTGATATAAATACTTATTACGAAAAAACACCTGCTGTGACTAGTATAAACACCATCTCAACTAGATAAATACTTTCTTAATCATATATAAATATAACTAATGATCATGATCAAATATCTTTTGACCAATAGTATTAACATATTTATGATAAATTATAAACACATATTATAGTCAAATATAGACACTCAAGTGATAAATTATAAACACATATTATAGTCAAATTATAATCAGTGATGGCTAAATTATGAGCGGGCACCCCCTTTTATAAGGCGTTGGGAGAGAGGCTCCCATGCCTCACCCCACATAGAACATGGGTGAGCGTGAGCGTGGTCTGGAACTGACCCGACATGCAACTGCTCCCATAACTAACGTGTCATGGCTCGTAGCACCTCGTAACAGCATCATGTGTCTCGATCCACAACACCCAATGTTGCGACCCGTGACATCATACTGCGACCTGCAACACATCCTGCTACAACCCGCAACAACAACATCTGAAGTCCGTTTTAGAGTTTGATATTTATCTAATAAACATCGATATAAGTTTGTTATCTCATAACATTGTTCGAGCATCACATGCTTGATCTACCTCACTTTCTTTTAGTGTAACCCTACGAAATCTAGGTCATTTGGTAATGGTGTCAGAATCATTATGATCTATAAAATGCGAGCGGTACCTAGCAATGTGCATTACATCTATCTAGATGACACAGATGATATATATACTATACGCTATTACGATTCTCAAGCAATATTTGCCTTGTGTCAATTTCTTGTGATATGATATCTCTAATAAATTCAGGATAAACTTGTATCATATTTGTAGATTAATCGTACTCTTAATTCCCAAAATAATATTAGTAAATAATTATTAACAGTTAATCATATCTGCACAAATACTAAATCATTTAATTAAGCGATCAATGAATATCATCACTCACATAATGACATATATGAGGAATACTAGTATTCTTGATCAATATATTCCCTCCACATAAGAAATACGTAATGAGATAAAATATGTGTGGTTGTTAGTTACGATCAATGTTGGATAATACCCACAAATACATATTCCTCATGTAGAAAATATATTGTCTCATACTTTAAAATTAAGACACGCGTGAAACATAAATGATATTAACATAATTATAATGTCTCATCTTGAGGTCAAGTCTAATATTATGTTCACAAATATATATTTTTGTAATTAAGCTGATAATAATTATCACATGGCTTGTGAAATATAACTATCACATTAATCCACACACTAACTCATGTTGTCCAATTAATGTTTCTCTCTAATTGACAAGTTATGAATATTTTAGAATAATCTTTATGCTCTATTATTAAGTTTCACATTTTAGATTCTCAACCCAAAAGTTCGATAAATAAAGATAACTCAAGAAATAAAATGAACATATATATCACATATATAAATCATTCAGATTACACGAACTAAATGTATTTGACTTTTAAATTACTACACTAACAATCTCACACTCGAACAAGAACCAATTTCTATACATCTCTATACATAAAACCCTAACTAGGAATAGCCTAAATACTTCCCTATGTACAATCTCATGACCAATGATTCATTATCCTAATCCCCATAGATAAGGTGTGCATCTCATGCTTGGCTGGAGATAGAGGCTTTGTCAACGGGTCAGTTGTGTTGTTGTCCGTATCTATCTTGCATACCTTTACATCACCTCTATCGATGATTTCTCATATTAGGTGATACCTTCGTAGAACATATTTGAATCTTTGGTGCAATCTCAATTCCTTTGTCTACACAATAGCTCCATTGTTGTCATGATAGAGCTCCGTCGCGTTTGACGTGCTGGGAACCACGCCAAGCTCCTTCGCGAACTTCTTGATCCAACAAGCTTCTTTCGCCGCTTCTGAAGCAGCTATGTATTCAGTATCGGTAGTTGAATCCGCTGTGGTCTCCTGTTTGGAACTCTTTCAACTCAAACACCACCATTCAACATGAACACAGATTATGATTTTGAGTCATTATAGTCAGTTCGGAAACCAGCGTCGGGGTGTAACATAATATTTGATATTTTTGTTTGATTATTTTAATTTGTTTCATTTTGATATTGATGAGTGCAATTTGCAATTGAAATCTATATTTTCATTTTGATATATTTTAATCTTATAAAAAAATTGATATCAGAACTAGAAATTATATGAGTAGTAAAGATATATGGATTAACTCGACTCTTTATAAAAGTTTTGTCATAAATAAAATGAGAAAAATGTGATCGAACAAATAATTTCTAATTTTAATGAGAAAATAAATTATTTTGATGAAAATTTTGATGGAAAGATGAGCAATTCACTTTTTTTAATATGAGTTTGATTCTCTATTTTTTTTTCTATCATTCTGTCTCGACGGCTCAACCCATCTCGTTAAATTTGCATCGGCTTAATGTTGTGACCTATAACACTCTTATAGATGGGCTGTTCGGGAAAAATGGAATCGAGAAGGCAATCGATTTTCTAGATGACATGATTTCTAAAGGTCTCAAGCCTGATGTTGTGACTTGCAACACTCTCATAGATGGGCTGTGCAAGAAGGTTCAAATTGAGAAAGCAATAGATATTCTCCACGATATGATTTCTAAGGGCCTCCAGCCTAATGTTGTGACCTATACCTGTCTTATAGATTGGTTGTGCAAGGATGGTCAAATTGAGAAGGCAACAAATTTGTTAGATGACATGATTTCTAATGGGCATCAGCCTGATGCCATAACCTATAACGCTCTTATAGATGGGCTGTGCAGGTAAGGTGAAATTGAGAAAGTTGTTGATTTTCTTTTGTAATGCTTAGGAAAGGTCCTACAGCAAATTAATATATTTGTGCAGCACTTCTGGGTTCACTTTGCAGACAAGATCAAAGCAAGGTACCGTTGTCAGAAATTGAACTATTAAAAAACATATTGCAAACAAAAGTAGAATTCAGCAGCAAGCTCTCTTTTATTAATCTCTTATTAACTCTCTTTCTCTCTCTCTTTCAGAATTTTTAATCAACTTTCATGTTGTTACTAAATACAATTACAAATGCTCATTATATAGCCTAACATATTTAAAACTACCTATCTGAATTTAGAACTTTTGACTACCTAAATTAACTAGCAGCTCTGCTATTTTTAGCTACTGTTACAAATAAAATCCTAGTATAATCCCACTAACATTAAATAACTACCCACTTATATTTCTGCTACAACAAAACTAATTATAGCAGAAACTAATATTACACGTCTAAAAACACATCCTAATCTAATTTTGAATTAACAACACTCCACCTCAGCGGTAAAACGATTCCATCTGGGATACACCTATGTGTTCCCTGTTGAGTTCAAACTTCTCCTTTGTTAGCATCTTCGTAAAGATGTCTGCAAGTTGTTCGTCAGTTCGACAAAATTCAGCTGCACTTCTTGTTTCTCGACTGCATCTCTAGTGTAGTGATACTTGATGGCAATGTGCTTGGTTCTGTCATGGCTGATTGGATTCTCGCTAATTGCTATGGCAGATTTGCTGTCACTGTAGACAGTGACTGGTTCCTCCATTTTGCTATTGACATCCTCCAGTATTCTTTTGAGCAAAATGGCCTGTGCAACGGCTCTTGCTGCTGCCACATATTCTGCCTCAGCTGTTGATAAGGCAACCACCATTTGTTTCTTAGATAACCAAGAGCAAATTCCTGATCCAAGAGAGAATGCATAGCCTGAAGTACTCTTCATGTCGTCTTGACATCCCGCCCAATCGCTATCGGTGTAACCAATTAGCTTTGGATTGTTGACTGGTTTGTACCATATGCCATATGCAACTGTACCTTTAATGTATCTGAGAACTCGTTTTGCCACTGTAAAATGATTTTTGGTTGGACAATCCATATACCTTGATAAAAGGCTTGAACTGAACATGATGTCTGGCCTTGTTGCCGTCAAGTACAGTAAACTTCCAACCAAACTGCGATAATCAGTTGAATCTACTTTAGCAGAGCCATCTTCTCTTCTGAATTTCTCAGTTGGAATCAGTGGTGTTGTGATACTCTTGCAATCTTGCATTCTATTCTTTTTCAATATGCCTTCAGCATATTTCCTTTGAGATATGAATATCCTATCTTCACTTTGAACCACTTCTATGCCTAAGAAATATTTCATCAATCCAAGATCACTCATTTCATAGGTTTTCATCATGTCTTCTTTAAACATTTACATCATTCCTTCACTGTTGCCGGTATAGATTAAATCATCAACATATAAAGCAACAATTAAAATATCAGTACCTCTTTTCTTCACATAGAGAGTTGGTTCTGACTTGCTTTTTTCGAACCCGTTTTGCAAAAAATATTTGTCGATTTCACTGTACCACGCTCTTGGAGACTGTTTCAGTCCATAGAGTGTTTTTCTCAATTTGTAGACTTTGTCATCTCCCCCTTGAGCCAAAAATCCTTCAAGTTGCTCAACGAAAATTTCTTCGTCAAGTTCTCCATTTAAAAAAGCTGATTTGACATCAAGTTGAAAGATCTGCCATCTTTGTTGTGCTGCTAGAGCTATGATCGTGCGGATTGTTTCTAAATGTGCAACCGGTGCATATGTTTCGAAGTAGTCGACTCCAGGTTTTTGCTTGAACCCCTTTGCAACAAGCCTTGCCTTAAACTTTTGAACTGAACTATCTGGATTCAACTTGGTCTTGTAGATCCATTTAACTCAAATTACAGTTCTATAGGTTGGTATGTCCACTAACTCCCATGTATTATTTTTCTCAATCATCTCAATTTCTTGCTTCATGGCTTCTCTCCAGTTTTCTTGCTGTTGGGCTTGCTCGAATGATTGTTGTTCAACCACCGAGAAATTACATCTTTCTGCCCTTTCATACAGTTCTGCCAAAGTTCTAACTCCTCTTGGAGGAGCTTCTATATCAGGATATTGTGGATTGGAACCAGCTGATTGTAAATTAGAGGCTTCTGGTTGCGGATTGTCACCGAGTTGTGCATCTGAACTGCTGCTCGGGCCTTGGCTAGGGGTTGTTTGTGGTGTTAGATTTGGAGTTGCTATATTTGGGATACCTTGGACATCTTGGTTTTGAAATATGATCACTGGTGTCGGTTGACACACAGGTACTTGATTATTTTCCCAATTATGAACTACTTTCTCATCAAAGATAACATCTTTACTAATAACCAATTTCTTTTTCTTAAGGTTGTATAGTCTATACCCTTTGGTGCCATTCATATATCCCATAAAAATACACCGTTCATTTTTATCATCAAGTTTAAATCTATTTTCCTTTGGTACATGTGCATAGCATACTGAACCAAAAATTTTCAAATGACTAATATTTGGAGTTGTTCCACTCCATGCTTCAATTGGGGTTTTATTTGGCACAGCTATTGTAGGGCTTCTATTTTGGATATAGACAGCTAAAGAAACAACTTCAGCCCAGAATTTTATCGGTATACCCTTGTCTTTGAGCATGGCTCTTGCCATTTCCACTATGGTACGGTTTTTCCTTTCTACAACACCGTTTTGTTGAGGGGTATAGGCAGTTGTGAGTTGTCTTTTAATTCCATGATCTTCACAGAATTTAACAAATTGGTTGGATGTATATTCTCCACCTCTGTTACTTCTTAGCACCTTGATTTTGAAATTACTCTGATTCTCAACAAGAGCTTTAAATTTTTTGAACACTTCTAGTGCTTGTGATTTTTCTTTGAGAAAATAAACCCAAGTCATTCTTGTAAAATCATCCATAAAGATAAGAAAGTACCAATTTTGCCCTTCTGATGGTGTTTGCATTTTTCCACAGATATCGGTGTGAATTAACTCCAATATTGTATTTGCTCTCCAAGCACTCTTCTTGGGAAACGACTTTCTATGTTGCTTACCTCGAATGCATCCTTCACATGTTTGAAGGCTTGAGTTGATTTCTGGTAGGCTTTGCACCATCTCCTTTGCTTGTAACAGCTTGAGTGCTCTATAGTTGAGATGACCGAACCTTTTGTGTCAAAGAACCGACTCATCGATTGTATTGGTTTGAAGGGCCAATTGTTGAGGAGTATGCTTCAATTTTAACGCAAAGTTTCTGTTGTCTTCCATCCCAATACTCGCCAGCACTTGGCCATGTCGATCAATTATCTTGCAGCCATACTTCTCAAAATATACTGCTTAACCGTTTTGAACAAGTTGTCCCACGCTGAGAAGATTTTGCTTCAAATCTGGTACTGGTAGCACGTCCCTTATGAACCTTGAACCAATCTTAGTGTGTATTGCGATGTTGCCCTTGCCTTTGGCTTGAACCAATGCACCATTTCCCATTCGAACATTGGTTTCAAATGAGGTGTTGATTTCATGGAATATCTGATGGTTGCCGGTCATATGATTTGTACATCCGCTGTCTAGATACCATACATCACCTCTTTCTTCACTTGCAGAGTGACATGCATAGAAGATGTTTTCTGAAGTTTCCTTCTGTTCAATGAAGTTTGCTTGTGTAGGAAGCTGTTGTGTTTGACTTGTGACTTCATTTGTTTGCTGAAAACCATTTGTTCTACAAAGCCGTGCTATATGGCCCTTCTTTTTGCATTTGTTGCAATGTTTAGTAGACCAACAATACTTAGTATCATGGCTATCTTTCTTACATATTGCACACCACCGTTTGGCCTTACTAGATTCAGCATGACCATCAATTTCTGGTTTTTTCAGGTTTTTTTTTTCAGAAAATTTTCAGATCTGAAATTTGAACTTGATTTGAAGACAGTTTCATTGGACATATTTCTCAGCAATTTTCTCTATTCATGGGCTTCTAGAGAACTAATCAGCTATTGTATGGGTAAGGTTGCAAGGTCTTTAGATTCCTCTATAGAGTCAAAACTCTCAGGAAGGCTAATCAACATTTTTTCTACAAGTTTTTGTTCGGTAATATCTTTATCACCAAGCGAACACATCTGATTAACTAAATCCATAACTTGTGAAAAATACTCTTTTACCTTCTCCGAGTCTCGCATCTGCAGATTTTGAAACTGTCTCCGCAATGTTTGTAATTTGACCACTTGCACCTTAGCTGATCCTTTGAACTCTTGTTGCAACATATCCCAAGCATCCTTTCATTTGGTTGCGTTGATGATGCGTGAGAAAATATTTTCTGCTACTCCTTGCTGAATAAGGAATAGAGCCCGTGTGATAGCGTTCGAGCTATGAATCTCACAAGGACACGCACGCGTTCAACGGATAAATCACAACTGGAGGATACTCTCAACTCACAGTAGGATAAAAGAGGAGATAAACTCAACTCAAGATAAACTTTTCATAATAATTCAATAACTGAGTTTTACATTCAGATTAGGCTTGATATAGCCATACAACTCTAGAAACTTCCTAATTAATTAATTAATATCATCTTAACTACTTTTGCAAATATCAAAACATATTAAAAACACTCTTAACTACTACTGCTGCTAATACCAAAATATATTAAAAGCAAATAGAAACTCAAAAGACAAGTTTCAAGAAACTAAATGCTGCTGGCTGGCTGACTCTTCAATGACCACTTTCAGTTAGCACGCATTTATCACCCAGAAGCATCCAGAATCTGAAGAAACTCAAAACATATCAAAGATGACCCATTTCATTAGCAAACCATAGAGCTTTGAATCATCCAATTCGGAGCCCAAATGAGAGAGTTATGCCCAAAATACTGGCCCAATACGAATCTGTCCAGAGAGCTGTTTCGGGAATTGATTGCAATTCTGACTTGGGCCTGGGTCTTCAAACTGAGAACTGAACCAGGACATGCTTCCTTGATCGTAGTTTTTTTTTCACCTGTAGGCCTACCACCTCTTTAATGATCTGCCACCTCAAAAAACAATTGGGTATGCACAAACGGTTGCCATAAAAAAAATATTCATCATTCACCACAAATTCTTTATATGGTCCCTTTGCACATTTAGCTTTCACTTTGTCAAAGAACTCATCACCAGCATACAACTTTTTAATCACATCAAATCCAACAACATTTACCTTCATTGTGGACAGCAAGGAATGCCTCCTACTTAAAGCATCTGCCACCTGATTTGAAGCTCCACTTTTATGCTTGATGTGGAATGTGTAACCTTGCAAAAATTCCACCCATCTTGCATGCCTCGGTTTGAGCTTGTGCTGTCCATTTATGAATTTCAGTGCCTCATGATCGGAGTAGAGAATGAACTCCTTGGAAATGAGGTAGTGCCTCCAATGCCCAAGAGCTCGCACTATTGCATAGAACTCCTTGTTATATGTTGTGTAATTTTTGTGCGAATCTGAAAGTTGTTCACTAAAGAAGGCAATAGAACGACCTTCTTGATTGAGAACCGCTCCAATACCTACACCCGATGCATCACATTCAAGCTCAAAAATCTGATCAAAATTAGGCAAAGCAAGAATAGGGGCTGCTACTCCTTGCTGAATAAGGAATAGAGCCCGTGTGATAGCGTTCGAGTTATGAATCTCACAAGGACACGCACGCGTTCAACGGATAAATCACAACTGGAGGATACTCTCAACTCACAGTAGGATAAAAGAGGAGATAAACTCAACTCAAGATAAACTTTTCATAATAATTCAATAACTGAGTTTTACATTCAGATTAGGCTTGATATAGCCATACAACTCTAGAAACTTCCTAATTAATTAATTAATATCATCTTAACTACTTTTGCAAATATCAAAACATATTAAAAACACTCTTAACTACTACTGCTGCTAATACCAAAATATATTAAAAGCAAATAGAAACTCAAAAGACAAGTTTCAAGAAACTAAATGCTGCTGGCTGGCTGACTCTTCAATGACCACTTTCAGTTAGCACGCATTTATCACCCAGAAGCATCCAGAATCTGAAGAAACTCAAAACATATCAAAGATGACCCATTTCATTAGCAAACCATAGAGCTTTGAATCATCCAATTCGGAGCCCAAATGAGAGAGTTATGCCCAAAATACTGGCCTAGTATGAATCTGTCCAGAGAGCTGTTTCGAGAATTGATTGCAATTCTGACTTGGGCCTGGGTCTTCAAACTGAGAACTGAACCAGGACATGCTTCCTTGATCGTAGTTTTTTTTTCACCTGTAGGCCTACCACATCTTGAACTCCATCACCGTGCATCTTTCATCTTGTCCTCCTTCAATTTCTGTTTTTCTTCGTCTGTTAGTTGATGTTCAACAGCATACGTGGTGTATCCATCTTCAACGATATCCCACAAACCTTGTGAGAGTAGTAGAGTCTCCATCTTCACCTTCCATATGTCATAGTTGTTACCGGTAAGCATAGGAGCAGGAAATTACGCCATGTTTGCCTGAAGTCATAGGTTCGATGCTTCGTCAATGGGAGATTTTCTTCTACTCTCTGATTGTGCCCTTTCAAGCTCTGATACCAATTGTCAGAAATTGAATTATTAAAAAACAGATTACAAACAAAAAAAGAATTCAACAGCAAACTCTCTTTTATTAACCTCTTATTAACTCTCTTTCTCTCTCTCTTTCAGAATTTTTAATCAACTTTCATGTTGTCCCTATGTTTTCTAGTACAGCCCGGCTGTTCAAAAAAAACTCTGTACACATCTACTGGTAAGGCGTGCCAGGCTGTACCAATTTGGGATGTGTGCAATTATGCCTCTCTTTCCATTCAGCTAAAAAAATAAACATCTTTACCACCTTCCACGTTGACCAAAATGCCCCTAGTACTGTGGTGCAAACAATTAATTCTGCCCAAATTGGTGTATTATGCACTACCATCTATGAAACCTCCTCAGTTCAGTTTGTGTTCCAATAAAATCATTTAGTAATTAATTATGTACTGTGCATTTTTTTGAAGCATTCTTATGTTCAAGGAGGGATTTAAATAGAGGCAAGTCTAGACTAGTGTCTAGGTTTGTTTTTCAAATACAATTGTTAATGTAGTAATTTTTTCTTCTATATATACAGAATTATAGTTTAAATTTTCATTACGTCTAGACTTAATTGAGAAATTAAATTAATTGTGTATCTAATTATTTGATGTATTCAGGCTTACTTCGCATCATGAATCCGCCCTACCTATGTTGTAAATGAAGTTAGCACCCAGACATGCGCGTTTCGAAATACTATTTACAACCATTTTAGTGCAGCTGTGCCAAAAACACATCATTCATGTTATTCTAGGTTCTGTATTTTAGATAGTCACAAGCTTTTTCTTCAATAATCGCTGTACAATTGTGACATTTATTTTTGATGTCCCTTCATTTACATTTTTCATGGATCCATATTTTGAGATGAATTTTCAAATTTTCTCTTACAGTTTTCAACTTCCTGCTGTGGTTTAATGTAGGCCCTTGAAAGATTGTCTGCGCTAAGGGATCCTTCCTTCATCTCATAGCTTCAGTGATATGTTTCTTTCACCTTTGCGTCATAACTTTATTTGAATAACTAAATTACCATGCATTAATATCCCACACAGCCCATCCAACATTCTCCTTTAGCCCACACAGCCCATCCAACATTCCCCTTTAGCCCATCTCTTCAATTAATATCCTGAAAGGCTGAAGTGAAATCCTATCTCTTCCCTCGTTGATAGCAGCGGCCAGCAGCTCCCTTCTTCAAGGTTCCGACCAGAAGAAGTGACATCTTCCAACGGAAGTTGTTAGCTCTCCCACCAGTCCTCACCAATTCCTCTCCTTGATTTTTCTCTCCTTTTCTTCTTTCGGTGTTCTCACTGTTCGCTTCTGTCTGTTCTTTCTCCGTTCGTCCGTACCGGAGTTCTTGTTCGGCTTCAAGAGGTTTCTTCTCTTCCCCCCTTTTTATCTAAGTCTTACAATCCTCTAGTTTGCTGGCTTCGTTTTCTTCAATACTCAGTTTCTTCCCAATTGTGATCAATTGTTCAATTTTAAGCCTATTCTGATGTTCTACACTGTGTTGCCGAAAAAAAAGAAGAAAAGAAAAAAAAAAGAAAAATGGATATAATTTACATTGGCGAACATATGAAATCCTATATATGAAAGCTGCTTCTTTAACTGTTTTAATATTGAGATTGCTATTTCTGAATGCAGTAGTAGAAGATAGAATAGGAATGCCATGGTGTCTGTGTTGCCTTCTCTTGCAACTTTCTCTTTACTATCACCTTCAGCTTCCCAATCCTCATTTGCTTCTCACCGAGACCTCTGCATAGTCTACTGCACCACTGCTTCCCAACCCCAATCCAGATCTCGACACCACATCGCAGCCAGATGCCAGCAGCATTGGAAGGGGACAAGGCGGCACTCCAAGGCAGATGCCATTTCTACTCAAGAGGCGTTTAACCTGTTCGACCAGCTGTTGGCTGCCCAGAACCCTCCATCATCCATCTATCAATTCAATCAGCTCTTCAAAGCCTTAGCTCGCAACAAAACCTCAAGCAACCGTGTCTTTTCACTCTTCACCCGCTTAACCCAATGTGAAGGAATCAGTGCTAATGAATATACATACGGGACCTTGATGGACTGCTGTGTGAAGATGAATCGTATCAACCTAATGTTTGGTTTTCTAGGACGGTTTCTCAAAGAGGGTCACAGAGCAAATGTTGTGATCTTCAGTTCAGTACTCAAAGGCCTCTGTCAGGAGGATAGAATTGGTGAGGCTGCAATTATGGTGCTTGACAAAATGCCTAAGATGGGATGTTTACCCAACGTAGTCTCATATACCATTCTTATAGATGGGCTGTGCAAGAAAGGTGAGATTGAGAAGGCAATGGATTTAGTAGATGCCATGATTTTTAAAGGGCATCAGCCTGATGTGGTGACCTATAGCACTCTTATAGATGGGCTGTGCAAGAAAGGTGAAATTGAGAAGGCAATGGATTTAGTAGATGCCATGATTTCTAAAAAGCATGAGCCTAACATTGTGACCTATAACATTCTTATAGATGGGCTGTGCAAGAAAGGTGAGATTGAGAAGGCAATGGATTTAGTAGATGCAATGATTTCTAAAAAGCATGAGCCTAACATCGTGACCTATAACATTATTATACATGGGCTGTGCAAGAAAGGTGAAATTGAGAAGGCAACGGATTTTCTACATGATATGATTTCTAAAGGACTTGTGCCTGATGTTGTGACATACAACACTATTATAGATGGGTTGCTCAAGAAAAGTGAATTTGAGAAGGCAATATATTTTGTAGATGACATGATTTGTGAAGGTCTCAAGCCTGATGTGGTGACTTGCAACACTCTGATAGATGGGCTGTGCAAGAAAGGTGAAAATGAGAAGGCAACGGATTTTCTACATGATATGATTTCTAAAGGACTTGTGCCTGATGTTGTGACATACAGCACTATTATTGATGGGCTGTGTAAGAAAGGTGAAATTGGGATGGCATTGAATTTTCTGGATGACATGATTTCTAAAGGGCATCAGCTTAATGTCGTGGCCTATAACACACTTATAGATGGGCTGTGCAAGAAAGGTGAAATTGATAAAGCAATAGATTTTCTTCATAACATGATTTCTATAGGCCTCGAGCCTGATGTCGTGACGTATAATACTCTTATTGATGGGCTATGCAAGACAAGTGAAATTGAAAAGGCAATAGATTTTCTAGATGACATGATTTGTGAAGGTCTCAAGCCTGATGTTGTGACTTGCAGCACTTTGATAGATGGGCTGTGCAAGAAAGGTGAAATTGAGAAAGCAATAGATATTCTACAAGATATGATTTCTACAGGCCTTCATCCTAATGTTGTGACCTATACCTGTCTCATAGATTGGTTGTGCAAGACAGGTGAAATTGAGAAAGCAATAGATATTCTACACGATATGATTCATAAAGGCCTTCAGCCTAATGTTGTGACCTATACCTGTCTTCTAGATTGGTATTGCAAGAATGGTGAAATTGAGGAAGCAATAGATATTCTACACGATATGATTTCTAAAGGCCTTGAGCCTAATGTTGTGACCTATACCAGTCTTATAGATTGGTTGTGCAAGAATGGTGAAATTGAGAAGGCAACGAATTTGTTAGATGACATGATTTCTAATGGGCATCAGCCTGATGCCGTAACCTATAGAACCCTTATAAATGGGCTGTGCAAGAAAGGTGAAATTGAGAAGGCAGTAGATTCTTTACATTACATGAATTCTAAAGGGCATCGGCCTAATGTTGTGACCTATACCACTCTTATAGATGGGCTGTTCAAAGAAGAGTGAAATTGAGAAGGCAATCGATTTTCTAGATGACATGATTTGTGAAGGTCTCCAGCCTGATGTTGTGACTTGCAACACCGTGATAGATGGGCTGTGCAAGAAAGGTGAAATTGAGAAAGCAATAGATATTCTACCCGATATGATTTCTAAAGGCCTTGAGCCTGATGTTGTGACCTAGACCCGTCTTATAGATTGGTTGTGCAAGAATGGTGAAATTGAGAAGGCAACATATTTGTTAGATGACATGATTTCTAATGGGCATCAACCTAATGCCGTAACCTATAGCGCCCTTATTGATGGGCTGTGCAAGAAAGGTGAAATTGAGAATGCTATTGATTTTGTTCTTTAATGCTTAGGAAAGGTGTAACACCAAATTAATATATTTGTGGAGCACTTCTGGGTTCCATATGTGATCTTGCTTATTGGCTATACAACTGATGACTCTCTTAGTGACTTTGCAATCAGATTGTTGTACTCAGGATGCCTTGATTAAAGCATACGGTAAGCATTGGAAAAATGGATGAAGCTATGTCCTTAGCGAACAGAATGAAGCAAGAAGGGTTGTAACCCCTATTTAATTAGTCGTGTATTCTGTGATATATGAGATGCTTTTACAAATGGTACCTGTTCATGATGCAAGGGGATAATAAGAAAAGGGTTGTGATTAGAACTGGTATTCTGAGAAGGGGGGGGGGGGGGGGGGATTGCTTGTTAACTTGTACTGACTATTTTACTTTCCTTATTTTGTAACTGTGCTTGACTGGCATCATGGTGCCAGTATGAAGCCAAAAATGCACATAGTGAACTAGCATCTCCCGGTAGAGTCTGTAAAAGTATGTACTCCAGTAAGCTAGTAAAATTTTATTGTCGTTTTTCCTAAATTTCTTCTTCTGATGCTTCTTTTTTCCTTGATCTGAACACCAATTTTAAATTTTTGTTGGATTAGTAACCACTAACCAAATGTATAATATGTGGTAAATTTCAGCTACTAATTCCATAAAAAGGTTGAACAACAGATTATGACCCAAGGAAGATGATCAGAGCTTGCGAACGTAGGGGATAAAGGGATTTCAAATTAGGAATTAGAAAGAAAAAAAACCATGGACACACGCGCACGACTTTTCTGTTATGGTGGACTATGAATAAAGGAGATCTGATCTTATGAATTATGACCGGCAAACTGTAAGCAGCCGCTGACTTCTGGGACATTTTTGTCATATTAAAAAGTGATAGAAATGATTGCAATTTTCTTTTTTTACTTGGTTCATTAGATGTAACTCAATTTCATCATGTAAAAATGTTAAATAGCAACTCACCACTAGCAATTGCTAGGAATTACTTTCACATTTCATAAATGCAGCTGATTCAGGGAGAGACCGTGTTGAGTAACACTGAGCCTATCCATAGGTTTCATTTATGTAGTGAGACATACTTTACTGGTCATCAATGACTTGGATGTCAGTTCCAGTATTGGTACGAAATATTTCCTAGACGAGTGTACAATGTATCAATAATTCTTGGTTAATACTTCTTGTGAACTTTTTAATGAACCTGCTTACCAATTCTCTTAGTTCATGTTGGGCTAATTGAATGCGTAATCTGTTCATCAGCTTAATTAATTTCTTATTTCCTTTTGCTGATCAAATCTTCATTGGATTGTGCACATTGAATCTAGATCATCCGAATAAAAATACTGCTTTAAGATTTGTTCGATTTGATAGACACTAGAAAAATAAGAAATGGAGAAAAGAGAGCCTCTTGCTCTGTTCACAGTCCTTCCTCTTTCGTTCTCCAGAAGTGAAAAATGGGAGAAACCCTAGACCGCAAGTCGAGTTGCGGGCTGCCTCGTCTTCTCATAATCGAACGGCGTCTCTCTTGTTCTCTACATGTTGTGGCGGCCAATCTTCCTCCATCATCCTAGTCTCGGAAGGTGGCGGTGATGCCGGCGAGACAAACTCTGAAATAGAAGTGTCTGAGGAAAGTTTAATATAAGTTGTCGTTGCTCTAGGATTTCGCCTTTGATTATTCGAAAAATCACTCTCTTCATTCGGCTTACTCCTACCAAAAATTCTTCTCAAGGTTTTAATTTTTCAAAATAAAAAAAAACTAGGAAAACATGACATTTTGAGATAGCTCGAGATTGGCTAGAGCATCAACCTATCAGATATATATGAGCTTGTTCTCAGTAGAAATATTCTGCTGATATCACCTCATTATCTCATCATGTCATGAAGGGACTCAGCTTCTCTGATATTTCATAATTCTTTTAAATTAATATGGTATTGATATTCAAAGTGCAATTGGCTAATAGGGACATATGTCAGATTGAAGCGGTGTCTTCAATTTGTGAAGATTGGATGCCAAAGACATCATATTTAAATGGTAAAAGTGCAAATTGGAAGGGTTCATAGTTAGAAGTATGGAGAACAATGAATAGATTTTTTGGATGGAAGATAGCTATGCACAAGAAGTCTGGATTCATTTTGACATGGACTGAGATGAATGTTTTGATATGTATCAGTATCTTTCTTTGAATGCCATGGTATATAGATGTTTCTATTCGATGTGTACCAGTATGTTATAATTATAAATCAGATGTCATCTTACCATCTTAGACACTTAGAAGCAGTGCTTCCGGGAGATGAGCTGACATCGTTATTTTGGTCAAAACAAGATGTAGACCATGTGGTTCAACACTGGCTAAGTAATGTGAATCAGGCAGTGGCAAAATGCATTCCGACATGGCTGCTAGAAAGTTTGGAGATGATTCCTCTACAGGTGGTGTCACCTTTGCCGATGCTGACATAAAGATAACATTGGATCGCTTTATTTTGTTTGGAAATTTTCTACTTATTGCAGTCTATGATGAAATAAGCGAATTTTGCTGTTGTTCATTAATTATGTAATTCGTTATGTTTGATGTTTTAAACTTGTAAGCTGTTGTATATTCATGAAGTACTTGGGAAAAATAAGATAGGAATTATAACTGTGATAGAAATTACAAAGACCAAGTACAATATCTATCCAATAAACAGGTTGCATCAATGTATGATCAGAGCAAGAAAGGACTGATATACAAGTGATGATCGAAGCAAGAAAAGCCTTATCAGCATAGCTAATTTATGGATAGATTCACTAGGTAACAGGAAAATTATACCCTAAAAATTGGAACTCAAATCTATAATTCTCATGTCTGCTCACGAAGACAGAACTATAGAAATGCACAATAAATCAATAGAAATTGAGAATCTAGATATAAACAAAACAATTGAAGGGAAGGGAAGTAGAATTACCCTGAGTGAGATAGTGACTTTTTCCTATCTGATCAAAGGTGAAACCGTTGAGCAACAGCTGAGGCGCCTCTGACCTCGTCTCACTATTGGAACCACCACCGCCTCCGACCTCATCTACACCTCCACCTCCAAAGATGTAGGTTACAGAGATAGGTTGCGTCGTGCCGCCACTACATCGTGCAAAGATTATACGGGAGGGACGACATTCTTTTCGTAGTTGGCACGGTGACAAGCGTGAAGAGAAGATAGAGCCACGTGCGATCTAGTGTTTCTCCCATTTTTCACTTCTGGAGAACGAAAGAGGAAGGAATGTGAGCAGAGCAAGAGGCTCTGTTTTCTCCATTTCTAGATTTTCTAGTGTCTATCAAACCAAACGAATCTTAAAGCAGTATTTTTATTCGGACAATCTTAAATTCAATCAATGTGCACAATCAAATAGTACACATAATTCAGTCAAAACTTTGGGTGTGCAGTGCGAAGTCCTTTAGTGAATTTTGTAATAACCAAACCCAATCTCTTTGATCCTTTGCTCTTTATTTTAGTTTTTTATTAGGCATTCCCGAATTATTGCTTCTTACTGGATGTACCGCTTCGGTACCCCTTAAGGTTGGGAGGTTCACAATCATATATTCACAATTATGCCTCCTAATTTGAGTCTTTCAGTTTAAGTCTGATTCAGCAGCAACAAACCATGCTCTTTTTCGCTGATTGGTTATTTTCCTAATAAATTCACATTATTTTCTACGGTAAAGATATGATAATATATATTTTTTCATGCAGGATTCATGCATGAAATTTCAGACCACTTACATTATTTAGAAAAGACAATTATAGTTTTTTCAAGAAAATTGAATTTTTTTTTTGAGGTGGTAGGCAAAGCACCGACCAATAATTTTCATTAAAAAAAGATATACCTACAAGTTATGAGTTACATAGTGGGTGCAGTTCTTGTTCTACTTTTAGCTATATGTTAGAAAATTGAAATAGATCGAGTTTTAGAAATACCGCAGCGGAAAAGCAACTTGATTGGAGCAGTTCTTTTTACGTCAAGCAGCTTTAATTCTTTTCTTTTGTTGTAAGCCTATCGAAATGAAGATAAATCATAATCCAAGCCGAGTCTATCTCTCTATATCACGATCTAAAAGTTAAAAACTCGAGATTCTTTTGTTCTTGTGCTTTTTTTTTCATTTTATGCATTCTCTCACACTATTTGGTATTTGAAAATACTTATTATCCAATAAATAGAATTTCTACTCTATTTAAGGATAACTAAGAGATTCGTTTCGGAAAAAATACATATATATCAAAGAGGATAAACTCATAAAATGATACATTCGTATCTCCCCACCAAAAATTCCAACACTACATGTAAAATTTTTGTTCGCTCCAATCCTTAGTTACAATTTGACATCCATGAGTCCCTATCTGCTAAAATACATCGCTGTCGGATGTGTGGTGGTGATGCTTTGTTCTGAAAGAGCCTATTGTTGCATTCTTTCCAGATGTGCCATACAGTAGCTGTAAAGAGAATGTCCCAAGCTTGTGTTGCAGTAAGCGGAAGGCTTTGGCGAGATGTAAGCCAGAACGATTTGAGGCTCAGCGGAGTCGACGATGTGTTGTGGCATGTCAGGTCTCACCCTTCTCCGCATAGCTTTTGCGGATTGGCACTTGAGAAATAAGTGAGTGGCATCTTCTACTGTCGTGTGGTTGTAGCCGGTACAATTCTGAGGTGCTGGCTAGCCGAGTAGGTTGTCCGCGGTGAGAAGTTTAATATTGAGATTGCTATTTCTGAATGCAGTAGTAGAAGATAGAATAGGAATGCCATGGTGTCTGTGTTGCCTTCTCTTGCAACTTTCTCTTTACTATCACCTTCAGCTTCCCAATCCTCATTTGCTTCTCACCGAGACCTCTGCATAGTCTACTGCACCACTGCTTCCCAACCCCAATCCAGATCTCGACACCACATCGCAGCCAGATGCCAGCAGCATTGGAAGGGGACAAGGCGGCACTCCAAGGCAGATGCCATTTCTACTCAAGAGGCGTTTAACCTGTTCGACCAGCTGTTGGCTGCCCAGAACCCTCCATCATCCATCTATCAATTCAATCAGCTCTTCAAAGCCTTAGCTCGCAACAAAACCTCAAGCAACCGTGTCTTTTCACTCTTCACCCGCTTAACCCAATGTGAAGGAATCAGTGCTAATGAATATACATACGGGACCTTGATGGACTGCTGTGTGAAGATGAATCGGATCAACCTAATGTTTGGTTTTCTAGGACGGTTTCTCAAAGAGGGTCACAGAGCAAATGTTGTGATCTTCAGTTCAGTACTCAAAGGCCTCTGTCAGGAGGATAGAATTGGTGAGGCTGCAATTATGGTGCTTGACAAAATGCCTAAGATGGGATGTTTACCCAACGTAGTCTCATATACCATTCTTATAGATGGGCTGTGCAAGAAAGGTGAGATTGAGAAGGCAATGGATTTAGTAGATGCCATGATTTTTAAAGGGCATCAGCCTGATGTCGTGACCTATAACAGTCTTCTTGATGGGCTGTGCAAGGAAGGTGAAATTGATAAAGCAATAGATTTTGTACACAATATGATTTCTAAAGGCCTTGAGCCTGATGTTGTGACCTGTACCAGTCTTGCAAGATTGGTGAAACTGAGAAGGCAACGAATCTGCTAGATTACATGATTTCTAATGGGCATCATCAGCTTGATGCCGTAACCTATAGCACTCCTATAGATGGGCTGTGCAGGTAAGGTGAAATTGAGAATGCTATTGATTTTCTTCGTTAATGCTTAGGAATGGCGTAACACCAAATTAATATACTTGTCGAGCACTTCTGGGTTCACTTCGCAAACAAGATCACTAAGGATAGCAAAATGGATGATGCCATGTCCTTGGTGAACAGAATTAAGCAAGAAAGGTTGTAAACCCTACTTACTTAGTCATGCATCATCTAACGTAAGAGATGCTTTTGCAAATAGTACATGTTCTCATGCAACGGGACAATCGGAAAAAGGTTTTGAACTTATGATGCCTTGATTGAAGGATGCAGTAAGGATGGGAAAATGGATGAAGCAAGAAGAATTGTAACCTTTATTTAATTTGTAGTGTATTCTCTGATGTACATGATGCAAGGGTACAATAGGAAACCATGTAGGAGCAAGTGTTGGGGGGTTGCTTGTTTACTTGTAGTCACTATTTTAGGTTCCTTATTTTGTAACTGTGCTTGATTGGCATGATAGTGCCACCCCTTTTTAATTTTTTATGAAGCCAAACATCCAAATAGTGTACCAGCATATCCTGGTAGAGAGCATGTACTCCAATCAAGCTAATATCTTTTTATTGTTGTTTTTTTCTAAATTTGTTCTTCTGGTGCTTCCTTTTTCCTTGATCTGAACATCAATTGTAAAATCTTGACTTTTTGTTAAGATTAGTACGCACTAACAAAAATATAAAATAAATAGTTCGAAAATCTGAAAAATAGAAAATTTCGGTATTCTATAAAATTTTGATATGAAAAATTTATTAAGTAACTTTAATTTTTTATTTGAAGTCAATTTAATAGATTTTTAAATTAGGAGTACTGAAAGATTTCATATTTTTAAGAACACAGTAATTTTACTTTATTTATAAATTCGTTAAAACTATATATAAATATTTTGAAATGTAGATTAGAGGATGCGTTGATGCAGAAATAATTTCTCCATATTTTTTTTAATTGAAAAGGGGGATTTACCCAAAATTTGGAACTCTTAAATTATGATATCAATTAATTAATATACCGTAAGAGAATTCTAGAAGCAACTCTCGGTTTCCATACCACGTGCATATTGGTTAAATGGTACATGCTTGTTTGCGAAATTTTTTTTTTTTTGTGTCTATTCTATTTTATAAGTAAATAACGATAACATGTTAATCTTAATATCAAATAGTTGTCAAATTTATATCTATTTTTTAAATATAGGTGTTCATAATATACATTAAATATTATTAAGTTTAAAATTGAAAAATTCTGAACGCAAGTATTCACAAAAAATATATAAATATAAAAATTTTACTTTTGTACGTCTGAATATAGGAGTCTAAACACAGGGTCTAGATGTAGAAAATTCAAAATTTTCTGTATTCATACGTTTTCTATGAACGTGTGTGTTCGAAATCATCCAGTTTCAAATTTAAATAAAAATAAAAATATTTAATGGATTTAAACCTATAAATATATGCGGTTAGATATAATTATGAATGCGTACATTCAGATAATAAATATAGAGTTATTAAATATTTAAATTTAAAAATATTGTTATTATTCATTTATAAAATTGGAATAGATAAAAAAAAATCCTTGTTTGCTGATATTTATGTATGTAAATTAATTGAAGACTAAATTTTCATAAGAAATATTAAAGTCTAAAAGATATGCAATAAAGCACATAATATTCACTGTTTAAAACCATGCTATGCTGTCACCAACTAAAAAGCCAAAAAAGAAAAAAAAAATAAAGTTACAAGGTGTCCCATAAAAACAGAAGCATTGCACGTGGCATTTTCTCCACTGATTTATTTTCTTTCTTTTTAGCTTAATTTTATAATTACTTTTTTACCAAAAAATCTCACTGCTTATAAAACTTGTCTATTTAATCCTCTCGTTCTCTCCGCTAGCTTACTGCGCCACCGCTCCTGTCTTTGCATCTTTACAGAGAGAAAGAAAACATCTCTTTGTAAAATTTGCAAGGTGACAGTAAGGAGAAAAACAAAGACTGTTTTCTGGTCATAAAAGCTTTCTAGAGGCATTTTCATCTCTGAGACCAGGTTCTTGCTCTTTCTTTATTCAACCCATTTGACTTCTTCACTTGTTGTTTCTTTTCTTAATAAATAAAATGTATATCCGAATGATGCATTTTGTTAGCAAGATTATCTTACACCAAACTTTGCATCATTGATTGCTAATATTGCAATAATTTTCTTTTTGTTTGCCAAAAGTTGCTGCAATTTATTGTTATGGTATGCTTACTGTTGACATTTTCAGCTTAACCCTTCAAAATTGTAAATTAACAAGACAATCTAAAATATTTTCAAGAAGTTACTAAGGATGATAATGCCAGATTATGCATTGGGCTAATTCATGTAGTTTATGCATTCTTCAATTTACATGAAATTTTCATCTCAAAATATTTTGAAACTCTGGATTTGCACAGTCCTAAAAGGAATGTTTCTTTTATTTATCATAATCAACTATAAATATGCCTTTGTCATGTTTAATCCTTTTCTTTTTTTCTGCAATGTGCAGTTATCACATTAACCATGGAAATAGAAAAAGGTACAACCTCATCGCCCGCAGCGTCTGAAGAAATTGAAGAAGCCAAACTGGTACCTTCGGATTTGGACATCCTCCCAACCCCCTCTCACACCGACCCATTAGATCCAGTTGTACCAGCAGTACCACCTGGTTTTGATACCGAGCAGCCATTTGTCCAGAGGGGTAAATTTAAACCAAGTTCATCAATCCCAATTAATGCTACACCAATATCCTTTGCTTTTGGAGCTCCACACAAGCCAGGTCGAGGGCAAAAGCGCAAAACACCCGTCTCAGATGAAAAGCCAGCAAGCAAGAAAGCCAAACCAAGCAAGAAAGCCAAACCAGTGGTAAGAAGCCTAAGCGAAGAACTTGTTTTGTTGGCTTCTTCATCCAATGTAGTGACTCAACCTCGGGCTCATGCAGATGCGATTTTATCAACCTTTGATGCACTCAGGCGCAGATTAGAGCAAATCAGTGAAACAGATGGTGCAAAGAAGCGATCTGACATGAAAGCGGAAATGATCATGAATGCAAATGATTTGATGGTGAACAAGATGAAGCGGGTCGGTCCCGTGCCTGGTGTGGAGGTCGGGGACATTTTTTATTTCAGGATGGAGATGTGCATTGTGGGGTTGCATTCTCTCCCCATGGCAGGGATAGATCACATGATAGATGGTACCAACTCAATCGCCATAGCCATCGTGGCCTCCGGGGGATATGAAAATGAAGATGATAAAGTTGGTGACATGGTATACACCGGCCAGGGGGGAAATGGTAAGAATGTAGAGAAGAGAGGCGACCAAAAGCTCGAGGGAGGAAACTATGCCATGAAACAAAGCTCTATTTGGAAAAACCCAATCAGGGTTATAAGGAGTAGGAAGGATCCATTCATCCCCGCAAACAAGGTTTACATCTATGACGGGTTGTACAAGATCCGGGGATCGTGGACCAAAAGGGATGATGATTCGGGATTTAGTACTTTCAAGCATGATCTAGTGAGACAAAACGGCCAGCCCGATGGATTTGCTGTCTGGAAATGGACAGAGAAATGGAAAAAGGAACCATCTTCTAGAGGGACAGTACTAACTTTCGATCTGTCATCAGGTGTGGAGAGTATACCCATTACCGTTGTGAATGAAGTGGATGATGAACCTGAACCCGATAATTTCACATATGTCACCAGGATTGTGCCTGAACAAACTATGAGAGCAAAAGACATGGTGCTGGCAGGATGTAAGTGCAAAAATGTGTGTGTTCCTGGCGGTGGCGGTTGTTACTGTGCGTTAAATAATGGAGGTTGGCTTCCTTATGGCTCGTCGGGTCTGTTGGTCAAATGGTTGCCCATGTTATTTGAGTGCGGCTCAGGTTGTGAGTGCACGGTTAATTGCCGAAACAGGGTCACACAGAGGGGTGTCAAGCTACATTTCGAGGTTTTTCGGACTAAAAATCGTGGGTGGGGTCTCCGGTCATGGGATCCAATCCGTGCCGGCTCTTTTGTGTGCGAGTTTGTGGGCAAAAGATTGGACAGCCTGGACCCGGACAGTAAGGAGTGGGTTTTTAACGAGTATGTGTTTTGCGCAACTGATCCAGGAAAGAAGGCGCTGAAATGGAATCAGGGTATGGAGCTCGCTGAGGAAGGAGGCAAAAATACAGGGGATGAGAAGTGTTATGAGCCTGAGCTAGTACCGGTAATGGCACCAGTGATGATAAATGCAAAAGAGATGGGAAATGTGTCGCGCTTCATTAATCACAGTTGTGACCCAAATCTGTTTTGGCAGCTAGTGTGGTACAGCCATGGGGATGACCAGTACTCGCATGTCATGTTTTTCGCCATGAAACACATTGCGCCTATGACCGAACTGACATACGATTACAACGGTAGAGGAGTTCGAGCTAAGAAATGCCTCTGCGGTGCCGCAAACTGCCAGGGGCATTTTTGGTAGAAAATATGCTCTACTAAGTGTAGTAGTTTGACTTTTGTGTGTACTTACTAGTTATGATGGTAAGTTTAGTTCAAGAATATGTAGGATTTGCATGATGCCTTTTTTGTTGATCTGTTAATCTAAGCAAAAACCTCTATAGGCATCTGTTTATTGCAAAACTACTGTCTATTGCAAATCCTCTATGCTTCGTTTCTAATTTTGTCCATAATTTATGTGATGTGCTACTAATTAATTCTTCTTCTGTGAGATTATTTTATCTGGAAGGATAAATCTAGATGTGTGCCCTGTAATTCGTCACCAAATTTTGTACTATTAATGTATTATATGCTTAGTGTTTAGTGCACAATTTTCTGGTTGGTCCAAAACAAAAAAGGTGGGTGCAAATGAATTAGATTTGTCGAACTCCTCGAGGACACTTATTGTTGAAATTAATATGTGAATTACTTCATTACTCGTAAATTTTGATCAACATTGGCGATCCGTTTTTAATGAAATTTGAGGGCCTCATTCTGATCTTCTCCTCAAAAAATATGTGAATAACAAAAATAGCCTCAAAAAATATGTCCAGGGGTAATTTGGGTTATTTCACACATTTTTATAAATTTGCACCTCCTAACCGTTAATTCATCCAGCTGAGGTCACACTGGTCATCTCATAATGTTGTAATAATTTTTCTGATTTTAAGAGGTTTGTGTAAAAAAAATGAGTTGAGACCAGTTTCTTAAATTTCATCACACAATTTCCCAACCAAAATCAATCTCCCATTAGATTTAAACAAAAATATACTAGGAGCATTGAATCAAATTAATTTTTATCTTAAACTGATCAGTTTTCATGCAAAGAACAGTGACTGGAATCCAACAAAATTGCAGGAATCCAACCTTTTCCATTCTTCAGCTCATCTTATTTACAATCCATCCTTTCATCATTTGGGAAGATCAAGAACTCTAAAAACCATACACTGTACCATGTACATAACCCAAAAGCGGAGGGGAAAAAAAAGAACAGATGAGAGGTGCCCAATTAAAACTGCACCAATCCCCCTAAATAAAAAGATAAACACCAAACAAACAGGTCAATATTGTGTATCTCTATGATAGAGAGTCTATCGGATTACCTATCTAAAAATTCGTCTGACAAGATAACCCGCATGAGTTCCTTTAAGTTAGCTAATATGTGTCTCGGGCCCAGGCTTTCTGCACCAATATAATTCAATACCTGCTCCAAGTCCTACAAAGAAGTCACATCTTAAGGTGAGTAAAACAGGGGACACAAAAAAACCAGCAAAAACATGACATACATTTGGCAGGTCCTGGGTACACATAAAAAAGCATGCATTGGTTACTCTGATAAACCTCAGACAAACACCGAAACCCAAAAATGTAACAAAAACAAGAAAGATTGCTGAACCAAAATCACATCTATTGAGTTCAAATATATCTGGTGCATGCTTTATCAGGACCCTTCAAGAAGTCATGCTCAAATGTGTGTACTTTTTTATATGCTGATACTTGGAATTACAGACATGACTCGTGAGACAGACAGAAAGACGCTGGGAAAGGATGCATGAAAAAAGAAGAAATTACAGATGTTCCAAGATTATGACAGATTACAAAAGAGCCGCAAGTTTTACATTGTTTGTACAAAGGACCCCATTTTTTTATACATTCAAAGGTTGCCCTCATGTTGGTTCCTCAATTCCTTCTTGTTTTGCAATAATGACAGGAAAGATAATGTATTCAAAGTAATTTCCATTGCTGAGATAAAGAGCTAAAGAATAACAGCTAAGAAAACAACCACACCTTATTCAGCAGGAAAATTGCATAGGCCGCCCTTGTTATTGTATCTTGACCATCAAAAAAGAGTGGGAATTCAGTAGGAATTGAGTTAGTCAGAGAAAGAGCTGGGCTTGTTGCTACTGAATCAGCATTTGACAAAAATGACTCAACTGAGGGGGCATAGTCATGAATATATGACCGCGAACCTCCTAACTTTAATGGGTACCGAAGCGGTACATCAAGGTAAGAAGCAATAAGCTCGAGTGCCTAATGAAAAACAATAATAAAAACAAAGACTCAAATTTGGACTTAGCAATGTATACACAAAGTTCTCACTACAGCAAAAGACTTAAACCTTAAGCACGTAACAATAAAACTACATGATGGACAAGTACATCTCTAAACCCAAAGTACACTAAAGCCAAGCGAACCTAGGTCATTGTATCCTAATCTGGGTTGTCAAGAGCTGGGTCTGGTTGTTACAAAATTCAGGGGTAATGGTGTCATCTTTGCTTCACCTAACCTTGATTTTTGCTGGTTACATTTAATTCAAATATCCAAGAAAAATTTAGAGCTAGCAGCAAAATGAGAAATGCCAGATTCCTTTTGCAAATACAATGAAATTGTGGTTCATCATAATTAGTATTTAACCAAGCCAGTTCAGTTGGCATAATGAGTCGAGTCAAAAGAAAGTATTAAAAGAGTAATGCATACAAGCACCATGCAAGCTTTAATGCATACAAGTATCATGCAAGCACAAAGTACACAGGTATGAGTTAAAGTCAATTTACATGGGCAGCATAGCCAAGAGCAGTTGCTGACTGCTGGACCTCCTTCTTGTCAGAGAAATAGCCTGTCTTCTTTGCTGGCAAGGCCGTCAATTGCAAACCCAGAATAGTATGAGATGACTGGGAAGAACCTCTGGAAGTACTTTTAGAGGGTGGCACAGCATCTCCTGTTATGTTATCCAAATTAATAAAACATTGTAACTTGAAATCTTTAATATTATTTCAAACTGCCATAATAATAGCAAAGAGCCAGCAAATGGGCCTACTAATTAAATGGTTGGCCAGTGGGAATGTAAAATGAAGATTTGATCAGCAAAAGGATATAAGAAGTTAATTAAACTGATAGACAGATTTGTTGATCAGTTAAAGAAGAACCAAGCTAGGGAAGCTTTTTTTTTTCCAAGACGTGGAAGCTAATTCTACCGGCTCCATTAAAATCATTAACACATAATAACTAATACTTAACTAGATCAAAGTATCAGATCCTACTAGACATAGAACACATTAGCTTGTACTGGAGTGTGACAAACTAGTAAGCTACCATAGAGAGTTCAAGACTGCGGGGGATTCAGCAGGTCAGATCAACCCAACAGGTCTATTGCAAAACAGACAATTTCCATTGTTAATTACCAATACCTTCTTATTGAATAAGATTGAAATAATAATCAAAGAATAAGCACAAACAGGCCAGGTAGAACATTAGCCCAGTCAGTTCAGCTCAAAAGCTAGATAAAGAGAGCGAGAGAGAGAGAAAGAGAGAACGGGTGAGCGAGAAGGGGGGGGGGGGAGGGAGAGAGAGAGACCAGTTGATTGACTGCCACTCGAACGAGAATCAAGGGTCTTCATAGGTATATGTTCATCCAAAGTTCTGACAGGATATATGCTAGCAACTTGAGCTAACATATACTGTTGCCTCATTCGCAGCTTCTGTTGTATTTTCTTAAGCCGGTCATGACCATTCTCTCCAGATAGCATGCTTTTAGCTTCCTGTTATGTAAGGTTGTGCAGCAGCACCAATCACATTAGTTTAGCTGTTTATTGTCATTCTTTCCCAATGAGCAGACCGCAGACATCACAAATATATTGGTTTTGGAAAAAAAAAAATTCCATAATTTCTTGCCTAATTCACAGTGGAAACAAACATCATGAATATGTTACTTATGTACCAGTACTGGGCTAAGACCTGGACAAAATAAATTTAACAATTCATCTTCTCAGATTATCATCACCTGCAACTGATTGAATGCCACAGAAAGAATCTTGGCTGCTACCAGCAGAGTTCTGATTCTAAGACTAAGCTCCTCTATTCTGGTCTCCACATCCTCTGAGGAACCCTTACAGAAAATCAACAGGTCTCTATGCACAGCCTTTCTTGCCTCCAGTCTTCTCTTCATATCCTCAAGTTCGTTCATCCGTTGGAGAGATTCGCTCCTTACCTGTGTTTAATTAATTGCTACTTGAAGTAATAGGGGCATGTCTATGTAGTAATTTTACACCTATGATTGGGCTCATTAAAGAAACCAGTGTCAAGTGTTTTGATCAAATTAATTTGAATAATTTATTAGTAGAGTGAATTATTATAAAGATTATGTAGCTATTAACCAATGATCTAACTATAATTTGTGTCATTCCACACCTGATTCTTTCCAATTCTACCACCAAACATTCTAGCTCCAAAACAAACCAATAATCCCAAAAGAGATCTCTCTCTCCCACACAAGCACCTCAGTTTGAGAAGATAATAATGAAAAAAAAAGAGAACCTTGATAATCGAATCGAGGCTCTGAGAAAGAACTTCTTTCCTCTCCTTGGCCTTTCTGAGAGCCGAAGAGAGACTCCAGAGACGCGCGATCTCCTGCTCCATGTCCTCCCATTCCACCACCTTAGGCTCCTCGACGCCCGCCACGTCGATGGGGCTCACCACCTGCCATTCCACCTCGTCCGAAGCCGCCTCCACCCCAGCTGCTCGATCAGGTTCTGATTCGCTCCCTTCCATCTCGCGCAGCACATTCTGACCACCCCCACCCCCCTATCGCAGTTGCTCCCTCAGCAACGCCACATGGCGGAGAGAACAGAGGGGCGAGAGAGATGGACAGAGAGACGAGGAGGAGGAGGAAGGAACTGAGAGAGGTAGCAGCGAGCAATTGTAGCGAGCAAGAAGCAAGAGAGACTTGGCGAATTGTTTTTTCTGAAAGGAGAAAGGAAGAGAGGCGACTGTTTTAGAGAAATCGCCGGATGGGGTTATTTTTTAATAGAGTATTTCTTGAGGGTCTAGGGGTAATTTTTTATATTGGGCCGGGTTTGTTCTGTTTTGTGCTTGCAAAAGCGGTGAAAAAAAAAAGTTGAATTCTTAACGACTATATTAGTTGACAATAAATTTTTAAATAATTTAAAAATAAAAAATTTATAAATGTATTATTAAATTTATACATCGATTATATTTCAAATTTTATATAATTTAAATATTATTTAATAATCCATCAAAAATCATCAAAATTACATAATATTTATAACATTTCATATTTAACGGTCTTTGATGACATGAAATTTTAAATACAATCAATCTATAAGTTAAAGAAATATATTTATCAATTTTTTTATTTTTTAGAATTTCTAAAGATTATGTCAAAATTATTTAAAAACTTATCATCAAAGTTATCAAGATAACAATCGTCAAGAATCTCCTCCTAACAAAAAATGTAGAAGCACGAAGGAGCATTATTATATTGCTTTTTTATTCTCTTTTTTAGTCCATTTTGTTAACTTTCGTTACATTTCAATTTAAAAGTTTAATGAAATATGATCTTCACAAAGTTATAGATGGTTAAATTGATAATATTATTAATCTTATTCTCCTATTAAGTGACTAATTAAATAAGAATTAATCATGAAATTTTCTTTTCCTTCTCTTACTTCCTTTCCTCTACCATCCTTCATCTTCACAAGGTGTTATTTTCTCATGGTTTTTGTTTCTTGATTACAATCAGTACTGAATTATCAAACTACATGATTGGTATTTGGGTTTGTGTTGTTCAATGGAAACTATCGTGTTGAAAATGTCCTTCACAAAGGCAATGTTTTTCATATATAAGATTGTAGATTCGAAATTCAGATGAAAAATTATTCATAGATATTTAAAATTGAATATTTTAAATTCTCATCTTTATCTTAAAGAAAATACATCTTTCAATTCAGATATTCGATGTAAACTTTTTTTTCTTTTGAAAAAGTGAAATTTCATTTCATCATCTCCCATTTGTAGGAGAGTAGTTCATACAAACTAAAATACAAAAAAAAAAGGAAAAAAAAGAAACTATTGAACACCTACCAGCTTCCATACCAGTTATTACATGAATATATTACTAACACATATCCCTTCCAAGTTTTTATATTCATGTTGGCGTTTCCAGTAATTACAGTTCCTATTTTCTTTAAGAAGTAAGAATAAAGGTACAGCTCCTTTACAAAGTGTTTCAGCATAGAAAAACCAGTATCTGGTTTCAATTCTTCCTTAAGCAGGGAGTATATACCAATACCAATACCATGGGAGCCAATACCAATCTTTTTCTTTTCTTTTCTAATCATTATTGGCCGGTACAAACTTTATTTCATTCTGATCCTGCATGCACTTTCTCTTCAATTTAATTGGAACAATTGTTAGATACAAATGTTAGCAGATTCCTGATAATGCATAACATTGTTTTGTTGAAAGAAAGGCAGAAATAATGCATAAAATTAAAAAGATCAATAAATAAATAAATACTCAACGGCATCAACAATAATTCAAAATTCTGGTATACAAAATTGGAATTTCTGAAAAAAGGAAAAAAAAAAACACATGTACTCAAGATATATATTACACAACAAAATTACAAATCCAAGCGCTGGAAGGAGGCAACTCTTCCCCCTCTTCAATCATAGAAAATACTGCTCAAAAAACTATGCACAACAAAAGAAAAGAAAAATGAAAAGCAACAAAACAAAAAGGCAAAATCAAAGAACAAATAAATCAAAAACAAAAACAAAAAGAAGCAAAGAGTCAGCTAAAAGCTCCAACCCATTTCACTTTGCTCAACACACTATTTCCTTGCATGGTCCTAACTAAATGACCTTGACATAAACAAGGGAACTGCACCCCCCCCCCCCCCCTCTTCCCAAACTCACACGAGCACACATGCATGTATGCAAGCCAAACACGCACGCATATACGCATGCACCCCATGTGCACCTTTCTGGATTTCATCTTTTAGTCAAAATCACTCGAGCTAGAACTGGAGCTCTCACCGTGCTTGTTTTGTTTTCTCAATATTTTCAAATTGGATGCGATGGAGTCTGATAGAGGCAACCTTCCCAAAAGACTGTCAGGTGCTATATCTGATTCACAAGTGACCAACCCGTTTTCTTCACCCTCATTTTTTACTTCCTCGACAACTTTTGGTTCAGAAAGTACTGTCATACCCGTTCCATCACTGACGAACCCATCTGCCTCATGGTCTGGCTCAGGAACCACACCCGAACTAGGTTCAGCCGTCACAATTTCTTCACGGAGCTGTTTCAGAATTGACTTTACCTCTTTAACAGAGCTTGTGTCCTCTTCAAATTCCAATTTTTTACCATTTTCTTCGAATTTGACGGTTTCTAAAACAAGTGCTCTTGTATCAGAAACAAAATTACATGTCTCATCAGGGGCATTATTGACCTTTTGCTCCTCAAGTTCTAGATTTTCATCAAGTTCAGCATTCACTTCAACTTTGACAATTTCTAGGTCAAGTGCACTCACATCACGAACTCCATTACTTGTGCCATCAGAGGGATTCTCGACAGTTTTTTCTCTGAGTACAATTTCACTTTCTTCAAGTTTAACCAAGGGGAAACTGTCAGGTGAAGTCCGCTCTTTTCTTGGCGGTAAAATTCCTGACGAGCATAAATTCAAATACTCAGATAGCAATATAGTGTCACAATACGAACTTGTGCCATTCTCTTCCCCACTAACCAAGTCTTTCCCTATCTCTGTCGGGATAAGAATTTCTTCTTTAGACTCCAATTGTGAATTATCAGCATTGAGGAAGCAATTCCCTAAATAGAAATAAAAACAATTAGATGAAGCATGCATTATACAGATCAAATTAGTGAATATAAAACCGAACCCATGGAGTACACCAACCAAATACAACTTCATTGCTTATGTTATTTTACTAATCAGTTCTTTTACAACCCAACCCCCATGAAAAAGTAAAATACTTCCCAACTATCCCAATGTTGTGATCTGTTAGTTAGGATGGTACTGCAGTTCTTAAAATATTCAACATTTTTTGCCTGAATACGAAGAGGCTCATATTGTATAGCTTGAACTGCACAACAAATTCTTACCTAAATTATCTCCATGAATCTCTGGCATGTTTACATTTCCAACCACAGTACCAATATTGCACTCACGGCGAGAACCTGATCCATTTTTCAATTTAAGCTCCTTCGGATCATCTTGTAACTCAACACTATGCACATGTCCGATATTGGCATGATCACTCATCAAAGAAGCGGTAGCATCTCTCCTCTCAGCCAGATCCATTTCAGTAACAAGAAACGGGTCCAGCCTTGAGAACTGTGTCGCCCCTGGTAAGAATTCCTCAAATGAAGTCTTTCTGTAATGAAGAACCGAAGGAGCCGAGCCAGGTACATGCCCAAAAGCCTCATTTTGATCTAAAAATGGGTCCCATCTTGGTATATTAACTGGTGAAACCCTAGCCCCAAAGTCTGAGACATCGTCCACCGAGGTTTCCCCATCCGGGTCTATTAAGTTCCTCTTTATTTCATGCCTTATGCTCATTCTAGCTCTTCTCCTTTCAATTAAGCTCGTTAATCTACGGAACCTCTCTTTTTCAGGATTTCTCTTCTCATCATGCTGATTTTCTGATTTCTCATCGGATTCGGAATAGGACGGAGACCGGCAACATTTGAAATCAGTAATTATTTGGGAATTGTTAGTTTCTCTTTGACCATATGCAAGGAGAGCAGCAAGGAGAAGAGATGTGATAGCGAAAACCGGAGAAGAACGGAGAATGAAGAGGAAGAGAGAAGGGAATATTCTGTACAGAATAAAGAGGAAAATGCACACACAGAAAGGATAGGGGTAAAGATGGATATGTCTACAACCGGTCTGGATAGAAAACAAAATTTTGCTTTTGATTAGTGGAGCTGAATCTTCACCATTGCTGACAGCCATGCTACTGATCGAGAAGAGCTCTGGCGCAAACAGAAATGATAACAATTTAGTAATTTACAAGATCAACAATTGTTACAATACTGTATCGGAAGAATCCCAGCAATGCGGATCGCGAGTGTGTATCGGCCGAGAGATGAATCGTCGCGACTCATTTGCGACTCGCGATTCGCATAGACAGCCACGGAGAGAGAGAGAGAGGCCAGCTCCTGATTGTTTTTTTTTGAAAAAAATGAGAAAAAGAGAGAGAGAGACAGAGAGAGAGAGAGAGAAGAGGAAAGAGGCGAAGGAAAAAACAATCTGGGAAGGAGGAGGTGAAAGAATGAAGGATTGATCTTGTAATATTTTGGTTAGATTTGGTGCATAGACCATACTTAATTTAACATATATATCATTTGTTGGTTTATTATAGGCCGCGATCACTATTGCTTGAACCAAAATATTTCAATTATTTGCCATTTATTTTCGTACTTAAACGGGATAATTAGATTAACATGAAACTTTCATATATTTTTATCATTTTAATGTAAACTTAAAAGCCACATTAATATAACTTATTGAAAATTAAAAGAAAAAAATTGCTTTAATATTATTGTCTAAAGTTATTTTCTTTAATATTTTGGTTAGAATGTGATATTATAATGATTTTTTTTTCAATTATATGTTAAGAAAATTGTTATAATTTTTTCAATTATTGACAATTAATGTAAGGAATGAAATTCATATAACAGAGATAAAACCAAAATTCTTATTGGTAACAAAAAATAATTATAAAATTGCAAGAATTAAGAATAAGAAAAGAAAATCACGAAACTATACATTTCGCCAAATAATTTGATGTACGACATACACCAAATAATTAATCCGAGTTGGAATTTATCCAACCAAATTTTTATTCAATTCAAATAAATATATGACCTAGCTGATCAGAAAATTTACGATCAACCAAATTAAATAAATAAAACTTTAATTTGTTTAATTCTGTAAAAAGGAATTTAGTAGGAAAAAAATAATTCATCACTAGTAATAATATAAGTAATAATTTGATGATTTATGCAAGTGTGTGTAATATTATAATATTGATATAATATTTATTAAAATGGGGTCAAGCCATTAATATTTCAGTTTATTTAATCTGTTCGTATTATTTTGAATTTTTAAATTTTAAATCAAATCATAAAAGCGTAAATCAATAATCAAATTACTTTAAGAAAAAAATTATGAAGATATCATTATTAATACTATCATCGATACAAGTTTTATTATATACGTTAAAAGAGTTATTATTATATATTAATGATTTTATTTTGTATAATAATTTTATTATGCAATTTAAGTAACACTAATATGCATAATAATTCATTTAAGTTAAATAATGAAAATACTGTATAAAATAAATTTACATAATAAAATCATTAATATATATAATAATTTATTTAATGTATATAATAAATTTCATATCAACAATCAGCTCCCTTAATTTAATATTAAACTAAGTCAAATAAAAAAATAAAGAAAAATATTATTGATACCATCGTGGATGTGAGCTTTATTATATATATTAAGAACTTTATTTTATATCATACTTCTATTATTCAGTTTAAATATCATTAATATATATAATAATTTATTTAAATTAAATAATGATAATACTGTATAAAATAAATTTATATAATAAAATTATTAATATATATAATAACTCATTTAATTTAACGTATATAATAAAACTAAATTTATATAATAAAATTATTAACATATATAATACCTCATTTAACGTATATAATAAAACTCATATAAATAATAATATCAATAATCGTATGTGTACGTCAGTTCTCCTAATTTAATTTTAAACTGAACCAAATCAAAATAAAATAAACTAACTAAACCAACCGCTCTATCAAAACAAATTTGATTCAAAACCATTCTATCAAAATTGTTCATTGTTCAAATGCAAACCAAATTAACAACACCATCTAACACCTTATCCCAGATAAATAAATAAACCCAACAAAAACCCTACCAATTATCATACCAATGCTTTGAGCATTGCTCTAATGGCGTCAATCCTCCGCAATCTACCTCTCACAGCCACGGCCATGGCGTCCTCCCTCCGACATGCTCCGCCGAAGCCAATCCAATTCACCACAAGTTCGTGCCGCTTCCAACCCGCTCCAGTCAGAAAATGCCTCGCTCGGATGCAACTTCCGCCTTCTCCGCGCTTTTCCTTGTCCAACGCCGCTCTGAGCTCCCGATCCGATAAAACGGGACTGAGAAATTTGAATCTCTTTCGGTCTCGTGCTCTGTCGGATGGTGTTTCTGGAGGAGGTGGAAGCGGTAACGGCGGCGGAAGTGGCGGCGCCGGCGCCGGCGCCGGCGGAGGTGGGGGTGGAGGTGAGGAGAATGGGAACGATGAATCATTTTTCTCCTGGTAATGTTAATCAGATACATATCCTTTTAACAAATGCCTACTAATTTCTCTCTCTCTCTTTCTAACAGTCATTACATCAATTGATGCTTCTCATGTTTTAATTTAGTTTGAACTGAAATCTATAAGCATTTAAAACGATGTCAACAAATGTAGGAAAAGGTTTTATTTCTCTCACCTGTTTTACATTTTGATAATTATACTTGTGTTGTATGCATAGTTTTACATTCACTAAACTGTCAACTGAGATTACAGTACCAACAGATGTGATAATGTACTTGTACAGGTATCTATCGGCTCTCGATAAATATCCGATAATCACAAAAGCTATAACATCTGCCATTCTAACTCTTATTGGAGACCTCATATGCCAGGTGCATTTCTTTTCCATTATCAATTTGGTTCTTTTATCATGCCGACACATACCCAAAGTTGGTAGCTTTTTCCAAATAGAGACGGGAGGTTAAATGTAATGATAGTTCGTTGTCTAATTGCAGTTCTTATTGTCAAGCAGTACGCAAATTGTAAACAAAGGCTTCTTCTGAACCAGTGATCAATTACAAATTACAGTCGAGTAGTGTTCCAATTTAGAGTACTTGTTACGTATTTTAACTGGAGAAGCACGGATCTTATAAGTGTTATTTTTAAAAAAAATATACAAAAATAAGTTTACTCCTTGTTTGTTTTTGGCTGTTCACCTAACTGGTTGCTGAGAAGTTATTTAATTTATTTTATGCTGTGGATTTGGGCAGCTTGTGATTGACAAGGTGGCAAAGCTAGATTTGAGGCGTACTTTTGTGTTTACTTTCTTGGGGCTCGCACTTGTTGGACCAACACTACATGTTTGGTAATGATTATATTTTTCTTATTTTTTTATTAATATATATATCTTCATTCTATTCTGTGAATGTGATTGTCTAAAACAATATATCCATTACATTAATGGAAGTATAATTAAAGATGATGATGCCAGATTTTTCCTTCAGCTTTTTTGTTTGTTACATGTTGTATCTTTATCTCATGCAAAACTTCATATTTAGGTACTTGTATTTGAGTAAGCTAGTTACAATAAAAGGTGCATCTGGTGCAGTTGCTCGCCTTTGTCTTGATCAGGTATGAAATTTGAAATCTTTGTATTATATTAAATGTGTTTGGTGTGCTGTATGCATGCAATTTGACTCACATGTTTATTGGGTGCAGTTCTTGTTCTCCCCTGCTTTCATAGGAGTTTTCATGGCTTTACTCGTTACTTTAGAAGGGAAGCCTTCTGAGGTCATGCCAAAGCTTAAACAGGTGATATACTTCTTCTACCTTTTCTTTTTTTTGCTTTTGTGTCTAGGATGTTGTTCTGATTATATGGTGAAAAGGAATAGCTTTTTGTTTTTAATTTATTGAATTCTATGCATATTATTCCAGGAATGGTTTCCATCAGTGATTGCCAATTGGCAGTTGTGGGTCCCCTTTCAGTTTCTTAACTTCTATTTCGTCCCGCAAAAATTTCAGGTACATTTCATTCCATTGTTCAATGAAAAAAAAAACAATCTGACTACAAATCAATACGATAAAATGAATAGGTTGCCAGTGGTAATAAATGGTACAATTAATTATTTTCACAGGATATCTTTTTTCTTATTTTAGTGTTTTATTTTTTTATATGTAACCAAATTAAGGTGTACTTGAGTTATTCTTCAGTATCTTTTGGTTCATAAAATTCAGTGAACAGTATGAGAACATTTACCATAACAGTCTTATCAAGTGCTGGTATGGCTTCTGATACTCAATTGTGCTTCCCATTATATCTTAAAACTATATGCTTACCTTTATTGCCAGGTACTTGCTGCTAACTTCGTAGCACTTGCATGGAATGTGATACTGTCATTTAAAGCCCACAAAGAAGTTATTGTAAAATAGGTAAAGTTTGCTCCTCCTCAAAACTCAATAAACATGATATTTAAGGAGTGACATGTCCATTTTTTGTACTCTCATCAGATGCGTATATATTATTTCCCTTCTTGTGTGGTTGTGTAACTTTTTTGGAACTAACATTCTTCATATTACTAAATGGTAATTTCCTTGTAGAATTAAAATGAGACGGTGATGGCTAACGGCGACTAATTGTCATTTGCTTGTGCAACGACAGCAAACTATCACCTATGTAAGTTATGGAGGTCCTTACCAATTTTCGTAAGAGTGGTACTGGTACAGGCCATTCTCAATGGTAATAATCTTGTTAGAGATTAATGTACACGGAAAAATGTCGTTGTAAAAGAATTGCGCTTCTGTGGGAACGTTATTTTCATGTATATTTCTGTTTCTGTACTTGAATCAAATCCTTACTTTCTGCGAGTTTCTTATGATTTTTCTCCAGCTTATAATGAATATCATGCCTCAGTATATTAGGTATGATCTTTTTTTGGTTTTTTGAACTCAAATGTTTCATAGAACTGAAATAATAATTACTTTGTAAAATGGATTGAACCAATATACTAATAATGTTATACAAATAAGTCAAGTTATTTTGGCCCAAAAAAAAGATGATTAAACTGTATCCAAATAAGTATATCCTACCTTTTTTCTTTAAAAAATTTCATGTTCTGTTGCCAGGGTATTGCCATTTGTGTTCAAATCTAGAAGACTAATGATTGGACTTAGTGGTTGATCTATGTCAAATAGGAATTTTCTCAGTTTAATCTGAACATAATAGATTTCTCTATTCAGCAATTATTGCAGCCATACTATTTCTCCTGTTCATTGGATGGATGACAGAGTGAAAAGAAAAAGAAAAAGAAAAAGAATTGTTTTCCATTAAAGCATATTGAAAAGTGTTACAAGTACTACACTGACATTCTATTTTCCTGTACTGGCTGTATTGGCTGGAAGTGACCATTGCAAAAGGTAAAGAAAATAATGAAGAGGTATCAGCTATATTTTATAGTAATCATGTTTACAGTTCAATTAACAAAGTTTTTTTTTCATTAAAAGCTATAAGTATGAAAATGACACTGAGAAAATCAAATCAAATTTTTGAAAGTCAAAGAAAATGATATATCAAGAAGAATTTTTTTTTTTTTTTGGTGGAAGACCAATAAGGAGGCAAAAAGAAAAAAAAAGAAAAGAAAAAAACAGAGCTCCCACGAAAGAAATAATAAAGATGTACTGTAAGAACCTGAAATCCATGAATTGGTTCTTCACTAGAAAACACAAAACCACATACATTGCTAAACTAGCTTAAAGAGACCAAAAAATAAAGAAAAAACCATGAGCAACCATATCTCAATTATTATGGAAGAACAACAAAACTGTTTGCAAGGTTTTTGTATAAGAAAAACATTGAAAAATATGATATGAAAGATCATTGAAGCAGAAAAAATACCTAAAGAAACAAACATTCCACATTTATATGTATATATTTAGTTACCATGTATACTCTTAATATCGGAATATGCATCTCCTTTCTCTAGAAACAGCCACCTTTTGTAGATTGTGGAAGCTCCCGTTCTCAAATATATAGCAACGAACAAACTGGTAAAATAATCAGATTTACCTTTCTCAAACTAGCAAAGAACAAACTGGTAAATAAGATTTACATTCCTTTTTTCCTTTTTCCCCCCTCTTTTTACAGCATTCATGACTCTCACAGTTCATCCAAACCTAGTTTAAAAAGTGCTTGAAATCACCACAACAATAAAACAACTCTGTCAAATTTTTCGCCTAAATAAAAATATCTCTTTCTCGATTGCACACAGAACTGTCACCAAAGGTAGTCTGTCTTAATATGGCACGTCTTGGAAAGAACAGCTGCTTTGGCAGTAAGACCACTAACCGATACATTACATGAGACATCAACTGTGATTAGCCACGATGTGATTAAACTAAATTTGATTTTCACAGGGATCTCCGCATAGACCCTCAATGGCACGCTGCCATTTATTTGATCTTTTACCAGTTCATCTCTGTTCGAAGCAGTCAGCAATACCCCTGATCCAGTTAAATTCGTCTCGAAAACCGTCACATTTCTCGGTCCCTGGCGAAACACGGGCCAATCTCCCTCACATAAATGAACTTGGTCAAAGTTGATTGAGACTGAACCGCCAGTTTGGTACAGAATCAATATCCTTGTATTTGGGTTCTCAGTTTGTACCATTGCAACAATGGACGGATTAAGGGAAGTGACTGAGGAGTTTAACAAAGGCTTGAAGCCTGAGATTGACAAGTCGGTGAGAGTATAAGTCGGGGCTTTGGGACGAAAAAAGAAATAAAAAGTGCAACCAACAGCAACAAGGAGAAGCATGAGCAAACAGATCGAGGCGCACAGGCAACGGCAACAACCACGCTGGAAGTGGCGCTGTATGGGTTTATATTTTGCATAGTTTTTGTACCGATGCCGGTTCTCTTCAGACGGCACCTTGAGGACATGATCTCTGGGGAACTGGAGCATGTACACCGCTGGGTTTTCGGTTGAAGATCCATCGGATGTGCAACTCTTTTCATTCTGAGGTATTGGTGGCATTGGATGTGTTTGTTAATTTGGTCTTCTGAGAAATCTTGATCAAATCCTTCTTGGGTTTTTTTTAATGAAATTAGAAAGAGATTAATTTGGCTTTTTTGTTTAGTGGAAAGCATTTTGAGACCTCTCATTATATACTAAAACCTTGGATAAACCTTCGCAATATAAAACAAAAGTCATAATGATAAACAAATTATTGGTTTAGTTGGTCAAATTTAAAGAAATTTATTATTTGAAAAATTCCTGTTGGCCAGGCCTCTAGCTTCCTGTGTCCTGAATTCCTAAACCCTTTTACCCAATTGAGTATTGACATATTTTTTTTTAATATAATTTGGAAATAGTTGAAGCCACCTTTTACATTGTCATCTTGATTTCAAGTACCAATATATTTTGAAAATTAAAAAAATACCCCCTTATATTAATTTGGATAGAAAATGCCATAATATACATCTTGTTTCCATGTCATCTTATTTTACTGTTATATAGGATCATGTTAACTAACTTCATGATTTTTGTCTCATTATCTTGCCCCAAAACTCATATTAGAAAAATGTACAATTAAATACAGTTTAAATATGAAAAGTCATTCAAAATGAAACTCATAGTTATCGCTTCATTAAATGTAATTTCTTAGTTCAAATTTTTTGCTTTCGTAAATAGTCATTATATAAGAGTGAAGTGATTATTATCTGTAAGACTATGTTACAATTATAAGTTATTTAAAAAAAATATTGAGACTAAGATAAAAATTAATAAAGCATTTAATCAAGTTAAAGTGAATCATTGTGACAATAAGATCATCTGACAAGTTATGTGAGGTAAAAAAAAATTTCTCTATTATATATGTCACCACACATCATAGTTTCTAAAGTTTTAAATAGCCTCTAGTGCATATATTAATTTTAGTACCTTGCATGACCACTTTTGGTAGTTACTTCTAATCAGTAGTCCTAGAAGACTCAATTCTCAAAGCAATGAAAAAATATGATACTTTAAAATATAATTTGCTAATCAAGTTAATCACTTTCTTAAACTACTTGATCTAATCAACTACTAAATAGTATGAAATGTTACCTCAAAATTACCAAAATTTACCATCAAATCCTTTTGTGGTGGTACAACGTAGTCACTGTATCAAATTTTATCATTTTGTCCATAGTAACTGTAGCCAATAGGTAAGGGTTAGAATGCATTACATTTATCATAGATTTTGGGTGCAAATTTTATATTATGTAAAACCTTTATTAATTGTTCTATTTTGTTGCCCCCTCACAACAAACCGATTATCATGTCCCCAATTTTTTATTTTTATTTTCACAATCCTATGTATAGAACTATGTATAATATCATTGCTCAGTATATTTTATTGTAGAGCAAATTCACAACCTATATACTTAATTTCAACACATAGAACTTAGACATGGTAATGTTGCATATTAATTTCGTCCAATTAAATGTGAGTATTAAAAATAGCAGGAAGGGAATATTTTGCAATTTGATAAATAGTTTCATTTGAAATGTCGATATATATAATTCGAGTAAAGTTAGCGTGAGCTTAAGTTCACCAAGACTATTGGTGAATTTAACTAAAAAAACTATCAAAAATGGCTTCAAACGGTAAATCCAAATAGCTCAATAAATTCTTCATATCAAAATCTCGTAGGATACCAAAAATTTCTGCATATAAAGGTAGGGCATTTTAAAAAAAAATGAAATAAATAGTTTAAAAACTCCAGAAATAGAAAAAAAATAGTATCCTACAAGATTTTAATATGATGAATTTATTCAGCTACTCGGATTTGTCGTTTGAAGCCGTTTTAATAGTTTTTTGAGTTAAGCTCACAAACGGCCTTGGTGAGCTTAAGCTCACGCTAGCTTTACTCTATATAATTCATATTTTTTGGATTATAATATTTTCAAATCATCACTAACGGATGATAATTTAAAGCTCTGTTTATTTTTTTAAAATGATGAGATATTGCGAATTTCACGAGTTGCATTGTAAAAAACAAATTATAATAACAGAAATTTTCTAATAAAAGGATAAAAATAACAAAATATATAACACATCTCTTTTTGCAATTTTATTACTATATATAATTATATAATTAAAATTTACTAAATAAAATCTATATCCAAGTTTTATTTATTAGATATTAATTATAATACATTCTGAACCTAATCAATCAAAATGTAAGGAAATATTTTTCTTATCCACACTAGTAATTAGTGCAAATTCTAGTTGTGTATGGAATCTTTTTTTATATTTATATTTATATTTATGATTCATCTTCAACATTCATAAAAACAGCATAAAAATTTATTTTTGTTACATAAAAGAAAGAAAAGCCATTGGTCTTAGAGAACCATCACCTAGTATTAAGAAAAAAATATCACAGAAATGCATAAATTATTTTTATTTCAAAATCATAGCCAGCTGATCTTCTTTTGTGACCAAGCTGTGCAAGCTGTTATATATATGAAACATTTACCAGTACCAATTTTTCTGTTTCCACAGAAAACAAATTGAAGTATAACTTTTCTTCTTAATTTGCTTAATTAATTAATATTAATTTACGTTTTTGCAATACTATCATCCTGTTGATGATATTATTATTATGAATATGTTTTAAAACTTCATTATTAATTTATTATTCTATAATCTTGGCTTTGTCAACAAGGTGAATTGGTTTCTCAAGTTCATTAGAAAATTGGATTATATAATGAATAATTAGTTATTGTGAAAACTGAAAAAAATAAAAATAAAACCTTGTATTAAATACTCGGTCATTAATCTCTCTCAGTATTTGTACAACTATATCTCTATATTAATTGTATACTGCTATGAGTGATTATTTCAGAGGGCGTCATTCTACATATCCTTATGATAGATGTAATTGATTTTATTCAATTAATTATAATTTACATAAATAACTTGATTCTTTAGGAATTCTGGTTTAAGTATTTTAGTTTCAAATAATAAATATTGGAAAAATATTCCAACACTTTCCAAAGTATATATAAACTATATAACTGAAGATTTCCTCTCCTAGTGCATTTGACATTAGCATGATGTATAAATCTTATGTTCAAAGAAAAATTATACTCTCTTGCAGAGAATTAAATTTAATTTTAATAATTACATATATACACTTTGTTGATCGCGCATGAAAAGGATATAAAAACATCGCATTAATTGTATCTAATATATATAGAAATATATATAGAGTAAGAGTAGCGTGAATTTAAGCTCATCAAGATTTTTGTTGAATTTAACTCAAAAACCTATCGAAACAGTACTAAACGATAAATTTAAGTTACTCAATAAATTTTTCATATCAAAATCTTGTAGAATACTGAAATTTTCTATTTTTAAAATTTTATAACTATTTTTTTCGATTTTTTTAAGATGACTCTAATAATAATAAAAAAAATGGATTTTTGCATATAAAAATAGGCCATTTTTAAAAATTCGAAAAAAATAGTTAGAAAATCCTAAAAATAGAAAATTTTGGTATCCTACAATAATTTGATATGAAGAATTTATTGAGCAACTCATATTTTTCGTTTGAAGTCGATTTGATAGGTTTTTGAGTTAAATTCACCAAAGACTTTGGTGAGATTAAGCTCACTCTAGTTTTACTCTATATATATATATATATATATGAGCTTTCATTATTAAATGAGCCATACAATCATTTTTCTGCTGTTATCCATAAATAAATTGAAAAAAAAAAATGTATGTTCAGCACACAATTACCTAAAACAAGGTACCTCATAATACCTTATTTTCAGTAAATGAAAATATAGCTATATGGTAATATATATACTCCTTTCTTAATTCATCAAATTATGCATGTATATATTTACATGTTGTTTAATTATAGAGGCATGCATAACCTTAGTTCAGTTGGACAGGTAGTTATATATAGGTTGTAGCCAAGTGTCCATTAAATATTTTCTTATATATGTTGTCTAGCTGCTCATATAGTACATTTTCTATGTGATTTTATTTTGTTCATATAAGCAAGACATCTAGAAATAATTATTTATTTAAATAACAGAATCACACTATTCTAAAAATAAATTAGCACACTGGAAATGAGGGATTCTTTCTCTCATTTTTAATTATTTAATTATTTTATTAAAGGTACGTAGTTTCATAGAAAGGTCGCTGGAATCAACAATTAAATAAAGAAATTTACATATATAATAAAGCAATAAAATTAAAAATTATGTATTTACTTGAACAAATATATTAAAAAAAAACATAACGCAAGGAATCACTCAACGTATCTCTACACTGATTTTGGAAGGTTCTATACGTATACGTATACGTATAAGCCTTGTATATATGCAAGAAATCAAATTGTATATATATATATATATATATAAAGTAAAGTTAGCGTGAGCTTAAGATCACTAAAGGGATTGGTAAGCTTAATTCAAAAAACTATCGAAACAGCTTCAAACGATAAATCCGAGTTACTCAATAAATTCTTTATATCAAAATCTTGTAGGATACTAAAATTTTCTATTTTTGGAGATTTCTAACTATTTTTCGGATTTTTAAAAATAGTTCCAAAATAATAATAAAATAATGAATGTTTATATATTAGAATTGGTCATTTTGAAAAAAATCTCAAACAAATATCTAAAAAACTCTAGAAATAGAAATTTTTTACATTCTACAAGATTTTGATATAAATAATTTATTGAACAAATTAGATTTGTCGTTTGAAAACGATTTGATATGTTTTTGAGTTAAGCTCACCAAACCCCTTGGTGAGTTTAAGCTCACCCTAGCTTTACTCTGTATATATATATATATATATATAGTAACATAAAAGTATATTAATTAAACAAACCTGAACTAACTAACAATAATTAATTATACTTTTATGACACAATTCCTCATCAATGCCTTCAACCAAAAAAATATTTAACACAATTAACCATATAGGTATATACGTAGCCATTAATTAAATTTTGACATATTTCATCAAAAAAATTAAATTTTGACATGTATAATTAAGTACAGGAATGAATATATTGCTTCTACTTCATCATCATACCGTATATATATGATATATCACCACAAATAATGAGTATTGACATGGCATGACCTTGAAAGTACAGTAGCTGTACCGTTGAGTGAATCAACTATCACATCACACGAAACCTTAACTGTAATGCGCCACGACGTAACCACGCCGAACTTGATCTTCACGGGGACCTTCGCATCGACCATCAATGGCACCTTGTTATCATCCTCGGCCTTGAGTATTGCACCACGAGTCACTGCAGTGAGTAGAACATCTGACCCGGTGAGGTCCGTCTCGAAAACCGTGACATTACGTGGCAGCTGGCGAAATGCAGGCCACTCGCCTTGGCATAAGTTAACCTTGTCATAATAGGCAGAGATGGTCCCTCCTGTTTGGTACAAGATCGAAATCCTTTTGTTAGGGTTGCTGGTTTGTAACGATGCGTTGATACTTGGGTTGAATGGAGTTAACGCCGAGGATGATAACGGGCCGAAGCCGGAGATAGAAAGGGAGGTGAGAGTGTACGTCGGGGCTTTCGGGCGATAGATGAAGTAGAGTATGGCCATGATGAGGATAACAGTGAGGATAGCTAAGAATAGGCCGGCACAGAGACAGCGGTTGCAACGACGCAACGCACGTTTCCGCATTTGAACTCTTGAGTAGCTCTTATACTTCTTCACGTTCTCTTCCAGAGGCAACTTGATGACATGATCCTTGGGAATTTGTATGGTGTGCACCGGTGTGGCGGTAACCGACGAAGATGAGCTCGGATTGCTACGTGGCGGTGGCCGTGGAGGCAGATGACTGGTGTGCGTGCTGCCGTTCGAGGTCGGGATTGAATCTGACATCGCCGCCATTGGTGCGTTGTATGCTCTTCTATTTGATGTATTTTTGTGATCTATTGTTTGTATTTGTGAGGTATACATGCTCTTGATGGAGGTCTCATATATATAGCCGTTGAGAGGGTTTGTTAATTTAGAGAGAATCTTATCACGTGTGGAAGAAAATTCGGAATTTAATTTGGAAAAATATTCTCAAGCTTACGTCGTTTGAAATACTATTTTAGTATTTTATTGTTATTTAGCTTTTATTTATTTTAAATTATTTGGCGTGGGAATGGTGCTGAAGTAGTGGTTAGTATAAATTGGGAAATTATTTTAGAAGGTATATATGCATGTCTTGTAAAATGGTCAAGATAAGTAATTTAATGACATGAGGAGAATGATGATATGATTATTTAATGTCACCGTTCTAGTTTTTTTTTTCTTATTTAATTTTCTCCTATCAGTTTTCGTATCCTCTGATTTAATTGATTTAATCAAGTAATAATTTGCAAACTTAATACATACAAACAACAATAAATCAAATCATTTGGAATGAAACTTAATTATACATCAAATGATTCCATTAATTACTCCATTAATAAATAGTTAGGGAATAATCGTGCCTAAAATTGATGATCTTTCAATATCTCTTGCTCCAATTAAAAAAAATGGAAAATATTTGGGAGATACCAAAATCGATATTAAAATCGATACCGACTTTATTATTCATATTAACTACTTTATTTATGCAATTTATTTTTAACAGTTTTTTTATTATTCAACTCAAATACCACTAATATAAATAATAACTCATTTAAGTTAAATAATAAAAGTACTGTATAAATAAGTTGTATAACAAAGTCATTAATATGAATAATAACTCATTTTGATCTGAATAACAACTCATTTAATTTGAATAATAAAGTCAGTATTGATTTTGGTATCTGTATATCAGTTTCCTAAAAAAAATTTCCTCTCCCCCTTATTTTTAGTTAAAAATTATTTCAACGGACTGTAGGGTCCATTTTGCATTTATGAAATAGAAAATGTACTCATGCAAGAGGGTTCAGTTACAAATTTAGAAAAAATAATTAGTAATTATATAATTTTTTCCGCAAGTTTTTATTAAAAATAATTTTGCAAATACTTACATAAATTGGAACTACTTATTTTGTACCAGTGTTGTAAAAAACGGAATACGCTTGACGGATGAAGGAGGTACTGTCAAGAAATTGAACTTTATAAATTTGGAAAGAAGTAATTCTTAGTATATTCAAATTGTAATATGCATTCCATCTTAACCAATTTGGAAACTTAATATTCAAATTTTGAAATTTTACTAGTTGGATTTCTATTTTTGGGAATTTGAACTTTATAAATTTCAAGATTGGAAATTTGAATATCAGCCTGCATCGTAATTAATTAAGTACCACATTCATTTAAAATTTACTTGTGCTAATTATCAAAATTATCAATTTAATTGTACCGATGATGCATCTTAATTAATTCAAATTAAAAAAAAGGAACAATTGTGCCAATCCTTTAAATATTTTGATTTGTGTCAAACAAATCATTGAATTTTCATTTTTTGAAATCTTCCCTGATCTTTCAGTATGTGAATTAATGACCCTTATAGTTATTAACATCACTCAAAAATATTATTTTTTAGTAAGAAATGGTCGAAATATCCTAGTATTTTTTTAGTGTAATTATCTAAATATGTTACATAGTTATTAAAAAAAAGTATGTAACAAAGAAATTTAAAAAGGATTAATAGCAATATTATACCTTTGGAAATCTTATTAGTTCTCCTATATGTTTGACAGTTAAAGAAAATTAGTGGTCACATGAAATATTCAATTTAAAGGGCTCAATTTATGAAAGTACGTTGACAATGTATAACACACAGATAATAATTGAAGACATTTTTTATTTGTGTACAATACAAATTCAAATATAATACATACATAAGTTGAAAATACTTGAAGTCAGAAATTCATGAGGTGTATATATATAAGTATATATATAGTTATTTATTTATTTATTTTGAAAGAAGAAGGTATAGTAGAGGCTTACACGTTGCACAAATGTGCATGCAATAACTATTGGCTAATTGGACCAAAAAGCAAATTAGAATAAAATTTTTTTTTTAAAAAATGCCAGAGTTGGTTAAGCTGTTGTTTTCATATACTCATAGGCATAATTAAATTCTATATATTTTTCCAAAGAAAGAGGAAAAAAAATGCCCAAAAAAGAAGAAAATAAATAAAAGGTTAATGGGTTAAAAGAAAAATAAAAGGAAATAAAAGAGAGAGTGAGATAGGGACCTTAAAGAACTGTCAAGATTATTCAATTTAATTTCTTTATTTTTGTTTTAAATTAGGAAGAATCTTGGACTTTAATTTTACAGCTGCATAAAAAATATACTGAGAGGAATTAAGTATGATGCAAGTAAATATTTATAAAAAGATCAAATAAATATGATCTTTTAATTTCCATTTGATTCTTAATGATAAAATTTTATAATTAATTAGCATGGAATTAATTAATAACCGTAAGTAAATAAAACATGTATGAAATCTCATCATACTTTACAAATATGATATGTGGTTGATATAGATCATGCCAATAATATATATTGAATCTCAAATTTAAATTTTATTTTTAAAAATCATGAAAATAAATTATTGTCAAGTAATCCCTCCTCATATATAAAAAACAAAAAAGCTTTTATTGCTTAATTAACAACATATATAAAGAGATACTAAATTACTAATTAATGATTTGCTCAGTATAATTTCTTCTGGATTTACTTACCCACTAACATGATGTCACTTGTTATGCAAAAATGGTTGAAATTTTTTGTTATAATTATTATTTAAGTCCTTCACTATTATACACCTATTTTAATAGGAAAAAAAAACTCAGTATTGCAATAATTGCCTGAAATATTTTTCTTTTTTTTAGTTAAACAAACCTTTATTAACTTCTTCCATTTTACACAACATGAACATAATACATGGTTCACACTTTCTGGCATTTAAACACTGGCTATTTTTTTTTTTTGGATATTTGTGGTCACAAAACCTACAGAGTTAATTAAGGTGGATTTATATTGGTCACATAATGTGGCAGGTTAAACCAAACTTTGTGGTGTATCACTAGGTGTAATGATGATGAAATTTGATAATTTCTATATATAAAACATACAGTGGGTTGTTGAATTTATGTGAAACCGGTACATATGATTTTGTTTGCTGTTTAAAAGTTGCCAGAAAATACACAAATTAAATTGCATGAAATTAATGATATAATTCCATGTGATTTTTATACCAAAAATTTGAAATTATGAAATTATGTCCAATTTCATAATTTACTATATGTGAAAATTATTTCTTGAAATTAAAGAAACAATTTCATGAAATAGCCATGTCAAATATTAAATCATGAAATTATGTTCAATCTCATGATTTATTAAATCCCAAAATTATTTCTTGAAATTAAAAAAATAATTTAATGAAATAATCATACCAAACCTCCTTCAAAAAAAATATATATATACACATGTGTGCAAAAAAGATCTATGCACAAAACCCTAATTATATGAAATCAAGAAACAATTTCATATAATTAAACATGCAAAATCCAAAAATCATGAATTTCATTCATGAAAAAAAAATGCCCCAAATATTATCCCTTGGAATTAAAAATGATTCTTTGGGATAATCATGCCAAAATATTAATTGTATAAGATTAATATGCCTAATCATATACAATTAATGATTTAAGTGAAATTAATGCCTAATTTCACACCCAAAAATACCAAAAATATTACCCAAAATAACAGAATCATGGAATATATTTTCTGTGATTTTTCAGTAATTTTTCATGGATTTTTGCATGAAGAATAAAATAAAATGGAAAAAAGAATAAAGAAAATACCAAAAATCAGAACTGAAGATAATTCTGGGTGCAATTTGGGGGATGTGCAACACTCTGGGTGCAATATGGAAAGCTCAAACACGACTTCTGCCCTTGGGACCCGCCTGTCATACACACAAAGTGTTAAAGGCACTTTGCGTGAACTCAGTACATATGCACCATACCACTGACAATACGTTTTGGTGCACAAGGACCAAGCCCACAGCCCAACCCTCAGTTTTTCGCTGGGGCTGTGTCTCATTAAACCTGACGACTGGGCCCCTCTCCTTCAGTCTCACTGCCAAGGGGGCCCAGCGCCCAGAGTTATTTTGGCCAGCGAAAAGAAAAGAAGGGAAAGAGAGGTGAGCGTGGTGCAAGCGCTCCCTCCCTCTGACAAGACCGAAACCAAAGCACGGTTCACGTGCACCCAACCCAAGCGAGAGAAACCTTTTGAATTTCTCTCTCTCTCCCTCCTTTCTTCCTCCTCGAGCTCCAGAGCTCAGTGGAGCTTCGAAAATGGAGTCTAGGTGTACAACGCGAGTTGGCTTAAACCATTTCAGGGACTTAATCTACACCTTAAGGGGGATTCAATGCCACAAACAGCATTAAAAATAGTAAAGTAAACAAGGAGAAAATCGAAGGAGAAAGTACCTCGACCTTGAAGGTGACAGGGCAATTGGGAGCTCGAGAAGCTAAGCCAACACCTGGGGGAGCTCCGAGATGCTTCCACGACGCTGCCTGAAGTGTCAATTTGGAGTGAAAGGCACTCAATTGACAGGTGCACCACTTGGCACTCAAGTCTGATCTGGGGGTGGTCGATTGGCACAACTCAGCACTCAAGCAGCCAAATTGACACGTTAGGCACACTCAGTGACACCTTGGTGACATGTCAAGCGTCAGCAAGGCCAAGGAATATTCGGGATATGCTCACACCCGAAAGGCATGACACACTGACCCAAGGAAGAAGACAAAGCCAACGGCTCCTTCTCTCTCCCCAGGCCTGTGTCAGGGACACGTGTAGGCACCTCAATGGAGAGCTCTGAGCGCCAGTTAGCTGGAGGAATCTTCCAAGGACAAGCCTCAGGCCAGCACAGGCCTGGCTGGCTCAATCCTGGCCACTTGATCAAACCAAGAGCTGGGATGATGCCAGCTCAGCCCTGAGGCTTAAACCATGCCCTCTGGGCTATAAATAGAACCCCAGTGAAGAAGAAGAGAAAGAGAGAGCAACATAGCTGAAACTCTGCCAAAATCAAAACTCAACCCAATTTCCACAAAAAGAAAGCTTAGCTGAGAAGAAATCAAGCCTTGAACAGCTAGGTAAGGGATAGAGGAGCCAAGCCTTGAGCTTGGCTCAGTCCCAATTGAGCCTAAGGAGCCAGTCTCACCTTGCTGGGTGAGATGGCTATCCTCTGGCTGGGGAGGCGCACATGTGCTTCCCTCCTTCCAGAGCTCAATTGGTGGCTGAGCTTGAGTCTCAGGAGCTCACATTGTGAGTTCAACATGGAACTTGGCAGTGTACTCCAACCAATTGGCACATGCCAATCTGGTTCCATGGGGATGGGCACATGTTCATCCCCTTTCTCTCTCAAGCTCTGTGCACATGTGCAGTGGCTGTGTAAAGCTCAATAATGACTTTATACAAGCTGTTATGCTGTCAAAATTCCATGGAGAAACAAAATCCCATGTTTTATATGTGTATTGTATTTCAATTTGTTATAATATATGATATTTTGGTGCAAATTGGTTTTATTTCCCTCTTTAGTTCCTTCTTTCATGTTCTCTGATGTGCTTGATAGCTCAAAATCATAATTGAGCAATGGAAAAGCAATATACATCAATACTGGTTTGAATCCAGTGTATTCCAGTTTCTGTTCAGCTGAGAGATCAATCCATATCTCTCAGCCTGGTTGTTAATTTCTTATGAAATTTCACTGTCATGTAGATTAGGTTTATACTAACTTACCACATAAATTTTATAATTTTTGGAATTTTCTGTGAATTGTTATGAATTTTCCATTCTCATCTGTCAAAAACTCCAAAAAAAGTCAACTTTGGGTCAAACTGAGAAGTCCATTCTTCTTTTGATTCAAAAATCCAAAATTTCTTGATTAATTCACCTTTATGACACCTCATGTGATGTTTTAAAGGGTTTAGAATAATTAAACCAGGTTTTAATCCATAGGTTAAGCCAAATTTGATTTTTAACAAATCTGAAAGGGCATTTCTGTCCAGTCTGGTAAAAATGCAAAAAACATGCTTTCTGATTACTCAATTAGCTTGAAATTTCATAGGCATATAAAATAAGTTTTAATGCATTCTTTCACCAAATTTTACCATTTTTGGTATTTTCTGTGATTTTCTATGAATTTCTGAAATTGGATCTGTAAATAATCAGAATTGAGTTAATTCTGGAATAAATGCCAGAAAAGAAAAAAAAAGTAAAATTAACTTACAAACAAATGAAATCCACATACAAATCTAGTATAAAACCCTTCTATAACATGCAATTTGAGAGGAATGTGATGAAATCAAAAGAAAACCAAATTGAAAATAAAAACCAGAAATGACCCAATATGCATAAAGGACAATGCACATCTAAATTGATGAAATTGATCATCCAAACATGTTCAAATATGCTAAACGACACTGTTTGGAGGGTTAATTGGAAGAAAATTGCAAGGAAAAGCCATGAAATACCATTTGGTACCAATGCCCCGAAACCAGTTTGGTACCAAATGGCCAAAGCTGCAAAATTGATAGATTAAACCCAAATTAAATCTCAAAAACTTGTTAAACATGCTCTGGCGATACCATATGACAAAGAAATCGAGTTAATTTGTTAGAAATCAGCTCAAATTTCTCAAAATTTCATCTCAGCCAATTTCCCAACCGAAACCAAGTGGCTACCCCCATCTCCGGCGATCCAGGCCGCCGCCGCCGCCGCCGAGACCACCACCGATGGATTCCCCACGCTCCGGCGATGCCAGCCATGCCTCCTGATCGGAGATCCGATGCCGGCAGGGCCTCGATCAGTGTCGGAGAGGATGAAGCACGAATATTGATGCATCTCAAAGTGCGAATCTTGATGAAATTCAAACAGCCCAGAGAAGGCTTGATGCGCACCAGAGATCCAACGGCCCAGTTTAAAAGATGCTTTAAAAACCGAACTTAAGTTTAGATCTTGATGCATGAGACCGAATCTCACGGCCCATATTAATCTGTTTCGAAAATAAACTTTAAACACTAAATAAAAAATAATTTCTCAAGCCCAAAAATTATGGAAAATATATCAAAAATCATAATTTCATTTATGAACATTTTTAAGACTATCAAAATGTCAATTTTGATTTTATTTTCTTTTCTTTTTATATTATGAATAAAAGAAAATTCAAGATATATGATATATGTATAAAATAAATTCAAATTACTAAATAGGATATTTAAAAATAAGTGAAAATTATGATAAAATAAATCAACAATTTTCAAAATAATCAAATTATGTATATTTTGATAAAACAAATCACAATATTCAATGATAACTAAAATATGTCATAAACAAATCAAAAAATATTATAAATAATCAAATCATGATATATTTTGATAAAACAAACCAAAATATTCAAAATAATCAAATGATGATAAAATAAATCAAAATAGTCAAAATAATCAAATTATGATAAAACAAATCAAAATATCCAAAAATAATTAAATTATGTCATGTTTTGATAAAACAAATCAAAATATCCAAAAATGGTTAAAGATGTTATGTTTTGATAAAACAAATCAAAAAAATATTCAAAAATGATTAAATATGTTATATTTTGATAAAAGAAATCAAAATATTCAAAAAATGATTAAATATGTTATATTTTGATAAAAACAAATCAAAATACTCAAAATAATCAAATCATGTTATATTTTGATAAAAGAAATAAAAAATGTTTAAAATAATCAAATCATGTAATATTTTGATAAAATAAATAAAAAAAACATTCAAAACAATCAAACAATGTTATGTTTTGATAAAACAAATCAAAAATTTTCAAAAATGATTGAATCATGTCATAAAACAAATCAAAATGTTCAAAATAATTAAACTTTGTTATATTTTGATAAAACAAATCAAAAATATTTAAATACGTCAAACATGTCCGAATATTTGACCAAACATGTCAAATATGCAAATATATCCAAATATTTGACCAAATATGTCAAACATGCAAATAAACCCAAACATTTGACCAAACATGTCAAATATGCAAATATGACCAAACTTTTGACCAAACATGTCAAATATACAAATAAACCCAAACATTTGATCAAATATGTCAAAAATACATATATGCCCAAGTATTTGACCAAACATGTCAAATATGCAAATATGCCCAAACTTCTGACCAAACATGTCAAATATGCAAATATGCCCAAACTCTTGACCAAATATGTCAAATATGCAAATATGTCTAAATCTTTGACCAAATACGCCAAATATGCAAATATGTCCAAACTCTTGATAAAATACGTCAAATATGCAAATATGTCCGAATCTCTGGTCAAATATGCCAAATATGCAGATAAGTCCAAAACTTGGTAAAAACATACCAACATATCAAATCATATCAAATCATGTTTCGAGAACATTAAACTGGCAGTGCGCTTCAGGTTTAATGTACCTCATTTTGGAAATCGATAAAAAATTATATGTTCCCGATTCTCCAATTTTCTCAGGTTTCGAATTGGCATAGCGCTTCAGATTCGGGATTTGGAAGGTCAATAGACTGTTTAGGACTATACGTCCTTATCTTTGACATGAACCTTTCTAGAGATCAAACATCTCTGGTTCCTTGAGCATCGAGTTAGCAGTGCGCTTCATATTCGAACTCCGTGAGATCAATAGGATTATACGTCCTCGATCTTTGATTTATGAGAAATTATACGTTTCTTTGACTTTAGATCATACGTCTTTAGTCTTATTATCCAAAGTTCTACCTTTGGGTTATTTCAAGCATGTATTATAATAAATTGGAAGAAAGAAATAAAGCCACAAATCTGATCCATATATTTTGATTAGTTTAGCCCATTAATCAGAGGTTCCCGAGGCGAGAGCCGGGGTAATTAACAGCGAGGGCTTGCGCCCGTCGGAAAATAAAAGTTCCCACAATCACCTAAATAATAAGTCCTTGAGCACACAAACACGCGCAGGGATGTACCTGCACCTTCTTCCCCCGTGAGCAAGGACGCCGATGCCTCGCACGTGGGCCGCGAAAGAGGGCCGCACAGATTTGAGAATTGTTAGATAAATATATCATTATCGATATTGATTTTATTATTTATATTAAATGAGTTATTTTTCATATTAATGGCTTTATTATGTGATTTATTTTTTACAATATTTTTATTATTCTACTTTATTACATCAGTTCCCGTATAATTTTTCATTGTAGATCAATTCTTCGTAGGATTTAAACAGCAACTGCCAGAAGAAAGCTTCCAGCAAAAACATTGCAAGGTAGGTTTTTTTTTCTTTATTCAATAAAATTTAGTAAACATAATTAAGTCGATCTACTGCTTTTAAAAAAATAATATTTTATATAGGAAAATGTTGTGGAGATATCATTATTGATACCGTCGTCAATAAAGTTAAACTTTATTGTACACGTTAAATGAGTTATTATGCATGTAATTAACGATTTTATTTCGTATAGTACTTCTATTATTCAACTTAAATATCACTAATATGTATAATAACTCATTTGTTGAATAATGACAATACTATACAAAATAAATTTGCATAATAAAATCATTAAATTAACATATATAATAACTCAGTTAACGTGTATAATAAAGCCCGTATTAACAACGATATCAACAATTATATATGTATATCAGCTCCCAAAATGATCATATATTATGCTAAAAAGCACTTCACATTAATAATACTACTGTAGAAGTATAGTCTATATATGGAGTAGGCATATATATATATATGATAATCACAAAACTTAACACCTATATTTAATTGTTGCAAAAACAAATAATGGCGCGTTGCACTGTTGGTTAATTGATGGACAAGCACTAAAAATAATGTCTTCTGTTAGTGTGTTGTTTAACAGAAAATGAACTAATTAATTAAATACCTTAATTATTGATGCAAGAATATATAATAACTATTGTACCCTTTATTCAAAGCTATAGCTTTGACATGCAAGAAGCTGGCATACTGTGCACTAAAAAAAAACAGTTTATAAATTATATATATACCTACCAAACAAGTGATTTATTTTCCCTTGGAAAGGAAGAATGCAACTTATTAATTATTATGTTGGACAAATTAATTAAATAATTGGTTGAAACAGGAAACATTAGACAATGGAAACTTTTGACTTGCATCTTTTTTCAATAGTGGAATTAATTAGTGGAGGCATTTTCACTTGTTTGCTTGTGCCTCCATAGAATGGCAAAGAATAATTAAGCAAATAAAATATGAATATTGAAAAATCAAAGAAATTCCTTCAAAACATCTCGAATGCAAGTTTTTGTTTGCTAGATTACATATTTTATTTGGATTATTTAGCATTAAGTTTGTACTTCTGTGATATTATGTACCTATTAACATTTACTCTCTTAAGTATGACATGTTCTTAAACTATTTGTTTCAATTTGAAATTTGATACTATTGTTTCTTGTGTAATGATACAGTATTCTTTACTTTGTCTTCTCATTTCATTTATCATTTATGACTGTAAACAGAGAGGAATCTAGGCACAAACAAGCCGAAGCCTGTGCCTAAACTTAATTCTCAAAATCAGCAACTAAAGAATCATTTATTTCTACTAAATCTATATTTTATACAAATCAAAATTGATTATGGATTGTTGTGCCTGGCCTTTGTTGCAAAAAAAAAAAATCGACACTTCAGATCTTTATGTTCATGCTTCTCTGATGGTCTGGATCCACCATTGACTATGAATTCTACACAAAAATGAGTCTCATCCATAATAAATGATAGACAAAATAGAGAGGAAACAAATTTTGAAAAACTATCTATTAATTATTAATAAGGAAAACAGATCCTTGTAACTGACCTAAATTAAACCCTAGTTCTATTGTTTTATGGACGAAAACGGCAGCATTTTAGTATCAATTGAATCAAAATTTGATTCAATAGACAAATTAACCGTTCGATGACATCAAGATTCACACAAGAAATTTGCTCCCACACTTTAATAATCGTACGAATTATCAGATTTGATGATCCAACGATAATTTTACCAATCAAATCAAAATATAGTCTGATGGACATTAGAACGCCTCTGATTTCTTTATGGACTCTTATTATATTTTATTGTTATAAACTCTTATTATATTTTATTGTTATTTTAATCCGATAGGCGTTGTAATGCCTCCCGTTCCTTCATGAACTCTAATATTTTATTGTGTCGGTGGCATAATGTTTGTGTAACACGTAATTGTATTAAAGCAATAGGTCATATTTTGAAGGGTCATTAAAAGAAAAAAAAAAGGAAACCGAGATCATGCACTAATGATCAACCGTTACCAACTGTACTCTCTCATACATTGACTTCAATAAAATAATAAATAATTAATATAAATGGAAAAATATATAAGAAATGACCAAATTATAATAGTACAAAAAGAGGGGAAAATGGTGACTAAGGAGTTGCCATGTGAAATATCCTGCTAAATGCTAATTGCTCAATTTTAACATTTTTTTACTTATCTATATATGAAGAAAATAATAATTTTTTACATGGTTCAGAATTTTTAAAATAATAGTTTGTGTATCAAAAAATAGCCCAACAATCTGTAAAATATACAATTTTGTAAAATGATTTCAATATATAAATTATGTTAACTGTCCCGGAAATCCGAACCAAATATAAAGCCTGATAATATAGATGAAGTCAGATATATAACATTTTATTTATGTATACTACAGGGAATCATATGTGAATTTTACATCAAGCACCATAGGTAATAATTATGTTGTAATAACAAGTAAAAGCAAAATAATATGTAGTAATGTAACCCCTTTGCTTTCCACAGATTTCAAGGGCAGCGCCAGGTGCTTAACATGCTTCCATTTATTTTATTTTATTTTTGCAAAATTGGCTCTTGCTACTTCCTTAAAGCAATTAATGATTTTGGTTTGTCAGCTTAATATTACAAAATTCACAAGAGACTACCAAACTGTAAATATCTTAAAAGAGAGATCAAATGTCAATAATTTTGAGTGTCAAATCGGTGCCAATGAAACTAAATTTCAAATAACTCTTTTTTAAAATTTTAGAAACTAAACTAATTGATGAGATATATTATATATTTCATATACTATATATATATATAAAGTTTCACATTATTTTAACTTTATTTCAGTGCACATCAAGAACTAACAAAATCAACAGTCCAAATTTCACAATTTAATCTCCTCTCTTGATGGCTATTCAAATAAAGTTAAAACTTATGATTTTTTATATACATATTATTGATATGATACAGAATACATTTAACAATTTAAATTTATAAACTTAAATATAAATAACAAAGTTGACATTATATGTTTGCACCGACAACCATTGACATTAAATCTCTTCTTTTATTATCAAAAAGTTGGAAGTATCTTAAACAAAATTACTTGATGTTACGCAATTCTAATATTGTTTTGCAAACTTGATGCATGGTAAACAAAATTACTTAAGGATCCTCTGTCAAATCCTCATTCATTTCAAATTTGGGATGGTAGGACAAAACAAGGAATGGAAGATACTGATTCCAAAATCTAATCTATCTATGTATTGTTAGAAAATATTCTATGAAAACACAAAATTTTATTTATTTCAATCAACATGAAATATGTTCTTTAAATATGTTATATGAATCACGAGCCATAAAATCTATTTATTTTATTTAATTACTGTATTAATATTAGAATGGTAGCATTTGCTCCATTGATGCACTGACGGTTCTTTTGCTGTACCATATTGTTACAATTATAATTAGCGCCATTAAATAGCATTAAACTTAAAATTGAACCATTGGTCTCAAGGGACCATATATGCATGCTGCTTATATATATGAGATATTGGATCATTGGGGATTATCTTTTAGAGACAAAGGTTCATAGATATTCTTGATCTTAATTCATATAATATAGTTCTCCCACAAATATTTATTTTTATAAAAAATATTTTTGCTAATATTATTGAAAGAGTTTATATCAATCTCTATCACCTGCGTACCCGTAGGAATAGAGATTCCAGCGTAACTTGATGCCAACTTGCCCGATTATTTCTATGCGTAAGGACGGAAAATCGCCTTAAGTCCACTAACACTACTCCGGATAACTTCGTTCTGTTATTTTAATTTTACTAATTTGATTTATTTAGTCAAATTTCATATTTGAAGACTGATTTTTCCAACATGTATGAGTTTAGTCGAGTGCCAACGAAAGCAAGGAAGTTATGCATGGTTTCGTTGCCGGCAATAGGTCATCCGCCGATTCACACACACAAGGCGAGGCGGAGTGACTAAGCGATCATGGTATGCCTGGGTGGTGGTGGTGGTGGTGGTGGTGGGGGGGGGGGGGTCGAAATAAGCTTTTTGCCTAGCTTTCGTGCGTGTAAAGATTTAGGATCACTGCAGAACTTACTTGGTTATCCTTTATCCTACGAAATCTTGGTGTTTCTCTTTCTAAGCCGCCTCTTCTTTTCTTTCTTGAAATCCTCTGCGTATATGAGTCATGCAAAGCACGAGTCCATATCGAATTCTATGACCAAGTCTTTAGCAAGACCCTTGTGCTTTATAATTATATCACCAGTTGAAGTTTGTCAACTATAACTTTTAGGTGCTAAGAAGTAGGCATTCTTGACGATGTGCTCCTGTTTTAACTTCCCCAATTCAATAGATGAGATTTCATCTCCAGGAAGAGGAAGAGGATTCCCAAGAATAACGGATTACGCACATATATAAAACCTATCGTGTGAAATATTAATTGAAGTGTCCCATATATCATTAGAAATTTGTACGACCCCATAATTTATTTTCCTTAAACGTACCCAAAAAAAAGTGAGGAGAATATTTTGGAACTCTGCAATTATGGTTATAGATCGATGTGCAATATTAAATTGACATGCTTTAGTCACTTTCATTTTGATTTGGCGTCTTCAAATCATCCAACTTCACATAATGCTATAAATATATATCACTATCAGCATATTATTGACGGTACCGAGATATCTGTACCTATGCCCATTAGATAACAAAATAATGAGAAAATTTGTTGCTCCCCTACATGCCAGAATTCTCTATTGAACACTAGAAATAAAGACATCATTGTTTCATTTCATGGTGAACATGGAAAATGGAGCAAGTACGTGTTGGCAGGCGAAGACTAAATGCTCTATGTAAGATCTTATTCCACCTCATCCTTTGCCATACTATGAGTCTCTGACAGCTAGCTTGACTCTCGAATCTACTACCATTCCCTTATCTTCATTTCATATTAAACTCCAGAGTCTAACCTTTTGGAGTACTGGTTGGTGAGGTCTCTGGCTTTTTTCTATCAACTGTATCTTTTTTTTTTGGAAATCGAATCATCATACAAGGCTAGGCCCTTCTGAAAGCCATCACTTGGTATCAAAACTACACAGGAACATCTTTTTTTTTTCCTTCTATGCTTATATGCTAAGGAACATCTTTTTTTTTTCTTCTATGCTTATATGCTAAGGAAGATTCGAGAAAAGATAGAATAAGAAGACGTGTTTCCAGAACGAAAAAAATACAGGTGAATAATATTTGCATTTTTATTTGCCATGAAAAATTATATCATTGAATCCTAAATAAAATACTCATTTATATTAAGCATCTATTTATAAGTTAAATTTTATTTTTGTTAACACTAATTGCATTAGAAATGTCTATCAACTTATAAACGTGCTTCTTAAAATCATTATCTGTGCACAACTTTTAAACTTATGCTTTATATTTCTAAAATTAGTGTTTTGATAAAGTAAAATATTCTTTTCTTTTGCTAGAATAATCATTTAATAATCTTTATGATGGATTAATATTTCTTGTGCTACAAAATATGAAAGTCTTATAGTTCATCAAATATATGCATTGTTACACTAAGTTTTGAAGCCTGAAAATTCATAAATATTTTTTTGCACGAATTTAGACAAATTGAAAACATAAAATACAAGTCTGAGTTCTATTTAGCAGGTGCAAGGAGTCAACAATCACCACTTACACATTTTTCTGTTGTACTACTACATTGACATATCATTTCATCCTGAAAATTCACATTGCATGTGAATTTTCAACATGATTCTTGCTTCTTGGCATGTTATTTTGTTGGAGAATCAATTTCATTAATTATTCTTTAATATGAAAGTTGGTTATTAACTCTTATCAAATTAAAGCATATCATCCTTCATTATGAAATTATTTCAAAAAAGAAAACCTCTGATCTGTTATAACAATGAGGTTGGAACTAATTTCATATTGCAAAGCAAATGCCCAAAATATATATGAACATCTATTCTAAATCCTTAATTTCACAACTAAAATTGCCCATTTATATGTCTATGGGAAGAAATTATTTAAGTCCTCTATGAATTAACATATCTATCATCTAAAGAAGAAGAAAAAAAAACTGCTGGAAAAATATCAAAATCATAATAATCTATCTAGCAAATATATTCTTGATCAAATTATTTATTTCTGCTACACATACTATCATTTGTCCTCATATAATTGATTAAAATGCTGCTATGAAAATCTGAATTTAAGTACAATAGGTAGTAGGATTCCAGCTGCTATGTTCCACTAATTTTTGAAATAAACATAATCACAAAGCATTAATATGGTCAAACAAATCAATTAAAAGTCTCTAAATACCTGCATGCCTAATTTGTTCTTGTATCCGCTATAGAATCATTATAATTCAATCCTCTTTTCAGAGTTTGTCTAATACTAGTCAAATGATATTCAAATCAGGTTTAAGCAAAGAGCAGATCAAGGTGCATGAGATGTGTCAAGTTTGTGAGCTCCTAAGGACTTCATCTCCACCATATAAGTACCTCTCATGCTCTCCCTTTTCTCTCAATGGCTGGTGTGATCAATTAAAGCACAAAAAATAGTGAAATCTTTTGAGTTTGTATTGATTAAAAGAAGAAACAAGAAGGATACCTAGTTCTGAAAATATTTCCACCAAATATTTGTTGTGATAAGTAAAAAAAAAACAATGAAGAATGAATGAGTGACATGCTAAATATTTCTCTCCACTAAATCGAGTTCTCAAAAATACAGACCAATCATCCAAGTCGGTAGAAAGGCTATTGTAATGCTTCAATAGCAAGAAAATGAGGATCTATGCAACTTGAATCTTCTCAATCAATCTTTTCTCTTTTTTTAATTTCTATAATTATGTTTGAACTTTGTAATCTATTTTTATTGATGAGATACAGTTTGGAAAGCTAGAATTAGTAGAGACTAATTTTTTGGATGAGTATGGTGTCTAATATCTTTCACATTCATAACCAAGACACGAATCTATTATCCATAGGCTAAAATAAATAGAACTGATAGTTTTCCCGTTATATGGTGGATGGTGACTCCAAATAAAATTAAAATCATAGTTAAGCAATTGACTCTAGCGTCGGCATCGTGGCACGGTAGGTACAAAGCTAGACCACAAATTGGATGATTGAAGAATGTTATGGGATGATAAACTTTACTCGATGTTTATTGGATAAACATCAATCTCTTAATTGAACTTTAGATGGAGCTATTGCGGATTGCAGCAAGGTGTTGTGGGTCGCGACACTAGTTGTTGTTGGTCACGACGCATGATGTTGTCACGAGGTAACATGGAGCATTGTTATGATGCGTAACGTAGTGTTGCGGGCTGTAACAAGGAGTGTTACTAGTCGTAATAAGTTAATTATAGGAGCAATTGCATGCTGGATCAGTTCCAAATGTGGTTTCAACCGCAGGAACCGACCCACGCCCACGTTCTGAGTGGGGCGAGGCATGCCAGCCCCTCTCCCAGTGCCCTATAAAACTGGGTGCCCGCCCAGAGTTTCTGATATCATTATTTCCCACGTCAAAACCCTACTGCTCCACCGTCTGAAGCAGTTACGAGGGTTGAGTGTTGTTGTCTAAGAACCCCTAAAAAGGTCCCTCGCCTGCGATAGTAGCTTTCAAGTGGATACTGACGGAAGGTTTATGTGTTGAAGCCTTAGCTGTGCATACAGGCAACCACGCCAGTGTTGAGCGTTATTCTTTAGCGAACCAAAGATATAAAATCTATGTATTTTATATTTAGTTTAATTTTAACTACACAAGTAGATCTTTTGATGCGTTAGAGAATTTTTAAAATTATCATTCCACCCGTGCGTCATAAAATCCCGAACAACTAACAAAGATTTAATTTCAGAAAAATATGACTTAAAATGTGGTAAGCAAATAATTAATTATGCTGCAAATATATATTTGTTATTTTTTTTTTGTCATGGTTATCATCATCATCATCATCATCATCATCTATACTTTTTTTATTATTGTTTTATCAGTTTATGCAATGCCATCAATCCTGGATACAACTAATATATGAATAACAATTCTTTGGTGGTAGTTTAAAATAATTAATGTATTTTGGACCTCATAAAACTTTCAATATAATAAGGCCGAAGAAGCTCTAGGAATGTCGCATAATCAAATTAAGCATGATATCTTTCTTCCTAAAGCAATATAAACTAAGATGTTTTATATTTTTTTTTAGGTAAAATTCATGAAATGTGGCTTGTTTTGTTTTCTTGAAAAGATCATATTTGTTTGTGTGAAGCAATGATTTAATGTATAACGTTAAGAAAATATGAAATGATATGATGCATGAAATGGGGTAAAATTGCATGATGAGGAAAAATTTAACCGATGTATTGGTGTTACAAGCTGAAAAATAATTTTATATATTATTCTAGAAATACATATGAAAAATATTGTTATGGAATTGGTAATAGCTGGCTTGAGTTAATACTTATCTAAGTGCATAATTTGAAAATTATGAAGCAGACATCCAAATCATTAATTTAAAGTGTCTGCAGGTTATAATTCATTAATCACTAAAAATTTTAATCCATGACATAACCGTTGATATTGGATTGGATGCAAGACATAGGGAGGCAATCTAATTTATGCCACTTATGTAATGTCATCAGAATTCTTGTAGTGATCTTGTTTTTTTGATAGAAATGTAAGTCTAAATTATTCAATTTTAAATATTTATAAATAATTTTTTTGGATTTTGAATATACGATTTCTTACGTAGAGAGCATTATTTTTATCATAAAAGTTAGTTCTTTGTAGTGATACTTGTTGGATTATGCTAAGTAGAGGAAGCTTTTTTTTGGGGCTTTTGCTGAATTTGGAGCCTTGTTAGTTATTAAGCCAAGGATTTTTCTGTTTAATTTGCTTATTTGCATGTGCTGAGAGAATTTAATTGGGCTATTTTTGTCCCTTTTTTTTAGATTAATTTGTGTGTAAAGTATTTCTTCTGTTGATTAATGGTAACAGGTGGTATCAGTGGAATACCACTTTTTCTTGACAAAATAATATTAAGAAAAATATGTTAATTAAATTTGGGCCAAAGTTGGGTCATGTTAAACTCGGCCCATAATTATAAAAGAATGAAGCATTACCTTATTTATAGTTTTATTTATCCTATGGATCAAAATTTTTAACAATCATTATATTTGAATAAATTACGGTCATTAATTTCGATGTAATTTATTTTTCTATAATATAAATTTTGATCCATAATAGAATTAGTCTATTCATCTTCAATAGAATGCACTCCGCCACGACCTTCCATAATATAAAACTAAATTGTTTAACCATATGCAATGAAAGATATTGTGACATGGTATTTGTGAAAGAATTTGTGCTATAATTTCTAGACACCCAAAATTTGTTTGATGTTTAGGTAATGACAAAGTTTGAGCTAAATAGATAGAGGATTCTAGTATAGTTTCAAGTCTTATTTTCCTGTAAAATAAGTTTTGAAAAATGAATTAATCTATGATTAAATAGTTAAGTTAATTTCTTTTTTTTATGGAAGGTTATATGTTTGAAAACTGACTGAGAGATTTCTTATGAAAAACTAATAATTTTGTAACTTAATATTATTCTCAAAACTTAATAATATATAATTAGTTTTCAAATTTTTTAAAAGCTATAATCATCTCGTCTCTCTTTCGGTTTCATGATGCAAGATACAATTTTCCAACAAATCAATTTTTAATTAACTAGTTAAGACAATATTTTTTGTGGAAGATTACAAGTCTAAAATTCGAGATTTTTTTTTACGAAAAAATAATAATTTATAGCTTAATATAACTTTTCAAAACTTAATAACACATCTTTAATTTTTAATTTTTTTTTAAAAAAAGCTACATCCATATATCTAGTCCCATAAAATTCCAAACCCTATGTTTAGCATATAAGTTGGATGCTTAATAAATTAAGAAATAAAGTTGCCTTACTCACGTTTTAACTCAGATCCAATTAGCCACCTAATTAATTAATAATCACCACCATTAAAAAATTGAAATATGAAAGCATGCACCTCACTTTGTAAAAATATCAACAAGAAAAAACATGGCAAGCAAGTCAAAAACCACGACTAAATATATTATAATATTATAATCAGTGTTTCTTACCAAATCAAATGGCAATTAAAACCTATGACTAAAAAGCAATAATAATTTGACATAGAACAATAAAGCAAAGGTCTTGACAAAGAGAAAACCACAATAATAGTAAAACAAAACCTAAGATCAAGAAATGAATTATAATAACTTAGAAAAAGAATAATACAAGAAGTTGTTGTCAACAACTATTGCACATTTCCAAGGCACTATGAATAAATCAAATTAATCACACTGCCTCATACATGTACAAGTTTGCAAATATTTGTATTGTAGGTGTGCAATATGATGTGCAATTAAAGCATGAAAATATGAAACAAAAAAAAACAGTCAAAGGAATTTGAGTAAGTTTATTATATGTGAAGTTATATACATGTATATTTTTTTTTATTTTTGCCCATAAACCTGTAAGAGTGGAAGGAATTCTAGCTTTACATTTATTTTTTTACCCCAACAAATGGAGGTGGAAACATGAATTTAACAATTTACTTATGGGTGAGGATCCATTAATAATTATCAATTTGATAATCTTGACAATGATTTTTCAAAAAAATTTAAAATATATCTTAAAAATAGAAAAAAAAATTATAGATATATTATTGAACTTATTTATTGATTGATAGTGTTTCAAATTTTATGTAATTTAAGTATCATTTGATATTTCATTAAATACAATCAAAATTACATAAAATTTACAACAGTCTAAATTTAATATTTTTTTATGAAATATCAAATGAACCTTAAATTACATTAAAATTAAAACACAATCAATATATAAGTTACAAAATATGTTTGTAATTTTTTCTATTTTTAAGAATTTTTAAAAAAATTTCTGAAAATTATTTGAAAATTTATTATCAAGATTGTCAAAATAGTAGTTGTCCAAAATCCTCACCCTTATTTATTTTTCTTCGTTGATGTTAAGCTCATAATAATGATCATCATCATCATCATCATCATCATCATCATAATAATAATAATAATAATAACAAACAATTAACAGAACAGGTATATAAACTTGTCAGTCCCGCAATGTACAGCCACATTAGAAAGATGCACAAGAAACAAATAAAAAGGAAACCGTGTGGAAATTAAACTAGCTAGCTCCAAAAATGCCAAATTATCTATTGACACACCTGTTACACTATGTATCAGAAACTTAGACAAGGTATTGGTCTATGAACAGCTGAGACAAGAAATGGTGGTTATATCCCAAAAATATAAAAAAAAATAAGGATAAAAAAAGGATAAAAAGAAAACAATTGAACAATTAATTTCTCACAATTTGACAATCACCAGAGATAATATATTTTGGCGCTGCAATCCTTCTTCAAAACCGACATCTCTCCCGAAATCCCGTCGACGGTGATGTCGCACTTCACCTTGGCTGTAATCTTCCATGTCGTAATAGGGCCGTACTTGACCTTAACCGGCACTTTTGCATGCATCCTAAACGGCACCGACTTGTTCTTCTGATCGCTAACCAAGGCGTCACGGGTATCGGCCGTCAGCAAAATACCCGACGCGGTCATCTGCAATTGTACATCCGTAATGTTCTTCGGCCCCTGACGGAACTTGGGCCAATTGCCGCTGCATAGTTTAGTGTCCTCAAAGTACAAATCCACCGTGCCGCCACTCTGGTACAAGATGGAAAGGCGCTTGTTGGTGTTGTCGGCCTCAATGGTTGCTTTGACAATAGGGGACAGTGCAGTGGATGCTGATGTCAGCACGGGGTTGAGGCCGGTGACGTTGACAGAACTTAGAGAGTACGACGGGGCCTTGGGGCGAACTATCAGATACAAAATGCCGGCAGCAGCGCCGCTGACTATGATAAGGCAAATAAGAGCAGCGATCACGGAGCAGCAACACCTTCGCATTAAGCGGCGACGGATGGGACGGCGGGCGTAAACCTTGGCCCTGTGCGCATGCTCGGGCGGGGGCTGACGAAGAATCTGCTCCTTCGGTATTTGAATTATGTACGTCTCGTTGGGAACCGATGATTCCCGGGAAAGGAACGGGGAGGTATCTCGGTCTTGATCCTCCGATCCCGCATCGGATTTATGTTCGGGATTATGGAACGTGAACGACGGGGGGTTTTCCAACGGATGCACACGGCCCTGCGTCGCCATTGCGGATTAATTTGTTTTCCTTTTCTTCTTTAATCTTACAATCTGTTGTTGTTAGAGAATGGAGGTGTTTTTTTTGGCTGGTGAATTTGAGGGGTTTTGGAGGGAAATAGAGAGAGAGAGAGAGAGAGAGAGAGAGAGAGAGAGAGGAAGATTGAGAGAGAAAGTATTGAGGCTCAGTCTTAAGGAGTGAGAGAGGAAGCCACGCGGAGTAGACTTCATCCAAATGTTGAAAAAAAATGGTGAAGTTGTGTGCAATTATGCGAATTTCAGTACTCTGAAATTCTTTGTATGAATTTGTTATTTGTAATAAGAGATGCAAATTTTATTTTTTTTTATTTAAGGGCTCTCAGTAACTTTGACATTTATTTATTTTTAAATATCTCTTGAGTGACTTAAATTTATATTTCTTCGTAGAGAGATAAGACATATCACTACTGTGCTAAGTCTATAATTCATAAGAAATACAAATTAGAGAATATTAATTAATAATTATGCAGTTTATGCTCAAGATAACATTTGAATTAATTAAGATGTTTAAAAATGCTATAATAAATCTACCACTTTGTTGAAATAAGTTGATCAATTACAGAAAAGAATGAATTGCAAAAAGAAAATTGTAATTTTATAGAATTGGTTACAATTGTAGATGGAATTGTTGAGGAGAGAGGGGGGGGTTGAGAAACGGTCCGACTGCGTTTCAAAATCACTATGAAGACGATTTAAAATTGACGTTAAATACGATTTAAATGTGATTTTAAAATGATTGTAGGCTGAGACAAACATTTTATTATTGAATTGACCGATTTGGCCCTGGACCTTTCTTTCCTCAATAGACAGAATTTGGGTGCACCCGGTGCACCATCTCAGACTATATTATGAGAATGATTTGAGATGAGTTTGTGGGACCATATTTCAAAATTCACAAGTGGACCAATAAATAAGCCCTAGTCATGCGCCAATTCTCAGGGGTTTCTCTTCAAATTGGTCAGATATGATTACATGAATTCGTGCGCTGCATTCATGAAAAGATAAATTATAAATGTATATATGGTATATATGGTATGTATGGTATCTTTGATGAATTGTTCAATTAATGCAAGAAATGGAAGTTTTTTTTTTTTCTCTTTGAGATGCCGATCTAAATAAGTAAAATAAGAAGAAAAAAATTAGTATGATATCATTGTTTTATGGTTAATTGATGCATGACCTATGATTGAGAACTTCATAAATATTTAACAAATTTAATAAAAAAAAAATAAAAAGAACAGGTTTTTATTACAAAATCGCCCAAATTTGAAATGGCACCTGGAGAATACGGATAAGAATATACCAATTTTTTTCATTTTGACAAATAAATTACTACAATAGGTTAAATTAATCAATATCCTAAGCATCCTACAAATCATTAACCTCTTCCATTAAAAAAAAACTTATAATTATATAAGCCAACTTCGTCATCCTGTAATTGGATTCCAGTTAAGTGCCAACGGGCCTTCAAGATGAGATCTTCTGTGGCGGATGCCGTGTAGTAAATGGTATAACAAGTGACAAACATCAGGTCATATGGTGTTAGATGACATACTTATTGTGGTTTTATCTGTCAGTGACTCGCCACATGGAGGAACATACTTCGTATGCTCACAGGGAATCCAGAAACATAAACTGAGACGTGATTAAAATGCCTACTGGCTGTAGTATATATTCCTAGTTCCGCCTATTTTTTTTCCATCTATTTTACTTGGTTTTAGTGTTTATTTTTGGAAGGACCGTGTATCTGGGAATACCATCCAATAGGAAATTCCTTTTGATGTTGGTTTTATACTTTACACACACAGAACCTTTCAAACACATAGTGTATTTTCTCAATTTGTGTATTGTGTGTGTACCTGTTAAATACTACAGCTTGTACTCACAACTGTCTTCTTGCAAGCTAGCACTGGTCGTGCCTGGTATGGCTGACAACTACTTCCTTCAAAAACCCTAATTTTCTTCTTCCTTTTTTTTGTCTTTTGTTTGACCCAATTGTCAGAGATCATTGTCACCAGAGACAACTGCACCCAATATAATTAAAGTTGATTGTTCAACGCTTTTCAAAGAATTTATTATTTGAGCAAAAGCCCCTAGACTTTATGAAAGAAAATTACGCCAATGTATTTAGAATTGGTCAATTATCAGAGAGACTTATAGAAAATGAAAAGTTAAATGATCCACAGCGCCTCAATTAAACTTTAAAACCATAAACAATTGACCTTTCAATTGTTAGAAACAGTAGCAACTAGCTAATAATCCATTACAGATTATATGTAGATGGAGTTCAAGCCGACTTGTTCTCAGGTAAACCAAGGCCTCTAGGTTATGGTTATAAAATTTGGAATCATAATTATGCTATCAAATCAGTTCCCAGGAAGGGGCAAAAAGTATTAAAACAAGGAAAAACAAGACAGGTATTAATTAGTACAGTCCGGTACAGACTGTACCAGGTGAGTAACCTGCTCGCTATTCAAGCAGAGCAACATTGGAGAAACAAACAAAAAAAATTCAAACTTTTTTAAAAAATAGCACATAAAACATCTAATATACACAAAAAAATACTATGCGAAACCAAAGTGGCATGTAACTGCACTTAAAAGCAGTTATGCTTTTTGGGATCTGGTTCTTGCCCTTCTAGAAGGCTCCACTGTGTTCGATGGTTCAGGTTTGCATGCCCTGTGCCTTTTTCTCTGATTCTGACTTTGGTCCTGGCCTGAGTCACACTCCTCAACTTTCGTGCTTCTGAGGTTCCTTCGAACAGGGTTAGCAGATGCAATTTGGCTTTCATCAGGTGAAGTTGTGTTATTTTCATGTATTTCTACCGATTCATATTCGGACAATGCCCACTCAGTACCACAACCAGGACAAGCTCTCGAACCCTGCTTGATGCATTTAAGAATACTTTAGAGAACAATAATATCAAGTTATATTGCCAATTTCTGTTTGTATGTTTTCCCGAGATCTTGCTCCTCAATCAGTTTAGTCCTTGCTACTCAATTGATTTTTGTTTATTTAATTTCTGGTAATCCAACTCTAAAATTGGGTTTAGTAGAGGTGTAAAAAGAATCAGGCATCAAAATGGATAGTTAGCCACATTTAAGGGATAAAAGTGCAATCTGCAATGTGCTTTTGTTACAACAACTTAAAATGAAAAAAAGAGGTACCATTCTATTAGAAAATTTCTTCTTCAGACAGTAATCATGGATTCTGATGGGACAGCCTTCCTTTGGACAAACAGAGGCCTGTTAAAACAGGAAAAAAGTTTTACTTCAAAAAATAAAAATAAAACAAAAAAAGATGAGTACAAAATGAAATATAAACAAATGACCTCAAGTGTTCAACCTAATTAATTCTGATGCACATTTGGTTGAGGTAATACTTAATACAGAAATACATGAAAATTGAGTCAACCTTGGTGACATTTCCAAAATGAGTCAACAAAACACTAGATCAGGTATGCTGCAATACTAGAGTTAAGGTTTTCATGGAAATATGACAAAGAACTAAACACATAAACAGATTAAGTTGTATGTACCAATACCAGCATACCTTGACACCAGCCTCATTGCAGACGTCACAAGAAGGAACCTCGTTGGTACGGAACCAGCCTCTAAGGTCAAAGAAGGATCTGATTCCAAGGCCAATCTGGTCAGAGGAAGTCTGACAAAGCCACTTATCCTTTATTAATTCTTGTAATGTTTTTTCCTTCTGAGACATGTTGAAGAGTTTAAAAGCAGTTGGGAGCTTTGCACCATCTTGTGAAGCCTGACCCAGTACAATCTGAAATGAAGACCCCATTAACATTATTTTCTTTTATGTCAGGAAAGAACTTGCCGAAAAAATGGAGGTCTTTTTTCACTGAAATTGCCACATGTAACTTATCACCTATACTTCATAAATTTCAAAAATCAATAAAAAGTACCAAAAGTGACACCAAGACAGACCTAATATAAATAAGCAAATAACTCTACTCAAATTAATTCAAGGTGCTATCAGCTTGTAATGCAGAGAACTACATTACCAGATTGGAACCATGATAAGAAAAAACCAAATGCCAGTAAAGATTATCAATTGATAAAAAAAAAACAGATGGCGCATTCTCAGGTAAAATGGGATGTTATCAATATTCCGCATCTATCTGTGTCTGTTAGTGTGTTTGGATGGTCAGGTGGGTCTTTGTTGGGTCCATGGTTTGGGGTATATTTACTCTGTAAATATCAAGATTCAGCAAGAATTACACATCACGCTTGCCAGATCGGAATAACAAAGAAGAAATCCTTGGCATAATACAAAGCTACTAAGAAAAGGTGCTTCATGACCTATGCTAACTATATAACATAAAGAGGGGTAGTTAAAAGAACTAAAAAATATGAAATAGTTCCAAGTTGACATATTACCTGATTTTCAAGACGGACATTAAGAGCATCTATATTAGATATAGTTCCTTCTGGTCCTGCATCGTTAACTATAGCTTCAATCTATAACAGTAAATAACATAGTATAAATTCCTTCATCAGGACTTCATGAACAATGCATACATCTAGTACAAAAGTAACAAGACCATTTCAGACATTTGAAATACCATCACATCACTTCTCCCCAAATATATACATATGATTTGCCATATTTGCAAAAATTAACAACATTTTTCATATGTGCAATAGGGTTTAACATATTTGAAACTTTGAATTCTATTAAAACCGTACAAGGAAAATGAGTCAATTTCCCTAACAATATGTTATTTATCCAATTGTTATTCCAACTGGTTCATATAATTTGCGGCATGAAAATGAACATGACCTGGTTTCTGTTCAATTCATGCCTTTAAAAAACGAAAGCAGAAGTTACTAGAAATTGGGAAATTTTGTCAACACATAATTAATTCTGCCTTTCTCATCACCCTCAACTAATAATCAGCTACGTTTCCAACTCTCATAAAGGAAGAATTGTTCCAAGTCGCAAATCAGACAAGAATTTGGCACAATTTACGAAGGATCTTTACAAAGTTGTAAATGGTAAATAGTTAATTATTTTAACAGTATATAGCTTACCAAGCCCTTGTAGAAGGCAATTTGAGGAGCTGAATATTTAGTGCCGAGTTTTGACTCTTCATCGGCTACATTATTCACCACACCATAATATACCTTGCCATCGTATTGATTTTGACATGCTCTCAGCTCAAATTGCACGTAGGACAGCGCCTCATTTATTTTCAGAAGAGCTTCGTTAAATATCGTGTTGTATTTCACTGTTATTCAGAATGCAGAGTTGAAATCATACTGAAATTTTAATAACAATTGTATTTGTACCCACTTTGGTGATGTTTATTTTGCATTGGGAACCTGAGAGATCTTTGATAATGCTTATTTTGCATTGGAAACCCTGCCTATCCAAAAAAAATGACAAGAAAGGGAAATTTTGGATGATCTGAGAAAAATTACCCCATTTCCTAATCAAAACAATTGTAATTCTACGATCTTCTCAAATCTTGAACGATTCAAACAAAGGGGTGTGTGTGTTGGGGGGGGGGGGGGGGTGGCAATTCATCCAAGAAGACTCAAACTTGTATTCTAAAATTCCAATCAAAAGATAGATTAGTTTTCCTGAGAAACGAGTGGAACTTCCAAAAATCAAAATTGGAGGAAAAAACAAAACAAAACCTGGATTCTTTCCGCTAACGCCAATGAAAACCTCATGGAACTCCTCCTCCTTCAAGGGACCGCGAGACAACAGCGCTTGTATTAGCGTGTGGTACCTCCACGTAAGATTAGTCATCACCTCCTCCTAGAATAAATAGATCGCGCAAAAGCATAAACCCTAATTTCGGATCTAATCGCGGCCGTACGAAACCAAAACCCTAATTTGAGAGAGAGAGAGAGAAGGGAGAAAAGAGGGGAGGGGGAGAGAAATAAGGCGGGAAGATGAAATCCTCTGACGAATAATAGATCAAGAGGAGAAATGGAGAAGATGAGGAAAGTGGAGATTGTTTTTATTCGCTTTGGCGGGAAGGAAAAACGAAATTTTATTGGAGGAGGAGGAGGAGAATCTAAGCGCTCTTATCTGCTGGAGAAGTGGAAAGTGGAGAATCAAGGAGAAACCCAATGCTGTCGCTCATTTTTCCCGATTTTACAGATGGGTCCTTGTATTTCTTGTATTCGTTTTTCCGTTCCTTATTTTTAGATGAGGGATACGATGATGATGGTATAGTCATTGGTGTCACATAAATGATAAAAAAATTAAATTTTAAATAATTATTTATTAAATTTTTAAATAATAAAATTAATTAATTGGATATTTTGTATATATCATGTTATATAGGGAGTTTTGCTAATGTGTTATATACAGCTGAAACCCTAACGATTTAAATTTTAAGTTTTCATATTTGAAATTTCGATTTAAGTAGCTCAATAAATTTTTCATATCAAAATCTTATAGAATATCAAAATTTACCATTTCTAGAATTTTTTTTAACTATTTTTTTCGAATTTTCAAAGATAACCTTAATTGACATATAAATATTTTTTATTTTTATTTATTTTTGAGCCAAATAAAGCTATCTTTAAAAAAAAATTTTAAATAGTTAAAAAAACTCTAAAAATGGTAAATTTTGGTATTCTATAATATTTTGATATGAAGAATTTATTGAGCTACTTAAATCGAAATTTCGAACATGAAAACTTAAAATTTGAATCATTAATGGTTCGGCTGAAACGCTAACGATAACACATCAGCAAAACTCGTTATATAAGTATATAAAAAATTACATCATTTCAACTTTATTTTATTATACATCAAGCACTAACAAAAATCAATGGATCAAATTTTGTGATTTAATTCACTTTCTTGATAGCTGCCGGAATAAAGTTAAAATTCAATATTTTTTTATATGCATGTTATTGAGATAAATTAGAAAATATCTAATGTTTTACATATATAAATTCAAACATAAATGATAAAGTCAACACCTTCGACACCAATGATCATGGTTATTGAATCTCTTGATAACTATTAACTTCACAACCTTTACAATAAATTTTCAAATATTTTAAAAAATTCTTAAAAATAGAAAAAACTATACAAAAATATTTTTTTTAGCTTATAGATTGATTGTGTTTCGATTTTCATATGATTTAAGGGTTATTTGATATTTCATCAAAAATCATTAAATTTAGATTGTTATAAATTTTATATAATTTTGACTGTTTTTTTATAAACAATCAATAAGTTCAAGAATATGCCTATAATTTTTTCTATTTTTATAATTTTATTTTGAATTTACTTGAAAAATCATTGTCAAAATTATCAAGTTATTAGTTGTCAATAGATTTAAGTTGACAGCTAGGACTTTTTTTGTAATGAACCTTCAATTAATTAATTAAGTTGCTTACGGGCCTTCAATGTCAAACTAAAAAAAAGAAAAAAAGATTGAATAGCAAGGTAGCATAGTAGTAATAGGTTATGCTCCTTTATAGAGAGAAATAAGTTCAAATTTCATAAAAAATATTTGAAAAGAAATTCTGAAAATAGGGATAAAGATTTCACCTCTTTTGTTAAATTGAACAATTCAGGCTAATTAAATAGGAAGTACTTGACATAATTTGTGTAAAATTGAGCTACTTTCATACCAAAAAAAGAAAAAAAGAAAAAAAAAAGGTCAAATGATGCTTGATACTTTATTCTCACAATCACTAAAAGAGTTTTTAATTGTGAAACATACAAAAAAAAAAAAGAATTAGTCTTTTCTTTTTTTTAAATAAAATAAGAATCAAATCCACCTCACACCACTGCAAGAACTTGTCAATTTTAAATAGTTCCATTGCAATGCACATTTGCACCCACATTTTTTTTTTTATTTTTGACCAACCAACAAATTTTGTACTAAACACTAAGCATCCATAAGTGTTACAAAATTTAGCTATGAATTACATGACACACATCTCAATTGATACTTACAGATAAGATAATCTCACAGATAAAGAATTAATTAGTAGCACATCACATAAATCATGGACAAAATTAGAAGGGAGTTGATATATAGATACTGTTATTGATATCATCATTGATATGAACTTTGTTATTCAGATTAAATAAATTGTTATTCATGTTAACGATTTTATTATACAACTTATTTGTATAATATTTTTATTATTCAACTTAAGTGAATTATTATTTACATTGATGGTATTTGAGTTTAATAATAAACTACTGTCTAAAATAAATTACATAATAAAATCGTTAACATGAATAATAACTCACTTAATTTAAATAACAAAATCGATATCAATGATGATATCAACAATAGTATCTCCCAAACATTTTCCAACTTAGAAACTAAGCATAGAGGATTTGCAATAGACAGTAGTTTTGCAATAGACAGATGCCTATAAAGGTTTTTGCTTAGATTAACAGATCAACAAAAGAGGCATCATGCAAATCCTACATATTATTCTTGAACTAAACTTACCATCATAACTATTAAGTACACACAAGAGTCAAACTACTACACTTAGTAGAGCATATTTTCTACCGAAAATACCCCCCGCAGTTTGCGACACCACAGAGGCATTTCCTAGCTCGAACTCCTCTACCGTTGTAATCATACGTCAGTTCGGTCATAGGCGGAATGTGTTTCATGGCGAAAAACATGACATGCGAGTACTGGTCTCCGTACCGCACCAGCTGCCAAAACAGATTTGGGTCACAACTGTGATTGATGAAGCGCGACACATTTCCCATCTCTTTTGCATTTATCATCACTGGTACTGGCACCGGTAGCGGCACCTGCTCAGGCTCATAACACTTCTCATCCCCTGTATTTTCTCCTCTTTCCTCAGCCAGCTCCATACCCTCATTCCATTTCAACGCCTTCTCTCCCGGGTCAATTGCACAAAACACATACTCGTTCAAAATCCACTCCTTGCTGTCCGGGTCTAGGCTGTCCAATCTTTTGCCCGCAAACTCGCACACAAAAGAGCCGGCACGAATTGGGTCCCATGACCGGAGACCCCACCCACGATTTTCAGTCCGAAAAACCTCGAAATGTAGCTTGATACCCCTCTGTGTGACTCTATTTCGGCAATTAACCGAGCACTCACAACTTGAGCCGCACTCATATAACACTGGCAACCGTTTGATCAACAGACCCGTCGAGCTATAAGGAAGCCAACCTCCATTATTTATCGCGCAATAACAACTGCCATCAACAGGAGAACACAGGGTTTTGCACTTACAACTTGCCGACACCATGTCCTTCACTCTCACAGTTTGTTCATGCACAATCCCGGCGACATATGTGAAATTATCGGGTTCAGGTTCATCATCCACTTCATTCACAACGATAATGGGTATACTCTCCACACCCGATGACAGATCAAAAGTTAGTACCGTCCCTCTAGAAGACGGTTCCTTTTTCCATTCCTCCGTCAATTTCCAAACAGCAAATCCATCAGGCTGGCCACTTTCTTTCACTAGATGATGCTTGAAAGTTCCACGTTTCGTGTTGGTGTCCTGTTCGTACCATGAATCCCGGATCTTGTACAACCCGTCATAGATGTAAACCTTGTTTGCGGGGATGAACGGGTCCTTTCTACTCCTTATAACCCTGATTGAGTTTTGCCGGAAATAGCTTCGTTTCATGGCATAGTTTCCTCCCTCGAGCTTTTGGTCGCTTCTCTTCTCACCATTCCTACCTTTTCCCCCCTGGCCGCTGTACTCCATCTCACCAATCTTATTGTCTTTATTGTTATATCCCCCAGATGACACAATGGCTATGGCGATCAAGTCGTTATCATCATCTTCCATGTGATCTATCCCTCCCATGGGGGGCAAATGCAAGCCCACAACGCGCATCTCCATCCTGAAATAGAAAATGTCCCCAACCTCCACGCCCGGCACGGCACCGACCCGCTTATTCTTGTTTGCCATCAAATCATTTGCATTCATGATCATTTCTGCTTTCATGTCGGATCGCTTGTTCACACGATCTGTTTCACTGATTTGCTCCAGCCTGCGCCTGAGTGCATTGAAAGTTGCCAAAGTCGCCTCCACATGAGCCCTATCTCGAGTCGCAGCATTGGATGAAGAAGCCAACAAAACAGGATCACTGCTTGGGCTCCTTACCACCAGTTTGGCTTTCTTGCTTGCTGTTTTTTCATCTGAGATAGGAGTTTTGCATTTTTGGACCCGACCCGGCTTGTGTGCACTCCCAAAAGCATACAATATTGGTTTAAATTTACCCCTCGCAGCAGTTGGCTTCTTGGCATCAAAACCGGGTGGGACTGCTAGTACAACCGGGTCTAATGGGTCGGTGTGAGGTGGGGTTGGGAGGATGTCCAAAACCAAAGGTACTGGTTTGGCTTCTTCAATTTCTTCTGACGAGGCTGCAGGCGATGAGGTTGTACCTTTTTCTGTTAACATGGTTAATGTGACAACTGCACATTGTAGGCAAAAGAAAAATATTTAGTTGATTATAATCTCAAACTAGATTGTCAGACCTGATACTGGTATGATTATTGGTAATAGGATAATAGCATATAACTTGGTCGTTAATCAAGCCGACAGATAAGGGTTAGAGGACGATATCCGTACACTGGTAAGTCTGATACTCTACCAGTACATACCGTTTGTCAGACAAAGAGCATGTAAATAATCTGTGGTTCACATCTTACAATTCTCCCTCTCTCTTAATGAAGAAAAATAAAAGAAAATCTTCCTTTTAGGACTGTACAAATCCAGAGTTACAAAATATTTTGAGATGAAAATTCCATGTATGTTGAAGAAAGAAATGTGTAAACTACATGAATTAGTAACTTCTTGAAAATCTTTTACGACTTTCTTGTTAAATTATTTTGACAGTTTAAGCTGAGAATGTCAACAGTAAGCATACCAGAACAATAAATTGCAACAATTTTTGACAAAAAAAAAACAATTACTGCAATATTAGCAATCAATGATGCAAAGTTTGGTGTAAGATAACGTTGCTAACAAATGCATTATTCAGATAAACATTCTATTTATTACGAAAAGAAACAACAAGTGAAGAAGTCAAATGAGTTGAATAAAGAAAGAGCAAGAACCTGATCTCAGAGATGAACATGCCTCTAGAAGCTTTTATGACAAGAAACAGTCTTTGTTTTTCCTCTTACTGTCACCTTGCAAATTTTACAAAGAGATGTTTTCTTTCTCTTTGTAAAGATGAAAAGACAGGAGCAGTGACACAATAAGCTAACGGAGAGAATGAGAGAATTAACCTGACAGGTTATATAAGCACTGAGATTTCTTTGGTAAAAAAGTAATTAGAAAATTAAGCTAAAAAGAAGAAAATAAATCAGTGGAGAAAAGCCCACGTTGCAATGCTTCTGTTTTTATGAGAAACCTTGTAACTGTTTGTTTTCCTTTTCTTTTCTTTTTGCTTTTAAGTTGGTGAGAGCATAGCATGGTTTTAAACAGTGAAATATTATGTGCTTTATTGCATATATTTTAGCCTTTAATATTTCTTATGGAAATTCAGCCTTCAATTAATTTACATATACAAATATCAGCAAGCAAGCATAAACCCCTTGACCGAGATGCATGTACCTCTAAGTGTTCCAGCTTTTGGCTAAATCCCCGTTTTCAATTTTAAAAAGAAATGTGCATTCTAATTACACTTAAAAATATATATTATTTTTTAAAAGTATTTATACAAGATGATATATACAGTAAGTATAAACATTTTTTAAGAATATTGTATTTTTAAATAAACTAACCTTCCATACAATTTCAACTTCTATACAGTCTATTACAAAAAGATTTCTATTTGCTATTCAAAAAATATTTAATTTCATGTATAAATATTTTTAAAATAAATATAATTATTTCTGTGGTGCAAATAAGAGATGTAGATAAGAGAAAGAAAGAAAAAAAAAAAGCATTCCAAAATTGGCAAGCTCCACTTACCATTAAATTCGATAATTAGGTCTGATTTGAGAATAATGCATAGCAAATCAACACCTTTCCTGATAAATGGTGATCATGACTCATGAGAACATCTTTTAGGAAATAATCATGAGAAATAGTAATCAAATAAGTTTCTAAACACTGAACTTAGATGTGAATGTGATAAATCGGCGGTGTAAAATTGTGACTATGATCCTTCCACCATATATAGTATCACAAAGTTACATTAAAAAATGTAGCATCGTAATTTCACAATTTACTAATATTAATCGTGAATGTTATATCAAAAATGATTTGTTATCAATATATTATTCAAAAGTTAGGTACGGTTAAGTACGCGCCAAAAACAAAATTAGAAAAGAAATTAGGAAACAAATAATGAGACCCGTGAAATAAAATTACCATGGCAGAGAAGAAAAATATGGATATGCATTTCTATGTTGTAGCAAGTTAATTTGATAGAATATCAATAGTTACAATCAACCCAGAAAAAAAAAACTTAAAAAGTGCCTCAAGCCTCAAAAGGTAGTATTTACAACAGGCTGAGAGATTTGGAGTACAAAACACCTCACACTGATAACACATCAGTAGCACATACTCCCCAAAATACCAAAATATAATAAATAACATTCATTTTGATTTTTCATCGGGCGGCCAGTCGAGAAATTTCCTTCCTAACAGAGAAGGTGGCAGGTAGGTCTGTGCTGAACAATCGGCATGATCGGGCGGATACAGGTATCCCTTTCCGTATCCCAACTGATCCATCAATTTTGTTGGTGCATTTCTCAAATGCAATGGTACCCCTTCATTCCCTCCCACCGACTCCTTCACTGCTCTCTTTGCCTCGTTCAGTGCACGATACACAGCCACGGATTTAGGCGCCAGAGCGAGGTATGTCACACACTGGGCAAGGCAGACGTCGCACTCAGGCATGCCAAGAAAATGACAAGCCTGGTAACATGCCACTGCCTGGTTGAGTGCAGTGGGGTCGGCAAGGCCGATGTCCTCTGAGGCAAAACGCACGAGACGACGAGCGATGTAGAGCGGTTGTTCACCAGATTCTAACATTCTCGCAAGCCAGTAGATCGAAGCATTAGCATCACTCCCGCGCATGGATTTGTGGAGTGCACTGATCAGGTTGTAGTGCTCCTCGCCGGCACGGTCATAGGCCAAGTGCTTGCATTGCATTGCTTCTTTGATATGGTCAAGTGTTACAGAAATGGTGCTGCCTGAAAATTTCAAATGCTGATTTGATGCAAAACTATAGCAAACCAGACAATTGCTGCTTTTATCAGTAAAGGCATAAACTGGTACATACCAAATGTGAACCTGTTTCCCTATATCCAGTCCAGGTCGGGACTTGCTGCTCGTTTTATGACAATACAAAAATATGCACTTTTTATTGCTCATCAAATGAAACAGATTTGACTGGCAATTTTCAATGTAATCATGGATAGTTAGTTATATACTTATTACTGATCTGGCAAGATGATTTATTTGCAATTGTTATGTGCAATTTGATAAGATTTGATAAAGAGTCGACAGTAATCAAACAATTACCATCAGACAACTCAGTTGTACTCTTGGCAGCAAGGGACGCTGCAACCTCGAGTGCATTTAATGCAACTCGAGCATCACCATCACAATTGACCGAGAGAAAATCAACAGCCTCATCTGACACAGACACATCGGTCCCACCAGTGGTGAGGCACAGCCCTCGGTCCCAGTCTGAAACCGACCGAAGCAGCATCGTCTTAACATGCTCCGGCAAGAGCGGCTTCAGAGTGAGCACACGACACCGTGAGAGGAGAGGCGTGGAGAGGTGGAAGGAGGGATTTTCTGTGGTCGCTGCCAGGAGGGCAACTGATCCATCCTCCACTGCCGGTAGTAATGCATCCTGTTGAACCCGCGAGAACCGGTGTATCTCATCTATGAAAAGAACCGTGGCACGGGTCGATCGGGTGCGCCGAGCCGACTCGATCGCATCTCTCAAGTCACGAACGGTGGATGAAACTGCCGAGAGTGGCACAAGCCGGGGTTTCAACGGGAGTGAGACGGCAAGTGCACGGGCCAGGGAGGTCTTACCACTTCCAGGTGGGCCCCAGAGGATAACGGAGGGGAGGAACTTGTCAGAAGGGGAGCGAAGGAGGGAGTTCGGTCCAAGGAGGTGATCTTGACCGAGAATCAAATCGAGTGTAGCTGGTCGCATCCTCTCTGAGAGAGGTGCTAGATGCGGCTGTTTAAGGGAAGGGGAAGGCGTCTTCTCGGATTGGTTAGATCGCTTAGTGGAAAGAGAAGGGGACATGGAAGGAGAAGGAGTCTTTTCGGATTGGTTAGATCGCTTAGTGGAAAGAGAAGGGGAAGGGGAAGGGGAAGGAGAGGAGGTGAATTGGGAATGGCAGGAGAAGAAGCGAGAGATAGTGGATTGGGAATGGGGAGTGGCGGTGGTGGAAGGGGGAGGAGAAGGGGAGGAAGAAGGAGAGGGGGTTTGGGAGAGGATCCAATCGGCGGCGGCGGCGGCGTCGGGAGAATGGCCGCCGGTGGCGGCGAGGGCTTTGGCGGCGAGGTCGCGGGAAAAACCCATGCTGAGGAGCTGCTCCATGGAGGCAACGCGCCAAAAATTAGCAAAGGCACAGTGGTGGGAAATGAAACTTTTAGAAAGGGAAAATTTCATATGTATCAATTATAAAATATAAAAGAATCGAAATTGTTGAGCGTTCAATTCTTTTTTTTACTATCCATCCATCAATCCATTATTTTATTTATTATTTTATTTATTATTTTGTTTATTAACGTTAATTATATATCTATCCATCTATTAATTATTTTATTCATTAATGTCAATTATATATATATATGTTAAATAAAAATATATTATTATTAACTAATAAAATTTAATTATTTTATATATAGAAAATATATAAAATGTATATAAAATGATTAAATTTTGTTAGTTAATAATAATATATTTTTAATTAATAGATATATACTTGACGTTAACAACGAATAGATGGGTGGACAGTGATGAGGTGGACTCATCTCAATGCTCATAAAGAATTACGTATTGTTATTTCTAAAGTTTTTAGTATGATATTTATTTTTTTCAAATAAGAAAAACTTTAGTATATGTTTTTTTTTATGTTATTCGTATCAGTCAATTATTTATTTCATATCCTTGTTTGTATTAATACAAGTATTATTTTGAATTTTGATATTGTTTAATATCCGTATTTGAATTTGTACAGCAATCATGCCACACATAATTGTTTAATATCCGTATTTTTATAAAAAAAAATATTAAAAATACGTTTGGAAACAAATTTTCAACATCTATCCCTCCTATTTTTATAATTTTCCATTCAATTTTCTTATTTATTTAATTTTTAATATTATTATTCTTAAATAAAAAAAATCAGTCTTTAATGAGCTGTCTACCTCTTAAGAAAGGAAAAAGTAATTAAATATATACTTTTTTTCTAAACGAAGCCTTTTTCTCCAAGTAAAAAGTTTATTCACATTTTTATCGCTTATGGTAATATTTTACTCTTTAATTGAAGAGATATTTTTACGCTCTGTTAGATCTATATCAATGTAAACAAACCTTGTAGCGTAGTGTGAAATGAGAGGCATTTGTAAAGGGAACAGGTAAGAGAACTGACCTGATATGGAACAAGCATCAAATTATTAAGTATAAACTATGTATTGAACGAAAGGTTATAATAATTTTGTGGATGACATAGTCAATATAACCCAGGGAGATTCTGGCATTTAGCTTATTTGCCTCTAATAACAATTTTAAGCAGCATTTGTGTTTCCTCCATCACTGTCACGGCAATAGCAATCACAGTAGTAAGTTAACAGTTTCCCAGTTCCTGGCACACCTTGAAAGTAAACAAAAATAGCTTCTAAATTACATAAAATATAACAATAATATTAAAGGCAGAAGCAACAGCCTCTTATAGCAAAACAACAGTTAAAAAGTTACAACAGGAACTTGAGTTCCCAAACACATCTACCGATTAACTACTAGAAAACTGTACATATATTTCCCTTCAAAAACCCTAATCAAGAAGCCATCTCTGATCCGTCATCAAAGCAACCGGGATTAATTGTTATACTCTTTGTGCAGTTGTCAGTTTTGTAAATTCCAACTAGCCGATCAGCCAACTCAAACATATTGTTTCTCAGACTATGATAACAAAAAAATAGAAATTAACTTTTATTAGTGCATGAAATAAACATAACTACTGTAAGTCCCACCCAAAAAATTTGTATTACATACCTGATAATAATGAACTGTGCATCTCGTGTCCGGTCCTTCACATAATGCCCCACGATTGAAACATTCTTGAAATCTAGAATAATACACATGAATTAAAACCCCCTCAAAATAGATGAAGAAACAACAGAAAGTAAGAGAAAGAACAAACCTAAAGCGGCATCAATTTCGTCCATCACATACAAAGGAGTAGGCTTATAATGGTGAAGTGCAAACACCAAAGCTAGAGAGCTTAGTGTCTATCAACAAAATAGAAAAGTTCTTTTTAAGAAAAAAGAAAAGCAGCAAAACATTCTAAGGATATTAGTTCAACAGTCAGGAAAGTTACCTTCTCACCACCAGAGAGATTCGCGATATTTTTCCAGCTCTTTTTTGGGGGTCTCACACTAAAAACAACCCCCTCAGAAAATGGATCGAGTGAATCAACGAGCTCCAATTCAGCATCTCCTCCTAACGTAATCATCTGCCAAGTTTCAAAAATATAAGATGCTATCACCAGCTCTAACATTTAAAAAACAAAGCACATTTATTCTCTGCAAAAGCAAATACCTGATACATCTCTTTTAGCTTCAGAGAAATAACATTAAACCCCGCCATGAACTCATCCAACCTGACAACACAGAAACAATACTCAATCAATTAATATACCACATCATGTGAAATCTTTTTTCCAAGTTAATTAACAAAATGTACTGCATAAAACTAAGGTTTCACAATTAAATTTATTCATTAGTAGCGGTGTCCCTTTTACTAGCTCAGTTCTAAGAATTAAGGTTTTCTGATAATAGTAAATGGTCCTGGCAGGAAAGAAGTTTGAAAATTACCTCTTTTTCTTCAGACCATCATACAACTTCTTAAGTTCATCACGCTCTAATGTTGCAGCATTTAGTTCTTTAACTCTTTCATTGTACAAGCCAGATTTCCGTCGATACCTGGAGTAACCAACAAAACCTCATGAGCATCTGCTTGAATTGTTTTCTTCTTTTTTTCGTTCTTCTTGTTTTTTTTTTTTTGAACCCAATATTTCGCTGTGTTTCTAAGAGACACCCAGTAAATGCCATGTATGTAAGCTACATCAGCTGACAGGTACTATGAAAAAGACATTGTAGCAAATTCTGGAAACTTTGTAGTAGTCCAAATTTACTTGGATTAAAATTACTGGGTACTAACTTTGGATGAGCTAACTAAACAAACAAATGAAGGAATAATTTTAGCCACTTATTGCTGGAATTGCGCTCAAGAGTCCACACGCATGAAAACTTGGGTGTTAGTTGCAAGCATGAAAAGTTTCAGTTTTTTTTTTTTCCAAATAACAGTTGGTTCAACTTTATTATTGGATGTCAAAAACAATTACTCTGCGATAGCATCAAGGTTTGGACTCATCTCCTTCAGTTGGCTTTGGAACAACGCTACCATCTCTGTGGCTCTTTTCAAAACGCAATCTTCTTTTAGTGATTCATCAGATAATGTTGCTTCCAGCTTCTCAGGATCAACCACATCTTTTTGTATCCTTTCACCAAAATATATTTAAAAAATTATTTAAAAAGAAAATACTGTCAAGAATAAGCCTTTGAACAATAAATTTCTTTTGGAAATGGCTGACGTAACCATTCTTTGAAACTCATTCTTGGAAAGGTAGAATTAAGGAAAAATAGAAATTTTTGTGGGTAATTCTGTAAAATCTCAGATCACTGTGGTCCTAGAAAGCAAAAGATATCAAAACAAGTATTATGTCTTATCCACTCTTAAAAAATAACAAATTATCCTGCACTGTCATTTCTTGCTCTGCCATTTACCTAGAGATGAGACGGATAAAGGAGGGACAAATTGGGCTTCTTTTGACAAAATGGGAATGATGAGGTTGCATGTGTGGTACTAGTGATATTTTGTGTGAATATACCTGATATTGTCTATGCTGCTGGATTCAGGACATTTCACCTTTATCAAGGGGATATATGAATTATGTACTTGCCAGCATAGATGCAGAAGTACTCTATACAGTCCAGTTAAAACTTCCAAAATCCAATATATAGCAAAATACAAAGATCCAAAAGAGATTTAATAAAAACAAGGAAAATTTCACATACTGTGTCATGTGCTTGTCGAGATTAGTGTGTATATCCTCAAGCCTTCTAGAGAAAGCCTTCACCTTCATCTTACATTCCTCCACCTGCTTCTTCAGATCTTTCAACCTAAACTCTGCATCTACCTGTCTTGTATGATATAAGAATTAGTATCTGTTTATTTCTTCAATCTCTGGGTTTGGCACTGTGCCCCTTCCTATGTGAACAGGGTTTCTCTTTTGGGTACTTTATGTGTGCTTGTGGAAGAGGGGACATCTGATATGAAGTTCACCACAGTAATACCAGGTGCTTATTTATTTAAATTTTTTGGGACTAGGAACTTACCCCAGCCCCCAAAAAAAAAGCCATTTCACAGTGCCAAAGTAAAAAAAAAAAAAAGAAAAAAAAGAGAGAGAGAAGAAGAAACAAGAGAAACAATAAAAATTAGAAAATATTAAATCCAATGCTCCAAAGTGAGGCTGAAACTGACTTGCACTGTATGAATCAGCCTCCATACCGGTAAAACAGAAGCATCTCCTGGTATCAAGCTTGCATTGGTTAGTGGTACATCTATTTTTTTCCATTTGGAGGCGTTTTCAGCACAAAAGCTATGTCAAGTACATGGTGCCCAATAGCTGAAACCTATTGTTGTCATAATGCCAAGTATATTGCAATGTAAATATATGGATTATTTGGCAGAAGTAAAATGTACTAACTTCAGCTGCACGAAGCTCATGCATGGTTTTCTTCAGTTCATTGTACTTTTCCTTTGTTTCCTCCAGTATAACTTTATGTTCATTCATCATCTGACATCATCAAAGAAATATTGTATCATCAATATTCTTTTCTTTTCTTTTTTTTGAGAAGAGTAGCATTGCTACTAATTTCATTAAAGAAATTAAAATCCGAATACAAGCTCTAGTCGACTAAAGGAGAAAATAAAAAAAGGTTTTTGCAGTTACACCCAGCCAATTTGTTTGTTTGGACCTGTAGACAGTTAATTTCTGCTGTCAGGCAAGTATTTTTCAAAGGACTACCATAAAACATAAATGCAAACTCATACAGTGCAAGACAACCAATTGTATGAAGGAACTTCCAAAAAATGCAATCCCAAATCTTAGTGGTCCAAATTTCATGAGTCAGTTCACAAAAGACAGAATATTTTGCGCAATCAACCTGTGCCCAGGAAAAACTACATCCATAACAGATGAGTTCTCAAACATTGACATGTGAAAACTTACAAATACATTTCGTATTTTGCATATATCAATGAATTTACCAGCACCAAATTAATCATGATTACTCCAAAACTTTAAAAGGTTGGGATCCAATGACAATGGTGTAACTCGATAACCTTGAAGACACTTTCTCAAATTAAGTCACAAAAAAAATAAATAGAAAAAAATATAAACATGTTGTTTGCCTTATAGGTTGGTTGTGTATCAACTTTCAAACAATTTGAATGTCATTTGACAATCCATCAAATGACGTTAAATGTGGACCATTGGAAATTTCAAGTCGTTGATGTATGGTGAAACTTGCATTAAATCTAATCTTTTTTTATGTGTAAGATATGCATAATGAATAGGCTACATTTTAATTGTCACATTTCCATATTACATCTTAATTGACGGATGTCAATGGATCTGCATGCAACTTTAGATATCTAAACTGAAAAAATTATGCTTAAAATTTAAATCTGATTGGACAATCAAAGTGCCTCGTAATAGTGAAGTAAGAAGTACCTCTTGTGTTTTATGATACTTCTCTTGAACATTAAAGGCATTCTCCTGTATATCCTTGAATTCTGATGTCACCTTCTCTTTATTCTCAACCAGCTTATCTCTCTCTTTCTTTGAGTCCTCCACTCCTTTCGTCAGTTTTGTCACCAATTTCTCCAGTGTGGCAATTTTAACATTGTGCCGGTTGACGTCAGTATTTGTTTTGTCAATTTCCTATCAACATTAAAGAATCACAGATAGTAATTAAAAAAGTATTTAGCTTATTCTATGAAACTTCCTATTCACATTTGGGGCTCCATTTTTCAGAGGGGGATACAACTTTTTGGTGTCACATTATGACAAAAAAATTTATTATATCAATAATTTAATTTTACAATTCCAATTCAAAAAAAGTGAACCGTTGATCATGTTCAATATTACAAACAAAACATATGCACCCAAAATTACTGCATTTAGAGTTTGCCATGCTTCTGTAAACAAATACTCCATGTAATACCAAACAAGAAATGGTTAAAATTTTTATTTTAAAAAGTAAAATTTAAATTATTAATGTAATCTAAATTGGTGTAATGATGTGTCACAAAATAAGTGTTGTCATTTGATTCTCTCTCTTTTTCAAATGAGGTCGAACCTTTAAGATAGCTATCTAGCATTTCATAAGATCCTCGAAGACAAAACCTAAACACAACTTCTCTCAAAATGTTGATAATTTTCCTCACTTTACCAGAGGTTTGATTTTCTTCAGTAACACAAAAGAAGATTGAATATACAGAACATACAGCAAAAAGTATGGTCATAAAATTTGTTTCAGTGATGAGAAAAATGGCACATCAATGTAGAGAACTAAAAATTAAAAAGAATTCAAAATTGAGCATTAGAATAACTACAAGTTAATCTGCTTACAGATTGAATGCCAGCCACTTTTAACTTCTGATTTTTGAGCCTCTCTCCACCCACGTTTTCAATTTTTTGCTGAAGTTCTGTAGCCTACAATGATCAATGGATGGATAAAAATGTGTGCAAGAACAACTTTTACACTTGTGTGCTACCATACCTAGTCTGGTACCAAGCATCAGAAAATAAACCCTGTGGAAGGTACACTGTGAACTAACCCAAAGTGGCTAGTAAGGAGAAAAATCCCCAAGAAATTTTCAAAAACAATTCTGTTTTACAAAAAAAAAAAAAACAAAGAAACAACGATTGAAGGAGCTAGAAACTCTTTATGCCATGTAAAAATACAAGATACTCCCTATAATAGAGAGCTTCCGTCTTTCTCATACATTATTTTAAAACTATATCTACTTGATACTATGAGAGGAAGGGGGGTATATAGAGAAAGCCAAGGACTTTTTTTCCCATATCACTAAAACCCTAACCCTAAAACAAAAAATTGAAATAAAAGAAACAGTTCAATGACATAAAAATGCAAACGTTTAAATATCCTTCAGCCATTTGAAAACTAGATATGGGAAGACAATTTCAGGTCTCCAATCAACAATGCTTACCTTGTCCTTGAGTTTGCTGGAGCATTTAGTGAGCTTTTGTATCTCAGCTGTCTCAGTAGAGATAACAATCTTTAGTTCCTCAAGCCGATTTATTTCATCCTCTTTCGGTTCTGATGCAACCTTTAAGGAGTTGAGTTGTTTTTCTTTGTATATGTACTGTTCACTCAGGCTATTAATCTACATAAACAAAAAGAACAATAATATATTAATGAGTTGGGCAGGTACAAACAGTGCCATTCCCAATAAGTTCTTTTCTGAATGTTTGAATGCATATTTAGAAATGAACCCAGCATCCATACTTCATATTTGCAATTAGCAGACACATCCTTGGTACTTGATCAAATAAAACCATCAATTAAAAGTAATTAAATTAAAGAGATGACAAAGTTCTCATCTATTCTTGTAACTGTCATTTGCAGGTGATTTCCATGTGTCAGTTTTTTTAATATGGAACCTAACTTAAACATCACAAGTCTAATAGATCGGTGCTATTTGCCGTAAACTTCAGACTTTGCTGTGCCTTTCTTGCACATAATAGAATTAATGGGTGCAAATTTAAAATGTAATAAATTAGACTAAACTAAGCAAGCTTTAAGCTTAGCAATGCATTTGTTAGCTTAACATAAATTTGTTGGATGATTTTAAGGCACAAATGGGACAGTTCAGCATAATCTACTTCAAAAAAAAATATATATGCTTTTACATTCTATTTGTAAGTTTTCAAGTTCATTTTGTATAAGACCAAGAGGCCAAAAATAGTTGAAAATTAACACCCGCCGAAATAAATTGCTCAACCTTCATTTTCAACTTCTTAATCATGGATAAAACAAACAGAATATATACAAAGCTGCAACATAAAATACACAAATCATGTAGTAGATCATGATTGACCAGCGGTTCTAATTCATCGCGAAGATGAGACCACAGATTTTGAGGTTAATATCAGTGTAGCCTTAATTTAAAAAAATTATGGCTTGTTTCTTATAAGATAATACAAAACAAAGAGAGAGAGAGAGAGAAAAGCTGACTGCACAAGCACCATATTACTACTGGCACAATGACAAACAAGGAAGAGGTACCTCTTTATTACATTTGTCGAGTTCCATCTCTATTCGGGTACAGCCAGCTTCAGCTGCTTGGTATCGTCGCCTGGCATCATTAACACTCTGACGAAGATCTCTGAGTTTGCTTTCTAGCATCTCCAGCTCATGTTCAGCTGAAGAGACAGCTTCAGGTGAGATGCTATCCTTGATAGATGTCCCCATCTTGCCTCCACGAGGCTTACCTCCTCCACCACTCATTGTACCTGATTTCTCAAAGAGCGCTCCATCGAGGGTTACTACTCGCCTGAATTCTTTATTGCCACCATAAGCTATTCTAGTAGCCTTAGAGGAGAAACATAGGAGAAATAAGGGTTCCATGTAAATATTAATTCAATGTGTGAAAACTTAGGTATCAGAGGTCATTATTTTTGGCAGTATTTGCTTTGTTCCTTGCAAATTCTGAGTAGAGGCAAAGTTTAAACCATATTGACACCAACCTAACAGTTAGGTAATATTTACTAAATACAGGCATAAGGTTACAGACTTACAGTGAAGCCTCCTTTTGTAACAAAACCATATATCTTTTAAGCACATAGGGATGGGAAGGGCAAAGAGAACATTATCATGTTTTATGGGGGTGTACAGGACATTTTGTGTCCTCATGTTAGTATGATGATGCTTTCAAATTCCCCAAACATGTCTTTTGATATCGCCTAATAAAAGCTAAAATAGACGATAAAAGGCAAAAGAAGATCTGAGAATTACCTGATCAAGATTGTTTGCTACAACTGTATTACCCAAGGCTGCAAAAAAAGCCAACTTGAACCTCTCATTTTTTACCGTTACTAGGTCAAAAAGGCGTGGAACCCCCTCTGGCATTTGCAGCTTTTCATTCATTCTATGCATATGCTCCTTTTGTTTCTCCTAGATTACAATATAAAACAAGTAAAATATTAAAGTACATAGCAAGGAGATTGAGTTCAACAATCATCACACAATGTAAGTTAGAAGGCAATAGCAAGGACTGTAGTCAATCTTAATTTATTGGCCCAACTAGTAACTGTTATTACATAATTTGTTAATACTATGTTCGGTATGGCCAAGCAAAATACCATGCTTCAAAATAACAAAATGAACAATAGCATTGTTTGAGCAATCCTGTTAATTCCATAACTTCAAAATTGTGAACTCCCTCAATAAGACTCAACGACACAGACAACCACAAACAATCCCAGTAAAACCAAAATTTTGAAAATATATAAATAATGTTTAAAGAAAACCCAAACTTGTGAGATTTTCTTTTTTCAGACAAGAAATCCAAGTATGACACATGACTATGCAACCTATCCTCAAAAGGGAAGAATAAAGAAATACAATACATAAACATGTCTAAACAAGGAAGATAAGTACAAACCAATATCATGAAAGTAGCAATCCCGAGATTCTTTCTTCGAAGCAAATCAACACAAGCCTGTGCAGCAGCTGTTGTCTCAACCAAAATATAATCGAGGCCTCCACATGCTGTAGAGATAGCCACGTCGTACTTTGCTAGAAAGGAAACAAAATAAAGTTGCCAGTGTTGTAGCTGATGATAAGATGCTGAGTTAAAGTAATTAGGATAGGGAACCACCAGTAAGGTATAGCATTGAATTACTCAATTTAGCTATATACTTTTATCAGCATGGCTTGATGTTCAACACTCAAATTTTCTCTGAAACAGCCCTAAATGAAGGGCATCGAGAAGTTAAAAACTACATTAAAAAGAAGGCCAAATGAGATGATAACAATTGGTTCAACCAGCATCTAGCTATTATGCTGGAAACTGCAACTGTATAGAGTTAAGATTTGAGAGAAGAAAAGGCAATGTATATGGCACTCTATGAAATAGGAAGCTAACTAGAAACAAAACGCAGGTGCAAAAAGAGGCATAACAAATCACACACGCACACCAAAAAAAAACAAAACAAAGTTAGCATGATACCGTCAATTGCACCCAAGTCGCCAAGGCGGCCATGAATCCCTTCGATTTCTTTTGAATCTTTGGCTTGTATTATTGCCCTTAAAACACTCCCTTGGCTCTTTTCAGATTCTCGTGCAGCTTTCATCTCAGCGACCTTTTGTCTAGCTTCTTGTTCACGGGGAATTAGTAATTCTTCCTCTTTCAAAAATTCCTGCGAGGCAATTGCAGCTGTGTTTTTATCTCAATTCAAGTAAGTACTTTTTGAAAGAATAATTACAGTCATGATAGCAAACACAAGCAAATATTGTACCTTTTCCTTTTGTCGATATTCTTCTTTCTCAGCCTTCAATTGCTCGATTTTAGATTTTTTCTCAACCATTTCTTTGTTTCGTGAACTTATTTGATTATTTATTGTTTCCATTTCTTCTTTTGCATTGATGTATTCCCCACGAGCTTTGTGATGCTGACCAAAACATACACATAATAGCAATAGTTAATTAAGTCAGCTCAAGACCGCAGTACATATATAGTTAATTAATCCCTATATATTACACCACCGCAGTGCAAGATGTTTTTGACATTTGCACAAAAAGCTAAATTTGTTAATATGGTAGGTTGAAGTGTGAAACAGATTTTTGTACAGTTCTGCGAATAAAAAAAAATAATACACTAGCACAGATGTGACCTTTGCTATGTTGCAAAGCAACCAAAAAGAACTGGCTGCTTAGGCTGATTGTATCCATGCACATTGAAGAAATTTTGTACCAAGAAGGAAAGCTAATGAGAATGCAAATGCAACGTAACTATGGAAAGCACAATCAAGCGAACTGACAAAACCATTATCAAAATCAAAGAAGTAAAATTACAGATGTGTGCTATATAGGTTTAGATAGCTTGTGCATCAAAAATTTGGTGCAATTCGAGAGCTGATTGATCATCCATCGAACAGATTCAAGAGTTAAAAATATAGTTTTGTCGGAGCTTGATCATTTACCAAATGATGTCCAAATTGCAACAAATTTGATGCACGACCAATCTAGACTACAAGAACAGTACTGCAATTTTAACTTTCAGTTTTGATAATCATCTTGTTGGTTGTCACGGTTGTCATGTAAAAATGGTTATCAATTTATATATCCCTTCCCATATTGTATACCTTTTCTTCCAGCAAATTCTTTTCACCCATAGCAACATCAAGCTTCCCCTTATGCTCGATTAATTGCTTTTCCCATGGCTCCAATTCCATCCGCACTTTAGCTAGCTCATCATGGAGCTTCTCAGTTTCATCTGTACATGTAAATAGGATGAGTTTGTAATATGAGAAAAATGAAATAAAATATTTCAATCAAAAAAGAAAGCAAAAGGACTAGCACATACCTAAAGCGCTCTTTTTTATTTCTTCCAAGAGCTCTTCTTCCTTGACTAATAGCTCTTCCAACTTGGGTATTTCTTCTTTTAATTTCGGTATTAGATCTGACAACTCTTCAATCTCTTGTGTTGAGTCATTTATCTTTGTTGTGTCCTGTAAATAGATTCTTGCAAGTAAAAAAACCTTCTTCAAAGCCATAAATTAGATAATTTTAATCGATCAGAAGACACTAAATACATTTCCCAACAGCCAAAATTTAGGCTCACTTGTGGAAGGAGTTATTATTTCCCTAAAAATTTACGGTGTTTGGATAACGCATATTTCCAGTTAACATCATTGATAGTATGATACACATATTGCATATAACACTTCGATGTTTGATTATGTAATAGAAAATATGCACTCATGAAGTGTTGACGACTTTTGGCAATTGCCTAACTTTAGTGAGACACCTTTACCTGAAGTCCAACTTGTAGTGAAAAAAATGAAGAAGTTCAAAGGCCTTACTGATCTTGTATAAACTAGTCATGTAGAAAATTGGCTTACTCACTAGTAAAGTAAACGCAATTTAGTCACTTCAAATAAGCAGACTTAGTCGCTAAAGTGATCAAGTGAGCCTTAGTTCAATGAGTTGGGATCCTTTGTGAAAATAATTATAGCATCTTTTTTCTAGGTAGTAAGCATAAGATATGTCCAATCTTATTTGCAAATATGGAAAGATACCCGGTGTCCATCTCGAGAAGAATACCTTGTTTCCTTTATTCCAACTAAAGAAGAAATCAAATAAAGAGATAAAATCATAAACAAGGGTGGTACATCACCAACCCCAACACGTCGCAATAATTGCTTCAAAGCTTGTAGTGGTCACCTCTTTTATTTAAAATTTCAGAAGGAATAAAAACTAAAAAGGCATACTTTTTCAATTTTATCCTCGAACTTTTTTAGTTTTTGCTTGAGATGCTTGTCCTTCTCAACATGCTCCACCTCCTTCTTCTCATATACCTTACAATCTTCCTTGCACTTACCCATTTCTTTCTCTAGATCCTAAACGATGAAAATAAAAGTAAATAAAACAAACACAATCTTTGGGTCTCAGAAATAGAAAGAGAGAAACAGTCATTAAAAAATACCTCTTGTCTCTTCATATACTTGTCATAAAGAGTTTCTAACTCCTTCAACTCATTGTTATGTTGCTGGATCTTCTCCCTGAAAATCAAAGTACATTTATAAACATGTAGCCTTACAAAACAAGATAATTCAACCAGATATATTACCACGCTGCATGAAAAAGTGCATACTAACCAGTACAAACACTTCAAGCCAGTTGCCAGTTGGGCTGGCAAGCATTCACCTGGTTTGACCAGGTCAATGTAGACATGTTGCATTATTAGGTCAGTTTCAGGTAAGGGTTTCTTGATGCACTAGCATGTCATATCAGGTTTCACCAGCCCCAAATGCAACTTGTTTTTAAAAAGTAAAATTCCTATTAGGCTGATCTTTTTATTACACATGTGCATGCACACAGACAGAAACTAAAAGGCTAATGAACTGACCCGGTACTTCAGATAAATTTTACATTACATTTGAAAAGATTAAACATTCAGGTTTGACAATGCAGCACCCATAACCCAATCTGAACCAATATGGTGAGTCAGAGGATCAGGTGATTCAGATCATGTCAGGATATCTTGACCTGTTGGTGCATCAGGTTGGACAAGACCGGTGGATAGATCAGATATGATAACCTTTCAATTTTGCGGGTCACCTCCATGTTGTCAACATTCTGTTGGAGCTGAACAACTTGTTTGCCTGCATCATCAGATGCTAAATTGGTAGCCTTCTCTTGCCATTTTAAACTTAACAGTTCTTTAAGCATATAAGCCTCTGCTTCGTCTTTCACGCTCTTGAAAAATAGAAACATGAAGATTAAATCCAATACAAAAGCATTTGAAAGCCGGTTCTAAAGCAGGAGAGGTAGTGTTACTTTTCCTACGAAGTATGCAGGATTGCCATAAACAACAAATATACACCAGAAAAATTGAAAATATCTCAGACGTCACAGTAGAATATTATAAATATCGTTCATATTCCTTCTTACACAAATTGCTCCTCATGAGCAAGACAGGTACAAATGAGTTCAAAATTTACCATTCTGGGTCTGACAACAGAGTATGATAGTAATCAGAACATTAAATAAAAGAAAGGTTGAATAAGAATACCTCTAGACTATCTCTTTCCTTCTCAGCAAGCCTTACCATTTGGACAGCTGCTGATCGCTTCTCATTAAGAACCTCAAGCCTGATATTTTAGTTTCATGCTAATCAGTATGCACCAAATAAAAATGACAGTTCCTAGGAGTGAAATATATAGAGACAATGAACTCACTGTTTGAAAGCTTCATCAATTTTCTCAACATATTGGTTTGTGCCAATGATATCCTCTAAGTATTCCAAAAATCCTTCATCATGAGGTCCCTGTGCCTTTGGTTTCATCAGTGATATCTGCTCAACCTCCCCCTACAATGTTTTTGTTTAACAAAAAAAAGAATTTAGATATTCTTTTATATTTTAAGACTAACAAATATCTGCTATCTAATTAGGAGATCAATAATCGTATAATATTGGAGGCTATTGATATCCTGAAAATCTCAAATATCATCCATACTCAGAGGTGCAGAAAGGCAAACTTAAGTGTAATTTTAGAAAACAGGAAAGTTATCTAAACTGACTTGAAGGCTTTTTAAAGTGCCTGAATAATAACTTAGAACAAAAGAATACTAGGAAGCATATGTGATATTTCCCATGTTTATTAGCAAAGGCCAAATGGTGAGGCAAGTTCTCTTTCTGGGATTATATTTTATAGAATTCATAAGGCACACATTTAATCCTCTGTATCTTTTTTCATACCTGAAGGATGAGAAAACGGTTGTTATCTAGGTCAACCCCCTTTGCTTTGAGATTCTTTGTTACTTCAGTAAAGTTGCTTGCACGGTTATTGATGTAGTATTTTGAGGAATTATCCTTGAATGCAACCCTTGTAATGGAAAAATCACTTCCTGGTACAGCCTCATATGATCCATCATCCTGAAACAAATTGTGACAAAATAAAAAATAAAATTTCACAGGATTTTTGTAAAACACATGAACTGTTTATCACTATTTGCAGACAACACCCAAGATAACTCTAGTTGAGATAAGCACTGTAAGGTTGTCCAAAGAATGGTTAAAGAAAAGGACAAGTGTGCCCTTTATTCAATAATCCCAAAATAACAGTAACCAACTTAGACATCATACTGGAGCCAAGAAAAGCCATTTTCTCCTCCAAAGTTGGACTCTTCTTCAGCTAAACCCCTCTCCTATCATTCTGTGCCTTACAACTGAAAAGGCTTAACCCTAATCATATTTCAATAAGCATGACACAGAAACTCACAACAAACAATGATTTCTTGTGAAGAAAATTGAAAAGAGCAAATATATCCAAGAGAAAATAAGTTTTCAAGACATAAAGAATATTATTATATGTTATGCACTCTGTGCACCAGTAATTGGTAACCAGAAGATTAGGAATTTTCCTTTTTACAGGGACTCCCAATGTCAAAGCATTAAGTGTGGTACTCAATTGAGCATTAAGTGTGAAGAAAAAATAAGAATAAATTTACCAGATCAACAATTTCTTGAAAGTGCACAGATACACCAGCACTGTCCAAATTTTGGTGGTTGGTAGAGTTGTGTATTAGCTCAGATACTTTGTTCAGACGCATCTACAAGGAATAAGAACAGAAAAAAATAACCAATTAATCTACTTGTTGTTTACAACTGTCAATCATATGTTGTAATAATATAATAATAGAGATAGAAAAAGTTACCTGTTTGGCACGTTTTCCGAAGACAAAGAGCATGGCATCAATAACATTGCTTTTCCCACTTCCATTGGGGCCCACAACAGCAGAAAAGCTCTATAAAAGATGAATTTTCATACTTATATTATCCAAATTTTTATAACAGAGAACAATGTTACAGCTGAATTTGGTACATCTAATTGCAAACCTGAGAGAACTTTGGATTAATGCAAAGTTAACCATTAAGGATTTACTCCCTCCAATTGAACTCAACTGAAAATTCTTCAGTTTGTATAAACTCGACTCCTTATTTCCAGTTGAGAAGTCAATTTAGAACCTCTAAAGCATTTGTAACAACTAACAATATTTTGCATTCTGACCCCACTTTCAGAAAGAAGAAAACTGTAACTTCAGAAGTGTTCATCTGTTACTCTCATTCATCAAAGAAACCTAAATTCGGCTTAGAATTTTACTAAACCAATGCCCGCTCAAATAAAATCAAATTAGTTCATGCTCCAACGTAAGAAGGATCCTCTGCACGAATGCAAAAAAGGTCAAAGTGAAATATTACCTTGTGAAAGGGGCCAATACGCTGCTCTCCCGCGTAGGATTTGAAATTTCTTAGCACCATTTCCTTTATGAACAGCCTCGGCTTCCTCTTCCTTGCCGAAGCTGGAGAAAACGGAGACGAACCGCCTCTCTTCTCTCCAGCGCCATCGATCTCCATTGCTTCTTCTCCCATAACTTAGCTAAAGAAATCTCCGAATCTCGAACAGAAATAGAAGAAAAGAAGTATCAAAGAACTCGAATCCAGTTAGATCAGCGAGAATACTACTTCAATCGTTGAATCCTAACGGTAATTAGCAATTGGATGTCGCGCGCAAAGATTATTTTTTGAGAGGGAAAGAAGGATGCGGGGTTCTAGGGTTCTGGATTCGGGGTTTTTTTTTTTCCTCTCTCTCTTTTTGTTTCTCCTTCCCGCTCTTTTGAAAACTAGAAATTCCAATTTGGGGGAAACGAAATTCAAATTAAGCCTGTTGATGATGGATGGAGTGACCCCTAAAAGCCTTAATAAAGTGAAAAGCCCATTTCTTTTTTGGTTCCCTGTGCAAAGCCCATCCGTACACGTCTGGATAAATTCCGGATGGATGGAAAACTGATCGGACGGTGATGAAACTTTTAATTCTGATAATAAAGTTTGCCTACGGTGGCATTTTGACGAAACGCTTACGTCTGAAACGGTGATTTAAATAGATTAATAAATTTTTCATATCAAAATTTTATAGGATATTAAAATTTTTTATTTTATAGAAATGTTCGACTATTTTTTATGATTTTTGAAAAATGACTTTTTTGGACATTCAAATATTGATATTTTTTTATTTTTAGAATCATTTTTTAAAAATCATTACAAAATAGTAAAAAAATTTCTAAACATGAAATTTTTTAATATTCTATAAGATTTTTATATGAAAAATTTATTAAACAACTTGGATCGACGTTTTGGACGCAAGATTTTAAAATTTGACTTGTAAACGTTTCGTCGAAATGTTTATAAAAACATATTAATCAAACTCTAATAATCATATAAAATATAATTTGCATAACTTATATAAATATAAATATAACTTAAAGTTAAAAATTTTGAATGGTGATAAAATTGATCAAATGATTATAGAAAAATTAAAATTAAAAATTTTGTTATATAAAGACAAATATAATTTACATAATTTTTAATATTAATAATATAAATATAAATATTTTTCAAAAAAAATATAAATATATTTAAAATATAAATAAAAGATATAATTATCGTCCCTCTGAAATTTATTCCAAAAAAATAAACGGCTGAACGGCTGATTGATCGGATATTGTTTGAGAACTGGAGAGCATCCAAATGGAGTACTTCTCCAGTGCAAACCTCACTCACTACACACCGTCGTCCCCTTGACTTGAGTGGCGGGAGAGGCGCAACCACGCAACCAACCACCAGTGCACACCACATGGCCGCTGCATTAACAATCGTGCAAAAGCAATTCCCCTCTCGCCTCCTCCTCCTCTCCTCTCACGCAAAACCCTATCGCTTCTCCCTTCCCCTTCGCATCCCTCTCTCCAGTCTCATCTCTACCTCTACCTCTCCCTCTCCCTCTCCTTCCCGCCGGCGCTCCTCCGCCGGCCTCCGACCGCGCCGCCGCCTGACTGGTGGAGCCGAGCCGTTGGAGAGTCCGGACATCGAGGACGCCACCTTTGACCTCGCCGTGAAGCTCTTTAATCGAGGGGAGTTCTATCGGTGCCACGATGTATTGGAGGAGATGTGGCACGATGCAGAGGAGCCAGTTCGTACGCTCCTCCATGGCGTTCTCCAGTGCGCTGTGGGGTTTCATCACCTACTCAATCAAGTTAGTGACTAGTGACAAACCCTTGCTCAGTCCAATGGGATGGTTCAGGTCGAATCGGGTTGTGCAAATCCGCCCGATCTCAAAACTATCAATTCAATTTGCACTTCACTAAGCAAATGCATATGCAATGTAATCCAAGGGGAATGTGTCAAATAAATCATATTTACTTGAGTCGTCTTTTGCAAAAATCACAATTAATGATCGTAAATTGGATAATTAAGGGACAAACAGAGCAAATGAATAGAAAATAATGTCCTACAAATTGTGGTGGTGGGGGGGGGGGGGGGGGGGGGTAATTGGTAATGTACGAAAATGCTTTAGAATCATAACTCATTTTTGTTAGGTTATACATTATATCTTGATAATTTATCAGGCTTACATTACATGAAATAGTTCGTCGGCTCTTGGTCCTTGAAATTGATCTTGTTACTTACTAGGTATTTGACATGTAACTAACAACCCAAATTAATCTTACTTGTTGCACTGTAAATTTAGAACCACAGAGGGGCGATGATACAATTGGGTGAGGGTTTGTGTAAGCTGAGGAAACTAGGGTTTGAAGAAGGACCCTTCTTGCAGTTTGAGCAAGAGATCTCTGCAGCCTTAGAATTTGTTTACCAAACTCAAAAGGAACTTGCTGCGTGTAAGGTTTTTTCTTATAATTATTGTTTTCTTCTGTTAGTTATTTTGTACCTTACATAGGAGTTATCAAAGTGCTCGACCTAAAGAGTTAAATGTTTTAATATTTCTTTTTCTTCTTCTTTGCAAAGTAACTTCGGGTTTTGGATGCTTAAATCAAGAACTTGTATGCCTACTACTCAATTTATGTTTGTATTTTCTTTCCCAGAATTTGAACCCTCAACAGAAGTAAAAGATAACTTCTTACATCCTCCTTTTCAGGCAATAATGAATTCTGTCTGACGATGGATGGATCTGAGAAGTCGTACCAGTTGCTCGGAAGTTTCGCTGCTGGACAACAATTGTACAGCTTGAATCTCGGGTCAGATGCCAAAACCTACATACTGTTCTCAGCACCAAATCACTACAGTTCAGAAACGCCGTCAAGAATCAAGGCTCCTATCCTTGGTGCCAAAGAAAAGCATCTCATTGCACTTTTGTACATTTCCTAATTCGACGGTATTTATACATACATCTTCATATCAACATTTTAGAAAATTGTATAGATAGATTGTCCCGTATGTATTATTATACATACCCTTTACGGTTTGTTTTTTATACTTCTTTTGTGCTTGTTAAATTTGGGCATTTAAATTGGTCCATAATACTTCTCACTGAATGCACCATTGAGTGATGATGCATTATAGACATTTTATGCAAATAATTTCACAATTGGGCAGGTCCAATGTAGCATTGTATGATCTGCATATGTAATATATAGCATGCATTGCAACAAAACAAAAGAAAATCTTGCTTTCTTATCAAGGATTTTAATATATATACTTTGCTATTAGCATATACATTAATCAACTTTGCTTTTAATATGTATTTTAATAATCATTGCTGTTGTGTTGGTTTCAAACCTGCTGGAAGAAGTGCATCAGGAATGGAAACTGCTTAATTGACATTAAGCTTGTATCTTGTTTTCATTTTTATTTCTTTTTAGTATTTTTTTTTCATCTTTTGGTAATCTCAATTCTATTGCACAATTGTCTCAAATCCATTTACTACTTGAAGGTTAGTCATCGTACGTGTAACATGCAACATTAAGTTAATTACTTTGTTTAGCTACATGGTTCATGCAAACATATGATATCCAAACATGATTTTTCAAAAGCTATTTATTTTATTTGAAAATAAGATAATGTAATAAGGTTTTTCGACTTCTTGCTTACACATACATTGTTTGTAAAATGAAAGAAGAGACCGTAAACAACTTTGGCTGACACTAATCTGCTGAAAAATTGTATTTTACACCATGAAACTAGGAGAGAGACGGAGAGAACAAGAAGTTTCAATAGTTGAATTTTCTCTCTCATGAGTGGTGGATGAGAAGATATGATCACATGCATTGAACCTTATATGATCACATGCATTGAATCTTACAGAGAGGGGAGATTTTTTGACAATTAATTTTTAAATATTTTTTAAATATTTTTTAAATATTTTTTAAATATTTTTTAAAAAATAAAAAAATAAAAACATTGATCAATATATTGTTTAACTTATAAATTGATTGTATTTTAAATTTCATATAATTTAAAGAACATTTGATATTTCATCAAATAACGTTAAATATGAACTGTTGTAAATGTCATATAATTTTGATGAGCTTTAACAGAGTATCAAATAATATTTAAATTATACGAAAATTGAAACACAATCTATAGTTTCAAGAATATGTTTATAATTTTTTTCTTTTTTTCTATTTTTTGGAATTATTTAAAAATTCATTGTCAAAATTATCAAAATAATAGCTATCAAATGATCCCATCCTCATAGGAAAAAGACTAACTTGTTTAGTATTTACTTCAATAAATATATATGTCAATCAAGAGACGCATATAAGTGTAACGGACAGAAACACTCGTTATAATAAATACTGTTATCCTAAATATACATGTCAATTTAATGCTAAATCAAGTGATTATTTTGCTAATCTTTTTATAAATAAATCATGTTAATTACATTTGGAATTTTAGATTAAGCTTAAATTTGATCGGGGGATTCGGTTGTAAACATTATCCGCTCTCCTTCACACCCGAACTCCAACATTAATGCTTCCTATTTCAAATGCAGAATTAATTTGAATCGAAATTTTAATAAAGTATCATCCATTCAATTTGAGTCGAAATTTTTTGGCGCTGTATAGATATTAATTTGTGTGGTGAATTGGTGATGGTTCGGAGATTTCTTTTGTCTATTATGAGATTATAACAGAAATATAGAATCACAACGGTTTATTTTCATTATAACGGCTCATATTTTTAATTATAGAAAAAGTTTTCTGATAATTAAATTGTGGATCTCATGTATTATTGATTTAATAAAAGCAAGCTGTTATAGAAAACAATGACAGTGAATGTGAATTCGTGAAAAACTATCCTATCTAAGCAACGGATAAATCCGACATTAGAACAAGATGGTACAAAATACCTATCTCTGTGTTGCATTGCTGCCTTCGATCAAAGCAAATTTCTCCAATTATTACAGATCTTGACATATGAGTAACTTATATTTCACTTTAAATTGTATTAAAATACATTTAAAACGTTTATGACTTATATTTTACCTCAAATTATTTGTAAATGCATTGAAAATACTTTTGAACATGTTTATACATATTTTTAATCAATTTGGTCTCATTTCTCATTTCAATATCGTGAAAAATCACACAAGAGCTGCCATACATGTTTGTTTGTAGTTTATATGTATTTTTAAAGTTAAATTGATTAGTTATTACCTATATTTCACCTTAAATTACATTAAAATGTATTTAAAACTATTTTGAACATGTTTATAAATTGATTACTTTGTAATTTGTAGAGATGAAATCATTTCTATAGGTTAATCACCTTACATTTTTTCCACTCGCATTGTGTTCAATAAGGTGGGCCCTTTGAGTCTTGAACTTAGAGATGAAACCATTTTTCAGTTCTAAATTGTTAGAACATTTGTTTTCTTTTTCATTTTAATCTTCTATTTACAATTTTTTTGTAAAAACATTATTTTCCTCTTGAACATCAACTACTTTCACATATTGTTTTGCACAATTTTTTTACCTTTAATTTCAGATTTTTTTTGTTCCCCTAAATGTAGTCTTCTCATATATGTTCGAGGCAAACATTGAATTAGCATAAGTATAATTAGATAAATATTATTAACTTCATAGCTAATTATTATTATCCATTCGCACTTTTCTATTTTTTTTACTTCTTATGGTATATCTATCATATTCATTGTATTTCCAACAGTATCTTGCACTGATTAGAGATTTGTCAAACCGACATTACTTCACATTTTTATCAATTTTTATTCCGAAAAATAGTAGCACTTGATTCAGGCTCATATTTTGTTGTGTCGTTACTTGATGTTATTAATGGCGCAATGGAGCGCACACATTTACTAGTTTTTAATCAATTTGACCTCATTTCTGATCAAAATATCATCAAAAATTACATATGAGCTGTCAGATATATTTATTTATTATTTATACATATTTTTGGTGCTAAATTGATTAGTTATGACCTATATTTGACCTCAAATTACATTAAAATATATTTAAAACTGTTTCGAACATGTTTATATTTACTTTTAATCAATTTGGCCTCAATTCTGATTGAAATATCATCAAAATTCACACATGAGCTGCAAGATATGTTTATTTATTATTTATATGTGTTATTAGAGCTTCAATGATTTGTTATGACTTATTTTTACTTCAAATTATATTAAAATTAATTTAAAATGGTTTCGAACATGTTTATTTTAATCAATTTGGACTCATTTCACATTGAAATATCATAAAAAATAACATATGAGCTGCCGAATATATTTATTTATTATTTATATGTAGTTTTGGAGCTAAATCGATTGGTTATGACCTATATCTCAACTCAAATTGCATTAAAATGCATTTATAACAGTTTTGAACAAGTTTATATGCGTTTTTAATCAATTTGGTCTCCTTTCTGATTGAAATATCATCAAAATTCACACGTGAGCTGCCAGATATATTTATTTATTGCTGATATTGTTTGCTGTTTAAAAGTTGCCAGAAAAATACACAAATTAAATTGCATGAAATTAATGATATAATTTCATGTGATTTTTATACCAAAGATTTGAAATTATGAAATTATGTCCAATTTCATAAAATTATTTCTTGAAATTAAAGAAACAATTTCATGAAATAGCCATGTCAAATATTAAATCATGAAATTATGTTCAATCTCATGATTTATTAAATCTCAAAATTATTTCTTGAAATTAAAAAATAATTTCATGAAATAATCATACCAAACCCCCTTCAAAAAATATATACACATGTGTGCAAAAAAAAATCTATGCACAAAACCCTAATTATATGAAATCAAGAAACAATTTCATATAATTAAACATGCCAAATCCAAAAATCATGAATTTCATTCATGAAAAATGCCCCAAATATTATCCCTTGGAATTAAAAAATGATTCTTTGGGATAATCATGCCAAAATATTAATTGTATAAGATTAATATGCCTAATCATATACAATTAATGATTTAAGTGAAATTAATGCCTAATTTCACACCCAAAAATACCAAAAATATTACCCAAAATAACAGAATCATGGAATATATTTTCTGTGATTTTTCAGTAATTTTTCATGGATTTTTGCATGAAGAATAAAATAAAATGGAAAAAAGGAATAAAGAAAATACCAAAAATCAAAACTGGAGATAGTTCTGGGTGCAATTTGGGGGATGTGCAACACTCTGGGTGCAATCTGGGGAGCTCAAACACGACTTCTGCCCTTGGGACCCGCCTGTCATACACACAAAGTGTTAAAGGCGCTTTGCGTGAACCCAGGACACATGCACCATACCACTGACAATACGTTTTGATGCACAAGGACCAAGCCCACAGCCCAACCCTCAGTTTTTCGCTGGGGCTGTGTCTCATTAAACCTGACGACTGGGCCCCTCTCCTTCGGTCTCACTGCCAAGGGGGCCCAGCGCCCAGAGTTATTTTGGCCAGCGAAAAGAAAAGAAGGGAAAGAGAGGTGAGCGCGGTGCAAGCGCTCCCTCCCTCTGACAAGCCCGAAACCAAAGCACGGTTCACGTGCACCCAACCCAAGCGAGAGAAACCTTTTGAATTTCTCTCTCTCTCCCTCCTTTCTTCCTCCTCGAGCTCCAGAGCTCAGTGGAGCTTCGAAAATGAAGTCTAGGTGTACAACGCGAGTTGGCTTAAACCATTTTAGGGACTTAATCTACACCTTAAGGGGAATTCAATGCCACAAACAGCATTGAAAATAGTAAAGTAAACAAGGAGAGAATCGAAGGAGAAAATACCTTGACCTTGAAGGTGACAGGGCAATTGGGAGCTCGAGAGGCCAAGCCAACACCTGGGGGAGCTCTGAGATGCTTCCACGACGCTGCCTGAAGTGTCAATTTGGAGTGAAAAGCACTCAATTGACAGGTGCACCACTTGGCACTCAAGTCTGATCTGGGGGTGGTCAATTGGCACAACTCAGCACTCAAGCAGCCAAATTGACACGTTGGGCACACTCAGTGGCACTTTGGTGACATGTCAAGCGCCAGCAAGGCCAAGGAATATTCGGGATATGCTCACACCCGAAAGGCATGACACACTGACCCAAGGAAGAAGACAAAGCCAACGGCTCCTTCTCTCTCCCCAGGCCTGTGTCAGGGACACGTGTAGGCACCTCAATGGAGAGCTCTGAGCGCCAGTTGGCTGGAGGAATCTTCCAAGGACAAGCCTCAGGCCATCACAGGCCTGGCTGGCTCAATCCTGGCCACTTGATCAAACCAAGGGCTGGGATGATGCCAGCTCAGCCCTGAGGCTTAAACCATGCCCTCTGGGCTATAAATAGACCCCTAGTGAAGAAGAAAAAGAAGAAGAGAGCAACATAGCCAAAACTCTGCCAAAATCTCAACTCCACCAATTTCCAAAAAAAAAGAAAGCCAGCTGAGAAGAAACCAAGTCTTGAATAGCTAGGTAAGGGACATAGGAGTCAAGCCTTGAGCTTGGCTCAGTCCCAATTGAGCTCAAGGAGCCAGTCTCACCTTGCTGGGTGAGATGGCTAGCCCCATGGCTGGGGAGGTGCACATGTGCCTCCCTCCTTCCAGAGCTCAATTGGTGGCTGAGCTTGAGTCTCAGGAGCTCACATGGTGAGTTCACCATGGAATTTGACAGTATACTGCAACCAATTGGCACATGCCAATCTGGTTTCATGGGGATGGGCACATGTTCATCCCCTTTCTCTCTCAAGCCCTGTGCACATGTGCAGTGGCTGTGTAAAACTCAATAATGGCTTTATACAAGCTGTTATGCTGTCAAAATTCCATGGAGAAACAAAATTCCATGTTTTATATGTGTATTGTATTTCAATTTGTTATAATATATGATATTTTGGTGCAAATTGGTTTTATTTCCCTCTTTAGTTCCTTCTTTCATGTTCTCTGATGTGCTTGATAGCTCAAAATCATAATTGAGCAATGGAAAAGCAATATACATCAATACTGGTTTGAATCTAGTGTATTCCAGTTTCTGTCCAGCTGAGAGATCAATCCATATCTCTCAGCCTGTTTGTTAATTTCTTATGAAATTTCACAGTCATATAGATTAGATTTATACTAACTTACCACATAAATTTTATAATTTTTGGAATTTTCTGTGAATTGTTATGAATTTTACAATCTCATCTGTCAAAAACTCCAAAAAAATCAACTTTGGGTCAAACTGAGAAGTTCATTCTTCTTTTGATTCAAAAATCCAGAATTTCTTGATTAATTCACCTTTATGACACCTCATGTGATGTTTTAAAGGGTTTAGAATAATTAACCCAGGCTTTAATCCATAGGTTAAGCCAAATTTGATTTTTAACAAATCTGAAGGGGCATTTCTGTCCAGTCTGGTAAAAATGCAAAAAATATGCTTTCTGATTATTCAATTAGCTTGAAATTTCATAGGCATATAAAATAAGTCTTAATGCATTCATTCACCAAATTTTACCATTTTTGGTATTTTCTGTGATTTTCTATGAATTTCTGAAATTGGATCTGTAAAAATCAGAATTGAGTTAATTCTGGAATAAATGCCAGAAAAGAGAAAAAAATGAAATTAACTTACATACAAATGAAATCCACATGCAAATCTAGTATGAAACCTTTCTAAAACATGCAATTGACCCAAATAAACATACTTAAACATGCAATTTGAGAAGAATGTGATGAAATCAAAAGAAAACCAAATTGAAAATAAACCAGAAATGACCCAATGTGCATAAAGGACAATGCACATCTAAATTGATAAAATTGATCATCCAAACATGTTCAAACATGCTAAACGACACTGTTTGGAGGGTTAATTGGAAGAAAATTGCAAGGAAAAGTCATGAAATACCATTTGGTACTAATGCCCCGAAACCAGTTTGGTACCAAATGGCCAAAGCTGCAAAATTGATGGATTAAACCCAAATTAAATCTCAAAAACTTGTTAAACATGCTCTGGCGATGCCATATGACAAAGAAATCGAGTTAATTTGTCAAAAATCAGCTCAAATTCCTCAAAATTTCATCTCAGCCAATTTTTCAACCGAAACCAAATGGTTACCCCCATCTCCGGCGAGCCAGGCCGCCGCCGCCGCCGAGACCACCACCGATGGACTCCCCACGCTCCGGCGATGCCAGCCATGCCTCCTGATCGGAGATCCGACGCCGGCAGGGGCTCGATCAGTGTCGGGGAGGATGAGCACGAATATTGATGCATCTCAAAGTGCGAATCTTGATGAAATTCAAACAGCCCAGTAAAGGCTTGATGCGCGCCAGAGATCCAACGGCCCAGTTTAAAAGATGCTTTAAAAACTGAACTTAAGTTCAGATCTTGATGTATGGGCCCGAATCTGACGGCCCATATTAATCTGTTTTGAAAATAAACTTTAAACACCAAATAAAAATGATTTCTCAAGCCCAAAAATTATGGAAAATATATCAAAAATCATGATTTCATTTATAAATATTTTTGAGACTATAAAGTGTCAATTTTGATTTTATTTTCTTTTTTTATATTATAAATAAAAGAAAATTCAAGATATATGATATATGTATAAAATAAATTCAAAATACCAAATAGGATATTTAAAAAAATAAAGTGAAAATTATGATAAAACAAATCAACAATTTTCAAAATAGTCAAATTATGTATATTTTGATAAAACAAATCAAAATATTCAAAGATAATTAAAAAATGTCATAAACAAATCAAAAATATTTTAAATAATCAAACCATGCTATATTTTGGTAAAACAAATCAAAACATTAAAAATAATCAAATTATGTTATATTTTGATAAAACAAATCAAAATATTCAAAAATGATTAAAATATGTTATATGTTGATAAAACAAATCAAAATTTGCAAAATAATCAAATTATGTTATATCTTGATAAAACAAATCAAAATATTCAAAGATAATCAAATTATGTTATATTTTGATAAAACAAATCAAAATATTCAAAATAATTAAATTATGTCATGTTTTTGGTAAAACAAATCAAAATATTCAAAATAATCAAATTACATTATATTTTAATAAAATAAAATTGAAATATTCAAAATAATCAAATTATGTCACATTTTGATAAAGTAAATCAAAAATATTCAAAAATGATTGAATTATGTCATAAAACAAATCAAAATGTTCAAAATGATTAAACTTTGATAAAACAAATCAAAATGTTCAAAATGATTAAACTTTGATAAAACAAATCAAAAATATTTAAATATGTCAAATATGTCCAATATTTGACCAAAACATGTCAAATATGCAAATATACCCAAATATTTGACCAAATATGTCAAAAATACAATTATGTCCAAATATTTGACCAAACATGTCAAATATGCAAATATACCCAAATATTTGACCAAATATGTCAAAAATACAAATATGTCCCAATCTTTGACCAAACATGTCAAATATGCAAATATACCCAAATATTTAACTAAATATGTTAATAATATATATATGCCCAAGTATTTGACCAAACATGTCAAATATGCAAATATGCCCAAATTTCTGACCAAACATGTCAAATATGCAAATATGCCCAAATTTCTGACCAAACATGTCAAATACGCAAATATACCCAAATTTCTGGCCAAACATGCCAAATACACAAGTATGTCCAAACTCTTGATAAAATATGTCAAATATGCAAATATGTCCAAGTCTCTGGTCAAATATGCCAAATATGCATATAAGTCCAAGACTTGGTAAAAACATACCAACATATCAAATCATATCAAATTATGTTTCGAGAACATTAAACTGGCAGTGCGCTTCAGGTTTAAATGTGCCTCATTTTGGAAATCGATAAAGAATTATGTGTTCCCGATTCTCCAATTTTCCCAGGTTTCGAATTGGCATAGCGCTTCAGATTCGGGATTTGGAAGATCAATAGACTGTTTAGGACCATACGCCCTTGTCTTTGACATGAACCTTTCTAGAGATCATACATCTCTGGTTCTTTGAGTATCGAGTTGGCAGTGCGCTTCATATTCGAACTCCGTGAGATCAATAGGATTATACGTCCTCGATCTCTGATTTATGAGAAATTATACGTTTCTCTGACTTTAGATCATACATCTTTAGTCTTATTATCCAAAGTTATATCTTTGGGTTATTTCAAGCATATATTATAATAAATTAGAAGGAAGAAATAAAGCCACAAATCTGATCCATATATTTTGATTAGTTTAGCCCATTAATCAGAGGTTCCCGAGGCGAGAGCCGGGGTAATTAACGGCGGGGGCTTGCGCCCGTCGGAAAATAAAAGTTCCCACAATCACCTAAAATAATAAGTCCTTGAGCGCACAAACATGCGTAGGGATGTACCTGCACCTTCTTCCCCCGTGAGCGAGGACGCCGATGCCTCGCGCGTGGGCCGCGAAAAAGGGCCGCACAGATATATTTTTTGAAGCGAAATTGATTAGTTATGACCTATATTTCAATAACTCTACTACTCTAGCCTCCATGTGGCTATGCCTAATACCCCCATGCCTCTATGTCTTTGAGTGTGATAGGATACAATTTCAAACTTTATCAATATAATTCATCCACGGACTATAAATATTATCATATTTGAGTGAACTCATCTCATCCAATAATTTTAATTCTTTCAATCTCCCTACACTCACTGCTCTTGTGCTATTATAAGCTTATAACAATTTAACAGAAGCAACTAAAAATTTTGCTGGTTTTTTGAGCAACTTAAGGTCAGTATTTTAATTCTAATTTAATATCTATTTAGAAAATATATAAATATGTATGAGACAAAAGTTTCAATATTTGTAAGTTATAATAGACAAACTGTCAACAAATTTAATGTTTTATATGATAGTTGTAGGCTATCTTTTATATTTGTCATGCATTACAAGCTCTTTCTTATTCAAACTGAAATTAAAAAGCTAACCTTTTTTTTATAAATATTGTCATGCCGTTTTTTTTTTTCAACATTCTTTTAACCAAAACTGAAAAATTTTCTTTCAACATTTTTTTTAATTCGCAAAACTTTTTCTAAAAAAATATGGACCCAAATCAAAATTGGAGAGGTATGGCAAATGTTACGTCGCGTGAATTGAGCAACCCCGACTATCCTAATACGATACCGAGTAATGTAGATTAAAACCTAACACACGACCTTCCGCCGTGAGTCCCCTTTTTAGGAAAATGTTCCCATTGCACCATTATCAAGATATTCATCAAGCGCGGCCCCAATGACAGGACCACCGCAATTTGAGATAGCTAGCGCAAAGTCCGCCCAAGCCAAAGGTGGAAGCGACGACATGCCAAGTCAGCGCACTAGACTAAGAGGATAAGGGAACACAAAGCCGAATGTTGGTCAATTTTTGAACAAGTAAAAGATCTTGAAGGTAAATTACTTAAGGGTGTGTGTTTAATTTGTGAAAAAGAATATAAATATGTTGCTGTACAAAGTATTGGTACATTTATAATGCATAAAAATTCTCATGAAAAAAAAAGTGAAACTGTACTTGTTGAACGTAGATCTCAAATGATACAAACACAATTAAGTGTTGGTGGAGGATATTTTAAGTATGACCCCGAAAAAGTCGAGAAAAACTTAATTAAATATTGTGTTCGATCAGAAAAACTATTGTCAATGGCAGCAAATCCATTATTTGAAGAATTTATTAAGGATTCTTTACACCTTTATTATAAAAAATCTTATCATAAAAGGCTAGAGATGATTTGCTCAACATATTTTGGACCAAATACGCTGAACAATATGATATATTTAGAGATGCAAAATATAATGTATCTAAACATCCGACATATGGATGGGCGAAAAACATGTCTTATCATATTATTCTGTAACCGCCCATTGGATCTCCAAAGATACGAACTTTGACACTTGGAATCTTAACAAAAGAATTCTTGCTTTTTGAACCCTACCATTTCCATATGACAGACAATCAATATTTAAATGTGTCTTGAGTGTTCTGGAAGAATACAACATACTCGATAAGGTATTTGTCATGGCATTCGACAATGCAAATAACAATAATTCAGCAATTCAACTCTTAACTAATACTCTCCGTCCAATGCTGGATGGTGCATTCTTCTACACTAAGTGCGCCTGTTACATTCTGAACTTAATTGTCCATGCGGGACTTGGAGCTGAACCAATTAACAAACTTCTCGACAAGTATAAGGAGGCTCTTAGGTTAATAGATTCGAGTGTGAAAAAAACAATTGTTTGCAGAGGTGTGTAATCATATGAATATTCCCATGACCTAAATTCCTTGGGATGTCGATACCCGTTGGAACTTGACCTATCGACTTTTAAAGAAAACACTCTATCTGAAACCAACGATTGAGTATGCGCTGAACAGGGGTGAGATTGGCCAACAATTCCAACTATCATTTGAAGAGTGGCAATCGTTGGAGCTGATGGTTCCTTTTCTAGAATGTTTTTATGTAGCAATTGTATGATTGTCTACCTCTTATACACCAACAGCAAGTGTACTATTTGGGGAGCTTATGATCATTTCAGACTGATATGCCACACAAATATCGATTTTGCTTGAAAATAGCATTTTGATATGTACAATGGAACTATATGTTCCAAATTTCACAAGTATTGGAAGAACGTCCCTAAACTCACAATTATTGTAAGTTGTCTTAACCTAAAGTTAGTGTTACATAAAAAAAAATCAAAATTATCTATTATAAAAAAAATTTCACTTAAATGTCAACTTACTGATTTTTATCAAAATTAGGTGGAAGGTACACACAACAACATCCCTACTTATCACAACGAAGAAAAAATTTGGGTTACAACAAAGCAATGTGCATGAGGAAGTAAAAAATCTCTTCAAAAATGTATACAAAATATATGAGCGATGTTATTATGAGGTTAGTAATCATCAATTACAATTTCTAATAAATAATTAAATTTTTAATAACAATATCAGAATGATAAATTTATTACAAAAAATCTCAAATTAATATTTTTCAATTAAAATTCATAATAAATAATATTTTTTTTTTAAAAATAAGGCAAGGATGGCACATCAAGTATGTTTTACAATTATGCCATTAAAATACTATATTTTACAAGTTGCAAAATATAAAATGTTTGATGTTGATAAAAATTAAAGATCAAATAGGAAGGCATGAACAATTTATATTTTGCCACCTACGTTCTTGATTTTTTTTGTCTTCCGTCTAAATTTAACATTGATTGGATAATCCTTACAAAAATATGAATTTACTTTCATAAAATTGAAGTATATGGATTTACATTTGTGAAAGAAAAAATTATTCTCGACCATTTTAGAATGATTGAATGGTCTTGGACATTATTTTGATTATATGATCTTTGTACAAACAGGGTATAAATAAAGCTTTTAATCTCTCGCTAAAATATATAAAATATATTACTAATAATTTTTTTATTAATCACATGATAAAAATAAATAAATTTTAATTACTAGCCGTTTGTCATAAATCTACATAGTTAAAAATATTAAAATTATATTTATAATTGTTTTATGTTGGTAAAGCCTAAACAAACAAAAAAAGTTGTTATCATATAAAGCATTATAAATTTTATAATTATGAACACTAAATTTGAATGTCTAATATCATATTAGGCGCATACTCTAAAAAAAAAATGAGCCTTTGTGTAAAATTAGAAGAAACTAGTAGTCGCTATTCAACATATATGGGTTATAAAAAAAATATATATTACTAAATAGATTCTTATTTTGGTAATGTTTATTTCTAAAAGAATATATATATATATATATATATATATATATATATATATTACTAAATAGATTCTTATTTTGATAATGTTTATTTCTAAAAGAAAAAAAAATATGTATTGAGAAAATATAATAAGATGAGCTCCGATTTTGGTTAGACCGGGACCAGACCTTCTCCCAAACACCGGATCCGATCTGATCCGATCCGATCCGATCCGATCGAACCACGAAGTCTAACCCAACCCGGGTTCAATGATTCGGGACTCGAACTCGAAGAGTCGCCAAACCAATTAAAACCAAAAAAAAAAAAAACCCTTGCGCCTTTTTAATTTTTGCCTCCGACAGCCATAGATAACCTCGTCTCTGCTCCGGCGACCGAACTCTAAAGAACTCCGCCGCCGCTTAAACCCTAGTTTTAGTACTTCCTCTTCCGGAGAAGTCTAAACCCCCCTCGTTCGAGCGGCGTTCGAGGTCCTCTCGGAAAGAGACGCAAAAGCATCGATCGGTGAGTGAGTTCGTTCGCGTGTTCGCGCGTTCGCTAGTAAGTTTTACGCTCTAGCGCTAGCCTTTTGTGTGAAGATTTGATGAACTGAGAGTTTGAGAGCAAAAATTGTTGAAAAGAAGTGACTCGGTTAGTAGCTTGCTGTAATTTGTGTGTGGCACAGTCTCTGAACTCACATGTTTTTGAGGATTTTTTATTAATTCAGGTTTTGTTTGTAAGAGTTTACTCCCTCTAGTCCTTTGTAAACTCAAGGTTTTCTGGCTGTGATTAGTTGATTTAAATTTTAAATAGAAATCACGATTAAATTGTGTGGCCTGCAGAAGCTACATCATTGTAAATTTTGTGTGCTCAGAAAACCTAGTCAGCAGTAAAAATTTTGATCAGTTTCAGTGGGAATTGGTTGCTGAGAGTTCCATTTATAATTTCCAGAAATTTGAGAGAATTTTGTCTAAATCTGTATCCTGTTGTTTGGAAGAAAAATCATTGGTTCCTTTTTGTTTTTATCTGCTTGCTCGATGTACAATTTTCTTGTTGTCTTTGTTAATTGTTTTTTGAAGCTGGAAAGTGTTTGACTCAACCCTTCTAGTTAACTTGATATTCAACATAAATATCAAATTCAAGTATTCAACTGTATGCTGCTCATGAGTGTGTAACCTGTTTCTCAGTTTGGGTCAGAACCTGAATTTGATTGGCTTATTTTTTCAGACAGATGGTTGAACATTGTCTATACCAGGGGCTAGCATGGCAAATCCATAATCTGAGACCAGAGCTTAAGACTTTTGGTGTTACTAGCAGGAACCTCATTGATTCTAGCCCAAGAACTTGTTTATGTTTTTTCTTATTTTATGAAAAGTTAGCATTGCGTTGATATTCAATATCATATAAATTATTTTTTCTATTTTGAAACAGGAAAGGTTCAAATTTGCATGAGTACGGAGTGAGGATGAAAGGTGAGATGAGCAACAGCAATGCTTTCGGTGAACGTGTCTTAGCAGAGAAGTTATCAAAGCTGAATAATTCACAACAGAGCATAGAAAGTATCCTTTTTATTTTCTGTTATTAGTATTCAAATAATGTGCTTTATAAGCAGGATGCAGTCTCTATATATTCTTAATTACCCTGATTTTTTGTGATTCCAATAAAACACCTAATTTTAAATGGGAAAAAGGGACACCTAATTTTTCATGTGTAAGCACTATATTTTTTTTCTTTGCTGTTAGTTTGTTGAGCTATTCCATTATCTCTGCAGTGGACCATTTGTTTGGGTCATCTTCTTATCATTTTATAGTTGATTAGATTTAGGGGATAATAAGGTTTATAAGAGAAAAATCAACAATGGGCGAGGTGTTAGATGACAAAGCCAGAAATATCACAGAGTATGATGCCTAGATGAGTTGAAGTTAAGTTTGGATTATCATATCAATGGCAATGTAGTGTGTTCTGTTACTTTTCTTAACTTAGCTAGTACTCATGTTAGCTATTGGCTATTTTTGCAAAGTTACAAATCGTAATTTTTGCAAAGTTACAAATCGTAATTTTTGCAAGATCTGTTGAATTTTCTTTTATTTAGTGAAATTCCTTATCAAACGATGAGTTCTTTGGACTTCCCTTAGATGTATACGTCCATTCATTAAGTACGTATGCAGTAGGTCCGATATTAAATGCTGCTCCCTAATGTAAAATCTCTTGGTCTCTGCTGGTGTCTTTTCACTCCATTTTAACCTTGGTACTGGATTAAACTTGTATTTAATTGTTGAATGAGTTGTTCTTTTCGTTTCTTTTCTTTCTTTTATTTAGAAAAAAAAAAGACGATCCCATTAGTTAAAGAGTAAAGGGCCAGAGTTTTGGGCAAAAGCTTCTGTGGAGAACACTAGCATTTTAATTTCTATTATGTAAATACTTTGTGTACAAGGTTGTAAAGACCTTTTGGTTTCAATGAAATGGGTGGGCTCCCCCCACTTTCTTCAAAAAGAAAATAAGAATAAAAAACTATTATGCTTGTGCACTGCCACAAGCAGTTGGAGTCAGGTCTCTATTTTGCCAAAGCTCCTATGAAAATGCCATATCAGGTTTATTTGTGTAATTCCTGTTTTCTGTGTGTTGACATGGTGCTGTACTGCTCCTGTCAGTTCTTTTGTGATGCTAAATATCATCCATGATCTTACAACCATTTTGGTTCTACTTTCAGATCTTTTGGAAATCCTGCATATTAAGGGGCAATTTGCAAAATCTTTTTTTTTCTCCAAAGATAAATTTTTTTGTTTTTCACAGCAGCAGAGACTTGTGTTATTCTGATATTTAAGAAACATTTGCTTCTGTGGTGGAAATCTTTTTGCTTGTCTGATAATCATAATATATCTAATTTGCCTATGGTCTTTTCTAAAAGAAATTGTTAACTTGTCAATTACAAATCAGTATAAAGCTATCCTTCACATAAATTGAATTTAGCGTTATCACACTGGTGCATATTCCACCGAAAGAAGGCGAGGAATGTGGTGGAGATATGGGAGAAGCAATTTAACAGCTCAAACAAGGACCATAAGGTGTGCCTCCTGTATCTAGCTAATGACATTCTGCAGAATAGCAAGCGCAAGGGAGGTGAGTTTGTCAATGAGTTCTGGAAGGTTCTCCCCACCTGTCTCAGACACGTCTATGAGCATGGTGAGGAGAGTGGCAAGAAAGTAGTCACCAGATTGGTATGTTTTTTCTTTTCTTTTCTTTCTGTCTCTGTCCCATTTAACAACACATTTATGATCTACATGAAATGCAATATTTCTTTTCCACCGTAATAACGCAGTGGTTGTTTTTATTCTTGTTAATATGGGATGGCTGTAGATACTCAGTGCTGAATATATTTTCCTTCGTTTCTTTTGGGTCTTTATAATTGAATTAGGGTACATATTGCCCACCATTTAAGCATTTGGTATTCAGCGGAACAAAGAACTATCTGTTGTAAGAGGTGTGCATATTAGAATCTGTCATCATAATCTTTCTTCTTTTCTTACCCAGACCTTTTTAATGGTAATGAGGCTATTCATATGCACAGTTAGAAGGAAATGCGTTATTAGTAAAGTTTGCTTACTACTAGTGAATATAAAATGAAAACAGGAATACCTTGTCCTAATATGCTGTTGGCATTCAGTGTTGTTTTCTGTTTTGACTTTATTGAACATTCAATTAGAATGTTATTAGTAAATTGTTTTGTGCTTGCATTAGTAAACACTAATCTAAATTTTACTTGCTGACAAGTAGGTAGATATTTGGGATGAAAGGAAAGTATTTGGTTCTCGTAGCAGAGCCCTTAAAGACGATATATTTGGTGATACTGCTCCTGCTCCTGTTCCTGCCCCTATTGCTGCAGTGGATGTTAGTGGGAAGAGTTCAAATTCAAATCTGAATTCACATTCAAACCTTATAAAAATCGCTCGGAAGGATGCCACCACGCTGAGAGTTGTGAGATTCCACATCCTTCTTGTTTTCTTAATATTTTCGTCCTTTACTTTGTGTCCCAGAGAAATTGTTGCTGGTTATTTTGGTCACATATTGAAGTTACTGGACACAAATGAGTTTTTTCAGGTGTTGAATAAGGGAATTGATTACGATACAAGTAGTGGATGAATAAATTGGATAAGACCCTCAGAAGGCTGTAATATTGAAATGTTATTTTTGCAATGAACCATCAAAAAATAAATTAGATATCTTTTGTTTACTTTCATGAAGCTTGTAGTCAACTTCCGTGCAATTGAATGTTATCTGATATTTTATCAAGATTGTTATATATGCTGAACATTTTAATTACAAATCACAATTTTTCATGTTCATGGCCTATAAAGAACTTTAGATCAAATCCAGAAAGTCAGAATTTAATTTAATTTATTACAACTTCTGAGATTACCATATTTATAGAGTGGTTGAATAAACTTAGTTGTCTTTGTATGGTTGTTTAATATCATAAATTTCACAATTTTCTTTGAACGAAAATTTGTGTCCTTGGTCATAAAGTTAACAATTTCTTTTGTTCTTTGTTTATTCTAAATCAGAAATTGGCTATGGGAGGTATGCCTGAGAAAATAGTAACATCTTACCAATCTCTATTTGACGAGAATTTGAATGAAGAGGTGGCTTTAAACAACTGCAGAACTTCAGTTGGTCTTCTGGAGAAGATTGAGAAAGATTTGAATGAAGCTTCCATCAGTGGTAAGCAAAATACTTTCTAACTTCGAATTTTGAAAAGAATGGCGCAAAAACAATTATTATTTCTTTATGCATTGCACAAATATTCATGTCATTATGTACTGGTAAAATATTCCAACTGCTAGGTGGTGGGCAATCCTAAACATGAGTTGTTCACCTTCAGTGTTTGTCATTATAAAGAAAAGTGCCCCTCTCATGAGAACTTGAATTGTCTTCTTTCTGACAAGTATTGTCAAGTAAATCTGATTGTAAATTGTAGTTGATGGTGGTTGCAGTAGTTCAATTTTAGCTATTAATAAATTAATACTCAGTTACATATTTATGTATCTGATGGCATATTTATCCTACACCCAGTTGCTGCTTGCATTAGTTACTAGCAGATTATCCGCACCATGTAATAGGCATTTCTATATACATCTTTGTAAGTTGACATACTAACTTTAAAAAATAGCACACAATATTTATGATACTTTAATGCTTTAGGGGAGAATGTGAGATTTTTTTTTTGGTTGTGTATAAATCTTTTGGTCCTTTTCCAGGGAATGCATAAATTTGTTAGGTATCTCTATATACATCTTTATTAGTTGACATACTAACTTTAAAAATAGTACAATATTTATGATACTTTAATGCTTTAGAGGAGAATGTGAGTTCTTTTTTTTTCGGTTGTGCAGAAATCTTTTTGTCCTTTAACAGGGAATACATAAATTGTCTTTTAAGCTTGCACTGTTCTAGTTTCAAGTGTTAAATCTTGTTAAACATTATAAAAAGCAAATATAATTTAGAAAAATTAAACAAATTACAAGAAGAAACAAGAAAAAGGAATTGTTGATACTCAAGAGTTTATTAGTCCTGCATTGGACATATCACAATCATTGCTACAAATAAATAACCATCAACAATTACAAAGTTTCAGTTGATAGATCTACAATTATCATTTACAGATAAAGGGGTGGACAACACAAGGGTGGACCATGGGACATACTCTAAAAAATAACGCATCAAAAGAATAGTCGTCAGAAGATAATATTGTTCTCACTTGTATGGTTCACTGATTAATTTTATCAAAATAGTGAACATCCTAGAAAGAAAAACAAGAATTGATCAAAATTTGCATCTGAAACTTCTTGTAGTAATAAGCTGGCATGCCTAGTGTAAAATATATTCAATAAAAAAACAATACAATGTTGTTGGTTTACATGGAGAGTTAGGAAAATAAGAAAGAAAGAACTCAATTTATACAATTGATCAAAAGAAAACCTAAATACTCTTGCTCTTTTAGGACTTTAGTATCACAAAATATCTGTGATTCGGCATTTCAGCAGTAGGCTAGCCGTCATGCCACCTCATGCCTAATCTCTGATGCTGCAAGCTGTGATGTTCCAGAGATATTCGAGAAGATCCTAAGATTCCATTTTTTCCAGATATGCCGACAAACTGCCATGCAACCTGCATCCCATGTTTTTTAGAGAGGTGAGGGAAGACATCTTCTGTTGTCCATCCAAAAGGTAGCTATGTCAACGTCAAGATTGATCAGAGGTCTTACCGAGGGATGCTTGCCTGTCATACTTGGACTGTGAATGGACATCGGGAAGAGGTGGGAGGAAGTTTCAAGTATCCTGAAAGCACATAAAGCATAGCATCCATGTGTCGGTCGGAGGAAGTTACAAGTATCCTGAAAGCACATAAAGCATAACATCTATGTGTCGGTCGGAGGAAGTTACAAGTATCCTGAAAGCACATAAAGCATAACATCCATGTGTTGATCAACTTATTTCTGAGTAATTTGTTAGCTATTGTCTAGTTGAGCAACTTATTTCTGAGTGGAACCCACATGAGCACCTTAATTTTTACGGGGAGGTTTGGCTCTCCACAGAAATAACTTGTTAGCTATCGTCTGCTTGAGCAACTTATTTCTGAGTGGAACCCACATGAGCACCTTAATTTTTAGGGGATGTTCCGCTCTCCTCAGAATTGGTGCATGCATGTCTTTAGTTCCCAGCTTAGATAGGAATAACAAATAAGTATGCTGATCTAGTGGAGTAGTTGCCTGTTGCAGACCATCTCCATATTAGGGTTTGGTCAATTTCCAATGTAGTTGAAGTACAAAGTAAATGTAATAGGGAGAGCTAGTCCCTAAGGAAGGAGGGTAGGCGTTGCTTCAGCAGTATACCAGAAGTGGGTTGTGGTGGGAGGTTGTAACTTGACTGCACAAATTTGTTACAGTAGATGTACTATTATCATTTGAGCAATGCCAAGTTTTGATTTCTAAGGTCTAGGTCTCCTAATCCCCTGTTTGCCTTTGCTAGGCAAACATTTTTCAATTCATGAGGGCATGTGGCCTGTCTTCTCACCCATCCTAAAGGAGCACATCTTGACCCATTGGTATGCTGTATGAGTCACCTCAGTAGCATAAAAAGCCTGCATGTCCACCTTGGTCGGTTTTTTAATGGTTAGGGGTAAGCTGAGATATTTAATTGGTAATTGTTAGATAGGACACTGTGTTATTGCTCCCACTATGTGATGTAGTTCTGGTGATACCGCAATTGGGACCACCGCGCTCTTGGCTGGGTTGATGAACAGACCAGATATGTCCGCACATGGTGATAGCACAGCCATTATGATTCTCAAGTTTTTGGGTTGAGCATCTGCTATGATTACTGTGTCATCCGGAATAGGTGGCACCAGGATGAAGAGCAGTGGAGGGTCTGTAAGATAGTAACGGTTATGATTATTGTGTCACAGCCATTATGATTCTGTTATGGGGTTGAGTTAACATGTGTCGGACACTCACGAAGAGAGTCTGTAAGGTAGGCGTGTGCCACCAGGATGAAGAGCAGTGAAGATAATGGGTCTCCCTTTTTCAGTCCTCTTTGGTGAAAGAATGTTTATCCCATTCCCCTTTGAATCTAAAATTAATTTCAACATTCCTCCCAAGGCTAATCTAGACATCACAATCTCTTATCAGCTTCCTTTCTGCAGTTGCCTGGACACTCTGCTTTGGATTTTGAAACACTGGGTGCACATCTGTAAATATGTCTTATTCATGTATATAAATCTACCCAATATGCATAAATTTTACTAACAATGATCAGAGGAATAGTTACATCAACTACTAAATTGTTTATCCATCAGATTAATAATTACAGCAGCTATACAAATAACAAAAACAATAACAATAATGACAATTACTTGGATTAATTATTTAAATCTCTTGGTTAAGTTCAACTTTGTACATTGTTAATACATGTGATTTGAATTTACCATGTTGAATATACCATCCAGATTCTGAAGAAAATGAATATCACTTCTTATTTGATGAACTTGTTATTCTCTGTGTTTTCTTTTTCAAATAGGTAATCAGCAACAAGTATCTTCTTTAATATACCATCCAGATTCTGAAGAAAATGAATATCACTTCTTATTTGATGAACTTGTTATTCTCTGTGTTTTCTTTTTCAAATAGGTAATCAGCAACAAGTATCTTCTTTAATGTCCGACTTCCAAGAAAATGAAGTTTCTCTGAAAAAGACCATTGAACAACTTGAAAGCATTGAAGCTGTGAGGACTTCTCTGATCAATCAGCTAAAAGAAGCAATTAAAGAACAGGTATAGTGCCTCTATTTTGAACATGTAAAATAAGTATGCTGACATTTCATATTTGCTTATGTTTCTCATTTTGCAACTGGACATCTGATTTTATTGAGATCCATTTTCAAATATGACAACCTTTGATTAAATTTTTTTTATAAGCCACAGTTCCCCATGTTGAAAATAAATTGATTTTAGTTAGGTTGGGATCAGTCATATGGGTCTTGGTTCGTTCGTGATTTGGGTTTGCTTTTGGTTTGGTTTGGTCCATTGCAAGTCTCAGGTCATTTGGCAGGTTAAATATGAGTGTCATTTGAGTTGGAATTTGGGTCATTTTGGGTTTTGACCTTGACAAAGTTCATTTTGAAGTAAAATTGAACTTTTCGGGTCAAACTGGGTCAGAAGTCTGGCGCAGCAGGTTTGTGGACATGTGGTTTGTGCTGGTAATGTCTGGCAATTACTCTATGGTTTTAACAGCTAGGTGCTATTTGCAATAACTCAATGTTGTGTGTTACATGGAAATAGTAGATATGTTGATCTGTTATGTGGATTCATGAATATGTCCGGTGTAGTTTACAAAATCCATATTTCAAACAAGTTGGAATGATGGAAATAGATATTTAATGTGTAATTTTGAGGCTTTAATTCATTTGTTGTAAATATGCAGGAATCAAAATCTGAGCTGGCTCGTGCTCAAATCCATGTAAGAAAATTTCTATCGACTCCTTTCTTTACTTGACGTGGTATTATTGTTATACCTTCTTGCAATATGGTATATATCTTAATGAGAAAGGATCACTTGGCGATAGATTTAACCTCACAATTTGGTAATCGCGACGAATGAAGTTATGTTTGAAATCTAACATTAAGGGCATCATATGTTGTATACATTATGCCTGCAGAGCATGATTAGATTTTGTGTAGTAGTTCTTCAGAGATTAGAATTTTTTACTGTCTGAAGTTACTGACTATTAATGCACTACCAAAATGATACTGAAATAACATGGAATTTGACTAATATATGTCCCTGAACACAACAATACGTCACATTTTAATTTTCAACCTTATTCAGATTAATTTGAGAAATCAAATAAATCTATTGTGAAGTCATCCTATCTCTAATTTCAGAGACTTAGAGACCATTTAACATCAATAATCAGGAACCAGTAATGTGTCATAACTTGTGTATAGATGCTTGTATATTCCATTAAACTTTGCTTCAACGTACAAATTTTAGTTTAGCTTTATTTGAGTTTTCTATTAGGGGCTAGCAATTTTTCCAATACAGTTAGGGTCTAGGGGGTCCCGGGACCAATGTTCAAATTTAAGTATTGGTCTCTCAAAGATTTTGTGCAGTTGGTTGCAAGTTAAGCAGGTCTGATCAACCTATTTAACAACACTCCATTTGATCTGGTTTTTGTTCTGATTTCTGGTTTTGGTCAATTTTAATCTGTTCTCTCTTTTTCTTCCATGCACCATCCACATCAGCATGTTTGTGTGGAATAATGAATGATGGAAATGTTTCTCATCAGCAATTTTCATTCGAATTTTTCATTTTTGGGAGCAATTGTCAAATTTAGATGATTCCTATTTTCGTTCCTAAACTCTTTTAGACATTTCATATTGTGGTCCCAAACTCATGGGCATGTTTCAATTTGGTCCCTAAATGTTTAGGAATTCCTCATTCTGTTCAAACATGACCTGCCAGTGGGTCAAAGATGTGCTTGCATGAGCACAAACCCATTTGTGCTGACTGAAGCAGGTCAGGATTGGTTGAGCCAAAGGGTGGTGTTGTGGTTGGTTTTGGATACATTTCTTCTTGTGTTTTTCAGTGAAATATGTGTTTACATGCATATTTGGCTTGGCATCAATGGTGTTAGTTGTCATGATTTGTCAAACAGTTGTGTGTCAGTAAAGACTGCTTTATTTAGGAGCACTATTTTTATAAATTAATTTTGTTAAACAGAGTAATATGCATACATTTCCAATGATTTGAAATACCTGCAGTGGTTTTAGACTTTGTACTGGATCCAAGTATCTGAGAACAAAAGTCCTACTTTTAGGGTGTCATTCCATCTTTTACACTATTAAATACTATTTGAAGTATTTACTGTAGAGAGTGGGAAATAAAATGATGAATTCTGAAAGTTCTTGTACCTCTCTGTTCACCTTTTGAAAACTGAAACTAATTAGCATTTTAAGACAAACAAACTAAAGAAAATAATTTTTTTTTATATGGGGGTTTCACCTGCTTGTAGTTGATCATGTTTTAAAACTCATGCTGCTATGTAGTAACCACCTAATCTCAACTTCTCAATGATGCCGAGAGTTGTTTGCAAATGATGAAAATTGTGGGATTTTTAGCAAAGGGTAATGATTTGATCGCTTGAGAAATTTCACCCAGGATACGGTTGATTCTTTTTTCACTCGGAAAAAGATGAACCCTGTATATTTGAAGAGCGAATCCTGTATGATTGAAGTGGAAAAAGTTTAATTGTGTATTGGGCGAAAATTTCCTGGTACTAGTTAGTGCACTAGCAAATTCTTGATAGCTGCCCCCAAAGGTTACAAATTCTAAAAGATGGATTCCTTCATTGGTACATAGTTGTGCTGGGTGGTATGTACTGTAGTGGTACCTGATATGACCTGAATGGTATTTGACTATTGTTCTTTGATTTTCTACTGTGTGCTTGCTTGATCAGCATTTCTTTTACAAAACCCCAAGAAAACAGAAAACAATTAGATTTAATAATTTTACTTAGTACTCTTTATCTTAAACTTCAGGCTGATTACTGTTAGCTTTATTTGCTGCAGTTTGATTTAAACTCATGTACATTTGGTTTGAATCAAGGTTGTTCTGATTTCTTTTGGCCTTTACTATTTATAGTAAATTTGGATATTTTAACAGAGGAATTCTACAATTCTACAGGTAGCCCGATCCAAAGTTGATCAGACTTCCCAGGCCTCCCAACTAAAACGCAAGCTTCCCCCTTCTCCCTCGACCAATGGCTGTGAGCCCACTGTGACTGCCACTCCGGTCCTGCCAGGCAATGCAGATACATCAGACTACAAAAAAGCTGCTGCTGCTGTGGCTGCCAAGTTGGCAGCCAGCTCATCATCGGCTCAGCTCTTCTCCTCAGTCCTCTCTTCTTTCGCAGCTGAACATGCTCATAATGGGGTCACTAACGGGCCTCCTGGATTCTCACCAGATAAAAGGCCCCGGCTTGAGGCCCCTTTCAGCCAAGCACCAGTTATGCCTTTCCAGCCACCTCTCCCACCTGTACCACCACCAGTGGGGCCCGCACAGATGCAGCAGTTTGGACCGCCTTTTGCGTTTCCAGGAGGTCAAATCCCATCCCCGCCCCCATTACAGCAGTTGCATGTACCACCATCTACTATGCAGCTCCAGCCGCCAGGTCAGCAGCAGCAGGGGGCCTCTACTGGGTTTTTCTCACCACCAGGTGTTGGGTTCTTCAACCCGTTGCAACCCGCCCCGTCTGCCCAAAGGCAACAGTAATTTATATTTGTTCTGTTGTTGTGTTAAGGACATCAAAATGATCCTGGATTAAATATGTATATTATGCTGCCGCTCCCTCTTTTGGTTTACTATGCGGAGTTTAATTTGTATGTGTAATAGATGTTTTATATGGTGCATCTTCAACTGGAGCACAGTAGGCTAGAGATACTCGAGTTTGGTCGGCGCAAGCACAGAGGATGTTATCATTTGCCTTGTATTATCCTTTTAACTAGGTTCAGTATTAATTGCCTGTATCAGTACATAGTGTAACTCTAGGGTTATAAATCCGGAAATGCTCATGTGGTGGCCTCTTTATTACTCTGCTTCTAGATGTGGTGTTAGGTCATACATATAATTTTTAAACCCAGATAAACCAAATTGCACATGCTGGTCAAGTCTCATTATTGGATGCATTTGGATTATCTGTAGTATATCACGTTACCTCCATACAATAGTAATCATGAACATAAAAGTGTCATAAAATAATCAGAATAAATAATAACGTGGCGTTTAATTTCAATATCCGCCACAATGGTATGTTAATCTACCAAGAAAGACGAGTCTATAAAAAAAAAATTAGAAATTTGATTCATAATTTCCAACCATTGTATTATTCTTATTTTCAAGCATAATATATTGTAATAAAGCTTGGTTTTAGAGGATACAAGTACAGCTTTGTTAAAAGGAAAAGGTAGATACATATATACAACACTAAATTAGCAGTGCTTCACGAAGTTAGCACAACGAAACTATAAAGACAAGTTTCCTTCTTTGTCTATGACAACTACAAGGAAAGCATCCTTCTTCCTTTCTTGCTATGACCATTGAAGAAACTAGAGGAAGAAAAACAAGGATACAAGAAGAATTAGAGTACAACTAATGAACTACAAAAAACATTAGAAGAGAGCGCATGCTTCTCTTCAAATCTAGCTAAGAATTCTCTGACTAATTCTGTGTAGGATTAGACTTGCTTCTTGGGATCTTTCTTAGACTAGCATTTACCTCTATCTGAGGCTTCTTATCTGCTAAAGCATGAAAGCTTTTCATGTCGACGGTACTTGTACCTACGGCTCGTAGCATCCTTCTAGGTTGAAACTTCTCTTGTACTATCTCTCTATCCAAAGAGTGAGGCAAGGTGATACTTACACAGTGATGAAGAAGTAGCAAAACAGACATGATTGAGAGAAAACAATGCAAGGGTTTCATGGTGGAATCTCTTGTTGGAGAAAGAAGCTTAAGTTTCATTTTGTTGTGGTGGTTATTGATGCAATGATGATTGCTCTTATATATATATGTAGACCTATTAACTTGTAGGTAGCTGCTGTTTGTAATTAAAATGGAGTGCATGAAAACTATATACCACAGTGATGAAAACAAATATGAAAGCACATGTATGCAAGTGAGAACATGTGACTGTGAGAACTTGCTAGTTATATTCTGTGCAATTGTGGACTTAAAAAAAAAGAAATACAAGTTGAAGAGTGTTTTTTCTTATTTTGGAATTCTTATAGTACATCTTTTTGAGAAATATTATTCAAATTAAAAAAATAAAATTATAGATGTGTTTTTAATTATTTAGATAGAACATGTATTAATTTTGAGGCAATTTAAAATTTGATTGGTTATTCATCACAAATCATTAAAATTCAATTGTTAAAATTTTAAAATTATTTGATGGAAGGTAAATTTTTTTTCAAATTAATCCAAATTTGATATATATTCTATCTAAACGATTTATATCTATAATTTTAGTTTTTTTTAATTTGAGCAATATATTTCAAAAATATGTACTGTAAGAGTAGAATGTATCATAAAAGTTAAATGTACGTTAAAATTATCTGTTTTTTTTCGTTTAAACTAAGGAAGGAAAGTAAATTTACAATGTGTAAGTAACTAAAACAATGATCCGAGAATTCAAACCATGCCTTTTGGAATTCTATGAAAAAAAAGAAAAAAAAAACAATGAGAAAAAACTTATTTCACAAAGGAATTGTAATTTACACTGTTTCTAACCAACCATAACTGAAAGATTTCACCAATATTTTGGGATTCTCGTTAATTGTACCTTAAACCTGACAAGAATATATATGTACTACTTACCATACATTATTTAATTTTTTTTATCTACCAGAGGGCAGAGGCCTTTGACATATCCCAGTAACAATATATATATATATATATATATATGTATATACAAACTTCAACAGTAACTGTTAGCTTCTAAAGTAACATGTTTGATCCTGCTGTTATATATTTTCACATGTTCTCAGCCGTTAACAGTGATAATCTTAATTAACACAGGTTATTTATTAGAGGTGTGATAACGTTACACTAATTTTGCGTTTCAATCCTGCACTTTATATGATTCTGTATGCAGATTCTCAAGATTTTGAGCGCGTATTTTGTTGATTGGAGATGAAATGTTCAAAATTTTCAAGAATTACACTTTCTATTCCATGCATATATACAAGATAAAAATATTTATACTAACATTCAAATACATGTGTTTATACTAATACTCTAATGTGTTTGTATTATTATTTCATTGTATTTATACTAACATTCAAATATATTTACATAATATGAAAGTGTTTATACTAATATTAAAATGCACTTATGTACGGGATAAACATAACATAACACACTGTTACTGATCCTAATAAACTATTACAACTCGTGACATATATCAAATTACATTATTATAATCCGTAACATTCATTTTTAACGTTGAATCATGTGGTGCAGAAAATAGGGGGTTAACAATAATTTCTCTATTTTTTTATTATTTAAGTCCACTATAGTGGCTTTAACATGTGATGCTTTGATTTGACTAATATTTTCCTCACAAGGACCATTTCATCATGTAGCTATCAAAAAACCTTTTAGGTGATAGATACTCTATTAAAAAAATAAAAAGTCATGTGACTAGACCACTGTTTAATCTATCAGTACAGAATATTTTGCATCTAATTTGCCTAATTTATTTATGTCTGATAAATAAAAATATCAAGATTGGATCAGCTTAGCTGGAAACATAAGCTGCTTCTAGTATGAATACGGAAAAATACCATATATTCTATGATTTTCTGTGACAAGATAAATTTGACAGTTTTGTGTAAGCAATTACTTTTTGTGGAGCATTCATGATTTCAAATGCTGCTAGCAAAAAAAGAATGTTAATTTATAGCTAATTAGAGATAGATTGTACCACCAATAAACAATGTTTGCGTGATGTAATTTTTGAGATAAATATTATATGATTATGTTGTAATAATGTATTTCTGTATTTTATCAATTATTTGATCTTTAAAATGAAATTTATTTGGCAAAAAGTGTTCGCGAGGCGGATGTAGAGATTTTATCAATGGATGTCAACAATTTATTAGTTGAAAAATACATAATTATTAACTTAATGATATTTATCATTTTATAAGTATGAGGATCAAGTAGAGAATTTTAACAAAAATATTTTTTGGGGGAGGGGGGCAAGGTCAAATTGTACATATATAGCAATTTTTTTTATGAAAATCAATAAAAAATCAACTAAAATTCATTAATTTTTTTTAAAAAGGGGTCAATTGCCCCCCATTCCTACAATATAAATCTCTCTTTGCATGATGTCATAGTTGTATAAGATTGAGAATAAAACAATAAATCATTTTGCCTTAGGTATATTAATTAAAAGAAGTCTATTTTTGACTTCAAAAATATTACTCTTAATTTTAAAATAGATGCTTGATAGAATAAAAAAAATTCAGCAGCTTGATTGGGCTAAAAACAATAATTTAGAGATCCAAAATTGACTTTCGAATTTAAATTTACAGATAACTATTACAGTGGTTTCATATTTAAAATGAAGTTTCTAATAAACAAGAAATCAGCTTCACGCTCACTGTAATACGGTATACCGTGTTATGTATGTTGTTTTGATCAATTACAATTACATGGTTTAAGTTCGATAAAAAATCATGTCTAAAAATTGAATACACAACATAGATAGTTTAATCTTAACTAAATAATTTACAAAAATTATGACATAATTTTTGTGACAATAAATTCAAAATTAATAAAAATATCTTCACTATCATATAAAATTGTGATCATGTATAAGTTCTTGATGGAGCATATAGACCCTTTGTTGAGAGGCTATTTATAAAGCCACATAGTTTGCCTTTTTTCTCTCCGCCACAGAAAACCTTTGTTCATGTGCTTTTGTTTTTCTTTTAATTTTAGAACAATTCGTAGAAAAACACCATGACTTTACCAATTTGTTTAGAAAAAAAAATCAAAATATATGGGCTTGCACATGCAAAGTGAGAACAAGTTAAAGGGTTGGTGCATTTTTTTTATTAGTATTTTTTGCATATCTTCATAAAAAAAAAGACCCCAACATTTTTACATTGAATTTTAAATATCTTTATTTATTTTCAAACTAAATAAAATTTTTCTTAATATTTGTAATATTTTCTTCCATTGAAAAAATTGTAAAATCCAGACAAACCCTTCTTTTTTACAAAATGTTAAAGATATTTTCTTTTTTATTTGAAAATAATTTTTAACATTTCAGTTTTCTTTGAAAAAAATATAAACCGAGATTAATTTAGGTCTTCTATTAAGCAAAAATTATTGCTATATTCCATGTTGCCATATCTAATAAGATTGTACCATTTCAACACATCAAAACTAATTAAAATTTGAATGTTTATACATATGAACACAATAGGCTGCTTTTTAACATCAATTTTGAATTTTTCCCTTTTATTAGCAATTTAAATATAAAATTATTTTGATTTGTCAGCCGGAAATATTCCATGTTTTTCCTTAATTTAGACATTATTTATTTATTCAAGTTTTCTTCATTTTTTGTAGATATCAATTTCCATTAATATCTCAATAATTATTTTATTTGATTTAAAAGAAACTTACAAAATTTGTACTTATAATGATGCGAACATAATATAGTTTCAAAGGTTTTATTTTATGAGTAGTAACTAAATTACTAGAATTGTAACTTTTTATTTATTTATAGATGTGATTGTTACAAGCCATAGCAAGATCCATATTTTTGATTGTGAGGTTGTTTAACCAATCTTGTGATTTATAACAAACTAACTAACAACCTATCATGGATTTGTATTTTAAGATCATGCTTTGTACTACAATTATTTTATGCAAATCTTAATATTATCGAACGATTAATTTACCTATTAAACTAAATTTTAATTCAATTAACGTTAAAACTCTCACGCTTCAATTTATAGAACCAATCTTTTCAATCCATAAATAGGAGAGAAAAACCACAATGTAATTATGTCAAGTGTGGTAAGCAACGCATATCCAAGCCCAAATAGGACAAAACAACTTACGACTTTACCTTCCGTTTAGTAAGTGAAGTAAAATTAAAATGAAATAAGTGTTAAATTACTTTAAAACATTAATATTTGGTCGTAGTGAAGTACGTAGATAAAATAATGAGAGTGAAAAAATATTAAAAACTATGAAATTTGATAATTTAACTTTTACCTCACCTTCATAAATACTTTAACTTACTTCACCTCAAATCACCTTCGTTTAATACATTAAAGCGTCTTAAAAACACTTAATCTCCACCTTTACTCCACTTATCAAATACAGGATTAATTAGGCCCAAAAGTCTCAAAAATTATAATCCTACAATCATGCCCCCATTTGCAAAGCTTCACACACTGAGAACTCTCTAGAAAGAAAGCCCTAGGCCCAATGGCAGAGCTCATTTCCTTCCTTCCTTCCTTCCCTATAAAAATCTGAAAATCACCAGCACTACTGCTGTGTGCTCACCAGGAGAAGCAGCAGCAGCAGCATCTTCAATCCCTTCTCTCTCAAACTCTCAATTCATATCCTTTGCTACGCAGAACCGTAAAGCGTAATATAATATCTGTTTAATTACATTAAAATTCATATAAAATAAATCTTACAAATATCCTCTATAATCTATTTGTTCGTACGCTGTGTAGCACAGTGATACGCAGTAGAAGATCAAGACTCGTTCTTCTATTTATATTTTGAATCTAGACTAGCTACACAGATCATATTTGAATTCAAATTCTTGAAACTAAGATTAGAAGAGTATTATCTTTATCTTATCCATTTAACTGCACTGGACATAATTTTTTGAATTATCTATTGGATTGAGTAACTATCTATTTGTTATCTTTTACATGTACAAATTATTGTAGCTTCCTCTTTAATGATAAGGAGGTTATTGGGGATTGTTTACTACTAAAGAGAAACCGTACCAAGCAATAAATAGCATTGATTTGTAAAAAATAACATATTACAGAGATACTATCATTGATATTATCACCAATATCGATTTTTCTATTCAAATTAAATAAATTATTACTCATATTAATGACTTTATTATGTAATTTATTTTATATAATATTTTTATTATTCAACATAACTATCACTAATCTGTTTTACTGAAATTTAAGAAATTATTACTCAAAATTTAAATATCATTAATATAAATAATAACCCATTTAAGTTGAATACTGTATAAAATAAGTTGCATAATATAATCGTTAACTTGAATGATAAAATCGGAATCGATGATGATATCAATAACAACATATATAAAAGCTTTCTTTAAAAAAAAAAGGTAAAAATAAAAATTGATGATGATAACAAGTAGCTGGTGAGATGAGAAAGCAAACCGCAGTATTAATTGATTCCTATATAAACAAGTACATGGGTTGATCCAAGCATCCATTATTGAGCCTCATAATTAGTTGTGAAAGATTAAATTAGAGAAATTTGTTTCTTTGCTATTGCCTATTTCAAGCATCAGACCTATTTTTTTTTTTTTCCAAATAGTGAAAAGGTACATGCCCCCCCATTCAAATTAATTACACACATAGTTTTATATATATCTTTACGTATTTTCCAAGAATAATTTCTAATTTTACTATTTTAATGATAGCCACTAGTGTTGGAAGTTTCTTCCTATCTAAAAGATATACTACAAAACCTTTTTCCTATTCAAATTTGCCAATATGGGGATGTAGCTCAAATGGTAGAGCGCTCGCTTTGCATGCGAGAGGCACGGGGTTCGATCCCCCGCATCTCCAATTTTAGAACTTTTTTTTCCCTTTTCTGTGTTTCATATGAGTTCTTTCTCTCTCTCTTTATGTTTTTTCCTCTCTTTTTTAGGAAAGTTCAACCTAAAGTTCTGAATTTTACACGCTGTATCAAGACACAGTACGTGTCAGAGGTGATACGGCATGACACAGCGTGTCAATACATGTCGTACCGTTATCCGTATCGTATTTGATACAGCACGCATGGTTAAGGAGGTCGACACGGCACATGACATATATATGCATGACATGAAAATACGTGTAGGCACTTTAGACACAGATAGGCTTGGTTAGACGCAGCAATATATGGTTAGGCACAACACGCACGGATTGTAGATTGTCGGATGTTAATTGGACGGTTGATTTTGAAATAAATCGGCGGGATTTTGTAATAGGGTTTAAAAATCAGGCTAGATATGTAATTTTTTTCCAACTTTTTGAATTTTTTAGCAACAAACAAGTTTTAGAATATTTGTAATTTTTTTTTTCATTTTTTAAAGATTTTTTCTGAATTTTTTATAATTATTTACGATTTTTTCGAATTTTTTCCACAAAATACATTTAGTACAGTTAAAACAGACCTTGTCAAATCGACACCCTACGATTAAAACAAATTATATTTAATACAACATGTCGAATTAACATTATACGTATAAAACGTCGTGCTGTCCTTTCCTAATTTTTAACACGACATACATATATTGAGAACTCTAAGTCAACCCACCTGCTTTGATTCTCAAACTTATTATTGAAAACAGAGCAGCACCAGTTCCCAGTACTGCTGGAATTATTAGTTGATTTATATCTTACACAGAGGACAAAATTGCTGCATAATACCTTTTTTGGTATCAAAATATATATATTTTTTTGGTATCAGAATATATTTTCTTTGAATAAATTAAACTAATATATACATGATAAATTACATTATTATCCAAGTACTAATAACATCTTGAATGAGATGTGAATATTTTAATTAACAGCTCCAAAATAAAATGAACATGTTATCTGGTAATATGTTATAATTTTCAGTTCTCAAATAATCTATTTTTACTACATACATTGAGGAATTGCTTAATTTTCTGTCAAATTTCAAAATTGCTCTTTCTTTATCTAAACTAAAAAATCTTTCATTTTTTTTTATAAAATAATCTTTGTTAGAACTTTATTTATTATGAAATTTGCTAAGACTAAAATTACTATGTTATATCTTCAGTCCTCATAGTGGAACCAGACCACATAATTTTATAATTATTTTGAAAATCAAGTACACTTTTTAATTTTTCATGTGTAAAGTATATTTTCAGAAACGTAATTTACAAAATACTTTGTAGTGTATAGCATAATTTCTTAATTATTTTAAAGCTCAAGTATATTTTCCATGATATTTATGTTTTAAAGAATAATTTTGAGAAGCATATTTTGAAATTTTTTTTTTCAAGTGGCAATTTATTGAACACTATACAAGTAACTATTTATTTGAGCAATACTATGGAGGAAAAAACATAGTAATTTGAGTCTCTTGGCAATTTATTGAACATAGGCAGGGTGTGAATGGGTCATGGCGCTATTATATTATTATTTTTTATCCGATCCGATTCGATTTAATTCAGGTCAAAATTCTTTGATCCATATCCAATCCATTCGGGTCACGGGTCAACCCGACCTGATCTGAGTAAATTGATTAAGCATTTAATAATTATTTTTAATATTTTTATACAATTTAATTAAATATATATTAATTAAGATTAATTAATATATGATAATATGTCAGTATTTTAATTTCAGTATTTTAATTAAAATACATATATGTCATTTGGCAATATATAACAATATGGTAGTATTTTAATTTCATATATGTCATTTGGCAATATGTATTATATGCTATCACGATTCTCAAATAACATTTATCTTATGTCAATTCTTTATTACATGATATTCCTAATGAATCTAAGATAAGTTTGAGCTATCCTTACAGATTAATCATACTCTTGATTCAAGAAATTAAAATTAGTAATAATGATGAAAACTTAATCATATATTTACAATCACTAAATCATTTCATCAAGTTGCCAATAGATATCATCACACATAATGACATATGTGAGTGACATTAGTATTCTTGATCAATATATTTTCTTCGCACAAGAAATACGTATTGGGATAGAAATTATATGGCTGCCAGTTACAATCAACATTGGATAATACCCACAAGTAGATATTCCTCATGTAAAAAGTATATCATCTTATACTTTAGAATTAAGACATGCATAAAATATCAATGACACTAACACAATTACGATATCTCATCTTAAGGTCAAGTCCAATACCATGTTCTTCAATATATATTTGTGTAATTAAACTTATAACAATTAACACATGGCTTGTGATCACATTAATCCACACATTAACTTATATTATCCAATTAGTGTTCATCTCTAATTGACAAGTTAGATATTTTAGAATAATCTTTATGTTTTATTATTAAGTTTCACATTTTAGATTCTCGACCCAAAATATCAATAAATAAAAATAAATCAAGGAACAAAATGAACATATATTTTACATATATAAATTATTCAGATTATATGAACTAAATATATTTAATTTTTAGATCACTTCTCCCATATCATAAATTAGAAGACTTAAAGAGTCTGCTTTCAAATTAAGGAAAAAAAGATGGAAAGAACAGAGAAGAAAATAAATAAAAATGTTAAATTTCTTACCTTCCAAATTCAGAGAAGGGAAAAAAATTAAATGGAGAATTCTCGTAATTTATCTTTCTCACCTTCCTTCACGTTTTGTTATTTAAATTTGAGAGCAAGATGATGAAGATTTCTTTTTCTCCCCTTTTTCTTCTTCCTTCCTTTTCATGTAACTTCTCTATCCAACTTAGAAACACTGTTAAATCCATATATATATATATATATAGTTTTGTTAATGTGCTATCATTAGTGTTCCCGTCAAAATGCTAACGATTTAAATTTTAAGTTTTCGTATTCGAAATTTCAATTTAAGTAGCTCAATAAATTCTTCATATCAAAATATCGTAGAGTACTGAAATTTATCATTTTTAGAGTTTTTTAATTATTTTTTTCGAATTTTCAAAGATGACTTTATTTGACTCAAAAATAAATAAAAATAAAAATATATTTGTATGTCAATTAAGGTAATCTTTGAAAATTCGAAAAAAATAGTTAAAAAACTCTAAAAATGGTAAGCTTCGATATTCTATAAGATTTTGATATGAAGAATTTATTTAGCAACTTAAATCGAAATTTCGAACACGAAAATTTAAAATTTGGTTCGTTTCATTTCAGCTGAAACGCTAATGATATCACATTAGCAAAACTATATATATATATAACTAGGGTGAGCTTAAACTAATCGAGCCTTTTAGTGAGTTTAACTCAAAAACCTATCAAATCGACTTCAAATGATAAATCCAAACGGCTCAATAAGTTCTTCATATCAAAATTTTATAGAATACCGAAATTTTCTATTCTAATATAAAAACATTCATTATTTTATTATTATTTTAGAATCATTTTTAAAAATCAGAAAAAATAGTTAGAAAACTCTAAATATGAATTTTTTTGATATCCTACGAGATTTTGATATAAAAAATTTATTGAGTTATCTTTTGAGTTAAACTTATCAAATTTGGTGAGTTTAAACTCACCCGAGATTTACTATATATATATATATATATATATATATATAGTAATTTCCTCATTACACTATTCACTATTTAGTCTTGAATAACAACATCAATTATTTAAGGAACACAAAAACATGTAAACAGTAAAGCCAGAAATGGGGCGCCTCATTGATTAATGCACGCCGAAATTTGTTTCATCAATCAACATCAAACTCCAAATTAATTTTGTAGAAAACCCAAGAAAAATTTGGTGAAATGGAAGGTTTGAGATTTCAAAATCACGTTCCCATGCACAAGTCTTGGACGGTTGATCCTCAAAATTATAACTCTTATTGACAAGTGTCACCTAAGTATTTGTACAAAATGTGGTAATTGACAAGTCTAACTAATGTGAATTTTGTGATCGACAAATTTGACAATTGAGGTGCTAGATTTTTGACGATGTGATTGGCAAAGATAACATGATAGTAATGTGTTGTTTTCTTTTTGTTAGGATATGTTGCATTGACAACAAATTTATTTGATAGTTATGATATTTGATGAAATATTGAATTAAAAGGTTGTGTATATATTTTTTATTTATTATTATGGTCAAAATTGGTGTTAGTTGAAAATCAATTATTTATTCATTGAGGAAATTAAAAAAAAACAATTTGGTTTATTAGTCTTTTTACTAGTGAAAATGATTGCACAAAAGTGATAAAATCGTTAGGATTTATATCCTTATTTGCACTCTAAATATATTTATACTTCTTTCAGAAAATAATTTATATATGATAATAAAAATATTTATGCCTTAATATTATTAGACTAAAATTTATGCAAATTATATTTATACTTGTGAAGCAAAATTTTTAGTTTTATTTTTTTATAACCATCTAGAAAAAAAGTGATAAACATTTTCTGTACTAACTATAAGTACTTATAAATTCAGATATAAATAAATTATTTACTTAGTATAAATATTTTTTGTGTGCATATAAGAGATGTAAAATATGGGGTGCAAGAATAGTTTTTCTTTTCTCTTTTCTATTTAGATAATTATACAAAACATATTGAGAAAAAAAATGACAGCTACAAAAAATGACATGAAAACATTATACAAAACATGAGAGCTACAAAAATGAAAAACATATTGAGAAAAAGCATATGCTTGCACCTTTTGAGTTATAATTATTTTGCTTTCAACATTCTCATTGTTTGAATGCAAACTCCACTACTTATAATGAGTCAGAATCTATTGACAACTAAATATTTAGAAAATATTCTTTGTTATTTTTTTTTTGAAAATAAGAGCTCCCGTTAACTATAATATTTATTTCTTTTCAATTATTTTTTGTAGGACTTGAATTTGCGTCTCTCTTATTTAAAACTTGTTAATTTTTTTATCTACGAAAAAGGTGGAAATGAACATTTTTAGACAAAATGTCAAAGTCAGTTTGTAAAGTAACATAAAAAATAACAAAAATGTAACTGCTATTGTTTTAAGTTATTAAAAAAATGTAATTGATATTGTTCTATATAATAAGTATTATCCTTTTCATGTTATAAACAAACTTCTGAAAAAGAAAAAAATTGGGTCACTTCTCATATTTTCTGAACTGATAATATTGATTTCTTGAATTAGGCGTTAAGATATCTAGTAAATTATGAGATTAAATTTTGTTGTTAAGCTAAAATTACAAATAGATTTTACACAACAACAAAAATTATAAAATTGTAAAAAGTAATGTTGATTATCCTCCATTACAAAGATAAAAAAAAATTTCACTCCTCATTGGTATAAAAAAATAGTGGGGTCAATAATGAGAAATTCAAAAAAATTTCAGTGAGTTCAATTAGATATAAAAAAAAATAAATATTATCTTACATAAATTATACTTTGAAAAATTCAGTGGAATCATTTAACCCCATATACTACAATATGTTATGTAGATTCCTCTATATACTCCATGACACAAGAATCTTAATCATGATTATATATTTTTTTTTTTGAAAACTAGCTATTATCACATCAAAGCAAATGAACTTAAACAACATTGATTATTTCTCTCATTTTCCACTCTCTAGATATATCTATCCTCTATAGTATGTCTAGAATTAATAATATCAAACCAGTACAATCAAAGAGATAAGCAAATAATTAACACCAAATATCAATGATAACAGTCAATTTGATGCTTGGTTTTTAAAATCAAAGAGATCATTAATTAAGCAAATAGAATCAAGCAGTACCATTACATCTCTCTAGATTATTAATTAGAGTATGTAACAGTTCAAAATAGTTACAAGCATTAGAGAGCCGTTACAGGTCCGGTATTCACGGTAGGAAAATGTCATGGAGATACCATTATTGATACCGTCATCGAAACATGTTTTATTGTATACGTTAAATGAGTTATTATGCATGTTAATGACTTTATTATATACAATATTTTTATTATTCAACTTAAATATCACTAATATGCATAATAACTCATTTAAGTTAAATAATGACAGTACTGTACAAAATGAATTTATATAATGAAATTATTAACATGCATAATTATTCATTTAACGTGTATAATAAAATCAATATCGACAACCGTATCAACAATAGTATCTTCACAGTATCAGTCCCAATTCAGACAATTAATCACTGTTATATGTGCAGTATATAAATAGGTAAAGAAATTGACCATATCCATGTATTTCAATATAAAATTATTTTCTGTGGGCTTACCAACAAAAAAAAAATATTCCTTTAATTAAACTTCAACATAAAAAATTAAGATTTTCTCTATGTCAACGGCATTGGCTATTTTCTTGGCTAATCTCTTATTAATCACCTGATATATCCTAATTAATTTACTGATGTGATTATTGATTAATTTGGCTGTCAGAAATTCTATTGGAATTACTTTTTTGCCCCATGCATTGTTAATTTTATGAATATCCACTTATTTCACTGTAATTTTTTTAACTTCTTTTTTTTGTTAGAATTTCTAAATAATTTACTCCATTAATTAAAACTTTAATTTGCTATGGATGCTTTCACACCTAAAATATGCATGAATTCCGTTGAAAATTTATTACTTCAAAACAAAAAAAAAATTACTTCAACAAATATTGCCAAATTTTGAATTGGAAAAAAACAAATCAACCGAGTGTTTTGAGGTAAATAAATTGCACCTTTTTAACAAACGGGTTTGGCCACAAAGCAATTAATTTGGACCCATTTGACCACTTTCACCATGCTATTAATAACTGCCACCACAAGGGATTGCTTTCAAGTCAAGGATTCTCTGTTGTTCAAATTATGTTGATTATCATGTGTGGATCTTCTGGGAATTTTTTAATATAGAAAAAGAAAACATAGGAAGTTTTGGTCAAAAAGAGGAGCACAAGAATTGGTTGATATATGGAAAATTTCAGTGAGTTAGTGATGACTGGTTAGTGCAATATTTAATTTTCATTCAATTGATATTTGTCTCTTTAATTAGAGTAATATAATTCTATTTTTTTATTGGGTATAATACTATAAGGCAATTGGAGAAAATAAAAAAAATGATGTAGTGACTTGCTATACTCTAATGACTAATCTTATATGTGAATTTCCATTATAATATATGAACAAATAAAATTAATCTTACACATTTTTATGTAAAATTTTAAAGAAATTGCAAGTTGTCACAATATTTTAATTAATATGAAATTAATTTCTAATAAATTAGTGAAGTGCCTAAGTGGAGGGTCGTAAAGAATATACGACAAGAAACGTAATATGTGAGGGCGTATTTCTTTTTAACATTTTAAACACATATAAATTAAATTGTTTGGTTCCTATATTTAAAGACAAAACCAACTCTTGTATCAACTTCCATAATGGTTGATTTAAATATCTATCGTAACGTTAGTCAAGAAAAATGCATATAAAATTTTTCAAAATCTATACGTAATAACTTCTGCAGTGCATTTATTTAAATTCATTATGTAGAAACCATTCATGTATATTTTAAAAAAAATGTTGAATGGCGTAAATATTTTATATTATATTTGATGCTTAGTGCGATCAAAAGTTTGGAACTAACCTCGACCCTTTTTCACACTCGTTAAATTTTATCTTCAACTAAATCAAAGAAAGCGTATAAATTTAATAGAAGTTTTGCATTTCAGAAATAATTCTCAACTTAAGTTTTATTAAGACACCTCACTTTCATTTTGAATCTTCATGAAAATTGTTGAACCAAAATTTACTTTCATTAAAATACAAATAATATTTATTAAATTTTAACTTATATATACATAATTACTTGAACATCACAATGTCAATTATATATATCTTTTGGTGACTTCTTCAAATTATAAATGTAAAAATGTGCACATGACATGCAACTTCTCCATTGCCACAGAAAATCCACAATATATTAGCCTTGCCTCCTTGATTCCTACTATAAAAACATGACTCCTTTTAATAACCCCACAAAGACACCACCACCACCAAAAAAATCAAAAGAGGGAAAGAAAAAAAGACATTCCTTCTCTTCTCTTCTCCTCTCTTTCTCTTCCACCCCTTAAATCTCAAGTCTCAACAAAAACCCAAAAAGCTTTTCTTTTCAAAATGAAGAGGCCATGCCTAACCCCCCCTCCTCTCTCTCCTTCTTCCTCCACCTCCTCAAACTCCTCATCTTACAATGCATGTGAAAAGGAGAACAAGCCCAAGTCTAATAAGCGCACAAAGAGAACCCAAAACCCATCCAAAACCCTCTCACCTAATGGCAATGCAAAGAGGAGCTCCATCTATAGAGGTGTCACAAGGTAATATATTGATTTTCATCACAAAACATATATTTAGCTTGAAGAAAGCAAGATTTTCCTAAATTGGAGCAAGTTTTTTCTGAGATTGGTTTTTTATTAATTCGTTAAATATGCGCATTGCATGTCGTCGTCGATCGATCAGGCATAGATGGACCGGGAGGTTTGAAGCTCATCTCTGGGATAAGAACTGTTGGAATCCTCTTCAGAGCAAGAAAGGAAAACAAGGTACCAGATTAAACCAAATTTTTTTTTTTTACTTTTTATGATTAAAGTTTTTTTCTTTTCTTTTTTTTGGTCTAAACGGGATCAAGATCCTTTCAAAGTTCTTTTCTTTTTACGGATTTTCATGGTCCCGGTACAAGTTTCCGGTGGCCGGTACCGGATGTTGCTTGTTTTAATATATAATTTTTTCTATATGAATTGATTGTTTCAAACAAATTCTTATTGCTTATTAATTCCGAATTTTCTAATAGAATTAGTAAATTTGCAATTATTATTTATTATCAACTTTTTCAAGATGCTGAACAGATAATTACCAGCTTATTCTTATACCATATCAATATAAAAATGTAGAAACTTTGGTCATAATCTTATTTTAACAATCATTTTCCCACTATGTGAAACCACCAAATTAATTTCATGCATTTTTTCTCTCCTTTGAACAAATTATTCACACTCTTTGTGCTATGCAAAGCCGGCCACACTATTTGCACAATTTGACAACTCACCTCTTGTCTAGAATTTCTTCTTTTTATTTTCAACATGACATTTAAATAGATATCACTATGCAATCTCCCAACTAAAATCCAAAAACAACCTCTGCATTAAATAGGGTTTGATGTTACAATCAGTGCTGATGGTTGCATCTGACACTGGTAAACGACACAATTAATAGAAAACAGATTATTCTTTCTACCCCAATTTAATTTTAATTAAATTAAGTAAGAACTTGATTAATTAGTATCACCTCAAAATTTTCTTAATTTATATATCTCATTTTTTTTTTCAAATATGCTTTTGTAAGTAATTTTTATACATATATATAAATATATTTTTTCTAATTATACTAATTCCAATCAGATACAAATTTAAACATTTTAATTTACCTTATTAATTGATCATTTTTCTTTTCTTTTCTTTTCTTTTTTTTTTGTCTTTTCTTAGACACTACTAAAGAAAAAAAAAAACTATAACGGTTATTTTTATAATTTTATTACGTGGCCTTTCAAAAAAAAAAAAGAAGAAAAAAAAAAGAAAAAAAAATGAAAAAGACACACATGCATGTTACTTGTCAGTTGCTACCTTTCAAAGAGGCCCCTAGGTTTCAACTTTCAACCCAACTTGTCATTAATTGGTGTTTTCATGTTAAGATTGATTAATTTAGATAAACCTATAAGATGTAAATATTGGGTTTTTTCTGTACATGCCTGACATTCTGTCTTGATTTGTTTCAATTTCAATTCAATTTGGATTTGCCTGGGGATCTGCGCCTTGGTTTGGTGTTGGTCCACTGATGCTGCCTACATGACCTTGATTAGTTTATTTGGGTAAGTAATGATACTTTTGATTGAGATTTATTCATCTCAAAGTACCTCTTTTTTTAGTTATTTATTTATATTTTTGTGATGTGTTGTGGTGTGGTGTGTTGTGTTGTATTATTTTTTGTTTGTCACTATGGTTATTGATTCCAACACTAACCTTTTCTTAAATCCATAGTACACTTTTCATGGTTTTTAATTAATTAAATTTTTAGTTTTAGTTTTTATGTAATTTTGTTTGAGATAGGACATGAATTAGGGGATCATAAGGGCCTTGCCAAAAAAAAGAAAAATTGATATGGGTTAATCAAAGAGGGTTGATCAAAATCGGACGGTTTAGATCGCCGATAAAATTGACGGCATTTTTTTTTGGCATGACCATTTTGATCGAATTTAGACCGTTGGATTTTGAGAAGACCATCTGATGTTGTTTTGTGAGATTAAAATGAAATAAGATTAACAATATAAAGATTTAAACATCAAATGGTAGAGAAATTTCCAGAACAATGAGTCCTTAAACAAATTTGGTACAAATTATTTGAGTATCATTTTGAGTAAATTACATAAAATATAACTTGATTAAAAAAATATATATGGTAGCTGCTCCTATGACCAGGGGGAACTTGTGCCTTTTTGGTGTCTTTGTACAGATTTCACAAAAACATAGACACTTTGGCACTGAAAAAATAAAATTATTACAATTCAACATGAAAAATTAAACTTTTGGAAAAAGATTATGCACATGATTTTACTGAAAAAGACTAACAGGAATAGTATCTATGCCAACCATGTTAGAATTATTCCTTTTAATTTCTTGGGAAAGAGTTTGTTGGGGGGGGGGGGGGGGGGGGGGGGGGGGCAAAATTGGGATGCAAATCAACTTAGCAAATATAATAAGTTTCTTGCAACATATGATTTGTCTAATTATTAGTAGAAACAAATTTAAAACCAATAGCTGAATCAAGTTCAAACAAACAAACAAACCCTATACACAATACTTAATGTAATAACTAGTGGTTTTATAGTTTTGGGATATAATTAAGATTTGGTTGGCAACCATACCAGTTTTATACTAGATCAATTTGATTTGATCAAATTAAACTAGCATCTTATTTTTATTGCAATCTAGCTCTGATTGACTCAATAAAATGTTTACCAGATCAACCTCCAACAGTATATATTATAAGTACCATATATATATAACATTATATATACTGCAATCTAGCTAGCTAGCACAAATGATATAGTCATTGTATGTATTGTTATATAAAAGGGATACATATAGTTTAATGAATTTGTGTATATTTGACTATTAGTTTCTTGACAAGAACATGACTACTAGATTTGTGTTTTTAATAAATTTGTTAAATTGTTATATATTTCAGGAGCTTATGATACCGAAGAAGCCGCGGCGCGCACGTACGACCTCGCCGCACTCAAATACTGGGGTCCAGAGACCTTGCTTAATTTTCCTGTAAGTTTTGTATAATTAATTAATTAATTAATTGGTTAATTAATCCTTGCATTATCTTTTTTAATAAAAAAAATTAAAACTGCTTTCTTCTGAGATGTACTTAGCAAGGTCCACATTCAAGTACTATTAACATATACTTGAGATATCATAATATAGCACCATATATGCATGCATTATTATCTTAAAAAAGTGAAAATTTGTAATTAATTTATTATTATGAGGGTGAATCACATGCTTAATACAGTAGTGATAAATCTTATCTCTTTACAGAAAGAACGTATGTTTACATATGTTCAAATCTTATACAAAACATTTGAAAATAAATAAATATCAATATTAACGGAGACCCTTATTTAAAAAAATATATTATGAGGGTACAAAATTGAATTGCAGTTGGAGAGGTATGAGAAAGAGATGGAAGCAATGAAAGCAGTGTCAAGAGATGAGTACTTGGCATCTCTCAGGCGCAGTAGCAGTGGATTCTCTAGAGGAGTTTCCAAGTACAGGGGAGTAGCAAGGTAGTTATTAAAAATTTAATAGCATTTATTTTCAGTGAGCTGATATACAGATATCAAAATCGATACTGACTTTGGTATTTAGATTAAATGAGTTATTGTTCAGATTAACGACTTTATTATGCAACTTATTTATATAGTACTTTTGTTATTCAATTTAAGTGAGTTATTATTCATATTAGTGGTATTTGAGTTGAATAATAAAAATACTGTTAAAAATAAATTACATAAATAAAATACTTAATATGAATAACAAAGTCGCTATCGATTTTGATATCTCTCAAATATTTTCCTCAATTTAATTTGAGAAAGGTAAAAATAAATAAAATAAAATTGATGAGGGAAAGCTGTAATTCAGAAATTCCCTTCTGTCATACATCTCAATAAATGGTGGGGGGATCAATGGCATAAGGTCTATGTTCATGCCACTGGACTTGAAAAGCGGCAACATCCCAACCGTTGATCATGGAATGGATGGCTGTGATTGTGCTGATTTGTGGATTTATTTATTTTTAAGTACAGAATCAAATGGTTTTATTAATTGGTCCCCGGAGATTGGTAAAAAGACAGGGTGAACATGTCATGTGACAGTAATGTGGATTTTCTGATTGCAGTGTTCATGTAGCTATTTGTGCCTCCCATTGTGGCTTCTTTTTATGCAATTAAAATAGAATGTTAGTCATAAGGATCAAACATATAATTTTATTTTTTTAGTAATTTTTTTTATGGCATACTAAATATAAAGCAAACTAAGATAGGTTAATTGAAATTTTTTTTCTATACTATGCTTGAACCAAGTATAGATACTAATGCAAAATTCAAATAATGTAGGCACCATCACAATGGACGATGGGAAGCAAGAATTGGAAGAGTATTTGGCAACAAGTATCTCTACTTGGGAACATTCAGTATGTTTATTATTTCATAACATTTTTAACCTCCATAATATAAATTAACTATCCTAAAATTATTAATATGATCTTCACATGCATCAGAGAAGATGAAAGTTTGTAGTAAAATAAAACTCATCATGTAATGGTACGCACAAAAGGACTACACGAACAGTTGTTATAGGAGATCTGAAGCCACTTGTCTATGGGCGCTCGTGACAAGCACGTGAGTTGGATTTAACAGAAAATGGGTTCCAGGTGGATTGGAATAATAATAATAATAATAATAATAAGATCCACCCCCTCTATGACTCCGCATTGGGTGCTGCTTGTCACGTGGGAAGATCTCCGAACTACTTGTTTGTTTTTTCACCTCATGTGTATCCACCTCTCTTTTGATCCTCTGTTGAAGTCCACCAACGCTATAAGAAGTGTGGCGAGTCACTGAGACCATAAGCTTTATGATTGTTCTTGTCAGTGATTCGCCACACGGTAGGCTACACATGTAATTGCCCCAAGAAACCTGGTTTATTTCATGATTTCATCCGCTCCGCCCGGTTTGAGAAATTGGCAAAATCATGACCATGTATTCTCAATTAAATATATATATATAAACTCAGATCTGATGGTTCAGAATCATGATCACCATGTATTAATTCTTTTTTTTTTGGTGCCATAATTACACTATTTTGGTTAGGCCTGTGTTAAAATGTATTAGTCAGTATGCACAACAAAATTAATTAGGTTCAAAGTATGCAATGTTTCATGCCTGAATTGGTATGTCATAATTAATTTTCTCTATTTTTTTTTTACAGGTACACAGGAGGAAGCAGCACAAGCGTATGACCTCGCGGCGATAGAATACCGGGGTATAAATGCTGTGACGAACTTTGATATCAGGTGCTACATCAAGGACCAGCCTGAAAATTTTCAGGAAGAGCAAACCGAACCAGCCCAATCGTGTGAGGCCCAGCCCGAGTCGAGCCCGGCAGAGGTTCCGGAGATAGTGCCATCAGATGTAAATGTAGATGACTATTTATTGAGTGAGGGAAGCACGGTAGAAGACCCGTGGAATGTTCTGACGGAAGAGAAGTTTGCGTTTGATCTCGATACAAATATTGACTACTTGTTGCGTGATGTGCAGTTCGAGGATGATATTGAGTGCATCCTTAATGGGTCTGACTTTAATGCGAGCGGGGAGATTGATGGTCTGAATGCGAATCCGGTTGAGGAGACGAAAGGAGAGGAACTGAAGAATGCTTCATCAAATGCACCGATGGTTTGCATGTGTGCGAATGCGCATGCTTGTTTGTGTTGGTAGGTGAATGGTTTGTCGTGCATTCGGTTTTTTTTTTCCTCTTTCTGTTAAATTTTTTTTTGAGGAAGTTTTTTGGGACGATTGTGTCTCGGCTTAGGGCATAGTTGACCGACTTATCTCGAGCTCGAAAAAATGAGAGCGCGCTAACTTCTTTCTTTTCTGCTTGTTTGAACACCGGTTCAAAAAGGCTAAAAGTTGAAATTTGTGTGTTTCTGGTGTGTGCTGCAAATTAAGATCATATTTGCAGACAATTTGTATCATACAAAAGTGTGACATATTCCAACAAAAGTTTCCCAATTTTATAAATATATTGAGAAACTCAAATGCTCCTTGTGTTATCAAATTAAGAACCAAGTTTTTATCTCTGCTTATCTGTTTGTCAGGTAAACAAAAAGAATTTCAATTTGGCTGTTGAATTTCTAAGAAATTGAGCAGTGATCTTTAGTGGGGCATATTGAAACTACAATTGTTATAATCATTAACATTTTAATCTCGGAGAATGGAGGAACTGAGCACAAATTCCAGATGGTTTTTTTTTTGTATATATTTTTCCTGAGATAATCTTACAAAAATAAAAAAGTTGTGGCAGAGAAGAATGTTGTAAGTTGTGTAACAAATTAATCTATCCACATCTTTCTCAGTTTTATTGTGTATATATCCTTTTTTTTTTGAAAGCTTCGCATAAGCTGCGAAGTCATGAGAAAGTATCGAACTCTCGATCTTTGAATAAACAACAATCTTAGAACCTTTTTCCTAGTCAACTGAGCTACTGTTGTGTATATATCCTCACCACATAATAGTTTCCACACATGAGAGAGAGAGAGTGAGAGATAGAGAGAGAGAGGAGATACAGGAAGAAGAAGAAAAATTAAAGGGAAAGATAGAGAGTTTGGATTTTGGGCCAGGAAATAGAAATTGGGCTGGGTTTGGATTTTGGGTCAGAAGTTATTTGGGTCTTTTTCTTCTTCTTTTTATGTTGTTTTAGACTAGATAAAAAAATTGGGTCTAGAATTTGCATATATTGAGAGTTTGTGTTTAGACCCAAGATGAATTTCTTCAGATTTGGAAAGATGATTTTTTTTTTCTATGCAGAAACCTTTTACTTAAAAAGGTACATAAAATTTCAAATTAAATATATAAAAAATAATAAAAATTATATAAAATTTTCAAATTAAATCTTGAGATTTTTCGATATTTCAGAGGGTCCGAATAAGAAATGTCACCTCATATTCATGTTCAGTTGAAATAGCTTTTGAAGTTAAAGATATTCACTTCATATTCATAATAAGAATTTCAATTATCACAATGAATCTCTATAGAACTTCTTTTCCATTATTCCTCTTTTTCCTTTGCTTCCTATGCTGTCAGACGGTATGTTCTTAAAACGCTTTAAGCCACAGTGATTACAAGATTACTGCTCATCGACATTTTAGTACAGAAAACAGCAGAGACTTATATAAGTTTGTTTTGTAGATAATCTGCAAGGATGAGGGAAGCTCACAACTTAATTACCTATTGGCATTATCAAATTGCAATGATGTTTCTGCCAAATTAATCGAGGCAGAAACTATAAACCGGTACCAACTTTTTGGGTATTTTTTTTTTAGAGAGAGGGGGGGGGGGGGGGGTGGAGAACCATCACTTCATGTTCAAAAAAGAAAAAAAAAAAGAAGAATGGGTACCATGCATGGCTTGTGCTGTGTTTGTGCCATACTTTTGCTAGCTGAGAAAGATGTTGTGACACAACGCTAATGCGAATGCCATATATATATTGTCAGAAGGTACTTTCGACAACTAATCAGTCGATGACATGAATATTGTTGTATGTGATTATCGTCTCATCCTACTAACTCTGGAATATGAAATTGTTATGTGGGCAATGTTTGTTGTCCAAAGTACTGTCTAGAGTTTAGACGGTTGCCGACAGCTCGTCCTTCCGGCCTCTGATGTTACGTTGTACTCATGGTATAAACATAAAGAATTGCATCTGCTTCAGGAATTAGCATGATGTCGTTTTTGTTGTCGAGTGTATTATGCACCGTAATAATGTTTCTCTATCAATTGCCTCAATTCCATTCACATTTACTGTTTGAAGCAAGATCATTTTGGATACATAAAATTTGACTACATTAATAAATAAATGGTAAGCAGTAAAACGATACATTGATATAGAAACTCTATGCAATCAATGTATCTTCATATTTTCCTTTCTCCGTTTTATTGTGCATCCTTTCCATACACTGTATAAGCTGTTTGATACAATAATTTTGTTACACCACACTGACTACAAAAATCTCTCAAATTTACAACAAAAACAGCGTTCAACTGTCCATAAATGATAAATCAAAGCAAAACTTGATCTGGTCTTAATTTGTTACTTTATTTGGGCCTTCTCGTAATATTGTAATTTGTTACTTTATTTGGGCCTTCTCGTAATATTGTTTGGACTAAAACAAAAGCTTGGGTAAAGAATCTTCTCGAATTTTCCCATCATCCGTTATAGGATATGCTACAGATATAACGACAACAGCAGATCCCATGTCACGTGGGGCCCACCAAAACAAAAGTACACACTCCCGCTCGAACTCTACTTCAATGGCGAAAGAGAGAGGAAGAGTTTCAATGGCGCCATTACCATACCTCCTCATCTTCCCTCTCCTTCTCTTCTCAGATCTCATCGCAACCGTCTCTCCGATCGCCGTGCCACCTCCCTCAGCCTCCAGTCTGTTCGTGCTCGGCGATTCCACGGCGAACTGTCGCGACAACAGCCGCTACACCGCTCTGCTCTGGCTAAACTTCTCCCTCCCCGCTTGCTCCAATCGTCTACTGTCTGATCTCATCGGTAATGGATGCTCTCATCATTCTCCTGTTAGATCAATGGATTATAGCAATTTTTTACTAGTTTTCTTGATAATTTCTTGGATGTCTAACGAGTCCTGATTAGTGTTTGGCGTACTATGATGAAGAGACTCTAGTTCCAATATCTTGCTCTTAATTGTCGAAATTTTAGATTTCTAATCTTGCTAGGCGCTTCATGAGATGAGGATCGGTCTATTATGGACAATTTTGTCATATGTGATATGCATCTTCAAATTCTAATGTCAAATCTCCAGTAAACTGATGCCCAATTTCTCTATTTCACACTATGAGCTTGTTTTTTGTACTAATTTTGCATATGTTAGTTGAAGTTTGTCTGAATTTGTTCTTAGAATACAAAATTTATGATTTACAAAACAAAGTTTGAGGATCTTACCTTTATAGTACTTAACTGACAACTTGCTAATAGCAAGTGGGAAAAAAATTCTGGAAACAAGAATTTTAACTTGATAGATCAATATAAAAGATTACAAGATTGATTTATTTAAGCTTAATTGAGGAGTGAGAATATCTAATCTGGATCTCTTGTATATACTAACAGCTGAGAAAATGAGGCTCTCTCCACCCCCTCCATTCTACACTCTAAAAGGATCCTCCAGCTTTACCGCCTCAGTATGGAACTTTGGTACTCCACAAGGCACTATTCTCTCTTCTACCAACTCATTCTCTTCTCCGACACTCAGTCGGCAGGTAAGACAGGTGGAGGAGGCGCTTCAACTCTTACAACTTGAGTATGGACCCATAGCTGCTCCCCACATGGCATCATCAGCACTATTTCTTCTCTCCTTTGGGACTGATGATTATTTGCAAATTTTGAAGCGTCAGTCTGAAGTTAACCCCAGCCCAAAATATCGACGGCATAAGCTAGGCCCACTTCTTGTTTCACACATGGCTAGGGCTCTAAAGGTTAGTAGCTCGTAGTCTGGTACGAGTCAAAATTTTTGTCGAAATCTTTGCAAGAAATGGTTACTAGGGTCTTGTTTTTTCAAATTTGCTAATAACCTCTGGGCGTATTTAAGGATCTTATTTTACTTCTACGAATAAGGGGTGTTTTTAGATTAAGGGCAGCTAACTTGTATATATAAACAATATGAGTGTCTTTTTATAAATCACCAAAAAGGTTTTGGCCCATTGCAAACACCTAACATTTCTCATGGCTACAATAACTTGCTTTGGTCAGGTTCAAGTTACATCCAGTAAATGGCTCTTGAGCACAGCAAAATGTTATGTTATTTCCCTTAGCTTCAGTTAATTTTAACCAAATATTTGCAAATATAATTTGTAAAATGTTAAAAACTACAATGCAAATACTGTTAACTGTGTGACACATTTCCATTGATGGATTATAGAAATTGGTGTCATGCCTCAAATGATTTTGGGTATTAGTTGTGAATATGATAAACATAAGGTGCTATCCGCAAATACGATTTTATTCAGGTGTTATAAAATAAAAATGGACACATTTGCAGGATCTATATTATGCAGATGCAAGGAGAATAGCAGTAATCGGACTCGGTCCTCTGGGATGTGCGCCACATGTTGTGTTGCATAGGAGCAGGAGCAGGAGGTTGGATAAAAGGAATTGTCTGGTTGAGGTGAACGATCTGATCAAGGGATACAATTCCATGTTAGAAACCAGACTGGAAAGGCTGAGAAGTGAGCTTCCTAATGCTGAGATTTTGTTTTGTGATGTGTACAAGGGTATTTTAGAGATTATCTCAAATCCCAAAATCTATGGTATGGCTATCTTTTTCTTTCTTTATTGTTGCATATCATATACTTATGTTGTTGTATTAGTAACTTAGCACAATTTCTTTGTTAAAGTGAAGATAAGTTGTTTGAACTGTATGATTGAATTAAGAATAAAATAGATTTGACTTTCTATTCAAGTTGCAACAGAGAGCTTGTAGTTTCGGCTTTCTTGTACTGCGAAAGCTTCAAACTGGTATTTTGATACGGGTATATTTGTGTGCTTGTTATAGTATACACGGCATTATTGACACTCAAGTCCCATGCAATTCAAGGCATTATTGGGGCGTACCAAATTTAAAACCTAGTGCATATACCTGTCATGTGTGGTACCTGAAGGTAACCTTATTAGCACCGTTTGTGTAGTATTATCACCACAGTTAGTGTTGCCTCAATTAATTAACTGGTATCTTCCTTCATTTGTTTCTCCTTTCCAATAGGATTTGAAAATCTGCAAGATCAATGTTGTCGGGTGGGCCCACTTTCTGGGGCACCATGTAAGGAAAAGGATATGGCATGTGTCAAACCACATAGACATGTTTGGTGGGATTCATATAGCACCACTGAGGTTGTGAATTCTCTTCTTGCTGATTGGTCATGGTCAAATTCCTCATCGACCAGCATCTGTCGACCAGTGGCATTGCAAGACTTGGCCTGAAATGGACCTGAATTGTAGATAGATATGGCTCCAATTAGGGGTATTTTCTTCATCTTTTGTGAAATGGAAAGTAGTTTGATTGTTTTTTCCCCTCTTTTGGGGTCAAATACCAAATGTAAATCACAATATATGACAAGAAGAAAAGATTGTCAAACATGCCTGAGATTTCTTTGTAAAGAGAAACAGCAAGATGTTAAAAGAACATTCAAATTCATTGGTAACTTGCTAACAGCTTTTGAGTATCCCAAAATAGAATTTAAAGATCAGAGATTTTTTTAACATATGATTAATTTGTTACAAAACCAATAAGTTCCCTCGAAATTCTTGTAGGTGCAATTTTGGTGTGTTATGATTTTTCTTCTTAACATCTATAATTTTATGGTAAGATATACTTTATTGAATCTACGGGGACTTGTTATAAAAAATAAAAATAAAAATAACGAATCTACCAAGACTTAGAGTTATTTTTTTTTGATAAAAGTGGATGACTCACACCTGTTTTGCTGAAAGAAACTACATTTGCGACGGTACAAATTTTTGATACCTAACACAATAAAGTATATCTAATTATCTTTACAGAACAACACAAAATTTTAGAGCTAAACAAAGAACTACAAAAAAAAATAAGCACATAGCATAATTATAAAACTAGTCATTGTTTTGATCCTAAAATATACAAAAACATCCTCAAAGTTGTAACAAATTAGTCTCTTTACAACCTCCTCTGCCTCCTTTATTACTGGTACCCGCATAAGAAAATTATCCATGTCATGTGGCAGAATTAAAATTAATTTGAAAATTAATTTTTCATTCCATGATTTACTCCAAAAAGAAGAGGAGACTTAGAATTATATAACGGATAAAAATAAATTCACCATAGAAAGTTGATCCGCTGTGCTATATGGCAAGTAGTTTTCTTTTCTAGTGTTTTTTATGATCACTCGGCTGATGAAGGACTAAAAGTGACAATATTATTTGCATTAAAATATATATATATATATATATATATATATATATATAATAAACGCACTATGATAGCAGTGGCCAACTGGCCCAACTCCAATCTTTTCTAGGGGTCCTATGAATTTTGCAATAATAATAACAAAAAAAAATCATAGATAACTGAATGGAAATTGTAGAAATTAGATTGGGCTATGAATCTCTAAATAACGGCGCTGCGCATTTAATACAAACTATGTTTTCTTAAAAACAGAAAAAAAAGAAGGCGACACACTAAGCGGTTGATTTATGGGAGCAAAAAAATATAAACAATGCATAGGGTTCTTTTTTTTTTTTTTTTTTCCTTTTTCTCTCGTTAACATCATCTATCGTTTTCTCCTTAACTTTTCAATGACAAAGTTTACAAGGTCACTATTAGTCTTTATTTGTTCTTTTAGAAATATGGGAATATTTATCAACCAAGCATTACAATTTAATTACGGAGTCAGCAAGTAAGTTTTATTTTGTTGTTTAGTATCTAGAAATTGGAGGTAGTTTTATTTACATATAATATATTCAACAAGTTAATTATATGAATTAATGAACAACGCACCTTTTTAGTTAGAGTCAAGTTAGACACTATGAACACATCCTATGCAAGCCGAAGACTACATAGATCCGACGGCTATAATAACTTTGTTGCACGAAAGTAAACAAAGAACAAAAATGAGAAAAGCTTGAGACACTCAGTCTAGAGAATTTGTGAGTATATTGATCCATGTACAAGCAGCTAAAGTAGGTATAGGTTTTGTGCAATATCTGTACCACTTCTGGACACTGGTACCGTGCTCTAAGATCCGTCTCCTATTTCTTTCACTTACAAGGTGCGCGGGGTCCACGCAAATAAGGCACATAGGAATACCTATTTGTTAGTGAGAGGCTAATAATGATAGTGAGTCATGAAACTTGAACCAAAGTATATTTATCTGTTATCTTAAATTTTCATTTCTGGCACAAATAGCGGCATATATATATAGTTCGGCGTATGGAAATTTAGGAGACGGATGCAATCAGCTGAGAGATCTGAGTTGTGCATGAATCTCAAGCAATTGTGAGATGATAAGGCCACCATTGTAGGAGTGGGTAAGAATAGGAAAGCGGTGAGATGCAGAGTTTATACAGCAATTATATTGGAAAACATTCACAAATATTTTATTATCTCTGAAAAACATAAACAAAATTGCAACCTCTTTATTTAGAACTCTCACAATTTCACACTTCTCAACTCTCTTTATTCTTATTTCTCTTCTAAATCTCTCTCAAGCTACAGCTTGTTCTCTTTTGCTTTTTTTCTCTTGCTTTTCTCTTACTTTTGTCTTTTCTTTTGCTTGAAATGAACTATAATATCTCTTCTTTTATAGCTCAAGGGAGGATCTAGAGATACAACTTCAATTACATTTTCTAATTAATTCTACAACTCAAAAACCACTCTTTTAATTTATCTTATAGCAGAAGTTCTCTTGAAGAATTGAGATAGAGAGCTTAGGTTATTGATTTATTAATAGAACAAAGGTTTCTAGTAATTAATCTTCAGGTTTGGTGAGTAAGTAAGACAAATAATATTTTTCAATATTAATTATTTCTATTGTATATTTCACTCTTGAATGCATAAAAAAGAATATTTCCTTTCTCTATTGGCTGAGCTACTCTTACAACCACACATTAATTGCAACGGTTGTTTGTAAGAAACTGTTTCTAAAGGGTATACATTCAACACCGTTTTTTTGTATGAACTGGTGCTAAAAGTCTTTTCTTTTTTTTTCTTGACAGCCATTTGACAACGGTTTTTTTTCCTAACAACCATTTCTAAAGATTTCATAAAAATTTCTAAATTGCCATCAAATAATTTTTACACCGGTTTTCTTAAATAACAGTTACTAAAAAAATGTTTGCGAAAGTTATTTTTGTAGTAGTGATCTCTTGTCCAGTTGAGTCTTTCTTCTTCTTGCTGTGAAAGTTGTATGTGTTCCAGTTTGCTTTGTAGCAAGCACAATTCATTTTGCACTTGTGATGTCAGGTTACCCTCTGTACCTATGCCCCATTGTCGCTGCTGCACACAGTCAACTACTGAGACGGTTTTATGTTGTACATAACTGTAGAGTGTAGGAAATTCAAACCTGAGTATCCCTTGAAACCAATTATCATGCCAGAATTGTACTCTTGTGCCTTCACCAAGTTCAAATGATATTGAGGCGCTAAAGACAAGTCGCAGCTCGTGCAAATCCCTCAGAAACAAGACTGTTTCTGGTACGGCAGCTCCCAAGGCCTGATGTGCTGCTGTACCATGACAGTAGCCTCCTTCCACCATGCATGATCACCTTGAATCCATTGCTACATCCATTTCATCATTAGAGCATTGTTGACATCCTCAATATTCCTTATTCCTAGTCCTCCTAATCGCTTTGGCCTTGTAACTAATCTCCAGTTAATCAAGCATATCGGTTTTTTGTCATGTTGTGATTCTTTATGGCCATGCCACAAAAAACGCATGCATATCTTATCAATTTTTGCTAGCACCCACTTTGGTAACATAAAACTTGACATGAAGTAAACTGGAAGCGCTGTTAGAACTGAATTTATGAGTACTACCCTTCCTCGCATGGATAGTAATGTTGCTTTCCATCCTGATAATTTGTTTTGTATCTTTTCAAAGAGCAGTTGATAGGCCATTTTGCAAAGTTTCCTGTCTGAGAGCAGTAGACCAAGATACGTCGTCGGAGATTTACCTAACCTTGCACTGCAGTATAATTTTAAATATTAATAAAAAGATTTTGGTTGGAATTTCGAATCTATAATTTTTTACATGGATGACATTATGTTTGTCACTTGACAAAATATTATTGTGTGTTTAGACAAGGTGTCAGATGGTGGCAGATAAAGAAGAAAACATTTTTTAGAAGTACTTATATGGTCTTCTTGCAAGAAGGATTTATTGTATATATATATACAAATGAGTGTTATGTTGTTAAATGATATTACAAAATTAGTAATTTTTTAATCCCCACTACGTATATATATGTTTTTTTTCTTATTTAATTAACATGGTAATATAAGGAGCATTAATAACATACGAAATGATTTTGGCCCAATTGAACGGTGCAAAAACAATGAAATGAATTTTTAGAGCACAATTTCTTTTTCTAGTTCAACTAACAGAAATAAAATTATTGGTTGTGGTTCACAGATACCTAAATAACCGCACAAAGAAAATATCATTATTATTGATTTTACTATGTTATATGCATAATGACACCAAAAAATTCAATGAACCAAATATATACGTCAAATCTTAACAGCTTGTTGATGTCGAAATAAATAATGCTATGTCATACAATTAATAATGTTGAAGTCTTAATAGTTTTTTAACAAGAAATTATATATATAATGATGTGAATGTTGAAATTAATGCCTTTGTAATCATATTATTTATCTAATTTAATAGTGTTTTGTCTTGTTCAATGAATATGGAATGTTGATGTGTATGTGTTAGGTCAATTTGCAGAATTTTAATAAGGGAGGGGATTCTTGACAACTATTTTTCAAATAATTATAAATCTTAAAAATAGAAAAATATTTGTAGACATATTCTTGAAGTTATAGATTGATTGTGTTTTAGATTTCATTCAATTTAAGTATTATTTGGTGCTCCATAAAAAAACAATCAAAATTACATGAAATTTTCAACGGTCTAAAATTTCATAATTTATGATAGAATATCAAATAATCTTTAAATTATATAAAAATTAAAATAAAATCAATCTATAAGTTACAAATTATATTTATAAATTTTTTTCTATTTTTAAGAACTTTTAAGATTTATTTTGAAATTATTCAAAAAATAGTTGTTAAGATTGACAAAGTATTAGTTGTCAAGAGATCCCTTGTTTTTAAACAATAAGCTCAAAGTCAAACTAGGGTCAACAATGAATTACATTCAACTATTCAATCTTTGGGTTTGAAATACAAATCATATATATGTTGATACACATGACATTAAATTTTTCTTGCCATTTAGCCTCTCAAATATGTATTATTTTCAAGCAAGTTATAACTTGCTTCAAGCTTCATCTTGACTCCCTTCTTCTCCAAAAAAAAAAAAAAAAAAGAAATAAAGAAAAAGAAACAAATAAAACAGAATTGGAAAATTAAAGTACGAGATCACTTAACGGGAGTAAATTCCACAAGACATGCATAGGAAGTGAATAATATATGTAGATGGTATACTGGTTAGAATACTACAGATTCACATATGCTATTATATATATATATATTTATAGTACAAGTATGTTATAATTTTTTTTGGATCAATGACATTTGAAGCTTACTAAAATATAAATAAAAAAATCTTTTATGACTAAATGTGGGCTGTTTAAATTACATCGGACTGTTTTAAATCTATAGCAGTGAATGTCTTATAGATTTTAATGACAGAGATGTATTGCTTGATGTAACGTAGTATTTGACATATCTATAGTAATATACAAAAACGCTTGACAAAAAAAGTCATATTATGTAGTCATGTCATTATATTTATATGAGCCGTCGGATAAAAGCTTGGGACGACAGAGATAGTTCTCTGAAAAGGTTCTTTAAAACAGCGCACATGCTAATATGAACCGTCTGATTGAAGTTATCTGATGGTACAGACTTTTATCTCAGAATAATGCCTTTAGCCAACGCCTCCCTCTCCACAATGCTTTCTCCCAGTCTCCCTTTCTCCCAACCTGTGCAGCCTCCACCCATCTATTTGCTTCTTTGCCACTTTTCAATTAACGATCTACCACTTCAATGCAACTCTTCACTGAAAGGTAAAGTTTGGAACATCGCAGCATCGTAACGTCGCAGATGCTTTTCCATTAAATCAAGAGACGGAATATTCAAGATTGGGGTGAAATAGAGAAGATCGATCGATCAAAGAAATTGCTGGAGAGGATAAATGAAGAAATAGGATTTGGAATAAGAGAAAACCCATAAACAGGTATGTAGCAATATTTCGAAGATAATTATAATACTTGGCTTCAAAAAATTTACTGTAAACCGTAAGACCTGACTTGGCGACAAAGAGGGTTAAATTAGAAAAAGATGCGATTGTTGCATGTCTCTCAGAGATTAGTAGTATTCCTCACATGGGTCCCAGTGGGTTTGGTTTTTAATTATATACTCTTCTATTGATAGGAACCATTGTTTAATAAAGGAATTAATTTGTGTAAACTCTCTAGAAAAAAACCATCTGGTTTGGATTAAAGTGCAGATTCTTGTTCATGTCAAAAATTGCTACTCGCATTGCGTAATGTTAGGGGAAAAAAAATCTTTATTTGGGACAAAGCCCTTTCCAAGAAGATCCCTTAACTTATTTGTTAGAAAGTGCCATCTAATAATGCTACTTATTTGTCTACTTTGACATTCTTTGGCCCCAAAAAAAAAGACAACTAGACTGCCGCATTTAAGAACTACGATGAATGAATTTATTATATTCTATATGCATTAAAGAAACAAGAATTCCTAGTCTGAAAGAGACGTTGTAAACTCATTTGAAGTTATCTTGTTTAATTTTCAGTAATAATTGAAATAAAGGAAAATCCACACACATCAATCAATTGGAGGCGGAGGAGTTCCAACGTTCATTAAACCGAATTTCGGTCCGGTAAATAGAATAACTATTCGATGGTGTTAGATTTGCACAAAAATTTCGCTTCCATGCTTCAATATTTACAGAATATTAAATGTAATGATATAATAATTATTTTACTCATCGGACTGAATTTGGCGTGAAGGATATTGTAACTCTCCTCGTTGCCAATCAATTAATTATATTTAGTTTTTTTTATCATTGGAGTTCGGTTTTTGGACTATGAAGCTGATTGGGTGAGTGTTTCAGAGACGTTTGGATTATTTTCAAGTTAGTTAGAATGATTTAAGACTTGATAGAGTGAAACAATTTCGATTACCAACTATGATCATGATGATTAACATGGTTCATGGTGTTTTCAATTAGGATATTTAATTAGGAAAATATTTGGGAGATACCATAATCGATACCGATTTTATTTTTGAGATTAAATAAGGAGGAGACATCCAATGCCCATGATTATTGATGCTTATGGTGTCTATTTTATTACTTATATTTTAATTAATATATATAAACTATTAGATATATTCTAATACATCTCAATAACATACACATAAAAAAATATTGAATTTTAACTTTATTTTGATGATCATCAAGAGAGTGAATTAAATCACAAAATTGGTTCATTGATTTTTGTTTATGTTTGATGCATATCAAAATAAAGTTGAAATAATGTAATTTTTTGCGTACCTATATAGTATGATATATACAAAATATCCAATTAATTAGTTTTATTATTTAAAAATTTAATAAATAATTATTTGTAATTTAATTTCATAATCATTGATGTGACATCAATGACCATGGGCATTGTATCCCTTCTCTTAAATAAGTTATTATTCATATTAACTACTTTATGATACAATTTATTTTTGACAGTATTTCTATTATTCAATTATAATACGACTAATATGAACAATAACTCATTTAAGTTGAATAATAAAAATATTGTATAAATAAATTATATAATAAAATCGTTAATATAAATAATAACTTATTTAATCTGAATAACAAAGTTGATATTAATTATGGTATCTATATATGAGCTCCCATTTAATAATCCAACCAACCCAATTTAATAGAAAAATGTTTCGGATAGACATAAATAATAAGAATAAGGATAGAGGTGCTGAATATGTGTGATAATGCTAGAGTTAAGTACTAACTAATTTGTGCACTGAACCGAGCTGTTCATGGCTTGTGGTTGTTTCAGTCATGACCCATAGAACTAAACAGTTATGCATTTGTTATAATTTTGTTCAAACTTATCCATATTATATATCAATATAAACTTTTTTCTTCTCTATATAACATATATATCTAACACTTAGATAAATTTTTTTATTGAGAGACTTGCTTGACTAAAGGCAATAAAGGTGGTTCTTGACATGAGACGTTCTATTTCTATCTAACTTGAGTCGTTGGTTCTTGAGACAATTTCAATCTTATTGTGATGATCTCCTCTTAGTATATTCAAAGAAGAGGGTTTAGTTTGGGTTCATAGAGAATCAAAATTGTGAAATTAAGGAATCATCAAATAATCTTGTGCTTCTGATTTATAGCTGTGGTATGAGATTCGTTTCCATTTGCATTCAATTAGAATTTATGAACAAAAACTATTAAAAGAACACATCTATTTTCCTTATCTATGCCTCAGAAATATTCCATGAGGAGCATCCAAAATCCTCCTCCTCCTCCGCCGCCGCAACTCCAACGTCCACATTTGCCGACATGCGACACCACCTCCTCCATCTCTATCACGAACTAACTCCCCCTTCGCTGTCTCCATCACGAACTAAGTCTTGCGTCATCTCCACCATGAACTAACTTCTTCTCAATTGCTTACATCATTAACTAACTCATTCTCCATCATAACAACTATTTTCTTTTTCATTTTTTCTTATGAATCTTCCTTTTCTTGCATGATTTTCTTCTCCACCCTCGTTTCTTTCGTCTTCTTGATCTTCTTCACTGCATCGGTCATGAGATATTCATACTTTCATTCTCTTACACATTTTTTATTTATTCTCTCATGTCTACTCTCCTTCCTCTTTCTTTCACGATTCATCTCTATTTTTTAATCGCATTTCAAAAATATATCAACAATTTGTATATTTAATACAAACACTTTTTAAAGAAAGCATAACCCTTTTTATATTAGCATTTATTACATTCTTATAGTTCAGAGAAATATAATATTATTGTAATTATTTAGTATATATAAATACTTTTCAAAACAAGCATAAAACGTTCACATAATGTTTGTCCATAGAATTACAAATAAATAGAAGAGTTGATAAAATAATTTATACGAAACATATGAACACCATAAGTATTATATATTAGCAACTAATTAAAATAAATTGAGAGCATGAATTATTTTGGAAACTAACATAAGCTAGTATCTTAGTTAATTTGGTGGGTTCTACTGAGATAGGTAAGAGATTGCATATGAGACTACTTACGTAATGTACAGAAGCAAATTTGTCCGTGCAAATATCTCTGTACCAAGTTCATTTAATCTTCTTAGGGTTTCATGACTTAAATTTCAAATTTACTATAAGAGAGATGATATACAGATATCAAAATCGATACCAAATTTGTTATTCAGATTAAATAAGTTATTATTCAGATGAAAATGAGTTGTTATTTATATTAATGACTTTATTATATAATTTATTTGTACAGTATTTTTGTTATTCAACTTAAGTGGATTATTATTTATATTAATGGTATTTGAGTTGAATAATAAAAATACTGTTAAAAATAAATTGCATAAATAAAGTTGTTAATATGAATAATAACTCATGTAATATGAATAATAAAGTTGATATCAATTTTAATATCGATTTTGGTATCTCCCAAACATTTTCCTTACTATAATTAGCTTAGCAGATTAAGGACATGTTGTATCAGCTCAGTTATAATTCAACTTAGAATGTAAGCATCCTAATTAATTCGTCAGGTCCTAGTTGGTTGGATGGCATTAAAATAATATTCTTAAATGGCGCAAGTGGCAGTTCATGAGTCATGGCAATGAGTTTTGGACTACAGAATTATTGTTTTGTAAATCATTTTTTTAATATATATTCATGCATTGACAAAAATGATAAGATACATATATACATAACTAATTGTACTGGTATAGCTCTTGCAATAATAATACTAGCTACTGAATTGTAACAATAAAATTATACACATATTTTAGACATCAAATCCTACACATCTACTACTTGTAACAATAAATTCTTGAATCTACTTCAGTACTTCTCATCAAAAAATTTCTATTCAAATATTAGTGAAAATTAAAGTGATTTATGGGCATCTCAAACAATCAATATATAAAATTTCTATTTAAACAACTTTTAGTGTATAACGTAAGACTCATATAATTACTGGTTGTCCAATTGGAAAATTTATATATTCGACATCCGAATGAAATCCTTTATGGACATTCAAAGTTAGATAATTTATAAAAAAAAATTATCTAAACAAAAATTTCGTATGTGCACTATGCATTTTTGTATACCGGACCTAAATATATAGGTACCGGTCTTTCTTGGTAACCTAATTAATTATATATACGTAGTTCGGTCATGTACGTTATATATCTCCGCATGATCAATATATTTGCATGATTAATTCAGTGTTACTGTTACTGTTACTTACTGGTGTTTATATAACACCACCTCAGTGATGTCACATAGTGATGGCACATAAGAGGTCACCATTAGTTGACTTGAGAATTTTGTAAATTAATAATGCAATGTGATCAGGTTTCTTTGAAGTACAGTTAGGTGTAGATACACATTTTGACATGATTTGATATATTTTATATTTTATAGAACGCAGTCAGATTCAAATGAGACAATTAAATGTTCTAAATTTAGTTTAATTTATAGTTAACACTTAAAACTCTTAATCAACTCTCATCTTTTATTCTAAAAATAATAATAATTAGATGGAATTTTCAGAGATTAATTAGTTAATTAATTAATGTCTCCATCACTGCATGTGCATTTTATTTAGCAAACAGATATGCATGGGGCCGGCTATATAGCTGTTAATTGTTAATTATTATATATACTTTAATTATTAAATTACAAAATTTCTCATATATATGCTAGATCTTAATCCATGTAAAAGAGGAAAGAGTACGTATAGTACATGAAGAAAATGTATGTTCCTTTTTTTGTTTTGAACTCATCCACCTATCATACAATTAATCAAGCTCGTTGATGTACAAAAATGTACGGCCATGACTGTGTGGTATGTGCATACATAGTTAGAAACAGCACTGACGGAGCCAGAAAATGCATGAAGCAGGGACCAACAATCCAATATATATAATTTATGTTAATGAAATAAAAAAATACAAGTAATTAGTATATTAATTTGGAAATAATTAAACGGCATGCATATCTCAATTGAAACTTTGGAACTCTTAAATACTAAACTTATAAGAATGAAGTAAACATATCAAATTTATTAGAAATTTAGAATAAAGCAAAAAAAAAAATTGTATGTATGCTATTCATATTTTATATGAACTAAAAGTGCCTATAATTAATAAGTTAATCTGAATAAATAATCAAGTATTACATTTAGTGACTTGATAATAACGATTAATTTTATCAGCATTTTTTGAGTTGTATTACGGTATAGGAATAATAACGATACTTCATTAGTTTCAATCCACATTTTCATTGGGAAAAAAAGATATGATGTGTTCTTCAATAATGTAAGAAAATCAATGCAAAAAGAAAACAATTAAACTAATTTTTTTTATATTTCTACAAATGCTTAATACTGCAATATTTAAATATTAAATATTCAACACTAGCTAATTTAAGAGATCTAACATCTTAACCAATCAAGAATGGCCAAGCTAGTTAATGTCTTCTTAGATTAATTAAAGCAAGGGGTAATTAGGGGGGGGGGGGGGGGGGCAACGGCCCCTCCTAAACCCCGCTACGCCGTCACTGTTAGCAGCACTGCGAAAATTTTTCCGGGGTTTGTCTAGCATGATTGTAAATACTGGAATGAATCCTCCCAGAAAATTAGAGATTTTTTTAACTATTTAATGTTGATAATGATTTTTCAAATAAATTTAAAATATTTAAATAAAAATATTTACAGACATATAATTTTCAAATTTAAAGATTGATTATGTTTAAAATTTAAAAAATTTAAGTGTTATTTGATATTCTATTAAATATTATTAAAATTACATGAAGTTTACAATGGCCCAAATTTAATGATTTTTGATAGATCAAATGACATTTAAATTGTATGAAATTAAATTGAAATACAATATATCTATAAATTTTTTTTATTTGAAAAATTTTCGGATCTATTTGAAAAACTATTGTCAAAATTATCAAGTTTAATGTTGTCAATAAATCACCACGCTTAATATATATTATAGCATGCTGTATTTCCAAATAATGCTGACATCTTTACTGATATCAAACTTATGAACAAATTTTCAAATTAATTTGTTGGGTTTTTCTGGCACACGTTCATAATTAAAGGGTAAAAAAATTCATCTGTTACACTGACATCAAATTTAGTATTTTTTTATATGAATTTTTTATTTATCAAAATTGATAATTTGTACTTTTTAATAGTTCATTACTCTGTATATTAAACGCAAATTATTTCCTTCCATCTATTAATAAACCAAATTGATCAAAATATTCTTTTCTGCATATAAAGGAAAATTTTTAGATCTCTCATATTTAAATTTCAAATTTTCTACCATAGAATGTACATTAAAATTAAAAATACAGAAAAAGTAAATACATGCTAGAAACATCCTAATATGAATCCTAATAAGAAAATGTATACAAAAGATCGACTCTACTAAATTGAAATCTTGTAAGAGACCAAATATTTATCTTTATTTATTTCTTAAATATTTTTAAAAAAGCACAACTTTTGTAATTTGTTATTAGATGGTCTAGTAATATTTTCAGATCATTGTTGTACATAAAATTAAATAGTAAAATAATATTAAATAAGTAAAATATGATCTGAAGCAAGATTTTAGTACATTGATCACATGATTCACATTAAGTGGCTCAAATTGGCCATTCAAATTTGAAAATTGGAGGCTAAAATGCAGAATACAGATTACAAAAACCTTTTTATTTTGCTTATAGCACCTCAGCACAACTCTCTCTCTCTCCCCCCAAAAATACACAGACAACACACACTTAAATATATTCCATCTATTCTCTCAATGTCTGCTTCTTGGCAAGACTCAAGAGAAGATAAAAAATAAAAGAGAATCGATCGATTCATGGGCAAGGTTCGATATTCCGGTTGCGGGTGTAACACGACAACATAGAAGTCGGCCCTCCTTTCGGCAGAACCAGAGCCAGAATGCTTCCGTTTCCCGACCACCGGAACCCTTTTAAATTGGCTCTTGCTGCCACCACAGCTTGAGATCCGGAAGCCGTCAACAAAAGTAGCAAAAGGAATATATTTGATAGCTGATGAGCCATGTCTGTATCAAACCCAAGATCTCTGTTATTCCAACTGCTTGTTATGTATATACGGGTATATGATTTGTAGATGAATATATAGGTGTTGGAACAAAACAGGAGGGGTGTATATATATGGAGAGTTTGAAACTAGGTAGCTGGCGTTGAGGAGGAGTCACAGACATGTTGATAGACTAGCGAGTAGTGAGTAGATTTAGATGTTTTCTTTGTAGCTATTTCTGTGCAATAAAGTGTATGGCGGGTGGATAAATTATGAACAATTTCTTTAGTTCATACCATAGTGACGAGTTATGAATTTGGGAAAAGTTCGGCGATATTAAAAATTTGTGATTCGGAAATTATTGGGGTATAATTCGGAAAATAAAAGATATATTAGAATATTGAAAATTAATGCATTGTGTGTGAATAGATTGACTAAAAATTCATTTTAATATTAATAAATTGTGTATGAAATATTAATTTATGCAAATGAATTTTTAACCAAGTAGAAATGTAGAATGTAGTAGAAAATTTTGTTCGTCTTTTAATGGAGGGAGAAAATGCATGCTGTAACTTAGCAACCACCGCTAATTTTTTCAAAAAAAAAAGAGAAAAAACATGTTGTTGCTCTCTTTCTTTGTTCACGGGAACAACTTCCTTTATTTTTCTTTCTCCTGCACATGTTTTATTCGTAATATTCTTATTATACGGGAATAAAACACAAATTGAATGAATAATTTGCGAATCATTCTCACTATGGTTCATACCTGTAAGGATTTTTTATTTTAATTTTCGCAGGTATTTTTTTTACCCATATTCTCCAAATAACTAAGTACAAATTACAAGGGGAAAAAATCCAAAGAAAAAAACATAGAGGAATGGAATAGAAATACATATATATCACCACTATTTTTGTTCTCGATCAGATGGTACGTAACAAGATAATTAGCTTGGTAAAATAAAGGTATTTGGTACGAGAGTTTCGTTTCGTTTGATGGAACTTAATTAATGTTACCTTTACCCGCTACATGAATAGTTATCCTGTGAGCACCACAAGCATCATGGAAGTTAATGTGCTTTGCTTGGTCTTCCAGTATTAACTGTAGTGTGATGTAGCAGGATTGGATCAATTAATCTGTTCATTGATTAATTATATTGGAATTTTGAATCTGACTTTTAGCTAGCAGTTATATTATTACAAGTCAAAACAAGACTCAATCTTATACAAAAATAGAATGATAGAGTATGCTAGAGTTGTTGTACATGAATGAATTAAAAAAAAAAAGCAAGAAATAAAAGAATCAGCTGTTATTTTAGTAGCTAAGGTAATATATTTTATATGAAAATTATATAGTTGAAAATTGAATCTTTAGTATTAATCTCCTATGAAAATTTAAGATTAGATAACTTGATTCTTATTTTTTTTATTTTAGTAAAATAAGAACTCATGTTAATGCTGATATTTATTTATTTTTAAATATTTTTTAGAGAACTTAAACCTATATCTCTTCATAAAAATATGAGACTTATCATTATCTATGCTAGATTGCAGTACAACTTGATTATCATTTTAAAATAAAAAGAAATAATATATGATATTTCACGGACTATACTACATGATTTAGATAGTGGAGCTGTATGAAATAGTGAATACATAGCGACTTATAATTGTAGCAGAATTGCAGAATTTCTGAAATCTTCGATAGTCAAGACTTTAATATTAAACATCTAACTGCACACAAAGACTTTTTAGTTTAATAAAAAAATTGATCCTACCATCCAATATCCATCCACTACATTGAAATTGAAACCTTGACTCTCTCATCTTTTTATCAAAAAATATCCATCCTTTATTAGAATTTGTAATATACGCATATGTACAAATATCCATTATAGAATCTATAATATATCCATTATTAGAATCTGTAATATATGCTTAGTTGTTTGGGCATTCCAACGTAACTGCTCTGTATACATGTGTTTGCCTATGCCGAACGAGTTCATATCCTATGTTGGTATTATTTACATTATATACTGATGTGATTACATGATCATCTCATAGCCCACCATGGCTTACCTCTTTATACCATCCAATAAAAATTTATATCAGCCTAATATTGTGTTTTCTTCATCCTAATTAATTCCCCCAAAAAGTAGATAAAACAAGCATATAATATCCAATCCCTTTTAAAAAAAATGTTCACAAAAATGTGTAGCTATATCATGCATTAAAAAGAATTACATGTTCACAGTTTCGACAATCATGTCTATCCATAAAGCATAGACGTGCATAATTTAATTAACTAGACCAAAATATAAAGAGATCCAAACAAAAAGTCTATCCAATCCCTTTTTCAAGTTAAAAATGTGCCACCACAGTCAATTGAACTCATGAACCCTTAGTTTTAGTTAACATTAATAATAGCAACTAACAACGGCTATATATAAGGGCCCACAAAAGCAAAAATACTAGGTACTGGACCAAGATGATGATGAAATATGATGATCCCAATAGTGTGCCCCTCTATATATCTATCCAATGAAGAAGATTGTTCAGCTGGTCCTGGCATGTGGTACTTGCTTCTTGACAATTTAATAGAATTTCAAGTTTTGTGTGATGTTCCTTGGCAATTTGTTGTACTAAGATTTATTAGGTTTAAATGCTGGCCTGCAAATTGTTGTCAATTAATTAATTAATTACACATTTTGTATTGTCATTTTGCTCATTATTCATTGCTAATTAATGTTGTGACTGGTATTGTACCAGTTCCAGGGAAAAGTAATTAAATATACTAGATTGCTCTGCATATATAGTTGTAAACATGAAGCAATCTAGTATCATTAGTAATGTGTATTTCTTGGCCTTTATTATGTGAGGAAATAAAATAGGTTATTCACTAATACGGTTAAGTAAGAGATGCCCTTCAGAATTTTAGTATCATGGATGCTCAATTCTTATTTGCATGTCAAAACATCAACTTATCGCGAGAGTCGTTGATTGCGTCGGACTGCCAGCCACATAGATGGCTTTATATATATAGATGACCTTTTCAAATGGCATGAGTCATTGTAAAACCACGCCACTGATTTTAACTGCCCAAGTAAATAAAGGAAATTCTAGTAGTAACCTATGGACATCTCAAATACAAAATGAGTTATTAGCAATAAATAAATATATATACGTAGGTAAAACAAATCATCACCAACTAGAACATAGTTATATGTTTGTAGAAATATCTTATTAATTTGTTAAAACAAAAATGAAAGTATGGATTTTGACAACAAAATTAACTTGTCTTTGCATCACGATCATTTAGGAGCAACAATGATTATGCATGTTATTAAGGTTTATACTAACTACATCGTCATTACTATTTCAATAGTTATAACTAGTAGAATGTTAACAACAGAGAGCAAATTGTTTAAGAGATCGATATATTTATCAATAGAAAATTAATATATATTATAAGAAAATAGTCTAATTTTTATTAGTATAAAATTTGAAGGTCTTGCTTGCAAGAATGTTATATAATTGCAATTATGTCTAACTGAGAGTAGTTTCTAATACTTATTGATCAGTTACAACAAAAAATTGAAGGTTGGAACATTTTTTAAGAAAAAAGATGGAGATCTAGCCTCAAAGTTTCATGTAACAGACACCAGAGATGTCCAATTACAAAAATTAAAAAATATTTGGTTAAGAATAAAAGAAAAATATTTGCATATATAATCATCATTTGGTAATTTTCAATGTTAAGAAGTCATCATTGAGCTCCTACTAAAGATTCTACAACACCTCTCTTCAAGTATTAAAGTATATATAGAACAGTTTGAACTTGTCTTATATGCTTGTAGTGAAATTATCAATGCAGAAACATTGACAATCTAGTAATGCTTGATGCCTATTTGGAATGTGTATGCACAGTTTGAGAACATAGGACCTGTGGTACTATTTCGGAAATATTGACAATCTGGTAATGTCTAATGTCTATTTAGGATTTGTCATTTTACCATTGTGTGTTGTGTATATGCACAATTTGAGAAGATACATTGTAGTACTGTTTCTGCTTGTGTTCTGCAAAGGGTGCATATATACAAATTTGAAAGAATCCATCCTATAGTCACTAGATTAAGTATATGAATATGATTACTCTTTGTTGGCACTGGCACCTTAAGTTTCCAAACTCAAACTCTGTGAATGTTTTGTTTAACATATGATCTGGTCCTTGCACAGTTGCACTATTGTTGTGCAGAATAAATTGACTAAATAGTTTCTGATCATTAATGTGGTCTGGTCCCTGTCATGCTGGTATTGCATTCAGTGTCACATGCTGCAGTTGATTCATCATGAAAAGGTTGGAACTTATAAGTAATTAATTAAATACTAATGGAAGTTCTTGTAAGTTATAATTACCTGATATATGTACGTCCCATTTGTAATTAAGTTTGTCTTCATTGTGGTGGCAATCATCATAAGTAGAACATAAATTTGAAATCATAGCATCTAACAAGTGGTCGAGTTGAGACATGTTGATAACCTTTGAGGTTATTAAGTAGCTATCCCAATAGTGTAGCACTTCCTGTGCATCAATGCATGTGGCAGGTGTTCAGATTATAAGCAATTTTCTTTACTTATTTTTCAAGGATGTTTGATTCTCATGTTTCTGCCAAAGATGTAATATTCAGCTAAGATCTCAATCGAAATTTTAAATAGCGTTCATTATAGCGTCGCAATAGCATTTTGGAATAATTAAGGTTATGACATTATTGGTTTTTTCCACAATGTAATGCCATGTATAATAAAAGCAAACTAATGATCATAATAGTTAATTTTTTTAAAAATACTATTAAAATTAGTATTTAATGGCAGTTATATTTTATTATCATATAAAAAATTGATTAAATTTTTTTGTTATAACCAACTTTTTTTTTAGTTTATAATTGGAAAGTAAAATGTTCTAATAAATAAATATAAAAACAGAATTTTCTTAATCTATTGGAAATTAAAAACATTCATTTTGGTATGATTTGAAAAGCTTTTGTCCATTTGTTTTCATTAACTCAATTAACAGATGATCAATGATTTTCAATTATGAAAAATTCTTGACCGCTATAAATCTGCTATCTGCTATTTAAACTTTTGATCTCAATTACTTCTTTTTACAATAGAGAAAAATTAAAAAAAAGGGAGTGAAAAAATAAAATAGAGAACACTACGATTGTTTTTTTTTAATGGACCAATAAGGAAACCTGGTTAAATAGGAGAGTGTTATATGTAGCAGTACAACTGGCAAAGACTAAACTAATTGGTAGTGCTTTTGCATCTAATTCAAGTTAATTAAATATAAATTACCTCTAGCTACTAGGGTTATTTTTCAGGCTTCGTCCAGAAAATTATTTATTAAAGAAAAAATATTTAAAATAATATAATTTTTAATCACAAATTTATACGCAACAAACTCAAAAGTAAATAAATATATAAAAAAATAATTTGTATGATTAATATATAATAATATAATAATATATAATAATATAATAATATAATAATATATAATAATATAATCAATTACATAAAACTTTTCATATAGGAATACAAAAGGCTTATATCATTTAAAAAAAATCTTAAAATCCAACCATTTTATGGAGTATAGATTATATATTCTGCTACCCGAATATCTATGTTAGAAGCGCCACAATCAGATTGGAAGTTACTGTGCTTTGGATGGTCGTCCAATGCTGTGTTGAACTGTGCTTGCAGTTGCATGATTGCATCAATTGACTAGTTCTGTTGATTAATTATATTTCAATATTTGAATTTGAATCAATCGTAGTTCACAGTTATTATTTACCAAGTCAATGCATCAAAAATTTTCATATTAATATGAAAATGGGAGTTTATATATGTATACAATCATTGATATGAATACAAACTTTGTTATTTATATTGAATGAGGTATTTATTTATTTTAAAGATTTTATTACGTGCAACTTACTTTATACACTTATTCTATTATTCAACTTAAATAAGTTATTATTTAAGTTAATGATATTTTAGTTAAATTATAGAAGTACTATAAAATAAGTTGTATAATAAATCATTAACATGAATAATAATTTAACTTTAATAATAAAATTAGTATTAATGATGATATTAATGATGATATTTTTTTAACATTTCCTTATGAACATTTAACTCTCATTGTCTAAGCGTGCAGTAGCTAGGTAAAATGCTTGTTAATTTCTACTTGGGCTCAGTTTGAAAGGAAAGTAACTAGAAAATAAAGTTATTAATTAACACATCTTACAAAAAATAACTTTATCTTTTAATTATATTCAACTTTATTATTTCAAACAGATAACTACAAAGATCTATGTATATATGTTCATCTACATTAAAGTTGCATGCTGCATGCACACAAATATAAGAAGGTTTTTTTTTTGACATTTATTCCTTTTTTCTTTTAAGTTTTGAACAGAAATCTCAAATCTCTTGAGATAATTTACATTTTACTATTTTTTTCTTGTAATATTTTGATTCAACAATAGAAGAAAATAGGATCTTGACTCCTATTCCTTTCTCAAAAAAAAAAAAAGAACATTGAAAATATACCGAAAAGTTGCATTCTTTTAGCAACATGGCCCCCCTCTAAATCCACCCGGCCGGAAGGGATGAGGTACCAAGTTACCAACTAGTAGCTATCAAGTAACTATTAAATAAGCTATATATATATATATATACATATCAATATGATATGACGAATACACATGAGCAGTCGTACCTTTTTTTTTTTTGAAGAAAATATCAGGCGAATTACAATAATAGCATAAATTTCTCCAATTCTCAAGACTATCATGGTAAAGATTTGGTGTGGCCATTGGCTAATTTTTAATTCTATCAAGTCTTGTATGGTAAATTAAGTGATTGAGTTAAAAATACTGTTTTTTAAATAGTATTACTACAATAGTGTGTAAAGGTAACTATTTGAATAGTATTTAGAATAATATTACTTTTGTACTATTTTGAAAAGTAAAGTGTTGTTTGATAAGATATGCTAGTAGAAAAGCATAATAGTGGAATATTCAATTGAAAATGTCAGTTGTGTTTTCTTCTTTTAACTATCTTACCAAACATTTCTTAACAATTTGAATCTAATTTGACTAGTCGACATAATTGAGACGAATTGCTATCTAATTTTATAGACATAATATTGGCCTTACTTCTATTTGAGAATCATTAAGTGACAGAACCTAATTAGCTTTGAGAAAAATCTGTTCTTTCTCGAGTGTTTTTCCCATTCAATCCTCACAATATAAATAATTTATCGTAGAAAAATATTATTTGTCTCTAATCAAATGTACCACTCATGCTCCAACTACTATTGATAAATGGGGTATCCTAAAACACATCAATTTTCACACACAGTGATAGTAGGTGTAGTGGGGGGATATTATTGAGGGCACTGTATCATTACTCTCGTTCGTAATGAGCTTGTTACTTTACTGTCGATTTTTATCGGATTGGGTCATGTTAAGGCATTACCCAATTGCACTGCAACAATCTTCAAAATTACCTTCCAACCTAGTAACATAAAAATTGTTTATACTTAACTTGTTTAGAAATCTCTTAATTGTACGAACCTGAACAGTTCATTTTAATTTTAAGAGATTAATAGTTAAATCACCCTTCTTTCTCTCAAAAAGGAGATCAGTGCAAGCCTCACACTCTAATATTGACTGCTAAATCAATCGCAAACATGAAATATATAGACGTTCTATTTCTATTTTCATTTCTGTTTTCGTCGTATTTTTTTTTTGAAGATAATATAGGAGTCGATTGAAGCCTCTAATCTTATATTCTATTGGTAAAATAAGAAATCAGCATGCAGTTAATTTATGGAGACAAGCTGATCAATGAATAATAATTGAGCATTGAGAATGAGAAAAAAAATCTAAAAGACATTGAAGAGTTTACAAATTACAACTTTACTATCATGACTTGATGAACTAATTGAGGAGACTGAATGAGAAGCATCACGAAAGATCCTTCCACATCGATCTTTCTCTCCACGATATAAAGATAGAAATCAGAAAAGATCTTCATAGCAGCATGGCAAAATTAGTCTCAAGAATTGCATTTGGTGGCTGATCCATGATCATTGTAGATTTGTAGCACAAGCAGTTGACAGCGAGGAAGAGAACGTTTGAGGTTATAAAGAGTTGAAGAATAACAAAGGATAAGAGCAATCACTAAACAGATGGTTAATTGTCTCTGCATTTTGCTTGCAATCATCAAGTTGTCATTCATCATTATTTTATTTAATTTGGACAGTTAACCAAGCAAAGATTTGCATCGTTGGTGGCACCCTTGCCTTTTTTATTCTTATCATTTCTTCTCAATTATTTTTATCATTTCTTTATTTATATAATGTGAAGATGTTATATCAAAACTTGCACAAATACTTAATTTTATTGCATATTTTAATCATTGAAAAAATGGAACATATAATATACTAGCTGCAATTATGAATCCCAAAATTTTGTCAGAAACCGCATACAAAACCAATCAATTTTCAATTTAAACCATAACAACGGAACAAATTAAAGCTGGAGAGTCTTTCAAGCCATATGTGCTGTATTGGACATAAACAAATTTTACCTTATAAATGATCATTACTCTCAGCATCGCATTATATTCTGGTAGCAAGAGACTAACATTAAATGGTCTCTGGCTCTTCTCATGAAAGGCAAGCAGCAAGTTTGTACTAGCATTAGAGATGCATGCATTGAATCATTGACGGTAGGTTGAGTGGCTAAGTGAGCAATTATAATTATCAATGTCTATTGCATTAGTTTGATTTCATTTAACCATACAATGTATTCCAGTTGGACCAAGAATTACTAGCTCAGATTCTCTCAGTACAAACAGGGCATTTGAAACATACATATACAAACAAGCAAACATGAATATGCAGCTCAAGATAAGAGTCGTTTAGAGAGAGAGATAGAGATAGAAATGGGTAGAAGAGTGAAATTAAGCTAATAGAGGTTTGAGGAGGAGCAATGCAAAGAGAATGACTAGCGGTTGTGGCCACAACTTGAAGATTGAGGAGGCCATATATATACACTAAAATGGCACAATGTCTTCGGTGAAATCCGGTAGGTAATTATATGTTGTCCGTAGATAAACGTCATTCCCTACAGCGTCCCATAGACATTGTTTCCGAGGTTTGTGTTGGTGGTGGGCAATATTTGCAACCACTTCAAGTCCGGTAGGAGTCGAAATATTTCCTACGGACATCTCTATTTATTCCCACCATATGACCGTAGGCTTTAATATTTTTGAATCTTTTTAAAAAATTGATATTTGAAACACTGCTTACCAATGCCTATAGGCTTCAAAATAAGTCTATAGACAGTTCTATTCTAATAACAACTGCTGAATCGTAGGGATTGAAATATTGCCCACCAGTTTTGTAGGTCTTGATCAATAAAGGCCGTAGGTTTTTTTTGGAATTTTTTTAAAATAGCAATGGATTTTACTTTTTTTTTCTTGCTATTAAGATACTTATGTTGATTGGTTAATTAAAATTCCTTGCAACAAACATGTTATATTAGTTATTTCTTCTCCTGTAAATTCTTATGTGAGAAATAGTAGTCAAAATCACAGTTCATTAGATATTTTATTTGATTATAATATTTTGTTTGACGTTTATTGGATTATAATGCTTGATGTCTACATTAGATTAAAAAAGAAAAAAAAAAGAAACAAGTATTCTTTTGCAATAATGAACCTTTCCTTTGTGTAGATTTTTAACTCAATATTATTTCTTTCCTTCTTTAGACGCGTCAATACAAAAAAAAATTCTGTACATAAATATTCAATTTTATATTCCTAATTTTTTGTCATTTCTATATCATTGTAGCCAAAGAAAAGGAAATAATTGAACACAATTGTATTCCTTCCTTGTCGCTGTTCGATCTACCGTTATTGATGAAGAAAATGAAATGACTGGCAACCTGCAATTAATTAAAAGATTTAATTAAAATCACACAATGATATACATTGATATTTTTAAGAAAATTAAAATGATGGTAAATCATCCGCCATTTGGTCTCTAGTTTGAAGCAATTAATTAATTGAATAAAAGCAACTAAGAAAAAATTCGAATAATAAATAAAATTATTTCACTTTGTAAAACATGTTTAATTTGATGAATAATCATATGAAATTCTAAGGATCGAAATACCTCTGTCAAATTGTAGTCTTTAGAAACAAATAACCTTTTCAAAGCCACAAACTGATGCAACTTAACAAAGTGAAATAAAAAAAAATACTATTTCAAAGAAAACAATAGGAATATAAGTTAATCAATGAAAATACTCCTCAAAAAGAGAAAAGGAAATCAGTGAGAGATGATAGCGAGACAGAAAACAATAGGAATATACCTTTGTGAAGTTTCTATTCATCTCATTTCATATGCTTAACAATTCGAACCACTCAACCAAATTAAAAAAAATAGAGAGAACAAACTCATGGCTTTAATAGAGAGACAGAATCGTGAGAGATGATAGCGTGTGTTGGGGCAAGTCTTAATGACAAATTACACTTTTCCATTCTCATCCAATGCAATTAAATGTCGCCTGATTATGAAATTAATAGTAACATAATGTAGTGTGTCCAGTTTATTTTCTTCCATTTTTGCTCCCAGGTGTTAGATTTGCTACCACGTATAGCTACGATGAGTCGCCGGTGAGCAATTCTTTCATTCTTTAATTTTCCTTTATAACTTATGTTCGATTTAATTGAAAAGTATGGAGCATAAATTGTTCCACTTATGTTGAGTTTAATTGAAAAGTATGGAGCATAAATTGTTCCTACAGAGGTGGCTACGGTGAGTCGTCAGTGGGTGATGGTCTAAACAAATCCTACCACGGGTCGCCTGTGGGCAGCTCGGTAGGAGTTGTTCTGTTTTCTTGCGGTGATATAGTTGAGTGAAAACTCAAAGATTGAAGAATGAAGAGGTTGTAGTTGAGTGAAAGAGGGAGGAGGAGGAGGGAGGGGAGCTAGTGTTGGTGTGTTGAAAGAGACAGAGAGTTAATTTTGTCATGTAAAATTTGTAATTAAATTAAGCTGTTCAAGGCAAAATTGACTCTGCCCAAATAGCTTATATTGTATTGTGAAGATCATCTGGGCTTTAGACTATTTGGGTCTTTCATATGCTTTATACTTGACTGGCCCAATTAAGGAAAAAAAAAACATCAAAAGATATTTCAATGAGATCACACAAAATGGCGTTCACACTGCACACTATAACCTAAATATTTATACATACAAGTATACAACATATCTGTAAAAGATTTAAAAAACGGAGAAAGAAGGTTTATAACAAGGATCACACAAAGTATATATATATATATATACACACACAGAGAAAAATATCAGAAATAAACATAAATTTACAGTAAAATTGAAATAAAAATCCCCATGTATGACCCCTTCAAAATTCGTAAATATATTATGGCAACACATATAATGTTTTAGGGTTACAAGTTTAAATTCAACATTAATTAGAAGAGCGCGCATCATGAACAATTAGAGGTAGGTTCTTAATTTCCAGTCAGTCCTAATTAACTCAGCTGAACTTATGTTTATTTCAATAATTAATTAATTATCTGGATTTGCGCGCTTATCTGTGTCTTACATTTTTTTTAAGACTTTGATAAGTCAAAGTATTAATATTGATCTCGTAAATGAAGAAGCTAATTACAGCTTCCTATATATGCTGACATGTCAAGTCCTATGATATAAATTGATGACCTATATTATTCGAGAAAAAGGATGAAAATTAAATTACACGTATGAACAATTAATTATATATATAGCCAATCTACTTTTTTGTACTTATGGATGAGTGATATTGCTTGGATCACACAAAAAATATTTTGTATATGAAATGATACCTTTTTGAAGGATGAGAGAAGTGGAAGTTCTGTTCTTATTTCCTTATAGAAGTACAAAACGAGATCAAACGTGCACACCAAAGAAATACAAATATTTGATAGGCAGTGCATAAATATCTTATACGTACCGAGCTCATCAAAGCATATGAGCTAATTTAAGAAAACTTATGTATTTAACTAAATGGTCCAGACATCATCGTCTGCATCTATAGAAGCATTATTCGCAATTTTGGCGCGTAAGATGGTCGTTTCCATGGTGATCCCAGCTCCAAACCCTAAAAGAACCCCATAATCCATTCCGCCTCCGGTCGACGTCTTTCCGTCTCTGACCGACTGTTTCCTCATTTCATCTAGCATGAAAAATATGGTTGCACTCATCATGTTGCCATACTCGGCAATCACATGCCTCGTCGCCTTCAGTTTTTCCTTGTCTAGTACTAAGTCAGACTCCACTTGTTCTAGGATAGTTGGAAATCCCGGGTTTACCGCCCAAAAGGCCGAGTTCCAATCAGTAATAATCCCGAGTGGTTCAACAATCTCTGAGAGAGTACTGAGGATGTTGTTTGAGATAAGCTCTGGCGCAGGAGGTGACATCTGCAACGTGAGACCGTCTTGTCTGATGTGGGCAATGAATGCATCTTCCGTGCCGGGAAGAATGGTTTGATGAGCTGAGATGATTTCATAAATCGGACGCTCAACTGGGAGGTCTGGCTCAGCCCCCACGATAACAGCTGCTGCTCCGTCACCGAAAATTGCTTGAGGTAAGAGAGTATCCATGTGGGCCTCAGACGGCCCACGAAAGGCCGTCAGGGAGATCTCTGAGCAAATAACAAGGACACGAGTGCCTCGAGTATTCTCAGCTAAATCCTTGGCAAGACGGAGCACTGTGCCACCACCAGAGCTGCTCTGGTGGTACATCATTGACCTATTGGTAGAGGGAGAGAGACCGAGAAGCCTCAGCATCTGTCGATCGGCACCAGGCATGTCAATGCTACCTGTCGTGGTGTGGAAAATTAAGTGGGTGATCTTCGACTTTGGCTGGCCCCACTCTTTGATGGCCTTCTCTGCTGCCTCGAGGCCGAGCCTTGGCACCTCACCTAACACAGTGTCTTGTCGGGCATCAAGCGACTCTTGATCCTTATTCGAGGTTATTTTCGGGTGCTTCTTTAGAATTTCTTCTGTTAAGTAAAAGTGACGTTTACGGATTTTCGTTTCATCGCCTACAAAGCAAGTACAAGTAAAAAGCATTTTCTAACATCAATGCAAGAAATCAAGAATGAAGAATTAATTCAAAATATTAATTATGCCCATTTGCTTAGTAAGGTATTAACGTTTTAGTTGAACTCATTTTCATGTTCGATCGAACGTACACATGAAAAATAAAACCACGGTTAATTATATAGTTGTATTCATCTCATAGTTTATAAACTGCATTAATGTTACTGTGTATGAGAGTATTTATGCTAGAAATCAGTAAGGTGTGTGTGTTTGTGTTTGGTTAATTTCTTACAGATTTTCTGAAACTCCTGCTTGAGTTCTTTAAGATGCTCGCTCTTGGTAACACGGAAGTAGTAATCGGCATATTGAGATTGGTTGATGCAATTAAAGGGAGTAGCCGTGCCGATTGCGAGCACTGCCGCTGTTCCTTGTGACCTCTGTGCCTGACGTATCTCATTCAAACGTTCCATTTGCTTCTTCTATATATGTGACAGATTATATAATTAGCAACATATATAACAGAATATTTTAATTAGTAATTTCTTGTTCCATCCTTGGAGATGCATGAAGAGAAGTAGTATATATAATCTAAGAGTCCTCAAAGCAAACTGCTTATTTGTTATATATATATGTATGTACATATATATTCTGCTATATGAATCATAGCAACTTTCATCAAAGAGAATTTCTTCTTCTCTCTATTCTTCAAAAATTCTACAGTAATTCATGTTATTTTAATTCATAAAAGATACACTATATATAATTGAATAATAAGTTGATAACTATATATATATATATAGACATATTTCATTTGAAACCAAAAACAACCAAACGACACTTAGCAATTAAAGGATTTGTTTGCATGTATTGTTAAAGTAAATAATAATGTACGTAAAATAATATGAAAACAATACTACAAATATGATATAGGGAAAAAGCTTTATGGTAACATGCACAGCTACAAATAATAGGGAAAAAGCTTTATGGTAACATGCACAGCTACAAATAATAGGGAAAAAGCTTTATGGTAACATGCACAGCTACAAATAATAGGGAAAAAGTTTTATGGTAACACAACCACAAACATGATATATGTATAAGAGCATTATTATAATACATACTACAAATATGACAAGAGCAAATAATATATATAGTAACACAACAACACAAGAAAAATACTTTTTTAGAATATAACAGATATTAGATATCTTGTGGGAGATGTTTCAAGTGAAACACAAACACCAATGAAAAGACAAAATATATAATTATTGGTTCGGTTTCTCCCAGGCGTGGGTTGGAGTAGCCAGTTGCAAGAAACGAGTGTTTAAATAGAAGAAATGAAGAATGTACTGTTACAAACTAACTACTTACAATTCAACGATGCAAATAATTAATAACTAATTAAACTGCTTGAGCAATCTATCATGAGTGTTCACGTGGGTTTCCAGGTTTATTTTACTTCTATTAATTTGACCATGAATTGTACATTTTTTCCAGTCAAACACATGTTCAAGTACTCTTGATTATTAATTCATTATTTTCTTGGCTTAAATTTTCTGGCACTAATTGCATTCCTCCGCTAGTTACTATCCAATGAATTTACATCGTCTCAACTACTTCATATGATGAAGTAGTTGCATTTTTTTCAAAACATCATACGTCAATCTTAACACTGCTCACTATAGTAACAACGTGTTTTTTCTGCTCACTTAATGCGATGAAAATTTATTTTCCAAACGTAAAAATCAGTCTTATATCTGTTCTAACTGAATTTAATACGCCTATATACTCCCATTAAAAAATAGTAATGAATTTTTCCAAAACCTTTTAGCCATAGTCAAAATTTCGATATTATATACTAATTAAATTTATCTCAATGCTTATCTTCAATTGTCTGGTTTTGAATGCTAAGTTGCATTATTTCAACTTATCATCTGTTGTTTAATAATTTACTGTTCACAGAGAGTAATTAATCTTGACTTCACGGTATGATTGTCCCAAATTTCCTTTGTTGGATAAGGAAATTGGAATTTTGTAACTATAGGAAAATATTGACAATTAAGTCGTCGTATGCATGATATTGCCAAGAAACTCAGTGGTACATAATTGTGGCATTTAAGGGTTTGTTTGAAAAATTAAGGAATAATATTAAAATAATGTCATTAGAATAATAAAAATAAAATAGTAATAGAATAGTGAAATTTGAAAGAGTGAATATAAGAGTATTGTTCTCTCATTATTCAGAAGAGTGAAAATATTGTTTAGTAAAAAATTAGAAAATTTTTGCCATTTTGCGCGCCCAAAATGGATGCTATTCCGCTATTTCACTAATAGGTCCGAATAGTAGAATAGTCTATTCATACAGCTATTTTAGAATTTTGTTTTGTATTTGATAACTTCATTCCACTGAAATAGCGCGCTATTCCGCTATTCTACGTTCAATATGAGTTGTCAAACGGATCCTAATTATTAGCTATTTTTAGGTTTAGACATTTAAGTAGCAGGTAAATTCCCACATGTATGTGGTACCTATCAATTAAAACTATATATGTTTTCTGTAAAACTAGTGGCAAAGTGAACTGTTTCAGAAAATAAAAAGAAAACCTTGATTAACAATTTTTTTTTATGACAAATATTGTTAATTCCAGCATTTACTTATTTACTTCTTTTTAGATGTCATGTAACTAAAACTATTACAGATACTAGTCCTTCTCTCCAGGTATCTATTTTTATATTTTGATTCTCATAAATCAATACTCAAATATATATCACGCTGTTAAATAACCGGCGTAGCGATTTAATTGAAAGTTACTGGATGCAATTTTTTTATTTCCCTAAATTGTAGTGATTCTTTTAATTAAGTATGGGATTTATTGAGAATACATTAACTTGACAAAAATTTTACAATGACAAAAACCAATTTTAATTTTAAAATCAAAATATTTTTTATATAGAGTAAAGTTAGGGTGAGCTTAACTCAAAATCTATTGAATCGGATTTAAACGATAAATCAAAATTGGTAAATAAATTCTTCATATTAAAATCTTATAGAATATCAAAATTTTCAAAAATTTTAAGTATTTATTTCAAAAATTAGAAAATAGGCTATTTTCATATACAAACCGTTATTTTATTTTCTAAGCTCACCAATTTTTTTGGTGAATTTAAGTTCATCTTATATAGAAAAGTCTATTTTTGTCCCCTGGACTATTGCTTTTAGTTCAAATAAGCGGCTAAACTATTTTATTGTTCAATTAGCCCCATAAACTCTTTAATTCGGTTCATTTAAGTCTTTCCGTTGCTCCAACATCACTCTTGCCGTTAAATGTTGAAAATGAAGTCTGCTCCGTCTCTCTTTCCCTCTCCACCTCTCATTTCATTTGTTGCCTGAAGAGGAGAGCCTGAAGTCCGCAGCATGTTTCATCATCTCTGTTGCCTATCTTTTTTTTTTCCTGACTTGGCTCACCCCTCTGCGGCTCAACCGCACTGTCGCTTGTCGCTTCTTTCTGTTTCCACTTGTTTGCCTTATCACAGTCCGGCAATCTGAAATACAAGATTCCACTTAGCGATGTGATGACCTAAACTTTGCTAGCCAACAAACCATCTCCTCCAATTTACCAGCCAACCACCTCCAATATGACTTAGTCACGCCATCGAGCTAGTTCACTTCTCCTCTTTCACTGACCAGCTTTACCCATCCCAAGACTCCATCAGAATTGCCGGCCGCTCCAACTGACCTGTTCAGAAAAGGACGATGTTAACACCACAGTGATCTGGTATGTACTAGTTCATGCTGGTGCTTATTAAAATCATCACAATTAAATTTCTAATTGTAAAAGAATCCTTGATTAGTATTAACAATATGAATAACTATTAACATGAAGAGAGAAATTTATATTAGTAGCAAGCATCTAAATATTTTTTTGAATTATATTAGTAACTAATGAAGAAAAAAATTGTTTTTTTTAAACAATATTAATAACTATAAAATTAGTTTAGTATCAAGCATTTAAAAAATAAATAAATTTCCTCACAATATATAGTTTCCACGATACAACCGAACAATAATTTGGACACATTCTCATCTCATTCCCATATACATTATGGGTCTTCATAAATTAACTTTTGGGTTCCGTATCCACGTGATATCCCGCATAATCCTATAACATCCAAACACGCCATAAATATGTTCTTTGAATTAGCAAAATTATGTTAATTCTATATTTTAGACAAGGGTACAGTTGAGAATCTCTTGATAATAATTAATATTTTGATAATCTTTATTATAAATTTTTAAATTAATTATAAAAAAAATTATGAACATGTTGTTGTACTTATGAAATTGGTTAAATTTCAAATTTCATGTAAATTTAATATCATTTAATATTTCATTATATGATGTTAAATATAGATTATTGTAATTTTTAGGTCATTTGAGACTGATGATTAGTAAAACTCATATGAAATTTCATTATTTTTAGGTCATTTGAGACCGATATTTATTTCTTTTTAAAATTTGAAGCGTCTTTCTATAGGCAGGCGAAATCTATTATCATTATATTAGATCTGTGATTCAAGAATACAGTAGCTTTATTTCATATAATTATATATACAGTATATATGAGAAAAGTTTGCTTTGCCCCCCCCCCCCCCCCCCCGAACTATTGCTTTTGGTTCCAATAAGCTCCTGAACTATTTTCTGGTTCAATCAGCCCCCAAAATTCTTTAATTCGGTTAATTTAAATCCTTCCGTTGCTCTAACATCACTCTTGTCGTTACATGTTTGAAAATGAAATCTGCTCCGTCTCTCTTTCCCTCTCCACCACTCACTTCATTTCCCACAAGCGCAAGGTCAAAAAAACATTGTTTTCAATTTACATTTTGCTTCCAGTACCAAACTATCAATAGAATAATATGTTTATTTGTATTTGTCCCGATATTTGTACGCTTCACGTTTAACTCAAGTACTCAATTAGATCTACTTTTTTGACCCTGAGATGAAACAAAACATGAATAACATGTTATAAAAATTACAAATTAGCACCAAATATATCAGCTCCTAAGACAGGTTAGTACCAGGCTAAATACCTCAAAGTTCATCGCTTCATCCCCACAGTGGTCATGTATTTTGATGCAAATCCAAACACTCAGTACATGACTTTTACAAGATATATGTAAATATAAGCAAGTATAAATAAGTATAATTATTTCAATGCTAAGCACTAATATTATTCAATGTTTTTTTTTAAACTTGAGGGGAGAGATGAAGAAAGAGATCATGGAAAAAAAATAATTTGGTTTGATCTAATTTTTTTTTCTGAGGAAAGCTAAAATATAACACGTTGCACGGATGAATTCATATAACGACTTCAAATCCCGCATTTGGAGTAAAAAATAATCGATCCGAACCGCTCAATTTAATCTCCATATCAAAATCTTATAAAATATCAATTTTTTCATTTTTTTTCATTTTTTTGTTTTTTTCGGATGGGGAAAAAATCAATTCATTTAAGGATTTTGGATCATTCAACAACAATAATTTTCTTTCCATCTTAAAAAAATAACAAAAAAATTTCTACAAAAATATAAAAGTTGGTAAATTATAAGATTTTGATATGAAGATTACATTGAACAGTTCGGTTCAATCATTTTTTACTTCAAATATAAAATTTAAAGCTGTTGTACGAGTCCATCCGTATAATAACGATTAATTTTATCAGCATTTTTTGAGTTGTATTACGGTATAGGAATAATAACGATACTTCATTAGTTTCAATCCACATTTTCATTGGGAAAAAAAGATATGATGTGTTCTTCAATAATGTAAGAAAATCAATGCAAAAAGAAAACAATTAAACTAATTTTTTTTATATTTCTACAAATGCTTAATACTGCAATATTTAAATATTAAATATTCAACACTAGCTAATTTAAGAGATCTAACATCTTAACCAATCAAGAATGGCCAAGCTAGTTAATGTCTTCTTAGATTAATTAAAGCAAGGGGTAATTAGGGGGGGGGGGGGGGGGGGGGGGGGCAACGGCCCCTCCTAAACCCCGCTACGCCGTCACTGTTAGCAGCACTGCGAAAATTTTTCCGGGGTTTGTCTAGCATGATTGTAAATACTGGAATGAATCCTCCCAGAAAATTAGAGATTTTTTTAACTATTTAATGTTGATAATGATTTTTCAAATAAATTTAAAATATTTAAATAAAAATATTTACAGACATATAATTTTCAAATTTAAAGATTGATTATGTTTAAAATTTAAAAAATTTAAGTGTTATTTGATATTCTATTAAATATTATTAAAATTACATGAAGTTTACAATGGCCCAAATTTAATGATTTTTGATAGATCAAATGACATTTAAATTGTATGAAATTAAATTGAAATACAATATATCTATAAATTTTTTTTATTTGAAAAATTTTCGGATCTATTTGAAAAACTATTGTCAAAATTATCAAGTTTAATGTTGTCAATAAATCACCACACTTAATATATATTATAGCATGCTGTATTTCCAAATAATGCTGACATCTTTACTGATATCAAACTTATGAACAAATTTTCAAATTAATTTGTTGGGTTTTTCTGGCACACGTTCATAATTAAAGGGTAAAAAAATTCATCTGTTACACTGACATCAAATTTAGTATTTTTTTATATGAATTTTTTATTTATCAAAATTGATAATTTGTACTTTTTAATAGTTCATTACTCTGTATATTAAACGCAAATTATTTCCTTCCATCTATTAATAAACCAAATTGATCAAAATATTCTTTTCTGCATATAAAGGAAAATTTTTAGATCTCTCATATTTAAATTTCAAATTTTCTACCATAGAATGTACATTAAAATTAAAAATACAGAAAAAGTAAATACATGCTAGAAACATCCTAATATGAATCCTAATAAGAAAATGTATACAAAAGATCGACTCTACTAAATTGAAATCTTGTAAGAGACCAAATATTTATCTTTATTTATTTCTTAAATATTTTTAAAAAAGCACAACTTTTGTAATTTGTTATTAGATGGTCTAGTAATATTTTCAGATCATTGTTGTACATAAAATTAAATAGTAAAATAATATTAAATAAGTAAAATATGATCTGAAGCAAGATTTTAGTACATTGATCACATGATTCACATTAAGTGGCTCAAATTGGCCATTCAAATTTGAAAATTGGAGGCTAAAATGCAGAATACAGATTACAAAAACCTTTTTATTTTGCTTATAGCACCTCAGCACAACTCTCTCTCTCTCCCCCCAAAAATACACAGACAACACACACTTAAATATATTCCATCTATTCTCTCAATGTCTGCTTCTTGGCAAGACTCAAGAGAAGATAAAAAATAAAAGAGAATCGATCGATTCATGGGCAAGGTTCGATATTCCGGTTGCGGGTGTAACACGACAACATAGAAGTCGGCCCTCCTTTCGGCAGAACCAGAGCCAGAATGCTTCCGTTTCCCGACCACCGGAACCCTTTTAAATTGGCTCTTGCTGCCACCACAGCTTGAGATCCGGAAGCCGTCAACAAAAGTAGCAAAAGGAATATATTTGATAGCTGATGAGCCATGTCTGTATCAAACCCAAGATCTCTGTTATTCCAACTGCTTGTTATGTATATACGGGTATATGATTTGTAGATGAATATATAGGTGTTGGAACAAAACAGGAGGGGTGTATATATATGGAGAGTTTGAAACTAGGTAGCTGGCGTTGAGGAGGAGTCACAGACATGTTGATAGACTAGCGAGTAGTGAGTAGATTTAGATGTTTTCTTTGTAGCTATTTCTGTGCAATAAAGTGTATGGCGGGTGGATAAATTATGAACAATTTCTTTAGTTCATACCATAGTGACGAGTTATGAATTTGGGAAAAGTTCGGCGATATTAAAAATTTGTGATTCGGAAATTATTGGGGTATAATTCGGAAAATAAAAGATATATTAGAATATTGAAAATTAATGCATTGTGTGTGAATAGATTGACTAAAAATTCATTTTAATATTAATAAATTGTGTATGAAATATTAATTTATGCAAATGAATTTTTAACCAAGTAGAAATGTAGAATGTAGTAGAAAATTTTGTTCGTCTTTTAATGGAGGGAGAAAATGCATGCTGTAACTTAGCAACCACCGCTAATTTTTTCAAAAAAAAAAGAGAAAAAACATGTTGTTGCTCTCTTTCTTTGTTCACGGGAACAACTTCCTTTATTTTTCTTTCTCCTGCACATGTTTTATTCGTAATATTCTTATTATACGGGAATAAAACACAAATTGAATGAATAATTTGCGAATCATTCTCACTATGGTTCATACCTGTAAGGATTTTTTATTTTAATTTTCGCAGGTATTTTTTTTACCCATATTCTCCAAATAACTAAGTACAAATTACAAGGGGAAAAAATCCAAAGAAAAAAACATAGAGGAATGGAATAGAAATACATATATATCACCACTATTTTTGTTCTCGATCAGATGGTACGTAACAAGATAATTAGCTTGGTAAAATAAAGGTATTTGGTACGAGAGTTTCGTTTCGTTTGATGGAACTTAATTAATGTTACCTTTACCCGCTACATGAATAGTTATCCTGTGAGCACCACAAGCATCATGGAAGTTAATGTGCTTTGCTTGGTCTTCCAGTATTAACTGTAGTGTGATGTAGCAGGATTGGATCAATTAATCTGTTCATTGATTAATTATATTGGAATTTTGAATCTGACTTTTAGCTAGCAGTTATATTATTACAAGTCAAAACAAGACTCAATCTTATACAAAAATAGAATGATAGAGTATGCTAGAGTTGTTGTACATGAATGAATTAAAAAAAAAAAGCAAGAAATAAAAGAATCAGCTGTTATTTTAGTAGCTAAGGTAATATATTTTATATGAAAATTATATAGTTGAAAATTGAATCTTTAGTATTAATCTCCTATGAAAATTTAAGATTAGATAACTTGATTCTTATTTTTTTTATTTTAGTAAAATAAGAACTCATGTTAATGCTGATATTTATTTATTTTTAAATATTTTTTAGAGAACTTAAACCTATATCTCTTCATAAAAATATGAGACTTATCATTATCTATGCTAGATTGCAGTACAACTTGATTATCATTTTAAAATAAAAAGAAATAATATATGATATTTCACGGACTATACTACATGATTTAGATAGTGGAGCTGTATGAAATAGTGAATACATAGCGACTTATAATTGTAGCAGAATTGCAGAATTTCTGAAATCTTCGATAGTCAAGACTTTAATATTAAACATCTAACTGCACACAAAGACTTTTTAGTTTAATAAAAAAATTGATCCTACCATCCAATATCCATCCACTACATTGAAATTGAAACCTTGACTCTCTCATCTTTTTATCAAAAAATATCCATCCTTTATTAGAATTTGTAATATACGCATATGTACAAATATCCATTATAGAATCTATAATATATCCATTATTAGAATCTGTAATATATGCTTAGTTGTTTGGGCATTCCAACGTAACTGCTCTGTATACATGTGTTTGCCTATGCCGAACGAGTTCATATCCTATGTTGGTATTATTTACATTATATACTGATGTGATTACATGATCATCTCATAGCCCACCATGGCTTACCTCTTTATACCATCCAATAAAAATTTATATCAGCCTAATATTGTGTTTTCTTCATCCTAATTAATTCCCCCAAAAAGTAGATAAAACAAGCATATAATATCCAATCCCTTTTAAAAAAAATGTTCACAAAAATGTGTAGCTATATCATGCATTAAAAAGAATTACATGTTCACAGTTTCGACAATCATGTCTATCCATAAAGCATAGACGTGCATAATTTAATTAACTAGACCAAAATATAAAGAGATCCAAACAAAAAGTCTATCCAATCCCTTTTTCAAGTTAAAAATGTGCCACCACAGTCAATTGAACTCATGAACCCTTAGTTTTAGTTAACATTAATAATAGCAACTAACAACGGCTATATATAAGGGCCCACAAAAGCAAAAATACTAGGTACTGGACCAAGATGATGATGAAATATGATGATCCCAATAGTGTGCCCCTCTATATATCTATCCAATGAAGAAGATTGTTCAGCTGGTCCTGGCATGTGGTACTTGCTTCTTGACAATTTAATAGAATTTCAAGTTTTGTGTGATGTTCCTTGGCAATTTGTTGTACTAAGATTTATTAGGTTTAAATGCTGGCCTGCAAATTGTTGTCAATTAATTAATTAATTACACATTTTGTATTGTCATTTTGCTCATTATTCATTGCTAATTAATGTTGTGACTGGTATTGTACCAGTTCCAGGGAAAAGTAATTAAATATACTAGATTGCTCTGCATATATAGTTGTAAACATGAAGCAATCTAGTATCATTAGTAATGTGTATTTCTTGGCCTTTATTATGTGAGGAAATAAAATAGGTTATTCACTAATACGGTTAAGTAAGAGATGCCCTTCAGAATTTTAGTATCATGGATGCTCAATTCTTATTTGCATGTCAAAACATCAACTTATCGCGAGAGTCGTTGATTGCGTCGGACTGCCAGCCACATAGATGGCTTTATATATATAGATGACCTTTTCAAATGGCATGAGTCATTGTAAAACCACGCCACTGATTTTAACTGCCCAAGTAAATAAAGGAAATTCTAGTAGTAACCTATGGACATCTCAAATACAAAATGAGTTATTAGCAATAAATAAATATATATACGTAGGTAAAACAAATCATCACCAACTAGAACATAGTTATATGTTTGTAGAAATATCTTATTAATTTGTTAAAACAAAAATAAAAGTATGGATTTTGACAACAAAATTAACTTGTCTTTGCATCACGATCATTTAGGAGCAACAATGATTAAGCATGTTATTAAGGTTTATACTAACTACATCGTCATTACTATTTCAATAGTTATAACTAGTAGAATGTTAACAACAGAGAGCAAATTGTTTAAGAGATCGATATATTTATCAATAGAAAATTAATATATATTATAAGAAAATAGTCTAATTTTTATTAGTATAAAATTTGAAGGTCTTGCTTGCAAGAATGTTATATAATTGCAATTATGTCTAACTGAGAGTAGTTTCTAATACTTATTGATCAGTTACAACAAAAAATTGAAGGTTGGAACATTTTTTAAGAAAAAAGATGGAGATCTAGCCTCAAAGTTTCATGTAACAGACACCAGAGATGTCCAATTACAAAAATTAAAAATATTTGGTTAAGAATAAAAGAAAAATATTTGCATATATAATCATCATTTGGTAATTTTCAATGTTAAGAAGTCATCATTGAGCTCCTACTAAAGATTCTACAACACCTCTCTTCAAGTATTAAAGTATATATAGAACAGTTTGAACTTGTCTTATATGCTTGTAGTGAAATTATCAATGCAGAAACATTGACAATCTAGTAATGCTTGATGCCTATTTGGAATGTGTATGCACAGTTTGAGAACATAGGACCTGTGGTACTATTTCGGAAATATTGACAATCTGGTAATGTCTAATGTCTATTTAGGATTTGTCATTTTACCATTGTGTGTTGTGTATATGCACAATTTGAGAAGATACATTGTAGTACTGTTTCTGCTTGTGTTCTGCAAAGGGTGCATATATACAAATTTGAAAGAATCCATCCTATAGTCACTAGATTAAGTATATGAATATGATTACTCTTTGTTGGCACTGGCACCTTAAGTTTCCAAACTCAAACTCTGTGAATGTTTTGTTTAACATATGATCTGGTCCTTGCACAGTTGCACTATTGTTGTGCAGAATAAATTGACTAAATAGTTTCTGATCATTAATGTGGTCTGGTCCCTGTCATGCTGGTATTGCATTCAGTGTCACATGCTGCAGTTAATTCATCATGAAAAGGTTGGAACTTATAAGTAATTAATTAAATACTAATGGAAGTTCTTGTAAGTTATAATTACCTGATATATGTACGTCCCATTTGTAATTAAGTTTGTCTTCATTGTGGTGGCAATCATCATAAGTAGAACATAAATTTGAAATCATAGCATCTAACAAGTGGTCGAGTTGAGACATGTTGATAACCTTTGAGGTTATTAAGTAGCTATCCCAATAGTGTAGCACTTCCTGTGCATCAATGCATGTGGCAGGTGTTCAGATTATAAGCAATTTTCTTTACTTATTTTTCAAGGATGTTTGATTCTCATGTTTCTGCCAAAGATGTAATATTCAGCTAAGATCTCAATCGAAATTTTAAATAGCGTTCATTATAGCGTCGCAATAGCATTTTGGAATAATTAAGGTTATGACATTATTGGTTTTTTCCACAATGTAATGCCATGTATAATAAAAGCAAACTAATGATCATAATAGTTAATTTTTTTAAAAATACTATTAAAATTAGTATTTAATGGCAGTTATATTTTATTATCATATAAAAAATTGATTAAATTTTTTTGTTATAACCAACTTTTTTTTTAGTTTATAATTGGAAAGTAAAATGTTCTAATAAATAAATATAAAAACAGAATTTTCTTAATCTATTGGAAATTAAAAACATTCATTTTGGTATGATTTGAAAAGCTTTTGTCCATTTGTTTTCATTAACTCAATTAACAGATGATCAATGATTTTCAATTATGAAAAATTCTTGTCCGCTATAAATCTGCTATCTGCTATTTAAACTTTTGATCTCAATTACTTCTTTTTACAATAGAGAAAAATTAAAAAAAAGGGAGTGAAAAAATAAAATAGAGAACACTACGATTGTTTTTTTTTAATGGACCAATAAGGAAACCTGGTTAAATAGGAGAGTGTTATATGTAGCAGTACAACTGGCAAAGACTAAACTAATTGGTAGTGCTTTTGCATCTAATTCAAGTTAATTAAATATAAATTACCTCTAGCTACTAGGGTTATTTTTCAGGCTTCGTCCAGAAAATTATTTATTAAAGAAAAAATATTTAAAATAATATAATTTTTAATCACAAATTTATACGCAACAAACTCAAAAGTAAATAAATATATAAAAAAATAATTTGTATGATTAATATATAATAATATAATAATATATAATAATATAATCAATTACATAAAACTTTTCATATAGGAATACAAAAGGCTTATATCATTTAAAAAAAATCTTAAAATCCAACCATTTTATGGAGTATAGATTATATATTCTGCTACCCGAATATCTATGTTAGAAGCGCCACAATCAGATTGGAAGTTACTGTGCTTTGGATGGTCGTCCAATGCTGTGTTGAACTGTGCTTGCAGTTGCATGATTGCATCAATTGACTAGTTCTGTTGATTAATTATATTTCAATATTTGAATTTGAATCAATCGTAGTTCACAGTTATTATTTACCAAGTCAATGCATCAAAAATTTTCATATTAATATGAAAATGGGAGTTTATATATGTATACAATCATTGATATGAATACAAACTTTGTTATTTATATTGAATGAGTTATTTATTTATTTTAAAGATTTTATTACGTGCAACTTACTTTATACACTTATTCTATTATTCAACTTAAATAAGTTATTATTTAAGTTAATGATATTTTAGTTAAATTATAGAAGTACTATAAAATAAGTTGTATAATAAAGCATTAATATGAATAATAAATCATTTAACTTTAATAATAAAATTAGTATTAATGATGATATTAATGATGATATTTTTTTAACATTTCCTTATGAACATTTAACTCTCATTGTCTAAGCGTGCAGTAGCTAGGTAAAATGCTTGTTAATTTCTACTTGGGCTCAGTTTGAAAGGAAAGTAACTAGAAAATAAAGTTATTAATTAACACATCTTACAAAAAATAACTTTATCTTTTAATTATATTCAACTTTATTATTTCAAACAGATAACTACAAAGATCTATGTATATATGTTCATCTACATTAAAGTTGCATGCTGCATGCACACAAATATAAGAAGGTTTTTTTTTTTGACATTTATTCCTTTTTTCTTTTAAGTTTTGAACAGAAATCTCAAATCTCTTGAGATAATTTACATTTTACTATTTTTTTCTTGTAATATTTTGATTCAACAATAGAAGAAAATAGGATCTTGACTCCTATTCCTTTCTCAAAAAAAAAAAAAAAGAACATTGAAAATATACCGAAAAGTTGCATTCTTTTAGCAACATGGCCCCCCTCTAAATCCACCCGGCCGGAAGGGATGAGGTACCAAGTTACCAACTAGTAGCTATCAAGTAACTATTAAATAAGCTATATATATATATATACATATCAATATGATATGACGAATACACATGAGCAGTCGTACCTTTTTTTTTTTTGAAGAAAATATCAGGCGAATTACAATAATAGCATAAATTTCTCCAATTCTCAAGACTATCATGGTAAAGATTTGGTGTGGCCATTGGCTAATTTTTAATTCTATCAAGTCTTGTATGGTAAATTAAGTGATTGAGTTAAAAATACTGTTTTTTAAATAGTATTACTACAATAGTGTGTAAAGGTAACTATTTGAATAGTATTTAGAATAGTATTACTTTTGTACTATTTTGAAAAGTAAAGTGTTGTTTGATAAGATATGCTAGTAGAAAAGCATAATAGTGGAATATTCAATTGAAAATGTCAGTTGTGTTTTCTTCTTTTAACTATCTTACCAAACATTTCTTAACAATTTGAATCTAATTTGACTAGTCGACATAATTGAGACGAATTGCTATCTAATTTTATAGACATAATATTGGCCTTACTTCTATTTGAGAATCATTAAGTGACAGAACCTAATTAGCTTTGAGAAAAATCTGTTCTTTCTCGAGTGTTTTTCCCATTCAATCCTCACAATATAAATAATTTATCGTAGAAAAATATTATTTGTCTCTAATCAAATGTACCACTCATGCTCCAACTACTATTGATAAATGAGGTATCCTAAAACACATCAATTTTCACACACAGTGATAGTAGGTGTAGTGGGGGATATTATTGAGGGCACTGTATCATTACTCTCGTTCGTAATGAGCTTGTTACTTTACTGTCGATTTTTATCGGATTGGGTCATGTTAAGGCATTACCCAATTGCACTGCAACAATCTTCAAAATTACCTTCCAACCTAGTAACATAAAAATTGTTTATACTTAACTTGTTTAGAAATCTCTTAATTGTACGAACCTGAACAGTTCATTTTAATTTTAAGAGATTAATAGTTAAATCACCCTTCTTTCTCTCAAAAAGGAGATCAGTGCAAGCCTCACACTCTAATATTGACTGCTAAATCAATCGCAAACATGAAATATATAGACGTTCTATTTCTATTTTCATTTCTGTTTTCGTCGTATTTTTTTTTTTGAAGATAATATAGGAGTCGATTGAAGCCTCTAATCTTATATTCTATTGGTAAAATAAGAAATCAGCATGCAGTTAATTTATGGAGACAAGCTGATCAATGAATAATAATTGAGCATTGAGAATGAGAAAAAAAATCTAAAAGACATTGAAGAGTTTACAAATTACAACTTTACTATCATGACTTGATGAACTAATTGAGGAGACTGAATGAGAAGCATCACGAAAGATCCTTCCACATCGATCTTTCTCTCCACGATATAAAGATAGAAATCAGAAAAGATCTTCATAGCAGCATGGCAAAATTAGTCTCAAGAATTGCATTTGGTGGCTGATCCATGATCATTGTAGATTTGTAGCACAAGCAGTTGACAGCGAGGAAGAGAACGTTTGAGGTTATAAAGAGTTGAAGAATAACAAAGGATAAGAGCAATCACTAAACAGATGGTTAATTGTCTCTGCATTTTGCTTGCAATCATCAAGTTGTCATTCATCATTATTTTATTTAATTTGGACAGTTAACCAAGCAAAGATTTGCATCGTTGGTGGCACCCTTGCCTTTTTTATTCTTATCATTTCTTCTCAATTATTTTTATCATTTCTTTATTTATATAATGTGAAGATGTTATATCAAAACTTGCACAAATACTTAATTTTATTGCATATTTTAATCATTGAAAAAATGGAACATATAATATACTAGCTGCAATTATGAATCCCAAAATTTTGTCAGAAACCGCATACAAAACCAATCAATTTTCAATTTAAACCATAACAACGGAACAAATTAAAGCTGGAGAGTCTTTCAAGCCATATGTGCTGTATTGGACATAAACAAATTTTACCTTATAAATGATCATTACTCTCAGCATCGCATTATATTCTGGTAGCAAGAGACTAACATTAAATGGTCTCTGGCTCTTCTCATGAAAGGCAAGCAGCAAGTTTGTACTAGCATTAGAGATGCATGCATTGAATCATTGACGGTAGGTTGAGTGGCTAAGTGAGCAATTATAATTATCAATGTCTATTGCATTAGTTTGATTTCATTTAACCATACAATGTATTCCAGTTGGACCAAGAATTACTAGCTCAGATTCTCTCAGTACAAACAGGGCATTTGAAACATACATATACAAACAAGCAAACATCAATATGCAGCTCAAGATAAGAGTCGTTTAGAGAGAGAGATAGAGATAGAAATGGGGAGAAGAGTGAAATTAAGCTAATAGAGGTTTGAGGAGGAGCAATGCAAAGAGAATGACTAGCGGTTGTGGCGACAACTTGAAGATTGAGGAGGCCATATATATACACTAAAATGGCACAATGTCTTCGGTGAAATCTGGTAGGTAATTATATGTTGTCCGTAGATAAACGTCATTCCCTACAGCGTCCCATAGACATTGTTTCCGAGGTTTGTGTTGGTGGTGGGCAATATTTGCAACCACTTCAAGTCCGGTAGGAGTCGAAATATTTCCTACGGACATCTCTATTTATTCCCACCATATGACCGTAGGCTTTAATATTTTTTAATCTTTTTAAAAAATTGATATTTGAAACATTGCTTACCAATGCCTATAGGCTTCAAAATAAGTCTATAGACAGTTCTATTCTAATAACAACTGCTGAATCGTAGGGATTGAAATATTGCCCACCAGTTTTGTAGGTCTTGATCAATAAAGGCCGTAGGTTTTTTTTGGAATATTTTTAAAATAGCAATGGATTTTACTTTTTTTTTCTTGCTATTAAGATACTTATGTTGATTGGTTAATTAAAATTCCTTGCAACAAACATGTTATATTAGTTATTTCTTCTCCTGTAAATTCTTATGTGAGAAATAGTAGTCAAAATCACAGTTCATTAGATATTTTATTTGATTATAATATTTTGTTTGACGTTTATTGGATTATAATGCTTGATGTCTACATTAGATTAAAAAAGAAAAAAAAAAGAAACAAGTATTCTTTTGCAATAATGAACCTTTCCTTTGTGTAGATTTTTAACTCAATATTATTTCTTTCCTTCTTTAGACGCGTCAATACAAAAAAAAATTCTGTACATAAATATTCAATTTTATATTCCTAATTTTTTGTCATTTCTATATCATTGTAGCCAAAGAAAAGGAAATAATTGAACACAATTGTATTCCTTCCTTGTCGCTGTTCGATCTACCGTTATTGATGAAGAAAATGAAATGACTGGCAACCTGCAATTAATTAAAAGATTTAATTAAAATCACACAATGATATACATTGATATTTTTAAGAAAATTAAAATGATGGTAAATCATCCGCCATTTGGTCTCTAGTTTGAAGCAATTAATTAATTGAATAAAAGCAACTAAGAAAAAATTCGAATAATAAATAAAATTATTTCACTTTGTAAAACATGTTTAATTTGATGAATAATCATATGAAATTCTAAGGATCGAAATACCTCTGTCAAATTGTAGTCTTTAGAAACAAATAACCTTTTCAAAGCCACAAACTGATGCAACTTAACAAAGTGAAATAAAAAAAAATACTATTTCAAAGAAAACAATAGGAATATAAGTTAATCAATGAAAATACTCCTCAAAAAGAGAAAAGGAAATCAGTGAGAGATGATAGCGAGACAGAAAACAATAGGAATATACCTTTGTGAAGTTTCTATTCATCTCATTTCATATGCTTAACAATTCGAACCACTCAACCAAATTAAAAAAAATAGAGAGAACAAACTCATGGCTTTAATAGAGAGACAGAATCGTGAGAGATGATAGCGTGTGTTGGGGCAAGTCTTAATGACAAATTACACTTTTCCATTCTCATCCAATGCAATTAAATGTCGCCTGATTATGAAATTAATAGTAACATAATGTAGTGTGTCCAGTTTATTTTCTTCCATTTTTGCTCCCAGGTGTTAGATTTGCTACCACGTATAGCTACGATGAGTCGCCGGTGAGCAATTCTTTCATTCTTTAATTTTCCTTTATAACTTATGTTCGATTTAATTGAAAAGTATGGAGCATAAATTGTTCCACTTATGTTGAGTTTAATTGAAAAGTATGGAGCATAAATTGTTCCTACAGAGGTGGCTACGGTGAGTCGTCAGTGGGTGATGGTCTAAACAAATCCTACCACGGGTCGCCTGTGGGCAGCTCGGTAGGAGTTGTTCTGTTTTCTTGCGGTGATATAGTTGAGTGAAAACTCAAAGATTGAAGAATGAAGAGGTTGTAGTTGAGTGAAAGAGGGAGGAGGAGGAGGGAGGGGAGCTAGTGTTGGTGTGTTGAAAGAGACAGAGAGTTAATTTTGTCATGTAAAATTTGTAATTAAATTAAGCTGTTCAAGGCAAAATTGACTCTGCCCAAATAGCTTATATTGTATTGTGAAGATCATCTGGGCTTTAGACTATTTGGGTCTTTCATATGCTTTATACTTGACTGGCCCAATTAAGGAAAAAAAAAACATCAAAAGATATTTCAATGAGATCACACAAAATGGCGTTCACACTGCACACTATAACCTAAATATTTATACATACAAGTATACAACATATCTGTAAAAGATTTAAAAAACGGAGAAAGAAGGTTTATAACAAGGATCACACAAAGTATATATATATATATATACACACACAGAGAAAAATATCAGAAATAAACATAAATTTACAGTAAAATTGAAATAAAAATCCCCATGTATGACCCCTTCAAAATTCGTAAATATATTATGGCAACACATATAATGTTTTAGGGTTACAAGTTTAAATTCAACATTAATTAGAAGAGCGCGCATCATGAACAATTAGAGGTAGGTTCTTAATTTCCAGTCAGTCCTAATTAACTCAGCTGAACTTATGTTTATTTCAATAATTAATTAATTATCTGGATTTGCGCGCTTATCTGTGTCTTACATTTTTTTTAAGACTTTGATAAGTCAAAGTATTAATATTGATCTCGTAAATGAAGAAGCTAATTACAGCTTCCTATATATGCTGACATGTCAAGTCCTATGATATAAATTGATGACCTATATTATTCGAGAAAAAGGATGAAAATTAAATTACACGTATGAACAATTAATTATATATATAGCCAATCTACTTTTTTGTACTTATGGATGAGTGATATTGCTTGGATCACACAAAAAATATTTTGTATATGAAATGATACCTTTTTGAAGGATGAGAGAAGTGGAAGTTCTGTTCTTATTTCCTTATAGAAGTACAAAACGAGATCAAACGTGCACACCAAAGAAATACAAATATTTGATAGGCAGTGCATAAATATCTTATACGTACCGAGCTCATCAAAGCATATGAGCTAATTTAAGAAAACTTATGTATTTAACTAAATGGTCCAGACATCATCGTCTGCATCTATAGAAGCATTATTCGCAATTTTGGCGCGTAAGATGGTCGTTTCCATGGTGATCCCAGCTCCAAACCCTAAAAGAACCCCATAATCCATTCCGCCTCCGGTCGACGTCTTTCCGTCTCTGACCGACTGTTTCCTCATTTCATCTAGCATGAAAAATATGGTTGCACTCATCATGTTGCCATACTCGGCAATCACATGCCTCGTCGCCTTCAGTTTTTCCTTGTCTAGTACTAAGTCAGACTCCACTTGTTCTAGGATAGTTGGAAATCCCGGGTTTACCGCCCAAAAGGCCGAGTTCCAATCAGTAATAATCCCGAGTGGTTCAACAATCTCTGAGAGAGTACTGAGGATGTTGTTTGAGATAAGCTCTGGCGCAGGAGGTGACATCTGCAACGTGAGACCGTCTTGTCTGATGTGGGCAATGAATGCATCTTCCGTGCCGGGAAGAATGGTTTGATGAGCTGAGATGATTTCATAAATCGGACGCTCAACTGGGAGGTCTGGCTCAGCCCCCACGATAACAGCTGCTGCTCCGTCACCGAAAATTGCTTGAGGTAAGAGAGTATCCATGTGGGCCTCAGACGGCCCACGAAAGGCCGTCAGGGAGATCTCTGAGCAAATAACAAGGACACGAGTGCCTCGAGTATTCTCAGCTAAATCCTTGGCAAGACGGAGCACTGTGCCACCACCAGAGCTGCTCTGGTGGTACATCATTGACCTATTGGTAGAGGGAGAGAGACCGAGAAGCCTCAGCATCTGTCGATCGGCACCAGGCATGTCAATGCTACCTGTCGTGGTGTGGAAAATTAAGTGGGTGATCTTCGACTTTGGCTGGCCCCACTCTTTGATGGCCTTCTCTGCTGCCTCGAGGCCGAGCCTTGGCACCTCACCTAACACAGTGTCTTGTCGGGCATCAAGCGACTCTTGATCCTTATTCGAGGTTATTTTCGGGTGCTTCTTTAGAATTTCTTCTGTTAAGTAAAAGTGACGTTTACGAATTTTCGTTTCATCGCCTACAAAGCAAGTACAAGTAAAAAGCATTTTCTAACATCAATGCAAGAAATCAAGAATGAAGAATTAATTCAAAATATTAATTATGCCCATTTGCTTAGTAAGGTATTAACGTTTTAGTTGAACTCATTTTCATGTTCGATCGAACGTACACATGAAAAATAAAACCACGGTTAATTATATAGTTGTATTCATCTCATAGTTTATAAACTGCATTAATGTTACTGTGTATGAGAGTATTTATGCTAGAAATCAGTAAGGTGTGTGTGTTTGTGTTTGGTTAATTTCTTACAGATTTTCTGAAACTCCTGCTTGAGTTCTTTAAGATGCTCGCTCTTGGTAACACGGAAGTAGTAATCGGCATATTGAGATTGGTTGATGCAATTAAAGGGAGTAGCCGTGCCGATTGCGAGCACTGCCGCTGTTCCTTGTGACCTCTGTGCCTGACGTATCTCATTCAAACGTTCCATTTGCTTCTTCTATATATGTGACAGATTATATAATTAGCAACATATATAACAGAATATTTTAATTAGTAATTTCTTGTTCCATCCTTGGAGATGCATGAAGAGAAGTAGTATATATAATCTAAGAGTCCTCAAAGCAAACTGCTTATTTGTTATATATATATGTATGTACATATATATTCTGCTATATGAATCATAGCAACTTTCATCAAAGAGAATTTCTTCTTCTCTCTATTCTTCAAAAATTCTACAGTAATTCATGTTATTTTAATTCATAAAAGATACACTATATATAATTGAATAATAAGTTGATAACTATATATATATATATAGACATATTTCATTTGAAACCAAAAACAACCAAACGACACTTAGCAATTAAAGGATTTGTTTGCATGTATTGTTAAAGTAAATAATAATGTACGTAAAATAATATGAAAACAATACTACAAATATGATATAGGGAAAAAGCTTTATGGTAACATGCACAGCTACAAATAATAGGGAAAAAGCTTTATGGTAACATGCACAGCTACAAATAATAGGGAAAAAGCTTTATGGTAACATGCACAGCTACAAATAATAGGGAAAAAGTTTTATGGTAACACAACCACAAACATGATATATGTATAAGAGCATTATTATAATACATACTACAAATATGACAAGAGCAAATAATATATATAGTAACACAACAACACAAGAAAAATACTTTTTTAGAATATAACAGATATTAGATATCTTGTGGGAGATGTTTCAAGTGAAACACAAACACCAATGAAAAGACAAAATATATAATTATTGGTTCGGTTTCTCCCAGGCGTGGGTTGGAGTAGCCAGTTGCAAGAAACGAGTGTTTAAATAGAAGAAATGAAGAATGTACTGTTACAAACTAACTACTTACAATTCAACGATGCAAATAATTAATAACTAATTAAACTGCTTGAGCAATCTATCATGAGTGTTCACGTGGGTTTCCAGGTTTATTTTACTTCTATTAATTTGACCATGAATTGTACATTTTTTCCAGTCAAACACATGTTCAAGTACTCTTGATTATTAATTCATTATTTTCTTGGCTTAAATTTTCTGGCACTAATTGCATTCCTCCGCTAGTTACTATCCAATGAATTTACATCGTCTCAACTACTTCATATGATGAAGTAGTTGCATTTTTTTCAAAACATCATACGTCAATCTTAACACTGCTCACTATAGTAACAACGTGTTTTTTCTGCTCACTTAATGCGATGAAAATTTATTTTCCAAACGTAAAAATCAGTCTTATATCTGTTCTAACTGAATTTAATACGCCTATATACTCCCATTAAAAAATAGTAATGAATTTTTCCAAAACCTTTTAGCCATAGTCAAAATTTCGATATTATATACTAATTAAATTTATCTCAATGCTTATCTTCAATTGTCTGGTTTTGAATGCTAAGTTGCATTATTTCAACTTATCATCTGTTGTTTAATAATTTACTGTTCACAGAGAGTAATTAATCTTGACTTCACGGTATGATTGTCCCAAATTTCCTTTGTTGGATAAGGAAATTGGAATTTTGTAACTATAGGAAAATATTGACAATTAAGTCGTCGTATGCATGATATTGCCAAGAAACTCAGTGGTACATAATTGTGGCATTTAAGGGTTTGTTTGAAAAATTAAGGAATAATATTAAAATAATGTCATTAGAATAATAAAAATAAAATAGTAATAGAATAGTGAAATTTGAAAGAGTGAATATAAGAGTATTGTTCTCTCATTATTCAGAAGAGTGAAAATATTGTTTAGTAAAAAATTAGAAAATTTTTGCCATTTTGCGCGCCCAAAATGGATGCTATTCCGCTATTTCACTAATAGGTCCGAATAGTAGAATAGTCTATTCATACAGCTATTTTAGAATTTTGTTTTGTATTTGATAACTTCATTCCACTGAAATAGCGCGCTATTCCGCTATTCTACGTTCAATATGAGTTGTCAAACGGATCCTAATTATTAGCTATTTTTAGGTTTAGACATTTAAGTAGCAGGTAAATTCCCACATGTATGTGGTACCTATCAATTAAAACTATATATGTTTTCTGTAAAACTAGTGGCAAAGTGAACTGTTTCAGAAAATAAAAAGAAAACCTTGATTAACAATTTTTTTTTATGACAAATATTGTTAATTCCAGCATTTACTTATTTACTTCTTTTTAGATGTCATGTAACTAAAACTATTACAGATACTAGTCCTTCTCTCCAGGTATCTATTTTTATATTTTGATTCTCATAAATCAATACTCAAATATATATCACGCTGTTAAATAACCGGCGTAGCGATTTAATTGAAAGTTACTGGATGCAATTTTTTTATTTCCCTAAATTGTAGTGATTCTTTTAATTAAGTATGGGATTTATTGAGAATACATTAACTTGACAAAAATTTTACAATGACAAAAACCAATTTTAATTTTAAAATCAAAATATTTTTTATATAGAGTAAAGTTAGGGTGAGCTTAACTCAAAATCTATTGAATCGGATTTAAACGATAAATCAAAATTGGTAAATAAATTCTTCATATTAAAATCTTATAGAATATCAAAATTTTCAAAAATTTTAAGTATTTATTTCAAAAATTAGAAAATAGGCTATTTTCATATACAAACCGTTATTTTATTTTCTAAGCTCACCAATTTTTTTGGTGAATTTAAGTTCATCTTATATAGAAAAGTCTATTTTTGTCCCCTGGACTATTGCTTTTAGTTCAAATAAGCGGCTAAACTATTTTATTGTTCAATTAGCCCCATAAACTCTTTAATTCGGTTCATTTAAGTCTTTCCGTTGCTCCAACATCACTCTTGCCGTTAAATGTTGAAAATGAAGTCTGCTCCGTCTCTCTTTCCCTCTCCACCTCTCATTTCATTTGTTGCCTGAAGAGGAGAGCCTGAAGTCCGCAGCATGTTTCATCATCTCTGTTGCCTATCTTTTTTTTTTCCTGACTTGGCTCACCCCTCTGCGGCTCAACCGCACTGTCGCTTGTCGCTTCTTTCTGTTTCCACTTGTTTGCCTTATCACAGTCCGGCAATCTGAAATACAAGATTCCACTTAGCGATGTGATGACCTAAACTTTGCTAGCCAACAAACCATCTCCTCCAATTTACCAGCCAACCACCTCCAATATGACTTAGTCACGCCATCGAGCTAGTTCACTTCTCCTCTTTCACTGACCAGCTTTACCCATCCCAAGACTCCATCAGAATTGCCGGCCGCTCCAACTGACCTGTTCAGAAAAGGACGATGTTAACACCACAGTGATCTGGTATGTACTAGTTCATGCTGGTGCTTATTAAAATCATCACAATTAAATTTCTAATTGTAAAAGAATCCTTGATTAGTATTAACAATATGAATAACTATTAACATGAAGAGAGAAATTTATATTAGTAGCAAGCATCTAAATATTTTTTTGAATTATATTAGTAACTAATGAAGAAAAAAATTGTTTTTTTTAAACAATATTAATAACTATAAAATTAGTTTAGTATCAAGCATTTAAAAAATAAATAAATTTCCTCACAATATATAGTTTCCACGATACAACCGAACAATAATTTGGACACATTCTCATCTCATTCCCATATACATTATGGGTCTTCATAAATTAACTTTTGGGTTCCGTATCCACGTGATATCCCGCATAATCCTATAACATCCAAACACGCCATAAATATGTTCTTTGAATTAGCAAAATTATGTTAATTCTATATTTTAGACAAGGGTACAGTTGAGAATCTCTTGATAATAATTAATATTTTGATAATCTTTATTATAAATTTTTAAATTAATTATAAAAAAAATTATGAACATGTTGTTGTACTTATGAAATTGGTTAAATTTCAAATTTCATGTAAATTTAATATCATTTAATATTTCATTATATGATGTTAAATATAGATTATTGTAATTTTTAGGTCATTTGAGACTGATGATTAGTAAAACTCATATGAAATTTCATTATTTTTAGGTCATTTGAGACCGATATTTATTTCTTTTTAAAATTTGAAGCGTCTTTCTATAGGCAGGCGAAATCTATTATCATTATATTAGATCTGTGATTCAAGAATACAGTAGCTTTATTTCATATAATTATATATACAGTATATATGAGAAAAGTTTGCTTTGCCCCCCCCCCCCCCCCCCCGAACTATTGCTTTTGGTTCCAATAAGCTCCTGAACTATTTTCTGGTTCAATCAGCCCCCAAAATTCTTTAATTCGGTTAATTTAAATCCTTCCGTTGCTCTAACATCACTCTTGTCGTTACATGTTTGAAAATGAAATCTGCTCCGTCTCTCTTTCCCTCTCCACCACTCACTTCATTTCCCACAAGCGCAAGGTCAAAAAAACATTGTTTTCAATTTACATTTTGCTTCCAGTACCAAACTATCAATAGAATAATATGTTTATTTGTATTTGTCCCGATATTTGTACGCTTCACGTTTAACTCAAGTACTCAATTAGATCTACTTTTTTGACCCTGAGATGAAACAAAACATGAATAACATGTTATAAAAATTACAAATTAGCACCAAATATATCAGCTCCTAAGACAGGTTAGTACCAGGCTAAATACCTCAAAGTTCATCGCTTCATCCCCACAGTGGTCATGTATTTTGATGCAAATCCAAACACTCAGTACATGACTTTTACAAGATATATGTAAATATAAGCAAGTATAAATAAGTATAATTATTTCAATGCTAAGCACTAATATTATTCAATGTTTTTTTTTAAACTTGAGGGGAGAGATGAAGAAAGAGATCATGGAAAAAAAATAATTTGGTTTGATCTAATTTTTTTTTCTGAGGAAAGCTAAAATATAACACGTTGCACGGATGAATTCATATAACGACTTCAAATCCCGCATTTGGAGTAAAAAATAATCGATCCGAACCGCTCAATTTAATCTCCATATCAAAATCTTATAAAATATCAATTTTTTCATTTTTTTTCATTTTTTTGTTTTTTTCGGATGGGGAAAAAATCAATTCATTTAAGGATTTTGGATCATTCAACAACAATAATTTTCTTTCCATCTTAAAAAAATAACAAAAAAATTTCTACAAAAATATAAAAGTTGGTAAATTATAAGATTTTGATATGAAGATTACATTGAACAGTTCGGTTCAATCATTTTTTACTTCAAATATAAAATTTAAAGCTGTTGTACGAGTCCATCCGTATAATAACGATTAATTTTATCAGCATTTTTTGAGTTGTATTACGGTATAGGAATAATAACGATACTTCATTAGTTTCAATCCACATTTTCATTGGGAAAAAAAGATATGATGTGTTCTTCAATAATGTAAGAAAATCAATGCAAAAAGAAAACAATTAAACTAATTTTTTTTATATTTCTACAAATGCTTAATACTGCAATATTTAAATATTAAATATTCAACACTAGCTAATTTAAGAGATCTAACATCTTAACCAATCAAGAATGGCCAAGCTAGTTAATGTCTTCTTAGATTAATTAAAGCAAGGGGTAATTAGGGGGGGGGGGGGGGGGGGGGGGGGCAACGGCCCCTCCTAAACCCCGCTACGCCGTCACTGTTAGCAGCACTGCGAAAATTTTTCCGGGGTTTGTCTAGCATGATTGTAAATACTGGAATGAATCCTCCCAGAAAATTAGAGATTTTTTTAACTATTTAATGTTGATAATGATTTTTCAAATAAATTTAAAATATTTAAATAAAAATATTTACAGACATATAATTTTCAAATTTAAAGATTGATTATGTTTAAAATTTAAAAAATTTAAGTGTTATTTGATATTCTATTAAATATTATTAAAATTACATGAAGTTTACAATGGCCCAAATTTAATGATTTTTGATAGATCAAATGACATTTAAATTGTATGAAATTAAATTGAAATACAATATATCTATAAATTTTTTTTATTTGAAAAATTTTCGGATCTATTTGAAAAACTATTGTCAAAATTATCAAGTTTAATGTTGTCAATAAATCACCACACTTAATATATATTATAGCATGCTGTATTTCCAAATAATGCTGACATCTTTACTGATATCAAACTTATGAACAAATTTTCAAATTAATTTGTTGGGTTTTTCTGGCACACGTTCATAATTAAAGGGTAAAAAAATTCATCTGTTACACTGACATCAAATTTAGTATTTTTTTATATGAATTTTTTATTTATCAAAATTGATAATTTGTACTTTTTAATAGTTCATTACTCTGTATATTAAACGCAAATTATTTCCTTCCATCTATTAATAAACCAAATTGATCAAAATATTCTTTTCTGCATATAAAGGAAAATTTTTAGATCTCTCATATTTAAATTTCAAATTTTCTACCATAGAATGTACATTAAAATTAAAAATACAGAAAAAGTAAATACATGCTAGAAACATCCTAATATGAATCCTAATAAGAAAATGTATACAAAAGATCGACTCTACTAAATTGAAATCTTGTAAGAGACCAAATATTTATCTTTATTTATTTCTTAAATATTTTTAAAAAAGCACAACTTTTGTAATTTGTTATTAGATGGTCTAGTAATATTTTCAGATCATTGTTGTACATAAAATTAAATAGTAAAATAATATTAAATAAGTAAAATATGATCTGAAGCAAGATTTTAGTACATTGATCACATGATTCACATTAAGTGGCTCAAATTGGCCATTCAAATTTGAAAATTGGAGGCTAAAATGCAGAATACAGATTACAAAAACCTTTTTATTTTGCTTATAGCACCTCAGCACAACTCTCTCTCTCTCCCCCCAAAAATACACAGACAACACACACTTAAATATATTCCATCTATTCTCTCAATGTCTGCTTCTTGGCAAGACTCAAGAGAAGATAAAAAATAAAAGAGAATCGATCGATTCATGGGCAAGGTTCGATATTCCGGTTGCGGGTGTAACACGACAACATAGAAGTCGGCCCTCCTTTCGGCAGAACCAGAGCCAGAATGCTTCCGTTTCCCGACCACCGGAACCCTTTTAAATTGGCTCTTGCTGCCACCACAGCTTGAGATCCGGAAGCCGTCAACAAAAGTAGCAAAAGGAATATATTTGATAGCTGATGAGCCATGTCTGTATCAAACCCAAGATCTCTGTTATTCCAACTGCTTGTTATGTATATACGGGTATATGATTTGTAGATGAATATATAGGTGTTGGAACAAAACAGGAGGGGTGTATATATATGGAGAGTTTGAAACTAGGTAGCTGGCGTTGAGGAGGAGTCACAGACATGTTGATAGACTAGCGAGTAGTGAGTAGATTTAGATGTTTTCTTTGTAGCTATTTCTGTGCAATAAAGTGTATGGCGGGTGGATAAATTATGAACAATTTCTTTAGTTCATACCATAGTGACGAGTTATGAATTTGGGAAAAGTTCGGCGATATTAAAAATTTGTGATTCGGAAATTATTGGGGTATAATTCGGAAAATAAAAGATATATTAGAATATTGAAAATTAATGCATTGTGTGTGAATAGATTGACTAAAAATTCATTTTAATATTAATAAATTGTGTATGAAATATTAATTTATGCAAATGAATTTTTAACCAAGTAGAAATGTAGAATGTAGTAGAAAATTTTGTTCGTCTTTTAATGGAGGGAGAAAATGCATGCTGTAACTTAGCAACCACCGCTAATTTTTTCAAAAAAAAAAGAGAAAAAACATGTTGTTGCTCTCTTTCTTTGTTCACGGGAACAACTTCCTTTATTTTTCTTTCTCCTGCACATGTTTTATTCGTAATATTCTTATTATACGGGAATAAAACACAAATTGAATGAATAATTTGCGAATCATTCTCACTATGGTTCATACCTGTAAGGATTTTTTATTTTAATTTTCGCAGGTATTTTTTTTACCCATATTCTCCAAATAACTAAGTACAAATTACAAGGGGAAAAAATCCAAAGAAAAAAACATAGAGGAATGGAATAGAAATACATATATATCACCACTATTTTTGTTCTCGATCAGATGGTACGTAACAAGATAATTAGCTTGGTAAAATAAAGGTATTTGGTACGAGAGTTTCGTTTCGTTTGATGGAACTTAATTAATGTTACCTTTACCCGCTACATGAATAGTTATCCTGTGAGCACCACAAGCATCATGGAAGTTAATGTGCTTTGCTTGGTCTTCCAGTATTAACTGTAGTGTGATGTAGCAGGATTGGATCAATTAATCTGTTCATTGATTAATTATATTGGAATTTTGAATCTGACTTTTAGCTAGCAGTTATATTATTACAAGTCAAAACAAGACTCAATCTTATACAAAAATAGAATGATAGAGTATGCTAGAGTTGTTGTACATGAATGAATTAAAAAAAAAAAGCAAGAAATAAAAGAATCAGCTGTTATTTTAGTAGCTAAGGTAATATATTTTATATGAAAATTATATAGTTGAAAATTGAATCTTTAGTATTAATCTCCTATGAAAATTTAAGATTAGATAACTTGATTCTTATTTTTTTTATTTTAGTAAAATAAGAACTCATGTTAATGCTGATATTTATTTATTTTTAAATATTTTTTAGAGAACTTAAACCTATATCTCTTCATAAAAATATGAGACTTATCATTATCTATGCTAGATTGCAGTACAACTTGATTATCATTTTAAAATAAAAAGAAATAATATATGATATTTCACGGACTATACTACATGATTTAGATAGTGGAGCTGTATGAAATAGTGAATACATAGCGACTTATAATTGTAGCAGAATTGCAGAATTTCTGAAATCTTCGATAGTCAAGACTTTAATATTAAACATCTAACTGCACACAAAGACTTTTTAGTTTAATAAAAAAATTGATCCTACCATCCAATATCCATCCACTACATTGAAATTGAAACCTTGACTCTCTCATCTTTTTATCAAAAAATATCCATCCTTTATTAGAATTTGTAATATACGCATATGTACAAATATCCATTATAGAATCTATAATATATCCATTATTAGAATCTGTAATATATGCTTAGTTGTTTGGGCATTCCAACGTAACTGCTCTGTATACATGTGTTTGCCTATGCCGAACGAGTTCATATCCTATGTTGGTATTATTTACATTATATACTGATGTGATTACATGATCATCTCATAGCCCACCATGGCTTACCTCTTTATACCATCCAATAAAAATTTATATCAGCCTAATATTGTGTTTTCTTCATCCTAATTAATTCCCCCAAAAAGTAGATAAAACAAGCATATAATATCCAATCCCTTTTAAAAAAAATGTTCACAAAAATGTGTAGCTATATCATGCATTAAAAAGAATTACATGTTCACAGTTTCGACAATCATGTCTATCCATAAAGCATAGACGTGCATAATTTAATTAACTAGACCAAAATATAAAGAGATCCAAACAAAAAGTCTATCCAATCCCTTTTTCAAGTTAAAAATGTGCCACCACAGTCAATTGAACTCATGAACCCTTAGTTTTAGTTAACATTAATAATAGCAACTAACAACGGCTATATATAAGGGCCCACAAAAGCAAAAATACTAGGTACTGGACCAAGATGATGATGAAATATGATGATCCCAATAGTGTGCCCCTCTATATATCTATCCAATGAAGAAGATTGTTCAGCTGGTCCTGGCATGTGGTACTTGCTTCTTGACAATTTAATAGAATTTCAAGTTTTGTGTGATGTTCCTTGGCAATTTGTTGTACTAAGATTTATTAGGTTTAAATGCTGGCCTGCAAATTGTTGTCAATTAATTAATTAATTACACATTTTGTATTGTCATTTTGCTCATTATTCATTGCTAATTAATGTTGTGACTGGTATTGTACCAGTTCCAGGGAAAAGTAATTAAATATACTAGATTGCTCTGCATATATAGTTGTAAACATGAAGCAATCTAGTATCATTAGTAATGTGTATTTCTTGGCCTTTATTATGTGAGGAAATAAAATAGGTTATTCACTAATACGGTTAAGTAAGAGATGCCCTTCAGAATTTTAGTATCATGGATGCTCAATTCTTATTTGCATGTCAAAACATCAACTTATCGCGAGAGTCGTTGATTGCGTCGGACTGCCAGCCACATAGATGGCTTTATATATATAGATGACCTTTTCAAATGGCATGAGTCATTGTAAAACCACGCCACTGATTTTAACTGCCCAAGTAAATAAAGGAAATTCTAGTAGTAACCTATGGACATCTCAAATACAAAATGAGTTATTAGCAATAAATAAATATATATACGTAGGTAAAACAAATCATCACCAACTAGAACATAGTTATATGTTTGTAGAAATATCTTATTAATTTGTTAAAACAAAAATAAAAGTATGGATTTTGACAACAAAATTAACTTGTCTTTGCATCACGATCATTTAGGAGCAACAATGATTAAGCATGTTATTAAGGTTTATACTAACTACATCGTCATTACTATTTCAATAGTTATAACTAGTAGAATGTTAACAACAGAGAGCAAATTGTTTAAGAGATCGATATATTTATCAATAGAAAATTAATATATATTATAAGAAAATAGTCTAATTTTTATTAGTATAAAATTTGAAGGTCTTGCTTGCAAGAATGTTATATAATTGCAATTATGTCTAACTGAGAGTAGTTTCTAATACTTATTGATCAGTTACAACAAAAAATTGAAGGTTGGAACATTTTTTAAGAAAAAAGATGGAGATCTAGCCTCAAAGTTTCATGTAACAGACACCAGAGATGTCCAATTACAAAAATTAAAAATATTTGGTTAAGAATAAAAGAAAAATATTTGCATATATAATCATCATTTGGTAATTTTCAATGTTAAGAAGTCATCATTGAGCTCCTACTAAAGATTCTACAACACCTCTCTTCAAGTATTAAAGTATATATAGAACAGTTTGAACTTGTCTTATATGCTTGTAGTGAAATTATCAATGCAGAAACATTGACAATCTAGTAATGCTTGATGCCTATTTGGAATGTGTATGCACAGTTTGAGAACATAGGACCTGTGGTACTATTTCGGAAATATTGACAATCTGGTAATGTCTAATGTCTATTTAGGATTTGTCATTTTACCATTGTGTGTTGTGTATATGCACAATTTGAGAAGATACATTGTAGTACTGTTTCTGCTTGTGTTCTGCAAAGGGTGCATATATACAAATTTGAAAGAATCCATCCTATAGTCACTAGATTAAGTATATGAATATGATTACTCTTTGTTGGCACTGGCACCTTAAGTTTCCAAACTCAAACTCTGTGAATGTTTTGTTTAACATATGATCTGGTCCTTGCACAGTTGCACTATTGTTGTGCAGAATAAATTGACTAAATAGTTTCTGATCATTAATGTGGTCTGGTCCCTGTCATGCTGGTATTGCATTCAGTGTCACATGCTGCAGTTAATTCATCATGAAAAGGTTGGAACTTATAAGTAATTAATTAAATACTAATGGAAGTTCTTGTAAGTTATAATTACCTGATATATGTACGTCCCATTTGTAATTAAGTTTGTCTTCATTGTGGTGGCAATCATCATAAGTAGAACATAAATTTGAAATCATAGCATCTAACAAGTGGTCGAGTTGAGACATGTTGATAACCTTTGAGGTTATTAAGTAGCTATCCCAATAGTGTAGCACTTCCTGTGCATCAATGCATGTGGCAGGTGTTCAGATTATAAGCAATTTTCTTTACTTATTTTTCAAGGATGTTTGATTCTCATGTTTCTGCCAAAGATGTAATATTCAGCTAAGATCTCAATCGAAATTTTAAATAGCGTTCATTATAGCGTCGCAATAGCATTTTGGAATAATTAAGGTTATGACATTATTGGTTTTTTCCACAATGTAATGCCATGTATAATAAAAGCAAACTAATGATCATAATAGTTAATTTTTTTAAAAATACTATTAAAATTAGTATTTAATGGCAGTTATATTTTATTATCATATAAAAAATTGATTAAATTTTTTTGTTATAACCAACTTTTTTTTTAGTTTATAATTGGAAAGTAAAATGTTCTAATAAATAAATATAAAAACAGAATTTTCTTAATCTATTGGAAATTAAAAACATTCATTTTGGTATGATTTGAAAAGCTTTTGTCCATTTGTTTTCATTAACTCAATTAACAGATGATCAATGATTTTCAATTATGAAAAATTCTTGTCCGCTATAAATCTGCTATCTGCTATTTAAACTTTTGATCTCAATTACTTCTTTTTACAATAGAGAAAAATTAAAAAAAAGGGAGTGAAAAAATAAAATAGAGAACACTACGATTGTTTTTTTTTAATGGACCAATAAGGAAACCTGGTTAAATAGGAGAGTGTTATATGTAGCAGTACAACTGGCAAAGACTAAACTAATTGGTAGTGCTTTTGCATCTAATTCAAGTTAATTAAATATAAATTACCTCTAGCTACTAGGGTTATTTTTCAGGCTTCGTCCAGAAAATTATTTATTAAAGAAAAAATATTTAAAATAATATAATTTTTAATCACAAATTTATACGCAACAAACTCAAAAGTAAATAAATATATAAAAAAATAATTTGTATGATTAATATATAATAATATAATAATATATAATAATATAATCAATTACATAAAACTTTTCATATAGGAATACAAAAGGCTTATATCATTTAAAAAAAATCTTAAAATCCAACCATTTTATGGAGTATAGATTATATATTCTGCTACCCGAATATCTATGTTAGAAGCGCCACAATCAGATTGGAAGTTACTGTGCTTTGGATGGTCGTCCAATGCTGTGTTGAACTGTGCTTGCAGTTGCATGATTGCATCAATTGACTAGTTCTGTTGATTAATTATATTTCAATATTTGAATTTGAATCAATCGTAGTTCACAGTTATTATTTACCAAGTCAATGCATCAAAAATTTTCATATTAATATGAAAATGGGAGTTTATATATGTATACAATCATTGATATGAATACAAACTTTGTTATTTATATTGAATGAGTTATTTATTTATTTTAAAGATTTTATTACGTGCAACTTACTTTATACACTTATTCTATTATTCAACTTAAATAAGTTATTATTTAAGTTAATGATATTTTAGTTAAATTATAGAAGTACTATAAAATAAGTTGTATAATAAAGCATTAATATGAATAATAAATCATTTAACTTTAATAATAAAATTAGTATTAATGATGATATTAATGATGATATTTTTTTAACATTTCCTTATGAACATTTAACTCTCATTGTCTAAGCGTGCAGTAGCTAGGTAAAATGCTTGTTAATTTCTACTTGGGCTCAGTTTGAAAGGAAAGTAACTAGAAAATAAAGTTATTAATTAACACATCTTACAAAAAATAACTTTATCTTTTAATTATATTCAACTTTATTATTTCAAACAGATAACTACAAAGATCTATGTATATATGTTCATCTACATTAAAGTTGCATGCTGCATGCACACAAATATAAGAAGGTTTTTTTTTTTGACATTTATTCCTTTTTTCTTTTAAGTTTTGAACAGAAATCTCAAATCTCTTGAGATAATTTACATTTTACTATTTTTTTCTTGTAATATTTTGATTCAACAATAGAAGAAAATAGGATCTTGACTCCTATTCCTTTCTCAAAAAAAAAAAAAAAGAACATTGAAAATATACCGAAAAGTTGCATTCTTTTAGCAACATGGCCCCCCTCTAAATCCACCCGGCCGGAAGGGATGAGGTACCAAGTTACCAACTAGTAGCTATCAAGTAACTATTAAATAAGCTATATATATATATATACATATCAATATGATATGACGAATACACATGAGCAGTCGTACCTTTTTTTTTTTTGAAGAAAATATCAGGCGAATTACAATAATAGCATAAATTTCTCCAATTCTCAAGACTATCATGGTAAAGATTTGGTGTGGCCATTGGCTAATTTTTAATTCTATCAAGTCTTGTATGGTAAATTAAGTGATTGAGTTAAAAATACTGTTTTTTAAATAGTATTACTACAATAGTGTGTAAAGGTAACTATTTGAATAGTATTTAGAATAGTATTACTTTTGTACTATTTTGAAAAGTAAAGTGTTGTTTGATAAGATATGCTAGTAGAAAAGCATAATAGTGGAATATTCAATTGAAAATGTCAGTTGTGTTTTCTTCTTTTAACTATCTTACCAAACATTTCTTAACAATTTGAATCTAATTTGACTAGTCGACATAATTGAGACGAATTGCTATCTAATTTTATAGACATAATATTGGCCTTACTTCTATTTGAGAATCATTAAGTGACAGAACCTAATTAGCTTTGAGAAAAATCTGTTCTTTCTCGAGTGTTTTTCCCATTCAATCCTCACAATATAAATAATTTATCGTAGAAAAATATTATTTGTCTCTAATCAAATGTACCACTCATGCTCCAACTACTATTGATAAATGAGGTATCCTAAAACACATCAATTTTCACACACAGTGATAGTAGGTGTAGTGGGGGATATTATTGAGGGCACTGTATCATTACTCTCGTTCGTAATGAGCTTGTTACTTTACTGTCGATTTTTATCGGATTGGGTCATGTTAAGGCATTACCCAATTGCACTGCAACAATCTTCAAAATTACCTTCCAACCTAGTAACATAAAAATTGTTTATACTTAACTTGTTTAGAAATCTCTTAATTGTACGAACCTGAACAGTTCATTTTAATTTTAAGAGATTAATAGTTAAATCACCCTTCTTTCTCTCAAAAAGGAGATCAGTGCAAGCCTCACACTCTAATATTGACTGCTAAATCAATCGCAAACATGAAATATATAGACGTTCTATTTCTATTTTCATTTCTGTTTTCGTCGTATTTTTTTTTTTGAAGATAATATAGGAGTCGATTGAAGCCTCTAATCTTATATTCTATTGGTAAAATAAGAAATCAGCATGCAGTTAATTTATGGAGACAAGCTGATCAATGAATAATAATTGAGCATTGAGAATGAGAAAAAAAATCTAAAAGACATTGAAGAGTTTACAAATTACAACTTTACTATCATGACTTGATGAACTAATTGAGGAGACTGAATGAGAAGCATCACGAAAGATCCTTCCACATCGATCTTTCTCTCCACGATATAAAGATAGAAATCAGAAAAGATCTTCATAGCAGCATGGCAAAATTAGTCTCAAGAATTGCATTTGGTGGCTGATCCATGATCATTGTAGATTTGTAGCACAAGCAGTTGACAGCGAGGAAGAGAACGTTTGAGGTTATAAAGAGTTGAAGAATAACAAAGGATAAGAGCAATCACTAAACAGATGGTTAATTGTCTCTGCATTTTGCTTGCAATCATCAAGTTGTCATTCATCATTATTTTATTTAATTTGGACAGTTAACCAAGCAAAGATTTGCATCGTTGGTGGCACCCTTGCCTTTTTTATTCTTATCATTTCTTCTCAATTATTTTTATCATTTCTTTATTTATATAATGTGAAGATGTTATATCAAAACTTGCACAAATACTTAATTTTATTGCATATTTTAATCATTGAAAAAATGGAACATATAATATACTAGCTGCAATTATGAATCCCAAAATTTTGTCAGAAACCGCATACAAAACCAATCAATTTTCAATTTAAACCATAACAACGGAACAAATTAAAGCTGGAGAGTCTTTCAAGCCATATGTGCTGTATTGGACATAAACAAATTTTACCTTATAAATGATCATTACTCTCAGCATCGCATTATATTCTGGTAGCAAGAGACTAACATTAAATGGTCTCTGGCTCTTCTCATGAAAGGCAAGCAGCAAGTTTGTACTAGCATTAGAGATGCATGCATTGAATCATTGACGGTAGGTTGAGTGGCTAAGTGAGCAATTATAATTATCAATGTCTATTGCATTAGTTTGATTTCATTTAACCATACAATGTATTCCAGTTGGACCAAGAATTACTAGCTCAGATTCTCTCAGTACAAACAGGGCATTTGAAACATACATATACAAACAAGCAAACATCAATATGCAGCTCAAGATAAGAGTCGTTTAGAGAGAGAGATAGAGATAGAAATGGGGAGAAGAGTGAAATTAAGCTAATAGAGGTTTGAGGAGGAGCAATGCAAAGAGAATGACTAGCGGTTGTGGCGACAACTTGAAGATTGAGGAGGCCATATATATACACTAAAATGGCACAATGTCTTCGGTGAAATCTGGTAGGTAATTATATGTTGTCCGTAGATAAACGTCATTCCCTACAGCGTCCCATAGACATTGTTTCCGAGGTTTGTGTTGGTGGTGGGCAATATTTGCAACCACTTCAAGTCCGGTAGGAGTCGAAATATTTCCTACGGACATCTCTATTTATTCCCACCATATGACCGTAGGCTTTAATATTTTTTAATCTTTTTAAAAAATTGATATTTGAAACATTGCTTACCAATGCCTATAGGCTTCAAAATAAGTCTATAGACAGTTCTATTCTAATAACAACTGCTGAATCGTAGGGATTGAAATATTGCCCACCAGTTTTGTAGGTCTTGATCAATAAAGGCCGTAGGTTTTTTTTGGAATATTTTTAAAATAGCAATGGATTTTACTTTTTTTTTCTTGCTATTAAGATACTTATGTTGATTGGTTAATTAAAATTCCTTGCAACAAACATGTTATATTAGTTATTTCTTCTCCTGTAAATTCTTATGTGAGAAATAGTAGTCAAAATCACAGTTCATTAGATATTTTATTTGATTATAATATTTTGTTTGACGTTTATTGGATTATAATGCTTGATGTCTACATTAGATTAAAAAAGAAAAAAAAAAGAAACAAGTATTCTTTTGCAATAATGAACCTTTCCTTTGTGTAGATTTTTAACTCAATATTATTTCTTTCCTTCTTTAGACGCGTCAATACAAAAAAAAATTCTGTACATAAATATTCAATTTTATATTCCTAATTTTTTGTCATTTCTATATCATTGTAGCCAAAGAAAAGGAAATAATTGAACACAATTGTATTCCTTCCTTGTCGCTGTTCGATCTACCGTTATTGATGAAGAAAATGAAATGACTGGCAACCTGCAATTAATTAAAAGATTTAATTAAAATCACACAATGATATACATTGATATTTTTAAGAAAATTAAAATGATGGTAAATCATCCGCCATTTGGTCTCTAGTTTGAAGCAATTAATTAATTGAATAAAAGCAACTAAGAAAAAATTCGAATAATAAATAAAATTATTTCACTTTGTAAAACATGTTTAATTTGATGAATAATCATATGAAATTCTAAGGATCGAAATACCTCTGTCAAATTGTAGTCTTTAGAAACAAATAACCTTTTCAAAGCCACAAACTGATGCAACTTAACAAAGTGAAATAAAAAAAAATACTATTTCAAAGAAAACAATAGGAATATAAGTTAATCAATGAAAATACTCCTCAAAAAGAGAAAAGGAAATCAGTGAGAGATGATAGCGAGACAGAAAACAATAGGAATATACCTTTGTGAAGTTTCTATTCATCTCATTTCATATGCTTAACAATTCGAACCACTCAACCAAATTAAAAAAAATAGAGAGAACAAACTCATGGCTTTAATAGAGAGACAGAATCGTGAGAGATGATAGCGTGTGTTGGGGCAAGTCTTAATGACAAATTACACTTTTCCATTCTCATCCAATGCAATTAAATGTCGCCTGATTATGAAATTAATAGTAACATAATGTAGTGTGTCCAGTTTATTTTCTTCCATTTTTGCTCCCAGGTGTTAGATTTGCTACCACGTATAGCTACGATGAGTCGCCGGTGAGCAATTCTTTCATTCTTTAATTTTCCTTTATAACTTATGTTCGATTTAATTGAAAAGTATGGAGCATAAATTGTTCCACTTATGTTGAGTTTAATTGAAAAGTATGGAGCATAAATTGTTCCTACAGAGGTGGCTACGGTGAGTCGTCAGTGGGTGATGGTCTAAACAAATCCTACCACGGGTCGCCTGTGGGCAGCTCGGTAGGAGTTGTTCTGTTTTCTTGCGGTGATATAGTTGAGTGAAAACTCAAAGATTGAAGAATGAAGAGGTTGTAGTTGAGTGAAAGAGGGAGGAGGAGGAGGGAGGGGAGCTAGTGTTGGTGTGTTGAAAGAGACAGAGAGTTAATTTTGTCATGTAAAATTTGTAATTAAATTAAGCTGTTCAAGGCAAAATTGACTCTGCCCAAATAGCTTATATTGTATTGTGAAGATCATCTGGGCTTTAGACTATTTGGGTCTTTCATATGCTTTATACTTGACTGGCCCAATTAAGGAAAAAAAAAACATCAAAAGATATTTCAATGAGATCACACAAAATGGCGTTCACACTGCACACTATAACCTAAATATTTATACATACAAGTATACAACATATCTGTAAAAGATTTAAAAAACGGAGAAAGAAGGTTTATAACAAGGATCACACAAAGTATATATATATATATATACACACACAGAGAAAAATATCAGAAATAAACATAAATTTACAGTAAAATTGAAATAAAAATCCCCATGTATGACCCCTTCAAAATTCGTAAATATATTATGGCAACACATATAATGTTTTAGGGTTACAAGTTTAAATTCAACATTAATTAGAAGAGCGCGCATCATGAACAATTAGAGGTAGGTTCTTAATTTCCAGTCAGTCCTAATTAACTCAGCTGAACTTATGTTTATTTCAATAATTAATTAATTATCTGGATTTGCGCGCTTATCTGTGTCTTACATTTTTTTTAAGACTTTGATAAGTCAAAGTATTAATATTGATCTCGTAAATGAAGAAGCTAATTACAGCTTCCTATATATGCTGACATGTCAAGTCCTATGATATAAATTGATGACCTATATTATTCGAGAAAAAGGATGAAAATTAAATTACACGTATGAACAATTAATTATATATATAGCCAATCTACTTTTTTGTACTTATGGATGAGTGATATTGCTTGGATCACACAAAAAATATTTTGTATATGAAATGATACCTTTTTGAAGGATGAGAGAAGTGGAAGTTCTGTTCTTATTTCCTTATAGAAGTACAAAACGAGATCAAACGTGCACACCAAAGAAATACAAATATTTGATAGGCAGTGCATAAATATCTTATACGTACCGAGCTCATCAAAGCATATGAGCTAATTTAAGAAAACTTATGTATTTAACTAAATGGTCCAGACATCATCGTCTGCATCTATAGAAGCATTATTCGCAATTTTGGCGCGTAAGATGGTCGTTTCCATGGTGATCCCAGCTCCAAACCCTAAAAGAACCCCATAATCCATTCCGCCTCCGGTCGACGTCTTTCCGTCTCTGACCGACTGTTTCCTCATTTCATCTAGCATGAAAAATATGGTTGCACTCATCATGTTGCCATACTCGGCAATCACATGCCTCGTCGCCTTCAGTTTTTCCTTGTCTAGTACTAAGTCAGACTCCACTTGTTCTAGGATAGTTGGAAATCCCGGGTTTACCGCCCAAAAGGCCGAGTTCCAATCAGTAATAATCCCGAGTGGTTCAACAATCTCTGAGAGAGTACTGAGGATGTTGTTTGAGATAAGCTCTGGCGCAGGAGGTGACATCTGCAACGTGAGACCGTCTTGTCTGATGTGGGCAATGAATGCATCTTCCGTGCCGGGAAGAATGGTTTGATGAGCTGAGATGATTTCATAAATCGGACGCTCAACTGGGAGGTCTGGCTCAGCCCCCACGATAACAGCTGCTGCTCCGTCACCGAAAATTGCTTGAGGTAAGAGAGTATCCATGTGGGCCTCAGACGGCCCACGAAAGGCCGTCAGGGAGATCTCTGAGCAAATAACAAGGACACGAGTGCCTCGAGTATTCTCAGCTAAATCCTTGGCAAGACGGAGCACTGTGCCACCACCAGAGCTGCTCTGGTGGTACATCATTGACCTATTGGTAGAGGGAGAGAGACCGAGAAGCCTCAGCATCTGTCGATCGGCACCAGGCATGTCAATGCTACCTGTCGTGGTGTGGAAAATTAAGTGGGTGATCTTCGACTTTGGCTGGCCCCACTCTTTGATGGCCTTCTCTGCTGCCTCGAGGCCGAGCCTTGGCACCTCACCTAACACAGTGTCTTGTCGGGCATCAAGCGATTCTTGATCCTTATTCGAGGTTATTTTCGGGTGCTTCTTTAGAATTTCTTCTGTTAAGTAAAAGTGACGTTTACGGATTTTCGTTTCATCGCCTACAAAGCAAGTACAAGTAAAAAGCATTTTCTAACATCAATGCAAGAAATCAAGAATGAAGAATTAATTCAAAATATTAATTATGCCCATTTGCTTAGTAAGGTATTAACGTTTTAGTTGAACTCATTTTCATGTTCGATCGAACGTACACATGAAAAATAAAACCACGGTTAATTATATAGTTGTATTCATCTCATAGTTTATAAACTGCATTAATGTTACTGTGTATGAGAGTATTTATGCTAGAAATCAGTAAGGTGTGTGTGTTTGTGTTTGGTTAATTTCTTACAGATTTTCTGAAACTCCTGCTTGAGTTCTTTAAGATGCTCGCTCTTGGTAACACGGAAGTAGTAATCGGCATATTGAGATTGGTTGATGCAATTAAAGGGAGTAGCCGTGCCGATTGCGAGCACTGCCGCTGTTCCTTGTGACCTCTGTGCCTGACGTATCTCATTCAAACGTTCCATTTGCTTCTTCTATATATGTGACAGATTATATAATTAGCAACATATATAACAGAATATTTTAATTAGTAATTTCTTGTTCCATCCTTGGAGATGCATGAAGAGAAGTAGTATATATAATCTAAGAGTCCTCAAAGCAAACTGCTTATTTGTTATATATATATGTATGTACATATATATTCTGCTATATGAATCATAGCAACTTTCATCAAAGAGAATTTCTTCTTCTCTCTATTCTTCAAAAATTCTACAGTAATTCATGTTATTTTAATTCATAAAAGATACACTATATATAATTGAATAATAAGTTGATAACTATATATATATATATAGACATATTTCATTTGAAACCAAAAACAACCAAACGACACTTAGCAATTAAAGGATTTGTTTGCATGTATTGTTAAAGTAAATAATAATGTACGTAAAATAATATGAAAACAATACTACAAATATGATATAGGGAAAAAGCTTTATGGTAACATGCACAGCTACAAATAATAGGGAAAAAGTTTTATGGTAACATGCACAGCTACAAATAATAGGGAAAAAGCTTTATGGTAACATGCACAGCTACAAATAATAGGGAAAAAGCTTTATGGTAACATGCACAGCTACAAATAATAGGGAAAAAGCTTTATGGTAACACAACCACAAACATGATATATGTATAAGAGCATTATTATAACACATACTACAAATATGACAAGAGCAAATAATATATATAGTAACACAACAACACAAGAAAAATACCTTTTTAGAATATAACAGATATTAGATATCTTGTGGGAGATGTTTCAAGTGAAACACAAACACCAATGAAAAGACAAAATATATAATTATTGGTTCGGTTTCTCCCAGGCGTGGGTTGGAGTAGCCAGTTGCAAGAAACGAGTGTTTAAATAGAAGAAATGAAGAATGTACTGTTACAAACTAACTACTTACAATTCAACGATGCAAATAATTAATAACTAATTAAACTGCTTGAGCAATCTATCATGAGTGTTCACGTGGGTTTCCAGGTTTATTTTACTTCTATTAATTTGACCATGAATTGTACATTTTTTCCAGTCAAACACATGTTCAAGTACTCTTGATTATTAATTCATTATTTTCTTGGCTTAAATTTTCTGGCACTAATTGCATTCCTCCGCTAGTTACTATCCAATGAATTTACATCGTCTCAACTACTTCATATGATGAAGTAGTTGCATTTTTTTCAAAACATCATACGTCAATCTTAACACTGCTCACTATAGTAACAACGTGTTTTTTCTGCTCACTTAATGCGATGAAAATTTATTTTCCAAACGTAAAAATCAGTCTTATATCTGTTCTAACTGAATTTAATACGCCTATATACTCCCATTAAAAAATAGTAATGAATTTTTCCAAAACCTTTTAGCCATAGTCAAAATTTCGATATTATATACTAATTAAATTTATCTCAATGCTTATCTTCAATTGTCTGGTTTTGAATGCTAAGTTGCATTATTTCAACTTATCATCTGTTGTTTAATAATTTACTGTTCACAGAGAGTAATTAATCTTGACTTCACGGTATGATTGTCCCAAATTTCCTTTGTTGGATAAGGAAATTGGAATTTTGTAACTATAGGAAAATATTGACAATTAAGTCGTCGTATGCATGATATTGCCAAGAAACTCAGTGGTACATAATTGTGGCATTTAAGGGTTTGTTTGAAAAATTAAGGAATAATATTAAAATAATGTCATTAGAATAATAAAAATAAAATAGTAATAGAATAGTGAAATTTGAAAGAGTGAATATAAGAGTATTGTTCTCTCATTATTCAGAAGAGTGAAAATATTGTTTAGTAAAAAATTAGAAAATTTTTGCCATTTTGCGCGCCCAAAATGGATGCTATTCCGCTATTTCACTAATAGGTCCGAATAGTAGAATAGTCTATTCATACAGCTATTTTAGAATTTTGTTTTGTATTTGATAACTTCATTCCACTGAAATAGCGCGCTATTCCGCTATTCTACGTTCAATATGAGTTGTCAAACGGATCCTAATTATTAGCTATTTTTAGGTTTAGACATTTAAGTAGCAGGTAAATTCCCACATGTATGTGGTACCTATCAATTAAAACTATATATGTTTTCTGTAAAACTAGTGGCAAAGTGAACTGTTTCAGAAAATAAAAAGAAAACCTTGATTAACAATTTTTTTTTATGACAAATATTGTTAATTCCAGCATTTACTTATTTACTTCTTTTTAGATGTCATGTAACTAAAACTATTACAGATACTAGTCCTTCTCTCCAGGTATCTATTTTTATATTTTGATTCTCATAAATCAATACTCAAATATATATCACGCTGTTAAATAACCGGCGTAGCGATTTAATTGAAAGTTACTGGATGCAATTTTTTTATTTCCCTAAATTGTAGTGATTCTTTTAATTAAGTATGGGATTTATTGAGAATACATTAACTTGACAAAAATTTTACAATGACAAAAACCAATTTTAATTTTAAAATCAAAATATTTTTTATATAGAGTAAAGTTAGGGTGAGCTTAACTCAAAATCTATTGAATCGGATTTAAACGATAAATCAAAATTGGTAAATAAATTCTTCATATTAAAATCTTATAGAATATCAAAATTTTCAAAAATTTTAAGTATTTATTTCAAAAATTAGAAAATAGGCTATTTTCATATACAAACCGTTATTTTATTTTCTAAGCTCACCAATTTTTTTGGTGAATTTAAGTTCATCTTATATAGAAAAGTCTATTTTTGTCCCCTGGACTATTGCTTTTAGTTCAAATAAGCGGCTAAACTATTTTATTGTTCAATTAGCCCCATAAACTCTTTAATTCGGTTCATTTAAGTCTTTCCGTTGCTCCAACATCACTCTTGCCGTTAAATGTTGAAAATGAAGTCTGCTCCGTCTCTCTTTCCCTCTCCACCTCTCATTTCATTTGTTGCCTGAAGAGGAGAGCCTGAAGTCCGCAGCATGTTTCATCATCTCTGTTGCCTATCTTTTTTTTTTCCTGACTTGGCTCACCCCTCTGCGGCTCAACCGCACTGTCGCTTGTCGCTTCTTTCTGTTTCCACTTGTTTGCCTTATCACAGTCCGGCAATCTGAAATACAAGATTCCACTTAGCGATGTGATGACCTAAACTTTGCTAGCCAACAAACCATCTCCTCCAATTTACCAGCCAACCACCTCCAATATGACTTAGTCACGCCATCGAGCTAGTTCACTTCTCCTCTTTCACTGACCAGCTTTACCCATCCCAAGACTCCATCAGAATTGCCGGCCGCTCCAACTGACCTGTTCAGAAAAGGACGATGTTAACACCACAGTGATCTGGTATGTACTAGTTCATGCTGGTGCTTATTAAAATCATCACAATTAAATTTCTAATTGTAAAAGAATCCTTGATTAGTATTAACAATATGAATAACTATTAACATGAAGAGAGAAATTTATATTAGTAGCAAGCATCTAAATATTTTTTTGAATTATATTAGTAACTAATGAAGAAAAAAATTGTTTTTTTTAAACAATATTAATAACTATAAAATTAGTTTAGTATCAAGCATTTAAAAAATAAATAAATTTCCTCACAATATATAGTTTCCACGATACAACCGAACAATAATTTGGACACATTCTCATCTCATTCCCATATACATTATGGGTCTTCATAAATTAACTTTTGGGTTCCGTATCCACGTGATATCCCGCATAATCCTATAACATCCAAACACGCCATAAATATGTTCTTTGAATTAGCAAAATTATGTTAATTCTATATTTTAGACAAGGGTACAGTTGAGAATCTCTTGATAATAATTAATATTTTGATAATCTTTATTATAAATTTTTAAATTAATTATAAAAAAAATTATGAACATGTTGTTGTACTTATGAAATTGGTTAAATTTCAAATTTCATGTAAATTTAATATCATTTAATATTTCATTATATGATGTTAAATATAGATTATTGTAATTTTTAGGTCATTTGAGACTGATGATTAGTAAAACTCATATGAAATTTCATTATTTTTAGGTCATTTGAGACCGATATTTATTTCTTTTTAAAATTTGAAGCGTCTTTCTATAGGCAGGCGAAATCTATTATCATTATATTAGATCTGTGATTCAAGAATACAGTAGCTTTATTTCATATAATTATATATACAGTATATATGAGAAAAGTTTGCTTTGCCCCCCCCCCCCCCCCCCCCCGAACTATTGCTTTTGGTTCCAATAAGCTCCTGAACTATTTTCTGGTTCAATCAGCCCCCAAAATTCTTTAATTCGGTTAATTTAAATCCTTCCGTTGCTCTAACATCACTCTTGTCGTTACATGTTTGAAAATGAAATCTGCTCCGTCTCTCTTTCCCTCTCCACCACTCACTTCATTTCCCACAAGCGCAAGGTCAAAAAAACATTGTTTTCAATTTACATTTTGCTTCCAGTACCAAACTATCAATAGAATAATATGTTTATTTGTATTTGTCCCGATATTTGTACGCTTCACGTTTAACTCAAGTACTCAATTAGATCTACTTTTTTGACCCTGAGATGAAACAAAACATGAATAACATGTTATAAAAATTACAAATTAGCACCAAATATATCAGCTCCTAAGACAGGTTAGTACCAGGCTAAATACCTCAAAGTTCATCGCTTCATCCCCACAGTGGTCATGTATTTTGATGCAAATCCAAACACTCAGTACATGACTTTTACAAGATATATGTAAATATAAGCAAGTATAAATAAGTATAATTATTTCAATGCTAAGCACTAATATTATTCAATGTTTTTTTTTAAACTTGAGGGGAGAGATGAAGAAAGAGATCATGGAAAAAAAATAATTTGGTTTGATCTAATTTTTTTTTCTGAGGAAAGCTAAAATATAACACGTTGCACGGATGAATTCATATAACGACTTCAAATCCCGCATTTGGAGTAAAAAATAATCGATCCGAACCGCTCAATTTAATCTCCATATCAAAATCTTATAAAATATCAATTTTTTCATTTTTTTTCATTTTTTTGTTTTTTTCGGATGGGGAAAAAATCAATTCATTTAAGGATTTTGGATCATTCAACAACAATAATTTTCTTTCCATCTTAAAAAAATAACAAAAAAATTTCTACAAAAATATAAAAGTTGGTAAATTATAAGATTTTGATATGAAGATTACATTGAACAGTTCGGTTCAATCATTTTTTACTTCAAATATAAAATTTAAAGCTGTTGTACGAGTCCATCCGTATAATAACGATTAATTTTATCAGCATTTTTTGAGTTGTATTACGGTATAGGAATAATAACGATACTTCATTAGTTTCAATCCACATTTTCATTGGGAAAAAAAGATATGATGTGTTCTTCAATAATGTAAGAAAATCAATGCAAAAAGAAAACAATTAAACTAATTTTTTTTATATTTCTACAAATGCTTAATACTGCAATATTTAAATATTAAATATTCAACACTAGCTAATTTAAGAGATCTAACATCTTAACCAATCAAGAATGGCCAAGCTAGTTAATGTCTTCTTAGATTAATTAAAGCAAGGGGTAATTAGGGGGGGGGGGGGGGGGGCAACGGCCCCTCCTAAACCCCGCTACGCCGTCACTGTTAGCAGCACTGCGAAAATTTTTCCGGGGTTTGTCTAGCATGATTGTAAATACTGGAATGAATCCTCCCAGAAAATTAGAGATTTTTTTAACTATTTAATGTTGATAATGATTTTTCAAATAAATTTAAAATATTTAAATAAAAATATTTACAGACATATAATTTTCAAATTTAAAGATTGATTATGTTTAAAATTTAAAAAATTTAAGTGTTATTTGATATTCTATTAAATATTATTAAAATTACATGAAGTTTACAATGGCCCAAATTTAATGATTTTTGATAGATCAAATGACATTTAAATTGTATGAAATTAAATTGAAATACAATATATCTATAAATTTTTTTTATTTGAAAAATTTTCGGATCTATTTGAAAAACTATTGTCAAAATTATCAAGTTTAATGTTGTCAATAAATCACCACGCTTAATATATATTATAGCATGCTGTATTTCCAAATAATGCTGACATCTTTACTGATATCAAACTTATGAACAAATTTTCAAATTAATTTGTTGGGTTTTTCTGGCACACGTTCATAATTAAAGGGTAAAAAAATTCATCTGTTACACTGACATCAAATTTAGTATTTTTTTATATGAATTTTTTATTTATCAAAATTGATAATTTGTACTTTTTAATAGTTCATTACTCTGTATATTAAACGCAAATTATTTCCTTCCATCTATTAATAAACCAAATTGATCAAAATATTCTTTTCTGCATATAAAGGAAAATTTTTAGATCTCTCATATTTAAATTTCAAATTTTCTACCATAGAATGTACATTAAAATTAAAAATACAGAAAAAGTAAATACATGCTAGAAACATCCTAATATGAATCCTAATAAGAAAATGTATACAAAAGATCGACTCTACTAAATTGAAATCTTGTAAGAGACCAAATATTTATCTTTATTTATTTCTTAAATATTTTTAAAAAAGCACAACTTTTGTAATTTGTTATTAGATGGTCTAGTAATATTTTCAGATCATTGTTGTACATAAAATTAAATAGTAAAATAATATTAAATAAGTAAAATATGATCTGAAGCAAGATTTTAGTACATTGATCACATGATTCACATTAAGTGGCTCAAATTGGCCATTCAAATTTGAAAATTGGAGGCTAAAATGCAGAATACAGATTACAAAAACCTTTTTATTTTGCTTATAGCACCTCAGCACAACTCTCTCTCTCTCCCCCCAAAAATACACAGACAACACACACTTAAATATATTCCATCTATTCTCTCAATGTCTGCTTCTTGGCAAGACTCAAGAGAAGATAAAAAATAAAAGAGAATCGATCGATTCATGGGCAAGGTTCGATATTCCGGTTGCGGGTGTAACACGACAACATAGAAGTCGGCCCTCCTTTCGGCAGAACCAGAGCCAGAATGCTTCCGTTTCCCGACCACCGGAACCCTTTTAAATTGGCTCTTGCTGCCACCACAGCTTGAGATCCGGAAGCCGTCAACAAAAGTAGCAAAAGGAATATATTTGATAGCTGATGAGCCATGTCTGTATCAAACCCAAGATCTCTGTTATTCCAACTGCTTGTTATGTATATACGGGTATATGATTTGTAGATGAATATATAGGTGTTGGAACAAAACAGGAGGGGTGTATATATATGGAGAGTTTGAAACTAGGTAGCTGGCGTTGAGGAGGAGTCACAGACATGTTGATAGACTAGCGAGTAGTGAGTAGATTTAGATGTTTTCTTTGTAGCTATTTCTGTGCAATAAAGTGTATGGCGGGTGGATAAATTATGAACAATTTCTTTAGTTCATACCATAGTGACGAGTTATGAATTTGGGAAAAGTTCGGCGATATTAAAAATTTGTGATTCGGAAATTATTGGGGTATAATTCGGAAAATAAAAGATATATTAGAATATTGAAAATTAATGCATTGTGTGTGAATAGATTGACTAAAAATTCATTTTAATATTAATAAATTGTGTATGAAATATTAATTTATGCAAATGAATTTTTAACCAAGTAGAAATGTAGAATGTAGTAGAAAATTTTGTTCGTCTTTTAATGGAGGGAGAAAATGCATGCTGTAACTTAGCAACCACCGCTAATTTTTTCAAAAAAAAAAGAGAAAAAACATGTTGTTGCTCTCTTTCTTTGTTCACGGGAACAACTTCCTTTATTTTTCTTTCTCCTGCACATGTTTTATTCGTAATATTCTTATTATACGGGAATAAAACACAAATTGAATGAATAATTTGCGAATCATTCTCACTATGGTTCATACCTGTAAGGATTTTTTATTTTAATTTTCGCAGGTATTTTTTTTACCCATATTCTCCAAATAACTAAGTACAAATTACAAGGGGAAAAAATCCAAAGAAAAAAACATAGAGGAATGGAATAGAAATACATATATATCACCACTATTTTTGTTCTCGATCAGATGGTACGTAACAAGATAATTAGCTTGGTAAAATAAAGGTATTTGGTACGAGAGTTTCGTTTCGTTTGATGGAACTTAATTAATGTTACCTTTACCCGCTACATGAATAGTTATCCTGTGAGCACCACAAGCATCATGGAAGTTAATGTGCTTTGCTTGGTCTTCCAGTATTAACTGTAGTGTGATGTAGCAGGATTGGATCAATTAATCTGTTCATTGATTAATTATATTGGAATTTTGAATCTGACTTTTAGCTAGCAGTTATATTATTACAAGTCAAAACAAGACTCAATCTTATACAAAAATAGAATGATAGAGTATGCTAGAGTTGTTGTACATGAATGAATTAAAAAAAAAAAGCAAGAAATAAAAGAATCAGCTGTTATTTTAGTAGCTAAGGTAATATATTTTATATGAAAATTATATAGTTGAAAATTGAATCTTTAGTATTAATCTCCTATGAAAATTTAAGATTAGATAACTTGATTCTTATTTTTTTTATTTTAGTAAAATAAGAACTCATGTTAATGCTGATATTTATTTATTTTTAAATATTTTTTAGAGAACTTAAACCTATATCTCTTCATAAAAATATGAGACTTATCATTATCTATGCTAGATTGCAGTACAACTTGATTATCATTTTAAAATAAAAAGAAATAATATATGATATTTCACGGACTATACTACATGATTTAGATAGTGGAGCTGTATGAAATAGTGAATACATAGCGACTTATAATTGTAGCAGAATTGCAGAATTTCTGAAATCTTCGATAGTCAAGACTTTAATATTAAACATCTAACTGCACACAAAGACTTTTTAGTTTAATAAAAAAATTGATCCTACCATCCAATATCCATCCACTACATTGAAATTGAAACCTTGACTCTCTCATCTTTTTATCAAAAAATATCCATCCTTTATTAGAATTTGTAATATACGCATATGTACAAATATCCATTATTAGAATCTATAATATATCCATTATTAGAATCTGTAATATATGCTTAGTTGTTTGGGCATTCCAACGTAACTGCTCTGTATACATGTGTTTGCCTATGCCGAACGAGTTCATATCCTATGTTGGTATTATTTACATTATATACTGATGTGATTACATGATCATCTCATAGCCCACCATGGCTTACCTCTTTATACCATCCAATAAAAATTTATATCAGCCTAATATTGTGTTTTCTTCATCCTAATTAATTCCCCCAAAAAGTAGATAAAACAAGCATATAATATCCAATCCCTTTTAAAAAAAATGTTCACAAAAATGTGTAGCTATATCATGCATTAAAAAGAATTACATGTTCACAGTTTCGACAATCATGTCTATCCATAAAGCATAGACGTGCATAATTTAATTAACTAGACCAAAATATAAAGAGATCCAAACAAAAAGTCTATCCAATCCCTTTTTCAAGTTAAAAATGTGCCACCACAGTCAATTGAACTCATGAACCCTTAGTTTTAGTTAACATTAATAATAGCAACTAACAACGGCTATATATAAGGGCCCACAAAAGCAAAAATACTAGGTACTGGACCAAGATGATGATGAAATATGATGATCCCAATAGTGTGCCCCTCTATATATCTATCCAATGAAGAAGATTGTTCAGCTGGTCCTGGCATGTGGTACTTGCTTCTTGACAATTTAATAGAATTTCAAGTTTTGTGTGATGTTCCTTGGCAATTTGTTGTACTAAGATTTATTAGGTTTAAATGCTGGCCTGCAAATTGTTGTCAATTAATTAATTAATTACACATTTTGTATTGTCATTTTGCTCATTATTCATTGCTAATTAATGTTGTGACTGGTATTGTACCAGTTCCAGGGAAAAGTAATTAAATATACTAGATTGCTCTGCATATATAGTTGTAAACATGAAGCAATCTAGTATCATTAGTAATGTGTATTTCTTGGCCTTTATTATGTGAGGAAATAAAATAGGTTATTCACTAATACGGTTAAGTAAGAGATGCCCTTCAGAATTTTAGTATCATGGATGCTCAATTCTTATTTGCATGTCAAAACATCAACTTATCGCGAGAGTCGTTGATTGCGTCGGACTGCCAGCCACATAGATGGCTTTATATATATAGATGACCTTTTCAAATGGCATGAGTCATTGTAAAACCACGCCACTGATTTTAACTGCCCAAGTAAATAAAGGAAATTCTAGTAGTAACCTATGGACATCTCAAATACAAAATGAGTTATTAGCAATAAATAAATATATATACGTAGGTAAAACAAATCATCACCAACTAGAACATAGTTATATGTTTGTAGAAATATCTTATTAATTTGTTAAAACAAAAATGAAAGTATGGATTTTGACAACAAAATTAACTTGTCTTTGCATCACGATCATTTAGGAGCAACAATGATTATGCATGTTATTAAGGTTTATACTAACTACATCGTCATTACTATTTCAATAGTTATAACTAGTAGAATGTTAACAACAGAGAGCAAATTGTTTAAGAGATCGATATATTTATCAATAGAAAATTAATATATATTATAAGAAAATAGTCTAATTTTTATTAGTATAAAATTTGAAGGTCTTGCTTGCAAGAATGTTATATAATTGCAATTATGTCTAACTGAGAGTAGTTTCTAATACTTATTGATCAGTTACAACAAAAAATTGAAGGTTGGAACATTTTTTAAGAAAAAAGATGGAGATCTAGCCTCAAAGTTTCATGTAACAGACACCAGAGATGTCCAATTACAAAAATTAAAAAATATTTGGTTAAGAATAAAAGAAAAATATTTGCATATATAATCATCATTTGGTAATTTTCAATGTTAAGAAGTCATCATTGAGCTCCTACTAAAGATTCTACAACACCTCTCTTCAAGTATTAAAGTATATATAGAACAGTTTGAACTTGTCTTATATGCTTGTAGTGAAATTATCAATGCAGAAACATTGACAATCTAGTAATGCTTGATGCCTATTTGGAATGTGTATGCACAGTTTGAGAACATAGGACCTGTGGTACTATTTCGGAAATATTGACAATCTGGTAATGTCTAATGTCTATTTAGGATTTGTCATTTTACCATTGTGTGTTGTGTATATGCACAATTTGAGAAGATACATTGTAGTACTGTTTCTGCTTGTGTTCTGCAAAGGGTGCATATATACAAATTTGAAAGAATCCATCCTATAGTCACTAGATTAAGTATATGAATATGATTACTCTTTGTTGGCACTGGCACCTTAAGTTTCCAAACTCAAACTCTGTGAATGTTTTGTTTAACATATGATCTGGTCCTTGCACAGTTGCACTATTGTTGTGCAGAATAAATTGACTAAATAGTTTCTGATCATTAATGTGGTCTGGTCCCTGTCATGCTGGTATTGCATTCAGTGTCACATGCTGCAGTTGATTCATCATGAAAAGGTTGGAACTTATAAGTAATTAATTAAATACTAATGGAAGTTCTTGTAAGTTATAATTACCTGATATATGTACGTCCCATTTGTAATTAAGTTTGTCTTCATTGTGGTGGCAATCATCATAAGTAGAACATAAATTTGAAATCATAGCATCTAACAAGTGGTCGAGTTGAGACATGTTGATAACCTTTGAGGTTATTAAGTAGCTATCCCAATAGTGTAGCACTTCCTGTGCATCAATGCATGTGGCAGGTGTTCAGATTATAAGCAATTTTCTTTACTTATTTTTCAAGGATGTTTGATTCTCATGTTTCTGCCAAAGATGTAATATTCAGCTAAGATCTCAATCGAAATTTTAAATAGCGTTCATTATAGCGTCGCAATAGCATTTTGGAATAATTAAGGTTATGACATTATTGGTTTTTTCCACAATGTAATGCCATGTATAATAAAAGCAAACTAATGATCATAATAGTTAATTTTTTTAAAAATACTATTAAAATTAGTATTTAATGGCAGTTATATTTTATTATCATATAAAAAATTGATTAAATTTTTTTGTTATAACCAACTTTTTTTTTAGTTTATAATTGGAAAGTAAAATGTTCTAATAAATAAATATAAAAACAGAATTTTCTTAATCTATTGGAAATTAAAAACATTCATTTTGGTATGATTTGAAAAGCTTTTGTCCATTTGTTTTCATTAACTCAATTAACAGATGATCAATGATTTTCAATTATGAAAAATTCTTGACCGCTATAAATCTGCTATCTGCTATTTAAACTTTTGATCTCAATTACTTCTTTTTACAATAGAGAAAAATTAAAAAAAAGGGAGTGAAAAAATAAAATAGAGAACACTACGATTGTTTTTTTTTAATGGACCAATAAGGAAACCTGGTTAAATAGGAGAGTGTTATATGTAGCAGTACAACTGGCAAAGACTAAACTAATTGGTAGTGCTTTTGCATCTAATTCAAGTTAATTAAATATAAATTACCTCTAGCTACTAGGGTTATTTTTCAGGCTTCGTCCAGAAAATTATTTATTAAAGAAAAAATATTTAAAATAATATAATTTTTAATCACAAATTTATACGCAACAAACTCAAAAGTAAATAAATATATAAAAAAATAATTTGTATGATTAATATATAATAATATAATAATATATAATAATATAATAATATAATAATATATAATAATATAATCAATTACATAAAACTTTTCATATAGGAATACAAAAGGCTTATATCATTTAAAAAAAATCTTAAAATCCAACCATTTTATGGAGTATAGATTATATATTCTGCTACCCGAATATCTATGTTAGAAGCGCCACAATCAGATTGGAAGTTACTGTGCTTTGGATGGTCGTCCAATGCTGTGTTGAACTGTGCTTGCAGTTGCATGATTGCATCAATTGACTAGTTCTGTTGATTAATTATATTTCAATATTTGAATTTGAATCAATCGTAGTTCACAGTTATTATTTACCAAGTCAATGCATCAAAAATTTTCATATTAATATGAAAATGGGAGTTTATATATGTATACAATCATTGATATGAATACAAACTTTGTTATTTATATTGAATGAGGTATTTATTTATTTTAAAGATTTTATTACGTGCAACTTACTTTATACACTTATTCTATTATTCAACTTAAATAAGTTATTATTTAAGTTAATGATATTTTAGTTAAATTATAGAAGTACTATAAAATAAGTTGTATAATAAATCATTAACATGAATAATAATTTAACTTTAATAATAAAATTAGTATTAATGATGATATTAATGATGATATTTTTTTAACATTTCCTTATGAACATTTAACTCTCATTGTCTAAGCGTGCAGTAGCTAGGTAAAATGCTTGTTAATTTCTACTTGGGCTCAGTTTGAAAGGAAAGTAACTAGAAAATAAAGTTATTAATTAACACATCTTACAAAAAATAACTTTATCTTTTAATTATATTCAACTTTATTATTTCAAACAGATAACTACAAAGATCTATGTATATATGTTCATCTACATTAAAGTTGCATGCTGCATGCACACAAATATAAGAAGGTTTTTTTTTTGACATTTATTCCTTTTTTCTTTTAAGTTTTGAACAGAAATCTCAAATCTCTTGAGATAATTTACATTTTACTATTTTTTTCTTGTAATATTTTGATTCAACAATAGAAGAAAATAGGATCTTGACTCCTATTCCTTTCTCAAAAAAAAAAAAAGAACATTGAAAATATACCGAAAAGTTGCATTCTTTTAGCAACATGGCCCCCCTCTAAATCCACCCGGCCGGAAGGGATGAGGTACCAAGTTACCAACTAGTAGCTATCAAGTAACTATTAAATAAGCTATATATATATATATATACATATCAATATGATATGACGAATACACATGAGCAGTCGTACCTTTTTTTTTTTTGAAGAAAATATCAGGCGAATTACAATAATAGCATAAATTTCTCCAATTCTCAAGACTATCATGGTAAAGATTTGGTGTGGCCATTGGCTAATTTTTAATTCTATCAAGTCTTGTATGGTAAATTAAGTGATTGAGTTAAAAATACTGTTTTTTAAATAGTATTACTACAATAGTGTGTAAAGGTAACTATTTGAATAGTATTTAGAATAATATTACTTTTGTACTATTTTGAAAAGTAAAGTGTTGTTTGATAAGATATGCTAGTAGAAAAGCATAATAGTGGAATATTCAATTGAAAATGTCAGTTGTGTTTTCTTCTTTTAACTATCTTACCAAACATTTCTTAACAATTTGAATCTAATTTGACTAGTCGACATAATTGAGACGAATTGCTATCTAATTTTATAGACATAATATTGGCCTTACTTCTATTTGAGAATCATTAAGTGACAGAACCTAATTAGCTTTGAGAAAAATCTGTTCTTTCTCGAGTGTTTTTCCCATTCAATCCTCACAATATAAATAATTTATCGTAGAAAAATATTATTTGTCTCTAATCAAATGTACCACTCATGCTCCAACTACTATTGATAAATGAGGTATCCTAAAACACATCAATTTTCACACACAGTGATAGTAGGTGTAGTGGGGGGATATTATTGAGGGCACTGTATCATTACTCTCGTTCGTAATGAGCTTGTTACTTTACTGTCGATTTTTATCGGATTGGGTCATGTTAAGGCATTACCCAATTGCACTGCAACAATCTTCAAAATTACCTTCCAACCTAGTAACATAAAAATTGTTTATACTTAACTTGTTTAGAAATCTCTTAATTGTACGAACCTGAACAGTTCATTTTAATTTTAAGAGATTAATAGTTAAATCACCCTTCTTTCTCTCAAAAAGGAGATCAGTGCAAGCCTCACACTCTAATATTGACTGCTAAATCAATCGCAAACATGAAATATATAGACGTTCTATTTCTATTTTCATTTCTGTTTTCGTCGTATTTTTTTTTTGAAGATAATATAGGAGTCGATTGAAGCCTCTAATCTTATATTCTATTGGTAAAATAAGAAATCAGCATGCAGTTAATTTATGGAGACAAGCTGATCAATGAATAATAATTGAGCATTGAGAATGAGAAAAAAAATCTAAAAGACATTGAAGAGTTTACAAATTACAACTTTACTATCATGACTTGATGAACTAATTGAGGAGACTGAATGAGAAGCATCACGAAAGATCCTTCCACATCGATCTTTCTCTCCACGATATAAAGATAGAAATCAGAAAAGATCTTCATAGCAGCATGGCAAAATTAGTCTCAAGAATTGCATTTGGTGGCTGATCCATGATCATTGTAGATTTGTAGCACAAGCAGTTGACAGCGAGGAAGAGAACGTTTGAGGTTATAAAGAGTTGAAGAATAACAAAGGATAAGAGCAATCACTAAACAGATGGTTAATTGTCTCTGCATTTTGCTTGCAATCATCAAGTTGTCATTCATCATTATTTTATTTAATTTGGACAGTTAACCAAGCAAAGATTTGCATCGTTGGTGGCACCCTTGCCTTTTTTATTCTTATCATTTCTTCTCAATTATTTTTATCATTTCTTTATTTATATAATGTGAAGATGTTATATCAAAACTTGCACAAATACTTAATTTTATTGCATATTTTAATCATTGAAAAAATGGAACATATAATATACTAGCTGCAATTATGAATCCCAAAATTTTGTCAGAAACCGCATACAAAACCAATCAATTTTCAATTTAAACCATAACAACGGAACAAATTAAAGCTGGAGAGTCTTTCAAGCCATATGTGCTGTATTGGACATAAACAAATTTTACCTTATAAATGATCATTACTCTCAGCATCGCATTATATTCTGGTAGCAAGAGACTAACATTAAATGGTCTCTGGCTCTTCTCATGAAAGGCAAGCAGCAAGTTTGTACTAGCATTAGAGATGCATGCATTGAATCATTGACGGTAGGTTGAGTGGCTAAGTGAGCAATTATAATTATCAATGTCTATTGCATTAGTTTGATTTCATTTAACCATACAATGTATTCCAGTTGGACCAAGAATTACTAGCTCAGATTCTCTCAGTACAAACAGGGCATTTGAAACATACATATACAAACAAGCAAACATGAATATGCAGCTCAAGATAAGAGTCGTTTAGAGAGAGAGATAGAGATAGAAATGGGTAGAAGAGTGAAATTAAGCTAATAGAGGTTTGAGGAGGAGCAATGCAAAGAGAATGACTAGCGGTTGTGGCCACAACTTGAAGATTGAGGAGGCCATATATATACACTAAAATGGCACAATGTCTTCGGTGAAATCCGGTAGGTAATTATATGTTGTCCGTAGATAAACGTCATTCCCTACAGCGTCCCATAGACATTGTTTCCGAGGTTTGTGTTGGTGGTGGGCAATATTTGCAACCACTTCAAGTCCGGTAGGAGTCGAAATATTTCCTACGGACATCTCTATTTATTCCCACCATATGACCGTAGGCTTTAATATTTTTGAATCTTTTTAAAAAATTGATATTTGAAACACTGCTTACCAATGCCTATAGGCTTCAAAATAAGTCTATAGACAGTTCTATTCTAATAACAACTGCTGAATCGTAGGGATTGAAATATTGCCCACCAGTTTTGTAGGTCTTGATCAATAAAGGCCGTAGGTTTTTTTTGGAATTTTTTTAAAATAGCAATGGATTTTACTTTTTTTTTCTTGCTATTAAGATACTTATGTTGATTGGTTAATTAAAATTCCTTGCAACAAACATGTTATATTAGTTATTTCTTCTCCTGTAAATTCTTATGTGAGAAATAGTAGTCAAAATCACAGTTCATTAGATATTTTATTTGATTATAATATTTTGTTTGACGTTTATTGGATTATAATGCTTGATGTCTACATTAGATTAAAAAAGAAAAAAAAAAGAAACAAGTATTCTTTTGCAATAATGAACCTTTCCTTTGTGTAGATTTTTAACTCAATATTATTTCTTTCCTTCTTTAGACGCGTCAATACAAAAAAAAATTCTGTACATAAATATTCAATTTTATATTCCTAATTTTTTGTCATTTCTATATCATTGTAGCCAAAGAAAAGGAAATAATTGAACACAATTGTATTCCTTCCTTGTCGCTGTTCGATCTACCGTTATTGATGAAGAAAATGAAATGACTGGCAACCTGCAATTAATTAAAAGATTTAATTAAAATCACACAATGATATACATTGATATTTTTAAGAAAATTAAAATGATGGTAAATCATCCGCCATTTGGTCTCTAGTTTGAAGCAATTAATTAATTGAATAAAAGCAACTAAGAAAAAATTCGAATAATAAATAAAATTATTTCACTTTGTAAAACATGTTTAATTTGATGAATAATCATATGAAATTCTAAGGATCGAAATACCTCTGTCAAATTGTAGTCTTTAGAAACAAATAACCTTTTCAAAGCCACAAACTGATGCAACTTAACAAAGTGAAATAAAAAAAAATACTATTTCAAAGAAAACAATAGGAATATAAGTTAATCAATGAAAATACTCCTCAAAAAGAGAAAAGGAAATCAGTGAGAGATGATAGCGAGACAGAAAACAATAGGAATATACCTTTGTGAAGTTTCTATTCATCTCATTTCATATGCTTAACAATTCGAACCACTCAACCAAATTAAAAAAAATAGAGAGAACAAACTCATGGCTTTAATAGAGAGACAGAATCGTGAGAGATGATAGCGTGTGTTGGGGCAAGTCTTAATGACAAATTACACTTTTCCATTCTCATCCAATGCAATTAAATGTCGCCTGATTATGAAATTAATAGTAACATAATGTAGTGTGTCCAGTTTATTTTCTTCCATTTTTGCTCCCAGGTGTTAGATTTGCTACCACGTATAGCTACGATGAGTCGCCGGTGAGCAATTCTTTCATTCTTTAATTTTCCTTTATAACTTATGTTCGATTTAATTGAAAAGTATGGAGCATAAATTGTTCCACTTATGTTGAGTTTAATTGAAAAGTATGGAGCATAAATTGTTCCTACAGAGGTGGCTACGGTGAGTCGTCAGTGGGTGATGGTCTAAACAAATCCTACCACGGGTCGCCTGTGGGCAGCTCGGTAGGAGTTGTTCTGTTTTCTTGCGGTGATATAGTTGAGTGAAAACTCAAAGATTGAAGAATGAAGAGGTTGTAGTTGAGTGAAAGAGGGAGGAGGAGGAGGGAGGGGAGCTAGTGTTGGTGTGTTGAAAGAGACAGAGAGTTAATTTTGTCATGTAAAATTTGTAATTAAATTAAGCTGTTCAAGGCAAAATTGACTCTGCCCAAATAGCTTATATTGTATTGTGAAGATCATCTGGGCTTTAGACTATTTGGGTCTTTCATATGCTTTATACTTGACTGGCCCAATTAAGGAAAAAAAAAACATCAAAAGATATTTCAATGAGATCACACAAAATGGCGTTCACACTGCACACTATAACCTAAATATTTATACATACAAGTATACAACATATCTGTAAAAGATTTAAAAAACGGAGAAAGAAGGTTTATAACAAGGATCACACAAAGTATATATATATATATATACACACACAGAGAAAAATATCAGAAATAAACATAAATTTACAGTAAAATTGAAATAAAAATCCCCATGTATGACCCCTTCAAAATTCGTAAATATATTATGGCAACACATATAATGTTTTAGGGTTACAAGTTTAAATTCAACATTAATTAGAAGAGCGCGCATCATGAACAATTAGAGGTAGGTTCTTAATTTCCAGTCAGTCCTAATTAACTCAGCTGAACTTATGTTTATTTCAATAATTAATTAATTATCTGGATTTGCGCGCTTATCTGTGTCTTACATTTTTTTTAAGACTTTGATAAGTCAAAGTATTAATATTGATCTCGTAAATGAAGAAGCTAATTACAGCTTCCTATATATGCTGACATGTCAAGTCCTATGATATAAATTGATGACCTATATTATTCGAGAAAAAGGATGAAAATTAAATTACACGTATGAACAATTAATTATATATATAGCCAATCTACTTTTTTGTACTTATGGATGAGTGATATTGCTTGGATCACACAAAAAATATTTTGTATATGAAATGATACCTTTTTGAAGGATGAGAGAAGTGGAAGTTCTGTTCTTATTTCCTTATAGAAGTACAAAACGAGATCAAACGTGCACACCAAAGAAATACAAATATTTGATAGGCAGTGCATAAATATCTTATACGTACCGAGCTCATCAAAGCATATGAGCTAATTTAAGAAAACTTATGTATTTAACTAAATGGTCCAGACATCATCGTCTGCATCTATAGAAGCATTATTCGCAATTTTGGCGCGTAAGATGGTCGTTTCCATGGTGATCCCAGCTCCAAACCCTAAAAGAACCCCATAATCCATTCCGCCTCCGGTCGACGTCTTTCCGTCTCTGACCGACTGTTTCCTCATTTCATCTAGCATGAAAAATATGGTTGCACTCATCATGTTGCCATACTCGGCAATCACATGCCTCGTCGCCTTCAGTTTTTCCTTGTCTAGTACTAAGTCAGACTCCACTTGTTCTAGGATAGTTGGAAATCCCGGGTTTACCGCCCAAAAGGCCGAGTTCCAATCAGTAATAATCCCGAGTGGTTCAACAATCTCTGAGAGAGTACTGAGGATGTTGTTTGAGATAAGCTCTGGCGCAGGAGGTGACATCTGCAACGTGAGACCGTCTTGTCTGATGTGGGCAATGAATGCATCTTCCGTGCCGGGAAGAATGGTTTGATGAGCTGAGATGATTTCATAAATCGGACGCTCAACTGGGAGGTCTGGCTCAGCCCCCACGATAACAGCTGCTGCTCCGTCACCGAAAATTGCTTGAGGTAAGAGAGTATCCATGTGGGCCTCAGACGGCCCACGAAAGGCCGTCAGGGAGATCTCTGAGCAAATAACAAGGACACGAGTGCCTCGAGTATTCTCAGCTAAATCCTTGGCAAGACGGAGCACTGTGCCACCACCAGAGCTGCTCTGGTGGTACATCATTGACCTATTGGTAGAGGGAGAGAGACCGAGAAGCCTCAGCATCTGTCGATCGGCACCAGGCATGTCAATGCTACCTGTCGTGGTGTGGAAAATTAAGTGGGTGATCTTCGACTTTGGCTGGCCCCACTCTTTGATGGCCTTCTCTGCTGCCTCGAGGCCGAGCCTTGGCACCTCACCTAACACAGTGTCTTGTCGGGCATCAAGCGATTCTTGATCCTTATTCGAGGTTATTTTCGGGTGCTTCTTTAGAATTTCTTCTGTTAAGTAAAAGTGACGTTTACGGATTTTCGTTTCATCGCCTACAAAGCAAGTACAAGTAAAAAGCATTTTCTAACATCAATGCAAGAAATCAAGAATGAAGAATTAATTCAAAATATTAATTATGCCCATTTGCTTAGTAAGGTATTAACGTTTTAGTTGAACTCATTTTCATGTTCGATCGAACGTACACATGAAAAATAAAACCACGGTTAATTATATAGTTGTATTCATCTCATAGTTTATAAACTGCATTAATGTTACTGTGTATGAGAGTATTTATGCTAGAAATCAGTAAGGTGTGTGTGTTTGTGTTTGGTTAATTTCTTACAGATTTTCTGAAACTCCTGCTTGAGTTCTTTAAGATGCTCGCTCTTGGTAACACGGAAGTAGTAATCGGCATATTGAGATTGGTTGATGCAATTAAAGGGAGTAGCCGTGCCGATTGCGAGCACTGCCGCTGTTCCTTGTGACCTCTGTGCCTGACGTATCTCATTCAAACGTTCCATTTGCTTCTTCTATATATGTGACAGATTATATAATTAGCAACATATATAACAGAATATTTTAATTAGTAATTTCTTGTTCCATCCTTGGAGATGCATGAAGAGAAGTAGTATATATAATCTAAGAGTCCTCAAAGCAAACTGCTTATTTGTTATATATATATGTATGTACATATATATTCTGCTATATGAATCATAGCAACTTTCATCAAAGAGAATTTCTTCTTCTCTCTATTCTTCAAAAATTCTACAGTAATTCATGTTATTTTAATTCATAAAAGATACACTATATATAATTGAATAATAAGTTGATAACTATATATATATATATAGACATATTTCATTTGAAACCAAAAACAACCAAACGACACTTAGCAATTAAAGGATTTGTTTGCATGTATTGTTAAAGTAAATAATAATGTACGTAAAATAATATGAAAACAATACTACAAATATGATATAGGGAAAAAGCTTTATGGTAACATGCACAGCTACAAATAATAGGGAAAAAGTTTTATGGTAACATGCACAGCTACAAATAATAGGGAAAAAGCTTTATGGTAACATGCACAGCTACAAATAATAGGGAAAAAGCTTTATGGTAACATGCACAGCTACAAATAATAGGGAAAAAGCTTTATGGTAACACAACCACAAACATGATATATGTATAAGAGCATTATTATAACACATACTACAAATATGACAAGAGCAAATAATATATATAGTAACACAACAACACAAGAAAAATACCTTTTTAGAATATAACAGATATTAGATATCTTGTGGGAGATGTTTCAAGTGAAACACAAACACCAATGAAAAGACAAAATATATAATTATTGGTTCGGTTTCTCCCAGGCGTGGGTTGGAGTAGCCAGTTGCAAGAAACGAGTGTTTAAATAGAAGAAATGAAGAATGTACTGTTACAAACTAACTACTTACAATTCAACGATGCAAATAATTAATAACTAATTAAACTGCTTGAGCAATCTATCATGAGTGTTCACGTGGGTTTCCAGGTTTATTTTACTTCTATTAATTTGACCATGAATTGTACATTTTTTCCAGTCAAACACATGTTCAAGTACTCTTGATTATTAATTCATTATTTTCTTGGCTTAAATTTTCTGGCACTAATTGCATTCCTCCGCTAGTTACTATCCAATGAATTTACATCGTCTCAACTACTTCATATGATGAAGTAGTTGCATTTTTTTCAAAACATCATACGTCAATCTTAACACTGCTCACTATAGTAACAACGTGTTTTTTCTGCTCACTTAATGCGATGAAAATTTATTTTCCAAACGTAAAAATCAGTCTTATATCTGTTCTAACTGAATTTAATACGCCTATATACTCCCATTAAAAAATAGTAATGAATTTTTCCAAAACCTTTTAGCCATAGTCAAAATTTCGATATTATATACTAATTAAATTTATCTCAATGCTTATCTTCAATTGTCTGGTTTTGAATGCTAAGTTGCATTATTTCAACTTATCATCTGTTGTTTAATAATTTACTGTTCACAGAGAGTAATTAATCTTGACTTCACGGTATGATTGTCCCAAATTTCCTTTGTTGGATAAGGAAATTGGAATTTTGTAACTATAGGAAAATATTGACAATTAAGTCGTCGTATGCATGATATTGCCAAGAAACTCAGTGGTACATAATTGTGGCATTTAAGGGTTTGTTTGAAAAATTAAGGAATAATATTAAAATAATGTCATTAGAATAATAAAAATAAAATAGTAATAGAATAGTGAAATTTGAAAGAGTGAATATAAGAGTATTGTTCTCTCATTATTCAGAAGAGTGAAAATATTGTTTAGTAAAAAATTAGAAAATTTTTGCCATTTTGCGCGCCCAAAATGGATGCTATTCCGCTATTTCACTAATAGGTCCGAATAGTAGAATAGTCTATTCATACAGCTATTTTAGAATTTTGTTTTGTATTTGATAACTTCATTCCACTGAAATAGCGCGCTATTCCGCTATTCTACGTTCAATATGAGTTGTCAAACGGATCCTAATTATTAGCTATTTTTAGGTTTAGACATTTAAGTAGCAGGTAAATTCCCACATGTATGTGGTACCTATCAATTAAAACTATATATGTTTTCTGTAAAACTAGTGGCAAAGTGAACTGTTTCAGAAAATAAAAAGAAAACCTTGATTAACAATTTTTTTTTATGACAAATATTGTTAATTCCAGCATTTACTTATTTACTTCTTTTTAGATGTCATGTAACTAAAACTATTACAGATACTAGTCCTTCTCTCCAGGTATCTATTTTTATATTTTGATTCTCATAAATCAATACTCAAATATATATCACGCTGTTAAATAACCGGCGTAGCGATTTAATTGAAAGTTACTGGATGCAATTTTTTTATTTCCCTAAATTGTAGTGATTCTTTTAATTAAGTATGGGATTTATTGAGAATACATTAACTTGACAAAAATTTTACAATGACAAAAACCAATTTTAATTTTAAAATCAAAATATTTTTTATATAGAGTAAAGTTAGGGTGAGCTTAACTCAAAATCTATTGAATCGGATTTAAACGATAAATCAAAATTGGTAAATAAATTCTTCATATTAAAATCTTATAGAATATCAAAATTTTCAAAAATTTTAAGTATTTATTTCAAAAATTAGAAAATAGGCTATTTTCATATACAAACCGTTATTTTATTTTCTAAGCTCACCAATTTTTTTGGTGAATTTAAGTTCATCTTATATAGAAAAGTCTATTTTTGTCCCCTGGACTATTGCTTTTAGTTCAAATAAGCGGCTAAACTATTTTATTGTTCAATTAGCCCCATAAACTCTTTAATTCGGTTCATTTAAGTCTTTCCGTTGCTCCAACATCACTCTTGCCGTTAAATGTTGAAAATGAAGTCTGCTCCGTCTCTCTTTCCCTCTCCACCTCTCATTTCATTTGTTGCCTGAAGAGGAGAGCCTGAAGTCCGCAGCATGTTTCATCATCTCTGTTGCCTATCTTTTTTTTTTCCTGACTTGGCTCACCCCTCTGCGGCTCAACCGCACTGTCGCTTGTCGCTTCTTTCTGTTTCCACTTGTTTGCCTTATCACAGTCCGGCAATCTGAAATACAAGATTCCACTTAGCGATGTGATGACCTAAACTTTGCTAGCCAACAAACCATCTCCTCCAATTTACCAGCCAACCACCTCCAATATGACTTAGTCACGCCATCGAGCTAGTTCACTTCTCCTCTTTCACTGACCAGCTTTACCCATCCCAAGACTCCATCAGAATTGCCGGCCGCTCCAACTGACCTGTTCAGAAAAGGACGATGTTAACACCACAGTGATCTGGTATGTACTAGTTCATGCTGGTGCTTATTAAAATCATCACAATTAAATTTCTAATTGTAAAAGAATCCTTGATTAGTATTAACAATATGAATAACTATTAACATGAAGAGAGAAATTTATATTAGTAGCAAGCATCTAAATATTTTTTTGAATTATATTAGTAACTAATGAAGAAAAAAATTGTTTTTTTTAAACAATATTAATAACTATAAAATTAGTTTAGTATCAAGCATTTAAAAAATAAATAAATTTCCTCACAATATATAGTTTCCACGATACAACCGAACAATAATTTGGACACATTCTCATCTCATTCCCATATACATTATGGGTCTTCATAAATTAACTTTTGGGTTCCGTATCCACGTGATATCCCGCATAATCCTATAACATCCAAACACGCCATAAATATGTTCTTTGAATTAGCAAAATTATGTTAATTCTATATTTTAGACAAGGGTACAGTTGAGAATCTCTTGATAATAATTAATATTTTGATAATCTTTATTATAAATTTTTAAATTAATTATAAAAAAAATTATGAACATGTTGTTGTACTTATGAAATTGGTTAAATTTCAAATTTCATGTAAATTTAATATCATTTAATATTTCATTATATGATGTTAAATATAGATTATTGTAATTTTTAGGTCATTTGAGACTGATGATTAGTAAAACTCATATGAAATTTCATTATTTTTAGGTCATTTGAGACCGATATTTATTTCTTTTTAAAATTTGAAGCGTCTTTCTATAGGCAGGCGAAATCTATTATCATTATATTAGATCTGTGATTCAAGAATACAGTAGCTTTATTTCATATAATTATATATACAGTATATATGAGAAAAGTTTGCTTTGCCCCCCCCCCCCCCCCCCCCCGAACTATTGCTTTTGGTTCCAATAAGCTCCTGAACTATTTTCTGGTTCAATCAGCCCCCAAAATTCTTTAATTCGGTTAATTTAAATCCTTCCGTTGCTCTAACATCACTCTTGTCGTTACATGTTTGAAAATGAAATCTGCTCCGTCTCTCTTTCCCTCTCCACCACTCACTTCATTTCCCACAAGCGCAAGGTCAAAAAAACATTGTTTTCAATTTACATTTTGCTTCCAGTACCAAACTATCAATAGAATAATATGTTTATTTGTATTTGTCCCGATATTTGTACGCTTCACGTTTAACTCAAGTACTCAATTAGATCTACTTTTTTGACCCTGAGATGAAACAAAACATGAATAACATGTTATAAAAATTACAAATTAGCACCAAATATATCAGCTCCTAAGACAGGTTAGTACCAGGCTAAATACCTCAAAGTTCATCGCTTCATCCCCACAGTGGTCATGTATTTTGATGCAAATCCAAACACTCAGTACATGACTTTTACAAGATATATGTAAATATAAGCAAGTATAAATAAGTATAATTATTTCAATGCTAAGCACTAATATTATTCAATGTTTTTTTTTAAACTTGAGGGGAGAGATGAAGAAAGAGATCATGGAAAAAAAATAATTTGGTTTGATCTAATTTTTTTTTCTGAGGAAAGCTAAAATATAACACGTTGCACGGATGAATTCATATAACGACTTCAAATCCCGCATTTGGAGTAAAAAATAATCGATCCGAACCGCTCAATTTAATCTCCATATCAAAATCTTATAAAATATCAATTTTTTCATTTTTTTTCATTTTTTTGTTTTTTTCGGATGGGGAAAAAATCAATTCATTTAAGGATTTTGGATCATTCAACAACAATAATTTTCTTTCCATCTTAAAAAAATAACAAAAAAATTTCTACAAAAATATAAAAGTTGGTAAATTATAAGATTTTGATATGAAGATTACATTGAACAGTTCGGTTCAATCATTTTTTACTTCAAATATAAAATTTAAAGCTGTTGTACGAGTCCATCCGTATAATAACGATTAATTTTATCAGCATTTTTTGAGTTGTATTACGGTATAGGAATAATAACGATACTTCATTAGTTTCAATCCACATTTTCATTGGGAAAAAAAGATATGATGTGTTCTTCAATAATGTAAGAAAATCAATGCAAAAAGAAAACAATTAAACTAATTTTTTTTATATTTCTACAAATGCTTAATACTGCAATATTTAAATATTAAATATTCAACACTAGCTAATTTAAGAGATCTAACATCTTAACCAATCAAGAATGGCCAAGCTAGTTAATGTCTTCTTAGATTAATTAAAGCAAGGGGTAATTAGGGGGGGGGGGGGGGGGGCAACGGCCCCTCCTAAACCCCGCTACGCCGTCACTGTTAGCAGCACTGCGAAAATTTTTCCGGGGTTTGTCTAGCATGATTGTAAATACTGGAATGAATCCTCCCAGAAAATTAGAGATTTTTTTAACTATTTAATGTTGATAATGATTTTTCAAATAAATTTAAAATATTTAAATAAAAATATTTACAGACATATAATTTTCAAATTTAAAGATTGATTATGTTTAAAATTTAAAAAATTTAAGTGTTATTTGATATTCTATTAAATATTATTAAAATTACATGAAGTTTACAATGGCCCAAATTTAATGATTTTTGATAGATCAAATGACATTTAAATTGTATGAAATTAAATTGAAATACAATATATCTATAAATTTTTTTTATTTGAAAAATTTTCGGATCTATTTGAAAAACTATTGTCAAAATTATCAAGTTTAATGTTGTCAATAAATCACCACGCTTAATATATATTATAGCATGCTGTATTTCCAAATAATGCTGACATCTTTACTGATATCAAACTTATGAACAAATTTTCAAATTAATTTGTTGGGTTTTTCTGGCACACGTTCATAATTAAAGGGTAAAAAAATTCATCTGTTACACTGACATCAAATTTAGTATTTTTTTATATGAATTTTTTATTTATCAAAATTGATAATTTGTACTTTTTAATAGTTCATTACTCTGTATATTAAACGCAAATTATTTCCTTCCATCTATTAATAAACCAAATTGATCAAAATATTCTTTTCTGCATATAAAGGAAAATTTTTAGATCTCTCATATTTAAATTTCAAATTTTCTACCATAGAATGTACATTAAAATTAAAAATACAGAAAAAGTAAATACATGCTAGAAACATCCTAATATGAATCCTAATAAGAAAATGTATACAAAAGATCGACTCTACTAAATTGAAATCTTGTAAGAGACCAAATATTTATCTTTATTTATTTCTTAAATATTTTTAAAAAAGCACAACTTTTGTAATTTGTTATTAGATGGTCTAGTAATATTTTCAGATCATTGTTGTACATAAAATTAAATAGTAAAATAATATTAAATAAGTAAAATATGATCTGAAGCAAGATTTTAGTACATTGATCACATGATTCACATTAAGTGGCTCAAATTGGCCATTCAAATTTGAAAATTGGAGGCTAAAATGCAGAATACAGATTACAAAAACCTTTTTATTTTGCTTATAGCACCTCAGCACAACTCTCTCTCTCTCCCCCCAAAAATACACAGACAACACACACTTAAATATATTCCATCTATTCTCTCAATGTCTGCTTCTTGGCAAGACTCAAGAGAAGATAAAAAATAAAAGAGAATCGATCGATTCATGGGCAAGGTTCGATATTCCGGTTGCGGGTGTAACACGACAACATAGAAGTCGGCCCTCCTTTCGGCAGAACCAGAGCCAGAATGCTTCCGTTTCCCGACCACCGGAACCCTTTTAAATTGGCTCTTGCTGCCACCACAGCTTGAGATCCGGAAGCCGTCAACAAAAGTAGCAAAAGGAATATATTTGATAGCTGATGAGCCATGTCTGTATCAAACCCAAGATCTCTGTTATTCCAACTGCTTGTTATGTATATACGGGTATATGATTTGTAGATGAATATATAGGTGTTGGAACAAAACAGGAGGGGTGTATATATATGGAGAGTTTGAAACTAGGTAGCTGGCGTTGAGGAGGAGTCACAGACATGTTGATAGACTAGCGAGTAGTGAGTAGATTTAGATGTTTTCTTTGTAGCTATTTCTGTGCAATAAAGTGTATGGCGGGTGGATAAATTATGAACAATTTCTTTAGTTCATACCATAGTGACGAGTTATGAATTTGGGAAAAGTTCGGCGATATTAAAAATTTGTGATTCGGAAATTATTGGGGTATAATTCGGAAAATAAAAGATATATTAGAATATTGAAAATTAATGCATTGTGTGTGAATAGATTGACTAAAAATTCATTTTAATATTAATAAATTGTGTATGAAATATTAATTTATGCAAATGAATTTTTAACCAAGTAGAAATGTAGAATGTAGTAGAAAATTTTGTTCGTCTTTTAATGGAGGGAGAAAATGCATGCTGTAACTTAGCAACCACCGCTAATTTTTTCAAAAAAAAAAGAGAAAAAACATGTTGTTGCTCTCTTTCTTTGTTCACGGGAACAACTTCCTTTATTTTTCTTTCTCCTGCACATGTTTTATTCGTAATATTCTTATTATACGGGAATAAAACACAAATTGAATGAATAATTTGCGAATCATTCTCACTATGGTTCATACCTGTAAGGATTTTTTATTTTAATTTTCGCAGGTATTTTTTTTACCCATATTCTCCAAATAACTAAGTACAAATTACAAGGGGAAAAAATCCAAAGAAAAAAACATAGAGGAATGGAATAGAAATACATATATATCACCACTATTTTTGTTCTCGATCAGATGGTACGTAACAAGATAATTAGCTTGGTAAAATAAAGGTATTTGGTACGAGAGTTTCGTTTCGTTTGATGGAACTTAATTAATGTTACCTTTACCCGCTACATGAATAGTTATCCTGTGAGCACCACAAGCATCATGGAAGTTAATGTGCTTTGCTTGGTCTTCCAGTATTAACTGTAGTGTGATGTAGCAGGATTGGATCAATTAATCTGTTCATTGATTAATTATATTGGAATTTTGAATCTGACTTTTAGCTAGCAGTTATATTATTACAAGTCAAAACAAGACTCAATCTTATACAAAAATAGAATGATAGAGTATGCTAGAGTTGTTGTACATGAATGAATTAAAAAAAAAAAGCAAGAAATAAAAGAATCAGCTGTTATTTTAGTAGCTAAGGTAATATATTTTATATGAAAATTATATAGTTGAAAATTGAATCTTTAGTATTAATCTCCTATGAAAATTTAAGATTAGATAACTTGATTCTTATTTTTTTTATTTTAGTAAAATAAGAACTCATGTTAATGCTGATATTTATTTATTTTTAAATATTTTTTAGAGAACTTAAACCTATATCTCTTCATAAAAATATGAGACTTATCATTATCTATGCTAGATTGCAGTACAACTTGATTATCATTTTAAAATAAAAAGAAATAATATATGATATTTCACGGACTATACTACATGATTTAGATAGTGGAGCTGTATGAAATAGTGAATACATAGCGACTTATAATTGTAGCAGAATTGCAGAATTTCTGAAATCTTCGATAGTCAAGACTTTAATATTAAACATCTAACTGCACACAAAGACTTTTTAGTTTAATAAAAAAATTGATCCTACCATCCAATATCCATCCACTACATTGAAATTGAAACCTTGACTCTCTCATCTTTTTATCAAAAAATATCCATCCTTTATTAGAATTTGTAATATACGCATATGTACAAATATCCATTATAGAATCTATAATATATCCATTATTAGAATCTGTAATATATGCTTAGTTGTTTGGGCATTCCAACGTAACTGCTCTGTATACATGTGTTTGCCTATGCCGAACGAGTTCATATCCTATGTTGGTATTATTTACATTATATACTGATGTGATTACATGATCATCTCATAGCCCACCATGGCTTACCTCTTTATACCATCCAATAAAAATTTATATCAGCCTAATATTGTGTTTTCTTCATCCTAATTAATTCCCCCAAAAAGTAGATAAAACAAGCATATAATATCCAATCCCTTTTAAAAAAAATGTTCACAAAAATGTGTAGCTATATCATGCATTAAAAAGAATTACATGTTCACAGTTTCGACAATCATGTCTATCCATAAAGCATAGACGTGCATAATTTAATTAACTAGACCAAAATATAAAGAGATCCAAACAAAAAGTCTATCCAATCCCTTTTTCAAGTTAAAAATGTGCCACCACAGTCAATTGAACTCATGAACCCTTAGTTTTAGTTAACATTAATAATAGCAACTAACAACGGCTATATATAAGGGCCCACAAAAGCAAAAATACTAGGTACTGGACCAAGATGATGATGAAATATGATGATCCCAATAGTGTGCCCCTCTATATATCTATCCAATGAAGAAGATTGTTCAGCTGGTCCTGGCATGTGGTACTTGCTTCTTGACAATTTAATAGAATTTCAAGTTTTGTGTGATGTTCCTTGGCAATTTGTTGTACTAAGATTTATTAGGTTTAAATGCTGGCCTGCAAATTGTTGTCAATTAATTAATTAATTACACATTTTGTATTGTCATTTTGCTCATTATTCATTGCTAATTAATGTTGTGACTGGTATTGTACCAGTTCCAGGGAAAAGTAATTAAATATACTAGATTGCTCTGCATATATAGTTGTAAACATGAAGCAATCTAGTATCATTAGTAATGTGTATTTCTTGGCCTTTATTATGTGAGGAAATAAAATAGGTTATTCACTAATACGGTTAAGTAAGAGATGCCCTTCAGAATTTTAGTATCATGGATGCTCAATTCTTATTTGCATGTCAAAACATCAACTTATCGCGAGAGTCGTTGATTGCGTCGGACTGCCAGCCACATAGATGGCTTTATATATATAGATGACCTTTTCAAATGGCATGAGTCATTGTAAAACCACGCCACTGATTTTAACTGCCCAAGTAAATAAAGGAAATTCTAGTAGTAACCTATGGACATCTCAAATACAAAATGAGTTATTAGCAATAAATAAATATATATACGTAGGTAAAACAAATCATCACCAACTAGAACATAGTTATATGTTTGTAGAAATATCTTATTAATTTGTTAAAACAAAAATAAAAGTATGGATTTTGACAACAAAATTAACTTGTCTTTGCATCACGATCATTTAGGAGCAACAATGATTAAGCATGTTATTAAGGTTTATACTAACTACATCGTCATTACTATTTCAATAGTTATAACTAGTAGAATGTTAACAACAGAGAGCAAATTGTTTAAGAGATCGATATATTTATCAATAGAAAATTAATATATATTATAAGAAAATAGTCTAATTTTTATTAGTATAAAATTTGAAGGTCTTGCTTGCAAGAATGTTATATAATTGCAATTATGTCTAACTGAGAGTAGTTTCTAATACTTATTGATCAGTTACAACAAAAAATTGAAGGTTGGAACATTTTTTAAGAAAAAAGATGGAGATCTAGCCTCAAAGTTTCATGTAACAGACACCAGAGATGTCCAATTACAAAAATTAAAAATATTTGGTTAAGAATAAAAGAAAAATATTTGCATATATAATCATCATTTGGTAATTTTCAATGTTAAGAAGTCATCATTGAGCTCCTACTAAAGATTCTACAACACCTCTCTTCAAGTATTAAAGTATATATAGAACAGTTTGAACTTGTCTTATATGCTTGTAGTGAAATTATCAATGCAGAAACATTGACAATCTAGTAATGCTTGATGCCTATTTGGAATGTGTATGCACAGTTTGAGAACATAGGACCTGTGGTACTATTTCGGAAATATTGACAATCTGGTAATGTCTAATGTCTATTTAGGATTTGTCATTTTACCATTGTGTGTTGTGTATATGCACAATTTGAGAAGATACATTGTAGTACTGTTTCTGCTTGTGTTCTGCAAAGGGTGCATATATACAAATTTGAAAGAATCCATCCTATAGTCACTAGATTAAGTATATGAATATGATTACTCTTTGTTGGCACTGGCACCTTAAGTTTCCAAACTCAAACTCTGTGAATGTTTTGTTTAACATATGATCTGGTCCTTGCACAGTTGCACTATTGTTGTGCAGAATAAATTGACTAAATAGTTTCTGATCATTAATGTGGTCTGGTCCCTGTCATGCTGGTATTGCATTCAGTGTCACATGCTGCAGTTAATTCATCATGAAAAGGTTGGAACTTATAAGTAATTAATTAAATACTAATGGAAGTTCTTGTAAGTTATAATTACCTGATATATGTACGTCCCATTTGTAATTAAGTTTGTCTTCATTGTGGTGGCAATCATCATAAGTAGAACATAAATTTGAAATCATAGCATCTAACAAGTGGTCGAGTTGAGACATGTTGATAACCTTTGAGGTTATTAAGTAGCTATCCCAATAGTGTAGCACTTCCTGTGCATCAATGCATGTGGCAGGTGTTCAGATTATAAGCAATTTTCTTTACTTATTTTTCAAGGATGTTTGATTCTCATGTTTCTGCCAAAGATGTAATATTCAGCTAAGATCTCAATCGAAATTTTAAATAGCGTTCATTATAGCGTCGCAATAGCATTTTGGAATAATTAAGGTTATGACATTATTGGTTTTTTCCACAATGTAATGCCATGTATAATAAAAGCAAACTAATGATCATAATAGTTAATTTTTTTAAAAATACTATTAAAATTAGTATTTAATGGCAGTTATATTTTATTATCATATAAAAAATTGATTAAATTTTTTTGTTATAACCAACTTTTTTTTTAGTTTATAATTGGAAAGTAAAATGTTCTAATAAATAAATATAAAAACAGAATTTTCTTAATCTATTGGAAATTAAAAACATTCATTTTGGTATGATTTGAAAAGCTTTTGTCCATTTGTTTTCATTAACTCAATTAACAGATGATCAATGATTTTCAATTATGAAAAATTCTTGTCCGCTATAAATCTGCTATCTGCTATTTAAACTTTTGATCTCAATTACTTCTTTTTACAATAGAGAAAAATTAAAAAAAAGGGAGTGAAAAAATAAAATAGAGAACACTACGATTGTTTTTTTTTAATGGACCAATAAGGAAACCTGGTTAAATAGGAGAGTGTTATATGTAGCAGTACAACTGGCAAAGACTAAACTAATTGGTAGTGCTTTTGCATCTAATTCAAGTTAATTAAATATAAATTACCTCTAGCTACTAGGGTTATTTTTCAGGCTTCGTCCAGAAAATTATTTATTAAAGAAAAAATATTTAAAATAATATAATTTTTAATCACAAATTTATACGCAACAAACTCAAAAGTAAATAAATATATAAAAAAATAATTTGTATGATTAATATATAATAATATAATAATATATAATAATATAATCAATTACATAAAACTTTTCATATAGGAATACAAAAGGCTTATATCATTTAAAAAAAATCTTAAAATCCAACCATTTTATGGAGTATAGATTATATATTCTGCTACCCGAATATCTATGTTAGAAGCGCCACAATCAGATTGGAAGTTACTGTGCTTTGGATGGTCGTCCAATGCTGTGTTGAACTGTGCTTGCAGTTGCATGATTGCATCAATTGACTAGTTCTGTTGATTAATTATATTTCAATATTTGAATTTGAATCAATCGTAGTTCACAGTTATTATTTACCAAGTCAATGCATCAAAAATTTTCATATTAATATGAAAATGGGAGTTTATATATGTATACAATCATTGATATGAATACAAACTTTGTTATTTATATTGAATGAGTTATTTATTTATTTTAAAGATTTTATTACGTGCAACTTACTTTATACACTTATTCTATTATTCAACTTAAATAAGTTATTATTTAAGTTAATGATATTTTAGTTAAATTATAGAAGTACTATAAAATAAGTTGTATAATAAAGCATTAATATGAATAATAAATCATTTAACTTTAATAATAAAATTAGTATTAATGATGATATTAATGATGATATTTTTTTAACATTTCCTTATGAACATTTAACTCTCATTGTCTAAGCGTGCAGTAGCTAGGTAAAATGCTTGTTAATTTCTACTTGGGCTCAGTTTGAAAGGAAAGTAACTAGAAAATAAAGTTATTAATTAACACATCTTACAAAAAATAACTTTATCTTTTAATTATATTCAACTTTATTATTTCAAACAGATAACTACAAAGATCTATGTATATATGTTCATCTACATTAAAGTTGCATGCTGCATGCACACAAATATAAGAAGGTTTTTTTTTTTGACATTTATTCCTTTTTTCTTTTAAGTTTTGAACAGAAATCTCAAATCTCTTGAGATAATTTACATTTTACTATTTTTTTCTTGTAATATTTTGATTCAACAATAGAAGAAAATAGGATCTTGACTCCTATTCCTTTCTCAAAAAAAAAAAAAAAGAACATTGAAAATATACCGAAAAGTTGCATTCTTTTAGCAACATGGCCCCCCTCTAAATCCACCCGGCCGGAAGGGATGAGGTACCAAGTTACCAACTAGTAGCTATCAAGTAACTATTAAATAAGCTATATATATATATATACATATCAATATGATATGACGAATACACATGAGCAGTCGTACCTTTTTTTTTTTTGAAGAAAATATCAGGCGAATTACAATAATAGCATAAATTTCTCCAATTCTCAAGACTATCATGGTAAAGATTTGGTGTGGCCATTGGCTAATTTTTAATTCTATCAAGTCTTGTATGGTAAATTAAGTGATTGAGTTAAAAATACTGTTTTTTAAATAGTATTACTACAATAGTGTGTAAAGGTAACTATTTGAATAGTATTTAGAATAGTATTACTTTTGTACTATTTTGAAAAGTAAAGTGTTGTTTGATAAGATATGCTAGTAGAAAAGCATAATAGTGGAATATTCAATTGAAAATGTCAGTTGTGTTTTCTTCTTTTAACTATCTTACCAAACATTTCTTAACAATTTGAATCTAATTTGACTAGTCGACATAATTGAGACGAATTGCTATCTAATTTTATAGACATAATATTGGCCTTACTTCTATTTGAGAATCATTAAGTGACAGAACCTAATTAGCTTTGAGAAAAATCTGTTCTTTCTCGAGTGTTTTTCCCATTCAATCCTCACAATATAAATAATTTATCGTAGAAAAATATTATTTGTCTCTAATCAAATGTACCACTCATGCTCCAACTACTATTGATAAATGAGGTATCCTAAAACACATCAATTTTCACACACAGTGATAGTAGGTGTAGTGGGGGATATTATTGAGGGCACTGTATCATTACTCTCGTTCGTAATGAGCTTGTTACTTTACTGTCGATTTTTATCGGATTGGGTCATGTTAAGGCATTACCCAATTGCACTGCAACAATCTTCAAAATTACCTTCCAACCTAGTAACATAAAAATTGTTTATACTTAACTTGTTTAGAAATCTCTTAATTGTACGAACCTGAACAGTTCATTTTAATTTTAAGAGATTAATAGTTAAATCACCCTTCTTTCTCTCAAAAAGGAGATCAGTGCAAGCCTCACACTCTAATATTGACTGCTAAATCAATCGCAAACATGAAATATATAGACGTTCTATTTCTATTTTCATTTCTGTTTTCGTCGTATTTTTTTTTTTGAAGATAATATAGGAGTCGATTGAAGCCTCTAATCTTATATTCTATTGGTAAAATAAGAAATCAGCATGCAGTTAATTTATGGAGACAAGCTGATCAATGAATAATAATTGAGCATTGAGAATGAGAAAAAAAATCTAAAAGACATTGAAGAGTTTACAAATTACAACTTTACTATCATGACTTGATGAACTAATTGAGGAGACTGAATGAGAAGCATCACGAAAGATCCTTCCACATCGATCTTTCTCTCCACGATATAAAGATAGAAATCAGAAAAGATCTTCATAGCAGCATGGCAAAATTAGTCTCAAGAATTGCATTTGGTGGCTGATCCATGATCATTGTAGATTTGTAGCACAAGCAGTTGACAGCGAGGAAGAGAACGTTTGAGGTTATAAAGAGTTGAAGAATAACAAAGGATAAGAGCAATCACTAAACAGATGGTTAATTGTCTCTGCATTTTGCTTGCAATCATCAAGTTGTCATTCATCATTATTTTATTTAATTTGGACAGTTAACCAAGCAAAGATTTGCATCGTTGGTGGCACCCTTGCCTTTTTTATTCTTATCATTTCTTCTCAATTATTTTTATCATTTCTTTATTTATATAATGTGAAGATGTTATATCAAAACTTGCACAAATACTTAATTTTATTGCATATTTTAATCATTGAAAAAATGGAACATATAATATACTAGCTGCAATTATGAATCCCAAAATTTTGTCAGAAACCGCATACAAAACCAATCAATTTTCAATTTAAACCATAACAACGGAACAAATTAAAGCTGGAGAGTCTTTCAAGCCATATGTGCTGTATTGGACATAAACAAATTTTACCTTATAAATGATCATTACTCTCAGCATCGCATTATATTCTGGTAGCAAGAGACTAACATTAAATGGTCTCTGGCTCTTCTCATGAAAGGCAAGCAGCAAGTTTGTACTAGCATTAGAGATGCATGCATTGAATCATTGACGGTAGGTTGAGTGGCTAAGTGAGCAATTATAATTATCAATGTCTATTGCATTAGTTTGATTTCATTTAACCATACAATGTATTCCAGTTGGACCAAGAATTACTAGCTCAGATTCTCTCAGTACAAACAGGGCATTTGAAACATACATATACAAACAAGCAAACATCAATATGCAGCTCAAGATAAGAGTCGTTTAGAGAGAGAGATAGAGATAGAAATGGGGAGAAGAGTGAAATTAAGCTAATAGAGGTTTGAGGAGGAGCAATGCAAAGAGAATGACTAGCGGTTGTGGCGACAACTTGAAGATTGAGGAGGCCATATATATACACTAAAATGGCACAATGTCTTCGGTGAAATCTGGTAGGTAATTATATGTTGTCCGTAGATAAACGTCATTCCCTACAGCGTCCCATAGACATTGTTTCCGAGGTTTGTGTTGGTGGTGGGCAATATTTGCAACCACTTCAAGTCCGGTAGGAGTCGAAATATTTCCTACGGACATCTCTATTTATTCCCACCATATGACCGTAGGCTTTAATATTTTTTAATCTTTTTAAAAAATTGATATTTGAAACATTGCTTACCAATGCCTATAGGCTTCAAAATAAGTCTATAGACAGTTCTATTCTAATAACAACTGCTGAATCGTAGGGATTGAAATATTGCCCACCAGTTTTGTAGGTCTTGATCAATAAAGGCCGTAGGTTTTTTTTGGAATATTTTTAAAATAGCAATGGATTTTACTTTTTTTTTCTTGCTATTAAGATACTTATGTTGATTGGTTAATTAAAATTCCTTGCAACAAACATGTTATATTAGTTATTTCTTCTCCTGTAAATTCTTATGTGAGAAATAGTAGTCAAAATCACAGTTCATTAGATATTTTATTTGATTATAATATTTTGTTTGACGTTTATTGGATTATAATGCTTGATGTCTACATTAGATTAAAAAAGAAAAAAAAAAGAAACAAGTATTCTTTTGCAATAATGAACCTTTCCTTTGTGTAGATTTTTAACTCAATATTATTTCTTTCCTTCTTTAGACGCGTCAATACAAAAAAAAATTCTGTACATAAATATTCAATTTTATATTCCTAATTTTTTGTCATTTCTATATCATTGTAGCCAAAGAAAAGGAAATAATTGAACACAATTGTATTCCTTCCTTGTCGCTGTTCGATCTACCGTTATTGATGAAGAAAATGAAATGACTGGCAACCTGCAATTAATTAAAAGATTTAATTAAAATCACACAATGATATACATTGATATTTTTAAGAAAATTAAAATGATGGTAAATCATCCGCCATTTGGTCTCTAGTTTGAAGCAATTAATTAATTGAATAAAAGCAACTAAGAAAAAATTCGAATAATAAATAAAATTATTTCACTTTGTAAAACATGTTTAATTTGATGAATAATCATATGAAATTCTAAGGATCGAAATACCTCTGTCAAATTGTAGTCTTTAGAAACAAATAACCTTTTCAAAGCCACAAACTGATGCAACTTAACAAAGTGAAATAAAAAAAAATACTATTTCAAAGAAAACAATAGGAATATAAGTTAATCAATGAAAATACTCCTCAAAAAGAGAAAAGGAAATCAGTGAGAGATGATAGCGAGACAGAAAACAATAGGAATATACCTTTGTGAAGTTTCTATTCATCTCATTTCATATGCTTAACAATTCGAACCACTCAACCAAATTAAAAAAAATAGAGAGAACAAACTCATGGCTTTAATAGAGAGACAGAATCGTGAGAGATGATAGCGTGTGTTGGGGCAAGTCTTAATGACAAATTACACTTTTCCATTCTCATCCAATGCAATTAAATGTCGCCTGATTATGAAATTAATAGTAACATAATGTAGTGTGTCCAGTTTATTTTCTTCCATTTTTGCTCCCAGGTGTTAGATTTGCTACCACGTATAGCTACGATGAGTCGCCGGTGAGCAATTCTTTCATTCTTTAATTTTCCTTTATAACTTATGTTCGATTTAATTGAAAAGTATGGAGCATAAATTGTTCCACTTATGTTGAGTTTAATTGAAAAGTATGGAGCATAAATTGTTCCTACAGAGGTGGCTACGGTGAGTCGTCAGTGGGTGATGGTCTAAACAAATCCTACCACGGGTCGCCTGTGGGCAGCTCGGTAGGAGTTGTTCTGTTTTCTTGCGGTGATATAGTTGAGTGAAAACTCAAAGATTGAAGAATGAAGAGGTTGTAGTTGAGTGAAAGAGGGAGGAGGAGGAGGGAGGGGAGCTAGTGTTGGTGTGTTGAAAGAGACAGAGAGTTAATTTTGTCATGTAAAATTTGTAATTAAATTAAGCTGTTCAAGGCAAAATTGACTCTGCCCAAATAGCTTATATTGTATTGTGAAGATCATCTGGGCTTTAGACTATTTGGGTCTTTCATATGCTTTATACTTGACTGGCCCAATTAAGGAAAAAAAAAACATCAAAAGATATTTCAATGAGATCACACAAAATGGCGTTCACACTGCACACTATAACCTAAATATTTATACATACAAGTATACAACATATCTGTAAAAGATTTAAAAAACGGAGAAAGAAGGTTTATAACAAGGATCACACAAAGTATATATATATATATATACACACACAGAGAAAAATATCAGAAATAAACATAAATTTACAGTAAAATTGAAATAAAAATCCCCATGTATGACCCCTTCAAAATTCGTAAATATATTATGGCAACACATATAATGTTTTAGGGTTACAAGTTTAAATTCAACATTAATTAGAAGAGCGCGCATCATGAACAATTAGAGGTAGGTTCTTAATTTCCAGTCAGTCCTAATTAACTCAGCTGAACTTATGTTTATTTCAATAATTAATTAATTATCTGGATTTGCGCGCTTATCTGTGTCTTACATTTTTTTTAAGACTTTGATAAGTCAAAGTATTAATATTGATCTCGTAAATGAAGAAGCTAATTACAGCTTCCTATATATGCTGACATGTCAAGTCCTATGATATAAATTGATGACCTATATTATTCGAGAAAAAGGATGAAAATTAAATTACACGTATGAACAATTAATTATATATATAGCCAATCTACTTTTTTGTACTTATGGATGAGTGATATTGCTTGGATCACACAAAAAATATTTTGTATATGAAATGATACCTTTTTGAAGGATGAGAGAAGTGGAAGTTCTGTTCTTATTTCCTTATAGAAGTACAAAACGAGATCAAACGTGCACACCAAAGAAATACAAATATTTGATAGGCAGTGCATAAATATCTTATACGTACCGAGCTCATCAAAGCATATGAGCTAATTTAAGAAAACTTATGTATTTAACTAAATGGTCCAGACATCATCGTCTGCATCTATAGAAGCATTATTCGCAATTTTGGCGCGTAAGATGGTCGTTTCCATGGTGATCCCAGCTCCAAACCCTAAAAGAACCCCATAATCCATTCCGCCTCCGGTCGACGTCTTTCCGTCTCTGACCGACTGTTTCCTCATTTCATCTAGCATGAAAAATATGGTTGCACTCATCATGTTGCCATACTCGGCAATCACATGCCTCGTCGCCTTCAGTTTTTCCTTGTCTAGTACTAAGTCAGACTCCACTTGTTCTAGGATAGTTGGAAATCCCGGGTTTACCGCCCAAAAGGCCGAGTTCCAATCAGTAATAATCCCGAGTGGTTCAACAATCTCTGAGAGAGTACTGAGGATGTTGTTTGAGATAAGCTCTGGCGCAGGAGGTGACATCTGCAACGTGAGACCGTCTTGTCTGATGTGGGCAATGAATGCATCTTCCGTGCCGGGAAGAATGGTTTGATGAGCTGAGATGATTTCATAAATCGGACGCTCAACTGGGAGGTCTGGCTCAGCCCCCACGATAACAGCTGCTGCTCCGTCACCGAAAATTGCTTGAGGTAAGAGAGTATCCATGTGGGCCTCAGACGGCCCACGAAAGGCCGTCAGGGAGATCTCTGAGCAAATAACAAGGACACGAGTGCCTCGAGTATTCTCAGCTAAATCCTTGGCAAGACGGAGCACTGTGCCACCACCAGAGCTGCTCTGGTGGTACATCATTGACCTATTGGTAGAGGGAGAGAGACCGAGAAGCCTCAGCATCTGTCGATCGGCACCAGGCATGTCAATGCTACCTGTCGTGGTGTGGAAAATTAAGTGGGTGATCTTCGACTTTGGCTGGCCCCACTCTTTGATGGCCTTCTCTGCTGCCTCGAGGCCGAGCCTTGGCACCTCACCTAACACAGTGTCTTGTCGGGCATCAAGCGACTCTTGATCCTTATTCGAGGTTATTTTCGGGTGCTTCTTTAGAATTTCTTCTGTTAAGTAAAAGTGACGTTTACGAATTTTCGTTTCATCGCCTACAAAGCAAGTACAAGTAAAAAGCATTTTCTAACATCAATGCAAGAAATCAAGAATGAAGAATTAATTCAAAATATTAATTATGCCCATTTGCTTAGTAAGGTATTAACGTTTTAGTTGAACTCATTTTCATGTTCGATCGAACGTACACATGAAAAATAAAACCACGGTTAATTATATAGTTGTATTCATCTCATAGTTTATAAACTGCATTAATGTTACTGTGTATGAGAGTATTTATGCTAGAAATCAGTAAGGTGTGTGTGTTTGTGTTTGGTTAATTTCTTACAGATTTTCTGAAACTCCTGCTTGAGTTCTTTAAGATGCTCGCTCTTGGTAACACGGAAGTAGTAATCGGCATATTGAGATTGGTTGATGCAATTAAAGGGAGTAGCCGTGCCGATTGCGAGCACTGCCGCTGTTCCTTGTGACCTCTGTGCCTGACGTATCTCATTCAAACGTTCCATTTGCTTCTTCTATATATGTGACAGATTATATAATTAGCAACATATATAACAGAATATTTTAATTAGTAATTTCTTGTTCCATCCTTGGAGATGCATGAAGAGAAGTAGTATATATAATCTAAGAGTCCTCAAAGCAAACTGCTTATTTGTTATATATATATGTATGTACATATATATTCTGCTATATGAATCATAGCAACTTTCATCAAAGAGAATTTCTTCTTCTCTCTATTCTTCAAAAATTCTACAGTAATTCATGTTATTTTAATTCATAAAAGATACACTATATATAATTGAATAATAAGTTGATAACTATATATATATATATAGACATATTTCATTTGAAACCAAAAACAACCAAACGACACTTAGCAATTAAAGGATTTGTTTGCATGTATTGTTAAAGTAAATAATAATGTACGTAAAATAATATGAAAACAATACTACAAATATGATATAGGGAAAAAGCTTTATGGTAACATGCACAGCTACAAATAATAGGGAAAAAGCTTTATGGTAACATGCACAGCTACAAATAATAGGGAAAAAGCTTTATGGTAACATGCACAGCTACAAATAATAGGGAAAAAGTTTTATGGTAACACAACCACAAACATGATATATGTATAAGAGCATTATTATAATACATACTACAAATATGACAAGAGCAAATAATATATATAGTAACACAACAACACAAGAAAAATACTTTTTTAGAATATAACAGATATTAGATATCTTGTGGGAGATGTTTCAAGTGAAACACAAACACCAATGAAAAGACAAAATATATAATTATTGGTTCGGTTTCTCCCAGGCGTGGGTTGGAGTAGCCAGTTGCAAGAAACGAGTGTTTAAATAGAAGAAATGAAGAATGTACTGTTACAAACTAACTACTTACAATTCAACGATGCAAATAATTAATAACTAATTAAACTGCTTGAGCAATCTATCATGAGTGTTCACGTGGGTTTCCAGGTTTATTTTACTTCTATTAATTTGACCATGAATTGTACATTTTTTCCAGTCAAACACATGTTCAAGTACTCTTGATTATTAATTCATTATTTTCTTGGCTTAAATTTTCTGGCACTAATTGCATTCCTCCGCTAGTTACTATCCAATGAATTTACATCGTCTCAACTACTTCATATGATGAAGTAGTTGCATTTTTTTCAAAACATCATACGTCAATCTTAACACTGCTCACTATAGTAACAACGTGTTTTTTCTGCTCACTTAATGCGATGAAAATTTATTTTCCAAACGTAAAAATCAGTCTTATATCTGTTCTAACTGAATTTAATACGCCTATATACTCCCATTAAAAAATAGTAATGAATTTTTCCAAAACCTTTTAGCCATAGTCAAAATTTCGATATTATATACTAATTAAATTTATCTCAATGCTTATCTTCAATTGTCTGGTTTTGAATGCTAAGTTGCATTATTTCAACTTATCATCTGTTGTTTAATAATTTACTGTTCACAGAGAGTAATTAATCTTGACTTCACGGTATGATTGTCCCAAATTTCCTTTGTTGGATAAGGAAATTGGAATTTTGTAACTATAGGAAAATATTGACAATTAAGTCGTCGTATGCATGATATTGCCAAGAAACTCAGTGGTACATAATTGTGGCATTTAAGGGTTTGTTTGAAAAATTAAGGAATAATATTAAAATAATGTCATTAGAATAATAAAAATAAAATAGTAATAGAATAGTGAAATTTGAAAGAGTGAATATAAGAGTATTGTTCTCTCATTATTCAGAAGAGTGAAAATATTGTTTAGTAAAAAATTAGAAAATTTTTGCCATTTTGCGCGCCCAAAATGGATGCTATTCCGCTATTTCACTAATAGGTCCGAATAGTAGAATAGTCTATTCATACAGCTATTTTAGAATTTTGTTTTGTATTTGATAACTTCATTCCACTGAAATAGCGCGCTATTCCGCTATTCTACGTTCAATATGAGTTGTCAAACGGATCCTAATTATTAGCTATTTTTAGGTTTAGACATTTAAGTAGCAGGTAAATTCCCACATGTATGTGGTACCTATCAATTAAAACTATATATGTTTTCTGTAAAACTAGTGGCAAAGTGAACTGTTTCAGAAAATAAAAAGAAAACCTTGATTAACAATTTTTTTTTATGACAAATATTGTTAATTCCAGCATTTACTTATTTACTTCTTTTTAGATGTCATGTAACTAAAACTATTACAGATACTAGTCCTTCTCTCCAGGTATCTATTTTTATATTTTGATTCTCATAAATCAATACTCAAATATATATCACGCTGTTAAATAACCGGCGTAGCGATTTAATTGAAAGTTACTGGATGCAATTTTTTTATTTCCCTAAATTGTAGTGATTCTTTTAATTAAGTATGGGATTTATTGAGAATACATTAACTTGACAAAAATTTTACAATGACAAAAACCAATTTTAATTTTAAAATCAAAATATTTTTTATATAGAGTAAAGTTAGGGTGAGCTTAACTCAAAATCTATTGAATCGGATTTAAACGATAAATCAAAATTGGTAAATAAATTCTTCATATTAAAATCTTATAGAATATCAAAATTTTCAAAAATTTTAAGTATTTATTTCAAAAATTAGAAAATAGGCTATTTTCATATACAAACCGTTATTTTATTTTCTAAGCTCACCAATTTTTTTGGTGAATTTAAGTTCATCTTATATAGAAAAGTCTATTTTTGTCCCCTGGACTATTGCTTTTAGTTCAAATAAGCGGCTAAACTATTTTATTGTTCAATTAGCCCCATAAACTCTTTAATTCGGTTCATTTAAGTCTTTCCGTTGCTCCAACATCACTCTTGCCGTTAAATGTTGAAAATGAAGTCTGCTCCGTCTCTCTTTCCCTCTCCACCTCTCATTTCATTTGTTGCCTGAAGAGGAGAGCCTGAAGTCCGCAGCATGTTTCATCATCTCTGTTGCCTATCTTTTTTTTTTCCTGACTTGGCTCACCCCTCTGCGGCTCAACCGCACTGTCGCTTGTCGCTTCTTTCTGTTTCCACTTGTTTGCCTTATCACAGTCCGGCAATCTGAAATACAAGATTCCACTTAGCGATGTGATGACCTAAACTTTGCTAGCCAACAAACCATCTCCTCCAATTTACCAGCCAACCACCTCCAATATGACTTAGTCACGCCATCGAGCTAGTTCACTTCTCCTCTTTCACTGACCAGCTTTACCCATCCCAAGACTCCATCAGAATTGCCGGCCGCTCCAACTGACCTGTTCAGAAAAGGACGATGTTAACACCACAGTGATCTGGTATGTACTAGTTCATGCTGGTGCTTATTAAAATCATCACAATTAAATTTCTAATTGTAAAAGAATCCTTGATTAGTATTAACAATATGAATAACTATTAACATGAAGAGAGAAATTTATATTAGTAGCAAGCATCTAAATATTTTTTTGAATTATATTAGTAACTAATGAAGAAAAAAATTGTTTTTTTTAAACAATATTAATAACTATAAAATTAGTTTAGTATCAAGCATTTAAAAAATAAATAAATTTCCTCACAATATATAGTTTCCACGATACAACCGAACAATAATTTGGACACATTCTCATCTCATTCCCATATACATTATGGGTCTTCATAAATTAACTTTTGGGTTCCGTATCCACGTGATATCCCGCATAATCCTATAACATCCAAACACGCCATAAATATGTTCTTTGAATTAGCAAAATTATGTTAATTCTATATTTTAGACAAGGGTACAGTTGAGAATCTCTTGATAATAATTAATATTTTGATAATCTTTATTATAAATTTTTAAATTAATTATAAAAAAAATTATGAACATGTTGTTGTACTTATGAAATTGGTTAAATTTCAAATTTCATGTAAATTTAATATCATTTAATATTTCATTATATGATGTTAAATATAGATTATTGTAATTTTTAGGTCATTTGAGACTGATGATTAGTAAAACTCATATGAAATTTCATTATTTTTCATATACATCATATAAATAGAGTAAAACTATGATACTCTTAACTTAATAATCTATTAAATCGACTTCAAATAAAAAATTCAAATTGCTTAATAAATTTTTCATATCAAAATCTCATAGGATACTAAAATTTTCTATTTTTAGGGTTTTCTAACTTTTTTTTTGGATTTAGTAAGATGATTCAAATAATAATAATATTAATAATAAAATAATTAATTTTTGCATATAAAAATAGGTCATAATAAAAAATATGAAACAAATAGTTAACAAAATTTTAAAATATAAAATTTAAGTATCTTACAAGATTTTAATATAATTTATTGAGTAATTTAGATTTATAATTTGAAACCGATTCAATAGATTTTAAATTAGGAACACTGAGAGGTCCGGTGATCATAGTAACACGTTAGTTTTTTTTTTATATAAGGGCTTTTGTTAACTCCGATATTTATTTCTTTTTAAAATTTGAAGCGTCTTTCTATAGGCAGGCGAAATCTATTATCATTATATTAGATCTGTGATTCAAGAATACAGTAGCTTTATTTCATATAATTATATATACAGTATATATGAGAAAAGTTTGCTTTGCCCCCCCCCCCCCCCCCCCCCGAACTATTGCTTTTGGTTCCAATAAGCTCCTGAACTATTTTCTGGTTCAATCAGCCCCCAAAATTCTTTAATTCGGTTAATTTAAATCCTTCCGTTGCTCTAACATCACTCTTGTCGTTACATGTTTGAAAATGAAATCTGCTCCGTCTCTCTTTCCCTCTCCACCACTCACTTCATTTCCCACAAGCGCAAGGTCAAAAAAACATTGTTTTCAATTTACATTTTGCTTCCAGTACCAAACTATCAATAGAATAATATGTTTATTTGTATTTGTCCCGATATTTGTACGCTTCACGTTTAACTCAAGTACTCAATTAGATCTACTTTTTTGACCCTGAGATGAAACAAAACATGAATAACATGTTATAAAAATTACAAATTAGCACCAAATATATCAGCTCCTAAGACAGGTTAGTACCAGGCTAAATACCTCAAAGTTCATCGCTTCATCCCCACAGTGGTCATGTATTTTGATGCAAATCCAAACACTCAGTACATGACTTTTACAAGATATATGTAAATATAAGCAAGTATAAATAAGTATAATTATTTCAATGCTAAGCACTAATATTATTCAATGTTTTTTTTTTAAACTTGAGGGGAGAGATGAAGAAAGAGATCATGGAAAAAAAATAATTTGGTTTGATCTAATTTTTTTTCTGAGGAAAGCTAAAATATAACACGTTGCACGGATGAATTCATATAACGACTTCAAATCCCGCATTTGGAGTAAAAAATAATCGATCCGAACCGCTCAATTTAATCTCCATATCAAAATCTTATAAAATATCAATTTTTTCATTTTTTTTCATTTTTTTGTTTTTTTCGGATGGGGAAAAAATCAATTCATTTAAGGATTTTGGATCATTCAACAACAATAATTTTCTTTCCATCTTAAAAAAATAACAAAAAAATTTCTACAAAAATATAAAAGTTGGTAAATTATAAGATTTTAATATGAAGATTACATTGAACAGTTCGGTTCAATCATTTTTTACTTCAAATATAAAATTTAAAGCTGTTGTACGAGTCCATCCGTATAATATATTATATTTTAATCTTGTTTTTTCCCCACCAATTCCATGCTATAAACTAAAAAAATGCCGAACGGTCCATGGAAAAATCATATGAAGTTCAAAATCCCACTAATTCTCCACCACGTGGATGGCCTCCGAACAGAGCTGTAGTCATCCAAAACTGACCCGTTAGGTCTGTGACCAATATTTAATACTTTTATGAAATCAGCAAATAGACCTTTTGAGGAGTCCAAGGTGACATGCTCTATAGCATAGAGAAGGTATGCACGAATACGATGGAAGCTGGAGATCTCCCAGTTTTACTTCAAACAATGAATATCAGGTTCTTAATTTCTTCTGTATTTTAGATAAGACGAAGAATATGTAACAGCATGACTTGACTGTTACTTAGATAGCATAGCTAGATAACATAAAAATTAGATGGTTCAAAGAATGGATATCCTCATGTTGCTCCATAGTTTTCATGATGTATCTGGTGGAGAAGTCAAATGATTTGTATCACGCGATGTAATTAATTAATTTATGTAGTACTTAATTTATAAGAAGAGTGTAACTTTAAAATTCATACTGAATGATTCAGATTTTAACCATATTTGTGTTCTACCGGGTCTGAACTTTAACTTGCTCGAAGGGCTATCGGACATAACATTTGTTCAATGTCTATTGAGCTACTCTTCACTCTCTAGTAGTTGTTGGCATAGTTTTCAATAATTTCTAAATATTAATTACTAAAAGAAAAATTATCATTGCATTTCACATTTTGTATCCCTTATCTACACATTAAAAATATTTATATTAAACAGATAATTTATTTATATCTGAATTTGTAAATATTTATAATTAGTATAGAAAGTGTTATTCATTTTTTCTTTTTTAAATAATTATAGAAAAAATGAAGTTAAAATTTTATTGTACAAGAATAAATATAACTTGTATAACTTTTAATTCTAATAATATAAAATATAAATACTTTCTAAAATAATATAAATTCATCTGAAGCGCAAATAAGGATGTAGTTACCACTCCTCTTACTAAAAAACCGGCAAATAACTCAACTTCTAACTCTTCTTTAGTTCTTTTGATCCTTCTTCAATTGAATCACTCTTTTTTTCTTGAATACAAAATTAGAATGCATGCTTTATTCACGAATTTGGATTTTTTTTAAGGGAGCTGATACACATATACGATTGTTGATCATCGTCGATACAAGCTTTATTGTACACGTTAAATGAGTTATTTACATGTTAATAACTTTTTTATACAAACTCATTTTATACGGTACTATCATTATTTAACTTGAATGAGTTATTATGCATATTAATGATATTTAAGTTGAATAATAAAAGTATTGTATAAAATAAAGTCGTTAGCATACATAATAGCTCATTTAACGTATATAATAAAATTTGTATTGATGACAGTATCAATAATGGTATCTCTATAACATTTTCCTTTCTATAATTTTTTTGCTCAATTGATCTCTTTAGATTTTTTTTTCAAATTTTCTATTTTTAATTCAACCAATGAATGTCAGGTTCTTAATTTCTTCTATATTTGGGATAAGACGAAGAATATGTGACAGCATGACTTGACTATCACTTAGGTAGCATAGTAACATAGAAATTGACTGGTTCAAAGAAGTGGAGATATATTTTCCATATTACTCCATAATTTCCACAACGTATGAGGTGGACAGGTCAAACGATTCGTATTACGTGATGTAATTAATTAATATACATATTAGTTTATAAGAAGAGAGTAACTTTAGGATACATACTGAATGATTCAAATTTTAACCATACTTGTCAAGTATTTGATTGGATGTGAATTTTGATTTGAAGGGCCATCAGACGTAACATATGTCCAATGTCTATTTGACCATTCTCCCATTCTAGTATTTGTTTGAACTTTGAATATTACTTCAGTAATTAATTTCTTTCTAAATTTTAGTTACTAAAATTTTTCATGTAATTATTAGTCTTACATAAATATTAGTCCAAACAATTTTGTTTTTATTAGCCATACCAAAAATACAGCAAGCTTAACTTCTAACTCTTCTTTACTTCTTTTGATCCTTGTTCAATTATATAAATAATACCTTTTCTTTCTTGAATAGAATATATTAGAATGCACGTCTTACTCAAAGAGTTTGGATTATTTTGTTCAAATCTCCTTTGATATTTCTTTAATTCTTTTGCTCAATTCTCTTTAGATTTTTATTCAACTTTTCTTCTATTTTTTCCCCTCTATTCTTCTTTTATTCTTCTCATAACACCAAATTACATATATCATCATCTTAATGTTCTATTTTTATTTCAGGTATTTGATTTCAAGATCATGCATGCACATCTATATTCATGCTTCAAATATATATAATACAAATATAATACGTTTATTAATTAGTCATTTTGCAAATTACATTGTATATATTTGTATTCGTTGAACACAACAAATGGAATGCAAAGTTGGCGTCATGTGTAGAAGAAATCTGTGGCAAGATAATATAATGAAACATAAATTCGTTCCCTTTGACAATTCAAATCACAACAAATTCCAATCCCACGTAAGACAAAGCTTGAATTTCTCGAACAAACAAACAAACATCCAAAAGAGAGATTTCTGGTTCAATCGATTAAATTAGAGTAATGAGAAGAGTCCGCCCACTTACAAACCGCTAATCTATTCATTCATTTATTTACTAACGTCATTTATTGTCAATTAAAAATACATTATTTACTACAAAGTGTAATCATTTTATATACAATGTATATATAAAATGATTACACTTTGTAGTCCATAATAATATTTTTTTAATTGACAGATACATATATAATTGACGTTAATAAATAAAAGGGTGGATAGATAGGTATGCATTTAATGTGTAGATGCCACACATTTTTCATTATATTAATATATAATTCCAGAGGTTGTGGAGATGAGTTGTCATTTCATCTAATCCTTGATATCACATTAATTGAGTTCAAATGCCGCCATTTTTAATGTTTCTATTACATCTTTATTTTTAAAATTTTAATAACTAAAATTTTAAAATTAAAATATTAAAATAAAATCATTAGATGTGATTTATATCATGTTTTTATGTATAGATAAAAAATTATGATATTTCAATATTAGTTTAGTTGACATCAAAAGCTTGCAAAAAAATGTACCAATATGGATAATCCTAAAAGTCGATTTTCTAACTTATTGATTCATATGAAATAAAAGTCAAAAGGTCATTTTATATGCACGATGAGAAATAATATATTATATCTAATGATTTTATTCTCACATTTTTCTTTTAAAATTTTTGTTATTATTGTCTCAAAAAAAATTTATTAGAAAATTAAAAGATAGTGGCATCAAGAGTGGAGACATTTGAACTCCAAAGCCTCCTCTAATTATTTTTCTTTTTAGATAAAAAGTAAGAACTGATTGTTTATATTTGTTATTTAAGTGTGTGGCTCATTAACGACAAACTTTCTATAAAAAAAAATAGGATCATTAATGATAACCTTTCTATAAAATTTCATGTCCAAAATATCGATCCAAATAGCTTAATAAACTATCATATCAAAATATTATAAAATATCATTTTGCATCATTTTTAAATTTTTTTTACTATTTTTAATAATTTCAAAAAATTACCTTAAAATAATAGGAAAAAACCAACATTTGAATGTTTAAAAAGAATTATCTTTTAAAAATCATTAAGAATTGTAAAAATTAGTATTCTATGAAATTTTGAAAAAAATAATATATTGTGCTACTTAGATGTTCGACTCTACATATGTTTGTATCATTTTTATCGACGCACGACTAACAAAAATAGATGCATTTACAAAACAATAATTCTGTAGTCCCAGACTCGTTGTCATGACTCATGAATGGAGACTAGCTGTGCCATTCAAAACTATTATTCTAGTGTCATCCAATTAACCAACTAGTTAGGACCTAACATATTCTAGTGTCATCCAATTAGTTCTAGCATTTATTTTTTTTTAAATATCTTTTACGAGATTTGAATCTGCATCTTTCCATAAAGAGGTGAGACCTATCATCATTGCGTTAGACTGAACGAATTAATTAGGATGTATATGTGCATCCTAATTAAGTAGAATTCTAACTGAACTGATGCAACACTTCCATAATCTTCTAAGATAATTATAACAACTAGAAATTTAGATCATAAAACCTTAAGAAGATTAATGAACTTGGTACTAAAAAATTTAGCAAGGACAACTTCGATATTGTAAATTACGTACCTAGTTTAATTTCATGTAATCTTTTACTTATCCGAACGGATATATACTAGATTTAGTTTTCTAAATAATTCACGCCCTCAATTTATTTTAGTTTCTAATAAAAACAAATCAACTGAAAAAAAAAATTAAACTACTTAGAATTTCGGGAGATTATATATAATTGTGTGAAAAAATATATATAAATCGACTAATTATACGGGAAAAATTGATATATATAATTGCTAACTCAACAATTCAAAATCTAGATCATTATTAATAATTAATCCTCTTTCTTTGTTGCTTGAAGATAAATCTGACAGGATACTAATTGTACATTCTAATTGAAAGAAAATGAGAATGAACCTCATCACACACTGCAGTTATAAACAGGAAGCACAGGATATATAGTTAGACAGTTCTCTTTCACAATTATTTTGAATTGAAGCAAGTTAGCTTAGAGTTTCTCTTGAAAAGAAAATAAATATATTTGAGGGCTAATGGCAAGAAAATTTGATGCCAAGTTAAGTGTAGCAACATTTGATTTTAATTTCAAACTCTTTAGAATTCTCCAAATTAACCCAACATACATGCACATCAATTTATCTTTCATCCTCTCAACAAGACAAAACACAAATATTGAATCTAACTATATAATATGAGTACAGATGCATTAATTTCAACATTCATGTCATCATTTAGAAAACTATGAAGACTTCAACCTTATTTATTGTATGACATAAGTCACATAACCTTATTTATTCCGACTCAGCAAGTTGTTAAGATTTGACATATATATGTTTTGGTTCATTGAACTTTTGGTGTCATGATGCATATATATAACAAAGTAAGCTCACAATAATGTGATTTTCCTGTGCAGTTAGGTATTTGTCACAAACAACCTTATTTTGGTTGTTTGAATTAAAAATAGAAAAATAATTATAAATATATTCTTAAATTTTATATAATTTAAGTGTTGTTAGCTTCTTCCATCTCCCACCCTGCACAAAAGCCACCCACTTGGCAACTTGTCTAAACACGCAACAATATTTTGTTGAGTGAGTAAAATAATGTCTTGTGATTATAGGATTGAAATCTGAATGTAAAGTTTTTTAAAAATATTCAGAGTCAAATAGCCGGACCTTCATTTTTTAGGTTAGAATTAATGCTTTATAAGCAGCAAGCCTAGTACCGATGGTGATAGTTTTTGTCTCTCTACGGACAGATGTATATTCAAATTTCGCAAAAAATATTTAAAAAGAAATAAATATCAGAAAAATGGGAGCCCTTATTTAAAAAACAAAATTTAATGCTTTATAAAGTATGGAGTATTTCATGCTTTACATCTAAATCTTCTAATTTCAAAGTCCAAATGTCCGATTTAAACTGTTTATCATAATCACCATATAAAAATCATCTTGGAGACAAAATTATACACTTTTTTAGAATTTTTTTACTATTTTTTTATGGATGAAAATTTATTGTGATCGGATGATCCAAAATTGTTAGATCAATAAATTTTCTATGCATAAAAAAATAATAAAAAAAATCTAAAAGTTATAAAAATCTATCTAGCTCCAACATGATTTTCATATATATATATATATATATATATACACACACGGAGCGAAGTTCGTTAAGTCGGACTTGCAATGTCCAAGTGCAAAACCACTTGGTATACAAAGTTAGGAAATGATGGAGATAGGCAGATAGCTAGGTGTTGTGATTTTGGACAGTCTATGATCATCTTTTTGTTTCTTTTGATAGAAGTATCTAAAAGAGCTGCACCGTCTTTCATTTCACAGCCTATGAACACTAGCAAGTAGTAAGAGAGTTTGGACAGGAAGCGCAAAAGGGGACAAGTCAATCAAGATCAACTCCGTGCAATAGTTGCAGTAGAAAAATAATCTTTAGTTATAGTTAACGGTGCGGAACCACAGACTTAATATAGTGATAAATTTTATTTTTTTTACGGAAAAATATATATTCAGATTCTAATAAAAAATATTTTAAAAAAATAAATATCAAAATTAATAAAAAAATTTATTTTAAAAAATAAATGAACTGTATGCGTATAGTTTTCATTTATGATGAACAGTGGATACGGACACTTGGAACAATATATCTGCGTCCAAATCTACCAAACTTATCAGCCCAAAAAGTTCATGAAATATCTGGACTTTAAACAACTACATCCTTGTACAGGCTTTATACTTTGATCAATTAAGCCTTTACCAATGTTTCCAAAGCATCAAAAGATATTTTCATAAGAAATCCAGAGGTCGTTTCACTACACTACAACAGCATGAATGTTGCATGACAAAGAAATACATTTTTTGCTTTTGTGCACCTTCAAAAATACATGGCTCTGTGTTAATGTCACCCAGAGTTGTTACTGTATTCACGGAAAAAAAAGAAAAAGAAAAGTATCTTAATTAATGATAAAAAGGAATGAATAAATAATATTGAAAATAAAAGGTGAAAATAGCTTATGTTGGGATCCCATAAAGTTTTGATGGTATACTTCTCACAGGTTAATAAACTGCTCGAAATACACCCAAATTTCAAAACTTTATAGGCATAAGCTTTCTTCTACGTGTTTCTCGAATTAATTGTTGTGATCCATGAATTTAAATTTAAGCAGCTTTCATAAATCTGTAGAGAAAAAAGATGTAAGATTAATTAACTATAGCTAGTGCCCTCACCTTGCCTATTATACTCAAAAAATAAGCAACGGAACCTTAATTTAATATAATTATGATGCTTGATAGATTACTTAATTACTGCTTTATATATGTAGTTATGTATTTGAGAAAAAAAAAAACAAGATATTGGAAGGGATTGAATGCATACTTCATATTTGACATGTAATTATTTTTTTTGCAATTTACTATAAAAATGAATAATATGATATTAATATTGTATTATATATAAATGACATATGTTATGGTGATATCTTTATTTGATAAAAATGTTATGGTGATATCTAACTTATCATTATTGAGTTGTAGCTCTTAAAAATATGTGTTGCAATAACTTAATAATATGATGTCATATGACCCCTATAAATTTTAAAAATTATTTCATTATGACCCCCTAATTAAGATTTTATTCATTGTTTCTAATTATTATATCTATGTCAAGATTTAATACAAACTTTGACCCCCATTTAAAAAATTTATGGTTGATAAAATTTCTTGTAAGATAATATAATAACTAGAAATTTAGATCATATATAAAACCGTAACAAGATCAATGAACTTTTACTCAAAAAAAAAAAAGATTAATGAACTTGGTACTAAAACATTTAGCAAATATATATACTGGCTTGAGTTTCATGTAATTTTTTACCTACCTGGGCAGATATATATTAGCCTTAATTAGTTTTCTAAATAGTTCATGCTCACAATTTATTTTAGTTTCTACTATAACAGAAGGGCAACAGATCAACTGAAAAAAAAAAGGTTAAAACTATTTTCCATTTAGAATGTCAGGAGACTATAATTGTCTGAAAAAAAATATATATATCGACTAATTAGTGATATGGGAAAAATTAAATTGATATAGTTACTAACTCAACGATTCAAAATCTCATTGTTAATCCTCTTTCCTTGTTACTATTGCTTGAAAATAAATCTGACAGGATACTAATTGCACAATCTTCCTTTTTTTTTTCTGACATGAGGAGAGGGTTGGGATGAATTGAAGCAAGTTAGCTTAGAATTTTGCTTGAAAAAGAATATACATATTTATTTGAGGAGCTAAATGGCAAGAAAATTTGATGCCAAGTGTAGCAACATTTGATTTGAATTTCAAACTCTTTAGAATTCTCACAATTAGCCCAACATATATACATACACATCAATATATATTTCATCCACTCAACATGACAAAACGCAAACATTAATCTAACTATATAATATGAGTACAAATGCATTAATTTCAACATTCATATCATCATAATTTCTTGTTAGAAAACTATAATTAAGACTTCAACCTTATTTATTGTATGACATAAGTCACATAACCTTATTTATTCCGACTCAGCAAGTTGTTAAGATTTGACATATATATGTTTTGGTTCATTGAACTATTGTTGTCATGATGCATATAATAGAGTAAACTCATAATAATGTGATTTTCCTATGCAGTTAGGTACTTGTAAGAAACAACCAATAATCTTATTTTTGTTATTTGAATTAAAATAGAAAATTCATTATATAAATTATAGATTGATTGTGTTTTAAATTTCATATAATCTAAGTATCATTCACTTCTTCTATTAACCACTATATAAAAGCCACCATTTGGCACCTTTTCTAAACACACAACAATATTTTGCCGAATGGCAAAAGTAATGTTTTTTATGTGAAAGATTATAAATTTGAATTCTGAATAGAACTTTTTTTATGTAAATATTCAAAATCAGATTACTTGACCTTCCTTTTTTTAGGCTAGAATTAATACTTTATAAAGTACGGAATGTCTCATGCTTTACATGTAAATCTTCTAATTTCAAAGTCCAAATATGAAATTAGAATTGTTGTACAAATTATCAAATATGAAATTGCTTACAGCAACAATCTCCCCGTTTTGACGATTTGCAAAACAATACCACAATCAATAGTTTGTGCATGTTTTGAGAAAAGATTTTTGTATATTAAAATTTTACTTGTGATTTCTCCCCTATTTTAAAAATCTAAGAAAGGAAAAAAAAATTTTGAGCTTCCCCTCAAACCATTCACTCTCCCTTAATATGATAATAAAAAATAAGAAAGACTAGAAATTTTATGCTCCGTTTGTAACCGTTATGATGATTAATAAAATTATGATTTTAATAAGTGCAATAGAACTTATTAATGATCCAAACACTTTCTTTGAAATATTGTGATCTAATATATATATATATATATATATATATATATATATATATATATATCTTGCATAATCTCCCCCTAAATATGTGGCAATTGATTAGGGGATGTTTTCTTTTTACTTTATTATTTCTAGAGCCATTTTTTGTGTCATTTGGTTTAGGAACTCAAGTAACTGAAATGTTATTACTTTTCTCCCTAAACTTACATCTAATGAGATGTAACCTAACTTACAACAATAATTGTAAAAGGTACCAGTGGACTTGTTGGTACTACCTTTAATTAAATGAGTTTGATAGTGTTCTTTAAATTCTTGAGCTTTCTTCTTTAGATCACTCGATGAGACTTATTGAGTTTTTTGTGTATTAAAATTGTTTTGTTTGTTATTATTGGAATGTTGGAAAATAATTCTTTATGACTTGTTATTTTGAGTCTCATTTTGCGACAAATTTTGATTTTTCAATTCATAAAACCATCCATCCGAACCCTCAAAATAAATTTTGTTGGATCCTTTTGGATTATAAGTATTCCTATCACTATTTTGATAATTTATTTTTCTTTTATTGTTATTGTTTCTTCTAGAATTATGCTGATAAATATATGTGTGATTATATGAACTTTTATTATTTTTAGCATTTTTATTTTTCACATTTTTATCATTCAAGTTTTGAGTTTGTTTCCCATTTAATTTTGGGCTAGTGGGATTCTTGGATTTCGAAGAAAATAAAGACTTTTTATACCCAAGACATCTTTTGTCATGAAGCTTTCGGCCTATGTACATTTTATCAAGATCCATCCTAGTACCATTTCTCAATATACAAATGGATCCTAAAGTCCTATTTTCCGTCTCCAAATTTTGCACTTTTATTTTTAAAATACCAATCTCTCCTAAATGGGTTTGACATTCATTTTGTAAATTTAGTTTTTTCAGAATCCTCAATTTTGGTCTCATATGATTTTACCTTAGATTCAAGTTCAAAAATTTTAGTTCTCAAAAGCCCAATTGTCTTCTTTTCTAAGTAAAGCCATATTTGACTCATCAAGAAAAACTCAATCCATTTTCATTGTTTGATATTAGACCATCATTCAAGGTAGTGCTCGTATCATCAATCATCTCATCATCATTGTTCAATTCAACTACCGGTTCATCATCATTGGACCTTCGATCTTGCCTCCTTTTTCCTTCTTGGTTCCTCAAATTCGGAAATTGCTTGAAGCAACCATGAATGGTTTGCCCTTCCTTATGGCAAGCGAAGCACACCACCTTTTTGTTCTCGAATATTCGCTCCTTGTTGTACTTTCTTTCAAATTTGAGCATCCCTTAGAACATCTTGGATAGGAGAAGGGGATCACTGGAGGTTTCTTGATCAAAATTTTGGATAAAGGAATCATTTGAGGTATGGTTATTTGAGGAGTTGTAAGATTTAAAGTTTTGGGCGGGAAGAGCTGTAGTTTTGATTTCATGCTTGAATTCTCCAATTTGCCAAAGTTTTTCTTCAAAGCACCGAAAGTGCGTGTAGAGCTCTCCGGTGTGAATGAATCATTTGTGCTTTGCATCGCTTCTAACACACTTAACAAAGCCTCCCATCTTGGTCTCCTTAACATAATACATAACAACTTTTCTAGAATCTTATTGTTAGATAACAGTTCACCTAATTCAACATATTCATTTTGAATACATATATCCGCAATAGACTTATCATCTTCCACACGAAAGTTTTCAAATTTGGATTCTAAGCCCATTATCTTGGTCCTCTTAGTTTGGGTATTACCTTCGTATCAAACAACATAGCTACGGATTCATGTACCGATGTGAGAATTGCATTAACCGCACTATAATTATCTTTCTTTTCAAGTTTCAAATCTGCGGTTAATTTCTTGGTAGAGTCATCATACTTCAGTATATAACATTTTTCGATATCTCAAACTTCAAGAAGACTAAGATAATTAATCACACACTTTTTCCAATAAACAATTTTTTTGCAATTTTCACCAAAGATTGGAGGTTCTTTCACATGTCTTTGGGGCGTCATATTATTACTCAAGTTAAGTGTTCCTTAATATGAGTAATTTATGTTATGATACCACTTTGTTGTCCCAAACCAACGCCTAAAGGGGGTGAATAGAGGCTTATACTGATTTTTGGCTTAACTAAAAATCCAATTAATGATTCTCTAAATTAATCAAAGATAAATTAAAAGTTAATAAAATAGAGATAAAGAGAAAGAACACAAGAGATGTTAATGGAGTTCAGACAAAATTGATCTTACGTCTCCGAGGCTTCGAAACCAACAAGAGTGGTGCGTCTTTCTTTGCTCAATGAGAAAGGTACAAGATCGAACCGTTACTCTTTTACAAAACACAAATGGGTAGATAAATGACCTAGATGAAGAGACAAAACTCTTACAAGATCAAATCACAAAGTTTGCTCTTAACCTATCACTCAAGTACAACTAATCTCTCTAGTTGGTAAAGTGAATTTGAGGCTAAAGATATTGCTATTAAACTTAGAGGTAAGCGCTCTAATGGCAGCTAGGTTAACCAGAAACAATATCTATTTTCACAAAAGGGAAGACTACGAAATTCATCCAGAAATTTCATATTTATAAACAGATTTATTGACAAATATTATCAACGGTTGATAACTATTACAATGTTTTCTTTACGGAAAAATCTGCAATAAATATAATCTGATTTAACATTGATTTAATTTTTTGAACATTTGAATAATCGTTATAACGTTTAGACAAACGTTACAATAGTTAATTCAAATTTTGAATCTTTTTTGAATTGTGGTTAATCGTTGCAAGTTGCAATGTTTAATAAACGTTAATAACGATTACACCAAATCATGTGTTGTTAGCTTGGCGATCACAACCGCTACAACGATTTCCTAACCATTATAACACTTATACATAATATTTGGAATTTTGCTATTTTATCCTCAAATTAAAATCGCCAAAATATAATTAAAATATTATACTTGTAATTCTAATATTCTCTTGACTTGTTCTTGCACTTGTTCATCATACATATTGCATTCTTGAGCACATAAACCTACAAAATCTCAAAACAAGAAAATTGTAAAATTTATATTATATTATTTTACAAATTGTCAAATATAAAATTGCCTACGACAACATAAACACCACACCACGTTGTGAGAGCATGCATTCATTCTTTGATTCATTTGTGCACAGTGGTGTAACATTACGAGAATTTGTTGTCAAGTATGAGCGAGTTCTTTTGCGGAGATACAAGAGGATGAGAATCGAGAACATTATGCCTCCAAGCACCTGAATCCAGTCCCAAAAGTTAGGCCATCAATAGTAGAATATGCTGCGAAAGTGTACACAACAGCCATATTCAATATGTTTGAAGATGAAGTTTTAGAAAGTCTAAGATTAAACAATGAAAAAAAATAATGAGAAATCGGTTCCAGTATACTTGTCTCGTATCAATAGCTCAAAATCCAAATCAGAAGTATACTGTTTCAATTGATACTTCTTCATGGGATGCTTCATGCAAATGTCATCTTTTTGAGTTCAAAGACATTCTATGCCGACATATATTGGCAATTTTCCAAAAGAAAGATGTTCAGCAAATACCAGTCAAGTATATTCTTCCAAGGTGGACCAAAGAGGCAGCTGATGGAATCCCCATTCCAATAACAAGAGAGGATGATGAGTCATCCATTAGTTGTATGATACATTTTCACAGCAAAATAATTTTTTTTCTGTCATATTTGCATGAGTCGACTGAAGCTTATCAAGTGATAATGGATATCACTACTAGAATACTAGAAAAAAGATCAATTACGTGTGTACCCCCACGTAAATAGATAGTTATGTGCGCACACCCACGCAACAATACCCTCGAAGTAGACCTCCACGTAAACACTTCTTATTTTCGTGGGGCCGACACATTTAGTCTCAATGTGGGTAATTATGTATTAGATTTGTGGGCTTAGCCCTCGTTTATAACTACCTTCAGAAACTCATTTTAAGAACAAATACGTGGGTGATGAGGAATTATATTTATGGGCCTACTAACATAAATAATTTCACGCAAATGTTTATTTTCCCAATTTGATTGTTTTAGCCATATTAATTACCATGCGTGCACCAGCATAATTAGACAATTTTTCTGACAATTTCTCTATTATTCCATTTTTTTTCCTTTTTACCATACTAAATAACTCCTAAGACACAACTGTATTGCATCCAATTTCATGCACAAATCAACAAGAAATATTTTTAAGCAACTGTACTATATATATTGCATCATAGCAATGTTTAAACATGCCAATTTAATATTACTAATTAACATACAAAAGTTAACAACATATAAATTCTCAAAAACAAACCCCACGTACCCTTCACATTTTCTCATTTATCTACAATTCTCCATTAATTCAAAAATAATTATCGGTCTTCAAATATCATGTTTGCATCATAGCCCCCTCAAACCCCATGGTGGAACACTGGTTGGAAGGTTCATCCTGTATGATAAGTTGCAAGAATTTATTGATGTTAGTTGTTTCTTTCATGTTAGTTTTTTTCCATCGCAAGTAGTGAAAGTCAATTGATAACCAATATAACCTTATATATAGCTTCCAAATTTCAGTTTGAGTGATGGTTTTAAAAGAATGCATTGATACTTCAACCAAATTACACACATCTACTGTCTAACTTGTATGGGACCCTACTAGAATACTAAATGGATTCCATTCCCGTTAGCAAACCAACCATTTGTTGAGTTTTTGTATAGTATAAGAAATGAGACATATTTAAGAGTTCAACCTCATTACAAACTTTACTTACATGCATGAGCTAATTAGACATGATTGTGTACCTAAAATATGTATGCATACTAATTACAGAATTTATAGATGATTGGACATGAATGCCCTTCTAACATGATATATGATAATCTAATATACATAGAAATTAAAAATACCAGAGAGTAATGTGGCTATTAATACAATTCATTACTAATATATATGATAACCAAGTTTGTTAACAATACTTCTATGAACACAACATATACCTAAATCACTATACTTTTGTTTCTAAGTTTGTACCTGCAATTGAAGGTTTCACTCTAAAGATAGGAGTCCATATCTGTAACGAAGAAAAGATAATTATGTAGTCTTGGTGTACTCAAACATGCCAAAGAAAATTAGAGTAAATGTTATAAATTGAGAAAGCTTATAACCTAAACTTTGGTACAAATTAAGCCCTCAATCTTTTGTGCTCGGGTACAAATTGAGCTCTGTTGTGCTCTAGTACTTTTCCATCTATGCACCCTTCTTGACCGAGCTGCCTTCGTCCTCAATAAATTCAATCACTTTAAAGTTCTTTGCTGTAAAATATATACAAGTAAGAATACATATTGTTGTACTTATCTATTCATCAACAAACTCCTTATTAAAAACCAAAATCAAGATAAGATCAAATATAAGGATGATATGTATACTTACATTATCAAGAACAACTCCAACATCCATACCTTGTTATTCCCACCATATAAATTGAGTCGAAGCTGGAAAAAAAAAAACACAAGTCTTGTTAATATACTACAATCCAATCTATTGGCTAAACTATGACTATTTGAATTTTGATAAGGGATTGAAGCAGCCAAAACTGAGTGGATGCACAAAGTGTGAGCCAGTTGAGTTTTTTCAAATCTGATACAATTGTAAAACATAAATGCAATCAATCGAGGAAAATATTAACTAACTTTTAAGTATGATCTAAATATTAATTAACTAAACTTTTATACAATTTGCATCTGGATTTGTATCCAATCTCTTTATGTACTAAAAGAGAAAATCGAACTTACATTTTAGCAATCAACCAATTCCTGTAACTGAAGGCATAAATGAACTAAACATAAAGAAATTAAAGAAACTAAAATCAAAGTTTTTCCGAAATGTCCTACTTAAGGCACATTTTTTCTCAAATTTCCTACTAAAGATATAAATTGCTGAACTAAAATGCAATGTTACAGCACAATTAAGTAAGGGAAGTACTTAGATTTAGATGGTCAACTCTCAACGGCGATAGTGTCGCATAAAAAAAGAAAGATAACTAAAGAGGGGTTTCAAGTATCAGAACCTACTTCGATCTGCACATAGAAGAACGATAAAGTGTCTCGATCGCTGCTTCTTTACCTCCATCTCACACTGAATCCTTCATCATTCATGGCAGCCTCAAGGCACAAGTACAAATTAAGCATGGAGCCACTTCATAGCGTTGAGGGAGTACTCGCTCGTGCTGGAGAGATGGCCATGGGAGAGAGAGATCGACAGCGTTGGAGAGAGATGGCGGTAGGGTTCGGGTTAGAAAAGAAGAGAGGCGGCTGGATAAAGATAAATATTTTAAGTGTTTACTGAACTTTTGGGGGGGGAAAGGAGGGAGTGAAAATTTTGTGGGGGGGGGGAGGGGGGGAAGGAAAGACCTAGAGAAAATTTTTGAGAAGATATGAGCCAAGCTATTTTATTTTTCGTGAGTCAACATTACTTAGTTCCGTAAAAAGATGTTTTTATTTTCAAGCATCAATTAATACGTGGGTACACCCACATATTTAACAAAGTGCTGCTGGACCCCTACTTTTTTTTCTGAGTGTATCAATAGACCCAAGAATTTGTTATTACATACTCACGAATATACTCCAGATTCTAATAGTTGATGCAATGGATAAAGCATACGAAGTGGTCTCAAAAATGAAGAAATCAAGCAAAGAAAACATTGAACCAGAAATCCAGGTAGCTCATCAACCAATTGTTGATCCACAAGTGTCCAAGACAAAGGGCCAAAAGAAAGGTTCACAAAATGAATCAAGCAATGAGAGGTTTAAGAGTTGTTTTGAAATAGATATGGGTATTGCAAAGAAGCAAAAAACGAAAATGTACTAAATGTCATGAATCAGGTCACAATATTAGTACTTGTAAGAAGGGATAGATGGATGGATGGATGGATGATGATATTAGAGTTTTGTGAATTTATGATAGAAATTTTTGTCTTTTTTTACTATAGTATGAGAATATTGGGATAGATCAGAAAGATGATGGAAAATGTATGAGAATTTTTGTTACTGTGATATGTATGAACAACTAATTGTAAGCAAATTTTTTATATTTTAAAATTCGCAATATGGTATGTATATCCAGAGCTTCTGTTTTTTTTTAATCCTATATAAAGATAAATATAAAATTAGAGCAATTGTAATGAGGAAATAAAAGATATGTACATGGATCAAAAGAAATAAAAGAACCATTACAATTCACCACAACTAAAATAAAAGAAAGCTCAATTATTACATATTGAATTCACTGATTCAAAAAAAAAATATATATGTAGCAAAAGAAGCTGAAGACTAGAGATTTCTTATACTAGAAAAGAACAAAAAAAGGAATGTTGACATAAGTGAATTATTGTGGAGATGCTGAAGGAAAATGAAGCAATATAACCCAATGCGCATAATGATGATTTTGAAAGCAAAATAAACTGCATGAAACTCTCTCACAAATTTTCTCTGCAAGTATTTTTCAAATTTCAACAGTATTAGATATGAAATTTAACTCATATAACTACGACACTAGGCACAACTATAACAGATAATATCAAATTTGAATCATATTTGCAGAAAAAAAATGTGAATTACAGTTGTGAATACCGGTACTATACTAGTGAAAGTTGGTACCGGTATGTTGCAGGGGGCAGCAGCCCAATGCCTTACAGCAATTGAGAAGGAGTAATACAGGTTTCTTCTATGCGCTACGAGTTGAGGAAGAGAGATCGAACCTTATCTGATGGAGCAATTTGCAAGCTTGTTTTTCTCCATCCATTTAGGGTTTCGTATGGAATTGGGCAAGCTACTGATGAAATGCGAGTTGAGAGAGGTGATGCGCTGAAGCACACAAGGGAGAGGAGAAGAGATGAGCGAGAGCGCGTCGAGCCATCGTTGGATCGGATGAGGAGGCTGGTGCAAGGAGCTCTCCAGCTCTCTTTTTGTTCCTGGTTTGTCTATTTGCTAGGTAAAGGAAAAAAAAAAAAGTACGAGGGGATTGAGAGGGAAGGGAGAACGAAAATTTTAAATTTGATCCATCGATAGATTACTTGATGAACGGTTCAGATTAAATTATAAGATGAGATATTATAAAGTTGTGATCTTTGGAATCCTCCTAAATCATATAAAGTATGGATTCGTTTGATAAATTAAAGAATAGCATTAGAACAGAGTTATTTAAATAATAAAAGTAAAATAGCGATGTTTATAGTATTATTCGAAGAGTGAAGAGAATAGTGATGTTTTTGTATTATTCGGAAGACTGAAAATATTGTTTTATAAATTGTCAGTTGAAATAGAATTGTATTAAAATATTTGAGGGATTGGAAAAGACCAAAATACCCTTAATAAGTAATCTACCATTTTGTATGGTTCTTGTGGCATATTAAAATAATTCGACTTAAACAGCTCATGAACAATGATCAGATATTTTAATTTCATTTCAATCTAGTTATATTGAACATTACAGAGGAAATAAAGTTATTAAATTAAACCTAAATTATTTATTTTCATATGGGGTATTAGATATATTTTTTTGTAAAAAAAATAAATAAACAGAGGAAATAAAGATATGAAAAAAGGCTTTTACATTTAGGCCCATTTTAACCCAGTTCCAATTTATGGGCCCGTTAATTTCGCACATCAGTCCATTTTTTTTCCTATTTTACATTTCAAATTCGTTTACAGAAAGCACCAGGCTTGCACTTAATTAATTTGAAGCTCTAATTTTTGTTCATGTCAGTCTTTGTTAACAATCAGTAAAGGGTCGCAGGAAAAATTAAAGCCTCAAAGATATGGTTATTAATTAATTTCTTAGTTTGTTTGTAAGATCAAATCATGAATCAGTTGTAGATAACACTGAATAGCAACTCAGTTTATAATATTGATTTTTTCTCTTTTTTTTTTTGCTTTTTTTGGGAAAAATTAAATGGTGGAGGCTAAAGCAGACACGTCATCAACATTCTTCACTTTCTTGTAAACAAAAGTATATGTGGCAATTGTCATTTGCTGATTAAAGTTTGGTTGCTAACATCATATTATATTAAAAAGGGTAGTCCCTATTAAATGAGATGTTGATTGTTGAAAAGGATTAATTAGGTATAGGTGCTTTATAAAGCACAAGTGGATCTTTATTTTACACTTATATTTCGGATTTCGAAATTCAAATGATCGATCCAAACAGTTTAAAATGATCCCCATATTAAAATCTACTTGAAGATCAAATTTTATATTTTTTACAATTTTTTTATTATTTTTTGAAAGTTTAGGAAATTATTATTATTGAATGGTCCACAAATTTTCAGATCAATGAATTTGAATTTCAAAACCCGAAATATGAGTATAAATAAAATACAATGTATATTTCATAAAGCAAAGTAGCATATCTCAAGGATTAATTGTTTGTATCTCGAAACCCGAAATAGTGTAAAGTAAAATGCAATGTATATTTCATAAAGTAGTTTAGCATATCTCAATGTATTAATTGTTTGTATTCATCAATAAAAGTTTTCAAAATTTATAGTTTATTAATTAACACATCAAAATATTATATTTTTCCATTAAAACTAAAAATCAATTTTGTATCCTCTGGTCATTTATTAAAAAAATTGAATTAATTAATTCACCCTTTCTCAAATAGAGACCGTTAATTAATTATCATATTTCATTTTAAAAAAATGGTGACAATGGAACTACCTCATAAACTTGGAAGCATATTTCATCTAATGGATAAAGTTTTGAATCCAATAACCAAAAAAAAAAAATCATTGCCAAATAATTGTTGTGAAATCAATTAAAGACATGCATATCTTTTTATCAAAAAAATTAAGAAACCTACTACTACTATACAGATATCATTATTGATATCGTTGTCGATACCGATTTTATTATTCAGATTAAATGAGTTATTGTTCATGTTAGCGACTTTATTATATAACTTATTTATACATTATTTTTATTATTCAACTTAATTAAATGAGTTATTATTCAGATTAGTATTAAAATTTTATGAAATTGGGTTGAATATCTTGAACTAAACATTTCTTTTTTAATGCAAAGGCATATGGTCATTTGTAATTGTCAACAAAGATTATTATCTTTCCCTATCATGGTAATTAAATACAATAGATTATTATTGGTTTTGAGATTTTGAGTTCTTTGACACTCGTCATTGATATATATTTCTTAGTGGTTAATATTCTATAGTGTAATTAAGCCAAATTGAGCATCCCATGATAGCTAGTCTATATACTCTCTACAATGGTTTAAAATTTTAAATATTTTTTAACTTAGGGCCATTAATTATTTATTTTTTCGTTTTAAAATTTATATAGGATTTTACTTCATAACTCTTTAAATATATAGGATTTATCCTTTTCGAATAAAAAAATAATGAATTCATGATTGGATGACACATATATGCATATATGCTTTTACTTTTTTCAGTCCTTAAAAATGAAAAAAATTACAACATAAACAAAATAAAACCATATGTATTTTTTCAATATCACTTTCTCTATATGCATATTAATTATAGTAACATATATAATTTCGATTACATTTCCATATATAGATGCCCAAAATCTTGTAACTGTCAAATAATTTGATGTACTTTACACACAATTTTTCCATGCTTCTAATAATCAATTTGAAAACGAAATGCTGGAAAAAGTTAAATAATTTCATTCTTAAGATTTATTTTTATTATTGGTGTTCTAGAGTTTTCTTATTTACCACTAAAAAGTTAGAATCCTGACAGAAAACATGTATATGAAAAAAGGCATCTAATTAAACCCTCCTTATTTTTCAATTTAAAATGATATAGATTATTAATTAGCCAGGATGATTTTTTAGTTAATCATAAATCTTGGTTCACATCATCAAATTTGTTTCAAACACTTGGTTATCATAATTGAATTTGACTTGCAATTCAGCATAAAATTTGAAGAAACAACTACGAAAAGAAGAAGAGCATAAAATTTGAAGAAACAACTTTCCCTATCATGGCAATTTTGCTTTTAAAATTAGAGAAAGACCAAATAATTTGAATAGTATGAATTTGATTTTGATGAGAACAACTAAAGAAAAAATATATATAATTCTTCAATTCATTGGAAGGAACAAAAATGTATACATATAAACAAACAAAAAAATATATAAAGACACGAAATTAATATCAAATGACTTATGAAATTCATTATTAACATTCAATTTATTATTAGTATTCAATTCATTGTAGTATTTAGTAGAAAAATTAATGGGAATTCGGATAAAGAGTAAACAACTAATGGAAATTATGTTCATGAATTTTTGTTTTAGATTTTTTGAGATGAAAGATGGAATCAAATATTTCAACTTTAATTATCCACTGGAGATCTTTTATCCGAATTTCGAATATACAACCATCTACATATACTCTAATTTTGAATTATATCCAAATATTAGGAAATAACTGACGAATATATACTTAAATAATATGTAAATTAACATGGGGTAGTAATATAGTGCCCCTAGCAATGCTCCCCCATTTCACCCACTAACACTACACGTGGACCCCACACGCTAATATATTTTTAGGGGCCCCATTTGTCAATGGTAGTTAGAGCATGACTAAAATATTTGGTTGGAGGCATTACATATTTTTTCATTAACATGTATAATAAGACCTTTGACCATTAACTATTCCAAAAGATACTGCCCAATATCATTTTGAGAAGGGATTCGATAACCATGATCATTGATATTTATGATGTCTGTTTTATCATTTATACTTTAGTTAATATATATAAATTGTTAGATATATTCAAATCCATCTCAATAACATACATATAAAATTTTATTGAATTTTAACTTTATTTTGATGATCATCAAGAGAAAGAATTAAATCAAAAAATTTGGTCCGTGGATTTTTATTAGTGCTTGATGCATAACAAATAAAGTTGAAATAGTGTATTTTTTTGTTAACCTACATAGCATGATATATACAAAATATTCAATTAATTAGTTTTATTATTTAAGAGTTTAACAAATAGTTATTTAAAATTTAATTTCGTGATCATTGAGTGGGGGTCCATTGACAACTATTTATTTGACAACATTAACAATGGATTTTAAAATAATTCTAAATAAAAACTTAAAAATAAAAAAATTATAGACATACTTTTGAACTTATAAATTAGTTGTGTTTCAAATTTAACATAATCTAAGTGAGGTTTCATACTCCATAAAATATTGAACGAAATTTTCAAAAAAATATCAATTGACACTTAAATTGTATGAACTTCAAGAACATGCCTTTAAATACTTTTCTATTTTTAAGAATTTTTAAAATTATTTTGAAATTATTTAAAATTTAATTGTCAAGTTCGTTAGAATAATAGTTATCAAAGGATCCCACCCATATAAATGACTATTAAGAAATATTAAATTAAAAAATAAAATTATTGTGATGAAAATTTTGAGTTTTTATTTTATAAAAATGATTTCTTGTGTGGTAGTGGATGCTAGTTAAGCTGAGAACAAAAGGGATGGAATTGCAACATAAATATTGCATGCCTCTAATTAGTAGACTAATAAGAGAGAAATAAAAAGTACTTAATGTGGAATTCTGATACAAAACCTGCTAGGAAAATGTTTGGGAGATATCAAAATGGATATCGACTTTATTATTCATATTAACTGTTTTATTATGCAACTTATTTTTTTATAGTATTTTTATTATTCAATTCAAATATCACTAATATGAATAATAATTCACTTAAGTTCAACAACAAAAGTACTGTACAAATAAGTTCATAATAAAATCATTAATATGAACCATAACTCATTTAATTTGAATAATAAATTCGATATCAATTATGATATTTATATATCAGCTCCCAATCTGCTTTGTAATAATGTTCAGGTGGAGGTGAGGTAGTGGGATGTACATATATATTCACTCCTTAGAACTTGTATCTGCTTGTAATTAGTAATTTTGTTTAGTTATATCTGCAAAAATGATGATCCAATTAATCTTAAAATGATGATAGTATAATTTGAGTTTATCTGAATGATATGATGGTTCTTAAATCTTTCTCAATTAGGTTGACTACTTCAAGCATGTGGTCATGATACTTTATTTGGGATATAGATTAATTTTACAAATTATGTTATGGGAGTATTATTAAATGAAAACAGGTGGTGTATCTTGCGCCACTTTTTAAATATATATATATATATATATAGTAAAGTTAGGGTGAACTTAACCTCACTAAGTAATTTGATGAGATTAACTAAAAAAATGATTGAAACGACTTCAAACGATAAATCTAAATAGCTCAATAAATTTTTCATATGAAAATTTCATAGAATATTGAAATTTTCTATTTTTAGAATTTTCTAATTATTTTTTCGGATTTTTAAGATGACTCTAAAGTAATAATAAAATAATGAATATTTTTATATGAATATGTCATTTTCAAAAATGTCTGAAAAAATAGTTAGAAAATTCTAAAAATAGAAAATTTCAGTATTCTATAAGATTTTGATATGAATAATTTATTGAGCAACTTGGATTTAAAAAGCTAAATCGATTAAATAAATTTTTGAGTTAAGCTCATCAAAAATATTGATGAGTTTAAGTTCACGCTAGCTTCATTTTATATATATATATATATATATATATATATATAATTCGTTGTTCTGTACGTTGTGAGTTTTCTGTATTATCATCTCTTGGTTGAATTTTCTCAATTGCTCTTTAGTTTACTAATTAATTTATGTCATATTTTATGTATACACGTTTGCTACTATTTGAGCCACAAAAGAAGCAAGTGAATTTATACAATTTCTTATTTAATTAATTAATATATGTAATGCCAACCAACCAGTTTCTTTCAAATTAATAATTTTTGTCCCTTTATAGTAATAGCCAAATCACCAAAATTCCAACATCCATAACTCCATTACCATAATTGGAAACATTACACATCTATCTTTTTCTCCATTTAATGCGAATGATTTTATTTTATTTTCCTCCCTCACATTTATAGTGGCACCAAACAAATTGAAATAAATTCTCATTTTGGATCTATCCACAGAGATTCAATAGTATGTAAATTAAACCAAGTTTGCAAATTGCATCCACACATCAAACATAGGGTTTCCAAAAAGGAATTTCATATATACTATTCTAAAATTTCAAAATTATATATGTTCCTTTCTAAAATTCATAATATCATATTTATCCATTTAAACTGTTAGAACCCTCATATTACCCAATATATTATTTTTTCCACTAAAACTAACTTTATATTTATAAATTAATTCCTCATTTACCTTTATTGAAAATGATAGAAATTTTTTTTAAAATGAATTCTCAGTAAATATACTACAGTCTACAGATATAGTTATCGAATATAAATACCAATCATTGAAGTTTTGGGGTTCTTTGAATTGAAATTGAATTCTCAATAAATGTAAAAGTGGTAAGTGAAATATATTTTGAGATCTTGGAGAGTTTATATTATAAAATATGAATGAAAGAAGTTACAAATATAATAGTCACGAAATATATATTAAGATCTTAAATTAAGTTCTAAAATATTTAATGAGGTTATTTAGAGTTTTTGAATATATCTAATATATCACAAATTTTTATTCAATAATTACAAGAATTTTAATAATTCAGAAAAATAAATACGATATTATAAAAATTTAGAGCAGAAAATATGTAATTTCGAACTTTCTAAAAGATGTATATGAATTTCTACTTTTCAAAAATATCTCCCTTGTGACCTGCTTATCTTGTGGCATAGCTTCAATTAATGTATAATAATAAGTGGTATCAAATAATCACGATGATGATAACCAAAAATTGAACATATAACAAACAAGAAAAGAATAAATGTTGTGGTCATGCATGGTGATTAGTGAAGTTCTATATATTTGTAGAGAGGATAAGTACTGAGAATTTGGAATCTGTATCTACCATTATTTCAAATGAAAAAGTAAGATTTTACTATTTTAATTTGACCGTTATATCGAAATAGATAGATAGATCGATTTTATTTGAAATTTAGGAAATATTTTTTTTTAAATAAATATGAGCCGTTCATTTTAATTCAATTAAAAGAATAGGACCCGGCTTTCCTATTTGAAATAATAGGTGATTTCATTCCGAGAATTTGTAGCGATAATATGAATATGCATACTATTATACCTGCATTTAAATAATTCAAGAGGAAGTTGAAATATCATTATTTTCTTTATCAATTAAAATAAAATTGTTAGATGCACATAATCTATATTTTGTTCACTTTATTCATGCACATTGTGAAAAATTATAACATTCTGGTTTTGCTTTGATTAGCATTAATAATTTTATTTATTCATAGATATAGACGATGTTTGAACACTAATTTTCCGAGTTATTTGTTTTTTTAATTAAAATATATTAAAAAGTTAAAAATATTGTCATATGTGTTTGTAGAGAAAAATACTACAAATTAAATCCTATATATGTCTGGATCTAGTCAATATATCAATTTGCTAAACTGCAAGGCTATATTATAGTTAGCTTAGAAAACTATTTTATATAAATCTATAAAAGATTATTGTTCATATACAGTAGCAAGGGACAGTAATCCGAGAAGATATTGTTCATGATTACTTGATTACTGCTCTGAGAAGGTACTGTCATTGATATCATTATAAATACTGAATTTGTTATTCATGTTAAATAAGTTATTATTTATGTTAATGATTTTATCCAACTTATTTCATACTGTGTTTTTTTATTATTCAGTTTAAGTAAGTTATTATTCAGATTAATGATATTTAAGTTGAAAAATAAAAGTATCATACAAAATAAATTGCATAATAAAATCAATAACATGAATAATAACTCATTTAATTTGAATAATAAAATCAATATTCATGATGTTATTAATGATGGGATCTCGCTAATATTTTTCTTATTTTTCATATTTAACATTATAAAAAATAAATGGATCATGTTATATGTAACTTTGTAAAAGATAACCTCAATTTAAATAACTATTTTTCTTCTTAGATTCTTCACATCACAAATTTGTAAAATTTTAAAATTTCACATGGATTTTTTACTCGGTACAAAGTACAACGATCAAAGGTTAATTTTATAATTTTATGGCAAAAAAAAATAATGAAAGGAAAAAAATTAAACCTACATATGGTACATTTAGTATATGAGAAATTAAGCGAGATGGGGAAAACAGACTATGTAAATCATGTGCAAGAGCTACTAATTAATTAAACTAAAAAACCTATATAGGATCATGCTCTCGGAGAGGTAACATATTCATTTTATTTCTTCTTTTTTTTAATCATAATTGCATAGATAGTATTTGATAAGTGGAATAACGGTGGTGGAGTAAGTATTTTAAGGCGTTTCAATTCATTAAACGAAGGCGATTTAAGGTGGAATAAGTTAAAGCATTTATGGAGGTAGAGTAAAATTAAGTCATCAAAATTTATAATTTTTAATATATTTTATTCTCATTATTTTATCTACTTACTTCATAATTTTCAAACATTAATGTCTTAAAATGATTAACTCTCTCTATGTTTTAATATCTAATATCTAAAGTGATTTAACTCTTTTTCCGTTTTAATTTTATTTTATTTGTCAAACGGAAGGATAAAAATTAAGAACACACATTCATTAATGGTGGCGTGAAATTTCTTCAATGAATCAAATCATGATATCCATTTATTGGCACAGGAGCTAGCGAGCTGTGGTTGGTTAGGTTTTTTTTTTTTTTCATAGGTTGTACAATCAATATATATAGGTAAAAGTATGTTACAAATTATTGGTGCAATTAATTATTGATGCATTCCTTTTACTGTACTTCATAAGACTTCAAAAATCTCGTTTGTTTATTTTTTTATTTTTTTTCTCTCTTTCTGAACTAAAATAAAATAATACTTAATTCCTCTCTCATTATTTTCTTTCCAACTAGTGAGCTAAATTATATCTATCAGTTATCTGAGTAAAGTTAGTGTGTTCTTAGAAATATCAGATCTTACAATGCTTTTAATTAAAATTTTTTTGAACCGACTTCAAACGATAAATTTAAATTGCTCAATAAATTTTTTATATTAAAATCTTATAGGATACTAAATTTTTTTATTTTTAAAGATTTTTAATTATTTGTTTCATATTTTTGAAAATGATCTATTTTTATGTATAAAAATTCATTATTTTTTATTATTATAAGAAAAAAATAGTTAGAAAATCCTAAAAATAAAAAATTTCGGTATCCTATAAGATATTGATATGAAAAATTTATTGAGTAACTTGAATTTTTTATTTGAAGTCGATTTGATAGATTTTTAAGTTAAAAAAATACTAAGAGGCTCCGTGCTCTTAGAAACACGCTAGCATTACTCCTATTATCTCTGATTTTCTGTTAATCTATCTCAGGTAATATCTTTCGACGATATCATCCATCTGTTCTCTTTCGATGATCTCTCTTCGTTGATTCTTCTTTCATTTATCCGACCGTTCGTCATGTGGTCTCACTCCAAGATGTCTCATCCCCGGGCACTTACCGGTCATCTCTACTTCGACACACTCGATTATTTATTATATGCAAAATAAGTTACAAATATAATGCATATTTTGTATAAATAGTTTTGTAATATAATGCATGCTGGTTTTTTTTTTTCTAAAAGTTTAATTTTAAATGAAATTATAATTGTATGAATATTTAAATTTTGCTGCGAAACTTTCATTCAAGTTGATGAATGATTGTTTGCAAGCTTTTGACAAGTTCTTTCCATTTTCTTGTAAAATTCCTAAAAATTTAATGCAAGTAGCTGTGAATTTTTTTTAAATAGTACAGAAGTAAATGTATGGATGTATTTTATACTTAATATATATGAACACTTTCATAATGTATTTTATACTTGATATGAACACTTTCATAAGTGATTATAAGGATGTTCCACTTTATGTCAAGATAGTATTTAATGCACACAAGACCACAAGTTATAGGAGCCTTCCACCAAATTTTAATTTTTTATTGATTTCATAAAATTCAGAATGCTCTTAAAAACACCGTAACTTTACTTTCTATATAGCCTCCCTTCTAAAACAAAGGTTTCCGTTAATTCCGACATTTATTCTTTTTGAAATATCTTTTGTGAAATTTGAATCAATATCTCTCCGAAAAGAAATAAGACCCGCCGACTATTATGTTAGACGTATGATTCAGCGCTCCTTTTTATATTATATGATACAAAAACAAGAATATCTTTCAGTAAATACAGTGCATGAGATTGTGAAATAGGGAGACCCCACCATGACACTGTGCAAATAATGTGCAAGAGCAACTTTCTAAGTGCCTACAAATTAACTTCATTTGGAGAGAACACATACAATAACATGTTCATTTTTTTTTTCCTTTTATCTTTTGTTTCTTTTTAGTTGTTTTTTGTCTTTTCTGTACATATATTGATGCACAAAAATATTTATGCATGTTCTTAGCCATGAGAAGACATAATAAGACTAAGATTTCAGAGGAAAAAAATGAAAATAAGATTCTTCTTTTGTAAAAAAAAAAACAAATGCAGAAATGAATAAGTGGGTTAATCAACGGAGACATCAATGATGGATTATTTCTTAATTGATAATTAAAATAAGTTTATAATAGATAGATCAAATTGATGTTTTGATTTTTTTTCGATCATATAATAATAATAATAATAATAGTCAATTTAATTAAATTGACAATAATTTGAAATACTAAAATAATTTAAATTAGATGAGTTTAGAAGTGATCTAGCTTATAAGATCAATAATGCAAAAAAAAAACATTGAACAAAAAGTGTTATCAACTCTCCATACGCGAAGTTTTGCAGCGTATGCACTAATAGAGATAATGCGACTCCGTATTCAATCGCTCATCCTCCTCGTAAGTCACGGTTTCAAGGAAACTATTAAAGATTGCATTTCACCTATAGCTAGTATATGATTGAATTTAGAGAATATTTGATCTTAATCTCAATAATATATATTCATTCTTCTCTACATTATTACACAATTCATATTTATTCCATTGTATGTATATATAGTGCTTGATCAAAGAATGGATCAATCCAAAAAATTAACACCATTTATTTTCTATTTTAAATTGCTTGACATCAAGCAAGCTTTGTTAATTCAATGCATTATTTAGAAATGTTAATTCAATTCAATGACCCATTATGCTCTACCTATAACTCCTCCATTTAGTTATAAACTATTATGAATAATCATGACCGTATAATGATCAGAAATTAAATATTGAGTCATAATATTTTATAATTACAACAATCAAATAAGTGGAGAATAGACAATAGGATAATATGCATTTGTTTCACATGTACATTCTTATATCCTCCTCTAGCCTGTAAATTTTTTTTATTGATTTAATAAAAAAAAATCAAAGTGAATTTGTTCCTATTTACTTCAAAAATAAGAATTAGTAGCGGAATAATATGCTATTCTAATTGGTTAGTAATGCCAAATATAAAATAATAATATGAAATAGTGCTACGAATAGATTAGTTCATGTTTATTTGTTCATTTTGATTGAGCACTGAAAGATAACTCATTGTTCTCGAATAATATTTTCATTTTTTCGAATAATTTAAAAATAACGCTCTTTTTTTTTCACTCTTTCAACATCACTATTCTATTTTTACTATTCTAATGATATTATTTTAATACTATTTCTTATTTTGTCAAATAAACCCTAAAAATCTTCCTTCAATATTTGATTATTTATTTTCCTTATATATCCATCACATCCCTGTGTAACAACCCAAAAATAATTAAGTTTCTGTCTAATGATTATTTTTTGTGACACAAACGAGAAAGATTAATATAATAATATTATGGTTTGGTGCTAATAGAAGTGTACACGTAGAGCATTTTGAGGGAGAAACTTTTTTAATAAAAGTCAACAACATATACATAATTTTTTTTATATTGTAATGTTAATTTCAATTATGGAATTTTTTTTTACTAATAAAAAAAATATAATGAACGATTTAAAATAAAAATAGTTGAGGGTTGACAAAGGCGGAGTATAATTTCATAATTATTTTAAAATTTATGTACATTTTTATATATTTTTTTAAAGATATAAAAATAAAAAGATATAAAAATAAAAAAATTTGAAAATATTTTGGATCAGGGTGGGGCCCAGCCCTGACTACACGTGGCTCCGTCACCGAGGGGAATTCACATCCCTTGCAGTACTTCATCATGAGAAGTAACTGTTCCAAAAAATCTATCCCCTCCAAAACATTATGTACGAATCTCAACGCTGTCTATTACAATACACACGTGTTTTTTTCTGCTCATTTCAGAGAATATGAACTCCCGTTTAGGATCGACGTAGTTTTGAATAAGAGTTTACAATAACAAATGGAATCCAATACTTCAATTGATGTCAAACTCAACAAGTATATATGTGCCACCCTATAATACACCAATCAATTTTATTAATTTTTGTTAAAATTTTCAACTCGATTCATAACAATCAATTGCAACAATTTATATGTCAGTCGAAATTTCAATATTTTCGATTTGAGTAGGATCAGATCGACCTGACATTTTCAGAGAAAGTTAATAAAAAAAAATCTAATTTATACCCAATCAAATAAAATCTAAATCTATAAACTTTCAAGTTTGGGTCGGACAAATCATTCAATTCTGCCAAATAAATTATATAAACCAAACTGTAAAAAAAAAAAGAAATTATGACAAAACTCCTAATTAAACCACGATAATATGACATCAATCAAATACCATTTTTCTATTCTATGCACCATAATTATTTTATTTATTCATTTTTTTTGTTCCTCTCAGCAAGTTGACTCGCTGGCCCCAGCCATTAACTTGAATTTATATCCTCTGAAATAAACAACTACTTTAGAGAATAAAATGAACAAAAATAATAATATAATTATTATAATAAATATTATAATAGATGACATCGAGATTCCTATGAAAAATTATAAAGAAGTTTTTATCTAATATATATGAAATACTACGGAAAATCTGAATTCCATCAACTTGGCCACATTTATTGGCACAATTAAGTCCATTCCTGGTTGGTTACAGCTCTAAACCAACCGTACACCCGGTGCATCCACAAAAATCACATCCCCAGATCCCCTCCAACGGGACCCACCGATCCAGTTTAACTAATTTAAGGTACCTAACTAACCCAGAAACCCATACTGTAGCCACACCCCACAGCTAATTTAACGTGGTGCGTGCCACTCGCACCACCTTTCATTTCTCTCTCGCCTCTCCGACCTCCACGCAGCCTAAAGAAAAATAATAAAACCCTGTTTGGTGTTTGTTTGTTTGTTTGTTTGTTTGTTTGTTTGCTCACGTTCTCCGACTATTATAAGGTAAAATATATTGAGGCAAGGTGAAGTGAGCATGTTTTTTCTTTGATAATAAGTTCTCTCTTGCATCTTGATCCACTACTCTTCGGTACAGTAATTTTAATTTGACTCGTCGTAATTAGAATTAGCATCGTTACTAGCTTTTCGTATTCCCATTTTACCCTCAAAGTTAGGGTCTATTGAAGTAATAAACGGAGGCCCATTCTCGTCATTTCCGCACCTCGTTTCTCTTTAAAAGGTCACGTGCTTCCCTTCCATCATTTCCCATTCCATTGGATTGACCCCTGCACTGCCGCAGAGGGAGGGAGGGAGGGAGGGAGAGAGAGAGAGAGAGAGAGAGCGAAGCTTCTAGAAAATCTCAGATCGCGAGATCGATCTCTAATCGAACCCGATTCGAATCGAGAGAGAGAGAGACGATGAAGAGTGGCACCGAGGAGAGAGATCAGCTGACGAAGAAGCTGTTGGAGGAGGAGAACGGAGCTGATGAGGTGCCATTGCTGAAGTCGAAGGAGGTAGTAGGTAGAAGCGAGGAGGAGGAGGAAGAAGGGGAGACGCTGAGTCTGGGGAGGAAGATCCTAGAAGAGAACAAGAAGCTGTGGATCGTGGCGGGTCCCTCCATCTTCACTCGTTTCTCGACATTCGGCGTGACTGTGATCAGCCAGGCATTCATCGGCCACATCGGATCCACTGAGCTCGCCGCCTATGCGCTCGTCTCCACTGTGCTCATGCGCTTCGCCAATGGCATCCTGGTACATGCTTTTTCTTCCTTTCATGAGAGCTTGAATTTCATGAATCATGATTTCAATTGCTTGAGTGCGGTACGCTGCTAGGCAATGGTACAAGAGAACTTTTTTAATATCACTCAATTCTCTCCAGTTAGATTATATATATATCTGACGAGTGCGGTCCGGTTTGCAAAAAGTTGGCACCCAGCCAGATTGAAACAGTAGAAGCTAGAACGCTAACGATTTCAAGTAATAATATCTGCCTTTTGCGCTGGATTTCGTTATGTTATATAGTCTCTTGGTTTAGCATGGAGTTGACGAATAGAGTACGCCATTGTTGCTCCTTCAAAAAGGAAAAAGTGCTTCGAAGAAAAGAAAATAAAAATTTATTATAAATTATTGTGGTGACAATTCTTTGTACGGTCGTTCTCCTTCTCCTTCGGGTAATTTAATATAGATAAAAATTACTACAGTTAAAGAACAAATAAAACTTAAAAAGATTTAGAAAGGTAATTTGTCTTTATCTTCAGACTTGAAGTTCGTCTTTTTGTTTCTGTAGCATTCCCTATGGATCAACTATTCAACCTGTGTGGCTACGTGGCAATAGTGCCATGAAATTCAGGTCGGCCATTATAATTTTCTGACTGTTTATAAATAAAATTACAAATTAATTATTAATAAAAAATTTATAAATTAAAATCTGAAGCATTGTAATGAGAACGACCTTACAAAGAGAGAAATATCTGAGGATAAATATTTTTTTACTTATATATATTTTTCAAAATTTCAGAAAAAGTTTTCTTCTTTTTTGGTCGAACCATGTTTTAATTTCAGCAACCAGTTGAACTCCTTGTGCATGTGATTAATTACTCACGCTTTATCTCAACTTTACTGTTTTGGTTAAGGAGAAAGAAATATATTAATTTTCTGAGGACTTAGGAGCATATTCAGTAAATTTGCAAATTTCCATCATTTTAACTCCAGTCACCAGGCGCTTGATCCGATGTCTCATTAAATACCACAATTATCAAAAAGTATTAAATATTTGTTACAGTTGTCATTTGTGAATGAACAGAGATAAAGGGTTCCATTTTGTGGTGCTTGTGACCTACTGTGACTTAAAATTACATCTTCTTTAGACTTTTACCTTCGGGATACTGAAAAAGATTATATTATTCTACGAGTATCGATGATTTCTCTTCTCGTTTTAAAAATTCGAGTTGAGTTCGGATCGCTTTTAGGTTCAAATAGGTACTCTGTTCAGTTTATTTCTAATTCGGTGTTTACATTTCTATTTTGTTGGGTTTTAGATCAAACAAGCTATTTCGGATATCAAACCTTTCGGTATCATTTTCCAAAGATATCCATCCTTCTTTAGGAAATTTAGTGGGTGCCGAGGAACTTTTAGATGTGTATCATTTATATTTTTTCGAATAGAAAAATATATAGTTAAATTATTTCAATTCAGATTGTTGCGTTGAAATGAATAAACTGGATAAATTAGATTTTTAATTTAGATGATATTTTTAGATAAATCTAATTTATTCATTTTAATTTAACGATTCAGATTAAAATAATAAGATCTTATGTTTTTTTTTTTCATTTGAATGGGTGATTCTTTTTTTTTCATTTTAAAAAAAATGGTCCTATATTTTCAAGTCAATTTGGATCTTTTATTCAAAATTTTTTTTATGATTTCTTTTTGCATAGAAAGTAAGTTCAATTTTTTCTATGATTTCTCTTGCATAAAAGTAGTTTGCTGAAAGGATTCTTTCACGTGGGCGGCTTATTGATTTGACGTAAACAAACTAAATTTACTATTTTCGAAAATGTGTACATGGAGTGAGATAAACAATTTAGATCGTTAATTCTGACGCATGTGAGCGGTACGAACTGATAACATTGGCTTGTTCTAGTACAAATATTAGTGAACCGTAATATCTTCTATTATCAAATTATCAGCTATGATTTCTTCCCAAATCACTGGTTAATATTATATTCTTTATCATACAAGTACGATATACAGATCCACTGACGCTGAAGTCTGGACTCCGGAATCTCAGCCGAATAAATTGAATAAACATTCGTACATATCTTACTTTCCTATTGAACATAAATATAATAAGGACAATAGTTTGCTCTGTGGGGGGCATAATTTAATAATTTCATTCCTAATAGGCGAATGTGTCTACCAAACTCACCAAGATTCGTGTTGAACTGGTGCACCTGACCTGTCAACTTTGTGCAAAAGATTAAATGTGAGTTATCAACTTTGCACAAACTTGAGAAGTAGGAATTTTATTCAAGTTTGTACTTGATTTACATTTATTTTACGAAAACAAAAAGAGACATGACGCACTTAGATTGGCTGACTACCAATGACAATGTCACCGATACAATCATCAGTTTACCATAAATAACATCAAATTTTCACTCATCTGTCAAATATTTTTCATTTGAATCTTAGACCTCTGCACATATATAACATATTTATTACATTGTGAAAAAATGATTTAACCAGTGTTAGTACAATTTCCAGCGTACTGTATGTTGTATATATGATAATAATATATATTGCTCTGGCTTCTTCTCTCTCCTGTATGTTTCTGTAGGATATTCTGGATTCCTTCCATGTTCTCTCTGATGCTCCTCATTATTAGCGCGCTTGTATTTTTGCGTGATTCCTTCCTCCTCCAGCGGAAAATTTCCGACCTCCCATATCATTTGCCCTATATTACCCGTATCAATATATGCTGAGCTACTTGTAATAATGGTCCCAGCGATGCAAATGGATCGGATATTATCTGTTCCGTATTTGATCCATATCCACAAAATTAAATATGGATATTATCCGATTACCTATATGGATATATATACGAATATAGTTTTGAATTTATAAAGTATATATTTAATATTTGTATTTAATTATTTATATCTGTATTTTTTTGAAAATGTGGATATCCGATTAACAAAATATGTATTTTCTAATTTAATATTTGTTATGAAAATAATTATGTTTTCATATATATATATATATATATATATATATATAATATAATTTTTAATTTTTATAATATTTATTTTTATTTATAAATGATAGCATTGAAAAAGTACTTTCTAATAAATTCAAAGTAATTTATAGAATTTAAATCCACATTTATATCTAAATTATATTTGTATTTGTATTCGATCCGTTTACATCTAACCTCAGTGACCTGACAGTACAGAGGAATAACAAACGCTGACAAGTGGGGCCGACTAATCAGGACAAAGAGGCGGCCCCCCCTCCCGCCGATCGGTGGGGACCACTCGGACCTGCTTCCCATCACCGATCGTGAAACAGTTAGCGTGGGACCAACACCAGCTCTATAAAATATGGCCACGTTCCTACTTCCCAGTAGTAGTAGCAGGCACGTGAGAATTAAAAGCCCTTGCCTTTAGTAGCTTTGGGTTTTGGACGGACCCGTTTTTCTTCTCTCTTCCTTCCTGTCTCTGTATTTTCCCTTCACGAGTCCTGGTCTGGGTTTTTAGTAGCTTTTCATCAGAGCCTCTCACGTTATCTGAACCCACTCGTCTGGTCTCATACAGTGGAGTGATCCTCTCCGTTACTATGTGAAGATGGAGGCGTCCATTTTTTCCCCTCTTTCGCTACTACTACATGTGACAACTGACAACTGACAACTGACAAGTGACGACCTTTTATTCATTATTTGATATGGAAAATAAAGTTTGCTTTCCATTTTTTGAAGATGGAGGCTTAGCATGTTGGCTTCCAAACATGACACTTAATTTTTAATTGCCTTCGACTACAGATTTCGCTTATTTTTTTATATTTTTTATCCTTTTTTTTTCTATTTTCATTTTCTTGGGCTCTCTGATCTCATCCCTCAGTGTCAGTGAAGCTAGCATAGGAACATGCACTGTTTACACCAACCACGCCATGATCCAATCTAATAAAATAAAAGTAACATACACCTACCGCGTGAAGTTATCAATTCTAGTCAATTAATTGGTCAGCTATGCTACGTTAATTATCTTTTCTGAGAAGATTGTATGGTGCATTTATATACCCAAATTTTGATTGGATGAGAATTATTTTACTTTTTATTAAAGATTTATGACTCGAGTTGCATAAGAAGTCAACAATAGTTCCTCTCTTGTTGAATCAGAACCAAAAGGAAAAGAGGAAATGGGACCAAAATTTTCCTTCTCCATGTGCTGTTTCTTTTTTATTTTTATTTCCATTGAGTTGAATTCTATTTTTCTTCAAAGGAGAAGAATAAGATCTCGTGGAGGCAGGCTAAACATGCAGACTATACTGATTGGGATATCAATATAATTAAATGAAAGCAAAGAAAATGAAATTTGAAACTGGAAAGTTTTAACAGTAAAAGGTTGAAGTTCCTTTTGGTTTGCTCATAAAGAGAATAATCTAACACTGTTAGAAAAAAAGATCATAGTTCTTTTTCTGTAATTTTCCCAAGGTGGTTAAATCAATTTCTCTTAATATGTAGTGTTGTTTAATTGATAGAAATTTGATGTAGGAGACTAAGGTATTATCTGAAGTGAATAAAATTAGGGAATATAATTCTTTTAAGACATGAATAGTTTCTCTCTGATGTCATAATTAAACAAACATATTATTTAGTCAAAAGGCTAAAAGGACTTTGTTAGTATTTTAAAGCAAATCACTCATTACATAAGTTTTCAAAATTAATTGATTAATATAAATATATAGATGGTCATGTAATAATACTGCATGACCCCTTTTATTTAACACGCCTATCTTTAAAACCGCATGACTTTTGTAATCCACTAAAATTATCTTAATATAATTATGTTGGCACTAGGAAAAAGACTTCATCTTCTTAAAACAAATATTTCATGGCCTGCCTTTACAACTGTGGCGCTTCTTGTTTATTATGATTTTTGAACTATTGAGGAGGACAATTATCAGGGGATGTCTTTTGTTTATGTATGTCCTTATTAAGTGCATTTTTTTAAGTAAAAGTTCGTTGAATATGATTTTGATTAGTTAGGTATCGCTTGTACCATAACCCAAATTACTAGTAAAGTATTGCTAGCCTCTTATTCCATAACTTGGCTTTAGTAAGATAATAAGTGCAACCGGTGGTTATTTGAAGCTTATACTTTAGACTGCATTCCTAGTCCAACATAAGTTGCACAAATTTTGAAGTAAACAAATTGCTCACATTGAACCTGGCCCAAAAGTTGGTGCATGTCATTTTCAGATTTTCTTGATTTCCATTTTTGGGTCTTTTCTAGTTCTTTTCATTTCTTTTTTGAAGAAAACGACTTCAACATCATTTTCAGTTGTATTTGTTCCCATCTTTGCTTCTGTTTAGCAAGTTGAGCATTAATTTTCTTCTTATTTCTAGGCTGTTTGCAGTGTCATAGTGGTTTATGGGGGCGGCTTTGCTGATGTGGAAAGTTTGCTAATTAATTGCTCTTTGTAGTTGAGATGTTGCCTTTTGTACATTAGTGTTATGAAATTACTACATGAACCTTTGTGAAAGTTAATCCATTTGGTAGCATTCTTTTTAACACTTAAGTAACAATTACATTAAATAGCTAACTAAATAAATTAATAAACTGAAATAAAAGAATATTTAATTCAAAAAATTTAGGGAAAGACAAGAAAGGAAAATTATCAATCTTCTGCCCAAAAACTTTGCTAGTCCCAAAATCTGATGGATAAAAAGTTTGATAGAAACTATGTTACCCCTGGTGTTCTCTTTAATATACTAAAACATCTTATGAGGATGAAATGACTTTTGGTAAGTATTTATGGAAAATAGTTTACATGATTATTACTTGGTAATGATCATGATGTCTAGAAAGTATTCACGAGTCAAATGTGTTGGTATTGGTTATATAACTATATAATGTGCCCTTTTGCATGTCTTTTGTTTCATTGAAAGTTTGAAACAGTTCTACATTCATTTACATGGAACCTCCTATTTATTCATCTTTAGTTTCTTAGGAAATTTTGTTAGTATTTCTCCATTTTCATATCAGTTCGTTAAATCTACCATAGAGCATTTAGCTTAACTTTTTTTTGTGCTTTGCAAAATTCCATGGTAAATGTATTCTTCACCTAACTAAACAGCTTCTAACAATTTATTTTTTTCACCTTCCAGCTGGGAATGGCGAGTGCACTGGAGACCTTGTGTGGCCAATCGTATGGTGCGAAGCAATACCACATGCTCGGTATCTATCTCCAGCGCTCCTGGATCATCCTTACAGTAACTGCTATATGCCTCCTCCCTATCTACATTTTTGCAGGCCCACTACTCAGACTTCTTGGCCAGGATGCTGAGATCGCTAAAATGGCTGGTGTCATCTCCATTTGGTTTATCCCCGTCGTGTTCTCTTACGTTTACACCTTCACTCTTCAAATGTACCTCCAGGCACAAAGTAGAAACATTATCATAACCTATCTTGCCATGTTGAATCTGGGGTTGCATTTGTTTCTTTCATGGTTCATGACAATTAAGCTCAACTTGGGAGTGGCGGGGGTTATGGGGTCGATGATTCTGGCCATGTGGGTCCCAGTTTTAGGACAGCTTGCATTTGTGTTTTGTGGTGGGTGCCCCGAGACATGGAACGGGTTTTCTTGGAAAGCATTCTCTGATCTCGCGGCAATTGTGAAGCTTTCAATTTCTTCTGGTGTGATGCTCTGGTACTGTGTTTACTTCCTCACTATAAGTTTGAAATAACTGCTGCCATCTACTCAAGGAAAAAAAAAAACCACCAATTATACCAATTGGTTGGTTAACATCATTGCCTAATTTGTAAAATCATCATCTTAAACACAGAAGTTTGTACAGAAATAGAATAGAATTTTCTTTCAATAGGTGGAGAGAGAATGTGGATGCTGATAAATTGGTTGGTTCTGGATTTCTCCTTGTAGTTTGGAGCTCTGGTACAACACCATTTTGGTTCTTCTCACTGGCTACATGAAGAATGCTGAGGTCGCGATAGATGCTCTTTCAATCTGGTATAAATATATTTGATTCTGATGCACTATAATCAAAGAAATGTTCTTCTAATTTTAAGGATTAATATTTCATCTGAATTGCATTTGTATGCTTTTTTGTGATGTAGTCTGAACATTAATGGGTGGGAGATGATGATATCTGTTGGCTTCTTGGCAGCTGCTGGGTACCTTTTTACTCCTTTGCTTGTTTACCATCTAGAAGTAAATTTGGCGTGCTATCTCATACTTAACATCCATCGTTTTTCTGATTATAGGGTGCGTGTGGCAAATGAACTCGGTGCAGGGAGTGCAAGGAAGGCAAAATTCGCTATTAAAAATGTCGTGCTTATTTCCTTCATAATCGGGTCTACTCTTTTTGTATTTTTCTTGCTATTTAGAGGGAAGCTTGCTTATGTATTCACGGAGGATAGCAATGTGGCAAAGGCTGTTTCACATCTCTCGCCCCTCCTTGCCTTCTCAATTTTGCTCAATAGCGTGCAACCTGTGCTGTCAGGTTTGTGTTACTGAAGCGATAGCAAACTTTTTTCTTACTAGAATAATATGTTCGGTGTATTTGCAGACAAAGAAAGGAGAGAGATAAGAACAACATTAATATCTTGCATCTGCAATATTTTGCAACATATTTTCCTAGTTTTCAGTTGACTTGAGACTGTTAGGTCACTATGAGGATAGACAATTTACTCTTAGTATTTTAATATCAAATTGAACCAAATCATACCAGGTGGACTTATATGATTGTTCTGTAAAAGGGCTTTTTCTTGATAGGCAGGGATAGGAAATACAGGATGCCATTTACTAATGAAGTAAAAGATATATGTATTTGCACACTACAATCGAGTAATGCTACGTAATTTGGAAAAAAAATAATAAAGATATCCAAAAAGAATAGAAACATACCATTGAACTCATTAAATTGACATTAATTGGAGCACAAACTAAATTTGAAGAACACAGGTTTCCAGTTATCAATTGGTCTAGAGATTTCATCAAATAACCGTTTGACTTGTGGCAGAGGTATTATTCTAAATTTCTGTGATTTTTTGCACTTTAGGAGTTGCTGTTGGTGCTGGATGGCAGAGTGTGGTGGCATATGTCAACATAACATGCTATTACTTAGTCGGCATTCCCCTTGGAGCACTCCTTGGTTATGGATTCAAATATCATGTCGAAGTAAGTTATTTCGTCCAAATAAAAGGCCATGTATTGGACTTTTGATTCTTCTTTTCATTTCCTTGACTATTTGGGTCGAGGACCCATTAACTGGATACTAGTATTTGTTTGTAGACTTACAGTTGCAACATTTCATAATTTGTCCATACAGTATCTTGGTCCTTGAATTTCAAAAATCCCATTTCCTCCTTATTGTATTGTATTATATGGTACTTGTGCGGTTGTGCCAACTATTATTCTCTGTATAAATTGGACTAACCTCAGAGTCAACTCTTAACTTGAAATTAGTTATTTATGGTAATATATCTCTCAATCATAAATGAAACATTCAACATCAAAACCAATGGGATCTCCGTCCATGTTTTAAGGAAAAGATAGTGCAGGTATCATTCTTTAGGGACCAAATTGAGAACTCAGAGAGTTTGAGACCCAAAACAGAAATTGGACAATTGTTAAAGAGTAGCTTTAAGCTGAAAAGAACATAGTTTACAGTGACATTAACCCTAATCATAAGCTTCTACCATTTTTTTTTAACATAGTTATTGAATTTTCTTGGAAATGGTATTTTAAGACCATATTCTTATGCAATCTTCTTTCATGCTTGCAGGGTATTTGGGTAGGCATGTTACTTGGAACCCTTGTTCAAACTATTGTGCTATTAATAATAACTTCACGAACAGACTGGAATAAACAGGTACAGGACAATTTTTCTTTTTAGGAATGCTCAATATATTGCAAGAGCTGGGAGAATATAATAACTAAAACTTAAAATTTGTCCAACATAATACTGACTGTTGTCACTTTTGCATTAGTATGGCCCTATTGGTATACTGTGGTACTAACATGGCTTCATCAGTGTTGTACCATAAGTGGGATAATTTTACACTTTTGAGCTGAAAAGCACTCGAGATGAGAATGTAGATCAGTACCTTGATCCCAAACTGGTTATATTGTGATTCGAGTTTAGAACACTAATTTTACTTGATATTACTAGGGGGGAATTACTTGAAAAGTTAGCACACTTCTTCCTCTTCTTATTTTCTTAAAGAAAAAGAAAACAGCATAGTTGATGTTGAATTTTTGTGGTGATCAACAGGTCACTATTGCTAAGGACCGGTTAAATAAGTGGTACATGGAGCAAGAAAGGCGATTAAACGGCTCTTCTGACGAGTCTAATGGTGGTACCCCTTGAATATCACAGAAAATCAAGGCAGAGAGGATGACTAGTTTCACAACAGAATATTCATCCCGACAAAAAGCCTCGGAAGCAGAGACATCTCCTGCTTTTTTTGTTTGGTGAAAATAGGTGATGGCTTTATTTAGAGAGATCTTCTGCTTTGTTCTTTGGTGAAATTGGTGATGGGTATAATATTTTCAGGTGTAGAAAGTGTAGTGAGCTCCTTTTTGTTAAATGAGTGGGATGTGAATTGAAGTTGGTTAAAAAAAGAAAGAAATAGTGACGAGCCTGAAGAACTGTTGTGATGTAGAATAGTAAAAATATAATGTGTCGTTACATATTTCTTTGTTTCCATTTTTTTTAAATAATTTAAATATCGCAGAGGTGAAGCAAAAATAATTAAGTTGCTAAGTTTTGCTCCTAGCTACCTCAAATGCAAAACTATGAACAAACGACTTATTCAGATTCATGAATTTGATAGTAAAAATATAAATACACGTCTAGAGGCAAAGATGGACCCTCCCTCAGAAAGTCATGGTAAATCATATTTATCATATACAATTAACAATCATCACTCAAGTACGAGTTCAGTATGAATTCATACTCCCCCCCCCCCCCCCTCTTATATATATATATATATTTTTTTTTTTTTGAAAAGCACCTTCCCTCTCTTATAATTGTGACTAAAATACGAAATATGCAAAGTACATAATACATTGATCACACATTCACATTATCAAAAAATAAAGTTATGTAATTTTTTTTCTTTTTCTTTTTTTGCTGGTGGCCCGTAGGCAACAATAAAGTTATGTAATGCATCTATTTTCAGAAAATTAATTTTCTGTAAATCCATAATTCCAGTAATAAAAACAAAAAATAATGAAAAAGATAGAACTGTCTTTCATAAATCTGGAAATAATAAAGCACATTCTTACATCCTTCTATTATCAATGCATGACACTGAGCACTCTAATCACTAGTGCCTCAACAGCATCAGTTCTTACAAAAATTTCTATTCTGACTGCAATAAAAGAGGGGGGCCCATCTCTATTTGAAACCCTTGTATCTGCTGAGTTGCAATTACTTACTGATTTCTCTTGCTTTATTCATACATCCCTGTGGATTCAAAGAGTTCGAGGCAAGAAAGACAAGGATTAAAAAATCCATTAATCCTAGACCTCAAATGAATTGTGAATACCTTCAGAACAGGTATATATTCAACGGGGAAGAAAAAGGATTACATGGAGAGAAATTGAACCCAACCCTAAATCAGAAAACCTACATATAATTCTGTCAGATAAATGCATGAAAGCGAAGGCATATGTCAGTTTAGGCCCAAGGGGGATGGTCATCTTGTCTAGTGCGTGGTGGTTCAGGTTTCCAGATAGGTTTCTCATCCCAATACATGTCATAGTAAATGTGACCTGGGTCCCGCAACATTACGCAACACCATATCCCCACATATCTCTGTACTCTATTCCTAAATTTGGCCTCCATTTCCTGCATTATGAATAGAAGCTAAGAGTATATTCGAAACATGTATTATTTCACAATGAACTTTGAAAGGAACATATTCCAGTCAAAAGGTAAAAAGCATAATTTTTACCCTGAGAAATGAGAAGTCTCACAAAGATCCTTGAAAGAAATACAGTATGACATTAAACCCCAGAAAACAATAGAATTATTTCTACACTCATATACTTCAGATAGATACCTTAACAACCGCTCTTCGTTCTTTATCTCAATATGGAGTAAGAAAAGTAGGGGTAGTTCGAGATTTAAAAAAATAGAGACAAATATGTGATATTTTCTATGACAAAAATGAGAATTTCAGGTACTATGATTCTCTCACAACTTTTCAGGAAAAAGGAAATTTCAGATACTCTCAGTTCAGAAAAGAATATATTGGAGCACAGTAAGGAGCACATGGAATTGCTCCAAAAAGGAATTGGCAGGTTACCTTGTCTGAAAAACCTTGAAATACATCAAGCATCGATGAAAACTGTACAACCTTGAAATCCTTGTAGGAGGAGAAAGCTTGCACAAGCTACAATACATTAATAACAGTGTTAAAGGTCTTTCATTCAGTTCAGTTTCTGACGGAGTTGAACTGAGCCAAATCAGTTTCAGTAATAACAGTTCTTTTGTATTTCCAATACAGACTGGTATATTTTGGTTATGGGTTCAGTTTTGACAACTGAACCATATAAGAAGGATCAACCAAGTAAGGCAAGACTTAATCAATTATTACATTATAACATGTGCAAAAATACACGTCAAAATGATTTACTAAGTAATATCTAATTGTTAAATAATTGAATTATCACTACTGCTGGATGTATGCAACACAGAAATTAAGAAATAGACATATTTGGTTAAACTAAACAAAAATAAACTCTTATTTAATTCTGTCCAGAGCTTTTTTGTCAAAAGGGTTTCTGCTAGTTGCAAATAGTGTTGCACAAGTGAGTATGAACAGGATTAAAGACTAGGTACCTCATGTTGGGTGCTGTTCTTGGGAAGATGAAGAAAACCTCGTTGATCTGTCATAGTAATATTGGACGGCTTGCAACTGGATGAATTTCTGTCACACGTGTCTACCTCTAGTACTGATTCCTTTACCTGGGAACACATGAAAAGAAAATTATACAAATATCTCAAAATATTGCATCTTTTAGTCCCTGAGGATACAATTTTTGTTTACATTGCTTTACATGTCAAGTTATAACATTTTGATCCCACCATCATGTTACTCAAAAGATCGGATTCAAAAAGTCTAGTTGGTATTAGCATTAAAGGAGTCATTTTGGCAGAGGGCTGTTAACCATTCCCAGAGCATAAGGCTCACTCACGCACTCCCAGCATGCCAAGTCAAAAATATTTTAAGTGAAGTATTTTAAGTCAAAAATGACTCATCATGTGTCAGTGCTAACAGGGGGTTCCCCTCCATTTTCTGAATTAAAGGTATATCATTGACAAGAATAGTGCAGAATTGAATGTTTGGAAAACCAAAAAGGAACTACAATTTTCATTTAAAGATCCTCATGTGTTATCTGATGAGTACTTTCTCTGGAAGTGGATTCACTCTTTTCAAAAGTCTTCAGCATTTCAGCTGGGGAAAAAAAGTACAAGAAAAAAAAAGGCAATATTTCTTTTCATTGTTTTCTCCGAACAAAATAAGAGATCCTGCTCATGAAAAAGGGGAGTATACTTCCAAAAGAAATCACAAGGACTTCCCTTGAACCAATTACATGTAGTGCTGATTTCTCAATAATACCAAAAAATAAAATATCCAGTTAATATTGTTGTAATTAGACAGCAACAGGGAACTTACATGTTTTGGCAAGGAAGGATTTTGAAGGAAAGAGTATTCTCGGAATTCAATCTGTGGACCAAACTCATTCTCAGGAAGGTCCTTGAGCATCACATTGATCTGTGCATGCATTTCTTTAAGTAAAGCAATTCTAGAATGGATTGCAGTATACACTTTTACAAAGTATCTGGTACTCTATTTTAATTTGAGTAGTTGCATGAATTATCCTAGCATCGTTAGTTTCTTTTTGGTCCATAAAGTTTTAAGGTTCCTCTTAGGGCTCTGAACATTCTAAGTTTGTAGCATGTGGTCTTACAGTATCTGTAGTAAAAAAGAAACAAAAAGGAAAAAAAAAACATATTTTTTTTACTAAGTTTGTATCCTAGCATCATTACTTCTTAAAGCATGTGGTTTCGCATATTTAATAATTTCTTTTGATCCCATTCTTGGTCTGATGCTTCTAAATTCTTGTTGTCTCCCACAAATGGACAGAAAAACAGCATCTTTCGTGTAAAAATAACAGGATGGCAAATTTCTCAAAAAAACTCACTTTTACATCCAATGGAATTTTCATTCGAGTATTATTTGTCCATGTAAAATTTTGGTATTTTCTGAAAAAGAAAAACAAAAAAGGTCCAGGGTTTTCTTTTATTTTTTTTGCAAATATTCAGAGGCTGTTCTGAACAAAACACCCTGTAATAACCAAGAGAATGAAGGGAGTGCTTAGCAAAAGAACCTCGAAAACATGATCCATAGGGCATAGAAAAGGCTGACGGGTCAAGGTGCCTTCCATAATACCCGGGTGACCAAACCACATCCGATCCAGTCTACACCATATAGCCGGCATCACCTAATCACTCAGTTCAACATTCTTTAGCAATTTGTAAGTTGCAATCATGAGATAGATAAATGAAATGAATTGTTATGTCAACTTACAAGGGTACGTTTCAACAAAGAAGCAACAGCCAGCGCAGTCCGTATTTGTTTCAGCTGCAATATAAACACCAAATTCACTAGCCATATAATAAACTCATCTGTGTCTTCAAGTTGGATATTTACTTCAGGTCATATGGCAGGTTAAAGAAAACTCCTGGATTGAAAATGATTTACCTGGTAATTGACTAAGGCAAAATGAGAGTCAACACTATGGGCACCATCTAGCAACAAACTCTTCGGTATCCTTGGTCTAAATGACATATAGCCTCCTGTCAATTCAAACAAGCATATTAAATATCAATATTCCCAAACATACACGACGACGATAGAGAGAGAGAGAGAGAGAGAGACCTGGAGTATCATAATAGGAAGGGGGGTCAAAGAAATGCATGGCTTCACGCAACCTATGCCTCTTTCCTTCGGTACCGGCATACTGAAAAGTTGTATGGACAGCATATGGCTCTAACCATAGTTGCTTGTACATAGCCTGCACAGTTGTCCTTATAAGTCAAATTAGTTCATAAGTGAACACTATCTTTTTACTCACCAACAATTGATGAACAATGATATTTGACTGGTGTACTCAACTGTGAGATCTGGGATAGATTATGATGCTGTTAAGAGTTGACAACAGGTGGAATCAGATCTGATTATTATTTTGTTTATTTGAAAAAACATTCATTCAGATTTGATCCACCATTGGTCAGGGAATACTGACTCAGACACGAACTGCCTATCTGGTTAAGAAATGCAGACCAATAGCCAAGTTAAGCCAGTTCCAACAAAACAGTCAATTGTGCTAAATTTGTTGGATCTTTTTATATTTTGGTTTCTATTTTTCTCGTATTTATCTTAATAGAAGCTAACTGGAAGTTCAGTCTTTCTTATGTTCACCAAAATAGAAAAAAAAAATTGAAATTAAGCACTGAAAAACCAGGTTGGACGCGGGGACCAGTTAAACCACTGTAGACATTATTATGTCATGTTAACCAGCAAGGTTGAATTAACAATTAACGGGCATAGCAAGAGGTAACAACTAGTACCTGGACAAAGTATGTATGGCCGCTACAAAATATACTAGCAGGTAGAATTCCCAATTTGAGGGTCCCATCATATGCATACACAAGGCCACCATTAGATGTGGATGCATCTTGTACTGATGGCCCCAATACCTTATGCACCAGGTCATTAAACCCATTTTGGTCCCAGATCGTCTCATCTGATACAAGAAGCTCTTTCCATTCTTTTGCTAGCTGTTTAGCTGCCTCAGTAGGTCTCCAGTGGAATATGCCAATGTTGTATGCACCAGTTACTGTTGCACGTATTAGGAAAGAGCTTCAAAAAAATTTTGAAAGTACAACTTGAAATTATGGCAAAGTCTCCAATGATTTACCCACCCGTTACCTTCTTGCCAGACATCTAGGCTGTCGTCAGTGACGGTGGGGATCACTTGGTCGCTTGATGTCAGTATATCTGCATCAGGATATCTTGCCATGTACGGTAGTGGATTCTGTTTCAGTAATTGTGAATATTTTTTTGCATAAGTACTTATCTTTGTAAGATACAATTAAGCAAATAAATGAAGCAATAGTTGATGACATAAATTGAGTTAATTATCACCCATTCTCTTCCCAGGGCATGCCAATTCAAGGGTAGAGGAGGGGACAGGAGGATAGCGGAGGTGTAACTTGCTCCACAATTCAAATTTTTCAAGGGCAGAGGAAGGACTGAAGAAAACTTAAAATTATGTGAACCAAAATTAGAACTGCATGGTAACCCAGGAGTAGTTATCAACTTTTATAACAACTTGTGCCTTATTCAGTTTTTAAGAGAGAAAACAGAAGTCCAACAACCAAGTATTCATCAGAAAAATGCAAGAACTAGTATAAGAAATGAAAAGTACCAAATAAAGAAAGATACAACTATGCCGGTATGTACTCTTCTTGAATTAAAGAAAAGAAGCAAGAAGAAAAAGAAGTGTGGTTCTGTACCTTCAACCAGACCATATCGGTATCACACATAAGCAACTCAACACCAAATGGTAGCATGGCATTAATTAGAAAGACCTTCTCTCTTCCCATTTTGTGAAATGTAGGGGAACCCCATCCTGCATCTTCGGTGATCATGTTGCTTCCCATATCAAATACTGGCACGCCTTTCCAGTACAATGCCTCTAGTAGTTTCCTGTCCATTGCACCTGTGCTTTCATCATTTTAGGATGAACTATTTATGCTAGCAATAAGAAGGAAGTGTACTGGTTACCCCTTGTATTTAACCTTTTTCTTGGGAAGGTTTAACCTTATTTGCAACTTGCAAGTAACAACTGCCACTTTATTTTTCAATTATGCAACAAACAATTGGATCCTGCTTTCAACAAACAATTGCAAATTTCAGCTCAGATAGCATCTGTACTGAACTGGTGCACTGGGTTGATGTGGTACCAGCCTGGCAACAGTGGGACCCAACCAATAAGGCAATCCCTTGTTTCAATACAAATATATGTGGAAAAAGAAAAATGAGAATAATTACCAACTAGAAGATTAAAGACATGAAGATCAGTCAAATGCTTCACCCAATTCAAAATGAAATCCATAAATGCATAGTTCCCAAAGGTAACAATGATAACATTATCTTTGGCACGTCTTTTCACCATATCTTCTGTGAGTCTAAATGTCTCCAGCTTTGGAAATTTCCTGTTGGTTGGTATCTTCCATATAGGTATTATGTTTTCTGGTTTCCTATCTTTGATTGAGGTGGTATTTTCTTCGTATCTCCCTTCATTTGAGATAGCATCTAATGGTGATGTTTTGCCTCTTCTTCCTACTGATTTGTGAGTAAAAAAATTGATATATGAATTTCATCAAGCAGCATTACAGCCAAAAAAGGTTATTCCTTGTTTGAAAAGAACACCAAACACATTGTTCAACTGCTTTTGCATTAATTTTCGTAACAGCCACGACAGACACTTCTTATTTCAAAAGTTGACTAAATCAGCCCCAAACTCAAATGAATCTAAAGTAACCAATTCAGAGAAACCTGGAAGTTGTAACACAAACTGCTTGGCTCTTTCTTTACTTCAATTTTAAATTTAAGAAACAAATTTGAAAAGATATAACAAAAAGTACATTTCCAACTTATTAACCTAAGGGCTGATTGTTTTTAGGAAAAAAAAAACTCAAGATATCTCGGGTGTCAGCTATTTATTTGAACTGCTTTTTTCAAATATGAAAAAATCATGGATGTTATTGCAAAAGGAAAACCTAGCTGAAATTGTATACAAATCCTCAATTGCTTTAAACTTGGATATTAAAGAATTCAACTCCAACTGAAAATACATAAAAGCCTGAGCTCTTTAAGCTCAAACAGTACCAATAACCGAGTGCACAAGTCTATTTTCTTTTTTTTTTGATATAAGGGCTCTTGGTAACCCGATGTTTATTTCTTTTCAAATGTCTTTTGTGGGATTTAAACCTATATCTCTTCGTAGAGAGACGCGACCTATCATCACTGCACTAGGCCTACAGTTCACGAACAAGCCTATTTTACCAAAAGTTACTGAATTGAAATAAATTCTAGTTTGACCAAGAGTTTCTAACGGTTCAGCCTAGCCTAGTCAAGCTTTATAGCTTCTCCACAGATCAAAATGGTGACCTAAACAATCCCATTATAAAAATTCCAGTTCGAAACTGATCCAATTTCAAATGCAACTGAGATCGAGTGAACATCATCCACCAAATGGGGGAGCTTGATGATAACAACAAGATGCCAAAAGATAAGAAGCAATCTCTTACATGAAGAGGAAGAAGAAGGTGAGCTGAAAGGGGAGAACGGGGTGTAACCCGAGGAATAGAGACTGGAGACGATGAAGAAAACGGAGAGGAGGATTCCAGTTGCCAGGATTGAGTAGATCCCGACAAATATCGGTTTCGTCTCGTTGCACCTACTGAAAATCGCCATTCATTCCCAGCCTCCTCCACATGCAACCATTCCTCTCTAGTCTCTACTGTCGCAAATGGATCATAGAGAGAGAGGAGGGATCCGACGATCCTTGATCCGTCAGAGAAGGCGATGATCTCACTCAGAGAGAGAGAGAGCGAGGGAGAGGGAGAGGGGGGGGGGGGGGGTGGGGGGGGGGGGGGGGATTGGGCGTAAAAAGTAGTAGAAGCAAATGGTGAGGAATTTGGCTGATTCATATAAAACAAAACAAAACTGCATTCATGATTCTGATTCATCAAGGTTTACAGTGAGATTGAATTCTAAGTTTGATATTTCTAAGAAGAACCCTGCATAATTCAATATCGGCAAAAGAGGGTTTAAAACTTTTTTTAAGGGTTTTCTCTGATAATTTTAATTTTTTTATGGGTCCAATTAATAATTAGTATTTATTATGTGATGTTAATGACATCATTAAAGTGAACCCAGTATTATGGTTGTATCATTCAATATTTTGCAGAGGTGTAACCAGTAAACTGTGTAAATCCTTTTTTTTTTCTATTTTTTGTTTTTGGAACCCAATGGCCACGTCAGCTGCTGACATGGCTAGTCCGTCCCAGTTGTTGGGTCCAAGTCAATCAAAAATCATCAACCATCAAATGGCTAATACTTTTCCAAACTATTTATTTATTGTGCATAATAATTCCTTATAATTGAATCGCAGGCCTAACATAATAGTAATATATCTCATCTTTTTACGGAGAAATGCAGGTTTAAATTTTATAAAAGATATTTGAAAAAAATAAATGTCAAGGCTAACGGGAGCTTTTATTTCAAAAAAAAATCCGATAATTGACTAGTTCAAAAATATCAAAGAAGAACAAAAGACAGCATCAAAAAGCACAAAGCCATTGAAGTATAAGGTTGCAAATTTTATTAATTTGATTCAATTGAGTTCAAACAACAACAACAATTTTGCTCAACTTCCATGTAATATTGCCTCAATTAAAAACAGAACTCAACAAAGAAAAACAGTAAAATCCTTAATAGAGACTCTCTTTGGAGACTTTGTAACTGCTCCATTGCTCCTTGATTCTGCTCTTAAGCTGCTAAAGATGTGAAAAAAAAAAAGAAAAGGTAAATAAGTCAGAAATGTCTAAAGTCAATGCAAATTAAATCAACTGAAAAATCATTAATCAATAATAAATCATGTGCCAAGTCACTATTTTGTTAAAAAAAACAGCCTAAAATGGCCCATTAAGCTCATTACTTGGTCCAAAAATATTGGACTATATTGGATCATGGTGTAACTGGTAATATTCATATTTTGAATTAGAAAAAAAAAATGAAACAAAAACAGTAACAAGAACAGAGGGAAAATATAGGCTTACAGCATGTGACGGCGCTTTGGCCGCACTTGGTCGGGAGGCTGTTAATGATCTTGAGTGTGTTGCATGCGCAGTCATGGCTGACACCCTGCAGAGCAGTGCAGCACTGCTTGGTTGGCGGGCCGACGGAAGATCCCGGCACAACAGATGCAGCACAGGCGACCAGGTTGGCGAGTTGGGTCGAGCAAGTGTCAACAGCTGAGGTGGTCTGGTATTCACCAGACAGGCAGAGGAAAAGGACGACCAAGGCGAGAGCACCGAGCTTGGTGGCGGCCATTTTCTTTTTCTTTTTTCTTTTTGTTAGTGAATGTGTTGAATGAACAAATGTGTGTGTATAAGATGTGTTGTGAGATGAGTAATTTATAGGTGTAATTTGAGGAGGTGATCAAAATTGCATGAGTTACCTAATTCAGGTTTTCTGGAAGTGTGATTCACCTAATTGCTTGGTTAGGTTATGAATGTTGCATGAGAACATGGCAAGAACATGAAATGAGGCTCTAATAGGAAAAGAGGAAAATGTGTATCCTTGAAAATGTATTTTTTTTTGTATGAAGTTTTTACATTATAAATTATATAATCTCGGCAAAATTGATTACTACAGTTGGTTTTTGAATTTCAGAAGAATAAACATATATATATGTAACTAATATTGGTTCCCACAGATAAAAAAAGATAATTTTCATATTTGGTACTTGCATTCTTACCTTAGAAAAGGCTTATTTTTTTTTCTGATGAAGAGCTTGGAAAAGTCTCTTTTCTTTCCGCCTTCAAAATGCTCACAATATGTGTAACTAATAAAACTGGGAAATTGTTGCTGGATTTGTCTCTGATTTAATTAATGTAGTTAATCCCTGATATGCTTAAGTTTAATCCAATCTCTAATTATGCTTATGGGTATAATTGCATTAATCAATCTAATGATATTGTTGAAATTCTCAGTGTAGACATGCAAAAATTGACCCCCAAATGTCTCTCCCTTCAGAATTCATATGTAAAAAAAGTAACAAAATTGTCCTTGATAAAACATGTATATTTAATTTTGAAAAGGTAATGGTAAAGCCATGTCATGTGTCCTGAAAGAGAATATATCAACAAGGGTGCAATTGAGTTTCAATTTGGAGATGTATGTCTACAAAGTTATATTTTTGTAAAAAGAGAATAATAAAAAAAATAAGAAAAGGCATGTGCTTGTATGTCTGGTGATGTTTTTAATAAATTTGGATAGTACTAATAATTCTAAACTCACCAAAACTTACATTATAAGATCATGAACTTGCTCGTTCTAAATCAGATAAATACATTCAATATCATATACACACTTAAAAAAAAAATGCTCTGATAATGCATCTATTCAATTTGGTTGCATTTACAATACTAAAATCACCAAAACTAACCAACCACTTCTAACTTAGGCCTTCGCATTTTTATAAATTTATTTGTGCTGACAAGATAGATACATAGAATACTAAAATGCTACAAAAATATATTTATTGTGCATTTGTGTATTTATACATGTCCGTTTTTGTTTTAAAACAATTTGGACTGCATTTACGATACTAAAATCACTAAAATTTGCTGATCGCCTCAAACTTATGTTTTCTACATTCGTTAATTTTTCTTGTTAAACAAAACACATCATCCAATATTATGTTTAAGTTCTTCAAAAATCAATTTATAGCACTCTCTGTAGACATTTTTAATCAATATCAACTGAAATTGCAATCCTAAAATCATCATAATTTTACATGCCAACCTAACTTATTTTCTTTACATGTTCATAAATTTATTATTGCTAAATCAAGTGTGTATATATATATTATGCTTAGAAATCAAATTAATGCTAAATCCAATCACCAATTTCTATTCCGTTATCGATTAAAACACTCGATGAATTAAAATGGCAGATTTATGGAACTAAAAAAGCAGCCTTACTAGCTACAGTACAAGCATTAAATCATTTCTATTTTTTTATCAATTAACAGCATAAACCAGTACAACTTCATCTTAACTGTATAAAACATAAACTAAGCAACAACTACATAATTTAGGATAAAAAATTCACCAATGAAAAAAGCTTTTAAAACCATTTTCTCAGAGATACACCAAGAAAAACTACACATGGATAAGCTCACAATTGCAAAAACAACAATAGTTACAATAAAAACATCAATAATTAATTAGACAATCAAATAAAAGCACTACTTGTTACTTGTACAACAACGGGCCAGATCTCGAAACTGCGAACCGTTGCATTGGGCTGGAACCTGATGTAGCATTAGAAGTTGAACCTTCAGCAAACTTAACCTTGCGACTTGCACTATAATCCAATGGCCCAGATCGTCTCATGCTACGCAGGAACTTCTCTCCTCCCTTGGCCTTGCTGCCCGCATCCATCTCATAAGTCTCTTCATGTGAGGTAGAAACATATTGACCCTGTTCATGCCCATTATTGGATCTGGGTGCAGCGTCGACCCAGCCTGGTCTGACAGTTGGCGAGGCATGAGAGAGCGAGATGAGAGGTGATTGCTTGGGAGATGGGCCAGTTAGGGTTAAGTCAGGGCCCGTAAAAGAGCCACTATAGCATTGATGGTAAACGGATCTAATGATAGTATATGGTATGTGTGACTCTAAAGTGCTCCGAGGGAGATACGGTGACAGCTCACATAATTGATCAAGAAATATCAGCTTGGGGAAGATGAAAGACCTATATTTGATGAGAAACAAACAACAGTGAGACAAAAGAATGGAATGTAAGATGATGCAAAAGCGTGGATTTCTTGTATTTGTATTTGTCATGAAAGCTAGAGTTTCAAAACCAAAAAAAAAAATTTTCTTTCCAGTTGGTGTCACTAGCCAATTCTATTTCAGATTCCAAGTAGAATAAGATCTTCGTAGTAGTATCTTCTAATTTCTGCAGAAGTTAGATTACTTGGCAATTCCAAGCTAATGAGAAAATGACTATTTCAGCAGTCATCTTGTCAATGCTCATCCTATTTGATTATTTGGAATATTAATAACAAACAAATTAATTATTTGTAAACATCCTATATGTTTGTTGTCAATGGTCATCTTGTCAAAAGTGAAGCTTATGCACGATGAAGGCTTAAACCCTAACACACAACACCAGCTATGTACTTGGAGTAAATACCTGCTATTCTCAGTCCATGAGTCGAGAACAATAAGTGAAGCACACTTGACAAAAAGCTGCATGGATGATTTGATATTGGCCTCTATCGAGGCACGGTTAAGAGGCTCTGACTGTTGCATCTCCTCAAGATGGCCATTGGACATAGACTGTCTTTTCATCTCTCTCTCCATCCTAACATACTCGGTGCCTCCAATCACAGCATTTATGCACCTATGAGGAAAAAAAAAAGGAATTTCATAGGTTTGTCATACAAAATTAGTTTTCATACAGTACAAATGAGGTTAATTTGGGTATGCAGAAACCCAGAGATTTTCATCTCCATACCTTGCCAGGCAATGTAAGTTATTATTAAACCCACCAGCCTTCACATCATAAATAACCGAGTTCCACGTCCCTGACATCATAAACCCTGCACAAAGATAAGGCAGCAAAACCCTTGAATTGTTGTTTATACCCCCCGCCTCTGACAGAATTGAGTGCACCCACTCAATGTCATGCTCTTTCCCAACATTGACCGCACTTGCCACCCTCCTCAATCTCACAACCTCATCTCTGTCAGGAATCTCATTGGGGAGATGTTTCATAACTCCATCTAACAAAGAATGAAAGAGCGGTGCCTTCTCCTCGAGGACTGCACCAGCTGCCTCAGCCAGAAGTTTCCGGAAAGTGATAGCCTGACCTGCCTGGATGCAAAACCCGACCAATGGCTCTATGTCCAAAATTTGTCTCAGATTTTCCTCTCTCTCGATCCGGTCACCTGAGCTGACACTGACAGCGACTGCCTCGAGAGATTCACGGTTTGAACGAAGGGCGGTGTCGATGCAGTTGAGAAGAGCAGCTGTGAGTTCTCGTAGCATGTGATCAAACTTGTCAAACCCATAGCCACCAAATAGGCGGATCAGGCATTTGAGTTCAGTTGGGTTTGTGAAGGAGTCAGCAGGATAAAGCCCACCAATAGGCTGCGAGCTCTTGAAACAATTGATGGTGGAGTCGAAAATGACGCCAGCACCAGTTACATCCTTTACAATGTGATCAATGTACCAATTGCTGATGACTTCTATGGCTGATCCTGGTTGAACCTGTGAGTCTTAGAATGTTTACTTCAAGTACTTTATGAGTGGCCTGTTCTTTAAGAGGTGCAATGTCATAACTAATATTTGTCCAGGTCACAGTACTGTGCATTTTAGAAATCATTGATGGAAATTATAATAACAAAAACTCTTAACAAAAGATTAAAGGAGAAAACAATTCAGAAAGGCAATCACACAACTAAAAACCCTAAGAACTCAACAGAAACAAAAACATGACAGGGACATGGATCTAGTATCTTGTACTGAAAACCTCTAAAAGAATGTCATAATACCTCTACAGGCTTGTCAAAAAAGTGGAGATTGGAAATGGGACCAGTAAAGCTCTCAGCTAGTAGAATTTCTCTGACTCCTTCAGTTAGATCCATGCTTATGTGCTGCTCTGCTAAATGTACAATGCTTAAGTGTCTCCTCAGGAGCGATTCCATGACAGATGGTCGCTGGAGACAAGTATCAGCCCTCAGCACAGCATGTAACCTTCTCTTGAAATTTCCTAGGATGCACTCTCTCATGTACTGTAGAATAAAAAGGAAGATGGGGGTACAGTTGGTCTACTGTTCCATTGTTTTCCTTGGACAAAGGAGTAAAACAATTGACTCATAAAGAAAGCTAACCTCCCGTAATACAAAAACATGATTGAGAACACAAATAGGTTCCATGTCATTTAGCACCGAACAGAGACTTGTTAGCCTCTGAATGGCTGCCTCCAACCTGTTTTACGACAGAAATTTCAAAACAATCCATGTTGTAAATCTCACAAAGATTAGGAAAAAGAAAAGATGATGATAATGATACAACTACTAGACTGACAAGGATGTCAGTGTGGTGTGCTGAGAAGCCATCATCTCCATTATTGTTCTCTCTAATTCCTGAGATAGATACTACACCCCTGTTCAAGTGGACCTTAGAGAGTACAACAATAATGGTATGGAGGCTCTGTGAAGCTGGTTGAGTTACTGAGTTGGTCTCCAGATTGGGGTTTTGTTTAGTTGATAACTGGGGCTTTTTTGGTTGTTTGTTCTATGTACTGTGTCTGTAACTTTAATGTTTCAGTTCAATGAAACGGGCATTATTACCTTTTTTTCAAAAAAAATGATACAACAACTTACATTTTAATAGAGTTACTGTTTTCCGGATAGCTCTCATGGCCTGGCGCTAACAAACCTGAAGCGGCCTTCATTTTCATGGTATTATTCAAACGGCTAGCTGCTTGTTCTGGAAGAAGCTGAACATAAAATATAAGAATTCATTACTATGAAAAAAAAATTCACATTAAAACAACAAATTAATGTAATAATAGTACCTGCATCTCTAATGAGCCAATTCCTCCTTCAGAATCGAGAATGTTAATCAAACCTTCCAATCCACCCATAATGGATTCAATCAGGGATTCAACATACATTATGGCATCACGGCCTATTTTATTAACCTATGCATGCATTCAGGTGATGATTTATCAACTATAAATTGAATTATTGTAATTTCAAAAATTTTACACATTTATAGTACCTCTTCTGGGACAATGGCAGATGCACATTCAGGGAAACTACTTGCAACTCCAAGCCAAGCACAACAGTGCTGTGGCCTGCCTTCTGGACCAAACATCGTGTTCCGGAACACCTATCAAACAATTTCGAATAAAGAAATTAGATAGATAAAACTAATATAATTGTTAATACAGAAAACAAATATATACAATATATAAAATCTAATGCCAATATTGATTTCCTTAATCCAATGCCATATTCATCAAGATGTCCTTTTGGCACATGCATATTCTACTTCTTATGGTCTTTTATGTTTCTTTGTACCAGTTTGTCAGGCATGAACATAAGATTAATACATACAGCTGTAAGATGCTGGTGGTAGAAGTAGAGCTTTTTGAGGCTTCCATGCTTCGACAGTTGGATGTCAAGTTCATCCACACATCTGGCAAATTTCAGTGCATTGAGATAAAATGTTGCACAATCACATTTCTAGATAAGCAAAATTTGTAGAGCCAATGCTCATGATGGATTACCTAGACCAGTTATATGCAGCATTTCCCTCTGAGACCAAGCCTTCTTTTCCGGTAGAAACAGTCGCTTTCTCAAGATGTCTAATATTTATAGAAGATCGTGATGATGTCACAATCATCAAAATTGACAACCAATGCTTACGCAAATCCTGTTAAGATATGAAAAACTAAAAATTAAGTATTGATTCAAGTTGAACTGCGAATTAGCATATTCTTTTGATTTTTAAATTGGATTTTTTTCTGGATATCATGATTCAACCAGTGTTTCAATATGCTTAATTCCCTTTTTGTACTTAGCATGTGGGTCAACCTTATGATACAAGTAAAAATGACAAATAATAATAAAACAAATAGAATTTATTACTGATAAATTGCAAGTGGCAGCAGGAATGTTCTCTCCATGAAGCTTTGGCACATTCTCAAGGCAATGAAGCACTTGCTGAAAGAGACCCTTTAATGTAGCATCAAGATCAAGAGCTACCATACCTGGTGTCCCCAGTAAAAATCGGATCCGACCAGCAGAAGCCAAAAGGTAGGAAAGTGCATAGCCTTTTATAGCTGCATTATGCAAAGAAAAATTATCCAACAGTATGGTAAAATATGTGTAGAACACAAGAAAAAGTAATACTGGGTCCATATTGGTACATTGGATATGATTGAATATATGTAACTGTATAAAAGGCAAGAAAATAATATCTGGCATGCACTGGTACAGCGACCTGCATGACCATATCAATTGTGAACCATAACAAGCACAGTAACTAACCTGCCACATACTTCCTAACAAGGCATGATAGTTTGTCCATCCCATCTAACAGAAAACCTATCGTTGGGTCCGCTGCGTCCTAGAATAAATAATGTATATCGAAACCATTTCAAATTAGAAAGAAAAAAAGGAGAAAATTATGTATATTAAAATTGTTGTATGCTAAATTACACTTACAATGTCAGTAGGTTTTACACGAGAAGGCTTTGAATTTAATGAAGCAACTCCTATGTGTTGGAAGTACCAAACTATCTCACTCTGAGCTAGAGCTAGTGCAGAAAATACCATCTTCACACAAATTTGTAAAAAGAATCAGTACATGTGATACAAGGAAAATTTGGTGAAATCTAAAATTATATTGTACCTGTATATTCGGTGCCAGTAAACTAGGTTGGTCAGTGAAAAACAAAACCATTCGTCCAATCTCTTGCTTCAATAGAATTCTCCTCTCATGATGAATGGCATCACTTGATAACAAAGCTTGCTCATGCACCTCACTAACATGTGTTATTGTACAAACTCATCAGTCAAAAAAGGTTCATAACAGAGCTCCAGAGGTACACCAGTTACTCAGAAGTAAGTAAGCTTATAATATTTGGGCTCAATGCTCATTCAAGCCAGAATAAGACACCCACAAATCATGTGCATAATGGATAAGACCACGACTAGCATTGTACTTGCACACAGGTTTTCGCTTCCATTGTTTTGTGCTTGTCAAAGACTACTCTGGATCTTCAATTTTGTTTTGATAACTCGTTTGCCTTTTCTGATTTTTGTCAACCATACAGGCCAATATAGACCATAAGACCCAGAATTTGGACTTCTGCACAAAGTTGTATGCGCATCGATTTGATAGCTAAAGGTTGGGAAAAAGAAGCAAGAAGAAACTTCATAAAATTTGGCACTGGTGTAGCCTAGTGTCAAAAAAATAACATTGAAGGAATTCTAGAAGACATGAAGTTTTAAGGTCTACCTTAACATTTTCTTGACCTGCTTAGCAACATTGTACTCAAGATCTGCCTCCTTTTGCTTGGCACGACCAGATTTTGCCATTTTCTTTGATTCTACAATTTTTGGTAGAACGCAGAACTGGTAATTTTCATGAAGAAGTAAGTACTGCATTTAAAAGCAATAAAATGCATCAGTTAGACAAAGCACTCACAAGCCCATAAGACAGCACAGACAGCACAAAATAATTTATTACCTCATCTCTGAACAAGGGAAGAATTAAGTGCTCCTTCAACACAACCTGAAAAAGAAAAAAGGACAACTACCTGTGAAATGAATGCCAACAAAAAGATATTTAATGGGATAGAATACAAATGTAATTAACAAGGCGGTACACAACCATAGATACAGAAATCCTGATTATACAGATCCAGCTATGGAAAGAGAACAGAATGTACCATAGCAATATCAATACTGGTAACGCGAAGCAGTTCATCAGGGCAAACAAGGTACCCAAGGAGGACCCATTCTCGGTAGGATGTAACATTTGCCAGGTCTTGAGCTCTCTGAACATCAAAAACAAGAATGTTAACTGAAAAGGAAAGACTGTTAGCAAAGGCCAAAGTAATAAAATAAGTTCCTGTTAGCCCCTGTGGTAAATAACATACATATGAATTATAATTGTTCTAGATGAATTACCATTTAATAATCTGTAATGTATGCTTCTATGGTACCATGTGCTTAAGGTATATGCTGCCAACAAAAGCGACCAAAATTTACCCAACCAACTAAAATTAAAACCACTGCCCCTGATGTGGTTAGTCAATATACCATGGGATGTGCAGAGTTGGTGAGTATATCAGGATAACGTGGGTGGAATGGACTGAGAAAACCCTCATTTCTTAACTTCTTAGTATCTGTCGAGAGAAAGATAATGGGCCCCACAGCCTCCAACACCTGAAAAGGAAATTAAATCAGAAAACACAAAATCAGAATATAAATGAGACCTTAATTCCAAACTTGCAAGCAGATGAAATCAAAATCTTAACAAAACCTCTCCAATACGTGGGCTGACAAAATTAAGGTCCTCTTGCAACCCTTGCACTGGGGGGTCATATGAGTCAACAAACTGCACCAACCTGCATTATAAAAATAAAAAATAATAATTTACAGAATCGCATGGTAGAAGCAATGTTAAGGCTCACAACTGTTGCAAACATACCGATGATAAAAGTCACAGTCACGTCCACCTTTAAGCATGTTGTGCAAGATGTTATAAACTTGGAGCATCATCTTTCTAGGTATCTGAAAAAAAACAAGTATATACAATACAAAAATGAAAGATGAGCAGTCAATCCAGAAAGTACAGGTCATTGCTAAGATAGATGAATTTGATATTGTGCTAAGGACAATGGTATAAACGGTTTCAATGTATGCAAATCTCTGTGAACTAAATTTTGGTAACACATTAGTCTATTTTCAAATGTTATCGTGCTTAATCAAACATTATGAAGTAGGCCCAGACTTTCTGATAGTGCTCAACACTGGCCCGTAACATACCAGGGTACAAACTGGCCAATGTCCATCAGAAATGGCGCATAAAGCCCATTTTGGGTCAGCCTAACCAATTCATGAGAACCACCCCTACATCTTTTCTCAGGTTAAAAGAAAAGACAGCAGGCCAAAATTTGATGAGGCCATCACTCTCCCCCCAGTTAATAAGATCTCCTGGCCTCATTTTGCACTCTCTGGCATTTTGCAACACCACCACAGATATTCTTACTACATTAAGTACTCTTAACCCATTCTTCTACACTAGACATATCACTTTCAAATCTCGAGTTGAAGAGGACTAGAAAGGGGTTACCTTTTCAGAAAAAAGGTACACTCGGACAAAGGAGCAAAAGAGATCCATAAAGGCATGAAGGATTAAAGAATTTTGATGTGGCTGTAAAACAAGCAAAAAAAAAAAATCAGATTACCACAGAAAAGTCATCAGCTTCATAGTATAGTGCCAAATGTAATGGTTCTCACCAGCAATGTGATAACAGTACTGCTCAAATCCAAAATGAGACGGAGAGCTTGTTCACGGAAAGCCATCAAATCAAGAAGCAACTAAAGAAGAAAAAACTAGAATAACATCAGTTGCATGCACTACAAAGATCTCTATACCACTAAAATAGGGATAATTGGAATAAGATGCCACACATACCATGACCCAAGGCTCTAAATTCTGGAAATAGCCCTCAGCATTCTCATGCAACGCATCAATGCCGACTTTATCAACCTACAATTCAATTTTGTGCCTTTCGAGTTAATCTCATATCACAGCTCTTTAAACATAATTACACTTCAGTCCAAATCTTACCCTCTCAAGTTGAAGTTTGCTCGGATGCTCAGGAAACTTCTTCGAAACAAGCACGCAGATTTTCGGGATGTTAGGGATGATCCCGGCTTTCCAGAAATTCTCTGAAAAGGTGTGCGAACTCATATCCGGGAAATCAAGTATGCTGAACAGCCTGTACATCTTTGTCAATAGGCCTTCGGCTACTTTAGACAGTTGGATAACTGATTCCAACTGGAGGGTCCTCTGACCTCCTCCCGCCCCCACATCCATGCCGGAATTGTTCTTCCAGGAATTGGAAGTAGAAGGGGAAGTGATTTCCTCAGTATTCAAGTACTCCGACCAACGGGACATACTTTCTGATTCTCTGTACTTCATTGATTTAGGAGGTGAGCCTTGTTCAGAGTACAATTGCCTAGGTCTTGACATGGCGTTACCCTGAGAAATCAGAGAGAATGCTTTCTAATTTCGGTACTGAGACTGTGACGAAAAGGGAAGGCTATTCTGAGGTCCGTACTTCAAATAGCAAATTCAAAGGCTAGATTAGAAAGAGGATTCTACAGATTTGAGAAAATGCTAGGGAAATGAGGAAAGAAAATGGACATAAATTACAGATACTCATTCACCTGGATTAGATCGGAGTTCTAGTATTCAATCCTCGATCTGGATCTCATGCATTGTAAGCAACCTAATCGCAACCATAGTTCGTGGGAATGGGATGGATGACAACAAATGAAAAAAAAAAAAAAGTAGAAATGGTTTAGTAATTAGTAGTAGAGATGGAGACGAGATGGGGGAAGAGAAAGAGAAAGAGAGAGAACGGGAGAGAGTAAGAAATTTTTTACTTGTCCGTATCATCTCCATTTCTTGAAAAACGGAGATATCCATTGAATTAATCTCTGTGGTTCTATCTCCAGTTGAGGAATGCGAACTGGAGTGATGAGAAATATTTGTGGCTAGAGGCTACAGCAATTATATAATTGTAGTTTTTAACTTGTTGCTTTGTCTTAAATCCAAAGTTATGATTTGGGATTTTGTTTTTCTTTGTGAAAACTGAACTGTCACTCTCTGTGGGACTGGGATATATATACAACAAGAAAATAAAGGAAATATCAAATATCAAATATCACTATCTGGTTTTGGAAGCAGAACAACATTGGGAGCTGATATATTGATATATTGATACTGTTATTGGGAGCTGATATATTGATACTGTTATTAATATCGTCATTGATACCGTTATTAATATCATCATTGATATTGATTTTATTATTCAGATTAAATGAATTATTATTAATGGTAATAATTTTATTGTGCAATTTATTTATACAGTATTTTTATTATTCAACTTAAGTGAGTTATTATTCATATTAATGGTACTTAAGTTGAAAAATAAAAACACTACACAAAATGAGTTGCAGAATAAAGACGTTAATATAAATAATAACTCATTTTATATAAATAACAAAATCGATATCAATGATGGTATCAACGATGGTATCTCTTGAACATTTTTCAAGAACATGTGTTGTTGAGTGTGTGAAGAACTCCTGATCGTTCCTTTTGTTTGATAAGAATATAATTATAAGATGGAGGGTCTATATATGTATGTAAAAAATCACAACAGTTTATATCTATATGCAATTATGTATGAAATGCAATTCATGATCGGTTTGAATTCCAACTGTCATGTAGAAAAACATTGTTAATTGATGTTCATTTACATCATGATGTTTGGTTGTTTTTAATCAACTTGTGCTAAATGTATAGAAACCTAACAATGAAAAAAGCTTAAACTTAATGTTTGAAATATTTCTATATACGTAAAAAGGTCTTATCTGTGCTTATTGAAATTGATTATATATATATATATGGGAGGGATTCCTTGATAACTATTAACTTAACAATTCTAACAACGATTTTTTAAATAATACCAAATTTTTTTTAAATTCTTAAACATAGAAAAAGTTTAGAAACATATTTTTGAACTTATAGATTGATTATCTTTTTAATTTTATGTAATTTAGATATCATTTAATATGGACCGTTGTAAATATCATATAATTTTGATAATTTGAAGATGTTGTAAATATTGCATATGTTGTAAATTTTTTTAAAATCATTTGAAGATTCGTTGTCAAATTTGTTAAATTAAATAGTCGTCAAGAAATCTCCAGCTGATATATAAATATATGCAAAATAGAATGTAAGGTTATAGTAAAAATATATTATTACAGTTTTTTGGAGGAAATGTCCGTAGGCCTATTTCATTAATTGAAAGTCAATACAACATATGTAATATTAGTTTTTATATAATGAATCTTTTACCAAAGTAGTTCATAACATATGAAATATTAGATTTCATGTATCATAAAATAAGATTCAAACGTATTAAAACATTATTACAATCACACAAAATCTATATATCTTTTTATATGTATCTGTACATGGCAACAACTAAACAAGGATAGATAAATATGAACTCTGTCTATGCAAAATCTATATATCTTTATTAATTTAGCTTATATCAAATTAGCACTGACTTGCCTATATCGATTTTTTTTAAGAAAAAAGTGAGAGTCAAGCTCTCAAATATCATTTTAGGAATCGACTAATGATATCTCAGGTCAAATCTCTCAGAAAATCTCCTAACATTTTATTTTTGACAAAAAATACATCTACGTGTACTAACTTTCCGTTTTTGGTAAAAAAAAAAAGAATTTTCATGTGCTCTCACGTATTTAAGTCCAATGAGTTAAAGTATTTGTATTATATACTCAGATATTTTTGTATAAGTGATTTCGGTATTTATATATTTTAAGTAAGTGTTTGTATTTTATTTTGCACTCAGGTGTATATATAAATAAATTAGGTATTTATATCCCACACTCGTGTGTTTATATATGAGATTCAGGTATTTATATAAATCATCAAGAAGAAAAATAATAAGAGAGAGAAAAAGAGTTTGGGAAATAAAAATACATGAAAAAAAAAAGTCGAAGACATTGACAAGAGAAATAAGAGAGAAAGAGAAAAAATAGAGTCTTGAAAAAATAGAAATGCATGAGATGAGAGAAAGATAGTCTTGAGAAATAAAAATAAATGAGGAACAAGTCATATGAGCTACCTAGTTGTTTATATAAGTGAATCAGGTTTTGATATAAATGAATATTAAAATTAATTCGGAGATAAAAACTTTTAATAAAGAAAATGACAAATTGAGAGATGGAGCGTAGGGGAGATAAATATTTTCTCATTTTATTATATCGATTTTTTTTATTTTAGATATTATTCTAATTGCAATATGCTGATAAGAAAAGACAATAAATTTGTATAACAAAATAATATGTTGTGAAAGAAAGAGATATCCTACTATCTTTTCAACAATTACAAACTATCGTTGCATTACTCAATAAATTTGCATAAAAGTTGATGTATCATTTCAAGCAATAATGACTTACATGATGCAAATTTTAATTAAAGCATTAAAAGTAGTATGCAATTTGTCAATATATTCCACATCTTCACACATAAATATATCTATGATATACATTATATGGTATGTTTGTATGTTGTTTTAATTATTTGAGTCCCTTTTCATGTCATACAATAAAAAAAAACTGATAGATATTTTAAAAAAAAAATTAACCACTATAAAAGTAAATTTATTTGTGTTTTATTATAGACGATGTATCAACCATTTTTGCCAACATAAAATTTTGTAATTCATTTACATTTTGTAGCACATCAATGCAACAATTGTTATTTTACCTTTTATTTAAGATCTATTTCAAAATCAAAAAGTCACAAAAATTGGTGTTGTTCGGCAAAAATTATTAACTAGTTGCAAAATATGACTATATATATTGCTGAAAATAAAAATGCAACATGGAGAGGGGGGGGGGGGGGGATGAATAGTGTAATAGTCCATGTTTTATCCTCTCTCTCTCTCTCTCTCTCTCTCTTTTAAAGTGTTAGTGTTCCTAAGTTCAATTCTAATAAATTTTGCTTCCTTCACCAACCAAAACAAACAACAGCAATGAAAATTAAAATCTAAAACTATTCTATCGTTGATCATAGATTTGCTTCCATGAAATTAAATTGTGTAGAGATATACAATTAATTGATAGAGAGAGAATAACATCAAGTAAAGTATGCTAAGAAGTTCATATAATTAGTGAAGTTGGTTCTTCCAATAGCTTATTTATCTTGAGTGATCAAGTAATTATTCATGAGGTCCTATTTTTTCAGGATGTATGATTTACATCTCAACAAACAAGTTAGCACTGATGTGTAGTTCCTAGATTTGACAATAATTACATTTTTTTTAAACCCAAAACATTTACAAAATAATGAGATAATGAGCTTGAAGAAAACACACTAAATAAGAAGATCATGACCTAAACCACTTACGCAATCACAAAGACCTATTTAAGTAATGACAAATAATGTTTCAATTGTTACATTTGTTAGAAAGAAAGATGTTGTTTTAGGAGCCAGTTTTATGTGTTATTTTATGTATGTTGAGCCTTGTTATGATGTTGAATTATTTTCTCTATCTACAATACATAGTAGATAGAGCAAATAATTCAACATCATTATTCATCATATGATAGTTCATTCACAACAAGCCCAGCTATTCTCTTGATTGATTTTGGTGGTTTTTTATATTACTAGAATTTACAGTATTGATGTTGATATAAATATTAATGGCGTGAGTATGAATATCAATAACGTGTGTGAGTCTAATATATACACTGACAGTTTTCATTTTGAACTATATTTGTGTGCGTGTATCCACATGATAGATAATAGTGTAGAAACTAATAACGTAGGAGATTTGCACACAAATTTAATTAATCTGGACTCTATTTTAAGTCATAAAATAAAAAAAAGATAGTTTTCAAAAATTACCAAGGACTTGCATAAAAAAAATATTTATACTGTTCCAAAATTATCAAAGTAATAAGAGATTTTAACCAATTTCTGAGTGGATCGAGGTATAACAATCACATAAATCACAATATGTGTGGAATATTAGAACAAATTAGATCAATTTTATACATCCGAAGTATATTTATTGTTGAGTTTTCTCCTCATGCAGCCATTAGACCTAAGCCAAAATGGGTTAATTGTGGCTCAATTTGTCGAGGAGATGAAATTGAAACACATCAATGCAATTATAGAAAGTATATGGACTGTTTTGAATAATTTGCTTGTATACAAATAAAAACAACAAAGTTAATTTTAACTTCCTTTTGAAGAAACGCAAGTGACTGGAGCTTACTCTCTCTCTGCTCTGTTTACACACGATTAGTGAAGTAAGAAGTAGAAGGAGAGAAAAGAAACAGAAAAAAAAAGAAAAAAGAAGAGATAATAGAGAGTTTGTGGCTGTTTATATTCTTTTGGTTGTCTCAGTTGTACCAGGAAGGTGTTTGACAGAATTTTCATAAGAGTTTTGTAACAGTTTTAGTTGTTAAAAAGGATATTATGTGTACCAATATTGGTATAGATCATTGTACTGATATAAGTCCATTATTGTTGTGTTGTTTTTCTATTTTCTGATTATACTGGTACGTAATTGTATCCGTTCTGATTTCTGTTCAATTGAAAAGCTGATCTGAACCGATCCAGTTTGTTGTACCGAGACCTAACATTTCTGGGATGGTACATATCCCTAAATACAAAAATTGAACTACATTTTCTGTAGTATCCTGGCGGCGTGTTTAACCTGTTTGTTATTTCTTCTGTTCTTTGATTATTCTTTGATTAATAAATATTTCGAGATGTTTCTTTCAAAAGAATCAGAAATAAAAAGGAGGAATTGTGTACTTTGACCGAACTGTCAAATTGTCCTTCCAGCGCGTCATAGACTTGTATTCCGTACTTTGACCGAACTGTCAAATTCGAAGAATCGACGGTCACGGTCAGCCCGTGGGAGCAAGATTCTCCGCGTCGAGAATATATTCGCAAAACGTGTGGTAAACATATCCGTACAGTCCATTAGCCTGGTACGACATGTCAGCGACTCGCCACATAAATGGACGTACGAATTTAAACGGCTAGGAGGGCTATGACAGTTGGACTGGAGACTGGAGTCATGGTCCGATGCTTTAAGATTCGTGCTTAGGCGGCACGAGGCCACGAACCGCTCGCATCTGCGTGAGATCGACGCGGAGTTGTGTAGTGGGCCATCGCATCTCATTCCTGCATCCATATCCTTTGTTTGATCCTCTCCGGTTATAACAAAATGGAGCCTTCCATTTTTCTTCTCTCTTATTTTGTTTGCTTATTCAATAAAATTATTTTTGTATACTTCCAACCGATGTTATAATAAGAAAATACATTAATTTAATGCGCTTAAAAGCTTCTAATTTTTGGATTTTTTTTAATATCGAACGTCATGCAAAAACTCTGATAGTCTAAATTCATTTTATTATCATAATTGATTGCAAAATGATTTTCCTGAAACCAAGAGATAGCACAAATTGCAGCTCTTAATTAGGTGTTATTTTATTACTTCAAATATAAAATAAATCACACAAAAACTAAATCATGTTACGTGACAAATGCCGACAATATTTGATTAATAATGCATTAAATATATTCCGTCAAATAATTTTGCCGAGACATAGTTTGAGGCATGTCCATCTCATTACAATATATAGAGATTATTATTCGTTCCATGTTCTATGAAACATGATAATTTTAATAATTTTTTCCCCAAATCATGGTTCTCTCCATTTGTTGTATAAACAGGAGACAAAAACTAGGAAAGCCAAATTCCCCGTTCACCATTTAATTCATATATAAATAAAACCCTCGATCTTCCCCTTGCATCTGTAATTATCGATTAGTTCTCTCTCTCCTTCATACCGTTTTTCATAACTTCCATTCAAAGGAGGAGGCGACTTAGCGAAAGAGGAAAGAGAGAAAGGGGGGAGAAACGAGAAAGAAAAGAACAGCGGCGGAGAAGGTAAGAGAGAGAGAGAGCTCTTCTTCTTCTTACGATCCGATCCTATTTCGAATTTAGTAAATATATGATACGATGATCACTTTGAATCTTTGATCTCGTATGTGATGTGAATAGATCAATAGATTGTTCCGCCTCGTATGCAGGTGATCTTGAACTTTTTCGTGAATTCGAGTAGGCGAAATATAGGAATTGGATTAGAATACTTTTAGTAGTTTGTATACGCCTGGGGTTTTGATTTGATCGCATCTTTGTTTCTATGTAAGTACTGTTATTACTATTCCAGTTAGGGTTGGATCATATTTTATTAACCTAGTCTGAAGTTTCTGGCAAATATATCTTCTGAAAGTAAGGGACTGTGATTTCTAACAAGAATTCTGGTAAATTTTTGTATTTTTGTTCTGATTTTGTTTGTTTCGTGCTTAGCGAAGGTTTCATGTTGAGAAGTTTCATAGCATTTATTGCTCCTCTTTTTTGTGTTTAGCAGGAGAGAAAAAAAGATGGGGCTTACGTTTACTAAGCTGTTCAGCCGACTTTTTGCAAAGAGGGAAATGAGAATTCTGATGGTCGGTCTTGATGCGGCCGGTAAAACTACAATTCTCTACAAGCTCAAGCTTGGTGAAATTGTCACCACCATCCCTACCATAGGTACATTATCAGTTCCTAATTTCTATCTTTATTTTGAAAATTATACTCAGACAATTTATTTACTGTTCTTTTACTTTCATTTTTCATCAGTACCTGTAATGACATCTATTGATATGATCAGAATTTGTTTCAGTAAATACAAAAATTGTTGCTCATCATATACCTGATTTCCGGGGTTTGTTGCTAGTTCTAGAAGAATATCGTTGTGGAAGTAGGAATTGTTAATAAGAGGAGGCCATGAAATGTTATTAACATTTTATTTTTATAGGGTTTAATGTGGAAACTGTGGAGTATAAGAACATTAGCTTCACTGTCTGGGATGTCGGTGGCCAGGATAAGGTATTTTCTCACCCAATTTTACAATCTCCATATAAAATACAACATATGACTTCTTTTCTTACTCTGCCGTGCTTTTTTTGTGAAATTGTACAATTCGTATTTCTTATATGGGCCTGTATGTCTCATGTCAAAGAATTATTATCTATTCCTTTTCTAATTCTAACTCTTGAGTTTGTATATATTGGATTAAATAAACAGATCAGGCCACTGTGGAGGCATTATTTCCAAAACACACAAGGCCTTATTTTTGTCGTGGACAGCAATGATAGAGATCGTGTAGTTGAGGCCAGAGATGAGCTTCACAGGATGCTTAATGAGGTATGCTTCTACTATAGACCTTGTCCAATCTCAAATTCAAATTTTTGTCAGGGGTTAAATCAGAAAAAGACCAAAGTGGACTCTGCACTATTAGGATGTCAATTCTGATCCTACACAGCCAGGAAATTTGTAGTAATTGGATGTGATTATATCATCAAAGATATGTTTTAATCTTAAATTACACCAATAGTGTTCCCTTATATCGACAATTCTTATACTAGCAGGGATTAAATTGTCCAGTTTTAGTATTAGCTCAACCAGTAATTGCTTGATATTTGATTAATATAACTCCAGATGAACCTTTTTTCTGCTTTGAGTTTTAGTTCAACTTGGGTTGCTTCATTTGGTACAGAAGGGCAAAATGGTCTATAGTTTTGAATAATAGTTGCTTGATATTAGATAATTTATCTTTCAATGGAACCTTTTATCCGCCTCGATTTTACATCAAGTTGGGGTTGTTTCATTGGTACACAATATCAAAATGTTTGAAATCCCCTTTCTTATACAATAAACCTAAAGATGGATGCTGTTCACAAATGTCTCTATTTTTGTACTCATTGAAATGTTGCGCTTTATGTCCAAGTAACACAATGTATTGGACCTATTGGTGCTAGTGCAAAACTTTATCACTTCTATAGGTGCTTCCTTTTCTAGATCAAAACATAAATGAGGTTATTTTTAACTCTGTTAAAATTATGGTGAAAAGTTTATTCTTTCTATCTGATATATACCTAAAGGGTAGCTTTGGTAAAACTCGACCTGTTGAATGGTTAGCAAAGTAACTTTTTCTTAACAGGATGAGCTTGTGTTTGCAAACCTCAAATGCAATACTGTGAGTAGGGTTTGATAATGTATGATCCTTTGTGACAGGATGAGCTGCGTGATGCTGTGCTGCTTGTGTTTGCAAACAAGCAGGATCTTCCGAATGCCATGAATGCTGCTGAGATCACTGACAAGCTCGGCCTCCACTCCCTGCGTCAGCGACACTGGTATGTCACGTGGCTTTAAAAAAATTAAAAATGAATTAAAGAAACAAAAAAAAAAAGGAAAGAGAGATATATACCAATACTGTGCTGCTGCTATTACAAACATTTCTTTTGCCAGATGAACTTGTCTCTTGCCCTTGAGGTTGATAACTTGAGATTTTGAGTGTTTGAACTAAACTTTATGGGCTTATGCAGGTACATACAGAGCACCTGTGCTACAACTGGTGAAGGCTTGTATGAGGGTCTTGAGTGGCTTTCCAACAATATTGCTAGCAAGGTAAACTCTCTGCTCTCTCTCTCTCTCTCTCTCTCTCTCTCTCTCTCTCAGGGTATGTGCTATTTATTTCTGTCTTGGAGATCTATGCTGGAAAGACGGCATGATATTTTGGAAACTACACTATTCATATTTGCAACATGGTACCCAAATCTGTTTCATTTTCGAGTTGAGATTGAAGTTGGGCTTTCTTCATGATATTTTGCAAAGTACACTATTCATATTTGCAACATGGTACCCAAATCTGTTTCATTTTCAAGTTGAGATTGAAGTTGGGCTTTCTTTTTCAGCAATTAATGCCCTATAAAGTGTAAGCTGTGAATGTTAAAAGATTCTGTGACATGCTATTTGGTCAAATTATTGGGTGAAGATCTAGTACCATGCATTGAAAACTGTCATTAAATGCTACTGAATACTGATCATTCATCTTTCCTCTCTTCTTTTTCAGTCTTAAGAGCAGTCTTCAGATGGAAAAGAGAATAGCTTTGGGAAATGAATACTAAATCCATAGGTATATAACATCATGGGTTTTATTTTTTATTTTTCGGGTGTTTGTAGACAATCCTTGAGCTGCCAGATTGTTCTTCTTGGGCTCATGTTGGACTTGGTTCATGTTGGACTTGGTTCATGTACTTCCTTTTTTGTGCACCATGAAAATATGATACATTTTGTAATATGTTTTGTGATATTAAACTCTTGAGCATTTGGCCCATTTGGTCTACTAAAGCTGATCATGACATTTGAATCATATTTGACTGATGTCATATCATATTATTTAATATTCTGACTTCTATTTTGCCAGCGCATAGGTTCAATTTGATTTATCTACCCCTGGTTTAAACTTATGTTTAGAGTTAATGTTGGCCATCACTAAATTATTAATTGGTAGGCTCTAAAAATGATACTTACAGGCCCCCATGACGCTATTGAAGAGTTGTTATCAATTGCTAGATGTGTAGTGAAATCATCCTTGTTACTTTGTTCAAATTAGATAATTTAAACACCTATTTATTTGTTCGTTTATTATAAATGAAGATGAATTTTTCGCTTTCGTACTAAAAATTTAAAGAACTTCAAGCTGATGTACTACTTGAAAATAAATCTTTAATGTTGATGTGACATTTATAATGTTAATTAGAGAAATGTGAAGCACTTACTAATTTAATTAGCAGTGGTTTAAAAGTGATATATGAACTTATGCAATTCCTCTACAAGCGATATGAGAATTAATATCCATCACAAGAATTGCAAAAGATTACTCTCTTTGCTAATTCTAAAAATTAATTCTTTTTTTTCACGTTTATAAGTTCCAAATTGTAGAGATGAAAACATTTTAAAATTGATGTGAAAAAAAATGCTAAATTATGATGTGTCCAATAAATTCAGTTTTTATTCTCTTAACTTGACAAACTACGTCACACTCGAGAATTTTTATATCATACTTAGAGCACCTCCTTCCCATTTGCCAAAATCACATAAATCCATGGATTCATACATCTCGATCGGAAAAAAAATCAATAGAAAGAGAATTGGAGGATATCTTAATCGAAACAAACAAAAAGGAAAAGAAATATAAAACATAAATCATGATCAGCTAAGCCCTCTCGTTAGGGGGCTTGCTTAAGAATAGGAATCTTATGGAAATATTATGGAATCAGGTTTGATCCTATTTATTCATGGGGATTCCGTAAATATCCCATTGCAAAAATAGACAGTTCGATACAATGCAGTACAGAATGAAAACTTCATTCTCGATTCTACGAGAATTTTTATGAAAGCTTTTTATTTACTTCTCTTTCATGAAAGCTTCATTTTCCCAGAATGTATCCTTCTTTTTGGCCTCATTCTTCTTCTGATGATCATCCCTTCCACTATTTTTCTATTGGAGCTTCTCTTATTCCTTTTATTGAGCATAATGACGCGAATCGAGCTTTAATGAGTTCTAATATGCAACGCCAAGCAGTTCCGCTTTCTCAGTCGGAAAAGTGTATCAAGGTTCCAACAAAAAAACTTTGATCCATCAAAAACCTCGGGTTCAGGGACGTAAATGCATTAAAAAAAGTCGGTTAATCCGATCGGTTCATCGATGGTCAGCAAGTATGATGGTTCTAATGATGATTCTACATGTATTTCGTGTGTATCTCACTGGTGGGTTTAAAAAACCCCGCGAATTTAACTTGGGTTACTGGTGTGGTTTTGGCTGTATTAACGATGGTTATTCCTTACCTTGGGACCAAATTGGTTATTGGGCAGTCAAAATAATCAAACCAATATCATCCGGCTCGAGCAAAAATAAAAATAATCAAACCAATATCAAATGTCTAATTAAAAACCAATATCAAATGTTTAATTAATATAGAAATGTATATTAATGTAAATGTATATGTATGTAAGACTCCATGATAAGAGTTCATCCAATTCTATTTTACGAAGTTGCAATTCCAACTAGGGATTACAACAAAATTGAATTTTTTTTTCTAAATATAAATGCCCACTGTCCAAGTAAGCTTACAAAATTGATTATGATCAGGCGCTTTTTGGATTGTCTAACGTCTTCTGAATTCGTTTTTATCGAAAAAAATATCTTGATTTTTTCCATATCCATATAAAGTATTTACTTGTTACTAAAAAAAAATCTAACCTATATTCTCCCTTAGATCCCTTCTTTCACTCCGATAGTATCATAGATAGGAATCAATGCAAAGGAAATGAATGCATTTTTATACTAAAACAATCAAGTATAGAAGATGAAATTCATTAAATGGAATAGACATAAAACTGAATCATACCACATCATTTCATTCTATTCTACGGATCTTACAAAGCCTGTTTATAGATGACATCGTTCAGGTATGATCATAGAGAATATTCTCTTTAAGCGAACCGGGCTATCCTCTACTACGTAAAGGACTTACGTGGGTCTTGGCTGGATCCCGAGACACTTTTGGTCGAAAGGATTCAAATAAGAGTTATAAAAAAAAGAGATTTCACATAAAAATATATATATCTATATGTCTATAGTATAATATATATATATATATTCTAATATATATAAATAGATACGCTTCCTCTGGAAAAAAAAAGATTTTCAAGAAGCAATTTTTGAGAAAATTTTGTCGCTATTGTAACAAACATACGACTCATAGAGAAAAAAAGAAATAGATCAAAGGAAACAAAGATCATGTTTGCAAGCAAGCATAATGAATTTGGAGAGATGGCTGAGTGGACTAAAGCGGCGGATTGCTAATTCGTTGTACAAATAATTTTAAAATTTAACGGTGGAGTTTATTGACCTCATGATCACTACTAGAATCCGTTTTAATGGCTTGGGTAAAAGTGGGTCAGTGGCGTTGGTAAGCCGACGTTGTAGACGTGTTCCGTCGGACTACGCACGCTAAATTACGCATGCCACTGCCACTGATGCCAATAAATATCATTGGCGTGGGGCCGACGCCGAAAGTTGTTGTGTGTGTATGCATTTAGTTTTGGCGTGCGCAAGCGCATGCATATTCTTCCCCTCTGGCCCACCTTGTGAAACATATAGCGTCGTTGATTGATTTTTAAATACATGGGCTTACCCACGACGTTGTTCATGCACGCCAATGATTCTCCCCCCTCTGGCCCACCTTGACGCCAAACATTTGGTGGGCCCACTTATTGTTATCAGCGTGCATATATATCAACGTGTGTATATTTTGGCGTGCGTAATTTAGAGGTGCATTATTAGTTTTTATTGATATGGGTAAATTCCGACAGTAATTATTGAGGAAATTTTTCCAAAAATCATCATGATATAATATTTGACATCCATTTAAATCCCACTGTACCGATTCGGTATTGTCCCCAACCCAGATTTACAACCAGTACTTATAAATATTCCAAAAGGAATTGTGAATAAATTCATGACTCATTTCTAGGAATTAGATAATATTAATGTGTACAAAAATTTATCATATCCCAATTACAAAATATGAAACACACAATTAGCCACTAAGTCAGATATCCTTTTTTTTTAACCAAAAGTACTAAAGAACCTTTATAAAAAATCATGCCAGACAAATCTCAAAAGATATCTCATGTTTTACATCCCTAATTAGTCCCCAAACCAAATCATCCACTTGCATACTTGACTTACTGATTTCCGAGGAGATTGGAGAAGTAGTTGGCCCCTTGGTACCGGTCGCTGAGCTCATGTTGTGTATTTGTGTGATCTACTTGATTTGCTGCACTGCTTGTACTTGCTTGGTTGTTGGTTTGAGGTGTAGTTACTGTAGAAGATTGTCCCTAATTTTACAATTATAAAGATGAGAAACCATTAGTACTATTGCAACATTATTTGTCAAAAAGTTGAGGTAAATACATTAATGGTATACATAACAAACAAACTAACTTGAGCTAATCCTAAACCCTATACCCAAAGCTATTGAGTAATCTTAAGGATATTTTTAAATTGGAAATACTCATCAACAAATCAGCTAGAAATGTTAAATATTTTATACAAACCATGGTAAGGGGCACCTCCATCCCAATCTGATTAGGAGACACAGCATGAGGTCCTCCCTATTTTTGCCAATGGACAAAACAAATAAATTATAAAGGTCGATTTAATGCTTGATTTGTTTTCAATGGTAAGAGTCATTGAATTAATTGAAATTATAGTAATTCTGCAAAATATTAAACTATCATGTCAGAATCTTTGATGTAAACACTTTAATGTCAGAAACATATCATGAACAAAGAACCTTTAGGCAATCCTAAAAGCTATACCCAGAGATATTCAGTAATTCAAAGGACAATCCTAACCGTAAATTTCATTCAGCAAAATATTTAATTTAGTTAATAACAAATGGAAATAAATTTTTAAATATACAAACCATGATGGGGGGCATTTGTATTCCAATCTGAGTTGTTGGCATCGTAGGAGCTCCTCCCTAGTTTGGCAATGTATAAAGACAAATTCATTATGAAGGTAAGATTTGAGTTTAATTTGGTTTTACTAGTCAGAAGCATTGAATATATTCAAATAATGCTTATTTGTGTAATATAATAGACCCATTTTATCATAGACTCGGAGGTAAATACCATAAGGTTAGAAACATAACATGAGCTAACAGTCTTGGGCTAATCCTAAACCCTATACCCATATCTATTCAAAAATTTTCAGTCCAATCCAAATTAAGAAATTCATGCAACAACATATTGAATTTGAATATTAGTACATGTCAATGAATTTGTAAATTTACCAACCATGATAGGGGGCATCTGCATCCCAATCTGAGCCGTAGGCGCAGTGGTTCCTCCCTAGTTTTGGCAATGTATAAAGACAAATAAACTCATTGTGCAACATAATAGACCCATTTTGTCAATGTATAAAGACAAATTTACTGCTCGGACTATGGAACTTGACACCATATATTCAAATAATGTTCATTGGGCAATATAACAGACCCATATTGTCAGAAACTGTGTTAAATACCTAAAAGTGAGAAAATTTATTTTTCCATGCAGTACAGTAAACCATAAGTCTCATAATTTTGGTTGTTTGTGCATTCCAATCAACTGAAAAATTATTTACATGTACTAACCATGATTGGTGGCAACGGCACTCCAATACGAGCAAGCAAGTGTTGAACCATCAGGCATGTGCGTTGGGTGCGCTCAACATCCAGTTGGTCCCTTCGCGCACAGTCCTCTGCATAACGCATTTGGGTTTGTTGTAGCATTGCGTTAACTTCAGAGATAATTGATGCATGTTGGTCTTGTTGTTCCGTTATAGCAGAGGTTGAAGAACCGCTATATTGAGTGGGTCTTGCACGCTTGCTGGCAGATGGCAATGCGGCATCATTTTCAAGCTTGCTGCCTAGTCCATAGTTTCTACCATGGCTGCGACCGCTTGTAGCCATCAGCCACGATTCTTCTTCAGCCTTGCCAGCATTTGCAGGATCTAGTTTCATCTCTTCAAATGCCAACTACATTTAGCAGATAGTAATACATTTATTTTGTTTAAATGGATAGTTCTTTATAACAATTGATTACCCAATAGACAATTGTCCATTCAGAGAGCAATATGTGAATACACTTGTTTAAACTGCCCCTCTTACAATGTTACTAGATATTAATAAATTCCTATTTTTAGCTAAACATTCAGAGATCAATAATACATGTATGCTCACATAAATATGTTGACATATACTTATTCTTAACTGAATCTGTTTACTAACCAGCCAAATAAAATAAGACCATACACAAAAAGTAAGGTTTGAATCTGTTGACCTAAAGTACCCTTAGCTTCATCGCTCTTAAGTGTTGAAATAATTGAAAATGTAGTACCATATTTAAATTGTAAAATTGAAAAACTTACTAAAAACTAATAGCTTATATAAATATCCAATAAGAACACTAATAACTTACATAAATATCCCTTGACTTTGTGTTTGCAAATTTCATTGAAGCAGTAACAGTGGGAGTTTCTCCGCTTCTGTCAACACCAGTGTCATCCTCGTCAGACTCACTCCCATCACTGTCACTCCCTTCACTATCAGTCTCCTCGACCTCAGTGGCAACTTCTTTCCCCTTATTTTTTGCCACATGAATCCGTAGGAAGAGTTCTGAATAAGTCGCCTCCCTTCCAAGCTCTTCCGTCTACATAGAGAATCTAACATGCATTAGAATAATGTTAATATCATTTATTTGTTGTACTAATTGAACTTATCAATTTATCATGATGTTTTACTGCACTAGCCGAGCCTGCATAATGTGTGACTATCCGTCCAGAACGGGTCCGATTGGCCCTATTTTGCGCAAAGAGCTGTCGAAACTCCTCTGTACCATAATAGTCACAAAGACCCACCTAATGTTGTGGCTCCTTACACCAATCAGGAGGCTTCTGCTTCCACAATTCAATGTCCCAATCAAATTCTTTAATGCAGTCCTTTCTTGCACTTCGAAGTGCCCTTCCATACCCCTTAGCAGCTATTTTGTCCATGACTTCTCTACCTCGATTTGGATCCTATCCTATTCGATACTTGAATTGGTTCTATAATAAATTGATAATAGATTTAGTCAAGTAAAAGCATAAGGTTTGCAATCTGTTTGTATTTAGAATGTAGTATACAGAATGACAACTAAGATCATGTACAACATAGCCGCTAATTTGAAAAGGTTAAAATAGCACTATTAGATTTAGTTTAGCATAAATCGATCATGAACAATTTCCTTTGCCTTATTAGGGAAAGCGTGGTAAGTCGGTATTGGTCCTGGCATGTTGCTTGTGGCTAGCTTTGCAATTGTTGTGACCAGCTGTGAGCAATAAGGGTCTGACTTAAATTCAGCCTTACTGACCGCCCAGATCTCAGGCTTATTTGCCTGAATGATCGCTGCTTTCCTGATCTTGCTTGGTCCTCGTGCTTTACGCTGACGAGGTGCCTCATTGTGTCCTTGGATTTCAAGTCCATTGTCCCCTGCATACTTGGACGGCCGTGCTCTTTTGAGTCCACTTTTGCGAGCCATTGGAATTTCTGAAAAAAGATGGCCACATTAAGTAATTTTAAATCTTTAAAGTTACATATACATATATATATATATATATTTTAATACCTGTTTAGTATACTACAGTGATTTTGAATGCATGTTTAAAAAGTACTTCACACTTCAAACTTAACTATTGCACGATGAAATTATTTGAATGTACTTCATTTTTTGAAATGCATGTCTAGTATACTGTAAGCTGAAGTGGTTAATACCAGAAGACATTTGATGATGTTTTGCTGGTAACCCATAAATTCTTAGTAAAATCTCAATATAATGTTTGCACAGTTTGAATGTAGTAAGATAATTTAATATATTTTGTGAGATTAACTTTCAAATAACATATATCCCAGTAAGTAGGACTGAAGCCCAAAAAAGGCATTACCAAAAATCATCTACAACTTAAATTAGAGCCTGAATTTGGCTAGACACAACATATTGCAGGTATGTAGAGTTAATAAATTACTTTACTTAAAATAAGGGTGTTAAAGTGAAGAAAAATAAAATAGCTCACCTAGTATAAAAGTCATTAGTCGTCAATACCTTGTGTAGTCTAACCAGCTGAGCGATCTTCTTTACAAATGCATACAGATTGTTGGTTGAGGATTGTTGTGACTATAATCCGAACCAATGAAAGAGTAGGGTTTTTGTAGATCAGGAGATTTAGATGGGGAAACGCAAATGGGAGCTCAAAGAAGGGTCTGATGGATGGTTCTCGGAGAAGGGGGAGGGAAAGAGAAAATGAGATCGTTAAAAAAAGGGAAGGGATTTTGAGTTGTGAGCGGCTGCTGCATATATATCTAAGTTTAAGACTTGTCAAAAATTTTGGCGGAGAAGATTTGAGCCAAAATTTCAGGTGATGCGAGTTTAGCATTGCAGAAACTTACAATTGTATTTGTATGTGGGAACCTAATAGATTTCATGTAATTGCATGAAGAAACATAACAATGGTTGAAAAATTTGGGGGGAAACAAAATTTTTTCCCAGGCCCTGCGGAGGGAAATTTTTTAGGTTTTCACTGTTCATTTTATGGATTTTAGTCTTTGTGGGTTGCATTAATGATCAGTTCTGAAGGACCCATTTATTTATTTACTATGAATTTCCACTAAATTACATTTTAAATTTGATAAATTTGCATTTTATTTGGGATATTATTAATAATAGCAACTTAATTGGCTTTGATAATATATGTACCGGATTTGTTCATTAACTTATGCCATTAACTTAATATGATAATAACTACATAATTTATGTCTATGAGATCACTGATCCATTATTCACACCTTCAACTTCATTGATTGATGGTTTGCAACAATAAATTTGAATAATAATTTATTTAAAGTGAGTCGTGAATATTTCGATTTGTAATTTGATGATGTAGATTTTCCGAGCTTAATAGAACAATATTTAAAATTTTCTATTGATCGAAGAACAAATCATCTTAAAATCATTTTGAACTTAATGAATAAGCTTTTCAATATTGCATGATCAACACTAAAATGAAAGGAAAGCTTTTGTATTAATCCATTATTTACACATTCAATATTGCATGAACAAGCTTTTCAATTTGAAATTGACAGTCAATATTTATTACAATGCAAAAGCTCGATGATACCATAATAAAATTGAAAAAAAAGGAAAGAACAGCTCATTTTGTAGGACAGCAAACTATGAACATTAAGTTTTGAATTTTATCCAACACGTAGACTATTTAATTGAAATGTACAACATTTGCTCTTCATAGATGTCGTCTGATCACAAACGGATAGTGATGATCCATACAGGACACCTCCATTCGTTGAGAAAATACAAGTGCCCGAGATTCCTACCATTTAATTCAATTGCAGTAGTTTAATTATAAATCTGAGCCTTCCAATTTGAACAACATACAAATTCTGCCGTCCGATCTTCATCGTGATGTGCATATGGCCATGCCATCTCATCATAAAAGATATAATAATTTAAAAAATTGCAGTCTAAGTAAACTCCTAGGTGAGAATTGGGAGCAAATACCTTATTCTAGACTTGGACGAATTTCAAAATCGACCCCTTCTTCTTCTTCATCTAAATTTGGAGCAAAACCCTCCCTCTTCCCCTCCTTTCCCAAACTAAATCACTCCGATCAACTAATCCAGAGGAAAGCTCCTCCTTCCCCAAACTCGATCTACTAGTATACCCTCCTCCTAGAGGCCAGCTCCACCTTCGGTCGTAGGCGATCTACTACATATCAACTACTAGTGTCCTCTCTCAACTGCTACATACAGGTAATCGATCTACTCTTTATTTCAATACCAAGAAGAAAAAACAAAAGTTGTAATGCTTGTGCTAAGGAGATTTGTTATTTTTTTCATTTTTCTGGTTTAGGGTTTCCACCCCTCGAAGGTTAAAGAGGCAGTATCTCCAGGTTGAAGCTCTTTCGTATAGGCAACCAAAAGGTAAATACAAGCATCGAGTTTTCTCTGACTTTAGATTTAATTAATTCTGATGCTTGGGATTATTGAACTGACCTAGTAAAATAGAGGGAAATAGCCTTCATAGAGAGGCGGAGATGTTCGCCTTTTTATTTCTAGAATAGAAGGATAAGGTCAAGGAAGGGGGATTTGGAGATAGAGAGGAGAGAGCTCGCCGGTCTTTTACTTCCTTTGTATATCCGCATGTACATTTATAAAATTGATTATTTCGTCATCAAGTACTTAAAACTTCGATATTTTCCCTTTCAAAATCAAGATACTGGTATGGTAATATACAATACAGCAAAAGAGTTAGGAGTTGAGAATGAAATTATTGTCATTTTTTTTTATTTTGTTTTTTTCGTTTGTACTAAGTAGCATGAATTGTTATAAATCCTCCCTTGTTTTTGGTGTAGGGAGACCAGAACTTGAAGTGCGGTGAACCAATTTTTTTCCCCCCTTGTTTATGATTCAATACCTTGTGTGTCCTTAATATGAACCAGTATCTTGGGTTTGTTCATGTCCTCTAGTAACAAAATGATATAAGTACTTACACAATGCAACTGAAATTAATAATGGAGCACAACTGGCCATTGCAGGTTAGATGGGTGACTCAGCTAATACTTCTCAATATATATTGGTGGCTCGCAGACGGTTTGCTAGAATAAACCCTGACTTAAATAGCATTCGTACTAGGTCAAAGGGCATGGCTAGGCTTGTAGACACACATGTTGAGATTAAAGAAAACTCGACTATTACAAAGAAGATAACAAAGTTGCAAAACAAGCTTCCACAGGTGTAGTCAACAAGCCCGAATGCCTTGTCAGAAACCTACCCCACGCGTAAGGGTCGCACTAAGAGGGAGGCCTAATCAAAGGCATGGAGGGAGCATAAAGAGAAACTCGAGATATTCCTGAAAAAAACGAGGTTACAAATAGTCCCTGAGGAACTACTACCCTTTGAGTCAGAAGGGGACAGGGGGAATGACCAAGAAATTGACAACCACAGTACTCAGCTTCATGGACCAGAGCCCGAAGAACATCCCCAGCCTGATGGACCAGAGCCCGATGAACCTCCCCAACCTGAGGGACCAGAGATCGAAGAACCGCACCAGCTTGAGGGACTAGAGATCGAAGATTCACCGCGGCCTGAGGGACTAGAGATCGAAGAACCGCCCCAGCCTGAGGGACCAGAGACCGAAGAATCGCCCTACCCTAAGGGACTACAACTCGAAGGGCCCGAACATGTACCAGGTCTTAAAGAAGGACCGCAACCCGAAGAACCACCACAACAACCACATGTACCCCAACCTGAAGAAGGCCAGCCCGAAGAACTGCCACAGCTGGCACATGTACCACAGTCAGAAGGACCGCGACAGCCTGAAAATGAGCATGAAGACACAAATGAACCACGTCTTGAGCAATACACTGAAGGGTCTACTTTTGAAGATGATGGTCAGCGTAGGTACCGCATACAGGAGCCTCTTCGATATTATACTAAAGAAGTTAAATCAATGGCCCCATTAGATGAAGAAGAAGAGAGTGATTCAAGTTGCATTAGAAAGGAGACACAAGCACAGAAGAGGAAGTGGGTTGGCAAGGGTAAAAAAAAAAGCAGTACAGATCAGGTCAAAAACTCTCGAGGGTCGAATAAGCCACGGGAGCGAGCAGACTCGACAAATAGGTCAAAGTTGGTGGTTGTTGGGGATGGGGAGTTCTCTTCCATTCCCATATGCAAAAAGATAGTTACAACAATAAGGGTCTTGACCATGTCCAACCTTCCGGGGCCATATAGGACGTATAATCTGTTTCCGGTGGACACAAGGCTGAAGATATTATGGCGGTTCCTTCAAAGATACTCGTGGCAGGACGATGAGGATGTAGGCAGATGCATTGATGTGTTCGAGTTCATTGCTGCAGACTCATATAGTCGTGAGCTCACGATCACGTGTAGAGATTACAACAAGAGGTTTGGGCCCAACCCATATAATTGGAAAGATACCCCACCTCGCTGGTGCAAGAACATCAACCACCGGAGAGGTTTGTGCGATATTTGGGGAACAAAGAAGTGGCAAGACCAATCAAGCACCAACAAGAACAACAGGACCGAAGCTGGGCCTGTTGTGCACCATATTGGAGGCTCGCTGAGCGCATATCGTGCGAAGCAAGCTTTGGTAAGTAATTCTCAATTTTAGGGACTTTATTGTAAAACATCAAAATTCTCAATTTAGTATTAACTGAAATTGAGATAAAAACTAGGTTGAGGAGCGAGGAGATGGGGTCACTGTAAAGGATGTATTTGACAAAACCCACATGAGGCCAGGACCTGACAAGGAGTATGTCAATGAGAAAGCACAGTACCATGCGGTTAGTGTTCGTGAATTGCCAATTTAATGATTCATTTATTATGCGTTCAATTGTTTAACATGACTTCACTTGTGTAGGAGGTATTTCAAATACTGAAGGAAAACTATGGGGGTCCAAACGGCATGAGTGATGAAGAATTGTAGGAGGCAGCTGCTGGGGGTGAGGATCGTGGTCGAGTTTACGGCTAGGGTTACCGCTCTAGGACTCGCTTTGCATCACGTCGCTCACGTGCAGAGCCCACTGGTAGCACTGCCACATCAGATCCAAATCGGGCCACATACACACATGAAGAGGTAGCAAGTATGCTCGCAGAACAAAAGGAGAAGCTAGTCGAGGTCGAGCGATGACACACACAAGAGATAGCAGTCCTTATGGAGGTAATGGCTGATCAAGAGATGAGACAAAGTCATACTTGGATCAGATAGAGCGACGCCAGGAGGCTAATGCGGCTCGCCAACAAGCATGGCTCGAGGCAATTTGTAGGGCAACAGGAGCAGTACCTCCCCACATGGAGGTAAGTTAATTTAATTCATTTCTCTTTTAATGAGACACAAAGTTTCTAAATTGTTATATGTTTCTGTAGTAGCCTCTAAGCTCTAAGTTGTTATACATTTCTGCAGGAAGACAACACATGATGATGTGCAAGGAGGCAACTACAAAAAGGCCTTGGTGTCAAGAATGATTCAGTTAATAACAACTCCTAAAATAATGAGGGTCTATAATTGAAGTAACAATAACTATGCCTTATGTTATTTGATGTTAGCAACTTATTTGGTTCTTAGCTTTCTATCTGTATTTTTCATTTGAATGTTAGAAATTTATTTTGATGTTATGTTCGATTTGGATATTTTTGCTGGTTGTTAGCATTGCTTAATTTGTATGGCCTGGGGAATGGGTAAAATATGGATCATGTTTTTGTATGACTTGGGGTCACTTCAAGTGCGTGCAGCTTGGGCACGTAATGTTAAGAAATGTATCCTGCAGAAGGCATACAGGTATGCGTGTCGGTATACTCACATTAATGAAATGTACATAAATAACCTCGTCATTTCACAAGATAACACAAGTCAAAAGACCAGTAATTTAAAAACGACACTCTTTAACTATTAAAAAAAAGTAATTGAATAAGGATAAAATTACACTGTGAAATTAAATAAACTCCACTCATACTCACATCCTCTTTTACAATTAAAAGCAACTCCCAAATCAAATACCCCCTTCCCACCATCGGAAGAAACCCTACCTGATCAGAATCAAGGAGTTTATCATTGCTAGAACTAGTTGGTAAAATCAAGGACCCGCATCGTAGGAGAGGAAACCCAGCTCATCTTCTATTTGGGTAAGTGTTTTCTTAAAAATAATGTAGTAAGATGAATTTTCAGTGGCTCTTATCTTAACCAGGTAAATTGAATACCCAACTCAGGGTTACCCTGAATACCAAACCCCTAAATCACCAAGTCATATTAATTCTAATTATCTCCAATCTCAGTGACTACCCCAGCTCATCTTAAATCTGCTAACCCTGAATACCCCACTAGTGCTTGGTAATTACCGAAAGGAATACTCACTGAAACTGCCTCAACTCAAGTAACAATGAGCACAGACCGTTCATGGATGTACAAGAAGCACCTAGACAATGAACTTATCAATATGGAATGGTATAATGGTGTACATGAGTTTGTTGACTTAGCATTTAATGATCCAACTCTCATAACTGTGAGGGGAGGGCATGTGTGCATCTCGTGCCCATGTGAGCGGTGTGATAATGTGTACTCTCTGGATTGTCAAACAGTGACAACACATCTGCTGGACTTCGGATTTTGCACAGATTATGGAACCTGGCACCACCATGGTGAAGCTCACCCGCGTGTGATCGCTCGTTTGACTTCCCAATCCAACGAGAATGACCATATCAGTAGAATGCAAGAGATGCTGATGAATGCGGCTGGACCCAATTTCAATTGGGATGATCGTGGTGTCGAGCAAGAACCTAGTGCCGAAGCGGAAAATTTTTTTGAAATGATGGTTGCCTCTGAGGAACCCTTGTGGGAAATTCAGTTCTCTAGAGAATCAACCATCAAGTGTGAAAGTCATTCGGTCTTGTTCGCTGTCACAGCATGTTTAGCTTTAAAAGTCAAACACCAATTGAGCCAACAATGTTTTGATGGTATGATGGTCATCATCAAAAGCGTACTTCCAAAAAAGGAGAAATTACCAGAGAATTTTTACCCATTGAAGAAGCTGGTCCATGGGCTAAGCATGCCATATGAAAAGATAGATGTCTGCCCAAATTTATGCATGCTTTATTATAAGGACCGTAGTCAAAAGGACCATTGTGATGTATGTGGCGAAGCACGATACAAACTAGCCTCAAGCAAAAAGAATGTCAAGAGAGTCTCAAAGAAGATACTTCGGTACCTACCCATCACACCCAGACTTCAAAGGTTGTACATGACTCGATCAGATGCACAACATATAAGGTGGCACAAAGAAGGTGTTCGAGGGAAACCCGACCTCATGGTGCATCCCGCCGATGCAGAGGCATGGAAATCATTTGATCAGAAGCATCTTGAGTTCTCATCAGAGGTCCATAATGTTAGACTTGGGCTCTCAACGGACGGCTTCATGCCGTATAGCTCGAGTGCAACTCCTTATTCATGTTGGCCGGTATTTGTGTTTCCCTACAATCTGCCCCCAAGTCTTCTCATGAAAGAGGATACAATGTTCCTCACACTTGTTATTCCTGGCCCTAAGCACCCGGGCTGAGACATCGATGTTTGTCTTGAGCCATTAATAGATGAATTGCAGAGTTTATGGGCAAATGGGAAGGAGACATACGATGTGTCAAGAAAGGAGAATTTTAACATGAAGGCAGTCTTGCTCTGAACTGTGAGCGACTTCCCTGCCTATGAGATGCTTAGCGGGTGAGAAACTCATGGGCGATTGGGTTGTCCGTATTGTATGGTTGGAATGAAGGCCTTTCGACTATAACATGGCGGTAAACCAATTTGGTTTGACTGTCATAGATGTTTTTTGCCCCCAAATCATAAATTTCGTCGTGATAAAATTTTTTTTCTGAAAAATAGAGTTGAAATAGATCTGCCGCCACCAAGATTGACAGGTGACGAGTTGTTAGAGGAGATAAACCAACTCCCCCCAATTAAATGGGGCAAAACTGCACCTTTGAATCAGATTCCAGAATATGGTGAAACACACCATTGGAAAAAGAAAAACATTTTCTGGAGGTTACCATATTGGTCCATCCTTTTGATTCGTCATAACACTGACATGATGCATTTGGAAAAAAATTTCACCGAAAATATTATCTACATGATATTTAACATAAGGAACAAAACTAAGGATAACACAAAAGCACGTCAAGACTTGGCACTATATTGTAGCCACCTGAAGCAACATCTAACTGCAGATTCATCCAAAAAACCAAAGGCACCCTACGAATTGACCTTAGAGGAGAGGTGGAGAGTATTAAAGTGGCTGAAGAAGGAGGTCAAATTTCCGGATGGGTATGCATCCAACTGGTCCAGATGTATTAATCTCACAAATGCCACGATTACTGGAGTTAAAAGTCACGATTTCCATATTTTCATGGAGCGACTACTACCCGCGGCATTTCGTGACTTCGTGTCAGATGTTATTTGGGAAGCATTATGTGAGATTTCGAGCTTTTTTAGAGAGGTTTGTGTCAAGGAACTAAACCCAGCCCATATCGAACAATGGGAAAAGGATATGTGGTCACATTATGCAAGCTTGAAAAGAAATTCTCCCCTTGGTTTCTTTGACTCAATGGAGCATCTCATCATTCACATTACATATGAGGCTAGAGTAGGTGGGCCGGTGAATTGCAAATGGATGTATTCATCTGAGAGGTATGTTCTTAATAGTAATTCTTTCTCATGACCAAATTATACAATGCATTTCTCAAATATTTTGATACTTCCAAAACCATTATATTTAATAGACGGAATAAGGAGCAAAGGATGTGGGTTACCAACAAAGCTTGTGTTGAGGGATCCATTGTCGAGATAACATTAATAAAGGAGATAGCCACTTATTGCTCGAAATATTTTGCGGAGGCTGCCACAGAATCCAACAAAGACATGCATGATGACGGGCAAGATAACAACTCCACTGCACGGACAATGATATTTGACACTTTCGGAAGCCCATTGGGTAGGGGGAAGGCAAGATATCTTGACGATATTGAATATAAGATAGCACACAACTACGTTCTCTTAAACTCTCCTGAAATTCAACCTTTATTAGAGTATAATTTAGCCTTACAATTTATTTCTCAAATATTATATATAGGTCTTTATTCATAAAATCATTCTCTAATTTCAGCAATTCTTAATAACGTATTGATTTAAATTTGTAGGCAATTTGACGTGCACATGACTAGCACACGTCGAGCAACTACCCCACAATCCTTGGACACAATCTGAAGAAATGAGTTTGCCACTTGGTTACACAAGAGGGTGCTAACTGATCGCGCATGCAATCTAAACATCCGCAAACTCAGTCTCATGCCCCAAAAGCAAGCAATGTGCTATGAGGGGTATGGTGTTAATGGATTTAGATTTCACACTGAGGCTCATAGCAAATATAGATCTACAGTAAACAACGAGGTTTGTGTGAAAGGAGAATGTATCGATGACACCCATCATGACTATTACGGAATCCTTAAGGAGGTTGTTGAGTTGGAATATGATGGAGTTGACAACAAGGTTGTATTGTTCAATTGCCATTGGTTTAACATAACGAATGGCGTTAAGGTCGATCATCATCATGGCCTTATTGAGGTTAAACACACTTCAACTCTTCAAGGTGGTGAACCATTTATTTTGGCGTGCCAAACGACACAAGTCTACTACTTACCATATGCATCAAACAAGCGAGAAAGAAGTCAATGGTGGATTGCAATGAAAACAAAAAAAAAGGAAATCTGAATGTTGAAGATGTTGAGGCAAATCCTGATTTCTTTCAAGAAGAACAACCGGAATATTCCATATCTATTACTGTAGGTCAAGACTTGGACTGGGATAATGTATTGATTCAAGAGCATGAGTTTGAGTAAGTTGACCCGGCTGACCTTTCAAATAATACCTCATGAGCTGGAGATTCCAATGCACCAGAAGATCAAGAATATGACAGACATGATCATGACGACGATGGTGAACCATATATCTCTGATGCCTCCGAAGAAGTAGACTGGTAAGTGGGAGGTGTACTAATTGCCAGTTAGATGTCATTGTTTAGTTCCTTTCAATTATCTATTTCTTCAAATTATTTGATGGCAATTTTTGTGTTACTTCTGAAATGGATTATAGCATTAACAAATGTTGATGCAAATTTGTATTAGTATTGGAATGGATTTTACTAAATTTGTGTAACTCTGATATACAACTATTATGGAAAATTGTCCAGATAAGTTGTATATCGAAGAGTTGTGAATGAACTGTGGCATCGGTATATACCAACGCATACGTGCTCCTGACAAAATTAAAATACTTAAATATTAACTGCATGTGTAATCTTGGATTTCTAACGTGTGGAATAAATATTTAAATAATTCCGAATCGGATCATGGGACAGGCTACAACCATTCTTTTTGGCATGAGTATGTATTTATTATTAGCATGCTTGTAGCGGTGGTTTTAGCGTGAGTGAATAAGAGTGTCAGTACAACCACGTAACTAAGTTACGTGTTCGGTCAAAATTTTCACTTAGCGTGCGTACATACATACACACGCCGATAACATCAAATACGCACGCCAATGTAGCAGATTCTAGTAGTGGATGAATGACCAGAAAGCAATGCACCTAAATCAGATATATTCAAAGGAAAGAAAAGAAGCTGTCACTTATCTTATAGCGAATGAAATAATTGATCTTGCTGGATTGAAGTCAAGTACATGCTTAGGCCATTCACCTAGAGTTTGATAGAAAGACCTTCCATTGATTGAAGGGCCCTGTCTTGCTTATTGTTTCAGAGATAAGTGTTGTTTCATAATGTAGTAAGATCAAATTCTAAATTTACTCAAAATTAATATATATTCTATTTAAATAATTAAAAATAAGTATATAATTTTAATTTTTTAATTTCAACAATATTACTTAAAAGTATGCATTGTAATAGTTAGATGTATTATAAATTTTATTTACCACTTAAATTTTGTTTTCCTTTTTATTTTTCTCAATACACATATTATCTTTATTAGTCAAACTTCCCCATACATAATACGAATGTCCAAACTGGCTCCAACATATAGAAGGATAATATAATTATTTCATAACATGGCACACCATAGTAATTACGTTATAACACACAATAGTAATTACTTTATTGGTATTGGCACTATTTGGAGAGGAACTGCAAGCTCAAGCACTGCTGCAAACTTCTCCGTCACATCTACATCTTTGTGTTGCATCCCATCTGGAAGCCTCCAATCAAACTCAGCAAGCATCAGAGCTAGCAAAAATGGCACCACTCTTATAGCGAAAGGCAATCCGGGACAACTTTTCTTCCCGGATCCAAACGGGATGAATTCGAAATCTCTCCCTTGAAAACTGAATTGTTTCTCCAAGAATCTCTCTGGCCTAAACACATCCGGTTCATTCCACACTTGTGGGTCCCGTCCGATAGCCCATGTGTTTACGAGCACTTGCACTCCTTTTGGCACTTGGTATCCACCGAGGTCTAATCCATCTTCCATGGCCATGTGAGGTATTAACGGTGCCGGCGGATGGAGTCTCATTACCTCTTTAATCACCGCTTGAAGATATGGAAGAGTGGCTATATCTGATTCCGCCAAGGTTTGCGACGATGCAAAAGCATCCCGCACTTCGGCTTGAGCTTTTGCCATGGCAACAGGGTCACGAAGAAGTTCGCCCATTGCCCATTCCACCGTTATTGAGGTTGTGTCACTTCCAGCCCCAAAAAGTTCCTGATGAGGAAATTATTAACCATTTAAGTATGCATTATAACAATATTTTTGTTTTGAATATGTGTAAATTGTCAAGTCATTAATTAGGAATCAAACTACTGATGCTGGGTAATGTAGTAGGAGATGATGATGATACCTCATGACAATACTTTTTATTATATTAATAATTTAATTTTGACAATTTCAAATCACAATAGTGAATCCTTGATCTTGTTCAATACTACATACAAAACATATGCAGAAAAAAGTATGCATCTGTGAAAATTGAATTTTCACATCTTGATCTAGTATAAATAGATCTCCATGTTTTGAAAATTTTGTAGACAAATATATCATTTGATATTAAACAAGGTCAATGGTTCAAACTTATTTTTTAGAATAGATATAATCATAATAATGATAATAATAATAGTAGTAATAATAATAATAATAATAAGAACAACAACAACAACAAAACAATAATAATAATAACAACAGTAATAATTACAATAAAAATTATATAGCGATGATGACGATGTATTATAATAATAATATTAATAATAATAAATAGATCTCCATGTTTTGAAAATTTTTATAGACAAATACTTCATTTGATATTAAACAGGGCCAATGGTTAAAACTCATTTTTAGAACAGATATAATAATCATGATGATGATGATGATGATGATGATGATGATGATGATGATGATGATGATGATGATGATAATGATAATAATAGTAGTAATAATAATAATAAGTAGTTACAAAATTAATCAAATTTTAATTATATAAGTGGGGCATACAAGATTCTGATCGCCACGTATTTTAATGGAAAAAACAAAAAGTCGAACTCGAGACAGAAAAACATGGACATCATCCCATAGTAGTTACAGAATTAATTAGTCAAAGTTAATAATACAAGTGGAGCATATATACTACAAGATATATGCTCCACTTGAAAAACATGGACATCATCCCATCCGTTTCATTGATAAAAGCGTGTAAAAACGAAAACTTCAACTCAAAACACATTTGAAAGGAAAATATTTGGGAGATATCATTATTAATACCGTTAGTGATATTCATTTAAATTTTTATTGTACAAAAAAATTAGTATTTATGTTAATTAATTTATAAAAAGTTTGATTGATAAATATAAGTTAGCATTCATGTGAATCAATATTTCACATCAATAATTTTGAACCAATATTATTGATAAATAATTTTTTAATTTCTATGTCTTTTGAGTCAATTTTGAACCAATATTTTGAGTCAATATCAATTTGTAAAAACTTTGATTGATAAATATGTAATAATGAAAGTTTAATGGGTATATATATAAATTAGAACTTCCTCTCAGAGTATGTTGTGAAACTTAATACCCAAAGTGACATGCTATATATATTAAAGAAAATGGTATTAAAAAAAAGGTAAAACAAATTACCCTAAGAAGTATTTGAATTTCTCGCCGAGTTATCTTTGATTCTGCAAATAAGTCGAGCAACGAATCTAAGAAATCGCCACAACCTTCTTCACCATTGCTCCTGTGCTCCAAGCGAGCGTCTATAATAACATCAAAATATTTAAAAAATTGTCTATTGTAGTCTTGAGCAGCGCGCCGTCTGCCTTGTAGATCAAGAAACCTGAGGAAAGGAAAGTAATCAGAGAGATTAAGTTTTAGGTTTTCATTGATGGATTCCTCGAGCAACTCTTTCAATACTTGCGGTGACTCAGAGTTGATATCAACTACATCTTGCGAGAACAATAAATTCGAGATCATATTAAGCATTCCGGTAAAGATCATCTCGCGAATACGTATAGGATGGCCTGATCTTTTACGGAAACTGTTGATGATATCATGTGCCTTCTGTGCCCTAATCTCTTTAGTTGCTTCAAGCCTCCGTGATGAGAAGAGATTGGTGTTGCATATGGTGCGATGGTGTTTCCATACAGGCGATGTGCTCGGAAGAAAAAATAACGATGCTTCTTGATGGTTGTAAGACTGCAGTGAGTCAGGCACTACTCGGGCAGAGAAAAATGCATCTTTCCTTTGTAAGAGCTCACAAGCAACCTCAGGTGAAGAGATGACGATGGCTGTGGTAAGGCCAAGTTTGAGAGAGATAACGGGGCCATAGACCTTTGCAAGAAGAGCGAAGGAACGGTGTGGTTGGGCGTCCAATTGTAGTAGGTTTCCGATTATCGGGAGTGGGGTGGGGCCCGGCAGCAGGGGAGCCTTTGATGAAAGTAGATTATAGAGGGAGAAGAGAAGATAGATGGTTAGCGTGATGAACAGGAAACAAAGTAAGAGTTCCATGCTTTTTTCGTTGAGAGAATTAGCTGGGTGCACTAGTGCTTGCATTTCTCTTGTTTCAGACAAAGAGATTTATAATGTAGTTTGATTCGAGTATTTGCACCATATATTTTTGTGAGAGGTGATAACTGCACTTTTTACTTACACTTTAGATGTATTTATATTGTTTTCACAAAATATTTATACTTAATGATAAACATTTTTTCACAAAGTATTTATACTTTATATTATTGAAATTATATATTTCGTAAGCTATATTTTTTATTTGTATAATAAAATTTTTAGCTTAAAATTATTCTATAAATCATTCAAGAAAAAAAGTTATAAACAGTTTTTATAATAATTATAAATATTTTCAAATTCAGATATGCATAAATACATAATATGCACAAATTCCTATATATATATATATATATATATATGTATAAAGGCATTTTATTTGTCAAATCGTTGTTATTACTTGCATAATTATTAGTCGCCTAATAATATGCCAGCTCATCCAACTAAAAATCAGAGTCCGTGATGGCATTTCCAATTATCATTAATTAGTCTCAGAAGTTACAATTTGAGAGGTTCCATCTCGAAAAGAACTTTTGGCATTATTAAAATATTAGTACCTTTCTCGTGAAGCTAAAGTGTCAACAATTGCTTAGAGCAAACATAGCTTAAGAATTTCACGGCAGAAAATTACGTAGCTAGCACATTATTATTGTGCGTTTGCAATTAAAAAATTGTCAGAAAATACACACAAATTAAATTACATGAAATCAACGATGTGATTTCATGTGATTTTTTATGTCAAAGATTTGAAATCATGAAATTATACTCAATTTCATAATTTACTATATGTGAAAATTATTTCTTGAAATTCAAGAAATAATTTAATGAAATAACCATGTCAAATTTAAAGTCATGAAATTATATTCAATCTCATGATTTATTAATCCTCAAAATTATTTCTTGAAATTAAAAAAATATTTTCATGAAATAATTATGCCAAAACCGCTTAAAAAAATGTGTGCAAAATATATGCACAAAATCCTAGTTACATGAAATGAAGAAACAATTTCATATAATTAGTTATGCCAAATCCAAAATCATGAATTTTATTCATGAAAAATATCCCAAATATTATTCTTTGGAATTAAAAAATAATTCTTTGGAATAATCATGTCAAATATTAATTGTATAAGATTAATATGTTTAATCATATACAATTAATGAATTAGGTGAAATTAATGCCTAATTTCACACCCAAAATACCAAAAATATTACTAAAAATAACAGAATCATAGAATATATTTTCTGTGATTTTTCAGTAATTTTTCATGGATTTTTTACATGAAAAATAAAATAAAAAGAAAAAAATAAAGAAAATACAAGAAAAATTAAAGCTGGAGATAATTATTTGTGCAATTTAGGGAATACACAACATTCTGGGTGCAAACTGGGGGTCTCAAACGATTAAATAAATCTTTGGACCCACCTGTCATACAAACCATACTCTTTGGGCTATAAATAGACCCAATGAAGAGAATTAAAGAAGGAGAGAGCCCCATAGCTGAAACCCTGTCAAAATCAAAACTCAACCCAAATTCCACAAAAGAAAGCTCAATTAGGAAGAAGGTACCCTTTGCACAGTTAGGTAAGGGACAGAGGAGTCAAGCCTTGAGCTTGGCTTAGTCCCAATTGAGCTCTAGTAGCCAGTCTCACCTTGATGGGTGAGATGGCTAAGCTTCCGGGCTAGAGAGGTGCACATGTGTCTCTCCCCTTACAAGGCTCAACTGGTGGCTAAGCATGGGTCTCAAGAGTTCAAATGGTGAATTCCCTCTAGAATTTGACAGCACACTTCAACCAATTGACACATGCCAATTTGGTTTCATGAGGATTGACACATATTCATCCCCTTTCTCTCAAGCCCTGTGTACATGTGCAGTGGCAATACAATGCTCAATAACAGCTTCATACAAGCTGTTATGTTGTCAAATTTCATAGAAAATCAAGGCTCCATGTTTTCTATGTATAATATATTTCAATTTATTATAATGTTTGGTATTTTGATTCAAATTGGCCTTGTTTCTCTCTTTAGTCTCTTATTTTATGTTTCTTAATATGCTTGAAGCCTCAGAATCATAATTGAGCAATGAAAAAGCAAAAAACATGAATACTTCTTTGAGTCCAATATATATGTCATCTTCTGTCCAGCTGAGAGATCAATTTATATTTCTCAGTCTGGTTGTCAATTTTTCATTAAATTCATAGTCATGTAAGAGTAGATTTATATCAACTTACAGTCTAAATTTTATAATTTTTGGAATTTTCTATGAATTGTTATGAATTTTCCAATCTCATATATCAAAAAGCTCAAAAAGGTCAATCTTTGGTTAAACTGAGAATTCTTCTCTCTTTTTGAGTACAAAATCCAAAATTTCTTGATGAATTCACCTTTATAACACCTCGTGTGATGTTATAAAGGGTTTAGAATAATTAAACCAGGCTTTAACATATAGGTTAAGTCAAATATGATTTCCAGCATAGTCTGGTAGGGGTATTTCTGTCAAGTTCAATGAAAATTCAAAAACATACTTTCTATTAATCTAATTAACTTCAAATGAGCATTTACAATAGGTCTTTATGCACTTAATCACAAATTTTTACCATTTTTGGGATTTTCTGTGATTTTCTATAAATTTTTGAAATTGGGTCTGTCAAAACCGGAACTGGATCAATTTTGGAATAAATACCAGAAAAGAAGAAAAATGAAATTAATTCATGTAAAAATGAAATACATATGCAGAATTGAGGTAAAACCACTCTGGAACCTGATATTGACCTCATTAAATGCATTTTCATGTGTAATTTAAGAAAAATGTGGCAAAATAAACAAAAAAACCAAATTGAAATCAATGCTCGAAATAACCAAATGTGCATAAAGGACAATGCACAATCAAATTGATGAAATTGATCATCAAAACATGCTCAAATATACCCAAAGAGGCTTTTGAAGGAGTTAATTGGGAGAAACTACAAGAGAAGAACATAAAACACCATCTGGTACCGAACTCCCCGAAACCTGTTCGGTACCGAATGGTAAAAATCGCAAAATTGGTGGTTTAAACCCCAATTAAACATCAAAGACTTGTTAAACATGTCTTAACGATGCCATATGCCAAAGTAATCAAATTAATTTGCTTGAAATCAGCTCAAATCCATCAAAATTTCATCTCAGCCAATATCCCAACCGAAACCAAAGTGGCTACCCTCATCCCCGGCGATCTAGACCGCCGCCGTCGTTGCCGAGACCACCACCATTGAACTCCCTGTGTTCCGACGACGCCAATCATGTTTGCCGATCGAAGATCCGACGCCGGCAGGGCCTTGATCAAGGTCGGAGAAGAGAAGTGCGAATATTAATGCACTTCAAAGTACGAATCTTGATGAAATTCAAACTGAGCGCAGGCCTGATGCACGCCTTTGATCCAACGGCCAAGTTCAAAAGCTGCTTCAAAAATCGAACTAAAGTCTAGATCTTGATGCATGGGCCCAAATCCAACGGCCCATATTAATATGTTTTGAAAATAAACTTTAAACATTAAATAAAAATATTTTCTTATGCCCAAAAATCATGAAAAATATATTAAAAATCATGGCTTCATTTAAATATATTTTTGAGACAATAAAATGTCAATTTTGATTTTATTTTTATTTTAAATAAAATTTAAAGCATATATCATACATGTTGTTTCATACAAATGAATAAATCAATGTTTTTTGTTAAATAATATTTATGTCACATATGCCAATATATCTAAATATTTGACTAAACATAACAATATATAAAAATGATTAGAGACAATAAAATGTCAATTTTTTATTTCATTAAAATTTGAAGCACACATCATGCATGTTATGTTATAGAAATAAATAAATCATCATTTTGAGTAAAAAAAAATGATTTTGTCAAATATGCAAATATACCCAAATATTTAGCCAAATATGTCAAAAATACAAATATGTCCAAATATTTGACCAAACATGTCACATATACAAATATGTCCAAATCTTTGACCAAATATGTCAAATATACAAATAAACCCAAATATTTGACCAAATATGTCAAAAATACAAATATGTCCAAACATTTGACCAAACATGTCAAATATGCAAATATATCCAAACTTTTGACCAAATATGTTACATATATAAATATGTCCAAATATTTGACCAAACATGTCAAATATACAAATATACCCAAATATTTGACCAAATATGTCAAAAATACAAATATACCCAAATATTTGACCAAACATGTCAAATATGCAAATATGTCCAAATATTTGACCAAACATGTCAAATATGCAAATATATCCAAATCTTTCACCAAATATGACAAATATATAAATAGAATAGTGAGCTTATTTGTGCAATGCATGATGCATAATATATTTAATAATGGATTTAATTAATTAAATGATTCACATAGAATTTTTGCACAAAAAGTAGGGTTTTGTGATAAGAAAAGTAGGGTTTACGGTTTCTTGACAAATATGATGACAATTGTCTTAGACAAATTGATGGATAGAGAAAGTAGAAAAGCTGAGAGTGTAATTTATCATTTTTCGTACAAAATAAAAGAGGAATGACCTATTGTGATGACCTATTGTAATTTATCTAGGGTTCGTTTGAGATCGGGATAAATTTGAGATAACTAGAGGATAAAGTTATTCTCTCTAAGAGGTGGTGATAACTTTATCCCTTACTTATCTCTCTCCCAAACTAAGGCCTAGGTTTTCGATTTCACTATTTCAACTCTTGTAGAAGATAAATGACCTATTGTGATGAATGACCAAATAAATTCTAAATAGGCTTAAAATTGATATACATTTTATCTAAAAAATTAAAAATATATCTACAATTTTAATTTTTTCAATTTGAATAATATTTCTTAAAAGTATTTACTTTAGCTGCCATGCGACAATACCGACACTCGACTCAATTGTTTAACTGTGATTTTCATTTTTTTTGGAGTCGCCACCCGTCATATGACATGAAATATTACCAGTTTTATTTATTTTAACCCATGAATAATCGGTTCGTATTTTGATTATGAATGTGAAATGTATTAGGCACCACACTCATCTAGAAAATTGGTTTCTACTAATTCTAGCTTTTAAAAATATATTCCATTAACAAAAAACAGATTACAAATTTCCAACAAAATTATTAAAAAAAACAAATATTGATAGAGGGAAAATTTAAGTCACGTAGATCTTCATTTTCTTGCTATTGGTGCGTCGCAGTAGCCCTTCTAACGACTTGGATGTTGGGATTTCAATATTTTCGAGGACTTGGATAATGAAGATAAATATTTGGTACGTCACTTATTCATTCTCATTTTATTTTTACTCATCACAACAAATATTCGGTGGAAATATTTTCAAAAATTGGATTTACTTCTTGTTTCCTCTTTAAATCAGAGAAAAACTCAATGGATTTCACTTTTTTTTTTATGCTTTGATTGATCACACCAGCCATCGAGAGGAAAAGGAGAGCATGAGGGGTATTTATAGGGTGGAGCTGAAGTCCTAAGGAGCTCACAAACTTGGCACACATAATGCATCTTGGTATGCTCCTTGCTTACACCTGATTTGAATATCATTTGACTGGTATTAAACAAATTTTGAAAAGGGGACTGAATTATAATGATTCTATAGTAGATACAAGAGACAAATTAGGCATGCAGGTACTTAGGGACTTTTAGTTGATTTGTTTGACCATATTAAGGCTTTGTGATCATGTTTATTTAAAAAATAAGTGGAAACATAGCAGCTGGAATCCTGCTACCTATTGTATTTAAATTCAGATTTTCATAGCAGCATTTTAATCAATTTTATGAGGACAAATGGTAATACTTGTAGAAAAAATGAATACTTTGACCAAAAATATGTTTGCTAGATAGATTATTTTGATTTTGATATTTTTCCTGCAGCTTTTTCTTCTTTAGATGATAGATATGTTAATTCACAGAGGATTTAAATAATTTCTTCTCACAGACATTTAAAGGGATAATTTTAGTTGTGAAATTAAGGATTTATAATAGATGTTCTACAAAAAATATCATAAATATTTTGGGCATTTGCTTTGCAATATGGAATTAGTTCTAACCTCATTGTTATATTTTGTTCAGAATAATAGATCAGAGGTTTTCTTTCTTGAAATAATTTCATAATGAAGAATGATATATTTTAATTTGTTGAGAATTAATGACCAACTTTCATATTAAAGAATAATTAACATGATTTCTGGATGAAATGACATGTCAATGTAGTAGTGCAGTAGAAAAATGTGAGTGATGATTGTTGACCCATTCCACATGCTGAATAAGACTTAGACTTGTATTTTATATTTTCAATTTGTCTAAACTCGTGCAAAAAAGAATTTATGAATTTTTAGGCTTCAAAACTTAATGTAAGAAAGCAGCGCATTTTTTGAGGGTGAGACCCGTGCCGCCGCCGCCTCGGGTCAAATTCGAGTACATGACACACAATAGTTATTACGTTATAACACACAATAGTAATTACTTTACTGGTATTGGCACTCTTTGGAGAGGAACTGCAAGCTCAAGCACTGCTGCAAACTTCTCCGTCACATCTACATCTTTGTGTTGCATCCCATCTGGAAGCCTCCAATCAAACCCAGCAAGCATCAGAGCTAGCAAAAATGGCACCACTCTTATAGCGAAAGGCAACCCAGGACAACTTTTCTTCCCGGATCCAAACGGGATGAATTCGAAATCTCTCCCTTGAAAACTGAATTGTTTCTCCAAGAATCTCTCTGGCCTAAACACATCCGGTTCATTCCACACTTGTGGGTCCCGTCCGATAGCCCATGTGTTTACGAGCACTTGCACTCCTTTTGGCACTTGGTATCTACCGAGGTCTAATCCATCTTCCATGGCCATGTGAGGTATTAACGGTGCCGGCAGATGGAGTCTCATTACCTCTTTAATCACCGCTTGAAGATATGGAAGAGTGGCTATATCTGATTCTGCCAAGGTTTGCGACGATGCAAAAGCATCCCACACTTCGGCTTGAGCTTTTGCCATGGCAACAGGGTCACGAAGAAGTGCGCCCATTGCCTATTCCACCGTTATTGAGGTTGTGTCACTTCCAGCCCCAAAAAGTTCCTGATGAGGAAATTATTAACCATTTAAGTATGCATTATAACAATATTTTTGTTTTGAATATGTGTAAATTGTCAAGTCATTAATTAGGAATCAAACTACTGATGCCGGATAATGTAGTAGGAGATGATGATGATGGAGGAGGGATTCGCTTGCAATAATTTGGATGATACATCGTGACAATACTTTTTAATATATGAATAATTTAATTTTGACAATTTCAAATCACAGAAGTGAATCCTTGATCTTGTTCAATACTACATACAAAACACATGCATAAAAAAGTATTCATTTTTGAAAATTGAATTTTCACCTCTTGATCTAGTATAAATAAATCTCCATGTTTTGAAAATTTTTATAGAAAAATACTTCATTTGATATTAAACAGGGCCAATGATTGAAACTTATTTTTAGAACAGATATAAAAACAACAACAACAACAACAATAACAACAACAAAAACAACAACAATAACAACGACAATAACAATAACAATAATAATAATAAGTAGTAGTCACAAAATTAATCAAATTTTAATATATATAAGTGGGGCATACAAGATTGTGATCGCCGTGATTCAATGGACACAAGCATGGAACAAAACAAAAAGTCGAACTCGAGGCAGAAAAACATCGACATCATCCCATAGTAGTCACAGAATTAATTAGGCAAAGTTAATACTACAAGTGGGGCATATATACTACAAGATAGTGACTCCCATCCGTTTCGTTGACAAAAGCGTGTAAGAACGAAAACTTCAACTCAAAAGACATATATTTTGCCGGCGCACGGCTCATAGGTTCAGTTTGATTTATCTACCCCTGGTTTAAACTTATATTTAGAGTTAATGTTGGCTATCGCTAAATTATTAATTTGTAGGCTCTCAAAATGGTACTTACAGGACCCCATGACGCTATTGAAGAGTTGTATATCAATTGCTAGATGTGTAGTGAAATCATCCTTGTTACTTGGTTCATATTAGATAATTTAAACACCTATTTATTTGTTCGTTTATTATAAATGAAGACAAATTTTTCGCTTTCATACTAAAAATTTAAAGAACTTCATGCTTATGTTCTACTTGAAAATAAATCGTAAATGTTGATGTGTCATTTATAATGTTAATTGGAGAAATGTGAAGCACTTACTAATTTAATTAGCAAGTAGTTTAAAAGTGATATATGAACTTATGCAATTCCTCTACAAGCGATATGAGAATTAATGTCCATCACAAGAATTGCAAAAGATTACTCTCTTTGCTAATTCTAAAAATTAATTCTTTTCTTTTTTCACGTTTATAAGTTCCAAATTGTAGAGATGAAAACATTTTAAAATTGATGTGAAAAAAATGCTAAATTATGGTGTGTCCAATAAATTCAGTTTTTATTCTCTTAACTTGACAAACTACGTCAGAGCACCTCCTTCCCATTTGCCAAATATATATGTATATATATATATTTATATTGACACAGCACTTATAATTTCAACTGCATGACGTGAATCACTTCGTAAATTAATAATTTTATTAAAGTAACAAGTTGTCTAAAAGTGTTACAGAAATTTTTATAATTTCTTTGCAAGTAATATGAATAACCCCAATTATAAAAGATTATCTTTTTGTTAATTTTGAAAATTCTTTTAATTATGTCAGCAAAATTGAAATCGCAAAAAAGAAACATTTTTGAAATTAATATTAAAAAGCTTTTAATTTGCTGATCTGATAAATAAATTAAAAGTTTGAAATTGATCATGACTTTAGATGCTCTTAATCAACCAAATGAAAATATCAAATATCTCCACAAATAATTACTAATGTCCAAACTAACTCAAATTTTTTTTTGATAATTCAGACGTACATTCAACTTTGTGGCATATTCTTTTGAGAAATATTACTCAAATTAAAAATAACAAAAATTATAGATATATTTTAGTTATTTAGATAGAATATATATCAAATTTAGATTAATTTAAAAAATATTGTCTGTCATCAAATAATTTTAAAATTTTAACGGTGGAGTTTTATTGACCTTGTGATAAATCACCATAAAGCCAATGCACCTAAATCAGTTATATTCAAAGGAAAGAAAAGAAGCTGTCACTTATCTTATGCTTTCCTAGCTATCAAACCGGATGTATAGCGAATGAAATAATTGATCTTGCTGGATTGAAGTCAAGTACTTGCTTAGGCCATTCACCTAGAGTTTGATAGAAAGACCTTCCATTGATTGAAGGGCCCTGTCTTGCTTATTGTTTCAGAGATAAGTGTCGTTTCATAATGTAGTAAGATCAAATTCTAAATTTACTCAAAATTAATACATATTCTATTTAAATAATTAAAAATAAGTATATAATTTTAATTTTTTAATTTCAACAATATTACTTAAAAGTATGTATTGTAATAGTTAGATGTTTTATAAATTTTATTTACCACTTAAATTTTGTTTCCCTTTTTATTTTTCTCAATACACATATTATCTTTATTAGTCAAACTTCCCCATACATAATACTAATGTCCAAACTGGCTCCAACATATAGAAGGATAATATAATTATTTCATAACATGGCACACCATAGTAATTACGTTATAACACACAATAGTAATTACTTTACTGGTATTGGCACTATTTGGAGAGGAACTGCAAGCTCAAGCACTGCTGCAAACTTCTCCGTCACATCTACATCTTTGTGTTGCATCCCATCTGGAAGCCTCCAATCAAACTCAGCAAGCATCAGAGCTAGCAAAAATGGCACCACTCTTATAGCGAAAGGCAACCCGGGACAACTTTTCTTCCCGGATCCAAACGGGATGAATTCGAAATCTCTCCCTTGAAAACTGAATTGTTTCTCCAAGAATCTCTCTGGCCTAAACACATCCGGTTCATTCCACACTTGTGGGTCCCGTCCGATAGCCCATGTGTTTACGAGCACTTGCACTCCTTTTGGCACTTTGTATCCACCGAGGTCTAATCCATCTTCCATGGCCATGTGAGGTATTAACGGTGCCGGCGGATGGAGTCTCATTACCTCTTTAATCACCGCTTGAAGATAAGGAAGAGTGGCTATATCTGATTCCGCCAAGGTTTGCGACGACGCAAAAGCATCCCGCACTTCGGCTTGAGCTTTTGCCATGGCAACAGGGTCACGAAGAAGTTCGCCCATTGCCCATTCCACCGTTATTGAGGTTGTGTCACTTCCAGCCCCAAAAAGTTCCTGATGAGGTAGTTATTAACCATTTAAGTATGCATTATAACAATATTTTTCTTTTGAATATGTGTAAATTGTCAAGTCATTAATTAAGAATCAAACTGCTGATGCCGGATAATGTTGTAGGAGATGATGATGATGGAGGAGGGATTCACTTGCAATAATTTGGATGATACATCATGACAATACTTTTTATTATATTAACAATTTAATTTTGACAATTTCAAATCACAATAGTGAATCCTTGATCTTGTTCAATACTACATACAAAACATATGCATAAAAAAGTATGCATTTGTGAAAATTAAATTTTCACCTCTTGATCTAGTATAAATAGATCTCCATGTTTTGAAAATTTTTATAGACAAATACTTCATTTGATATTAAACAGGGCCAATGGTTGAAACTCATTTTTAGAACAGATATAATAATAATGATGATGATGATGATGATGATGATAGTAGTAGTAATAATAATAGTACTAATAATAATAATGATAATAATAATAATAATAACAATAATAATAATAATAATAATAATAATAATAATAATAATAATAATAATAATAATAATAATAATAATAATTAGTTACAAAATTAATCAAATTTTAATTATATAAGTTGGGCATTCAAGATTCTTATCGCCACGTATTTTAATGGACACAAGCATGGAAAAAACAAAAAGTCGAACTCGAGACAGAAAAACATTGACATCATCCCATAGTAGTTACAGAATTAATTAGTCAAAGTTAATAATATAAGTGGGGCATATATACTACAAGATAGTGATTCCCATCGGTTTCCTTGACAAAAGCGTGTAAAAACGAAAACTTGAACTCAAAAACATTTGAAAACAAAATATTTGAAAGATATCATCATTGATATCGTTAGCGATATTAATTTATGTTAATAAATTTGTAAAAAGTTTGATTGATAAATATAAGTTAGTATTCATGTGAATCAATATTTCACATCAATAATTTTGAACCAATATTATTGATAAATAATTTTTTAATTTCTATGTCTTTTAAGTCAATTTTGAATCAATATTTTGAGTTAATATCAATTTGTAAAAACTTTGATTGATAAATATCTAATAATGAAAGTTTAATGGGTATATATATAAATTAGAACTTCCTCTCAGAGTATGCTGTGAAACTTAATACCCAAAGTGACATGCTATACATATTAAAGAAAATGGTATTAAAAAAAAGGTAAAATAAATTACCCTAAGAAGTATTTGAATTTCTCGCCGAGTTATCTTTGATTCTGCAAATAAGTAAAGCAACGAATCTAAGAAATCGCCACAACCTTCTTCACCATTGCTCCTGTGCTCCAAGCGAGCGTCTATAATAACATCAAAATATTTAAAAAATTGTCTATTGTAGTCTTGAGCAGCGCGCCGTCTGCCTTGTAGATCAAGAAACCTGAGGAAAGGAAAGTAATCAGAGAGATTAAGTTTTAGGTTTTCATTGATGGATTCCTCGAGCAACTCTTTCAATACTTGCGGTGACTCAGAGTTGATATCAACTACATCTTGCGAGAACAATAAATTCGAGATCATATTAAGCATTCCGGTAAAGATCATCTCGCGAATACGTATAGGATGGCCTGATCTTTTACGGAAACTGTTGATGATATCATGTGCCTTCTGTGCCCTAATCTCTTTAGTTGCTTCAAGCCTCCGTGATGAGAAGAGATTGGTGTTGCATATGGTGCGATGGTGTTTCCATACAGGCGATGTGCTCGGAAGAAAAAATAACGATGCTTCTTGATGGTTGTAAGACTGCAGTGAGTCAGGCACTACTCGGGCAGAGAAAAATGCATCTTTCCTTTGTAAGAGCTCACAAGCAACCTCAGGTGAAGAGATGACGATGGCTGTGGTAAGGCCAAGTTTGAGAGAGATAACGGGGCCATAGACCTTTGCAAGAAGAGCGAAGGAACGGTGTGGTTGGGCGTCCAATTGTAGTAGGTTTCCGATTATCGGGAGTGGGGTGGGGCCCGGCAGCAGGGGAGCCTTTGATGAAAGTAGATTATAGAGGGAGAAGAGAAGATAGATGGTTAGCGTGATGAACAGGAAACAAAGTAAGAGTTCCATGCTTTTTTCGTTGAGAGAATTAGCTGGGTGCACTAGTGCTTGCATTTCTCTTGTTTCAGACAAAGTGATTTATAATGTAGTTTGATTCGAGTATTTGCACCATATATTTTTATGAGAGGTGATAACTGCACTTTATACTTACACTTTAGATGTATTTATATTGTTTTCACAAAATATTTATACTTAATGATAAACATTTTTTCACAAAGTATTTATACTTTATATTATTGAAATTATAAATTTCGTAAGCTATATTTTTTATTTGTATAATAAAATTTTTAGCTTAAAATTATTCTATAAATCATTCAAGAAAAAAGTTATAAACAGTTTTTATAATAATTATAAATATTTTCAAATATAAATACATAATATGCACAAATTCCTATATATATATATATATATATGTATAAAGGCATTTTATTTGTCAAATCGTTGTTATTACTTGCATAATTATTAGTCGCCTAATAATATGCCAGCTCATCCAACTAAAAATCAGAGTCCGTGATGGCATTTCCAATTATCATTAATTAGTCTCAGAAGTTACAATTTGAGAGGTTCCATCTCGAAAAGAACTTTTGGCATTATTAAAATATTAGTACCTTTCTCGTGAAGCTAAAGTGTCAACAATTGCTTAGAGCAAACATAGCTTAAGAATTTCACGGCAGAAAATTACGTAGCTAGCACATTATTATTGTGCGTTTGCAAATAAAAAATTGTCAGAAAATACACACAAATTAAATTACATGAAATCAACGATGTGATTTCATGTGATTTTTTATGTCAAAGATTTGAAATCATGAAATTATACCCAATTTCATAATTTACTATATGTGAAAATTATTTCTTGAAATTCAAGAAATAATTTAATGAAATAACCATGTCAAATTTAAAGTCATGAAATTATATTCAATCTCATGATTTATTAATCCTCAAAATTATTTCTTGAAATTAAAAAAATATTTTCATGAAATAATTATGCCAAAACCGCTTAAAAAAATGTGTGCAAAATATATGCACAAAATCCTAGTTACATGAAATGAAGAAACAATTTCATATAATTAGTTATGCCAAATCCAAAATCATGAATTTTATTCATGAAAAATATCCCAAATATTATTCTTTGGAATTAAAAAATAATTCTTTGGAATAATCATGTCAAATATTAATTGTATAAGATTAATATGTTTAATCATATACAATTAATGAATTAGGTGAAATTAATGCCTAATTTCACACCCAAAATACCAAAAATATTACTAAAAATAACAGAATCATAGAATATATTTTCTGTGATTTTTCAGTAATTTTTCATGGATTTTTTACATGAAAAATAAAATAAAAAGAAAAAAATAAAGAAAATACAAGAAAAATTAAAGCTGGAGATAATTATTTGTGCAATTTAGGGAATACACAACATTCTGGGTGCAAACTGGGGGTCTCAAACGATTAAATAAATCTTTGGACCTACCTGTCATACAAACCATACTCTTTGGGCTATAAATAGACCCAATGAAGAGAATTAAAGAAGGAGAGAGCCCCATAGCTGAAACCCTGTCAAAATCAAAACTCAACCCAAATTCCACAAAAGAAAGCTCAATTAGGAAGAAGGTACCTTTTGCACAGTTAGGTAAGGGACAGAGGAGTCAAGCCTTGAGCTTGGCTTAGTCCCAATTGAGCTCTAGCAGCCAGTCTCACCTTGATGGGTGAGATGGCTAAGCTTCTGGGCTAGAGAGGTGCACATGTGTCTCTCCCCTTACAAGGTTCAACTGGTGGCTAAGCATGGGTCTCAAGAGTTCAAATGGTGAATTCCCTCTAGAATTTGACAGCACACTTCAACCAATTGACACATGCCAATTTGGTTTCATGAGGATTGACACATATTCATCCCCTTTCTCTCAAGCCCTGTGTACATGTGCAGTGGCAATACAATGCTCAATAACAGCTTCATACAAGCTGTTATGTTGTCAAATTTCATAGAAAATCAAGGCTCCATGTTTTCTATGTATAATATATTTCAATTTATTATAATGTTTGGTATTTTGATTCAAATTGGCCTTGTTTCTCTCTTTAGTCTCTTATTTTATGTTTCTTAATATGCTTGAAGCCTCAGAATCATAATTGAGCAATGAAAAAGCAAAAAACATGAATACTTCTTTGAGTCTAATATATATGTCATCTTCTGCCCAGCTGAGAGATCAATTTATATTTCTCAGTCTGGTTGTCAATTTTTCATTAAATTCATAGTCATGTAAGAGTAGATTTATATCAACTTACAGCCTAAATTTTATAATTTTTGGAATTTTCTATGAATTGTTATGAATTTTCCAATCTCATATATCAAAAAGCTCAAAAAGGTCAATCTTTGGTTAAACTGAGAATTCTTCTCTCTTTTTGAGTACAAAATCCAAAATTTCTTGATGAATTCACCTTTATAACACATCGTGTGATGTTATAAAGGGTTTAGAATAATTAAACCAGGCTTTAACATATAGGTTAAGTCAAATATGATTTCCAGCATAGTCTGGTAGGGGTATTTCTGTCAAGTTCAATGAAAATTCAAAAACATACTTTCTATTAATCTAATTAACTTCAAATGAGCATTTACAATAGGTCTTTATGCACTTAATCACAAATTTTTACCATTTTTGGGATTTTCTGTGATTTTCTATAAATTTTTGAAATTGGGTCTGTCAAAACTGGAACTGGATCAATTTTGGAATAAATACCAGAAAAGAAGAAAAATGAAATTAATTCATGTAAAAATGAAATACATATGCAGAATTGAGGTAAAACCACTCTGGAACCTGATATTGACCTCATTAAATGCATTTTCATGTGTAATTTAAGAAAAATGTGGCAAAATAAACAAAAAAACCAAATTGAAATCAATGCTCGAAATAACCAAATGTGCATAAAGGACAATGCACAATCAAATTGATGAAATTGATCATCAAAACATGCTCAAATATACCCAAAGAGGCTTTTGAAGGAGTTAATTGGGAGAAACTACAAGAGAAGAACATAAAACACCATCTGGTACCGAACTCCCCGAAACCTGTTCGGTACCGAATGGTAAAAATCGCAAAATTGGTGGTTTAAACCCCAATTAAACATCAAAGACTTGTTAAACATGTCTTAACGATGCCATATGCCAAAGTAATCAAATTAATTTGCTTGAAATCAGCTCAAATCCATCAAAATTTCATCTCAGCCAATATCCCAACCGAAACCAAAGTGGCTACCCTCATCCCCGGCGATCTAGACCGCCGCCGCCGTTGCCGAGACCACCACCATTGAACTCCCTGTGTTCCGACGACGCCAATCATGTCTGCCGATCGAAGATCCGACGCCGGCAGGGCCTTGATCAAGGTCGGAGAAGAGAAGTGCGAATATTAATGCACTTCAAAGTACGAATCTTGATGAAATTCAAACTGAGCGTAGGCCTGATGCACGCTTTTGATCCAACGGCCAAGTTCAAAAGCTGCTTCAAAAATCGAACTAAAGTCTAGATCTTGATGCATGGGCCCAAATCCAACGGCCCATATTAATATGTTTTGAAAATAAATTTTAAACATTAAATAAAAATATTTTCTTATGCCCAAAAATCATGAAAAATATATTAAAAATCATGGCTTCATTTAAATATATTTTTGAGACAATAAAATGTCAATTTTGATTTTATTTTTATTTTAAATAAAATTTAAAGCATATATCATACATGTTGTTTCATACAAATGAATAAATCAATGTTTTTTGTTAAATAATATTTATGTCACATATGCCAATATATCTAAATATTTGACTAAACATGGCAATATATAAAAATGATTAGAGACAATAAAATGTCAATTTTTTATTTCATTAAAATTTGAAGCACACATCATGCATGTTATGTTATAGAAATAAATAAATCATCATTTTGAGTAAAAAAAAAATGATTTTGTCAAATATGCAAATATACCCAAATATTTAGCCAAATATGTCAAAAATACAAATATGTCCAAATATTTGACCAAACATGTCACATATACAAATATGTCCAAATCTTTGACCAAATATGTCAAATATACAAATAAACCCAAATATTTGACCAAATATGTCAAAAATACAAATATGTCCAAACATTTGACCAAACATGTCAAATATGCAAATATATCCAAACTTTTGACCAAATATGTTACATATATAAATATGTCCAAATCTTTGACCAAACATGTCAAATATACAAATATACCCAAATATTTGACCAAATATGTCAAAAATACGAATATACCCAAATATTTGACCAAACATGTCAAATATGCAAATATGTCCAAATATTTGACCAAACATGTCAAATATGCAAATATATCCAAATCTTTGACCAAATATGACAAATATATAAATAGAATAGTGAGCTTATTTGTGCAATGCATGATGCATAATATATTTAATAATGGATTTAATTAATTAAATGATTCACATAGAATTTTTGCACAAAAAGTAGGGTTTTGTGATAAGAAAAGTAGGGTTTACGGTTTCTTGACAAATATGATGACAATTGTCTTAGACAAATTGATGGATAGAGAAAGTAGAAAAGCTGAGAGTGTAATTTATCATTTTTCGTACAAAATAAAAGAGGAATGACCTATTGTGATGACCTATTGTAATTTATCTAGGGTTCGTTTGAGATCGGGATAAATTTGAGATAACTAGAGGATAAAGTTATTCTCTCTAAGAGGTGGTGATAACTTTATCCCTTACTTATCTCTCTCCCAAACTAAGGCCTAGGTTTTCGATTTCACTATTTCAACTCTTGTAGAAGATAAATGACCTATTGTGATGAATGACCAAATAAATTCTAAATAGGCTTAAAATTGATATACATTTTATCTAAAAAATTAAAAATATATCTACAATTTTAATTTTTTCAATTTGAATAATATTTCTTAAAAGTATTTACTTTAGCTGCCATGCGACAATACCGACACTCGACTCAATTGTTTAACTGTGATTTTCATTTTTTTTGGAGTCGCCACCCGTCATATGACATGAAATATTACCAGTTTTATTTATTTTAACCCATGAATAATCGGTTCGTATTTTGATTATGAATGTGAAATGTATTAGGCACCACACTCATCTAGAAAATTGGTTTCTACTAATTCTAGCTTTTAAAAATATATTCCATTAACAAAAAACAGATTACAAATTTCCAACAAAATTATTAAAAAAAACAAATATTGATAGAGGGAAAATTTAAGTCACGTAGATCTTCATTTTCTTGCTATTGGTGCGTCGCAGTAGCCCTTCTAACGACTTGGATGTTGGGATTTCAATATTTTCGAGGACTTGGATAATGAAGATAAATATTTGGTACGTCACTTATTCATTCTCATTTTATTTTTACTCATCACAACAAATATTCGGTGGAAATATTTTCAAAAATTGGATTTACTTCTTGTTTCCTCTTTAAATCAGAGAAAAACTCAATGGATTTCACTTTTTTTTTTATGCTTTGATTGATCACACCAGCCATCGAGAGGAAAAGGAGAGCATGAGGGGTATTTATAGGGTGGAGCTGAAGTCCTAAGGAGCTCACAAACTTGGCACACATAATGCATCTTGGTATGCTCCTTGCTTACACCTGATTTGAATATCATTTGACTGGTATTAAACAAATTTTGAAAAGGGGACTGAATTATAATGATTCTATAGTAGATACAAGAGACAAATTAGGCATGCAGGTACTTAGGGACTTTTAGTTGATTTGTTTGACCATATTAAGGCTTTGTGATCATGTTTATTTAAAAAATAAGTGGAAACATAGCAGCTGGAATCCTGCTACCTATTGTACTTAAATTCAGATTTTCATAGCAGCATTTTAATCAATTTTATGAGGACAAATGGTAATACTTGTAGAAAAAATGAATACTTTGACCAAAAATATGTTTGCTAGATAGATTATTTTGATTTTGATATTTTTCCTGCAGCTTTTTCTTCTTTAGATGATAGATATGTTAATTCACAGAGGATTTAAATAATTTCTTCTCACAGACATTTAAAGGGATAATTTTAGTTGTGAAATTAAGGATTTATAATAGATGTTCTACAAAAAATATCATAAATATTTTGGGCATTTGCTTTGCAATATGGAATTAGTTCTAACCTCATTGTTATATTTTGTTTAGAATAATAGATCAGAGGTTTTCTTTCTTGAAATAATTTCATAATGAAGAATGATATATTTTAATTTGTTGAGAATTAATGACCAACTTTCATATTAAAGAATAATTAACATGATTTCTGGATGAAATGACATGTCAATGTAGTAGTGCAGTAGAAAAATGTGAGTGATGATTGTTGACCCATTCCACATGCTGAATAAGACTTAGACTTGTATTTTATATTTTCAATTTGTCTAAACTCGTGCAAAAAAGAATTTATGAATTTTTAGGCTTCAAAACTTAATGTAAGAAAGCAGCGCATTTTTTGAGGGTGAGACCCGTGCCGCCGCCGCCTCGGGTCAAATTCGAGTACATGACACACAATAGTTATTACGTTATAACACACAATAGTAATTACTTTACTGGTATTGGCACTCTTTGGAGAGGAACTGCAAGCTCAAGCACTGCTGCAAACTTCTCCGTCACATCTACATCTTTGTGTTGCATCCCATCTGGAAGCCTCCAATCAAACTCAGCAAGCATCAGAGCTAGCAAAAATGGCACCACTCTTATAGCGAAAGGCAACCCAGGACAACTTTTCTTCCCGGATCCAAATGGGACGAATTCGAAATCCCTCCCTTGAAAACTGAATTGTTTCTCCAAGAATCTCTCTGGCCTAAACACATCCGGTTCATTCCACACTTGTGGGTCCCGTCCGATAGCCCATGTGTTTACGAGCACTTGCACTCCTTTTGGCACTTGGTATCCACCGAGGTCTAATCCATCTTCCATGGCCATGTGAGGTATTAACGGTGCCGGCGGATGGAGTCTCATTACCTCTTTAATCACCGCTTGAAGATATGGAAGAGTGGCTATATCTGATTCCACCAAGGTTTGCGACGATGCAAAAGCATCCCGCACTTCGGCTTGAGCTTTTGCCATGGCAACAGGGTCACGAAGAAGTGCGCCCATTGCCTATTCCACCGTTATTGAGGTTGTGTCACTTCCAGCCCCAAAAAGTTCCTGATGAGGAAATTATTAACCATTTAAGTATGCATTATAACAATATTTTTGTTTTGAATATGTGTAAATTGTCAAGTCATTAATTAGGAATCAAACTACTGATGCCGGATAATGTAGTAGGAGATGATGATGATGGAGGAGGGATTCGCTTGCAATAATTTGGATGATACATCGTGACAATACTTTTTATTATATGAATAATTTAATTTTGACAATTTCAAATCACAGAAGTGAATCCTTGATCTTGTTCAATACTACATACAAAACACATGCATAAAAAAGTATTCATTTTTGAAAATTGAATTTTCACCTCTTGATCTAGTATAAATAAATCTCCATGTTTTGAAAATTTTTATAGAAAAATACTTCATTTGATATTAAACAGGGCCAATGATTGAAACTTATTTTTAGAACAGATATAAAAACAACAACAACAACAACAATAACAACAACAAAAACAACAACAATAACAACGACAATAACAATAACAACAATAATAATAAGTAGTAGTCACAAAATTAATCAAATTTTAATATATATAAGTGGGGCATACAAGATTGTGATCGCCGTGATTCAATGGACACAAGCATGGAACAAAACAAAAAGTCGAACTCGAGGCAGAAAAACATCGACATCATCCCATAGTAGTCACAGAATTAATTAGGCAAAGTTAATACTACAAGTGGGGCATATATACTACAAGATAGTGACTCCCATCCGTTTCGTTGACAAAAGCGTGTAAGAACGAAAACTTCAACTCAAAAGACATATATTTTGCCGGCGCACGGCTCATAGGTTCAGTTTGATTTATCTACCCCTGGTTTAAACTTATATTTAGAGTTAATGTTGGCTATCGCTAAATTATTAATTTGTAGGCTCTCAAAATGGTACTTACAGGACCCCATGACGCTATTGAAGAGTTGTATATCAATTGCTAGATGTGTAGTGAAATCATCCTTGTTACTTGGTTCATATTAGATAATTTAAACACCTATTTATTTGTTCGTTTATTATAAATGAAGACAAATTTTTCGCTTTCATACTAAAAATTTAAAGAACTTCATGCTTATGTTCTACTTGAAAATAAATCGTAAATGTTGATGTGTCATTTATAATGTTAATTGGAGAAATGTGAAGCACTTACTAATTTAATTAGCAAGTAGTTTAAAAGTGATATATGAACTTATGCAATTCCTCTACAAGCGATATGAGAATTAATATCCATCACAAGAATTGCAAAAGATTACTCTCTTTGCTAATTCTAAAAATTAATTCTTTTCTTTTTTCACGTTTATAAGTTCCAAATTGTAGAGATGAAAACATTTTAAAATTGATGTGAAAAAAATGCTAAATTATGGTGTGTCCAATAAATTCAGTTTTTATTCTCTTAACTTGACAAACTACGTCAGAGCACCTCCTTCCCATTTGCCAAATATATATGTATATATATATATTTATATTGACACAGCACTTATAATTTCAACTGCATGACGTGAATCACTTCGTAAATTAATAATTTTATTAAAGTAACAAGTTGTCTAAAAGTGTTACAGAAATTTTTATAATTTCTTTGCAAGTAATATGAATAACCCCAATTATAAAAGATTATCTTTTTGTTAATTTTGAAAATTCTTTTAATTATGTCAGCAAAATTGAAATCGCAAAAAAGAAACATTTTTGAAATTAATATTAAAAAGCTTTTAATTTGCTGATCTGATAAATAAATTAAAAGTTTGAAATTGATCATGACTTTAGATGCTCTTAATCAACCAAATGAAAATATCAAATATCTCCACAAATAATTACTAATGTCCAAACTAACTCAAATTTTTTTTTGATAATTCAGACGTACATTCAACTTTGTGGCATATTCTTTTGAGAAATATTACTCAAATTAAAAATAACAAAAATTATAGATATATTTTAGTTATTTAGATAGAATATATATCAAATTTAGATTAATTTAAAAAATATTGTCTGTCATCAAATAATTTTAAAATTTTAACGGTGGAGTTTTATTGACCTTGTGATAAATCACCATAAAGCCAATGCACCTAAATCAGTTATATTCAAAGGAAAGAAAAGAAGCTGTCACTTATCTTATGCTTTCCTAGCTATCAAACCGGATGTATAGCGAATGAAATAATTGATCTTGCTGGATTGAAGTCAAGTACTTGCTTAGGCCATTCACCTAGAGTTTGATAGAAAGACCTTCCATTGATTGAAGGGCCCTGTCTTGCTTATTGTTTCAGAGATAAGTGTCGTTTCATAATGTAGTAAGATCAAATTCTAAATTTACTCAAAATTAATACATATTCTATTTAAATAATTAAAAATAAGTATATAATTTTAATTTTTTAATTTCAACAATATTACTTAAAAGTATGTATTGTAATAGTTAGATGTTTTATAAATTTTATTTACCACTTAAATTTTGTTTCCCTTTTTATTTTTCTCAATACACATATTATCTTTATTAGTCAAACTTCCCCATACATAATACTAATGTCCAAACTGGCTCCAACATATAGAAGGATAATATAATTATTTCATAACATGGCACACCATAGTAATTACGTTATAACACACAATAGTAATTACTTTACTGGTATTGGCACTATTTGGAGAGGAACTGCAAGCTCAAGCACTGCTGCAAACTTCTCCGTCACATCTACATCTTTGTGTTGCATCCCATCTGGAAGCCTCCAATCAAACTCAGCAAGCATCAGAGCTAGCAAAAATGGCACCACTCTTATAGCGAAAGGCAACCCGGGACAACTTTTCTTCCCGGATCCAAACGGGATGAATTCGAAATCTCTCCCTTGAAAACTGAATTGTTTCTCCAAGAATCTCTCTGGCCTAAACACATCCGGTTCATTCCACACTTGTGGGTCCCGTCCGATAGCCCATGTGTTTACGAGCACTTGCACTCCTTTTGGCACTTTGTATCCACCGAGGTCTAATCCATCTTCCATGGCCATGTGAGGTATTAACGGTGCCGGCGGATGGAGTCTCATTACCTCTTTAATCACCGCTTGAAGATAAGGAAGAGTGGCTATATCTGATTCCGCCAAGGTTTGCGACGACGCAAAAGCATCCCGCACTTCGGCTTGAGCTTTTGCCATGGCAACAGGGTCACGAAGAAGTTCGCCCATTGCCCATTCCACCGTTATTGAGGTTGTGTCACTTCCAGCCCCAAAAAGTTCCTGATGAGGTAGTTATTAACCATTTAAGTATGCATTATAACAATATTTTTCTTTTGAATATGTGTAAATTGTCAAGTCATTAATTAAGAATCAAACTGCTGATGCCGGATAATGTTGTAGGAGATGATGATGATGGAGGAGGGATTCACTTGCAATAATTTGGATGATACATCATGACAATACTTTTTATTATATTAACAATTTAATTTTGACAATTTCAAATCACAATAGTGAATCCTTGATCTTGTTCAATACTACATACAAAACATATGCATAAAAAAGTATGCATTTGTGAAAATTAAATTTTCACCTCTTGATCTAGTATAAATAGATCTCCATGTTTTGAAAATTTTTATAGACAAATACTTCATTTGATATTAAACAGGGCCAATGGTTGAAACTCATTTTTAGAACAGATATAATAATAATGATGATGATGATGATGATGATGATAGTAGTAGTAATAATAATAGTACTAATAATAATAATGATAATAATAATAATAATAACAATAATAATAATAATAATAATAATAATAATAATAATAATAATAATAATAATAATAATAATAATAATAATTAGTTACAAAATTATTCAAATTTTAATTATATAAGTTGGGCATTCAAGATTCTTATCGCCACGTATTTTAATGGACACAAGCATGGAAAAAACAAAAAGTCGAACTCGAGACAGAAAAACATTGACATCATCCCATAGTAGTTACAGAATTAATTAGTCAAAGTTAATAATATAAGTGGGGCATATATACTACAAGATAGTGATTCCCATCGGTTTCCTTGACAAAAGCGTGTAAAAACGAAAACTTGAACTCAAAAACATTTGAAAACAAAATATTTGAAAGATATCATCATTGATATCGTTAGCGATATTAATTTATGTTAATAAATTTGTAAAAAGTTTGATTGATAAATATAAGTTAGTATTCATGTGAATCAATATTTCACATCAATAATTTTGAACCAATATTATTGATAAATAATTTTTTAATTTCTATGTCTTTTAAGTCAATTTTGAATCAATATTTTGAGTTAATATCAATTTGTAAAAACTTTGATTGATAAATATCTAATAATGAAAGTTTAATGGGTATATATATAAATTAGAACTTCCTCTCAGAGTATGCTGTGAAACTTAATACCCAAAGTGACATGCTATACATATTAAAGAAAATGGTATTAAAAAAAAGGTAAAATAAATTACCCTAAGAAGTATTTGAATTTCTCGCCGAGTTATCTTTGATTCTGCAAATAAGTAAAGCAACGAATCTAAGAAATCGCCACAACCTTCTTCACCATTGCTCCTGTGCTCCAAGCGAGCGTCTATAATAACATCAAAATATTTAAAAAATTGTCTATTGTAGTCTTGAGCAGCGCGCCGTCTGCCTTGTAGATCAAGAAACCTGAGGAAAGGAAAGTAATCAGAGAGATTAAGTTTTAGGTTTTCATTGATGGATTCCTCGAGCAACTCTTTCAATACTTGCGGTGACTCAGAGTTGATATCAACTACATCTTGCGAGAACAATAAATTGGAGATCATATTAAGCATTCCGGTAAAGATCATCTCGCGAATACGTATAGGATGGCCTGATCTTTTACGGAAACTGTTGATGATATCATGTGCCTTCTGTGCCCTAATCTCTTTGGTTGCTTCAAGCCTCCGTGATGAGAAGAGATTGGTGTTGCATATGGTGCGATGGTGTTTCCATACAGGCGATGTGCTCGGAAGAAAAAATAACGATGCTTCTTGATGGTTGTAAGACTGCAGTGAGTCAGGCACTACTCGGGCAGAGAAAAATGCATCTTTCCTTTGTAAGAGCTCACAAGCAACCTCAGGTGAAGAGATGACGATGGCTGTGGTAAGGCCAAGTTTGAGAGAGATAACGGGGCCATAGACCTTTGCAAGAAGAGCGAAGGAACGGTGTGGTTGGGCGTCCAATTGTAGTAGGTTTCCGATTATCGGGAGTGGGGTGGGGCCCGGCAGCAGGGGAGCCTTTGATGAAAGTAGATTATAGAGGGAGAAGAGAAGATAGATGGTTAGCGTGATGAACAGGAAACAAAGTAAGAATTCCATGCTTTTTTCGTTGAGAGAATTAGCTAGGTGCACTAGTGCTTGCATTTCTTGTCTTTGAGACAAAGAGATTTATAATGTAGTTTGATTTGAGTATTTTCACCATATATTTTTATGAGGGGTGATAACTGTACTTTTTACTTGCATTTCAAATGTATTTATATTTTTTTTAGAAAAATATTTATATTTAATGATAATAGTGCTTATATTTTATATTATTGGTATTATAAATTTTATAAGTTGTATTTTTATTTGTACAATAAAATTTTTAACTTGAAATTTTTTTATAATCATTCAGGAAAAATGTTATAAAAACTTTTTATAGTAATTATAAATATTTTCAAATTCAGATATGTATAAATGCATAATATGCTCAAATTCCTATATATATATGTACAAAGGCATTTTATTTGTCAAATCGTACTTACTACTTACATAATTATTAGTCGCCTAATAATATGCCAGCTCATCCAACTAAAAATCAGATTCCGTGATGGCATTTCCAATTATCATTAACTAGTCTCAGAAGTTACAATTTGAGAGGTTCCATCTCGAAGAGAACTTTTGGCATTATTAAAATATTAGTACCTTTCTCGTGATACTTTCTCGTGATGCTAAAAGGTCAACAATTTTTTATAGCAAACATAGCTTAAGAATTTCGCGGCTTCAAATTACGTAGCTAGCACATTATTATTGTGCAGTAGTGCATGATAACATGCTTACATCAACCACAGAATAGTGAGCTTAATAGGAATAATAGAATAAATATTTGTGCAATGCATGATGCATAATATGTTTAATGATGGATTTAATTAATTAAATGACTCACATAGAATTTTTGCACGTTTTATTGTGATTTCTGATTCTCTGCAGTAAATAAGCCAGTAAGAAACGAAGGTATTCTGAAAAATGTGATTTTTTGCTCAAGGCCCTGCTAGATTTCACAACATTTGGCAAGATTTTCACAATTTCAACAAAAACAAAACTTTCTGTTTCTATGGGGTGTTCTGTGTTCAGCACTTGATCATTTAGCACATGTACCAGTAAAAAAAGCTTTTTGACACTGTATTGTACCGGCATATACCAGTGCTGGTGTAGCATGTACCAGTCAAAAAAGATTTTTGTTTAAACATGGAATACTAGTCCAAGAATCTCTCTGGCCTAAACACATCCTGTTTATTCCACGCTTGCGGGTCCCGTCCGATAGCTCATGTGTTTAATTACCAGCACTTGTGCTCCTTCTGGCACTATGTACCTGCTGAGATCTACTCCGTCTTGCAAGACCTTTCTATTGAAAAATTGAGATTTTAATCACGTTCAGCCCACATGCGACTATTAGTTCAAAGTTCTAGCTAGTAGAAATCCAGATACAAGGCACCCACAAAAAACGATCCAACTATCACCCACTCTTATCATATCCATCGTTCATTTTGTAGTCCATCTAACACTCCAAATCGAACAGATCTTCCAATATGTGTTTTCCTCATGTTCTCAAACTTGCCCAGCGATAGTGCCTTCGTCAGTACATCGGCTTTTTGGTTTTCTGAACCAGTAAATTTCAATTCGACGATCTTCTCTGCAACTAGATTTCTGATAAAATGTAGGCAAATTTCACTAGCTGCCACATTTTGTTTTTCTCAATTGCTTATATCTCTTCTTGCATCGCCTTACACCACTCCTCTTTTTCTATTGCCTCTTCATAGCTTGTCGGATCTGCAATAAGAAGAACTTGTGTGATTTCTTACAGCTCTTGTATGGATCTGAATTTTTGTGCTGGACCGCCGGGTATATTTTCTATACTTGTGCCAATGGAACTACTGGTTGTTGGTTGCTCATATGCAACAGGTATCTCTTCATCTTCTTCTATTATTTCTTCAAGTTGTAATTGATATAAAATATCTTCCCACTGCCATCTTACTTCTTCATCAAACAACACATTTCTACTTGCCAAAACCTTGCCACTTTCTGGACTGTACAACTCGTACCCCTTGGATTGAGTACAATACCCGATAGAAATACATTTTTCAGATTTTCCATCAAGTTTGGTTCTGTTTTGTGGATTAATAAAAGCATAGGCTATACAACCAAATACTCTTAAATGACTTATATCCGGTTTTCTGTTGAACCATGCCTCGAATGGAGTCTTATTCATCATGGCTTTTGTTGGTAAAATGTTCAAAACATACACCGCAGTTGCAACTGCTTCAGCCCAGAATTTATTCGGTAAGTTCTTGCATTTGAGCATGCTTCTGCCTATCTCAATAACTGTTCTATTTTTCCTCTCTGCCACCCCGTTTTGTTCGGGCGTGTAAGGTGCTGTTAACTCACGGTGTATCCCTTCTTCTTCACAGAAAGTAATGAAACCTTTTGAAAGAAATTCATCCCCTCAGTCTGTTCTTAACACATTAATCTTCCTCTCAGTTTATTTCTCCACAAAAGCTTTAGAAACCTTGAAGTTGCCAAATGCATCTCCTTTGTTTTGCAAGAAATACATCCAACTCAATCTACTATAATCATCCGTGAAAAGAAGAAAGTATTTGCTGCTTCCAAAAGATTCGGTTTGCATTGGACCACACAAATCAGCATAAACTATCTCAAGCACCTGTGCTGCTCTCTTAGCTTGGCCTTTAGGGAACGAAAACTTGGCTTGTTTACCAAATATACACCCTTCATAGATACCGATTTCATTGATTTTCGATAGGTCATAAACTATTTCTTTTCGGTTCAACAAGTTTAACTTTCAATTTTGGATTGATGGAAAAACAAACAGTTGCAAAGACTTAATTGTATTTTCTGTAAACAAAAATTTAATTGATTACAAACTTGAATATAGATGTTCAGAATTTAAAGCCTTACAATAGCTAAATTTGAAACTCACTAATCCTACTATAACCACTAATCACTACCTGACTAATTATGGAAATATGTTACCCCAATACCTCCAATACATGCTTAAAAATAACAACAGAATTCTAAATATAGAAATCTAATTTTGCATCACATTTTCAACATTCTCCTCTTCTCATTACAATTTGTTTTTCCTTCTCTTTCATTTTCTCTTATTCATTTTACAACTCAGGACAAAACAATAGAGGTAAGGGGCTGAGAAAGGAGAAAGGATCTAGAGATGAGATTTTGAAGTGAGCAAAACTCCGATTTTAGCATCTAACCTTCAAACGACCATAACTTTTGATAGCGAACACCGATTAGGGCATTCTATGCAGCAACGGAAAGCTCATGATGAGATCTATAGATAGTTTCACGTAAAGCCCAAAGCTCATGATGAGATCTATAGATAATTTCACGGAAAGCTCATGATCCCATCCGGAAGCCTCCAATCAAACTCAACAAGCATCAAAGCTAGCAAAAATGGCACCACTCTAATAGAGAAAGGCAAACTGAGACAACTTTTCTTCCCAGATCCAAATGGGATGAACTCAAAATCTCTCCCTTGAAAACTGAATTATTTCTTCAAGAATCTCTCAGGCCTAAACACATCCGGTTCATTCCACGCTTGTGGGTCCCATCCGATAGCCCATGTGTTTATGAGCACTTGCACTCCTTTTGGCACTTTGTATCCACTGAGGTCTAATCCATCTTCCATGGCCATGTGAGGTATTAACGGTGCTGGTGAATGTAGCCTCATTCTTGATGTTTGCAACCTCCTTGATGTATGGTTCCAGCTGCATTATGAAAATTAAACTTCTCTCATGTATATTCAAAATCATATCTCTTAAACAATAAGGCCAAATTGAAACAAAATATAAAATAAAAACTTCTTTTTTTGGGCATAAGCCAGCAAAGGATGAAGGGTATTATTAATTCATTAAGTATTGTTTTGATACTTAATGAATTAAAAATAAAAACTTCTACTACTCAGCAGTGGAAGGTCAAAAGAGAGAATCCATGGGTATGGATTCGTTCTAGGCAAAATACACAATAATTGATGTAAACATAGTTATACTTAATAGTGGTAGTTAATTTTCTATGTGCATATTATAGTTTTATTTGGAACAACATTTCTCCCACAACTTTTAGCAAGAAAGAATGCACAAAAGGACTTAGAAAGAAGACTCGAGTCTCGGAGGAGTAATTTCATCAAAAAGTTATGATAGACTTTGACTTTAATTGGATGTTTATGATACTGGGTTCTGGTATCAGTGTTTTGTTTGCTAACTAGTAAAGACTGTAGAATGTTAGAAATGATAGATAAAACAGTTAAATTTTGTTAATTGGACCCTGGAGTACTGGGGTGTAGTACTCAAACTTTTAGTTTCAACATTAAACCGGTGGTCTTGGCCACTATTTAAAAAAAAATTATTGTTTTTGATAGACCTAGCTTGATATAATTAGAGACATTATGTATATATGGAGAGAGCTCTCATCTTAATGTTGTTCATAAAATTTGACTAACGTCTCTTTCCAGTTTTAATTCAAGAAAAGAGACGTTATGTAAGTTTCAAAGAGAGTAATTTGTATTAGTATTTGCTCACGTGTGTAGTGCTATTCAACAAAGATACCAACCATGGTTCTTTCCCAGCACTAATTAAAACCCTAAATGCATCAAAAACAAATTAAACTGGAGAGGAACATTAATTTATATAACAATTAATTGTAAGCAGAAAAAAGATGAGAACATTGAGATAATTAACAACATCACAACAGTACCAATTTTAAATTTTCTGAGTAAACAAAAATATAATATGAAAGATATTTCAAATTTAATTTTACTCACAATTGATTCCTTGACTTTTTATTAGCAGAACTCTGCTTCTTATTTTTTGAGTTGTTTCAAACAACTCTATAAATTTAGGATCACATACCAATTTGTCCTCCTAATAATAGAAAAAAGATTATATTATAATATTAGGTTCACATGCCAATTTGTCCTCGTAATAATAGAAAAAATATTATATTATAATACAACCAACATAAGTCAAAAAACCATATCTTAAAAAGTCATTATAGTTGAACTTGTATATAATACCTGTCGAAATAATAAACTTAATATATGTAATTAAGTGTAGTAAATAAGAAAAAAGTAGTGGAACTCTTGAAATCCAGCAGCTGTCAGAATTTTAGTGTTGATTGATGAAGGGATTTGAACGGGCAAATGACAGTTTTTTTTACAAATGACCTATGGTTACAAAGATCTTGAAGTTTAGTTTCCAATGGTTCAAATTCCAAGTCGTTTGGAGTTCTCTACAGAGAATTATTACTGTTTTAGTGGAAAGAGGTCAGCTAAAAAAGAAGTTGTTTGATATTTTGTTTTTTAATGCGAATTTCTAGAGTTTTCTTTTGTTTTAGGCTATAAAAGGAGTTGTATTCTGTTCTTGTGAGAAGTAAGAAAGTTGTAAGAGTTTCTAATAGAAAAAAAAACTTATTTTATCCATCTCTTCTCTTATTTCAAAGTGTGATATTCACTATTCTCTTCTAATCAAAGTTATCAAAGTGGTATCAGAGCCACGTCAACATGGCTACCAAAAGTTCTAATATTTCCTTCCAATATCCAATTCTAATCAAAACCAATTATGATAAATGGTCGCTGCGAATGAAGGCTATCATTGGCACTTATGGCTTTTGGGACATTGTCGAGAACGGCTACGAAGATCCCGAAGATGAGACGAGGCTTATGGTAGCTCAGTTAGCCGCCTTGCAAAAGAAGAGAAAAGAAGATCAAGACGCTCTAAGTATCATCCATTAAGGGTTGGATGATGACATGTTCGAGAAGGTTGCCAATGAGACGCAAGCGAAGGATGTATGGGAGATTCTTCGCAACTCGGTGGTTGGAGCTGAAAAGTGAAGAAGATACGACTACAAACTCTAAAGGCTGAGTTCGAGTCGATTGTGATGAAGGATGGTGAGTCTATAGGTGATTACTTCACCCGAATATTGGCGGTGGTTAATCAAATGAAGAGGTTTGGTGGAAAGATAGAAGATGTGAGAGTAGTAGAGAAAATTTTGCGATTTCTCAATGCAAAATTCAATCATGTGGTGGTGACGATTAAAGAGTCCAAGGACATCGACTCCATGACGGTTGATGAGTTGAATGAGTCTTTGGTGGCTCATGAGGAGAGAATGAGGAGAAACCAACAAGAGCCGGTGGATCAAGCATTGCAAGCAAAGTTTTTCTCAAATCAAAAGGGGAATGACAAAGGAGGCCAAAGTCGAGGTCGAGGCCGTGGGCACGGCCAAGGACAAGAAGAAGGTCGTGGATAAGCTGAAAATGAAGAAAGAAGTACCAATAACCCTACACGTGGTAGAGGACTCGGTCGTGGAAGAGATGGCTGAACAAATCGGTATAATATCAATTGTTACAATTGTGACAAATACGGTCATTATGCAAGTGAGTGCTATTCCGAAAAGAAGGTGGAGGAGAATGCTAACTTTGTAGCCAAGGAGGAAATCAAGAACAATGATGTGGTGTTATTAGCTAACAAGAAAAACGGTCCCGAGAAGGAGAATGTGTGGTATCTCGACATGGGTGCAAACAACCACATGTGCGGGTACAAGCATATGTTTACCAAATTGAAAGAGATAGCGGATGGTCATGTTTCTTTCGGTGATGCCTCCAAAGTGCGTGTAGAAGGTGAAGGTAATATTTTCATTAAGTTGAAAGATGGCACTCAAAAGTTTATTTCAAGCGTTTATTATGTCCCAGAAATGAAGAGCAATATTTTGAGTTTGGGACAATTGTTGGAACATGGTTATACAGTTTTTATGAAAGATCGGTCTCTTTACTTGCATGACAAAAATAACCAGTTAATTGCCCAAGTTGAAATGACCACTAATAGAATATTTAAGTTGAATTTGGTGAATATTGAAGCAGAATGTTTAAAGACTTGTGTAGTCGAAAAAGATTGGTTATGGCATTTAAGGTTTGGACACATGAATTTTGGAGGGCTAAAAGAAATGGTGTATGGATTGCCATTGATTGATTCTATCGACAACTTTTGTGAAGGGTGTGTGCTTGGCAAGCATCCAAGAAGTAGCTTTTCAAAGATGACAAAATATCGAGCAAAGAGCCCACTCAAATTGGTGCATACCGATATTTGTGGTCCAATCAAGCCGAGCTCACTTGGTGAAAATCGGTATTTCTTAATTTTTATTGATAATTTTTCTCGCAAAACTTGGGTTTATTTCCTAAAAGAAAAATCGAAGGCTTTTGGAGTTTTTAAGAAATTCAAAGTTTTTGTTGAGAAACAAAGTGGCTTTTATATCAAGGTTTTGAGATCGGATCGAGGTAGTGAATTTACTTCAACTACATTTAATTCTTTTTGTGAAGAACATGGTATACGGCGTTATTTGACGGCGCCATACTCACCCCAACAAAATGGAGTCATGGAGCGCAAGAATCAGACTATTCTCAACATGGTCCGAAGTATGCTCAAGAGTAAAAACATGTCAAAAGAATTCTGGGCAGAGGCGGTAGATTGTGCCGTTTATCTGTTAAATCAGTGCAAGACATCTAATTTGGAGAATATAGCACCGTAAGAGGCTTGGAGCGGCTTAAAACCGACGATGTCACATTTGAAAGTTTTCAGTAGCGTAGCATATGCGCACATATCGGATCAAAGACGTGTAAAATTGGATGACAAAAGTTTGAAGTTGATCTTTGTTGGGTGTGATGAGAAGTCTAAAGCATATAAACTTTTTGATCCCACTAATAAAAATATATATATTAGTCGTGATGTACAAGTGAATGAAGAAGCAATGTGGGATTGGCATGCAATGGTAGAAACTTTTCATAAGAAGACACGAGATGAGATGCACTCACCAATGAACATTCTACCCAACAGTCATGAGGAGGCACCAACAATTACAACGCATGATGCGTCTTCATCAGATGACGAGGCAAGAACCCCCAAAATAAGAAGCATTCGTGACTTGTACGAGGTGACAAGCGAGTTGCACTTGGTGTGTCTCTTGGCTCAAGGAGATAACATTTCCTTTGAAGAGGCGGTTGTAGATGATAAGTGGCGAGCCACTATGGATGATGAAATATATGCAATTGAGAGAAATGACACATGGGAACTCACCTCTCTTCCCGTAGGTCATAAGGCGATTGGTGTCAAGTGGGTTTTTAAAAAGAAGATGAATCCTCAAGTCAAAATTGAGAAATATAAAGCGAGATTGGTGGTAAAAGGCTACAAGCAACAAGTCGGCATCGATTTGTTAGATTTATGTTCTAAAAGTTATCATTTGTTGATTATCTTTTATTTATCTTATATATTTATGAATTGAATGTGATTTACATTTTGTTCTATGAGTTTTATATTTATATTTAGAAGTGTTTAAGAAGATGCACTTGGTCTTGAACTGCAGGACTCTACATAAATAAATATACAACACTAAAATGTTCACAGGTCTTGCATATTAGCAGGAACACTAATATGACATATAAGACTGTCGTGTTGATTAAAAGTACGTTATAGTTCTGCAAACATTGATAAAAGATTATCATTTAATATCATGAATATATGAAAAACTTCATATATTGAACAGACCTAATAGATGAAACATTATATGGATTGTGTTAGTGTCATTAATGTTTTCATCGTGTCTCTGATTTCAAGATTGAGACATATATTGTTTTCACATGAGAAATTACAACGTAATTATTATTAAAAACTACTTACAAGAAGTGATGATAAAAATAATAGTTCCTTATATGTAACTTGTGCGGGAAAATAATATATGTCAATAGCATCATTGCCACTCATTAATAATGAGAAATGATATTTTGGCCCCTTGATAAAGTAGAATTATAAATGGATCCAATATAACTGAAGTGCAGTTATAATTTTATAATTTGCTTAATAGAGATCAAGAAATGATTATAACATAAAGATGACACAGTCCTACTTTGTATGTTAATCAGAATATCATAAGGCAAGAAATGGACACAAGTAATGACAAATGTTACATTACTGTAAGGATCGCGTTTCGTAAAATGATTACTAAACGTCTATGTTATTTGGGTAGCTGTAATGTATAGCTAAAATACCGCTTACAGTTTATGAAATTAAATATTTAATTTCATTGTCAACATAATATAGATTCTCAATATAGGTCGCACCAACTGAAAGAGCAACAAGAAATAAATACTATGTTACATAATGTGACTGACTAGCATAGAAATAAATACATATTGTAATGTGCATATTATGAGAATAATATTCGTTGCACATATCATAATATGTGAATATTATGAAATATAAATTTATTTCAAGCCCAAGCCCAAGCCCAAAACATATTTTAGCAAATTGAGAAGAGAATAAGCCCAAACAAATATTGATTATGACCATTAAATTCGGATTACAAAATGGACAGATTTTAAGATAACTTTGAATGAGAATTTGAACGGGCAAACATCAACCAATCTGAATCCAACGGTGAAAGTTTCAAGTCGTTTGGAATTCCCTACAAAAAGTTATGATAGTTTTAGTAACAAAAGGTCAGAAGTTGATGTGCTGTTTCGAATTATGTTCATGGTTTAATACGAATTTAAAGAGTTTAATTATTTTTCTTAATGGCTGAAAAATAATAGAAAAGATATATACATCAGGCTTTTCTCTCTCTAGAGTAAGTCTAGAGTAAGTCTAGAGTTTTCCTCCAAAACATTTTGCTAAAATATATATCGATTGATTATACAATCGATTAATTGACGGGTGAAAAAGCTAGACGCGGAAGAGAGTTCGCTAGCACGAATTCGACACCGTTCTTGTTTCGGATTCAAAGTGAACCTTAGAGGAATCAAGCTACCTTAAAGATCATAGGTATGATATAAAATTCTCTCTTGTAAGAATATGTATATGATTACAACATGGATAAATTAGCAATAATAGAACGATCTTACTAATCATCGGATTAATTTTTTTTATTTTATCCGATTCGCATCATGAAATCCTTCACGATTATGAGGAATTTGCACCAGTGGCTCGGATGGAAACCATTCAGCTTTTGATTTCTCTTGCGGCTCAATCAAAGTGGCGCATTTATCAAATGAATGTCAAGTCGACATTTCTTAATGGCGTTTTGGAGGAAGAAGTATACATTGAGCAACCCTCCGGGTATATGAAAGAAGATGGTAAAGGTAAAGTTTTAAAATTAAAGAAGGCTTTGTATGGCTTGAAACAAGCTCCTAGAGCTTGGAATACCTGAATTGATCACTACTTTAAATCACACAGTTTTGTGCAAGAATTGAAGATGGAGATATGTTGGTAGTATCTTTGTATGTTGAAGATTTCATTTTTATGGGTAGTAGTAGTGACATGGTTGATGATTTCAAAAGAGCCATGAAGATCATAAGCTGATACATGGAGGAGCCGAGATCGACACATTGGAAAACAATCAAATGGATTCTTCGTTACATTCTAGGTACTCTATCCCTTGGTTTGTTTTATAGTTCATCTGCTAACAATTTTGTAATTTTTTGTTATTCGGATAGCAATTGGGGTGGTGACATAGATGATAGGAAGAGCACCTCGGGGTTTGCATTGTACATGGGAGATACAGCATTCACGTGGCTTTCAAAGAAGCAACTGGTCGTAACCCTTTCGACATGTGAAGCGGAATATGTCGCGACAGCGGCATGTGTGTGTCATGCGATATGGTTGAGAAGGCTCCTCAAGGAGATAACTTTTGCTCAACATGAAGCTACACAGATTTATTTGGATAGTAAGTTGGCAATTGAGTTGGCTAAGAATCCGGTCCATCATTAGAGAAGCAAGCACATCGATGTGAAATTTCATTTCATTCGAGAGCAAGTGAAGGAGAAAAAAGTCGAGCTAATACAAGTGAGTAATGATGTTCAAATTGCAGATATTTTTACAAAGCCTTTGCCAACCGTAAAGTTTGAGAAATTCAAGAATCTTCTTGGCATGAAGGATAAAAAGGGAATTAAGTTTAAAAATGGTTGTTGAAATAATAAACTTAATATATGTAATTAAGTGAAGTAAATAAGAAAAAAGTAGTGGAACTCTTGAAATTCCAGCAGCTATCAGAATTTTAGTGCTGATTTATGAAGAGATTTGAATGAGAAAATGACAGTTGTTTTTTACAAATGACCTATGGTTTTAAAGATCTTAAAGTCTAGTTTCCAATGGTTCAAATTTCAAGTCGTTTGGAGTTCTCTACAGAGAGTTATTACTGTTTTATTGGAAAGAGGTCAGCTAAAACAGAAGTTGTTTGATATTCTGTTTTTAATGCGAATTTCTAGAGTTTTATTTTGTTTTAGGCTATAAAAGGAGTTGTGTTCTGTTGTTGTGTGAAGTAAGAAAGTTGTAAGAGTTTCTAATAGAAAGAAAAACTTATTTTATCCATCTCTTCTCTTATCTCAAAGTGTGATATCCACCATTCTCTTGTAATCAAAGTTATCAATACCGAACGACGTTTGTGAACAAGCATACTAATTGAACCAGTGGTGCTAAAAGAACTCCCCTGAGGCCAAACTATTCTTGGAGTTGTGCTGGGGAACTTTTTTCATAAAGAAATAAAAAAATGTGCTAAAATTAAACTTTGTTCAAATACAGTTTCAAAAGCCTACAAGGAAAAAAGTCTTAGATATGCAAACATCAAACTAAGTCTCTGTTTGAGGAAAGCACAGATCAATACTGCTTGGTGCTTGAAAAGTTGAACCTCTCCAAACAGAAAGAAAACAGCTCAGGTATGATATGGGCTTACGTTCCTAACTCTAGCTTGCTATCTGCTTTTCTCCTTGCTGAAATTATAAGGTCATTTCATGCATTACTGAAATTTGCATAAGAAAATTACACTAATTCGACTTGAGGAACATGACCCACACAATTAATTTCCAATAAAAGATATTAAAAATAACAAAACCCTGAATCTGTTATCAAATCTCGGACTGATATAGAAGCTTAGTGTCTTTGATGCCTCCTCAACTTTTGTACCAGGAAACAAGATACTAATTGGGTTACAATCAACACGAGTTAACTTGTTATCCTAATGTAAACCATGGGCATCATCTTATGATAACTGACACAAGCTACCCTTTTTTTATTTAAAAAAGTTCGACTTAAATTTTGAATCAATATTACCAAAAATATTTTAGGTAAAAGAACTCTATATAGCAATTGATATTTCTGTATAACTTCAATTGAAATAATGAGAACAAATTATTTGTGTAACATTTTAATAAAGAAACTTTAAGTACTACAACAATCGTCTATAAGAAAGTGTTAAATCTTGCCAGATAAAACTAGACTCCAAGAACAAAAAGATGAATAAATTATTTGAAAGAATAAACTAATAAGAACACAATAGGATTTTGTGATACGAAAAGTAGGGTTTACAGTTTCTTGACAAATACAATGACAATTGTCTTAGACAAACCAATGGATAGAGAAAGAAGAAAAAAAACGAGGAGCATGTGAGAGTGTAATTTATCATTTTCGTACAAAATAAAAGAGGAAGTTGATCGGAGAGTACCTTATATATATATATATATATAGAGAGAGAGAGAGAGAGAGCAAACGAGAGAGAGAAGTTTAGGGATGTGTCAGTGATCAGGAACATTGGCAATCGGAAATCAGGTCAGCCCATCAATTGCTGCCTCTCTTCTTTCTTCTAGGCTCCAGTTGGAATTGGGATAAATTAAAAATAATTAGAAGATAAAATTATTCTCTATGAGAGGTGGAGATAATTTTATCCTTACTTATCTCTGTCCCAAACAAAGGCCAAGGGTTCTATTTCACTATTTCAACTCTTGTCGAAGTGAAATGAACTGAGTGGTGAATGAACCAATTAGGCTGTGATCTCGAGTTTGAAAGGGAAGGGAAGGGAAGGAAAAAAAATGGGAGAGGTTAACTTTTTTTAACACCCCAAATTGATGTTGGATTGATGGAAGAACAAACAGTTACAAAGACTCAATTCTATTTTTTACAAACAACAACTTAATTGATTACAAACTTGAATATAGATATTCAGAATTTAAAGCCTTACAATAGCTAAATTTGGAACCCACTAATCTTACTACAACCACTAGTCACTACCCGACTAATTATGGAAATAACTTACCCCACTACCTCCAATACATGCTTAAAAACAGAATTCTAAATATAGAAATCTAATTTTGCATCACATTTTCAACACTCCCCTTGATGCAAAATTGACTACACCAAGCTTCTTTCTCATGTTCTCAAACTTGCCCAGCGATAGTGCCTTCGTCAGAACATCGGCTTTCTAATTTTCTGAACCAATAAATTTCAGTTCGATGATCTTCTCTGCAACTAGATCTCTGATGAAATGTAGGCGAATGTCGATGTGCTTTGATCTTCCGTGAAATACAGGATTCTTCGACATTGCTATGGCCGATTGATTGTCACAAGAAAAGCGAGGAGCATTTGAGCGTGTAATTAATAATTTTCGTACAAAATAAAGGAGGAAGTTGATCGGAGAGTACCTTATAGAGAGAGAGTGAGAGAGAGCTAATGAGAGAGAGAAGTTCAGGGAACATTAGCGATCGGCAACATTGTCAATCGGAAATCAAGTCAACCCATCAATTGCCGCCTCTCTTCTTCTTTCTAAGCTCCGTTTGGGATCAGGATAAATTAAACATAACTAGAGGATAAATTTATTTCCTGTGAGACGTAGGGATAACTTTATATCTTACTTATCTATCTCCCAAACAAAGGCCTAGAGTTCTATTTCACTATTTCAACTCTTGTCAAAGAGAAATGAACTCAGTGGTGAATGAACCACTGAGGTTATGCTTTGGGGTTTGAAAGAGAAGAGAAGGGAAGGAAAAAAAATTGAGGGAAGTTAACTTTTTTAAAACCCAAATTGAGATGGAATAATTGTTGAGAAAATAAATAAAGTAATTCTCTTCATTACCCTCCAATCACCTTTTTTTATTTCTAAAAACTAAATTTGGGAGCAAAGTAAACAATAGTTCTCCTCTCCTTTCCCCTCACTGTCTTCCCTTTAACTTTCTTTGGAGCACATCCTTAGGGAATGTTTGGCAAGCGAAGTAAGGGTGGAGCAAGTATTTTAAGACTCTTTAATACATCAAATGAAAGTGATTAAAGTTAGAGTAAGTTAAATTATCTATAAATGTGAAGTAAAGTTAAATCACTAAAATTCATAATATTTAACGCATTTTACTCTCATTACTTCATCTACTTACTTCATTGCTACTAAACATCAATGATTTTGAGAAATTTCTTCTTTAATTTTATTTCACTTGCTAAACAAAGTGTTAGTAATTTGAAAACTGGATGGGGCAAATTCAAAGGGCATTGTTTTCTCTGGGCTAAGTTAAATTGTGAATTGTCTTGGACTTCAATTGGCAGGTGCACCACTTGGCATTTCAATCTGATCTGGGTGTGGTCAATTGGCACAACTCAGCACTCAAGCAGCCAAATTGACACGTTGGGCACATTCAGTGGCACCTTGGTGACATGTCAAGCGCCAGCAAGGCCAAGGAATATTCGGGATATGCTCACACCCGAAAGGCATGACACACTGACCCAAAGAAGAAGACAAAGCCAACGGCACCTTCTCTCTCCCCAGGCCTGCGTCAGGGACACGTGTAGGCACCTCAATGGAGAGCTCTGAGCGCCAGTAAGCTGGAGGAATCTTCTAAGGACAGGCCACAGGCCAGCACAGGCCTAGCTGGCTCAATTCTGGCCATTTGATCAAACCAAGGGCTGGGATGATGCCAGCTCAGCCCTGAGGCTTAAACCATGCCCTCTGGGCTATAAATACACCCCCAATGAAGAAGAAGAGGGGAGGAGAGAGCAACATAGCTGAAACTCTGCCAAAATCAAAACTCCACTAGATTTCCACAAAAAGAAAGCTTAGCTGAGAAGAGATCAAGTCTTGAGTAGCTAGGTAAGGGACATAGGAGTCAAGCCTTGAGCTTGGCTCAGTCCCAATTGAGCTCAAGAAGCCAGTCTCACCTTGCTGGGTGAGATGGCTAGCCCCATGGCTGGGGATGTGCACATGTGCCTCCCTCCTTCCAGAGCTCAATTGGTGGCTGAGCATGAGTCTCAGGAGCTCCCATGGTAAATCCACCATGGAATTTGACAGCATACTCCAACCAATTGGCATATGCCAATCTGATTTCATGAGGATGGGCACATATTCATCCCCATTCTCTCTCAAGCCCTGTGCACATGTGCAGTGGCTATACAAAACTCATTAATGGCTTTATACAAGCTGTTATGCTGTCAAAATTCCATGAAGAAACCAAGACTTCATGTTTTCTGTGTAATTGTATTTCAATTTGTTATAATATATGATATTTTGATTTAAATTGGCTTTCTTTCTTCCTTTTAGTTCATTCTTTCATGTTCTCTAATGTGCTTGATAGCTCAAAATCATAATTGAGCAATGGAAAAGCAACATACATCAATATTGGTTCGAATCCAGTGTATTCCAGTTTTTGTCTAGATGAGAGATCAATCCAAATCTCTCAGCCTGGTTAATAATTTCTTATGAAATTTCACAGTAATGTAGATTAGGTTTATACTAACTTACAATCTAAATTTTATAATTTTTGGAATTTTCTGTGAATTGATATGAATTTTACAATCTCATCTGTCAAAAACTCCAAAAAAATCAACTTTGGGTCAAACTGAGAAATTCATTCTTCTTTTGATTCAAAAATCCAAAATTTCTTGATTAATTCACCTTTGTAATATCTCATGTGATGTTTTAAAGGGTTTAGAATAATTAAACCAGGCTTAAATACATAGGTTAAGCCAAATTTGATTTTTAACAGATCTGAAAGTGCATTTCTGTCCAATCTGGTAAAAATGCAAAAAACATGCTTTCTGATTACTCAATTAGCTTGAAATTTCATAGACATATAAAATAAGTCTTAATGCATTCATTAACCAAATTTTACCATTTTTTGTATTTTCTGTGATTTTCTATGAATTTCTGAAATTGGATCTGTAAAAATCAGAATTGAGTTAATTCTGAAATAAATGCCAGAAAAGCAAAAATGAAATTAACTTACATACCAAATGAAATCCACATGCAAATCTAATATAAAACCTTTCTATAACATGCAATTGACCCAAATAAACATACTTAAACATGCAATTTGAGAAGAATGTGATAAAATCAAAAAAAAAACCAAATTGAAAACAAAACCAGAAATGACCCAATATGCACAAAGGACAATGCACATCTAAATTGATGAAATTGAGCATTCAAACATGTTTAAACATGCTAAACGACACTGTTTGGAAGCTTAATTGGAAGAAAATTGCAAGGAAAAGCCATGAAATACCATTTGGTACCAATGTCCCGAAACCAGTTTGGTACCAAATAGCCAAAGTTGCAAAATTGATGGATTAAACCCAAATTAAATCCCAAAAACTTGTTAAACATGCTCTGGCGATGCCATATGACAAAGAAATTGAGTTAATTTGTCAAAAATCAGCTCAAATTCCTCAAAATTTCATCTCAGCCAACTTCCCAACCGAAACCAAATGGCTATCCCCATCTCTGGCGATCCAGGCCGCCGTCGCCGCCGAGACCACCACCAATGGACTCCCCACGCTCCGGCGATACTAGCCATGCCTCCTGATCGAAGATCCGACGCCGGCAGGGCCTCGATCAGTGTCGGAGAGGATGAGCACGAATATTGATGCATCTCAAAGTGCGAATCTTGATGAAATTCAAACAGCCCAGTGAAGGCTTGATGCGCGCCAGAGATCCAACGGCCCAGTTTAAAAGATGCTTTAAAAACTGAACTTAAGTTCAGATCTTGATGCATGGGCCCAAATCTAACGGACCATATTAATCTATTTGGAAAATAAACTTTAAACACCAAATAAAAATGATTTCTCAATTCCAAAAATTATGAAAAATATATCAAAAATCATGATTTCATTTATGAATATTTTTTAAGACTATAAAATGTCAATTTTGATTTGATTTTATTTTCTTTTTTATATTATAAATAAAAGAAAAATTCAAGATATATGATATATGTATAAAATAAATTCAAAATACCAAATAGGATATTTAAAAATAAGTGAAAATTATGATAAAACAAATCAACCATTTTCAAAATAATCAAATTATGCAAAACAAATCAAAATATTCAAGGATAATTAAAATATGTCATAAACAAATCAAAAATTTTTAAAATAATCAAATCATGCTAAAACAAATAAAAATGTTCAAAATAATCAAATTTTGATAAGACAAATCAAAAATACTCAAAACAATCAAATCATGTTATATTTTGATTAAAGAAGTCAAAAATGTTTAAAATAATCAAATCATGTTATATTTTGATGAAATAAATAAAAGCATTCAAAATAATCAAATAATGTTATGTTTTGATAAAACAAATCAAAATATTCAAAATAATTAAACTATATCATATTTTGATAAAACAAATCAAAATATTCAAAATGACCAAATTATGTTATATTTTGATAAAACAAATCAAAATATTCAAAATAATCAAATTACATTATATTTTGATAAAACAAACTGAAATATTCAAAATAATCAAATTATGTCACATTTTGATAAAACAAATCAAAAATATTCAAAAATGATTGAATCATGTCATAAAACAAATCAAAATGTTCAAAATAATTAAACTTTGTTATATTTTGATAAAACAAATCAAAATATTTAAATATGTCAAATATGTCCAATATTTGACCAAAACATGTCAAATATGCAAATATACCCAAATATTTGACTAAATATGTCAAAAACACAAATATGCCCCAATTTTCGACCAAACATGTCAAATATGCAAATATACCAAACATTTGACCAAACATATCAAATATATAAATATGCCCAAACATTTGACTAAATATGTCAAATATACAAATATGCCCAAACATTTGACCAAACATGTCAAATATACAAAAATGCCCAAACATTTGACCAAACATGTCAAATATACAAATATGCCCAAACATTTGACCAAACATGTCAAATATACAAATATGCCCAAATTTCTGACCAAACATGTCAAATATGCAAATACGTCCAAATCTCTGGTCAAATATGTCAAATATGCAGATAAGTCCAAAACTTGGTAAAAACATACCAACATACCAAATTATATCAAATCATGTTTCGGGAACATTGAACTAGCAGTGCGCTTCAGGTTTAATGTACCCCATTTTGGAAATCAAATAAAGAATTATATGTTTCCGATTCTCCAATTTTCTCAAGTTTCGAATTGGCATAGCGCTTCAGATTCGAGATCTAGAAGGTCAATAGACTATTTAGGACCATACGTCCTTGTCTTTGACATGAACCTTTCTAGAGATCAAATATCTCTGGTTCTTTGAGTATCGAGTTGGCAGTGCGCTTCATATTCGAACTCAATAAGATCAATAGGATTATACGTCCTCGATCCATGATTTATGAGAAATTATACGTTTCTCTGACTTTAGATCATACGTCTTTAGTCTTATCATCCAAAGTTATACCTTTGGGTTATTTTAAGCACGTATTATAATAAATTGGAAGGAAGAAATAAAGCCACAAATCTGATCCATATATTTTGATTAGTTTAGCCCATTAATCAGAGGTTCCCGAGGCGAGAGTCGGGGTAATTAACGGCGGGGGCTTGCGCCCGTCGGAAAATAAAAGTTCCCACAATCACCTAAATAATAAGTCCTTAAGCGCACAAACACGCGCAGGGATGTACCTGCACCTTCTTCCTCCGTGAGCGAGGACGCCAATGCCTCACGCGTGGGCTGCGAAAAAGGGCCGCACAAAGTTTTTGTCAGATTCGTGAATTTATCTACGTCCAGTGCTATCACGGTCACAGTTACGGACACAATTATTAGAATTTGTTGTAGTTTTAAATTATAATGTAAGTGAAGCAAATATACAAGATAGTGATCCCCATTTGTTTTGTTGACAAAAGTGTGTATAAACGAAAAACTTGAACTCAATTAAAAGACATGAAAATTGAAAATTGAAAGGAAAATATTTGGGAGATATTATGATTGATATTATTTGCGATACCAACTTTACAAGTTAGTATTAATGTTAACAATTTTATTATGCAACTTATTTTGTATAGTACTTCATATTGAACTCAAATATTACTAATATGAATAATAACTCACTTAAATTAAATAATAGAAGTACAGTATATTACATAATAACATTGCTAATTAATATAACATGAATAATAATTCATTCAATCTAAATAATAAAGTCGGTATCGATGATAGTATTAATGATGGTACTTGTATATCAGCTCCCTAAATTGAAATCATCCCTTAATTGGGGAGTACTAACAAAAGTGGATCCTAGCTTTAACAAACATGGATGTTATGCGTGGAAGGAAAGCCCTACCTTCTGGATATTTTCTAACTAGAGTTTGAGTTTCTATTCTTGGCTATTCTCTTGTTAGGGAAAATCGCCGAACTATGTGTCTGTCCTATTGTTAGATATTTTTGTATCAAAAATTAAAATTTTTTTTGGATAATTCTAACGTACATCCAACTCTGTGGTATATTCTTTTGAGAAATATTGCTGGAATTAAAAACCAAAAATTATAGATATATTTTAGTTATTTAGATAGAATATATATCAAATTTAGGTCAATTTAAAAGATATTTTGTCTTCTATCTTGAATGACCTATTGTGATGAATGACCAATTAAATTCTAAATTGACTTAAAATTGATACACATTTTATTTAAATAATTAAAAATATATCTATAATTTTGATTTTTTTAATTTGAATAATATTTCTTAAAAATATGTACTTGTAGCTACCATGCTACAATACCGACACTCGACTCAATTGGTTAACTGTGGTTTTAATTTTATTTTAGCCCATGGATAATCAGTTCATGTCTTGATTATGAATGCAGAAGATATTAGATACCACACTCATCTAGAAAATTGGTCTATACTAATTCTAGCTTTCAAAAATGTATTTCATCAACAAAAAACAGATTGCAAAGTTCCAACAAATTTATGGAAAAAAAAAGATTAATAGAGAGAAAATTTAAGTCACGTAGATCTTCATTTTCTTGCTATTGGAGTGTCGCAATGACCTTTTCTAAAAAATATTTATTTCAGTATTTTTGAGAACTAGGATAATGGAGAGAAATATTTGGTATGTCACTCATTCATTCATCATTTTGTTTTTACTCATCACAACAAATATTTGCAGAAACTGAATTTTCTTGTTTCATCTTTAAATCAGAAAAAAACTTAAGGGATTTCACTCTTTTTTATGCTTTGATTGATCACACCAGCCATCAACAGGAAAAGGAGAGCATGAGAGGTATTTATTGGGTGGAGCTAAACTCCTTAGGAGCTCACAAACTTGGCCCATCTAATGCATCTTGGTCTGCTCCCTTGCTTAAACCTAATTTGAACATCATTTGACTGGCATTAGAAAACTAGGAAAAGAGGACTGAATTATAATGATTCTATAGTAGATAAAAGAGACAAATTAGGCATGCAGGTACTTAGAGACTTTTAATTGACTTTTAAAAATAAAACTTTGACCAAAAATATGTTTGCTTGATAGATTATTATGATTTTGATATTTTTCCTGCAGCTTTTTTTTTCTTTAGATGATAGATATGTTAATTCACAGAGGACTTAAACAATTTCTTCTCACAGACATTTAAATGGACAATTTTAGTTGTGAAATTAAGGATTTATAATAGATGTTCTACAAAAATATCATAAATATTTTCGGCATTTACTTTGCAATATGAATTAGTTCTAACCTCATTGTTATAATTTGTTTAGACTAATAGATCAGAGGTTTTTTCTTTCTTGAAAAATCACGAAATGATCCATCTTAATGTAAATATTTCTAGTTAAATATGCTCAAACAAATTTCCCTTATTTCAAGAACATATAGACAACATTTAATGTGATCATAGTTATTTTGATATTTTTGAAGCATGCTTGTACGAAATAAAATTATTTTATCATATAAATTTATGTCAACCTTTTGAAAGCATTTATTTGCCTTCAAATAATTTTTCTCAGTTTGTAAATGCCACATTTTACATTCGAAATGATATTTGTACCTTAAGGACAAGACTCTTTAAAATCTAAAGTTCCTATTATGCCTTTCAATCATTCAAACAATTTGTACAAGTGATTTAATACTTGAGAGTGGTTGCTTATGGAGATTGATTGATATTGGTGTAAAACTTATTCAATATTATTTATTTTTATCAAAATAAATTCGTTCATCTTAAAATATATTTATTATAGATTTAATTCAGTTTATAATTTTGCACTTAGATTAAGTTCTTATGAATGAAATACTTTCGTTTCCGAACTTAAAATGATCGTTTTAATGCCATGAGTAAATTATGATCAGCTCACAAATGCAATTTTGAACTCGAGAAAAATATTTCTCGTCTCAGCTAGTTTAGATGCCATATTTAACTTAAAATGACAACACTTAACTTTAGAAATAAACTTTTTAGTTTAGGGTATGTCTTAACTAGGATAAATTTTTAATGTTATTTTAGTCTTGAAATCATTTTTTGTATACAATTTACAATGTTAAAATAAAATTCTTTAGTTTTATCAAATAAGACCATCATGTTGTGTGTATTTTCAAACCAAAAATCGACAACAAGTAAAAATACCAACTTAGAGAACAAAAAGAACCAAAAACTAATAAAGAAATTAACCAACATAAAGAAAAAGCATAAATGAATTAAGTCAAAAAGCACACCTTTGAGCAGAAGAATGATACTCATGTCTTAATTTTGATACTTGCATTTTTTTTCTTCTTGTTCTCTCTCTTTTTTTTAATGAAATAAATTATACATGTAATTCATGATCAGATTGTATAATTTTGGGTGTCCATAATACCGTAATAGTTAGATGTATTATAAAACTTAAACATATCTAGAATTATCCTTTTCTATTTACAACTTAAATTTTGTTTTTCCTTTTGAGTTTCCTCAATACACATATTATCTTTATTAGTCAAACTTCTCCATAAATAATCACTAATGTCCAAACTAACTCAAATATTTATATAGAAGGATAATATGATTATTTCAAAAACTTGATTGAATACAAAAGAGTTCACAACATATCTAATTGACTTAGAAAGCTTCAACAGTTGGACACATGCGAGCAAGAAAGCAGCGCATTTTTTTGAGGGTGAGACCCGTGCCACCACCTCCTCGGGTCAAATTCGAGTACATGACACACAATAGTGATTACATTATAACACACAATAATGATTACGTTATAACACACAATAGTGATTACTTTACTGGTATTGGCACTATTTGGAGAGGAACTGCAAGCTCAAGCACTGCTGCAAACTTCTCCGTCACATCTACATCTTTGTGTTGCATCCCATCTGGAAGCCTCCAATCAAACTCAGCAAGCATCAGAGCTAGCAAAAATGGCACCACTCTTATAGCGAAAGGCAACCCGGGACAACTTTTCTTCCCGGATCCAAACGGGATGAATTCAAAATCCCTCCCTTGAAAACTGAATTGTTTCTCCAAGAATCTCTCTGTCCTAAACACATCCGGTTCATTCCACACTTGTGGGTCCCGTCCGATAGCCCATGTGTTTATGAGCACTTGCACTCCTTTCGGCACTTTGTATCCACCAAGGTCTAATCCATCTTCCATGGCCATGTGAGGTATTAACGGTGCCGGCGGATGGAGTCTCATTACCTCTTTAATCACCGCTTGAAGATATGGAAGAGTGGCTATATCTGATTCCGCCAATGTTTGCGACGATGCAAAAGCATCCCGCACTTCGGCTTGAGCTTTTGCCATGGCAACAGGGTCACGAAGAAGTTCGCCCATTGCCCATTCCACAGTTATTGAGGTTGTGTCACTTCCAGCCCCAAAAAGTTCCTGATGAGGAAATTATTAACCATTTAAGTATGCATTATAACAATATTTTTTTTTAATATGTGTAAATTGTCAAGTCAGTAATTAGCAATCAAACTACTGATGCCGGATAATGTAGTAGGAGATGATGATGATGATAGAGGAGGGATTCCCTTGCAATAATTTGGATGATACATCGTGACAATACTTTTTATTATATTAATAATTTAATTTTGACAATTTCAAATCACAATAGTGAATCCTTGATCTTGTTCAATACTACATACAAAACATATGCATAAAAAAGTATTCATTTGTGAAAATTGAATTTTCACATCTTGATCTAGTATAAATAGATCTCCATGTTTTGAAAATTTTGTAGACAAATATAGCATTTGATATTAAACAAGGTCAATGGTTCAAACTTATTTTTTAGAATAGATATAATAATAATGATAATAATAATAATAATAATAATAATAATAATAATAATAATAATAATAATAATAATAATGATAATAATGATAATAATAATAATAATAATAATAATAATAATAATAATAATAATAATAACAACAACAACAACAACAACAACAATAATAATAATAATAACAGCAGTAATAATTATAATAAAAATAATATAGCGATGATGACGATGTATTATAATAATAATAATAATAATAGTAATAATAATAATAATAATAATAATAATAATAAGTAGTAGTTACAAAATTAATCAAATTTTAATTATATAAGTGGGGCATACAAGATTCTGATCGCGACGTATTTTAATGGACACAAGCATGGAGAAAACAAAAAGTCGAACTCAAGACGGAAAAACATTGACATCATCTAGTAGTTACAGAATTAATTAATCAAAGTTAATAATACAAGTGGAGCATATATACTGCAAGATAGTGATCCCCATCTCTTTCATTGACAAAAGCGTGTAAAAACGAATGCTTGAACTCAAAAGACATACAAATTGAAAGGAAAATATTCGAGTGATATTATCGTTGATACCGTTAGTGATATTCATTTAAATTTTTAATGTAAAATAAATTAGTATTTATGTTAATAATTTTATTATGTAACTTATTTTATATAATAATTTTATTATATAACTTATTTTATATAATAGTTTATATTCAACTCTAATACTATACAATAATCTGAATGACAACTTTTAAGTTAAATGATAAAAATAATGTATAAATAAATTATATAATAAAATCATGATATTATTAATGATGCTATCTATACATCTGCTCCGCAAATTGAAATCATTGCTTAATTGGGGAGTACTAACAAAAGTGGATACCGGCTTTAAAAAAAACAGATGTTGTGTGTGAAAGGACGGCCCTACCTTTTGAGATATTATATTTACAAAAACAGATGTTATGTTATGTGTGGATATTTTCTGACTTGAGTTTGAGTTCCAATTCCCGGCTGTTCTCTTGTCAGGGCAAATCGACGGATTATGTGTCCGTCCTATTACATTTATCTATCAAAATTTTTCTATATATTCATTATTATTAGGTATTTTTTATCAACAATTATTTTTTGGATAATTTTAGTGTATATCTAACTCCATAGTCCGTTCTTTTGAGAAATATTGCTCAAATTACAAAAATAAAAATTGTAGACATACTTTAGTTATTTGGATAGAGTATAAATCAAATTTAGATCAATTTGAAAAAAAATTCGCTTTCCATTAAATAATATTAAAATTTTAACGATAGAATTTTAATGACCTTGTGATGAATAATCTATCAAATTCTAAATTAATTTAAAATTGATATACATTATATCTAAGTAATTAAAAATATATCTATAATTTTAATCATTTTAATTCAAATAATATTTCTTAAAAGTATGTATCAAATAGTTCGATATATTATAAAAATTAAATGTACATTAGAATTATCTTTTTTTATTTACCAATTAAATTTTGTTTTTCATTTGATTTTCCTAAATATACATATTTTCTTTATTAGTGAAACAGGTAATGCTCATTTATTGTCACTACTGGAGAAAATAAAAAGGAAAGCAAAATTTATTGGGTAAATAATAAATTTTAAAATTTTGATCGATAAATATCTAATAATGAAAGTTCAGTGGGTATACATAAAATGGAACTTCCTCTCAGAGTATGCTGTGAAACTTAATACCCTATGTGACATGCTATATGTATATATTAAAGAAAATGGTGTCAAAAAAAAGGTAAAATAAATTACCCTAAGAAGTATTTGAATTTCTCGCCGAGTTATCTTTGATTCTGCAAGTAAGTCAAGCAACGAATCTAAGAAATCACCACAACCTTCTTCACCATTGCTCCTGTGCTCCAAGCGAGCATCTATAATAACATCAAAATATTTAAAAAATTGTCTATTGTACTCTCGAGCAGCGCGCCGTCTGCCTTGTAGATCAACAAACCTGAGGAAAGGAAAGTAATCAGAGAGATTAGGTTTTAGGTTTTCATTGATGGATTCCTGAAGCAGCTCTTTCAATACTTGCGGTGACTCGGAGTTGATATCAACCACATCTTGCGAGAACAATAGATTGGAGATCATATTAAGCATTCCGGCAAAAATCATCTCACGAATATGTATAGGATGGCCTGATCTTTTACGGAAACTGTTGATGATATCATGTGCCTTCTGTGCCCTAATCTCTTTAGTTGCTTCAAGCCTCCGTGATGAGAAGAGATTGGTGTTGCATATGGTGCGATGGTGTTTCCATACAGGCGATGTGCTCGGAAGAAAAAATAACGATGCATCTTGATGGTTGTAAGATCGTAGTGAGTCGGGCACTACTCGGGCAGAGAAAAATGCATCTTTCTTTTGTAGGACCTCACAAGCAACCTTTGGTGAAGAGACGATGATGGCACTGGTAAGGCCAAGTTTGAGAGAGAGAATGGGGCCATAGACATTTGCAAGAAGAGCGAAGGAATGGTGTGGTTGGGCGTCCAATTGTAGCAGGTTTCCGATTATCGGGAGTGGGGTGGGGCCCGGCAGCAGGGGAGCCTTTGATGAAAGTAGTTTACAGAGGAAGAAGATAAGATAGATGGTTAGTGCAATGAACAGGAAAATAAGTAAGAGTTCCATGCTTTTTTCTTTGACAGAATTAGCTAATTAGGCACAATGCTTGCATTTTCTCATCTCTCGTTGAAATAGATTTATAATGTAGTTTGATTCGGGTATTTGCACCATATATAAGGGATGATAACTGCACTTTTTAATTGCACCTCGGATGTATTTATATTTTTTCAAACAAAAATTCATATTTAATGATAATAGTGTTTATACTTTATATTATTGGTATTACAAAATTTCATAAGGGATATTATTATTTGTACAATAAAATTTTTAACTTGAAATTTTTTTATAATCATTCAGGAAAAATGTTATAAACACTTTTTATAGTAATTATAAATATTTTCAAATGCAGATATGTATAAATGCATAATATGCACAAATTCCTATATATATGTATAAAGGCATTTTATTTGTCAAATCGTAGTTATTACTTACATAATTATTAGTCGCCTAATAATATGCCAGCTCATCCAACTAAAAATCAGATTCCGTGATGGCATTTCCAATTATCATTAATTAGTCTCATAAGTTACAATTTGAGAGGTTCCATCTCGAAAGGAAGTTTTGGCATTATTAAAATATTAGTACCTTTCTCGTGATACTTTCTCGTGATGCTAAAAGGTCAACAATATTCTTATAGCAAACATAGCTTAAGAATTTCGCAGCTGCAAATTATGTAGCTAGCACATTATTACTGCACAATAATAATGTGCTAGCTACGTAATTTGCAGCCGTGAAATTCTGCATCAACCAGAGAATAGTGAGCTTAATATCTCCAGGCTTCCGAACTTGCTGATAGAGGTGTTTCAGTTGGTACGAACGTTTCTTTCTTGCAATCTTGTTGTTCTAGTTGATAGTTTTAGAATAAACAAAGGTTTCTTTTTCCACAGTAGGTTATAACTAGCTATTCTACGTGCACGTCGTGCAAGTCCATGACCCAAGCGAAATATAACATGACTCTCTCACGATAAACGAATATTAGTCTGAGGAGCTTCTAAATCATATTGAGAAATTGCAAGTTTAGATGCAGGAAGGGCGCCACTTCAAGCTCATTTCCCCACAGAGCACCCAGTGCGCGGGGGATTGGCCCGTTCCAAAACTCCAGAGAGGGTGAGCTGTCATGCACTACGTCAATCTCACTCGAAGAACCCAACAGAAGAAATAATAGAATAAATATTTGTGCAATGCATGATGCATGATATATTTAATGATGGATTTAATTAATTAAATGATTCACATAGAATTTTTACACTAAAAGTAGGGTTTTGTGATACGAAAAGTAGGGTTTGCAGTTTCTTAAAAATACGATGACAATTGGCTTAGACAAATCGATGGATAGAGAAAGAAGAAAAGCGAGGAGCATCTGAGAGTGTAATTTATCATTTTTCGTACAAAATAAAAGACGAAGTTGATCAGAGATACCTTAGAGAGAGAGAGAGAGAGCAACCGAGAGAGAAGTTAAAGGATGCGTTAGTGATCGGAAACATTGTCAATCAGAAATCAGCTCAGCGCGTCGATTGATGCCTCTCTTCTTTCTTTCTAGGCTCTGTTTGGGATCAGGATAAATTAGAGATAACTAGAGGATAGAGTTATTTTCTGTGAGATGTGATGATAACTTTATCTCTTACTTATTTCTCTTCCAAACAAAAGCCTAGGTTTCGATTTCACTATTTCAACTCTTGTGGAAGAGAAATGAACTGTGCTCCCGGGTTTGAAAGGGAAGAGAAGGGAAGAAAAAAATGGGGGGAGATTAACTTTTTTACACCCCAAATTGAGAGGAAATAATTGTTGAGAAAATAAATAAAGTAATTCTCTCCATTACCCTCCAATCACCTTTTTTAATTTCTAAAAACTAAATTTGGGAGCAAAATAAACAATAGTTCTCTCCTCCTTTCCCCTCCATCTCTCCCCATTAACTTTCTTTTGAGCACATCCTTAGGGAATGTTTGGCAAGTGAAGTAAGGGTGGAGTAAATATTTTCAGGCACTTTAATATAACATCAAATAAATTGAATGTGATTTACATTTTGTTCCATGAGTTTTATATTTATATTTAGAAGTGTTTAAGAAGATGTACTTAGTCTTGAACTGCGGGACTCTAAGTAAATAAATATACAACACTAAAATGTTCACAGCTCTTGCATATTAGCAGGAACACTAATATGACATATAAGACTGTTGTGTTAATTAAAAGTACGTTGTAGTTCTACAAACGTTGATAAAAATGATTTACATTTTGTTCCATGTGATTACATTTTGTTCCATGAGTTTTATATTTATATTTAGAAGTGTTTAAGAAGATGCATTTGGTCTTGAACTGCGGGACTCTAAGTAAATAAATATACAACACTAAAATGTTCACAGGTCTTGCATATTAGTAGGAAAACTCTTATATGACATATAAGACTGTCGTGTTGATTAAAAGTACGTTGTAGTTCTGCAAACGTTGATAAAAGATTATCATTTAATAACACGAATATATGAAATGCTTCATATATTGAACAGACCTAATAGATGAAACATTATATGGATTGTGTTAGTGTCATTAATGTTTTCATCGTGTCTCTGATTTCAAGATTGAGACATATATTATTATCACATGAGAAATGTACAACGTAATTATTATTAAAAGCTACTTACAAGAAGTGGTGATAAAAATAATAGTTCTTTATATGTAACGTGTGCGGGAAAATGATATATGTCAATAGCATCATTGCCACTCATTAATAATGAGAAATGATATTTTGGACCCATTAATAAAGTAGAATTATAAATGGATTCAATATAACTAAAGTGTAGTTATAATTTTATAATTTGCTTAATAGAGATCAAGAAATAATTATAATACAGAGATGACACAGTCCTACTTTGTATGTTAATCAGAATATCATAAGGCAAGAAATGGAAACAAGTAATGACAAATGTTACATTACTGTAAGGATCGCGTTTCGTAAAAGAATTACTAAACGTCTATGTTATTTGAGTAGCTGTAATGTATAGCTAGAATACTGCTTACAGTTTATGAAATTAAATATTTAATTTCATTGCCAACATAATATAGATCCTCAATATAGCTCACACCAACTGAACGGGAAACAATAAATAAATACTATGTCACATGATGTGGCTGACTAGCAAAGAAATAAATATATATTGTAATGTGTATATTATGAGAATAATATTCGTTGCACATATCGTAATATGTGAATATTATGAAATATAAATTTATTTCAAGCCCAAGCCCAAGCCCAAAACATATTTTAGCAAATTGAGAAGAGAATAAGCTCAAACAAATATTGATTGTGACCATTAAATTCGAATTACAAAATGGACAGATTTTAAGGTAACTTTGAATGAGAATTGGAAGGGTCAAAAATCAACCAATCTGAGCATATGATATATGAATTTTGTAGCCCTTCGAATCTAGAATCCAACGGTGAATGTTTCAAGTCATTTGAAATTCCCTACAGAAAGTTATGATAATTTTAGTAACAAAAGTTCAGAAGTTGATGTGCTGTTTCGAATTCTGTTCTTAGTTTAATACGAATTTAAAGAGTGTAATTATTTTTCTTAATGGCTGAAAAATAATAGAAAAGATATATACATCAGGCTTTTCTCTCTCTCAAGCAAGTCTAGAGTAAGTTTAGAGTTTTTCCTCCAAAACATTTTGCTAAAATATATATCGATTGATTATACAATCGATTAATTGACTAGTGAAAAAGCTAGACGCGGAAGAGAGTTCGCTAGCACGAATTTGACACCATTCTTGTTTCGGATTCAAGGTGAACCTGAGAGGAATCAAGCTACCTTAAAGATCATAGGTATGATAGAAAATTTCCTCTTGTAAGAATATGTATATAATTACGACATGAATAAATTAGCAATAATAGAACGATCTTAGATATTATCGGATTAAATTTTTTTTATTTTATCCGATTCGTATCATGAAATCCTTCAGCGACAATACCGACACTCGACTCAATTGTTTAACTATAATTTTAATTTTATTTGGAGTCGCCACCCATCATATATTTGGCACATTGCCCATTCCACTGGTATTGAGGTTGTGTCACTTCCAGCGCCAAAAAGTTCCTGATCATGAAATTATTAACCATTTACGAATGCATTAAAATAATGTTTTTGTTTTGACTTTTGAATAAGTAAATTGTCATGTTACTACTTGATGCCAGATAATACAATATGACATGATGATGATAGCAGACGAGAGGGATTCACTTGCAATAATTTGGATGATACTTTATGATAATACTTTTATTAATAATTTTGACAATTTTAAATCACAATAGTGAATCTTTGACCTTGTTCAATTTTACAGACAAAATAAATGCATGAAAAAAGTATTTCATTAGCTTTTGTTTAGTAAAAGATTAAGATGTTGAAAAATCTAGCACTGGTTTGAATCAATTATGTCTAAATTTTGAATTTTTGTATAGACAAATACTCCATATGATATTAAGCAAAAAGTCGATGGTTCAAATTTTTATTATTAAGATGGATACAATAATAATAATAATAATAATAATAATAATAATAATAATAGTAATAGTAATTGAAATAATATTATCAGTAATACTAATTGTAATAATGATCGTTGATGACAACGACAATAATATATAATAAAAAATAAGAAGTAGATGATCATGATAATGACAATAAGAATAAGAAGTAGAAGAAGTAATAGAAGTTTTGTTAATGTGTTAAAATATTTCAGCTGAAATACTAAAGGTCCAAATTTTATTTTTTTATGTTTGAAATTTAGATTTAAGTAGCTCAATAATTCTTCTTATCGCAATCTTATAATACCAAAATTTACCAATTTTAGAATTTTTTATTATTTTTTTGGATTTTTCAAAAATGGTTTTATTTGGCTCAAAAATAAAAAAATGTTTGTTTGCCAATTAAAGTCATCTTTAAAAATTCTAAAAAAATTAAAAATTCTAAAATGGTAAATTTCAGTATTTTATAATCTTGATATGAAGAATTTATTGAGTGACTTGGATTTTTCGTCTAATGTCGATTTGATAGAATTTTGAATTAAGAATACCAAAAAGTTTCATGCTCCTAGAAGCACGTTGGTGGCTTCTTTCCCACAGTAGACTTCTAAAACAACAACAGCTTACAAGAAGAAATAGAAAATTTCACCACCGTGATCATCTGGTTTACTCATATATATATATATATATATATATATATAGCAGTATTTTGAATTTCTCGCCAAGTTATCTTTGATTCTGCAAATAAATCATGCAAGGAATCTAACAAATCACCATAAATTTCTCGCGAGCGTCTCTAATAACATCAAAATATTTTTAAAATTGTCTATTGTTGTCTCGAGCTGCGCACTATCTGCCTTGTAGATTAAGAAACCCGAGGAAAGGAAAGTAATCAGAGATATTAGGTTTTAGGTTTTCATTGATGGATTCCTTAAGCAACTCTTTCAATTCTTGGGGTGACTCAGAGTTGATATCAACCACATCTTGTGAGAACAATAGATTGGAGATCATATTAAGCATTCCAGTAAAAATCATCTCACCAATACGTTTAGGATGGCCTGATCTTTTACGAAAACTATTGATGATATCATGTGCCCTAATGTTCTCGCAACATGTGCCTTTTGTGCCCTAAAGTCAGTTGATGACTGATTTTAATGCTTGATAGCTAAAGAAAAGAGAGAATTTTTCTTAAAGAATATTTTCTTTTATTTATAACAAGGATGAGGATAAAGTGAAACTTATAAGTGTGAAGTTAGTTTTAATGAATGATAAACCGGATCGATGTGAGAGTTCTATTAGTTTGGATTTTGGAAGGATAAATATGCATGATATTATCAAATTGAGAAAATCTTTTGATCACTCAAAGTTCATCCCCCAAAATCTTCCTTCAACTATCTCATCTCCAAACTTTTTTTCTTAGTAATATTTTTAAGATAAATTTTCATATTTCATGATCATATATGAACACCCCAATATATGAACACCTATATGATCAGATATTAACACTCATGTATACCAATATGAACACTAAAGATATTTCGTATTTCATCTTGGGATTTAGTGTTACTGTCTGGATTTTTTTGATGAAACTTATGATTATATAAGTTTGGGGGTGGATCTTTCCAAATACACCCTCTTTGAAAAAGGTTTTATTTGAGTATGGGGTTCATTATCCTTCCGGCAGGCGCAAGCCCTCATTATTAATTACGCTGAATATTATTCAAGAACCTCCGATTAAGAGAATCGATAAAGTTATAGCACTCATTTTGATTTTGAGGGAAATCGGTCAGATTTTAATATATAACTCGACCGACTTTATGTGATTTATGTGGTGGTTTTGATATCAACCAGGTGTATGTGCCTAGTCTCAATCATTTGGTTTGGATTTGGATATTTGATTTGACAATAATTGGATATATGTGTCTGATTATAATCATTCATTTTGATATGGATTTAGGAAAACCAGTTGAGTTTCAAAATATAAACTCGACTAATTTATTTGATTTGATTTGGGGTTTGGTATCAACTGGGTGTGTGTACTTAGTCTCAGCCATTTATTTTGGATTTGGATTTGATTTGATGTTAATCGAATATATGTGACCAATTATAATAATTTATTTTGATATGAGTTTGAGTAACCCGATCGAGTTTCAAAATATAAACCCAACCGATTCATATATTTGATTTGATTTGATATGGTTTTTGATATATGGGGCTTTGATTTATGATTTGAATATATTTTGGGTATGATTTATGTATATATTGAATATGCATTTGGCGCAGCATGAGCATATTTGATTTTGAATTTCACATGACGTAAATATATTTTGTTTTTTGTATGATTTGAGTATTATTTGACCATAAAGGTCTTCTATTTATCCCTATAAATTTAATATTATTTTGACATGACTTTGGCTATGATTTGAATGTTTTTAGAATATGCTGTTATAAGTCTGTTACTTTTAGTTTAGTATCAGTATTAGTAGAGTTAGTTTTTTCTATTTTCAGTTATGTCATTAGCAGGAGTTAGTGAAAGTAGTGGATTCTATTTTTTAGTTTTCTGTTTTGATTTAAATACTGTAGCATTGTAAATAGTATCAATCAAGTTGTTGTTTTGCAAATTATAGAATTGAGTCTTTGCAACTGTTTGTTCTTCCATCAATCCAACAGAATCTGGACATCAGTTTGTTTTAGGGTTTTGGAGGAGTTATCTTTCAAGTTTTTAGGCATGTGAGGTTGATGCTCTGCTGTCCATTAACTATCCACTACTCTAACTAGTTGTCAGTTTGTGCGAATTTGTGTCTATGATACTATCTGAATTGAAAGAAATGCAGAACATAGAAGTTATAGTTATCTTTATTATCTGTCCAAATAACTTTATTTCATCTCAATCCAAATCAGTATGAAAATGTTATGTCCGGAATACTGACAGGCGCTTTATTGTCTCATAACTGCTCACTATTCCGATTGTCTATCAGTTTATATAAGAGTTTCAGTCGTGATGTGTTCCGAATTTGAATGAACACAAAATATGAAAATGTTATACCTGAGATATTGGCATATGTCAAAACTGTCCGGGACATTTAATGATTTTTTGAAAAATATTTTTCTGTGATGGTTCATTCCGAATTTGAAATATTTGAAAACATGAAAGTTTTATATATTTTTATTATCTTTCCAAAGAAATTATATTCATCTCAATCGGAGTTAAGATGACAAAATTATGATCAAAATATTGTTAGTGTCGTCCAGAGCAAGTCAGTCCAAAAATATTGAGCATGCCAATTTATATGAATTTTCTTAGAATGATATATTTGAATTCTGAAAAAACTGAAAACATCAAAGTTATATGTTATTTCTTAAAGTTTCTATGAAATTTTATTTCATCTCAATCTGAGATAGTATCAGAGACTTATAATGAAAATATCAATATGTATCAAGATTGACCCAAGACATGAATTACACTCTTATTCATGTACCCCATTTTATTCATAATTGATATGGACCATTAGATCATCAATGGACAATCACAAAGATGACATTTTTTTTATCAATCCATGACAAAAGACATCTATGCAGACACTTGGGCAAGGTATTAGTCGACTTTTAATCCATGAGCTAGAATTGGATGTTCAATATTATTTTTTATAAGAAAAATTTTTACTCTCAAACAGTTATGGCCCGAAATATTGTGTTACGGGCTATAACAGTGTGTTGCAGCCCGCAACAATGTGTTACGACGTATAAAAGTATAACATATAATATGTATGAATACTGCTAGGTTGGCGGTATAAACATCCAATACTAAAAATATGAATACACCTGATTGAAAAGGTACAAGTAGAGTATTTGTCATTCATAAAAATGATTTTCAATCCGCTCAGGGTGTTCATACTTATTAGTTCTGGTGACATACTGAAAATTGAACTTGTTCAGATTTGTTGCGTGTGTAATAAAAAATCGGAAGATATTTTCGGAGCATTTTTTTATAGGGGGCAGCTAGTTCGCCTCTATCAAATTTAAGAGAAATACACAATTTTTGAAGTTTTAAAAGGACATACATGAAATTCCGCAAAAAAAAATATTAATTATAATTTCTTTTTCATATATTATTATTGTTATTTTTTATATATGTATAATGAAATTGTAACAATCTTACATATATTTCTTATTAAATTAGATGAAGGTACGATAAATTATCTGTATTACACACACACACAGAGTCAAACTACAGTGTTTATAGCAGTACGAAACCTCTCGGTTTTTCTAACTCAAAAACCTATCAAATTGACTTCAAATAAAAAATCCAAGTTGCTTAATAAATTCTTCATACCAAAATCTTATAGAATACCAAAATTTACAATTTTTAGAGTTTTTTAACTATTTTTTTGAATTTTCAAATATGATCTTAATTGGCATACAAAAATTTTTTTATTTTTATTTATTTTTGAGTCAATTAAGGTCATCTTGGAAAATTAAAAAATAGTTAAAAAATTCTAAAAATGATTCATTTTGTATTCTACAAGATTTTGATATGAAGAATTTATTGTGTTGTTTAAATCAAAATTTCGAACACGAAAATTTAAAATTTGAGTCGTTAGCATTTCGGCCAAAATGGTAATGATAGCACATTAGCAATCTGTGTATATATATATATACACACACACAATCAATATGAACGCATATTATATGCCAAATAGCAGTTATTAGTTACATAATTATTTGTCGCGTAATAATATGCCAGCTCATCCAGCAATCACATTCCGTGATGGCATTTTTCCAATTATCATAATTATATATGAAGCGTGCTTGCATAATCGAATTAACAATAATTTGTCTCATAAGTTACAATTTGAGAGGTTCTATCAGGGAAGGAACTTTTGGCATTATTAAAATATTGATGTACCTTTCTCGTGATGAGAAAGGCCAAAAATTTTTTGTAGCAAACACAGGTTATTAATTTCGCGGCCGGAAAGGTAGCTAGAACATTATTATTGTGCAGTAATATATGCATGAAACATGCTTACATCAATTAGAGAATAGTGAGCTTAATAGGAATAATAGAATAATATTTGTACAATGATGCATAATATGTTTAATGATTGATTTAATTAAAGATGAGTGATAATTATATTCTTTAGCTGCACACTTCACTACTAGAATTTTCAATATTAGCGTGGGTATACAATATTAATTGTGTGGGTAGTTCAATACACACGAAAATAATCTTAATTTTAAACTATATTTACGTGCGTATACCTATATAACTAGACATTAGCGTGAAAAGCATTTGTGTGCATAATTACACACGTAAATACTTTTCACACTATTGTCTAGTATACGCACGTAAATATAGTTCAAAATTAAGGTTATTTGCGTGTGTATTGAACTACCCACACTATTAATATTGTATACCCACACGAATATTAAAAATTCTAGTAGTGCTTTATCTGGACCTCAAAAGTGTTCATACTTCTTTCAGAAAATACTTATATATAACTTCAAAAGTATTTATATTTTACGTTACTAGACTTAAAAGTTACGTAAACTATACTTTTATTTCTGGTACAAAGGTTTTTAACTTGAAATTTTTAATAATCATTCTGAATGAAAATTGATAAATATTTTTTATACTAATTATAAACAATTATAGATACTAATATAAACAAATTATTGATTTAGTATAAACACTTTTGATGTACAAATAAAGGGTGTAAAACATAAAGTGTAGGAATATTTTTTTCTTGATTCACTTAGAATTTTTGCACGTTTTCATTTTGATTTGTGATTCTCTGCAGTAAATAAGCCAGTAAGAAATGAAGATATTATGAAAAATGTGATTTTTCTGTACCAGCCGATTAATTCGTGTGCTCAAGGTCAGGGCCCTGCTGTTTGATTTCACAACATTTGGTATGATTTTCACAATTTCAACAAAACCAAAACTTTTTGTTTCTGTGGGGTGTTGATCAGCACTTGATCATTTAGCATGTACCAGTCAAAAAAACTTTTCACACGGTATTGTACTGGCACATACATACTAGTCCTGAATTATGTACCAGTCAAAATAGATTTTTGCATAAACATGGAATACTAGTCCAAGAGTCTCTCTGGCCTAAACACATCCTGTTCATTTCATGCTTGTGGGTCCTGTCCGACAGCTCATGCATTTACCAGTACTTATGCTCTTTCTGGCACTATATACTTCATAAAATTATATTTTTGATGAAAAATTATAAAAATATACTTTAATTTTAGTATTATTATAAATATATGTCTCAATCTATAAAATATACTTTCAAAATTATTTTTTTAACATAAATAACTATAAAAATATATTTAATTTTAAAATAATTATAAAATTATATCTTACTCTGAAATTCTATCTAATCCTAATTTCAGATCTGATTTCGCCCCCGCAAGGCCTTGTAAAGCAATGACAGCCCCGGCGGATGTAACCTCATTACCTCTTTAATTAATCACTGCTTGGAGATATGAAAGATTGGCTACATCTGGTTCTGTTAAAGTTTGCATCTCCCCTGAGTCGACTTGAGCTTTTGCCATGGCAACAGGGTTATGGAGAAGTTTCGCGATCTATTACGGAGGTTGTGTCACTTCCAGCCCCAAAAATTTCCTGATGAAGAAATTATTAACCTTTTTATGAATGTGTTGTATCAATTTTTTTATGCTGAATATTTAAATTGCCATGTTATTGGCACTGTATGATTTGAATTACTGATGCCAGATAATGCAATATGACATGAGGGGTTTTGCCTTTAGCCTTTATATAGGTCTAAATAGCATTCTAACTCGCAACAATGGAAAATTTATACCAATTTGATAACATTCATCAGAAGAAATTTATTGATATATTAATTTCTAGCTGAGTTTCATTTAATAATAATAAAAATAATTAACAATACTAGTATTAATTAGTTACAAAAATAAATTTGAGAAATTTGAAAGTCAAATTTTAAAAAAAAATGAGTAGATCATACATAGTTTGTCCGTCTCTATCTATTTCTTTGCAATAACAATTTACTTAGGAACGGTTTCAATTTGTCTAACCTGAGTTACTTTTTTTTTTACTGTTGTGATCAGAGTAAATAGATAGGGACATCTAATCTTGACCGTCCTATCTGTTTCTTTAAATTTGTCTTTCAAATTCTTCATACTCAAAAGTGGTATTCTAGCCATTGCTCCATAGAAAAATCTGTACTTGGAATTACAAGAAGTAAGAAAAATTACCGTGAGGCGCCGTGGCCCGGCGGTAGTAGTGGGGCATTGCCTGATGAAAATATCTTAGTGAAGGCAAAAAGAACATAGATTGTTAGTGCGACGAACAACAAAAGACTCCGTGCTTTCGTTTGAGACACTTGTGTTTCCTCTCAGAATTTATATAAAGTTTTTTATAAACATTTAAATTTAGATGATTTAAACTCTCTTTTTTATAATTAAAAAAATAGTCTTTTGGTCAGCACTGCATGTCATCAACAAACAAACCATATCAGACCTGAAAATCACGGGAGAAAAAGGGGTACAATTTTTTAAAATTTTTAAAAATGAAGAGAGAAATAATCCTAAAATTTAGGTAAAATTATGTTTGGTCGGAAATTAAACTTTTTGTACATTTCCAGTTGCACTTTTTTTTAATATATTCAAAATGGTGCAAGGCAAACTACAAATTTACATTGTTTGTTTTATTCTAAATTATGAATGATCCTTGCAAGTTTAATTTGTTGATTATTTTATTCTATAAAAAGGAACAATTCTTGCACGTTGTAACTTGGAAGTTGCAAAATTTAAAGTTTATGTCATTCAAGATGGATGGAGTATTTCTTTTTTTAAACTTAGACGAAAGAATGTATGTTCGAAATTCAGATGAGGAATTATTTATGTATATTTAAAGTTAGATAGTTTAGATTTTTATATTTTATGTCAAAACTTATACGAAAGGATAACTCTAAATTTCACATTTTGCTTTCATGCATGCATTCTTCATGGTACACAGAAGACATATTAGCACGTCTATTTAGCTGAGATTATTAATTTCAAGTTACTAAAGTAAAATTAAAATTGGGACAAAAAAAATATATATGATTCATAATAATTTCATGATGTCCTTTTGGTTACAACACCAACTGTCATTTGTTATATTTTTCTTATGGCCCCATGATATGCATCAAGATCCATGTTTGTGATGAAAAATATACTGTTTTTGGCTCCATGATGGAGATTCTTGTTTAAAGATAAACTCAATGTTTAATTAATTTCAACAAAAGTTTCAAAAAAATGACAATTCATTGATGTTATAGAAACCATTAATGGTCCACAGTCTAGCATATATAGCCCCGTCAAATGTGTTTGGATGAATAGATAAGTGAAATTAGTAGATATTTTAATGTTTTGAAATAATAGTTAACTCAATTTTTGGTTGGAATAGTAAAATAGTAAAATTAGCTCACTATTTTAATGATCTGAAATAATTATCTATCGATTCAAACAGAGAATAACAATTTGGAATGATTACTATTTCGGATTAGCAATTTGGAATAGTTGCTAAATGTTAAGAAGTAATAACATTTCCCAATTAATTTTTACTATTTAACTTGGACTGTTTCATCAACACTCCATTAGTTTGAGCAAATTGGACTTTCTTTTGTTGATTTATATCTAGTGGTTAAATTGATGTAATAACATTAATTAATTGCTGTAATTAACTTTCTTTAATATTAATTGCTACAATTAAGCAATAAGGTGATGCCATTTTGTTTTGTTCATTTTTTTATTCTCAGAATTTTGCTTTGTTAATTTTATACAATTAATTTTCTAGGCAAAAAATCTAGGGGTTAATTAATGATAGTTTGTTAGTTGATTAACATGCTATGATTTTCGGCAAATAGTTTAATTAGTTTTGACAAGCGTTGAGTTATATATGACAAATAATCATTTTTTGGCTAGCTAGTGTTGAATTTGAGCAACAATTAGCTTAGGTAAGCATATATTTAGGACTGTTTAGTTTAGTCCTAATGAATCATGTGTAATTTTATCAACTTAATTAGACTTCTGACAAGTTTTGGTAAGGAAAAAAATTAATTCTTTTATACAAACTCTATATGTTAAATTTTTTTTAACATATACAATAATGTACAATAATTGGTAGAGAGATGTACAATTATTTTTTTTAACATATACAATGATGTAAAATTAATTAGTTGGCAGATCAGGGATGTATACTAAATTTTGGATACACGCTAGAAACACTCTTAAAAAAAATTATGGTGCAGCCACATCTGTACCTAGTTAGGAGAAGAATATAATTTGAGCTAATTAATGATCCAGCCTGTTGATGTATTTCTCTGTGAACATAATCTTGTTTAATTGACCAACAGTAGGCTAGACATTTAAACATTTATTATTCGCAAATTGTTGCTTTAGAGATACAATATTTTTGCAATATTACTCTTAAAAAATACTCTAAAAAGTTATTATTTTATATGAAAATTGGATCACTCAAAAAAAAATTACTTGGTAGTTTTACCAAGAAGAAAAATGTTGAACTCTACTATTATTCTACCCCATTGATGTTTTGTATTCTTGGAAAAATAGATGAGCAACTCTTGTGTGAATCAAGATTTTTAATGTGATTAATCACAACTGTTAATTTCAATTTGATCTCTTTGTCTCATATAAATTATGATCCATAGTAAAGTTAACCGAAAATAGATTATTAGACTGAGAGAAGCAGCTCAGTATAGACTTGAGACTAAAAATCTCCAGAGAGAATAGCTCAACAATTCGAGGTTTGAAAACTAGATGAAAAGTCTTTTTATGAATATCTAAAATTAGATAGTTTAGATTCTTATCTTTTATCTCAAAAAAATAATTCAACACGATATCCATAGTATCGTATAAATAAGCATAGAATTATCTGGGAAAAATTGATATGTATTTGGAGCCTCAAAATCATTAAGATAAAGACATACGAATTTATTTCAGTAAATTTAAAAGAAACATCTTTAAAAAGATATATTAAAGTTTGAATTCCTAACGAAAATACTCCATATTTAAAATTTCTATAAAGCTACATTCAAGTAAAAAGAAAAAGACAAAGAAATATATACATAATCATGATTATGTATTCAAAAGTTCTCACCATCTTAAGTATATAAATAATATTCTCGTTGACAAGGCCTGATTATCTCGGCCCATAATTTAAGATACCGTTATATATCCAACAGTGTCGCTCATCAACAAAATATTTTTTGTGGGGATGCATACATATATATGTACCAATCATTAATTTTTGCTATAAAAAATGGGCTCTTTTGTCAAAAGGCGAGTTGGGCCTTCAGTTCAATACGAATGCGTGTAATTTTTTTTTTATTTTTATACGAGGCCTCCGCTAACAACGATATTTATTTTTTTTAAAAAAATTTTGAGATTTGAACCTACGTCTCTTTATAATAGCACTGATTTAATTTTATTTATATTTTTTTTGTTTTCTTTTCTTTGTTTCTAATCATCTAAGGTGCGAACATAAGATTTTTGTTTTCATTTTTCTCTGCTAAATTTGAGTCTCTTTCTGATCAGAATCGTTAAGGAAACAAAATTACTATAATAAAAAAAGAACAAAAACAAAATGAGATTTCTTTCGATATATCATATTCTAATGAAGAAAATTTTAAAATTAATATTGACCATCATATATATTAAAGACGATATTAAAAAAGTAAATATAATTAATTACACTTTTGAAAATAAATATAAATAGAACGAAAGAAGGAAATCCGTCAATGTTTAGTAAATTTTGATTCTCATTAAATATTTTGACAGTCAAATAATTATTATAGTACAATAATCATTTAGAAAACTTTATCGTAAAATAACATTTTTGGAACCAAATTAATAATAACCATTTATATTTTTTAAGTTTCGTGGAGAGATTCACCCAACAAACAAAGACATTCACATTGGCTGATTTTTATGTTGAAAAAAAGTTCTCCAAATTACAAAATCAAAAACCAACTTCGTATATTTACAAATCGGGAAAAATCGGAAGCTAAATGAACCGTCTTATAGACTAAAAGAATACAAACTGGATACTAAATGAACCGTCTTATGTTGACCGGAGTTTGAAAACCCGGTTTGGGGCTAAACCGTGCTCTAGGAGACCGGTCGCTCTGTTCTAACCAGATTTTCAGAATATTGGTTTGGTTTTGCTATTATACCCATGACCAAGCCCCCACTCTCTCTCTCTCTCTCTTCCTCTTCTTCACTGATTCATCTCTGCCTCTCCTCTCACATGAGAACCTAGCCTCAAACCCCACCCCCCCCCCCCCCCCCCCAAAAAAAAAAAAAAAACCACCCCCTAACAGCAAATTGGACCCTCCCTCTAACATAGATGTGCCTCACATTTCTCTCCTAGGCGGCTATTTCAGGCTCTACCTCTTCAACAGCGATTTGAAGGATTTTGAATATGGAAATCAACAACACGTTTTTATTGGAGTTTCTCAAACATTTGAGAAGAGGTATTGAAGACTACACAATTTAATTTATCAATTTTATTCATTTTATAAATATAAATATTATAGGAGCGTTATTGTAAATTGGGATTTTTTTTCCTTAAATTATGATGAATATGGTTATTTGGCCATTTTTAGAAAAATAAGAAATATTCGATATAACATTAGTATTGGCATTTGATTTGTGCATTTTGTAAGCAAAAAAAGAAATTATTAAATTTGTATGTTGATTTGTGTTGGAAAAAATTTATGTCGAATTGCGATGAAAATAAAAAATATTCTTTATGATATTATTATCGGTATTGGTTTGTGCATCGATTAAGCAAAAGAAAAATATTAGATTCAGATGTAGATTTGTGATGAAAAAAGAATTATGTTGAATTGTGACAAATAATATAAAACATTTGGTGTGTGATTTGATTATTGGTATTTGATTTGTACATACATTGACCAAAATGATATGTAAATTTTTTTATTAAATTGAGATAAAAAAAATTGTTTCATGAGAAAATAGTTTGTTATAAATTTTTGTAGATTTTTTTAGGTGATATTGAATTAAATATAACTTATATGATAATAATAGTTTTGTGAAAAAAAATATGACAAGAACATGAGACAGCAGTTGTGTTGGTCATAGGGGAGGTGATAGTGTCGGACCGTCCAATCGCAAGGGGGTGGCGGAATAAGCACTGATGTCAAATATTTTAGAGATTTTTGATAATGATCATTGCATTCACAATATATACAGTCTAGTAATTACATAGATTTCAAATTTGTATATTTGTTGTTATTAGAAAGATTTCAACTTTGTCAATACTGACTTATTTTATTTAAATTTTATAGTCCGTCGACGTTCTAAAGATGAAGCAGAGCAAAAGGAGCCTCAAATTTAATGATGTAATATCGGAAACATTGATAAAGATGGGTTTGTACCAAGTAGCCATAATTGGTACAATTAAACTTGACTCAGCACTTATTACGGCTCTAATTTAGAGGTGGAGACCAGAGACCCATATATTTCACTTGCCAACTGGAGAGATGACCGTTACACTATAGGATGTAGTGGTTTTGTGGGGCTTACCTATCGCCGGTCTACTTGTGACCGGTGAGAGCGACGGTAATTAGAGCAGAATTTTGGAGAATGTTGTCAGATCAATTGTAAATATCGACACGTATAAAAATAAATTGATTACAAAGAGTGATGGTACACAATATAGAAGAATGCCTGAGTATCACATTAGGTTGCGATGGTTTAGAGAATTTTTTTCTACAGAGTTGCTTGTCGATGCCATTGTCGATACTGTGAGAGCATATACGGGGTGCTTACATCACGGAGTTGATCGAAATTGTTCTTCTTCCGGACAACTCTAGTAATTATATGACAGCTATGTATTGCCAATTTCTTCAGGATTTAGATGATCCACCTATTTATAGTTGGGGATATTGTTAGTTTTATTTTATGTGTTGTGCAACGAAAGTAAATTTTTTTTTAATTAACAACAATACAAATTTTTATTCTCGTGATAAATATGAAATTTTATGTATATACTTCTCCTATAATATATATCATATATATATATTATTCTAATTTTATATAAGTTAGGATACCAACTTTATTCTCTCGAAACCCTTCTTGCCTCTTTGTCGCTTACTAAGTCTTCTTCTCTTGTACGTCGTCTCTCAGTTCACGTTGAATCTAAACAATAAACTAAAAATTCTTGATAAAAGAATTTTAAATTTTGAGGCTCAGATACAACCACCTAATTTCAATCAAAATTTGCTCTTTTTTGATGTTAGTGATGTAAAATTGCAAGATTATATGAGAAATTAGAAGAAAAAAAAGAAAAAAAAAAAGACCATTCTTCTTCCATGTTTAGCTAGCCTTAAGGAGAGAGAGATAATATATATTGAACTAATGACTCTTCATCCTTCTTCATATTTATAATATATGAAGAAATTAAATGGTAATTTGTACAATTGCAAATTAGTCTTTTTCTCTCTCTTATTTCTCAAACAAACCCTCTTGCATGGTTAATTAATTTATGACATAATAATATTATGTTATATAATATTACTATGTCATAATATTATTCTTATAATGATGTCAATCATTATATCAAATAATAATCACAAACCTACATAAATTAATTATGTATCTAAATCATATAATAAAATGATATTTTATTTTGATATTTTATCTCATGTATTTCCATAATTTTCATCTTATGAAATATGAAAATATTTGTTGTTTTCCGTTCAGTTGGTGTGACCTTTATGAGGATCTATGTCATCTTGATTTTCTTATGATATGAATTTCATATTATAGATTATAAGAGGTCATATCACTACATTATAGTTACTAAATGACAATAGATGACTACATCGATCCACAATATTTATGTTGTCCTTATCTCATTATGTTATGAATATTATGTGAAATAAGACCGTATCATTTTCACTTTATATTCGTTTCTTGGTTTCTCGGGTGAATTATATATATAACTAACTTAGTTATATTGTGTACTATATAATCTCACTTTATAAGTGACAATGATAATATTGATATATGAATTTCTCCTGCACAAGTCATACACATGAATTATCAACTATTCACTAAATTTATTTAGCTTAAGATAATAATAACAATATGTAATTCTAATGTGAGAAATTCACATATCTCATATCTTGGACTCTAAAGACACAATAAGACATTAATGATACATAACACATTCCTTATAATGTCATATTTTGTTTGATCATTGTTCAGTATATAGAAATATATTTCTACATACTCATGTTATTAAATGATAATTTTTATCCAATACTTATAGAACTTCAGTGTACTTTTAATAATATAATAATATTATCTTGGTGATTAGTATTCTCTTTGATTAGCTCAATTTGTGAACATATTTAGAGTTATATGTTGTTATTTTATAAGTTCTATGACTCAAGGTCAAGAGCATATTTTTAAATACTTTATAAGGTATAATCTATTAAAACTCATAGAACAGTAATATATTTAAATTATATACTCATGAACAAAATATATGAATTTAATTAACTTTCAAAATGCACAATTCTTTCATAGATGAGACTAAAGAAATCACAAAAGAGGAAAAAATAGAGAAAATTTTGTCAGATGAGGCATGTGAGAAAATAACAAAAGCTAGCAGGATTACAAGAAATTAGTCAAAGAAAAAAGTTCGGAACTCCTCTTCTGGCCAGATTCTCAAAAATCAGTTAGAGAACAAAATTCGAAGTTCCTCTTCTAGTCAGATTCTCAATAACCTGTTAGAGAAAAAAATTCAAAATTCCTTTTTTGACCAGATTCTCAAAAATTGGTCAAAGAAAAAAAATTTGTGGCTAGATTCTCAAAAATCGGTTAGAGGAAAAAATTCGAAATTTCTCTTCTGACTGAATTTTGAGAAACCGGCCAAAACTAAATATATGTGAAATGTCAATCTGGCTGGATTCTTAAAAACAGGCCAGATTATCATCCCTACACACTTTTCTAATAGGTGAGTTTAATGGTCTTAGTGATCCACTTATTGAATAATGTTCAACTTGAGTTTGTTGTTGGCCTCTTGATTGATCGTAAAATATCATAGACTCGATAATGTAATAAATTAGATCTTAAATATTTTGTTATTTTGAAATAATTTTTTCAAAATACCTAGAATAAAATCACTTCTTGTACGAGCACCACTCATAGTTTCACTAAATGAATGGCTTGCAAATGAGTTAAATTCCTCAGTGTTTGCAGGTGCTTGACATTTCTTTCTGGTATGACCAACAACGCCACAATTGGAGCACTTGTACTGACACTTTGCAGTTTGTCCATTTCATCAATTCTCATTGGGATTCTCAAATGTTTTTGTCATCCTCATTTGACTTTCGTTCAGTCTAGTATGAATATTGGACCATCATAGTTTGGCCACGCCTCTTAACTACCATATGCGATGTATTTATGTTTCCATGTGAAAAAAATACACTTGCATGCTATAATAGACCGATACAAAATCATCTATTTGAAATTTGCTTACATCAAGGACAACTATTATATGAGAACATGAAATGTATGTAAGATTGGGTTTTTGACAAGTGCATATTGATCAGTCGAGTAATAAAAGTTGAACATAATATTTGAAAAGTCGTTGATTATCATCATTTCCCTCTGTTGCAGTTACTTCATATTTAGATGCTGCCAAACTAATCATTTTACGGTCATTGGTTGCATTTTCTGTGTTTGTTTTTCTATTTTACGACTTATATATGGAGACCATTGTTTACCCTCAGCCAGATTTTTTGCAATAATTTCTCTTCTATTTACAGCCCACTCCATTTACTTGTAGAATGTTTTCTCGATCAAAGTAGCAATAGGCAAATATGAGTGGCTTGTATACTTTATTAAAACTCTCCGGTCCATGGTTGTCATGATTCCATGATAACCCTCGTCATGACTGAGTGCTCACAAATCAAAACGTGTCGGTTCATTCGCTCTTTCCTGAGGATTCTTTTTTGTTTTTCCAATATTCATGATATATTGGTGAGCCATTTTATGTAATTTGCTCAACTCTTCAATTTCTTTTTCGAATACTCTTTTTTTTCGCTATCGCCTCATCTTTAAATTTTTTATTTACTTCCTCATTATAAAAACACTTATGCAAGTTATCCACGATATGTCGTATATAGAATTGTTGTTTGGCTTCACATTTGGCCTCACACCACCCTAAATTCGCTCTTCGAAAAACATTTCGAATAGATTGATATTTGTCAGAAATGATAGTGTACATTCCTCTATTTAGAATAACTACTCTCCATAACCAACTCATAAACCAACCCCACTCATTATTGTTCAATTATCTTAACCGGATAATAAAAAATCGGTTAAAATCAAAACTGTATTATAAAAATCGGGTTAAAATCCTAACCGTATTATCAAAATCCAATTAAAAGGAAGGCTAAATGTATTACCAATAATCAGTCTATATTTTGATCGGATTTTCAACTTCTGATTTTCCTCGATTTGTAAATATACAAATCAGGTTTTCGATTTTGTAATTCGGAGAGTTTTTTTGTTGACATAAAAATCAACCCCCAAAATAATATGACCTCTAATTTAAAATCAACACCTCTACAATTAACCTATATCATCCATTTGATCCAAACCATTAATGCCAAGGGAGCTAATATACAGATATTGTCATTGATATCATTATTGATATCGGCTTAATTATTCAAATTAAATGAGTTATTATTTATATTAGTGATTTTATTATGCAAATTACTTTTACAATACTTTTATTATTTAACTTAAATAAGTTATTATTCAAATTAGTGGTATTTGAGTTAAACAATAAAATATTGTATAAAATAGTTTGTATAATAAAATCATTAACATGAAAATAATTAATTTTATATGAATAATAAAATCGGTATCAATAATAATATTAATGATGATATCTCCAAAATATTTTCTCTAATTTACAATCATCACCTCTAGAATTGACCTACGACACATCGATTTAATCTCAACCATTAAATAAGAAATCCGATCCGACCGTATGATCTCAACGCCCCTGAAAACTGTGCAATTCCAACTTGAATAACAGAGGAAAACAAAACAAACCAACACTCCGAGAGAGTCTTCACTATATTATATAGCATACGATGGATATATTATAAAGAGTTTATTTATTTAAAATTTATTTTATACGAATTATCACGGATAGCGCTGAGCTACATGCTACAGCGCAGGATACGAATCGGAGTTCTCGAGGTATATCCATAGAAGTAACGAGTGTCGAACTGCTTGACCCGTTAAGGCCTAGCGCCGATACCCAGCAATCTCAATCTCACCCCATCGCCATCGCCATCGCCATCGCCATCGCCATCGCCATCTCTCCGCGGCTCCACCTTTTGTCTCCTTTTGATTTCTCTCTTCTTCAGCGCCGCAGCAGGGATCACACTAGCTCCGCTCCTCCATCGCCGATCTGGTGTTATCGGGTATAACTAATCTCTTTCAATTCTCTTTCTGTCATTGAGGTTCGCTGGTGTAGGAACTGGGAAGCGAATCGATTCGAGGGAATCTGTTGATTTGTTTCCTCTCTTGTGCGTTTTTTTCCTAGTCTGTTAGTGTTGGAAGAAGTTTATTGTTAGTTTCCAGACCGAATTAATTCAGTTACGCACTGGAATCCTTGAAAAAACGAATGGAATTGTGGCAATTTACTGTTAAATTGTCCAAATTAATGGTAGTAGGAGTACGAATACGAGTATTTCTGATCGATATAAGCTTTTACTTCTAGAAAACAGTAGTCAATTCTCGATAATTCGAGCAATGGTTGGAAATAACCGTGCCAACTCGAAAGGCCTCCCATCTCAGGAACTCCTAGATGATCTGTGCAGGTATATCATATCCTTCTTTTCTGTTCTTTTTCTTTCTGTTTGATTGCTTCTGTTTTGAATTTTTAATTGATTATGGCCGAATTAATTTAATAGTCACCTGTGTTGGTTTCTTCTGGCTCTAATTCCGTTTGAGTAGTACCAATTACCATACCAGTGCCTGACTCAACCGTGTGAACCCATTTTGGATCTGATTATGCCTATATTCTACTCAAATAATTGCTTGCTGAAATAATTTACTTGCTTTCCCAGCCGGTTTTTGTTGAATGTACCTAAAGAAGATCTGGAATCTTTTGAGCGAATCCTTTTTTTAATGGAACAAGCGCATTGGTTTTACGAAGACAACTCGGTTGAACAAAATCCTTCTCTCAGATCCCTCTCCTTCAAAGAGTTCACCGTCTTAAGTACTGTGCTTTCTTCTGTCTCTAAACCTATTAACTGTGATGATATTCAACCTTTTTGCTTCTTTGCTTTTCTCATTTTCTCAAAAATAGAGGTACTGGTTGGGAAAAAACTGACTGAAAGTGGAATACTAGGCATACATGATGACACCATTTCATGATGAAGTGTTCCGATATGACTGAAAATGGAATACATCTGGTTGTAATTCAACCTTTTTGCCTCTTTGGCTTTTTGGGATTTGCATAACAGACACAAAACCATCCATATGTCAAAATGCCAAAACATACACCCACAGGAGGAGGATTATCAACAATACCATATAAACTTGGGAAATATTATGAGGTTCTATCTTTTTGCATTTGCATCAAGAGATGCTCTAAGATAGAATTTCTTTGCCATGTGTAAATGTCTAAACAATTAAGAAACAAAAGTAGGTGCAGAAAGAAGTATTGCTTTAGAGGGGCATATGAGGTTTTCTCAATTGGCAGGGAAATGAATGGTGTTTTGATGTTTCCTTGTGCAGTGAAAACAAGGCTCATAGTATCACACCATACCAGCATGATATCCTTGGTTGTTTTTGCATCATCTGTTTAGCTTACCGGTTGATTTTTTCCATATATCTTTCTTATTTATTTATTTTTTTGCCTACAGTGTTCAACAATTGTGCTCAGTTGAGGCCATACATTAGATACCTTGATGACATCCACAGGGAATTTACAGATTACAAATTCTCAATTCCTGTTTCTGGAGCCATTATTTTGGATGATACTAACGAGAGAGTATGCTTTCAACACAAAAACTGTATTTTTGTTAAGATTTTTGTCCAAATTCGCACTAAAATTTTGTTATAGTGGCAGATATTATTATATCCTTACAATTTGCATCTGAACCGAAATTTACTATAAATGAGTTTTTAGCTATGAATATTCCTGATCTGGTTAGAAAGTGAATGATTGAGTAAAGGGGGAAGTTAGTAAGTAGATATTAACTCTGTTTTTGTCATGTTGGTCATAATGTGCAAATTAAAAAAAAAAGATGTTGGTTATAATCTGCCACAGGGAATGTACTTGAATTAGGTGCGTTTGGCTAAGGAATCTAAGAGCTAGTGATTAGAAAGATGATTAAACTTTTTTTTAAACAGGTCCAACCCAGAGTTAGTTAATCTTACATGGGATCGTCAAGTTATTCGTGAATTTATGTGGGTAAATTCATGTATACTGCTGGAAAATGTCAAAAATATGTATACACCGATGGAATGATGCGGCGGAATATGTGCATATAGTTATGATATATGATTTCATCAAATATTCTCAGAAGAAAAAAAATTGTCCCTAGTAGTCATCATCCCATTTACTTCTAAAGATCCTGAACTCCTTTGTACTTGTTGTCTCTGCATAAGGGAGGATTGGATAACGGGTATTGTTGGCGGTCCTAAAGAAAGCTTGAAGATTAGGGTATATGGTGTAAATTGCACATTTCTTTTCTAAAAATGATTTTTGAGATTGTGATGTAGATAATTCATTGTTTGTAGGGTTTGTATGCAATGATTTAATGTCTAGCAGGGGCATACCTGAGATTTTTGTAGCAAATTGGACTTTTTTTTAGAATTTATCCCTCAATTATCAAATTTATAGCCCCTGGTTTGGGGGAATTGGTGCTAGTTGTACCGAGCTTTTTTAATTGTTCCTTTATAGTGGTCATTCAGGCAAGGATTTAAATCTCAAAGCATATGACAGTTGGCAATTTATTTATCTACTTTGTTTTGTAGTGTTTGCTAGTGAAAGGATGGAAGGCGGGGTCTTGTTGGAGTTTCCCTCGAGGTAAAAGAGGCAAAGATGAGGAAGACGATCATGTTGCTATAAGAGAAGTAAGCATTTTAAAATTCAAAGATGCTTAGAAAGACTGTATTCTTTGGTCATTTTGGGTTGAAGTAGCAGTTCCTTTCATATGATTTCTAACTCTGTCATACTTCTCTATTTTGCCTGTTTGGACACGAAATAGATAGCAACTGGAACAATAATGTCAAGTCAATTTTTTGAGGGTTCCACCTTGTCTTCATATTGATGAGTTATACTTGCTTTATGATGTTGTATACTGCAACAGTATATATGTCTTTTGTAAACTTTACGGGAACCTAAAGAAGTGCTAATTTGGTATTGAAGCACAAATTAGGTACCACTACTACAGTCACATGCTAGATGACAGGTATATTGATTCTACGCCAAATTAGTTTATAACGGTATTTAGTAGCAAAATATTTCTAAAATTCTTTATTCTTATATCTTGAAGATTTTTGTGACAATTTTGTCAGTCTTTTAGTTTTTATTTTCTATTTTGTTTAGCTTGTTAGAGTCTGAGTTGCCATCACCTTTTCTTTTGGGCGAGTTCTACAATATATTTTTGTTTCTTCTTGTAGGTTGAGGAGGAAACCGGATTTGATCTGAGAGGCCTCTTGAAAGTGGGTGATCATCTAGAAACACACCTCGGTACACAAAGGCTTCGTCTCTTTATCATACCGTCTGTTAGTGCAAATACTGCTTTCGCCGCTCAAACCAAAAAGGAGATAAGTGTACGCATATTCTTCTCTCATTGGCCTTTTGTGCTTATAGATTATGGTTATCAGGAGTGAAAAGGAAAAGAAAATACATAATCTCATGATCAGTTCATATACATTAGGCTGAGCTCCAAAAATCTTATAGTTCTTTTCAAGTTTACCAAAAGACCCATAGAATCAAATAATTGAGCAGTATGTAAAATGAGCGTCAGCACACGCTGGTTGGTCTGCCAAACAGTTGAATGCATTTTTTGGAGTTCAGTGCTTGGATTAAGTCTTTTTGGTTGGAACTAAAAATGAATCCTGGTAAAAAAATAATCAAATTGAGCAATTTGAAATCTCCTAGTTTATACTAAATGATCTTTTGTCCAATGTAACGGAAATAACATGGCATTTTCTGTTGGAACTAAAAACAAATTCCAGTCAAAAATCAATCAAATTGAGCAATTTGAAATCTCCTAGTTTATATTAAATGTTCTTTTGTCCAATGTAAAGGAAATAGCATGGCATAGACTGGATGAACTTGAACCAGCTTGCGATGAGATGATAACTCGCTCAGTAAATGGCCTGAAGCTTTACATGGTTGCTCCTTTTTTGAAGTTAGTATACCATCTTTGTTACTTTCAAATAATTTGCATCAGAGACTGTCCATTACCTGTAGCAAGGCTTTCTTTTTTGTGGGTTTATCTTTCTCCACTGTACCTCAGATTTATGATAGGGATGTAGTTCTACATTTTCAATATTTTCACTACTTTTGTGGAGGCATCCCTTGCTTAGTTCTTTTTTTTTAGTTGTAATAATCTCTGGTTGCATCTTTTCAGGCCATTACAAACATGGTTAAGCACTGATCCTGCTCTAATTGCTAAGAAATCAGACCCACCTGTGAAAGGTATGTTATTCTAATTTTTTTTCCTGAAAAGCCAAATGCTGTTATTATGGAACAAACAGGCTCTATTGCTAATTAATTAATTAATTAATTTTATATATTTTTTTATTTGAACTCTTACCCCGTGGAAGTAAACACTGAAATGTAACTAATTATTTCTCTTGTGATACAAAGATAATAATTCAAATTGGCAATTAGAAATTTGGTTTAGTGACCTTGAAGTGTCCTCAAGGTGCATCAAATCTACAATATCAAAACTTCTTTCTTGACATCTTCTCAGGCACGACGGTATGGAAAGCAAAAGCTAGTACTGCTGATGGAGCCGATACTTCCACTTCAAAGGCGCCAGAACCAAAATTGGTAGATAATCGTCCTGGCAAGAGCTTCAGAAACTTCCATTTTGATTATGCCGAGATTATAAAGGCAGCTGAGTCGGCCTTCGCCGTCTGTTAGAAATAGAGGAATAGAAAGGTTTTTGTGATGTACAAAGGGGTTATTAGTCTCACTTTCTCAGTTAGGTTAGTCTAATTCATCGGCTCCTTTGATTGAACATTTGTGTCTATTTCCATTGGCCATGGTGGGAGTTCTTCTGTTGTCTGTTATTATTTGTAAAGCTCTGACAGTGTGGTCTGAATGGATAGAACTAATCCGCTCAAGGATAATTGATCCAGTGAATGTGTTAACGTTAGAAGGAAAAGATCTGTTGTTGTTTAGAAAATGGTTTTTTGTTTTTGAATTTTCATTCGCATGTTACTTGTTGAGGTAGGAGGGATTACTTTGTTGCTTTTTTGGGAACTTTCTTGTATGGTAAATTGGAGAAACCCTATTAAAGACGGAAGCGAGAGAGTTTTAATGCTTATTGAATTAAAATTTGGTTTGATGGATAAAATAATCGTTCAATGAATTCAAAATTTACATAATAGTTTTGTTTTCATGTTTTAATAATCATGTTGATTATTAAATTTGATTATTCAATAGTAATTTTGTTCATTGAATTAAAATATGATTTGATAGGTATTAGATCGTCCCATTCTATTAAAGACAGGACAAACACAGTGAACACACACCATTAAAAAAGAGAGCACTGCTATAAGGAATTCCTCCCCATCTAATAAATCTCATCTGTTTTCTTCGTGGCCGAGACCTTAATAGTATCCTTACAAAAAGAGCCCAGTTCACAAAGTTCGCATCAATTAGAAATAGCCCAACAGTCCAACCAAACTCCAGAGTTCGCTGAGAGAGCCTCCCCGCCTCGACTCAAATTCAACAACATCAATGTACACAGAGACGCCGCCAGAGCAAACCCAATATCATTCTCAGTGGTGAACGCCGCACTTGTGACACTCTCCAGTCTCCAGTGTTTGTTTCCTTGGAAGAACGCCTTCTCTTCCTGCTCCGCACCTCCGCACCTCTCCCAGCTAGGCCATCTGATTTCTCTCTCAATTAGAGGAGCAGTTTATCTCATTAGGGTTTTACGAAACTTCGGAAGGATTCTTTGATCGATCAAGCGCGCGAATCGATGAAGAGTATACCGATCATCCTCTTGGGATGTGGCGGCGTCGGTCGCCAGCTCCTTGATCACATCGTCTCCTCCCGATCTCTCCATTCCAATCAGGTAAGTGTATTTGCTTCTAGTTTCTTCACAGATTAAGATCCTGTGCAAGCACTATATGATATGATATCTATCCCAATTGCTACATGTAAAAATATATGATATTTATCCGGTGTTGTTCGCAAATATGGATAATATATATATATAGAGTGTTGTTGCCAAAATACCATTCTGTTATCTCAATACATCTCTCTCTTTTCTCAAAGATACAACTGAGAAATGCTATGAATCCAGCTCTTTGTTCACTGAATAGAAATTGTTTGCCATCTTTACTATATGGTAAACTTTTTTTATCTGACAGGGTATTGTAATAAGGGTGGTGGGTGTATCAGATAGTAGATCATTACTGGTGTCAGATGACATCATGCTGACAGGGATGGAGGATACATTTTTGGCCGAGATATGCCGTGTCAAGTCAGCAGGATCACCCCTTAAATCCCTATTCAATAATGGTATTCTTGTTTTTTCTTTTCTTTCTTTTCTTGTATTTTCCATTAGTTCAACTTTACTCAACTAAATGAATTAGTAAATATTACTACAATTCAGCTCCTATTTTTGGTAATTGCTACTTTCATTCTTCAGTTAGGAACTCCCAACTGCCCCTAGGTTTTGGCTCTGTCCAATTGTCTGCTAAACTATATTTTCTTTTAGCTAAGCCACCTGGTTCAATTTAATTTGGCCCTCCCATTAAATAAGTAAATACTTAATGGTGGGACTGACAATTGAGTTAAATGCACATGAATTAGTTCAGGTGGTTTTATATAAAGTTTTTGAGGCTACAGGCAACAGCACAGAAAATTTCAAATTAGCCCCTGATTTCTGTTATTTGTGGGGTTTCAGGTCATTGTCAATTATTCACTGACAAAGAAGCCCTAGAGAAAATTGTTGATATTTCGGGTAGCCTTGGTAGAACTACAGGTTTGTATTATACCTTCTTGTTTTCTAGTATATTTTCCAATGATATTTTTGACCTTAAAATTCAGGCCTGCAAATTCAGGTAAAATAAGATTTTGCGAAATAAGTCTCTCTTGTAGTTAGCTTGTACACAGGTTGTGGTGTCAGCTGAAAAGGAAGGCATTTATAAATTTATGCATAAAGTTCGTAAAAGTTTATTGATATGATATTATGATAAACCATTATCTAATGGGTCCTTACTGAATTACACACAGACACATTTTATTATAATTGGAAGCATTATTGTATTTGCAAGTAATGTGCACATAATTGAATTAGTTGCAAATAACATCCCAGCTTAAGAGTAGTGCCAAAGTTATATTCTATGAAATACTGACCATATTTCTGGGGAACCCGTTTTGAAATAATTAATAGTGAACCAACAGTATCTTAAATAAAAATTAACTTTGACATGCTTTGGTGAGTTAAGGTGACCAAGGAGTTTGATGAACTTAACTTCAAAAACCAATGGATTCCTTTAAAACAATGAATTTGAACCCTTCATCTTGATCTTGATCTACTTCATGAGCCAAGAGTTTACATTTCAAATGTTTATTTTCTCAAGTTTGTTTTGTAAAAAAAATTCAAGAGGTCCAAAATTGTTGAAAAAGGGATCCACCAAAATTGTTGGATTCTTGGTAAGCTTATATTAAGCACTTGGGTATTATTTCCATTAGTCCTCAAACCTTGTTTGTCAGAAGGCAATAAAAAAGTTGAATTTTATTAGAAGATACTTAAATGGCAAGTGTAGGTTGCAAAAGACCCTTGTTTTCTGAATTTACTTTTTGCTGTTTTCTTGCAATAATTATAGAAGGATTTTGTTCAAGTTAGAAATAATAAAGATAACCAATTTTTCCTGTAGTTAACTGAGGAAGTTTGATGATCTCTTTATACCAAAATTTGACCAACAAAATATTATTAGTCAATTATTTGTCTAGAAGTACACATTTAAGTTGAGTGGTTTATTATTGCAAAGGTTCTTGAAGGGAAAAATTTGTCCAAGAAAGAATCACTCTGGACATGAATGTTGTATCCTTTTAGATCTGGTGTTCTTGCAAGCATGGTAAACTATGTGATTATATTCCAGAAGAAATATCCAATAGGTTTTATTATTCAGTGGTCTTTTTTGATTGGATTTTCATGATAATGAGTTCATATTTATATGTAGTTAATAATTGCCAGGTTTAGCTGTAGTTGATTGTTCAGCAAGTACAGAGACAGTTGATACATTAAAACAGGTTTCCAGCCTTGGCTCGTGCGTTGTTCTTGCAAATAAGAAGCCACTCACTTCTGCAATTGTACGATTTTCATTTCTAGGTTATTCCTAAGCTAATATGATTCTTTTACTTTTGTCATATTCTTAAATATCATATCTTTTTATTTAGGAGGATTTCGAAAAGCTGGTCTTTCACTTCCGCCGAATCCGTTTTGAATCAACTGTAAGATTTTATGAAAACATGATTTTATCTATTGTAACTTTGAGCATATTGAAAAGAAAATGGCACCAAATTGCATTATCATTCCGTAAAGTGATTTGCAATTGCTGTCAGTCACATGGCACTTTAGCTCTGAGCTGTTTGACATCCATTTTCTCTCAAAAATTTCACCATGTTTAATATACTTGCTGTGTCATATGAAGGTAGAAGGATTCATGTAATATTCCTTATTCTTTTGATTTTAACTGTATTTTTATTTATAAAAATTAACTATTCAGAATCATCTTTTATTTGCAGGTTGGCGCTGGTCTTCCAGTAATAGCGTCAGTCACCCGTGTTATATCCTCAGGCGATCCCATTTCTCGCATTGTTGGGAGTTTAAGCGGTATTTTATTGCATAGTTGCTGCTTTGACATTCTGCTAATGGATGATAATAATTTATTTTACCTGATCAAAAGCTCTAATTCAATGCTTGTAGGTACACTAGGTTATGTAATGAGTGAACTAGAAGATGGAAAGGCGTTTAGTGAAGTTGTTCAAGCTGCAAAGAGTATGGGCTACACGGAACCAGGTTTTGCATTATGGGTCCATGTTGATTGTAGGCCAATATCACATATGACCCTGCGTATTATTGTATTCTAATTATATCACTGAGAAGTTTGAAATACTCTGCATGCCCTGAAATCTAGAAAATGTCCCTGCAAAGTTTGAAAAAAAAAAACTATGTATCCATCTCTTCCTCATGAACTTCAAAAGATTCCCAGAGTACTGTTCCTTGATTTGGAAGTAATACTAGTGTGATACTGTAGGGCTGTTTAAAGAAGTTAGGAGAGGAGGGCAGTATGGTATATTTTTCATGCTTTGGAGGGTTTTATAGGATTTTTCATTTCCTTGATGTTTTGATTTTCAGGACATGTAAGAAACGGTTTCTCTCTCTTATAAATTTGTTTTGATGAGTGTTTTTATTTTGCTCCTGTAATTAATCATAACATCTGTTTTTAATTATTCTTAATTGGTTTTCTTGATCTCCATTGAATGCTTGTTGAAATGTATCTGATGGAATTTTATTTGGCAGATCCACGTGATGACCTCAGTGGAATGGATGTAGCTAGAAAGGTTCAGTATACTCCTATTGAACATTATTTATATCTTATAATTTGTGCAATTATATCACCCATAGTACAGGTATTTTCTGTGTTATGTCCAGAGTGTCCCAAAACAGAAGTTTTTTTAAATGCTATCCTCGACAACAAGATATTAGTGTAACATTTCCAATATGAAATTTGCAGGGACTAATTCTAGCAAGACTGCTTGGCTGGAGAATTGATTTGACTGATATAAAGGTTAAAAATGTTCTTTAAATTGTTTGAATCTTTTTCCAAATCTGTACACATCAGGTCTGATGTATACTATACTGTACAGTTTAGAAAGATAAGCACACCAAATTTTATCAATATTTTTGGATTCTTTGCATCTAACAACAGGTTATTCTTTGTCCTGTAGATAGAAAGCTTGTATCCAAGTGAATTTGGTCCCAGCTTAATGTCAACAGAGGATTTTCTTGCCAAGGGTCTGTCTCAGTTAGATGAAAAGCTAAAAGAAAGAGTTGCAGCTGCCTCTGCAAGGGGGAATGTTCTTCGATATGTGTGTGTAGTCGAAAATTTAAGGTTAGTTGTTGTATACTTGACTAACATTTTAAGTGATATTTTTCTCCTTTGGTGTGTGCTAATTTTCTAAACTGATGGACGAGGTTCTGATCTTTACTGCTTTTGCCTTTTTATTGCTTTGTCTCTTTGAGTTTGTCTCGTCGAAATCAATTTTGAAAATGGATTTGCTTTCAGGTGCAATGTAGGTATCCAGGAGCTCCCTAAAGATTCTGCACTTGGAAGGTTAAAAGGAGGCGACAATGTGGTACACTATTTCCCTTCTCATGTCTTCTACTTTATTAAGGTTACAAAGTTAAGTATGGGCTGGTCTTGTCAGGTCAGGTCAGGTCAGGTCTGTTGGTTTCCAGGACTGTTTATTTTTAGGTCATATTTCTGAGTTTCTGACAGAAGTAATATTGATTCTTCTCTGTGTTGTGGGGTTTAGGTGCGCTTGATTATGGGTCATTTGGTCCTTTTGCATTGGATTCAGGTCACCTGGCTAACTTTGGCGGGTCAGGTTGTGGGTTAATTTGGGTTTGGGCCTGAGTTTCTGGCATTGTATAATGTTCAAGTTTGATTAAGTCAGGTTCAGGCAATTATTTCGGTTTGGCCAGTTGCTAGTTCCTCATGCATTATATAAATTGGCCCTATCTTGACATTCAACACTTGAGCATGAAGACGAGTTTCATTGGACACTTACTGTGTGACCAGAAGAACATATGCTACATGTCTGCACTCAACACAGAAACATGACATGACACATACATATGGACCAGCAATAGACTAACAATTATGTTAACCACACAATAATTGTACTTTTGAGAAGTAATGATAAGTTGTGCCTTTTTTTGTAGGTGGAAATATACAGTAGGTGTTACCAGAACTCGCCTTTGGTGATCCAAGGTGCAGGAGCCGGCAATGACACAACTGCTGCTGGAGTCCTTGCTGATATAATCGACTTGCAAGATCTATTTGCATAATGGGTCCTTTTTTTTTCAGTCTTTAAGCTGTTATAATTGTTCGAAAGAGACTAGTGTCATTCTATTGGCAAATTAATAAAGGACACATTATAATGCATGTATTGTTTATGCATGTGCCAATCTATTTTTGTTATTATCTAGCAAGCAGTACTTATTTCCTTGAAAATAATTAAAAATCAAGTGGTCAAAAAAAAAAAGAATTTTTGTGTTGTCAATGGCACCACCTATTATAAATTAACAGATATAGGCTTAAATTGAAAGCAATGTTTATGATGTAATTTCTTCAAGTGAAGTAAAATTAAAGCGAAATAAATATTAAATCATTTTAAAGCATTGATGTTTAGCATTGATGTTTAGTAGTAATGAAGTGAATAAATAAAATAATATAGTAGTGAAGTGTTAAATGTTATGAAATTTGATAATTTAATTTAATTTTATCTTTATAGGTGTTTTAATTTTATTTTAAATTATTTCGGTTCGTTTGATGCATTAAAATATTTTAAAGTATTAAAACACCTCTACTCTCCTTGTCAAACGGATCCAATATTTCATGATTTTTCTTCATATTTGTAATCATGTTATGTTTTACTCCATATAATAATAAATGGCTAAGAGCCATGTCACCTTTTAATTTCCTTTGTCCGATGTTGTATATTCCGATGGCCGAGATCCGACCATGGATTCTTCTCCTCCAACTCTAGCGCATCTTTCTCCTTTCTTTAGTGCCTCTTCACCTCATCTCCCGGACTCTCCTCTCAAATCCTCATATAATTTGAGATTGCTTCAAAATCGTTAAAAAAAACACCGAATTTTAGTTAATTCGGTATACGTCCCTGTTTATTCTTTCTATTTAGATATTTTACCACAATGTACTCTTCAATTTATGTCCCTCCTATGTTATCTGTTTTATTCTCTTATAGTCATAAAAAAAAAATGTGAGAACCAATTTGTTCATATATACCTCCAGGTGTTTTGAAATGGTTTTGTTGGTTTTGCAAATGGCATTTTCTTGCAAATGGTTCTTTTTGTGTAAATTATATTCATTCATGTCTTTTGCATATTACTCATTTTATATAACTTGATATTAATTTGGTACGAGTTCAAGTATCAAGAATAAAACAATGTTGGAATTTTTATTAGTATAAAATGCTATGCTGATAATATAAACCGATTTTCTTAAATGCAGTTTCATGTGTTTTGTATTAAACAAAGCTACGAAAGGGAAAAATAATAGGCCTCTAAAAATGTAGCATATAATATGCAAACATAAATTGCACTCATTTGTCAGTTTCATACTTCTTCATAATTAACTTAAACATTAGATACATTTGTCTTTTTTTAGTGTCCAATTTGCTTGGTCTCTGGTGATATTTCCTAATTTCGATATGGCTATATGGTTAATTATACAAGAAATAGCTAGTTTTATATTCACAATGTGCTGTTTATGTCTTGGACATTGATCAGCATGTGATATCTTGAAATTAATAATCTTATACTTATATTGAGGTTTATTTAGCATTTGTGCCAAGTGATGCTGCAAATGACAATTGGTATAAATATGAACCATTTCATTCAAGCATTACACATAACTAATTGAATAGTAGAATCAAACATATATATTACTTAATTTAACCATTGCAAAAGCAATAAAAGAAAATGAAGAAAGGAAAAGAAGATGCACCATGGGGGCAATAATGCCATAACTAACTAACTAACTAACGTTGGCTTTCACTGTTCCGATAACCAAAAGTTGGTTCGAAACCAAATTCCATATTTCCACCATATTCATGCATCTGGTTTTGTACATCTCTAGTTCCACTAGTGCTAGGTGCACCACCTGGATGCTTAACAAATGGCTGGTACGGTATTGCGTGAGGGTGCACGTGGTGTTCTTGGAAGTCATTGCTAGTTGGAGAAAGTATAGGGCTGTAAGAAAACGCCTATGGTGAAAATTGTGGAGCGAAGCTTCCACTTAAGGTCGTCTGTGGTTCAAGGAAAGTTCTACTAATTACTTGAACACCTTGTTGCGGCTGGCCCATCGGTGAAAGTACTGTGATTGGCCATGCGGACGGGGCGTTGTTGGACGGTGCAAGTGGAGGCCGATGCATGACTCCAAAGGGGCTACAAAATTGGGGCCAGGTTCACTCCCAGAAATGGAACCGTTTTGTTTGTCAACTTTAGGAGCTATCTGAGAACTACGACTACTACCATAGGCGTGCAAAAATGCAACTGCCTCGTCTACAGGCATGCATGTCGGGGTGTTTTTGGCAATATTGCTTTGCCTCTGCTACCAAGGCCAAAGTCCAGAACTTTCTTTCTTTGGCGTTCATGCGTAACCGAAAGTAACGTGATTGCTCCACAAGACTATAGGGCCTTGAAAAGTTGGGAGACATCGACTTTATTATCCCAACTATCACCGCTACTTTCCACTTTTTCCGAAGGTCGTGGGGTTTCTAAATGGTAGTGATCCTTCATTTATTGAGATGCTGATTTGGCCCCACCAACCCTCCTGTGCAGTGGGCCACCATGGTGGTGGCGGACCCTTTTCAAATGGAAACTTCCATTGTGGAGGATCACAGTGCTGTATTAACAGGGATAGAATTGACCCGAGTGTTGGGACTGAGAGGACCATGAGCAGCTCTGTTGTTGGTTTAGCTTCGCTGTCATGTGCCACATTTGAGGAAAGAGAATTCTCTTTGTAGTATAGGTCAATTTGGGCAGGACCAGTTTTATCAAACATGGCTTCCCTCTTCCACCATGCACGGAGACTGTCGGAGGCCCCTGTCATTGACTTACTAGTTTCAGTTACCATTCCATAGACAAAGCCTTTTGCATTACACCATTCCATTATCATCAGCATTCATTCTAAAATCTGTTGCTGGTAACGGGAAACCTTCTTTTGGCTGGCTTTTAGACTCCTATTGTCAAAGCATGCCTTCTGTTTCCCTTTTGTCGCTCTCTCCGTCCTACTACCTGCATATGCTTTAAGCTTTGTACTATATTTGTTTATTTTCTTTTGTAATTCCTCCCGAGTAAAATGTCTTTTGGCGAGGAGGATACGGGTGATCCAGTGTTATCGTCCATATCCTGGATATGTGGCTCTCCTATTGTTACCTATCTTGAATTGAAGGGCCCAGCATCTGACTCACTACTAGAATTTTCAATATTGGCGTGGGTATGCAATATTAATGGTGTAGGTAGTTCAATACGCACGCCAATAACCTTAATTTTGAACTATATTTACGTGCGTATACCAGACAATAGCGTGAAAAGTTTTTACGTGTGTAATTATACACACAAATATTTTTCACACTAATTTCTAGTTATATAGGTATACGCACGTAAATATAGTTCAAAATTAAAGTTATTGGCGTGCGTATTGAACTACCCACACCATTAATATTGTATATCCATGCCAATATTGAAAATTCTAGTAGTGACTGGTCTACAGTCATTTGAGGCAGTTGTGCTTGCCTGACTAGATGCCTTGACGGGAAAGGGTCGGCTTCTGATTGGTTGTTAGCATGCATAGGTAGTGTAAGCTGGTTATCACGTGTGTTGCTTGTGTTCCTCATCATTTCTTGTTTCTGCAAATTTGTTTGCAATGAGATGTATCGTTTATGGTACTAAATACTAGTAGTTGCAAAATATTGCGCAAACTAGTGTATGTATGAACGTGATATTATACACCTCACTATGTATTTAGAAATAGTTCAGGGAGAGACATCTATGGAACTATTTCTTATCACGTATACTTAGAAAAAAATTAAATTATCAAGTTGAATGCTTGCTTAAACTGACACTATCCAGTTTTATCAAGATGTTCAAGGGCACATGGCCGCTAAGAAATTTCAGACACACAGACTCTGTTATGTTCTTCTTTAAATGTCAGTATCCATCCTTGAACTCTTGAAGAGCCTGACAACAAAAATGTACCAAATCACTGACACAGTCTAGTGACATTCTGGTGCTCAGAGTGCTTTGGATGTCTGCATGCTGTTTTTAGTCCAAGTGACAAAAAAAGTTTCTAGTTGCAAATTGGATGACAAAAATGAACCAAAAATTATAGCTAAATTAATTAATCTTATGTCCAAGAGCTCAATAAGACTTTCAGTTATTGGCAAAAGGTCATTATTTTAGTTATTGTTGTTTATGAAAAGATGAACACTCTTGCAAAGTTGTTCCTTGTATTATCCTTAATTATACACTTTCAAGCCCCTGAATTTATTAAATAAAAAATTAAATGTTGGCCATGTTGCTTGGAGCTGTAAAGAATCAATAGACTCGACCTCTTGTACACAGAAAGAAATGCATTGGAAAGACCATGCATTCTCTTAATATATAGGAATGAACATGCCCATTTTTTTGTAAATTAGTTTTTGCATCAGAACAGAGTAGGGAAAAATAATGAAAAGGCCCCACCACAACATAAACGTAGTCATAATTTTTTGTTGGAATATATTTGCATATTATTGACTATCGAGGAAGTAATTTTAAATCTAATTTGGGACCATATTTCATTTTTTTGTAAGATTCATGATTTCATTGTACATTTTGACCAGTAATATAATGATTATTATTAATTATTTTTTGTTAATTAATATATGATTATTGTAATGAATGAATTAGTTATAATTTATGAAATATGTTAAAACTTTATCTAAATGTCCATAATAATTTGTATTTGTGTCTGTATCTATTTAATATTAGATTTGTATCCATATTCATTTAATATTTTATCAACATCTACATACATATCTAAGTACCCTATCTAAATTTGTATCCGATAATTTATATGTGGATAGAGCTGCTATTTTCTTTTTTAAAAAAATGTTATACCATTGAAAATAAATCACACACAAATATTTATTTGAGTTGAAACTATTAATACAAATTTAGGCCGAAAGCAAAACTAAATCACACACAAATATTTATTTGATTACTACTTAGACCAAAAGCACACAAGAATAACACACCATTAAAACTATAACAGAACCACAAATACCCAACTTCAATTTCAAAGACAACAGATATTATTGTAAGTTTCAACTCATAATTTTTCAATTTAATACGATGCAAACCTATCGAAGATGAATATCATGCCAGTCTCCGATATGGTGCGCTCTATCTTCTTGTTCTCTTTCTTGTTCTTCTTTTCATTGATATTCTTCTCAGTCACTTCTTCAACTTTCTTACACTTCTCTTCGCCTTCGCCATCGACCAGCTTCTCTTCAGCTTTCTCGTTGGTCACCAAATTCTTCTCGGCTTCGCAAACCTTGTTTTCGACCGTCTTCTCCATGCTCGTCCCCCCTCCTTGCTCTTATAATTGCAATGAATTGATCTTAAGGTGGATGTAATCGAACAGTCTTTCAACTCGGTATTTATAGCAAGAGAAGTGTGAACAACAAAAAAGCAAACTAGACAGTTGTTTTAATAATCCTGTGTGTTTTGGTTAATGGATTGATTAATAAAGTATAGAGATAAGAAGATATGATTATGTTTAATTGTAGAATAAAGTGTAGGGATAACGAGATAACTCTAATCTCCGCTCTTACAAAAGATAAGAGTTATCCCTTTGTTCATCAACTTTGTCTCCGTAATTAGATCACTTTATCTCTCTATGAAGCAATGCCCTAGGGCTCAATTTTATGTAGGATAAAGTGTGAGAATATCAAATTACATATTTTTTTTAAATTTTCTAACAAGTTTTTCATACTTTTGAAACCCCTTTTATACGCAAACAATTTTATTTTTTGTACAATTTTAGGTCTATCTTTAAAAAATATGAAAAATAGTTAAAAGATCCTAAAATATACTAAAGTTTGGTAATCTAAAAAATTTTAATATGTAAAACAAATTGAACGGATTGAGTCAGCCATTTGAACATGAGAAGCCATCATTTGGATCGTTTTTATATTGGTCAAATATAAACATTTGTATGCTAGTTAAATCTATATTATATATATATTGGATGACCCTATTTGAAATACAATAAATATTAATATTCTTTATTATTTTAAGATCATCTTTGAAAAATAATTAAAAATAGTAAAAATATTCTAAAAATACAAAAATTAGTATTCTACAAAATCAAAGTGATGTTTGGATATCAACCAAAACACAAATGTTAGACTATAGCATAACAATGTTTGTATATTAGGCTAGTGTACAAATATTTGTATATTAGTTGAAATACAAATAGTTCAAATAATGGCTTCCCATGTCTGAATGACAGGCCCAACACTCACAATGCATTATAGATATCAAAATTTCATAGAATATTATTAGAGTCTTTTAACTGTATTGTTGAAATTTTGAAAGATGAATCTAAAATAATATACAACAGTAAAAATATTGGCATATAAAAAAGATCAATTTTCAAATATAGCAACTATATATATGGGTTGCCCAGTGTTACGTTATTCGGAGTGAAGTTTTTATATTGGTGCATATTTTTCATCTAAAATACAGTTGTTAATTAGATGTAATTATAAATATGGAGAAGTAAACAAGTTTATTAAAAAATATCTAGTATAGATAATTTTTTTGTGCACACAAGAGATATATTTCTAGGTTGTGTGTTTGGTTGAGGGATAAGAAAATAATTTCAATCCTAACTGTCATAAGGAATAAGAGTTATCTATATACTTATCTATTCACTTTATCGGTTTATCCCCTTATTACTTCATCTCTCTAAAAAGCATGCCCCTGGGCTCAATCACTTCATCTTTCATATATTCCACTTAAGATATCATGTTTTACTAAATCTACCTTAACTTGATTCAATTTTATTTAAGGAAAAACGGTGTGCAGAAGAGAGAGCAGGTGCGTAAGAGAAAACAAAAAAAAAAAAAGCATATTTTGGAATCTTTTTTCTCAATGTATTACAAAATTATCCATTTGATATATGTAATGACTAGAAAAAGAAAGAAGATTTTTTGTATATTGTCAAGGAAATATGTTCAGAATATTTCTTTACTTCAACCAAAAGGATGATAAATGTTTCTCTATGAACAATTGGAGTTAGAAGCAGTAATCAATTATTCACCTCAAGAAAATATGGTTCCATATAATTTTACCCCCGGGTAGTTAAGATTGATTAACTAGAAGCCTTTGCTTAAATTTTAAGGAAATGTTGATAACTTAGAAATAGTTACTTTGTGTGCATGTTTAGAAAATAAAATGAAGAGAGATTTAATAATCATTGTTATTGATATCTAAAGTACTTACTTTATCATATATATTTTAATTAATATATGTAAATCAGTAGATATATTATAATCCATCTCAATAATATATATATATATATAATATTGAATTATAACTTTATTTCTTTAATAATAAATTAAATCACAAAATTTGATCCGTTGAATTTTAACTTTATTTGATTTTTTATGTATTTATATAGAATAATATAGATACATAAAAATTGATGCTCCGCTTCAATTCAAAAAGCTCAAAAGCCATCTCCCATTTGACTTTGAATTTCAAGCTCCCAACTCAAATGAAACCAATTTAGTTAGAAATCAAAACAGCCCAATGCAACTTCTAGGCCCAAGGCCCAATTCAGGCCTCAATAAATTAGCAATACGCAATGAACCTTTTTCATTCAAGTAACATACATAACTAATTGCATAGTACTGTTAAACATTTTACATATTCAAACATTGGATCAACAATTAATAAAAGAAAATGATGAAAGAAAAGGAGATAAAAGGATCACAGAGCCACCATAGGGAAGAATGTCATACCTAATTTTGTCTACTTGCACTGTTCTGATTGCTAGAGGAATTAGGTTCAAAACCAAATTCCATATTTGCATCATATGCTATGCATCTGGTTTTGAACATCCCATGTTCCATCAGTGCTAAGCGCTGCACGTGGCTGTTGATCTACAAATGGCAGGTACAGATACTCACTACTAGCTGCTCTGAAAGCCCCGGTGCAGTCGGTGGCACTGCTGAAGTGGTGCTGCTACGTGGTGCAAGTGAAGGCGGATACATACCTCCAAAGGGGCTATCAAAGTGGCGAGCCTCATTCCCAGAAATAGAAATAGAAATGCTTTGTCTGTTTAGACATTAGGAGCTATCTGAGAAGTAGTGCCATCATATGCGTGCAAAAATGCAACCGCCTCGTCTGAGGGCATGTCATGGTGCTCTTGGCAATATTGCTTTTGCCTTTGCTACCAAAGCCAAAGACCAGAACCTTCTTTCTTTGGCATTCATGCGTGTAAATAAGGTGATTGCTCCACAAGACTATAGAGCTTTGAAAAGCTGGGAGAATACAACTTTATTATCCCAACTATAACCGCTACCTTCACCTTTTTCCTAAGGTTGTGCGGCTTTCTGAATGGCGGCAGTCCTTCATTTGCCAAGATGCCGGTTTGGCCCCACCAAGCCTCCTCTGCAGTGGGCCACCATGGTGGTGGCAGATCCTTTTCATATGGAAACTTCTGTTGCAGGGGACCCCAGTGTTGGGTCTGAGAGCGCCACGAGAAACTCGGTTGTTGATTTGCCCTCACTGTCTTGTGCCACATTTGAAGGAAGAGAATTCTCTCTGTAGTACAAGTCAACTTGGGCTGGAGCAGCTTTATCAAACATGGCTTGTTCCTTCCACCATGCTCGGAGACTGTCAGAGGCCCCTGTCACTGACTTATTGTTTTCGGTAACAATTCCGTATACATATCCTTTAATTTTACATTGTTCATTTATCATCAGTACCTGTTGTAAAATCCTCCTCTGATGATAATGAGAAACCTTCTTTTGGTGTTTCTCATCAATGTTGACCTTCCGTTTCCCTTTGGCTTTTTGTGTTTTATTACGGAAATACTCAGTAATCCTGGTAGTGTATTTGTCCATCTCCATTTGTAATTCCTTGCAAGTAAGGAGTCTTTGTGGTGAGGATAAGAAGGGTGATCCTGTGTTGTTGTCTTGGATCTGTGGCTCTCCTGTTGCCACTTGTCTAAGGTTCGAGGACCCAACATCTGACTGGTCTACCGTCATTTGAGGCTGTGGTGGTTGCCCAACTAGATGCCCCGATGTGGATGCTCCTGCTTGTGATTGGTTGCTGGCCAGGTTATCATGTGTGCTGCTTGTACTTGCCATTGCTTCTTGTTTCTGCAAATTTCTCTTGAGTGAGATGCATCATTTATGGTACGAATAGTTGGGTTGCAAAATATCGTGCAAACAAGTATGATGTTATACACCCTCATGATTTTGGAAAGAGTTTAGGGAGAGGCATATATGGAACAATTTGGTATTATGTATGTTTAGAATAATACAATTATAAGGTTGAACGCTTGCTTAAACTGATACTATCCAGTTTTATCAAGAAGTTCAAGGGCATCTGGTAACTAAGACAATTCACATTCTCTGAGTCTCTGACATTTTAATGCTCTTCTTTAAACAAGAATTATAGTTATCTAACTTTGAAATATTTTCTTCTTAAAAACAAAAGAAAATACATCCATGTATGACTAAACTTTACTCAGAAGTCTTAATTGTTTTTTTTTCACAACAGCTATATGAATGTGTTGTTTGCAAATTTTTGGTGTTTCTAGTTCTGGTGTAAAGGCACTGCTGAATAAGCAAAAAAAAGTCATGCATGCCTGAAGCATCCCTTAAACTGATGAGCACTTATAAATTAGCTAGGTATAATCTTGCAAATAACATGTGAATTCTATTTAGCAGGAATATTTTTATCATTTTTAGTTCCTACATTGTTTACAGTATTTATTGCCATGGGAGGAACTAGGAATTCTTGGATGGGAATCAAGCACTGTAACAATCATTAATATCAATACAATAATTATAACAAATTGTTGAATTAATTATAACTATTAGGGTCATAATTGAACAAATTTCATATTTCTATGGGATTCAAATATGATTTTGTTTAAGAAAAATTCAAACATAACACAAAAAATACTATATATACATATATAATCAAATAAAAAATGGAGGACGTTGACCCCCATTTGCTCTATCTAAACATGTCAAATTTATTTTGTTAACTAGATGCTTATATATATTGATGGTTTTCCTAAACCCATTTCAGGTGCTATATATGAGATGATCCATTACGAGTAAAATGCAACTCCTTTACATTGCTATCTGAAAACAGTTATTTGCTACAACAAAAGTAACTTCTACAGAGAAATGCTAGATGCTCTATATGACAAACACATTAAATGGTATTGAGATGAGAATTATAAAAAAGATAGAAATGAAACCTTTAATTGGAGTACAACACTTGGCGCTCGAAGTACATGGGACTTGCGAAGATTGCTCCGTGGTACTCGCAGTACACGGAACCAGCAACGTTTTAGCTACTAGGAAATATTGCTTCGAATGACTGATAAACTTTGTTTTTTTTTTTCTGATAATAATAGAGAATATTATTGACCAGAGTAGGTGGTTAAATAGGAAGAGTCTATGAAAGGATACATGCATTAATTAATTAAATGCCAGTTGGCTAATTAGCCAGAAAGAGACAAAATATATTTTTACTGGTTTTTGAAATTTATGCAATTGCAAACCTGCCATGTATCTATATTTTGTAAAGATTTGTCATCACTCCCTTCTGGTTATGTTTGAATTCTGAATTTTCTCATTGTTCATCTTTTCTTTACCACATTTGTGTAATCAGACCAATTCAATTGTCAATCTGTCCTATTCTTGCCACATTGAACAATAATATTTCACACTAATCTTCAATGTATTTCAATATCATCTTTCTGGTATAAGCCAATCAAGCACCTCTTCATCCTGCTTTACCATTTTTGTACTCTTATAAGCCTGTGATGAGATTGACATCCAATTCCAACATGATGAAATTTAGTTGCAAGATTTCCAAAGCCCACATTGTGCATATTAAATAATCCAATAGATAAATAGACAAGGCCAGGGACATTTTTAGTCTAAGTTGCAAAATTTTCTAGTTGCAAATTTCATGACAAAATGAACCCAAACTAAGAGAGAACTTAAAATTGTCTCCAAGCATGAGCTCAATAAAATTTTTAGTTATTGGCATATGGTCATCATTTTGGTTATTAGTGTTCATAATTAATTAAAGATGAATATTCTTTGCCATAATACCATTAAGCCCATTCCAAAGTTTTTGCTTGCATTCTCCTTAACTACGAAAGTATAAACTTTTGAAGCGTCAAAATTTATTAAAGAAGAAATTCCAATTTTTTTTTCTCCTCAACTATCATATTGACTTTATAAGTAAAGAATAATAATTGTATTCTTCACTTATGCTCCAATCAAATACAACTTTAAAGAAACAAAATTAATTTTCCAAACTTTCTCCCTAGTTACCAAGATTTTCTATATTCAAGCAAATGCACTTCAGGGACCAAATATATATTAGCCCAATTAGCCATAATTGATCTGCTTGGCCCATTTGTGCAACAACAAAAAAAAAATTTATGTTCAATGAGGGAAAGCTGAAAAGAATATTTGTTCAAATGGGTTGATACAAAAAATTTTGCAGAGCGGTATTTGAATTTTTTTTTTTCAAATGACATAGAAAAAAATCTCTGCAGAATGATTCTTAAAAATAATATTTATGATTATATTGAAATTTTCCTATATTTTATGAAAATTATGGTTGTTTTTTGGAATCGTTCTGAAAAATACTTATTAAAGAAAAATTATTTAAAATAAAATATTTTTAATAACAAATTTATATGCGACAAATTGAAAAAAATATATATTTAAAAAATAATTTGTATATTTAATAATAATATAATTAATTACATAAAAAATTTTATACAGAAATGCAAAAAGATTAGATATTTTAAAAAATTATTTTAATATTTTAGACATAATAAATATATTTTTAGATGAAAAGAAAAAAATGATGATGTGACATGAATGACTAAGAAGTTTTAAAACTAACTTTTTTTTATGAAGCATAAATAAGACGTGTCAAAATATCATTAGATAAAAATGTCTCATTTTAACAAAGGGGTTATATATGTGTGGAAATAAACAGCTTTAATTAAGAGTATATTACTAGTGAAGAATTGTTGGTCATGTCATATCAAAAACCTTTCTAAATCAATCTTGTCAATTTGAAAATTTTCATCATGATATATATATGTACCACCAAGATGGTTCTTTCCCAGATCTCATCATTCACTGATCTGTTCAAGAACAAGTGGGTCCCACACAAGGAAAACTTAATTCCATCATGACCAAACAATTTGACAATTTGGTGTGTGTGCTTTCCTTGGTTGTTAGCAAGTTAAATCAGAGTATGACTGTATGTGTGTGCTTTCCTTGTTTCCTTTTTTTTTATTGATGGAAATATATTTACAAAGTTCTCACTGTATATATCCATTAAAGCTTTCATAACCTCTTTATCATATATTGATATTCTGGTATATGCTCTGCATTTCTCATTTTGAGACAAGTTTGTGGTACTTAAACATGTTACATTTTTTGCAAACATACATAGAAATTTGATGGCATAAAGTATGTTGAAGGCTCATTTTCCACAAGTATCATGAATTTTTTTTACTACAGAAAAGAAAGTTTAATATTATATTATTATTACAAATTTATAAATATTGTAACATGATTGCTGAATTATAAGTTTATAAGCAAAATAACAAGCTAAAAAAATGAACAACAAACCTTCTAGAATGTTTGCTTTAAAAATGCAACATTCACTATTATTTGATGACTGATATTAATAGTACGTAATTCAAACTATTATAGTTTCTAATTAGTCAATTTCAAATATGAAAATTTTAATTAATTAAAATTTCTTTTGTGAGGTATAACAATTTTGTTAACAACCAATGACCCTTAAGCTATTGATAGGACCATGGCCACCAATAAATTAAAAAGTAAAAGACAAGAGAATTGTTTATGTCAAACATCTGAAAAATTATGAATAATCAAAACCTAAAAACTTGAGCAAAAAGATAAAGTGTGAATAAAATTTTATTTTAAGATTACTTGGCAGGGATCTTCTATGGCCGAGACTCTTGATTACATTGTAATATCACGGACTCAAAAATCAAAATGTATAAAACTTTCTGAACCAAAAGCATTGAAAAATTCACCTAAAACATAAGGCATTAATAGTCATGAATATAAGAAATTAATTATACTTGATACATATTTGATAACTAAATTAACCATAATTTGTAAAGAGTTGATATTAACTCTCATATTATCACAGAAGATACTAACATTTCATTCAGCCAAATAGTTTCTTTTAGATGTAGAGGGACTCAGGCCTCCACATTTTTAACATACACTTAAATTATTTAGATAATTAATTATTCAGTTTAAACAAATAATATTATTTTAATTTATGTCATTATACTACATCATTTTCATATAATTTCACTAATAAGCTATGTAAAGTTCGACATAACAAACTATATAATTTGTACTGCATGAAGTTACTTCTTGACAATTCATCTGCTAAAATTCCTTATCGATCATACAATTCATACCTATTGAATTTACCACACAATGGTAGTACAATTAATGATAATTCCATTTTTGTATATCCCACAAACTAAATTAAAATTGTTAAATAATGGCATTATATTATTCCCACTATAGCCTTATGAAACACTAAAAATTAGTCAGGAGAACTAAGCAGCACAGGTGGCTACACAAGTCATTGCAGCAAGAAAACCGAAGTCATCAACACAATCAGTGCGTGTTGACTTCTGGTTTCTATAATCAGGCCGGTCTTCTAATTAAAACAGAAATTAAAATACTGAGCAGAGTACGAAGAATTTATAAATATAATTATCATGATCATGCTAGTGAGTGCTCAAGCACGAATCTGTAAATAAATTCGAGATACATTATTTTCAAGATCCAAATATAATATACAAAATAAACAAATATAGTAGTATAACCATTGAACTAAATAGCTGGTATATACGCTGTGGCATTTCAGTGGTTGATTAGTTTCTCCAATGGCGACTCAGTCATGTTGTTTTTATTTATTTCTTTACTTATTTTTTTTATTTATTTCTTGGGGTGTACTTGAATGAAATAAAATTCAATATATTCAAAAATTTGTGGCATTAGAACTCTCCTGTTAATAGATGTGTGTCAGATATATGTTCTATTTTTCAAAAATAATTTATATTTTCATTTTATTGAAAAATGAACGTTTGGTTTAATCTAATTGATTTCAACATCTGTCTCTGATGTAAATAAAACCAGTATGTGCTGTATATTTCATAGGATCCTTATGAAATTCAAATATATTGCATCAATGCTTTTTGACATGTAGGTGTGTGATGTTGTAGTACAACATATGAGACCAAAATATCTCATTTTCTATAAATTCCAAGTTATCAATATACATTAGCTCCTTATCTTACCAATCAATATATAAAATTGTAAACATGCATGATGAAGAAAACCTTTTGTTGTTTTACTATGCATATATATACCATTATTGCGAGGCAAAATTATTTTATGTACAAAATTTCCAACAGTAAAACCAACTATCAAAATGACATAATATAATAACAATAAACTTATTTGACAACCAATAACAACTTGAATAATTATTTCATAGCCTAGATAGGTTACAATTTGGAAACCAATTAATCATCTTTCAGGTAATTTGAACTTTCCATTTGTTTGTTAACACTTAATCAATGACTCAAATTGCATTGAATTTGGTACACACTACGTATCTTTTTAATTTATTTTTATATATTTCAGTTACCATTTTAGTTATATCTTTTGGTTGTCAACATATCCTTTTCCACATTCAATGAAAAATGTATAGATAAGCTAGGAAAAGTTCATTCAAATTAATTTATTTAATAATGAATAGTTTTCCAGAGAAACTTGTTTATGTTGGTGGTATTCCTACCAATTCAAACTTATGACCTTAAATTAATTAATATCAGGGGAGAGGGGGCGTATCTGTAAATTTCATGATCATATCATATTATCCACAGTTCCAATATTTATGACCTTAAATTATTTAGAGAAATTATCTTTTCACCCCACATTTTGCGCTCTTTATTTATATGTTAAACATATTTATACTAAATATATAATTTATTTATATCTGAATTTATAAGTATTTATAGTTAGTATAGAAAGTATTTATCATTTTTACTTTCCTAAATGATTATAAAAAAATCGAAGTTAAAAATTTTGTCGCACAAGTATAAATACAACTTACATAACTTTTAATCTTAATAATACAAAATATAAATATTTTATCATTAAATATAAATATTTTTTAAAAGAAGTATAAATACATCTAAAATATAAATAAAAATACAGTTAATGGGTACAATTATCACTCTTCAATCCTTTATTTTATTTTTATGTTTAGAAGTAGCTAGCTACATATATATATAGTGTGGCGTTATAAACAAGCAAGCCAAGCACATCCATCCCTAATTAAAGTGTGTAAACCTTCATAGTACTTCATTTCCCTAAATTGGAAAAAAACACAAAACCTATCATTACCTTTTGCACTGTTCCTTACCTCATGATGAGAAGGATAATTCCACACTAGTACAATAATTACATGCTACCTTCAGATCTTAATAAAACAATCCTCTTTACACAGAGAGAGAGAGAGAGAGAGAGAGAGAGAGAGAGAGATCTAAAGAGAGAGAACTAGGGTTCTTCTCTTCTTCTTCTTCTTCTTCTTCCCCACAAAAACTATGTCAGAGGATCTTTTTCGTAAAAGGCCAAGACCGGCAGCTGCTATTGCGAGAACAACGAGCAGGAGAGATATGAGCTTCGACATTATTAATCAAATTATGCATGAAAATAGTAAGCTTAAAGCTGTTGAAGGAACTTCCATGGCTGGAAAGAATGTGTTGCTTGAGGATATCAACAGCCATTTGAAGGAAGAAGAGATCAGTACTAAGCCCCTTGATTTTTTGCATTATTGCGGGGTTTGCGGGTGTTCGCTCGGGTTGGAGCGTGATATCTATATATACAGGTTTGCATTTTTACTAATTAATTCATGATGTTTTAGTGTGTCTGTGTATATATATATACAGCTATATCTTTAGTGTAAATTGTGATATTATTAATCATATATACACCAAAAAAAATGCAACATATGATTGAACCTTTCCAAATTAATTGATTAAGAAGATTGTGTTGGTGCCGTATATATATTTTTTGATGACAAATTGCAAATTTTTTAGTTTGATTTATGAGATCTAGTTCATTATAGTAAAATACTAATTTTGTGGATTCAATTTAAAAAAGTAATTTACTTATACATCATAATATCTAATTGGGGTTTACATTTTTCCTTTTGTCTTTAGCATTTACTGAGAAAAAGAAAAGTCTTATCATTTAATCCTTTGATGTTATCTGCTTTGCAATGATAAATGAGAGCACCTAATTAATACCTTTCACTAAGGAATGTATAAATTATTTTTTCTTAACTCAAAAAAGTAATAATACTTTTTTTACTATCTTTTGAGTGTAGATCTCTAATTTTTTTTGTTTTATATACTTTTTTTTCCGACATTTTAATCCAATCTAGTGCTATAACTAATAGCCTTTTGGTGTTGCTTAATTTGACAATTCCATGTATACAATTTCATATTTCTCTAGAGCACAGTGTTCCTTCAACTGATTTGATGCTAATGTAGGAGTAAAACTATGGTGCTTCTGGGAGCACGGAACCATTCGGTGCTCTTAACTCAAAAACCTATCGAATCGAGCTCAAACGAAAATTTCAATTTGCTCAATAAATTTTTCATATTAAAATCTTATAGGATATCAAAATTTTTTATTTTTAGAATTTTCTAACTATCTATTTGTTTCATAAATAAGTGACTTATTGTGATTTCAGTGCGTTTAATTTGTGGTTGACTGACTTAATTATTTAGTCGGAATTTAAATATTGAAGCAATATTACGTCATGATATACATTTATTGCTTATTATTTTTTGAATAAGATGCAGGGGGGAGAGCGCCTTCTGTAGCCATGAATGCAGAGAGAAACAGATAAGATTCGACGCTACAAAATGTACCTCTTCATGGCATCAAATGAGAAAATGAGGCAATGAGCGTTGTGATCTCAAAGTCATGTTTTGATTCACGTCCCAATCTAGTGTCCCCAAAGTAATTGATGTGGATCCAGTTTGTAATTTTGCTTTATTCATTTCTTTTTTCTTCCTGTATACAATATGTTGCTTAGTTTATTTTATTGTATTTTCACTATTTTAGGCTGATCTTTGTAAATATAATGTTGGATGGTTAATTTCCATCTTAGTAATGTGGTGATCTTTTTTCTTTGATTTCTTAATTTAAATCCCCCTCCCCCCCTCTCTTTTTAGCTATGTAAAATGTGAATGTATTTTCATTAGAGAATATGATTGTTTTCCATCTTAATATATATACATATATATCCTTTTTACATTTTGAAAGCTTGACAATAGATGTCATAAATTAACATTATTTGGATACCTTAGATAGAAATCTACAACAAATTTTGTCTCTAATATAAACAAAATGTTACTTAAAAGATACAGAAAATTTCACTTGGAGCATTGGAACTTTTTGGCCTGTGAGCTTAACTGAAAGGTAAATTTTTTCGGAGGTCACTAAATTTTACCTCAAATTCGTTTTTGATCACTCAACTTTTATTTATTAGTTTTTAATCACTAAATTTTGATATTTATTCAAATTTGATCACTCCATTAGTTTCTTCATCCAAATTTAACGGAAAACTTTGATATACTATACTTTTGTATAATTATAGTTAGCTTAAAAAATTTAAGAGCTCACGTGTCAGATGGGGTCCAAATCTCCTTTTTTTTTGTTTAACAACGGATGCATGCTGATTAAGTATAAACAATTTTGAGCACTGTGTAAATTTAAAGAGCACATGCTTTACAGTGTACACTGTTGGAAATGCCAATATTAATTTTGTTCCTAACTTCTTTTGAATTAATTAATTAACTTGTATAGTGTGTGTGTGTATATAGTCATGATTGGTTGCACCATTTTAAAGTAAAATGTTTCTCGTCTCCAATCTGTGTCAAAGGCTCCACCTCCCAATTAATAATGGACATGTTAGGTAGTCCAATATATATATATATATATACATTGCTTGCAATTTAGGTAAATAATTAATTCTTTTTAATTAAATGCAACAATAGTACGTCACTAATTACTAGTAAACATTGCTTGCTCTTTTATATATGATACAGTTTAAATTTATCAAGTATTAATTAAAAACTTATAAAAAATATTCAGTGTGCTAATTATTAAGGAAACTATTCATTAATTATATAACATGTTGGAGGCCCTGTTACACTAATTAAAGTTTTTATGTTATCAGTAATGATGAAGAATAGACAGATACAGCTATGATAATGCAACCCCCAACAAATATTATTTTTTGTTCTTATTAGTTAGCAAAGTTATTAGCAGATTCGAAACTTAAATGAGATCATTTATATTATTTGTTTTTCTTACTTACTGATTTATATATGTTGTGCTGCATTTTGGATTTCTAACTGGTTTGATTAACAATTCACACTTAAAACTGGATGATGTATTTTTGTTTTTTATGATTTCTAATGAAACTGGGGAGTTACTAAATCAACTTTTTTCAAAAGAAAATTTATTAAGAAATCAAGATGTAAATAATATTTTTGCATCACTCCAAAAGGAATTTTTTTTTGGAATTTTAGTGTTTACTTGATTGGTTACGAATGGATTTTAATAACAACAATGTGGGACCCACTCCCCTCACAGAAGATTTTGAGAACTAATTATATTTTCTTAAAAATTTGAATCATTAATTTTGGGTGTTGTCAATGAATCTGATATTAGCAATAGTTTACTAATTTTTTTTAGATGGGTTCGACTCGATTCAAAACGGACCAGATTGTTTAGACTCGAATGGGTCACGGGTTGACCCGAATCATATAACATGTTTAAACAGTTAATAATTCCTTTTTTATTTACTTGTGCAAATAATCTCAACTAGTCTTAATTAGTATATAAATACATCTTAATTAATATATACTAAATTTCAAATTGAACCCGTTAAAACACAATTAAGTGGGTCGACCCAAGCTATTTAGTCTTCGAATATGTTCGGACCAAGTTAGATCGGATCAAATTAACATGTTTAGATCTGATCAAAATTAACACGGCTAATCATATTATGATTAAGTTTTAAATTTATAATTTGAGACTCCCTTCTTTCTTATTTCCTATCTTTTTCCAAATTCAACGCGTTAATAAATTTATAATCTAATTGAGGGTAAAAATTATATACCAAGCTCCTTTCCTCCATAACTTTTACTTACCTCAAACTATGCCACTTAATCTATGCAGAGATAGAACTGCAGGTCTAACATAGACGGTATTAAATTTCATCTTTGTATGGATAAATATAAATTTAAATTCTACAAAAAATATTAAAAATAATAAATATCAAAAGTAAAAAAAATCCCTTATTTCAATAAAAACAAAAAAATATTTATGCGGAGACAAAGGCGGAGCTCAGCTTTGATCAAAGTGGATCATGACCCTCCTTATCATCAAAAATTTTATACAGAAATAATATATTTTTAAAATAAGTTGTTATTCGATCATAGAATAATCTCCCCTTTAGTTAATTTATATTATGATTTTTTTAATTGAATTAATCTCCTTGACTGAAGCTCCGTGCTGTGCAGAGAGATTCGATTCATGTCAGTCAGATTTCGTTGCATTGTTGGAGGGTTGGTGGGGACATCCAATTGCGTCCAAATCTTGATTTCTCAGAGAATTCAACCACTTGAACTCTATTCTGATTGATTATTAATTAAAAGTTGTACTACACACACAATCAACAGAAAAAAGATTGAAAGACAATCGAACTATTTAATTTCTTTGAATCTCTGTGGATTGTTAATTAATTAATATTGTGTAGTAAAAAATCAATCAAAATTTATTTTTTGAGGTAAAAGTAAGCAGAAATTAAATTCCATCTACTTATATATTTGGTTATTATTGTTTATAACTTCTTATACATCTGCATGATATCTCTTAGAAAATTATATATTTAATTTAACAAATACCCACCCTTTTCATAACAAAAATTGTTGTCATCTCTCTTGCCTACCTGATTTTGGGCATTTCTGTTACCTCCTTTGAATTTTTTAATGTGTGTATATATATATATATATTAAACACATGATCAATATGTATAATATTTTAGACCTACATGACATTGCCTTCCCAAACAACAAAACAAACGAAGGGTGCATTTATTTTTATTTTTTTTGGATATATGTATGACAGGTGTAACCAATAATTGGTCCTCCAATAATTACAATGTGAATGGGTCCAAGAGTACATCCGACAAAACAATCATTTAATTGTTTCTCCAATTTCCAGTGTAGCTTTCTACTTTCTAACAAGTAGTAGTGTAGCTCTCTACAATTCCTCATAAAATTATTATTATTATTGTTGTTATTATTTAGAACTATATTATACTTATGATAATTATATAATGAAATCTCCTTATTTTTATTAACATATAGAAATACAGTTTATTGATTAAAATTGGGAAATTGAACTTGATATATTGCAATAGTTGAGTTGTGATTAAGTTGATCTCTTGACAAATTCTAACTAATTAATGATTTATTATTGTGATTTTCTTGAAAGTTATTTCAAGAAGTAATGTATTGCTATGTGTTTGATCAATTGTTTCTAATTAAAATATTGTTTTTATTCTTATTAATAACATAAATTAAGATTATATATAATTACATCTGAAAGTATAATTGTTCTAAATCAAATTAATTTTCCAATATTTCAAATTTAATAATCCAAATAGATTATTTTCTATACAAACTTTCATCTGTATGAAATTTTTTAATATAACAAAAAAATTAAATCCAATTAAAAATATAAGAAAATGATGGAGAAATTGCGAAATATGGACAAAATGAGACTAAAAGTCACGTTTTCAGGAAGACCTAAGACTGTTAGTATTATTGAAGCTCCTAGGGCTGGAGGTGCTACTACTACCTACGCTCCTAAATTTTTAAATTATTTTTTTCAAACTGTTTGAAATCTCAGAAAAGACAATATTCAAAATAATTCAAATTAAAGGAAATATCTGAGAACTTTATTTTCAATAATGATTTCAGACTTTGGGAGCAATACTCCCGATAACATTCTCCGGAAATAAGAAACATGACTCCTAATCCCACTTTGTCCATATTCCGGAATTTTTCCATCATTTTTTTTATATTTTTAATTCGATTTATTTCTTTTTGTATATTGAAAATTCTCGGTCCATCTATCGTAGAATGAAGGAAATTGCAGATGCAGGAAGCACTCTTACTGTTTGCTATGATTTTTCACTTGCATCTGTTTGTTTGTTTGCTTGTGGAGCATTAAAACCTAACAATAAAAAAATCTGGGACCCTTGAAACTTGACTGTGTTGTTGTTAAAGAATTTGGGGTACCTGTTAATATATGATTGATAGAAGAGTGGGGCCCAATTTGAACTGCAGATGACTCAAAGGGAAACACCAACTAGATTGATTTTTATTTGACAATTTACTTCTCAACTGTTTGTTTGTTTTTGATGATCATGTATTGGTGGGTCTGATTGAAATTATTTTTGTCGGAGAAAAGAGAATTGGTGTTTGTTTGTTGATCAGTTGGTTCAATTTGTCTGGTTAATGTTATATACAATGGTTAATTATATTATTGCATTATTTTTGTTATTTCTTTTTTACTTTGTTTAATACATTTTACCATGTGAAAAGTGAGTCAAAAATTTATTTGAATCCACAAGATGTTGTCGTTTAGTTTCTAAATATTGTCATCTTATTTCTATGTAAAACTAAATTGAAACCAAAATTATCCATTATATTACAAAATATAAATAGTACAATGATTGTAATATAATCAGATGAGAATTTTTGACATTAAATATGTATAGTTTAATTTGCTAACTATATACATGTTCGGAAAACCATATCAATTGAATATATTTTAATACTAAAAATTCCATTTTAAAATATAATTGAGAAAAGCCTCTGTGCTACGTATGGATTATATTTATATTGTATAGTTGTTTTGTATGTCAGGTTATCTGTTTATTTTTGTATAGTTATGGGTATCATACACCTGAGTCTAACTATTTGTCTTAAGAAAATTTTTACAAATCAATTTTTTTAATATCTTTTTAAGCATAATATAAGCTTCTTTTGAAAAAATTTTCGAGTCCGAATCAAACAAATTTGGAGGAACTTTTCACCTTAGATGTTAGTTGATTTTGAGTCGTTCAATTTGTTCGGATTTCGAGCAAATCAGATTACATTTGAGTAAGTTTGAGTTTCTAAACAATTTGAGTCAGGTTTATTTCGGATCAAATTTCAGACGAAATAAAGCGTAGCTAAGAAATAGATCATCTAGACTTCAACAGAGTTACAGAGAAGAAAACATGTGAGAATCACAAGCTCAAGGGAAACAATGGCAAAGAGTTTAATTTATGTGAAACTGTGCAAAGAGAAGATATTGGGTTTAATTTTGAGCGAGTTAGAGGTGAAATAAAGAAATGCTTGTAGTCTATCTGGACATAGGGAAGCAAAGCTATATTCGGCATATATACAAACATTTTTTTTGATGCAAATAAAAGCCCAAGGCTTAGTATAATTAAGTAATAACTAAACTTTTGTTAGTCCATAGGCCTCTTTCAGTTGCCTCTGTGGAAATTAGAGCAGAGAGGATATTGGGTGGTTTGAGATCATGAAGCATATATTTTTAATTATCATACAAGCTCAATGGTTAATTAAGATTATTGATTAAAGTCATAGCATTCACAACATCCAACATAAAATTTTTTTTATAAAGCAATATATCATTGTTACAAGGGAGCAACATTTGACCTAAATAATTATCCTTAAGAAAACATACAAATAAACAATAATTAATGCAAATTTTATACGTACGGTGCAAAGATATAATAACTAGTAACAATAATGCGACAATGAAAATTTTGGAAATATTGTAGATTGCATATTATAACAAATATATATTGTTAACTTAGGAATGGCAACAGCTTATTATAGTCATAACAATAATCAACTAAAATATGAGAACTCACACGATCCGATTCATTTCTTTTGTTTTTGTTTTTAGTTTAGTCCCATACGGGTTATCATCGACGGAAAATTCATCTAAACGTTGTATAAAAGGAGGCATAATGTTTTGTTAGACCACACCATCTCGTCTCCACCGCACGAAAACACATCCCCCCCTACAAAATGAACATGATGATATGCAAATTCCCGGGCAACCATTTCTCATCATAAACTAGTTATTTGTCATTCTTCCAATGCCGAGACGCCTTAACCATGATACAAATGGCAACTGTAGGGTCAATTATGTCCCTGCTGATGCAACATTGTGATCCTCCACAACGCAAATTTCCGTTTGAAAGGGGTCTGCCACCACCATGGTGGCCCACTACAAAGGAAAATTGGTGGGGCAAAACCGGTGCGTCAAAAGATGAAGGACCACTGCCATTCAGAAAACCGCACGACCTAAGAAAGAAATGGAAGGTACCGGTTACAGTTGGAATAATAAAGTTGGTTTCTCTCAACTTTTCAAAGCTCTATAGTCTCGTGGAGCAGTCACCTTACTTGCGGTTACGCATGAATGAAGGCCAAAGAAAGGAAGTTCTGGACTTTGACTTAATTTGGTAGCAGAGGCAAAACAGTATTGCATAGAGCACCCTGACATGTCCATATATAAACGAGGCAAATGCGATTCAAATGTTCATTGTGTACTATTTAGATTTCAAAATATTTGTATAATGTTATCTTCTTGCTTTTGTTCAAATGCGCAGGTGCAGTCAGCCATTAAAAAGCTAGGCTATGTTGTTTATCGTGTTTTTTTTTTTGAGATAAAGATGAGAGTCAAATTAAGATGTTATTTATCATGTTTTGCTTTGTTTATTTTGCAATATTATATTTTTAATGCAAATGCATGTATTTAGTCTTACTATAAGCTAAATCTGATGCCAATGCTGGTCTTTCTAAAAAAGTTATTTCATAAAAACTGATTTATACATCAAATTTAATGTTGATCATTTTCTGAACTAAAGATGAAGGATTAAGATGTTTTGCCAAGTAAAAAGAGTCTTTACTATTGACTCATACCTCGAAAATTGAAGTTCGAATATTGATCCAAATTGTCCAATATTATCTAAATATTAAAATTTTGTGAAAGATTAAATTTTATTATTTTAAGAGTTTTCTTACTATTTTTTATTTTTTAAAGATGACCCAATTTGGGAGACAAATGATATTATTTTATTATTATTTTAGAATTATTTTTCAAAAATAAAAAAGGCTAAAATAACTCTAAAAAAAATAAAATTTGGTACTCCATAAAATTGAGTTGAGCAACTTGGATCAACTTTTCGAACTTTTGATATTCAAGATATGAGTTTGAAATAAAAATCCCTCTATACTTTGCAAAGTACCTTAATCTAACTATATATATATATATATATATGTATGTATATATGAATGGAAGGTCTTTAGCTTTAATTAGGACATAATCCAATACCTCAGAATGGTCATGGCATGTATTCGATTGTTTTAATTAATTCTTGATCACCACAAGCTTATTATCATTGGTTTTATATGTAAGAAATTAACTCTTTGGAAAATATAACATCAAATATAAATCCAACCATTCTTAACATTATACAAATAGTTAATGCATGTAATAGCTACCATTATGATACATGCACTTGGATTACCCTATAAATTATAATATCAAAGAAATTATATCATAACACATTTTCTACAGAGGGGTGCCAACAGTAAATTCGTGGGTCCAAGAAAAATGATACAGTTATAACTGGCAAATGGATGCATATATAGGAAAAAGAAATGATACAGTTATACAGTCATAACACATTTTCTATAGATCATATGCTGATATATATGCATGCACACCATATTTCTTCCTTTAGGAAAGAAAAGAAAAGATATGGTGAACAACTTTTGGTGCTAACATTCCTTGATTAATATATATGGGAATATTTTTTATCTATTAAAAGTTTGGAACATGCATTGTTAATTAATTTTAAGATTTGCAAATGGATGCATCCGTCAAAGTTTAGATGAATCCAGCGGCTATTAGTGTATATACAACTGTTTATGGTGATACAAATCCTATATATGTTTATCCCAGTAGAATGTACATTGCCCAATAAATCAATGTTGATCCAAATGTTACATTGTAAAACATGATTGCTGGCGCCAATTTGTGGTGCATGCATATGATACTGTATATACAAACTTACACTGCATATATATTATTCTAAGTAGAACGGGGGATGAATCATGAACGGAAATTTGAAAATTCAAGCAAAATGGTGAAGTTATAACATGTATACACAAGTCAATGGTATAGACATGATATATACCCAGCATAATCCTAGCTAGTTTAGAAAGTACAATGAAAAGGTATATATGCTGTATGATATATTGAAATATTTGAATTTGCGTTTGTTTTAGAGATAATTACTAATTAGTGATACAGTGTCCTGGGGTATTTGATATTTTTCCAACCAATAAATATTATTTCCAAATGCACTGATCATTTCGATTTTAATCAAGGATCTTTTTTGTAATCTAGTAATGATCAAACTACTTGAATGCATTCCTAGCTAGCTTTATGTTGTTTGAGGAAACTACGAGACATGAATATGCATTCTGCCAAGTACTTGATCACAACCGGCATGCGCCACACGTCAGAACATGTGTGGCTTTACCGGATTAAACCAAAAGTTAAAGGAGGTGATTCTATGTACCCAAAGGGATAAAAAATGGGGCTTGTGGTAATATAGGTGTTATATATTTGGATTAGACTGCTGACACTATCAGCAAACAGGTCGTGTGCACTTAGTCTGAACATGGCTAGAGTACTGCCGCAGCTTGATCCTTGCTTTGTATGAATTTGGGAAGTAGCCATGGGGAATTGCTCGAGTTGTGCACAGAAACTCGATCAAAGCAGTGGAATCGGCAGTGCAAATCTGACCGATGTCCAGTGTCTACGAGTAGAAACGAGAGAAATATAGGATGGCACTTTTCTTTGTGTTAAATCTGAATCGTTATATATTTTATGCAATTTTAATAAAGTTCATTAAAGAGATATTAAAGAAATTGATTCCTCTTTTGTCTAAGACACTTAGATTTATAGAATTCGGAGGGTTTTCTGTCTAAGACATTTAGATTTAAAGAGATATTCAGAGGGTTGTACTTTTTTTTTTTTTTTGTGCATGGCCCTCTGTTAATAATTCGTAACAGTTATCAGTAATAGTCTTGCAAAACCCGCTTCAAAATTATCTGCAGAACCCTGGCAACGATATATTTAATATAAAGAGAGAAATAGAAAGGTGAAAATATAACGCGAGAAAAGCTCGTTTCTCCAAACATTTGTTAGCTGTTTGATGTTTCAGACTCCGACCAATTTCTTTTTTAATTGCTTTATAGCATCTACTAGGCTTTAGCTGATTTTGGGCCTGTTGGGATAATTCAGCAGTTGAACCATAAGTTGATAACACATGTACTTATTTTTAAGATATATAATTATACATGAATGAAAGTGTTACAAGTTAATAGTAACTTAATCTGTATATTTTTTTTCTTCATCTTTGAACCAAAAAAGAAAAAAGAATAATCAAGGTTCATCCATTCATGAAACAAAACAACACAATGAGAAAATTTCGGTTTTTATCTTTAATTAAGGGGAGGAAATGATGCCAAATTTTGTGAATTCTTGTGCTTGAAAGTTACATATTTTACATTCTATATATTCAACAACACTCACAAGTATTTACTTGCACTTTTTGACTCTCATCTTTATCTCAAAAAAAAAAGGTATTTACTTGCACCTCTTCAGCGGTCCTTTCCTAATTAATTAAACCCTCTTGATATTTTCCAACTGTCATTTTATTATCAAAACCGATCATCTCATTGTGCACCACCTATTTAAGGCTTCTTTTGATATATTCTTTCAAAAATTCTTCATCAAATCCATTATTTCCATTGAGAGAAAATACAAGCAAGGAAGAGACCAGCATCGGAAGTTGAGAGTATACTCCAAGCACATTGTACCTCCAGGTACCTATTCAGAGCAAATAAAAGAAAAAAAAAACGTTCTACCGCCAGGGTTAGTCTCACATATACTCATCTCCATTTAATAATACACATACAATATTCAATTTCATTGGAAAATTATTGTGTTTTATTTGCTAAATGGCACATGTAATGGAGCTAAACCATACAAACTGGTATATGCGCATACGTGGTTGACTAGATATTGGCATTCAAGCTATTTTGAGCTTCTTTTTGTTTTTCCTTTTTCACTTCAAAGAGTTCCTATGATACTTCTTTTTTGGGTTTATTTACCAATATAAGTTAATTAGGGTCCGAGACCCCTTTCATATCATTAAAAAAATAATCTATAAAATCTTGACATGGAGGACTGAGTTAAATATTTTATCAACATATTCTTACTAATTGAGATAAGCCTCAGTTAATTTTACCTGAAATTATCATATAATATTACTACTTATTTTACAATAAAATGAATATGTTACGGAAAAAGGAGACTGTTTTTTTTATTACATATGTTGCCTTAATTTACTCCAAAATAAAAAAAATAAAAAAACACAAACATTATTCCTTCTCAGTTATTTTACTCAATCAGTAAATAATAATTTGTTAATTATTCCAAAAAATCAATGTGTTAGTTGCCACTCACCAAAGAACTATTTTGCAGAGGACATAATGATGAACACAAATCTTCACTGTGCCATCGACCAATCAGAGGCAGGTCCTTCCACACCGAGACAACCATTTACGGAGCAGCCTCAGGCGGCGACAGACCAACCAGAATCTGAACCGCATATCCCTTTTTCGCCGTTGCCCTCCTCTGATGACAAGTTACCTTTTGAGGAAGTCAAAAGTAAACTTGACATGTACAAAGAGCTGATAGAAAAGCATACATGTCAAAGGAAGCACAAAGGCAAGGGAAAACGAAAGGCCCGGATCGCTAACAGTCTGCGAACACGCCGAAATCACATCTCAGATATCCACGATAAGATATTGAGGTCAATGATTTGTATAACGGAGCTGTCCAATGCACGAGGATTTGTGTATGGAATGGTCCCAGAAATTGGCAGGCCGCTGACCGGTGCCTCAGACAGTCTCCGCGAATGGTGGAAAGCATACGTCATGTTTGACAAGAAAGCTCCTGCAGAAATTGACCAATTTCATGCCGAGAACCTACTTCTCTCACCTGTGTCACAAAGAAATGAGCCAGAGTCAACATTTGAGATGCTCATGCAGCTTTCGGATCCTACGCTTGGGTCTATCCTGTCAGTTCTAATGCAAAATTGCTCGCCCAAACAACGCCAGTTCCCACTTAACAAGGGTGTACCGCCACCGTGGTGGCCTACAGGAACTGAGGATTGGTGGGATCAAAATCGGATCCCGAGAGAGAATGGGCCCCCTCCATACAAAAAGCCGCATGATTTGAACAAGAAGTGGAAGGCGGCAGTGTTACTTGCCGTGATTAAGCACATGTGTCCCGATTTCCAAACATGCTATGACATACCTCACCAGTACAAGTATCTGATGGATAGAATGAGAGCCAAGGAGCTCAAATATTGGAACATGGCTTTAAGAGAGGAAGCAAAGTCGTTTTGCTCACCGGCCGAACCCCTAGAAAGGAAGTTCCCTTTCTTGGTTGGACAACCTGGTTACAATCCTCGCCCGAATATCGGTATATCTAGTGGAATGGTGAGTGAACCACGTACCTTATTTGCTCCATCTAGAAGCCACTACTCAGCATGGCCAACTACAATGCCTTTGATCAGTCAACCGACACCGGATATGCAAATGTGTGGCAATTCCTCCGGTTCTCTAATTGCGCCGAGTGGATTTCTGGAACCAGCTGGAGTTGCCCAACAACCACCGTCATTTGCTTTTGCTCCAAACCGTGGAATGTGGCCAACAACAATGCCATTGCTGGATCAATCACAACATGGTGTGCAAATAAATGACAGTTATATCCAGCCTCAAATGGCAATAGGTCAAGGGATTTTACAACAAGCTCCAGTGTCTTCAGAAATGCAAGGGATTGATCATACTGGCAATATGAATTACAACTGGGATTTTCGAGCATCTGGAAGTGGATTTCCAGATCAATCACACAGTGATCCTGCTGGTGGCACGAATGGCGGGAATTAATGATTTTCCGGCCGATCTTGGTTTTATTATGGGAACAGTTCGTCAATTTTATTTGTTTTTCTTTTTTATGCATGTTTTAGTTATATTTAATAAAATAATTATGATCAATGTTGTAGAGATTTATTGCTAGATTGGTAATTTCGTGGTGTTTACCAGTAAAACAGATTGTTCTGATATGTATTATTCTGTTTTTCAAATTTCAGTTCCATTTTGATTTACTTTTCATTGAAGTTCCTTCTCTGTGTTTCCTTCCAAATCAAAGTTGCAAATATATAGTCACAAAATGATTATGGTTATATATTTATATCCAGTGTTGCCTTCCCATCTTTTCAAGAACTAGTCTTTTCTGATGCAAAGATTAATTAATTAATTAATTCTCCTCCAGCTAACTCTTCAAAACAAAATTTTTCATGTGACAAAGATTTTGATTGTCAGAAACCCAAAATTAACCCGTGTGTTTGTGCAGTGGGATGCTTGTTGATGGACACTCTGCACCGTCCGATCCCAAATCTGATCAACTCCATTAGATTAAGGAATTCTCAGGTTAAATTCAGATTTAATTACTACTGAATTTATAATCAACCCAACTGTTAGTGTTCCTATATCTCTCAATTAACCTCTAATTGATGTCCACGTGTGATTGCTCTGATGATTCCCTTCAATTAAAATTATTGTATACATTTAGATGATGTTTTGTTTGCCAGATTTTGAAATTATAAATTATTTTTATCATGTTTGCGAAGGTTGTGTCAATGGTTGCCCATCGTTATTTAAAATATGAAATTCTCATTAATTTAAATGTATTTTTAGCAATTATAAGGATCAATTATTTTTAACTTGATTCATATATACTAACTAATCAGGTTCTAGATATTTTATCTGTTGTGATTTACCTTACAATTGAATTTATTTGACAGAATATGATATATATATATATATATATATTATGATAAAATTAGTCAAAATAAAATATTTTAACAAAAATGTTGTTATTTTCTTTCTATTTTATACAGAAAAGTTCGCCAAAATTGTAATTGTAATGCGTATAATTATACAAAAATGGTCGCCAAAACACTTAGGAATTGTCTTTCTTGACATATTATTATTTGACTGCTACTATATACTTATATATGGAACCAATATAAAATGATGAAATGAAGATTGAGGGTGAAATGAAATGACCCGCTACTATGATGTTATAAGTTTCCAACTAGCAATTATATATGATCCCCTACAAGTTAATTTTTGCAACTACGACTAGCCTTTTTTTTTTCTTTGTTTCCTACAAATACAATCATATTCCACAACTACCAAAGAATTATTATTATTATCTTTTGTAGTCCTTTTGATCATGATCATTGTAGAAAATCTAAACATATTGAAAAGGAAAATGACAGAAACTTTTAAAAAAATTAATCGAAATTCAGCATCGCATACCTTCATAATGGAATCATAACGAATTAAGCCAAAACTTCCATCTTATCTTTGCCCGTCGTTAGCAATGGCGGCAACATATCGTGTCGTCTCCACCCTCGGCCGCCCTTCTTCTTTTCATAATATCACTCTTAATCAAGATATCAGCAGAACTCGGAACGCTATGCTTGAGGGAAGTCCTCTAGCAGTTAGTATTTATAGAACAACAATACGACCTCAATTGATCGATATAAAAAGTAAATACAGATATGGTCTCATGTATCTAATCAGGATTCCATAATTGTTGAATCCGTATGCAGTTTCAAAAAACTACGACAACACCGACAACCATATTATTTTTATTTCTCTTAGGTTTTTTTTTTCTCTTATAGAAAATAAATAGTAATTGTCTAACTATAACCTAGAACCCTAATAGCAATGAATGTCACCCATTGATATATAGTTGGAATTTCATAATTTGAATAAAAAAGAACAATTAGGAGGTGACATTCACATCCAAAACTATATGCACTTATTGAAACCCCTCTCATATTAAGTCCTAATTGGTTCAAATCTCACAAGAGCTATTTTAAAAAAGAATAAATATCAAATCTGACCAGCATTCATGCAACTAGCTAAACCTCTCTCCTCCAAATGTTTTTTCTCGAAAATTAACAGTTCAAAGATGCATATTGTTGTGTTAACTTTAGCATTGTTGTTCAAATTTACTTCCTAAATAGTCAAAAATACAAATATATTGAATAACAGAAATTCTGATTGAGCTCGTGGACATAGCATTAAGTTAGCTCTTGTTTTTGTTCATTATTTCATCAAATTTACAAGTAAAATTTTTGCAATTACGCTTAAAATAACATGCACATCCAAAGCACTCTGAACGCATGCCAGCACGTCAGTGATAGGAAAATTTTTGTTGTTGCATGGGCTTGTCTATAGGAGTTCCAGATATCTATTTTGATTATTCAATATGCACAATACAGTTACCAGAAATCTTGTAACAAAATTGCATCATGTAGGTTGAATATCCTCACATGATTAAAGAGATCAGTACAAAAATGGAAAAGCAGGATGATGGGGTGCTTGATTGGCTTATAGAGGAAAGCTGTATTACAATGCATTGGAGATTTGGGGGGATATGTTATATATTGTTCAATGTGGCAAGGATATGATGGATTCTCAAATAAATGGATTGAGGCAGAGAAATAAGGCATAGTGGTGATAGGACTCGTCTCTCTGCAGAGAGACGACGTAGATTCAAGCCCCGCAAAAAAATATTTGAAAAGAAATAAATTCCGAGATTAATAGGAGCCTTTATATCAAAAAAAATAAGGCAGACAAATAAGGTAAAGCAAAGAGAAAGAGAAAAAAACAAATGTGCAAATTCAAAATTCACATTTCAAAACATAACCAGAAGGGAGTGATGGCCAAACTAAACCAAAAAATAATTTGCAATGCATAGAAATGATGAAATTATAAACCAAAAAAATGTATATTTATTTGAGCCTTTTCAATTGGCTAAGCTTAATTTGGTCCCTCTGTGCTAATTAAGTCAACTGGAGTGCATGAATCCATCATGTTCTTTGAAGCACAGGCATGGCTCTACCGGATTAAACCAGAATCTAACAGAGGTGATTCTATCAACCCAAAGGGATAAACAATGGAGCACATCTGGCAATATAGGTGTTGAAACTTTGGTGTTAATTAGATATCTGCTGTCGTTTGTTCTTACGGAGGAAGATATTGCAAGGCTGCTAAAAATTTAATGATGGATCGAGATGTGGACCGGTTAATAATATGCGAGATTTCAAGAATGAAATCTCTTTTAATTCATGTTCCAGATAGTTAATCACTGATTAAAATAATTGAACGAAGTATATATAGTACGTAAACAATTTGAAATGACAAAATTCTCAATCTTTGTATAAATCGATGGACACATAAAACAAATAATTTAATTGTTTTTTGTAATTTATAACTAATTTTATCAAACTTTCAAGTTATTTTTGTATGTTTGTATTGTATAAAACTAGTAAATTATCAATAATATGAGGTAATTGTTTTGTCTTAAAATAATTTTCTAATGAATTAATATTGCACAAAAAGAAGATTTTCGGTGGAAATCCGAAGTTCTATTCAGATTTTTTTAAGTGTTCATATATGCTTCCTGAAAGTTGAAATAGTGATGATTCTTAAAACAACGAACAATTTTGTGGCATTTTGATTCACGTACTCAGAGAACAAAAATCGGATCATTCAGTCATGTGATAGTCATTTTATGACACATTTTTCTCTTAACAGAAGTTTACTTCGTGATCAAAACTGGCTAGGAACATGAAGAGAATTTTACAAATATTGTAGACTGCATGTTAGAACAATTTTTTTAAACTCAAAACTGGCTAGGAACATGTGAAAATTAGTATCCGGTCTATTTCTTTCGTTTTTCTTTTAGTCCCACGTCGGTTATCATAGCGTAAGAATTGTCTTGATGGCTATAAAAAGGCCATGACTGTTTCGGTAGACCACACACCCACCCACCCTCCCCTCCGGCACCTCCGAACACATGTGCTCCATGTTTTTATAGAAAGATGAACATGGGGAAGTACTATTATTGGGACAAATTTGGTATGCTTTAAACTAGTTAGTTGTCATTCTTCCAAGGCCCAGATACCTCAACAAAAATACAAATGGTAAGAATAGAGTCGGTTCTGTCACAGCTAATGCAAAATCACAACAAATGTATCCTTTCAAAGACTCTTCCTATTTAAACACCTCTTTTGGTCGCTCTATCTAAATCATCTGAGCGAACAAAGTCTTTCAGTGAATACAAGCAATATTCCATAGCAACTAAAAATTTACAAGTTGCGTGTATTACGAGCACCGCGGAGCAATCTTTGCAAGTTTCATGTACTTCGAGCACCAAGAGTTGTACCTCCAATTAAAGGTTTCATATCTGTCTCTTTTAGAAGTCCCATCTCAATAGCTGTTATCAGTGAATAAAAGTACAAAACTTAGTGTGTATGAAAGTAATAGGATAGACAGAGCCGTCAAAGGAAAACAGAAGGCCCGCATTGACAATAATGGAACGAAAAAGATTTCCCATTATCACTAGAGGATTTTAGAATGAATGTTGATGATAATGGAAGAGTGCAGTGCAAAAGGCTATATCTATGGAGGTGTAATCGAAACGGGTAAGTCTATCACAAGGGCCTCTGACAGTCTCCATGTATGGTGGAAGGGGAGCCATGTTTGATAAAATTGGTCTGGCCCAAATTGACCGATACTACAAAGAGAATTCTCTTTACTCAAATGTGGAAGAAGAAAATAAGACCAAATCAACAACCGAGTTGCTTATGCAGCACTGCGATCCTCCCAATAGAAATTTCTGATTGAAAAAAAGTTCCATTGTGATCTATAGTTTGTGTAAAAGTAGTATAAAAGATGAATCAATGCTCTGAAAATAGATGTCTTGAATATTAATTTATTTAGTATGTACTTTTGTTTTTTATTTTATAATATCTGTATAGAATTGTACTGTTATCTTCTAATTTACAAATAAAGGTGCACTCAACCATTAGAAAAGAATAAGATATTTAGTTTTTCGTGCTTTCATTTTTCTTATTCTGCAATGATAATTTTAATGGAAATGCATGGTTTTTCTTATTGGAAGTTATTTAGTTATGTTCATTCAGTTCAATTTTTACTTCCTAAATAGTTTACAACACAGATATATGTTAACAAAAGATTGTGGCTAGGTTTGTAGAGGGGCAGCCTTTTCATCATTTTTCTCTACTTTGTTTTGTTGCAAACACAATTTTATAAAGAGGACACATCACTCGACTATGACTATGGTTATTTTGATGATGAGTTTTCAAATAAATTTAAAAAAAAACTCAATATAAAATTTATAGAAATTATTAAACTTATAGATTGATTGTGTTTCAAGTTTAATATATTTTTAAGTGTCAATTAGTTATTTGGAACATAATCAATTTATAAATTCAACAATATATCTGCAAAGTTTTTTCTATTTGTAAGATTTTTTTAATTTATTTGAAAGCTCATTGTCAAAATTATTAAAATAAACATTGTCAAGTGATCGTCATCTTTTAAAAATAATGGGTTTTATTGATTACTTATAAAGAGAATGATCTTTGCAATGTATTAGTTCCTGCATGGAAGAGGTCGAGTTGTATTGATTCTTTGCAGCTCCCAGGAACATGATTGACTTTTATAATTTTGATTTAATAAATTCGGAGGAATTAAATGTGCATCATTAAGGACAATACAATAGAAAGCTTTGTAAAGAATGAGTTTTTCTCCTAATAGCAAAGATATTGCATTCCGTTTCAGAGATCGTACGTTCAAAATTTGGATGGAGGATCGATCCTATATGGATATTTTAAAGGTGGGAAATTTGACCGTCATATTTATCCCAAAAAATAAAAAGCTTTGTAATTGCAAGGAATGTTCATTTTACCAATAACTTAGATGATAACCTTAGGCCAATAACAGAAATTCTGTTTGAGCTGTTGGACATAGCATTTTTTTTTTGGGTTCATTTTGTCATCAAATTTGCAACTAGAAATTTTGAGTCTAAAAAAGGCATGTACATCCAAAGCACTCCGAGAGCCAAAATGTCATTGACAGGGTAAATTTTATTGGTGGTATTCTCAACAAGGGTTCTAAATATAAGTTTTGAATTTTTTTCTCATTATCAGATATGTACCATATAGTTATTAGAAATCTTGTAAAAAAAATTGTATAATGTTGGCTGGATGTCAATCTCATAGCTGGGCTTATAGAGTGTATAAAAATGGAAAAGAAGGATGATGGGGTGCTTAATTAGCTTATTGTGGAAAGCTGATATAGAAATGCATTGAAGATTAGTGTGTATATCTCTGGCAAGGATATGATGGATTGATATTGAATTGATTAATGTAGACAAATAAGGTTAAAGCGAAGAGAAAAAATGTGAAAATTCAAAATTCAGAACATAAACCAGAAGGAAGTGATGACAAATCTTAATGTTTAGATGCATAAAATCCAAAAAAAAAACACGTATTTACTTGCACCTTTTCGATGGGTTGAGCTTAATTTTGCCCCTCTGTGCCTGTGTGCTAATTAGCAAACTGGCATTTAATTGAGGAACATCTGTTTGATGGAGTCTTCCTATTTAAACACCTCTTGTGGTCACTCTCTCTAAATCATCAGAAAAAGAACAAGTCTTTCAGTGAATACAAGCAATATTCAGCAACTAAAACTTTACAGGTTCCGTGTATTCCGAGCAACGCAGAGCAATATTCACAAGTTCCGTGTACTTCAAGCATCAAGAGTTGTACCTCTAAAGGTTTCATTTTTGTCTCTTTTAGGAGTCCCATTTCACTAGCCATTACCGTACCTGTGAATGTGCTGTCATATAGAGAATCTCTCACCTCTATATAGAAGTTAAGGTCCTTTTAATTTGTTGTAGCAAAAAGGTGTTGTCAGATCAAAATGTAAAAGCAGTTGCATTTTACTTGTTATTGATCATCTCTTGGGACCTTAAATGGATATAGGAAACCTGCACAGTATAAACATTTAGTTAACGCCCTTGACATGGCGATAGTAATGTAAACACTGTTTGAAGTTGTCAAAGATAAATATTTAGTTAACAAAAAGACATTTTTTTCAACAGTGTCTTCTCATTATTACAAACAGACAGAAGTTTGCAAAAACACAAATTCATATAGCCGCTGGGTCAGATAATTAAGATTTTGCAACTACAGTTTTAGCCTAATCATACTCGTGATTTTTTTTTGTTTTAGAACATTTCAATGTTTAAGGATATTGACATGTAAAGAAGAAAATCTTAGAATAAGAGCCTCATGAGTATCTGAATTTTCTTAGTCACCAGGGATCCTGGAACTTCTTGATAATACTGGACATTGACAGTTCAGTAACTTTTCAAATTGATAGTTGCATTTTTCTTAAATTTACATAATAAAAAACAATCAATGATATACTTACTATTGTACAGGCGATATTTTACAACCAAGTACTGTTAGTACTATAAATGACATCCATCTGATCAGAAAAGAAATTTGCAGAAACAAGAAACGATGAGCACAACACGTGACAACCCGCTTACATCAACTGTGCAAGCTAGCAACCAATCAGAAGTCGGCCCTTCACAGTCAAGACATCTAATCGAGCAAGCACAACCACCGCAAATGAATATAAACCAGCCAGATGCTGAGCCCTCAAACTCAAGACAGGTGACAATAGGAGAGCTACCTATCCAGGACAACAACACTGGATCACCCTTGTCAGTGTCGCCGAAAAAACAGCTTACTCAGGAGGAAGTACAATCCAAAATAAACAAATATAGTACAAAAATTAGTATGTATGAAAGCAATAGGATGGACAGAGCCGTCAAAGGGAAACAGAAGGCCTCCATTGGTAATAGTCTAAAAGCCAACCAAAAGAAGGTTTCTCGTTACAACCAGAGGATTTTAGACCAAATGTTGATAATAACAGAACAATGTAATACAAAAGGCTATGTCTACGGAGGTGTAACTGAAACGGGTAAGTCTGTGACAGGGGCCTCTGATAGTCTCCGTGAATGGTGGAAGAAGGAAGCCATGTTTGACAAAACTGCTCCGGCCCAAATTGATGGATACTACAGAGAGAATTCTCTGTACTCAATTGGGGCAGAAGATAATGACACCAAATCAGCAACCAAGCTGCTCAATGAGCTCTCTGATCCGACACTAGGGTCAATTTTGTCCCTGCTGACGCAACATTGTGATCCTCCACAGCGCAAGTTTCCATTTGAAAGGGGTCTACCACCGCCATGGTGGCCTACTACACAGGAGAATTGGTGGGGCCAAACCGGCATCTCAAAAGATGAAGGACCGCCACCATTCAGAAAACCGCACGACCTAAGGAAGAAGTGGAAGGTAGCGGTGATACTTGGGATAATAAAGTCAATGGCTCCCAACTTATCAAGGCCCCATAGTCTCGTGGAGCAATCGCGTTACTTGCGGTTACGCATGAATGCCAAAGAAACAAAGTTCTGGACTTTGGCATTAGTATCAGAAGCTAAGCAATATTGTCGAGAGTACCCCGACATGCCCCTAGATGAGGCGGTTGAATTTCTCCAGGCCTACGGTGGAAGTGGTTCTCAGATTGCTCAAAACGTGCAACACAATCATGCCATCGGGGGTTCCGGAGAATCAAGAAATGGGATCCAAGACCATCAAGCTCATGTGATTGCGTACCCATACCCGCCATTTGTTGCAGAGACTGGTGGAACTCAGGATATACAAAACCAAATGCCTGGTGGCAATGTTGGTCTCGAGTTCGAACATCCCTTTGGTGATCAGAACAACACAAGTGGTCATTAGTTAATTATAGCACTAGTCTTTCCTTTCATTTCATTCATTTTCTTTTTTTTTTAAGGTTCGGTTTCTTTTGTTCTTGTTGTAATGGGTTAAACTGAGTGAAAGTTTTAATGGTAGTATTAAATGAGTTGTGTGTGCTACTTGAATGAAAATGCTTCTGATACTATTTTACCATTTTGTGAAATCTCTTCTATATATGCAGTTTGATCCCCCCCCCTCCCCCCCCCCCCCCCCCCCCCCTCAAGTTTTGTAAATGATTTCTGTATTTTCTTCAGTATTGAGCACAAAACCACACAGATAATGAATTCGGTACTTATTTCTAGTGTGGTACTGCCTTCAGTATGAAACTGTGCGAGCCTGATGAAGGTTCTGATTGCCATAACTATTCTTCAGTATGATCAGAAAACCAAATGCACAGTTCTAATAACCTTCCTTTGGGAATCAGAGAACAGTGCAAGTATACATATATTATGGCATTTGTGCCTCTTGGTTAATCTGTTCTGATTATCCCCTTTATCTCTCTTCATTTTTCTTTTTTCTTTTTTTTGTTGGTGGAATGGTCAAATTAAATGTAATACTATTAGTACATTAGCTATGTGCTCTGCTTCAAGGTTGATACAATGACCAGAATGTCAGTTGTACATATAAACATGCAAAACATGACCCCCCCCCCCCCCCAATCCCCGGGCCCCAACCCCCACAAAACGAAAAAAAACCACAACACTGCAAGTTCTTAGTTGAAAAGGAACTGCAGCTGTCACGGCCGCCCACTGGTAATGACGACTGTTGAAACAAATAGCTGTTGTCTCAAGACTCCAAAAAATGCATCAAAGACAGAAATAAAGTCCAACTTGGGACTGGTTATCTTTCTTTTTTGTGATTAATTAATTTAATATTTTTCTTCTTTGTTTCTCTTTGTACAAGCTTTGCATTAACTAAAAATATTAATATCATTAATTTGCAGTTCCAACACAATTTGGATGTAATGTATGCATATCTTGTGTACGTAATGAAATGGGTGCTTGCACCTTTTATTCAAAAAATGTATATTGTATATATCTTGTGTACGTCCTTCGCAAAACGTGATTTGATACACACCAAACAAAAAAAAATGGTATATTTAACTTTCCTCAGAGTGATAATGGTGGCAATTGGTCTGATTTTTGTTCATCCCTTCTTCAAGTGTATAATTGAGTTGGCTAATGAAATATAATCTCCAAATGTAGATTTGCTTTCATCTCTAAAAATCCAAAAAAAAATTAGGAAACACCAAAAATAATAAAATTTGATCTTCCACGAAATTTCAATATGTATATTATATTTGGACGACTAGGATTGACTTTTCGAACTACAATTTTTGAGATATCAGTCCAAAAATAAAAATCCTTCTTTTCTTTGAAAAATACCTTAATCTAACTATATATATATATATATACACACACACATCATATCTAATCCTCATAGGACAGAAATTTTTATTATATACAAGTTAATATTAAAATTTCAAAATAGCATATACAAAGTACATAATGGCTGGCTATTGGGGTGTGGTGTGCATGGTGAATCCAATCTTTCTTCCATTCATCATCCATTCTGAGGAAAGATTCTTGAATAACAAGAAAAACTTCTCTTACTACCATGAATTAGCCGGAGCTCATTCCCAGGTTTTTCGGACATTTTCTAGGATCAGAAGGAACCACAAAAACAGGTCTATCCAATTTGGAACAAAACCATTTTTTTTAACTTAAGGTGTTCCCACTTTTAATCAGTAACCATTCTATTTCCACTGGAACATACCATATAAAAAAAATGCAATATTCAATTTCATTGGAAAATTATTGTGTTTTATTTGCTAAATGGCACATGGAATGGAGCTAAACCATACAAACAGGTATATGCGCATACGTGGTTAACTAGATATTGGCATTCAAGCTATTTTGAGCTTCTTTTGTTTTTCCTTTTTCACTTCAAAGAGTTCCTATGATACTTCTTTTTTGGATTTATTTACCAATATAAGTTAATTAGGGTCCGAGACCCCTTTCATATCATTAAAAAAAATAATCTATAAAATCTTGACATGGAGGACTAAGTTAAATATTTTATCAACATATTGTTACAAATTGAGATAAGCCTCAGTTAATTTTACCTGAAATTTATCATATAATATTACTACATATTTTACAGTAAAATGAATATGTTACGGAAAAGCTCTCTGTATTTTTATTACATATTTTGCTTTAATTTACTCCAAAATAAAAAAAACACAAACATTATTCCTTCTCAGTTATTATACTCAATCAGTAAATAATAATTTGTTAATTATTCCAAAAAATCAATGTGTTAGTAGCCACTCATCAAAGAACTATTTTGCAGAGGACATAATGATGAACACAAATCTTCACTGTGCCATCGACCAATCAGAGGCAGGTCCTTCCACACCGAGACAACCATTTACGGAGCGGCTCAGGCGGCGATAGACTGTTGGGATATTTTACATATAGCTAATAATATCCTAAATTTATCTAATTTGGTTGCAAGCGTACAACATCGTCAAGTAATAATTGAGTTGTCGAATCCACAGGGACAAGCTCGTAAAGTACTGGTTCTTACTAATTCAGTAAGCTAGACGAATTAATCTTTGTTGATTTTCTAAACTAAATCGGATGAAGACAAAAAAAATAAAAAAATCCTAGGATTTAATTCAATAACAAGAATTCTAAGGGCTTTGGCTTACTTTTCCGCTAGACTTTAATTTATTTGGTTCACGTATTTATATTTTCTAAATATGTGCGGGTTAATTTATAGATTTTGGTTCTATTAATTAATTGCAATTCACCGTTAGGTACATCTCACAAAAATTCAACATAACCAAAAATACCCGTCTAGACCTTTAGTTTAACCGTTAGGTACTTCACCTCTAACCTAGTTTTGTTCTCTAGATCCGGATTCAAGCAAGTGATTGATTAGTCATTTACTCAAAATTCTAAGTGCATGTATTGCTAAAGTTGGTTAAACAAAGCAATTCATGCATTTAACAATTCACAAAAGAACAAATCACAATAATCAATTAAAAACAACAAACCAAGTAAAATTAAAGCACTAGTTTCGAGTTTTACATATCATTACCCTAGAGATGGAACTAGCATCTCATAGAGGCACATATTATCTCAAAAGAGTATCTAGAACGACAGATGAGAATTTAAATAAGAGAGAATAAAGAGATAAAACAAAGCAAGAGTAGTTTTCTTCTTTTTTCTTCTCCAAGTCACGCGCTAGATGTCTTCGAGCAACCCAAAAATCCTTCAAATCTTGGTTCAAAATCAGTTTCTAGGTGTGGAGAGTCGTGGAGAGAGATGAGAAGAGGTCCAGGGGCGGCTAGGGTTTCTTGGGAGTTGAGCCTAGACTCTTATATATCATTCCCAAACGAACAGGCCTGTTTTGGGCTTTTCAGATCTGAAACAGGGTCGATTTTGCGACCCGCAAAATCGGGGTGAAAAGGCGCCAGCGAATTCGCAGGAAAAATTGTTTCTTAGCCACGAGAAATTTCGAATCGCAATATTTATTGCGGCCTGCAATAATTATGCAAAACTCTACCAACAAGCTTCCAGTTATGTATTTGCGCTCTGTCTTGCCTTCAACGTTTCTCTCTTGCTCTCAAATGGTCCAAATTCCTGAAATCAAACCAAAACATAGCAGTATCTCAAGCTTGGTGCAAAATTTGACTAAATGATCTAAAAATTATGTAAAATGATATCGTTTTAGAGTTTAAATCCTATCAAAAAGTATATATGTATTTAAGACTTATCATAGACCAACCAGAATCTGAACCACATATCCCTTTTTCGCCGTTGCCCTCCTCTGATGACAAGTTACCTTTTGAGGAAGTCAAAAGTAAACTTGACATGTACAAAGAGCTGATAGAAAAGCATACATGTCAAAGGAAGCACAAAGGCAAAGGAAAAAGAAAGGCCCGGATCGCTAACAGTCTGTGAACACGCCGAAATCACATCTCATATATCCATGATAAGATATTGAGGTCAATGATTTGTATAAAGGAGCTGTCCAAGAAGTGGAAGGCGGCAGTGTTACTTGCCGTGATTAAGCACATGTCTCCCGATTTCCTAGCGTGCTATGACATACCTCACCAGTACATGGCTTTAAGAGAGGAAGCAAAGCCGTTTTGCTCACCGGCTGAACCCCTAGAAAGGAAGTTCCCTTTCTTGGTTGGACAACCTGGTTACAATCCTCGCCCAAATATCGGTATATCTAGTGGAATGGTGAGTGAACCACATACCTTATTTCCTCCATCTAGAAGCTACTACTCAGCATGGCCAACTTCAATGCCTTTGATCAGTCAACCGACACCGGATATGCAAATGACTAGCAATTCCCCCAGTTCTCTAATTGTACCGAGTGGATTTTTGGAAACCAGCTGGAGTTGCGCAACAGCACCGTCATTTGCTTTTGCTTCAACCAGTGGAATATGGCCAAAAACAATGCCATTGCTGGATCAATCACAACATGGTGCGCAAATAAATGACAGTTATATCCCGCCTCAATGGCAATAGGTGAAGGAATTTTACAACAAGCTCCAGTGTCTTCAGAAATGCAAAGGATTGATCATACTGGCAATATGAATCACAATTACTGGCATTTTCGAGCATCCGGAAGTGGATTTCCAGATCAATCACACAGTGATCCTGCTGGTGGCACGAATGGCGGGAATTAATGATTTTTCCGGCCCATCTTGGCTTTATTAAGGGAACAGTTTGTCAATTTTATTTGTTTTGCCTTTTTATGCGTGTTTTAGTTAAATTTAATAAAATAATTATGATCAATGTTGAAGAGATTTAATGCTAGATTGGTAAATTCGTATTGTTTACCAGTAAAACTGATTGTTCTGATATGTATTCTGTTTTGTCAAATTTCAGTTCCATTTTGATTTAATTTTCATTGAAGTTCCTTCTCTGTGTTTCCTTCCAAATCAAAGTTGCAAATATATAATCACAAAATGATTATGGTTATATATTTATATCCAGTGTTGCCTTCTCATCTTTTCAAGAACTAGTCTTTTCTGATACAAAGATTAATTAATTAATTAATTATCCTGCAGCTAACTCTTCAAAACAAAATTTTTCATGTGACTAAGATTTTGATTGTCAGAAACCCAAAATTAACCCGTGTGTTTGTGCAGTGGGATGTTGGTTCATGGACACTCTGCACGGTCCGATCCCAAATCTGATCAACTCCATTAGATTAAGGAATTCTCAGGTTAAATTCAGATTTAATTACTACTGAATTTATAATTAACCCAACTGTTAGTGTTCCTATATCTCTCAATTAACCTCTAATTGATGTCCACGTGTGATTGCTCTGATGATTCCCTTCAATTAAAATTATTGTATACATTAGTGTTCCCATATCACTCTTAATCAAGATATCAGCCGAACTCGGAATGTTATGCTTGAGAGAAGTCCTCTAGCAGTTAGTATTTATAGAACAACAATACGACCTCAATTGATCGATATGAAAAGTAAATACAGATATGGTCTCATTTATCTAATCAGGATTCCATAATTGTTGAATCCGTATGCGGTTTCAAAAAACTACGACAACGCCGACAACCATATTATTTTATTTCTCTTTTAGTTTTTTTTTTCTCTTATAGAAAATAAATAGTAATTGTCTAACTATAACCTAGAACCCTAATAGCAATGAATGTCACCCATTGATATATAGTTCGAATTTCATAATTTGAATAAAAAAAAACAATTGGGCCTTGGGCAAATATTGGGCTTATTTTGATTAATTAGCAGGATGTTTCTCACCTGTAAAATTTTATTTTGTAGAGACTGTTTTTTCATAGGTTCGAACTGAACTCTTACATTTCAGCCACCTCGAACTTCAGTGGCAGTGAGTTATGCTATTCCTGTAGCGGGTCAGATGGGTTGTGCAGATGTCAATATCCAACACGTGCAAGAGTTCAATTTTACATTCAAGAATTGTCGGGTTGGATTTCAGATTGTCCGATTTCATATTATGTTTGAATTTCAGATAAGTCATGTTGGATTCAAATTAATTTCTTTTTAAGTTTAATTTTGAAAATTTATATTAACTGAAATTTATTTATATATTAATTAAGATTAATTATATAATATTAAAGTTAAGTTGCATAGAAATATAAATAAATAATTATTAAATATTTAATAAATTTATTTAGGTCGGGACGGGTTGAACCATTACTTGAATGGGTTGGATACGGATCAAAAAATTTTGATCAAAGATAAATTGTATTGGATCAAAATAAGAATAGAATAATACCGACTCGATCCAATGACACTTCTAGACCAGAGACATCAAGCATGTAAATTTCTTTCAAATTTAATATTTTTATGGGAGCATTGGAGAAGTGAATTTTTGTCTTTATTCTACAAAATGTTGTCATTTAGTTTCTAAATATCGTCATCTTATTTCCATTTAAAATCAAATTCAAACTAAAATTATCCGTTATATATAAAAACATAAATAGTAGAATTTATGTAATATTATCGCACAAAAATTTTTGACATCACATATAGGTCTTTAATGTGCCAACTATATACATGTTTGGAAAAGTAAATCATTGTATTAGTGACTTGATGTTAAAAAAGTGTCAATATTTATGTAAATAACATAATAATATTGAAGATCTTTGGTTTAATTTCGACAGAGTTAGAGGTGAAAGGGAGAACAATTTGAAGTCTATCCGGACAGAAGCAAGCAGCGCGCCACATTTTTAAAGATTAAATTTTATTATTTTTAGAGTTTTCTTACTATTTTTTATTTTTTAAAGATGACTTAATTTGGGAGACAAATAATATTATTTTATTATTATTTTAGAATTATTTTTCAAAAATAAAAAAAGGCTAAAATAACTGAAAAAAAAAATTTGGTATTCCTTAAAATTTCTATATGTTAATTGAGTTGAGCAACTTGGATCAACTTTTCGAACTTTAATATTCGAGATATAAGTCCGAAATAAAAATCCCTCTTTACTTTGTGAAGTACCTTAATCTAACTATATATATATATATATATATATATATATATATATATATGAATGAAAGATCTTTAGCTTTAATTTGGACATAATCCTATACCTCAGAATGGTCATGGCATGTATTCGATTGTTTTAATTAATTCTTGATCACCACAAGGTTATTATCATTGGTTTTATATGTAAGAAATTAACTCTTTGGAAAATATAACATCAAATATAAATCCAACCATTCTTAACATTATACAAATAGTTAATGCATGTAATAGCTACCATTGTGATACATGCACTTGACTACCCTATAAAAATTATAATATCAAAGAAATTATATCATAACACATTTTCTACAGAGGGGTGCCAACAGTAAATTCGTGGGTCCAAGAAAAATGATACAGTTATAACTGGCTAATATATTTTAGCATCAGATCATACGCTGATATATATGCATGCACACCATATTTCTTCTTTTAGGAAAGAAAAGAAAAGATATTGTGAAACAACTTTTGGTGCTAACATTCCGTAATTAATATATATGGGAATTTTTTTATCCATTAAAAGTTTGGAACATGCATCAATAGTAGTATATAAAAACGCTTGACAAAACTCGCCTTATTATGCAGCCACGTCACCTCTTAATACTAACCATCCGATAGAATATTCTAATGGCTTGATCTTCTCCCCAGTGGTTGCCTTTAACCAGCGTAAAAATATAAAGAAACGCTTTATCTTCCCTCTCCAATTCGCTCTTTCAACTTCTTTTCCCCATAACAAAAACCCTCAGAAGACGCCTCTCCTTTGCCTTGACGCCTTGCGATCTGAATTTCTAGAATGAGCAGTCCTTTATCTCCAAGGCCTGAAAACCCTCAGAAGACGCCTCTCCTCTATAATAACTAATTTCTCAAACCATAGACTCAAGATCTGAAAGATTCTTTCCTCACAAATTTATTTTTATTCTTTCCATTCTAAAGTCTACAATGATTGGTGAGAACAATTGAATGCGAAATCAGATCGTATACTGATTTTGTGCCTTCCTTTTTTGTTCTTCATTCAATTTTGAAGTGGAAAGCAACAAGGAAAAAATTCTAACTTAGATATCCTTTCATCGTTGGAATTAATCCGATTTTTTTTATAAATTACAGAAATGTTCAGTTAGTATATTTGATAAAAAGCAAGGGGGAAATTCTCAGCCGTTCAAGCAATTACTGTTGAGAAGCAATCAGAAATTGACGTTGCTATTTAACCAAAAGGTACAGCCACTTCATTCCAATTATTATACTCTTCATTTAAGTTTTTAGTTTTCTTTATAGAAATAAAAAGTATGGCTCCGCTTAGTTTTTGATTCTTTACAGAAATAGAAGGTACCATGTACAGACATATATGGGTAAAACTAATTTGCCTGGAAGAAAATTAAGGAAAGAATTATATTAGATGTCTGTTTCTTTTTATATTGTGAGTGAACTTTAAATCGGACAAAATACATATTTAGATTTAAAGTGCAAAAGACTTCTTATAGTAAACAATTTTTATTTCTTTTTATGTTTTTCAGTAAATTTAATCTGAACACTTAGAAATTTAAATTGGAAGTACAAAATGACTTATTTTATTATAGTCCAAAGTGTCTTATTTTTAACCTTCTGATAGGAAAGAAGGACTCTTGCCAGTAAAGAATGCACACATGCAGTATGGATCAATATAGAATTTGCTGAACTTTTTTTACAGATCAGTAGATACTTTTATTATACAAATCAACATGAATTGCATGAATATCTGCTTGCAAATTTAAGAACTTAAATTGTACTCTGATCATTTGACTACAAAATGAGAAATTTTGTATGACAGATATAAATCTTAACTATGTTTTCTATTACAATGTAGGATTGCTAGACAGATGATTCGAAAAGTTGTGAGAGAAGCAAGTTCAGGTTTGAAAATATACTATGTTCTTTGACCAATGGTTAAGCTTGATATATAATTTAATATATCAAAGCATAAATGACCAAGACATTCACATCAATCCCCGAAAAACCAAATAATAGAATTTAGTATACTAGCATAAGTGCAGGGCTTGGTCCACAATCAGTATGATATATTCAGTAATGTTTTAGAACATACGGATCATTATATTCTACATGTATTAATGCTACACAACTTATATTTTTTGTCAAGTTTTTTTTTATATTACAAAAAATTTCTTATTATTATGCAGAACTTTTGTCAGTTTTTATAATTGCAATAACATTGGTGAATGGAATTTTTTTTTAATATTGTCAATATCAGATTAAGGAAGCACATGGAATGATCTTATCTCAACTTGCCAACTTGGTTGTAGAAGCCAAAAATAATTACTGGAACACATACTGTCTCAAAGGTATTGATACGTAGAATAACAATTTCACCAATCACAGATGCTGATTTGCCATTCCTTATTTGAAGAAGACAATTGTCATTGAAATTATGTTCACAGCGACAAGAGCAAACTAGCCAAGGCCAGACTTTAAAAAAATGTTGGCCTCTTCCTTGATCAACCAGTCTTCACCCATGAACAATTATGCAGCAACGTAATTTTTTACTTTTTAGTAATTATATGTAGCAATATCACCTGTAACAAGTGGAAAGAGAACTCCAAATATTGTCTCCAACCATTAATGAGAAAAAGGTAGACCATACTAAGAATATCATTTCATATGAATGCTAAAATTGTGATAATAGGCATCAACCATGCTTGGAATGGATGCCATATAATAAATACTTTTTTAAGTCTATTAAGTATTGACTAACGTTGCATATTAAATGTTGATCTCCAGGTATGAGCACAAGAATTTCAACGAGACATCTCTGAATGTAATTGCAGATCAGTTTTGAGCTGTTATTGTAGAAAATGTGTGCTAATAGAGATGATGATTTCCTAATAGAATCGATTCTGCAAGGCATCCAGAAGGGCTTTGTTGTACCAAATTTGATCAGCACCATGCCAGCTCAGCTTTTTCTTTTCAAGGACTATCAGGTGCAGATTTCTTTCAATGCATATCACCTCGACAGATATCCATGGAATCTCAAACAAGATAAAAAAGCAACATAGAATTCTCAATTTTGATATGATTGGTATCTACAAAAGCTGTAACACTATTCATTTTTTCTAACATGGCCGAATTTTCTCTATTTTTTAAGTGACTTCCAATAATCAATTTAGGTCCATAACTCTTTTTTTTATTTTGAAATCATTTTTGGATGTTTACGTTAACAACTTTTTCAAACATGGTCTAACATTCAATAATTAATCTGGTCTGGACCGATAGAAGCCCATTTTATAATTTCAAGGGCATATTTTCCCTTTACTTTGGAATATGGACCAATGGATATATATTTTTTAGATTACTTTTGAGTTTTTATTTTTATTTGGGATTCCTTTATAAAGGAGATTTCTTTCATATAAAAGACTAACTTGGCAAAGTTTGTAGAAATTCTATATAATTTGCTCACTAATTTTGATGTATATATGTATGTGTGCAATAACTTAATATTGAAGGAAAATTGGCAAAATATAACTGCAACTGAAAATATTATAGTAAAATATGTAATTGCAGTTTTATTTATTATGCAAGTGCTTAGACGAGCCTCTATTCTACCAACAAAATTGTTGGTTCACTTTCTGGACCGATTTCTCAGTCTTTTTCATTAGCTTGCCATGTTTGTCAATACCAACCACACTAAAATTACTTTTAGAGGCTCATCTCGACTGTCTGCAAGCTACATTTATCGTTGATAGCTCTTTGATAGTTATATGGCAATTCTCCATTCCTACTAACTATATACATGTGATTTTTATAATTATCTCTGAACTTCGGATTAGAATGAATACTTTATAATTATTGATCACATTTATGAACGAAGACGAACAGACCATGATTATGCTATTCTTTTTAATTTTAAATCCTTTTGTAGCTATTTGATCTGAAAATTTTATTCCAATGGTTACAGAGTTATGGATCTCAAATATATGTTTCAAAGAAGTGTTACTAGTATTTGTGTGAATTATTATTGTAAGATCAGTTAAATATTTAATTTTCTTCCTGAGCGTAATGTGAGGCTTCCAAAGCATCACTATGCTAATGAAATATATATTTGCATAGTTTGGATTTATTAAATTCCATTAGCAATGTATTAGTATTTTTCATTATAAGTATTTAAGTTCTGTTATAACCAAGTACATTAATTAGATTAACATTATCGAAGCATTATTGAATACTACAATCGTATACTTTACCCGTGCATGCACGGGTTACATGCTAGTTGTTAATTAATTTTAAGATTGGCAAATGGATGCATCCCTCAAAGTTTAGATGAATCCAGCGATTTTTATTAGTGTATATACAACTGTTTATGGTGATACAAATCCTATATATGTTTATCCCAGTAGGATATACATTGCCCAGTAAATCAATGTTGATCAAAAAGTTCTATTGTAAAACATGATTGCTGGCGCCAATTTGTGGTGCATGCATATGATACTGTATATGCAAACTTACAATGAATATATATTATTCTAAGTAGAACGGGGGATGAATCATGAATGGAAATTTGAAAATTCAAGCAAAATGGTAAAGTTATAACATGTATACACAAGTCAGTGGTATAGACATGATATATACCCAGTATAATCCTAGCTAGTTTAGAAAGTAAAATGAAAAGGTATATATGCTGTATGACATATTGAAATATTTGAATTTGAGTTTGTTTTAGAGATAATTACTAATTAGTGATACAGTGTCCCGGGTATTTGATATTTTTCCAACCAATAAATATTATTTCCAAATGCACTGATCATTTCGATTTTAATCAAGGATCTTTTTTGTAATCTAGTAATGATCAAACTACTTGAATACAATCCTAGCTAGCTCTATGTTGTTTGAGGAAACTATGAGATACGTAATATGCATTCTGTCAAGTACTTGATCACAACTGGCATGCGCCACATGTCAGAACATGTGTGGCTTTACCGGATTAAACCAAAACTTAAAGGCGGTGATTCTATGTACCCAAAGGGATAAAAAATGGGGCTTGTGGCAATATACGTGTTATACATTTGGATTAGACTGCTGACACTATCAGCAAACAGGTCGTGTGCACTTAGTCTGAACATGGCTAGAGTACCGCTGCAGCTTGAGCCTTGCTTTGTATGAATTCGGGAAGTAGCCATGGGGAATTGCTCCAGTTGTGCACGGAAACTCGATCAAAGCAGTGGAATCGGAAGTGCAAATCTGACCGATGTCCAGTGTGTACGAGTAGAAACGAGAGAAATATAGGATGGCGCTTTTCTTTGTGTTAAATCTGAATCGTTATAAATTTTATGCAACTTTAATAATGTTCATTAAAGAGATATTAAAGAAATTGATTCCTCTTTTGTCTAAGACATTTAGATTTATAGAATTCAGAGGGTTTTCTGTCGAAGACATTTAGATTTAAAGAGATATTCGAAGGTTGTACTTTATTTATTTATTTTTTTGTGCATGGCACTCTGTTAATAATTCGTAACAGTTATCAGTAAAAGTCTTGCAAACCCACTTCAAAATTATCTGCAGAACCCTGGCAACGGTATATTTAATATGAAGAGAGAAATAGAAAGGTGAAAATATAACGCGACAAAAGCTCGTTTCTCCAAACATTTGTTAGTTGTTAGTGTTCCTATATCTCTCAATTAACCTCTAATTGATGTCCACGTGTGATTGCTCTGATGATTTCCTTCAATTAAAACTTTTTTTTTTATCGGGGACTTAATTCTTAATTTTCTTGATCCAAAACAAATGTTTGGTATTCGGGACACAATTCTTGATTTTGTTGATCAAAACTAGTTTTTGGTATCCGGGACTCAATTCTTGATTTTCTTAATCGAAAACTAGTTTTTTGTATTCGGAACACAATTCTTGATTTTCTTGATCCAAAACTAGTTTTTTGTATTTATGACACAATTCTTGATTTTCTTGATCCCAAACTAATTTTTGGATTCGTTCTTTATTTTTTTGATCCAAAACTAGTTTTTGGTATCCAGGACTCAATTTTTTATTTTCTTGATCCAAAACTAGTTTTTTTGTATTGGCACTCAATTCTTCATTTTCTTAATCCCAAATTAATTATTGGTATTCGGGACATAATTCTTGATTTTGTTGATCAAAACTAGTTTTTGTCATCCGGGACTCAATACTTGATTTTCTTGATCCCAAACTAGTTTTTTGTATTGGGCACTCAATTCTTGATTTTCTTGATCCACAACTCATTTTTTGTATTTGCGACTCAATTGTTGTATTTATAATTCAAAACTAGGTTTTGTATTGGGCACACAATTCTTGATTTGGTTATTCCAAAACTATTTGTTGGTATCCAGAACTCAATTCTTGATTTTCTTGACCCAAAACTAGTTTTTGTATTCGCGATCCAATTCTTCATTTTCTTGACCCAAAACTAGTTTTTTGTATTGGGCACTCAATTCTTGATTTTTTGTATTCGCGACTCAATTCTTCATTTTCTTGATCCAAAACTAGTTTTTTGTATTCGCGACAAAATTCTTGATTTTCTTGACCCAAAACTAGATTTTTTGTATTCAGCACACAATTCTTAATTTTCTTGATCCAAAACTTATTTTTGGTATTCACGACTCAAGTCTTAATTTTTTTGATCTAAAACTAGTTTTTGGTATTTGGGACATAATATTTTTTTGTATTCGGGACACAATTCTTGATTTTCTTGATCCCAAACTAATTTCTGAATTCGGGACACAATTCTTTATTTTGTTGATCCTAAACTAATTTTTGGTATCCGGGACTCAATTCCTGATTTTCTTGATCCCAAGCTAATTTTTGGTATTCGGGACACAATTCTTGATTTTCTTGATCCAAAATTTATTTTTGGTATTCACGACTCAATTCTTAATTTTTTGATCTAAAACTAGTTTGGTATTCGGGACACAATATTTTTTTGTATTCGGGACACAATTCTTTATTTTGTAGATCCAAAACAAGTTTTTGGTATCCGGGACTCAATTCTTAATTTTCTTAATACCAAACTAATTTTTGGATTCGGGACATAATTCTTTATTTTGTTGATCTAAAACTAGTTATTTGGTATCCGGCACTCAATTTTTGATTTTTTTGTTCCAAAACTAGTTTTTTGTATTCGCGACACAATTCTTAATTTTCTTAATCTCAAACTAGTTTTTCCTATTCGCGACTCAATTCTTGATTTTCTTGATCCAAAACTAGTTTTTTTGTATTGGACACTCAATTCTTGATTTTCTTGATCCACAACTCATTTTTTTAATTCGTGACTCAATTGTTGATTTTTATAATTCAAAACTAGTTTTTGTCTTGGGCACACAATTCTTGATTTTGTTATTCCAAAACTAGTTTTTGGTATCCAGGACTCAATTCTTGATTTCCTTGAGCGAAAAATAGTTTTTTATATTCGCGACTCAATTCTTGATTTTCTTGACCCAGAACTAGTTTTTTGTATTCGCGACTCAATTCTTGATTTTCTTGACGCAAAATTAGTTTTTTGTATTCGGGGCACAGTTCTGGATATTCTTGACCCAAAACTATTTTTTGGTATTCAGGACACAATTCTTGATTTTGTTGATCCAAAACTAGTTTTTGGTATCCGAGCCTCAATTCTTCGCTTTTTTGATCCAAAACAAATTTCTTTCATTCTAGACTCAACTCTTGATTAACTTGATCCAAAACAAGTTTTTTTATTCGCGACTCAATTCTTGATTTTCTTGATCCAAAACTAGTTTTTTGTATTGGCAACCCAATTCTTCATTTTCTTGACCCAAAACTAGTTTTTTGTATTGGGCACTCAATTCTTGATTTTTTGTATTCGCGACTCAATTCTTAATTTTCTTGATCCAAAACTAGTTTTTTGTATTCGCGACAAAATTCTTGATTTTCTTGACCCAAAACTAGTTTTTTGTATTCGGCACACAATTCTTAATTTTCTTGATCCAAAACTTATTTTTGGTATTCACGACTCAATCTTAATTTTTTGATTTAAAACTAGTTTTTGGTATTCGGGCCTAATATTTTTTTGTATTCGGGACACAATTCTTGATTTTCTTGATCCCAAACTAATTTCTGAATTCGGGACACAATTCTTTATTTTGTTGATCAAAACTAGTTTTTGGTATCCGGGACTCAATTCCTGATTTTCTTGATCCCAAGCTAATTTTTGGTATTCGGGACACAATTCTTGATTTTTTTTAACCCAAAACTAGTTTTTTGTATTCGGCACACAATTCTTGATTTTCTTGATTCAAAACTTATTTTTGGTATTCACGACTCAATTCTTAATTTTTTGATCTAAAACTAGTTTTTGGTATTCGGGACACAATTCTTGATTTTCTTGATCCCAAACTAATTTCTGAATTCGGGACACAATTCTTTATTTTGTTGATCCAAAACTAGATTTTGATATCCGGGATTCAATTCCTGATTTTCTTGATCCCAAACTAATTTTTTTTATTCGGGACATAATTCTTTATTTTGTTGATCCAACATTAGTTTTTCCTTTCCGACACTGAATTTTTGATTTTCTTGATCCAAAACTAGTTTTTTGTATTCGCGACACAATTCTTGATTTTCTTGATCACAAACTAGTTTTTCGTATTCGCGACTTAGTTCTTAATTTTCTTAATCCAAAACTAGTTTTTTGTATTGGGTACTCAATTCTTAATTTTCTTGATCCATAACTCATTTTTTGTATTGGCGACTCAATTGTTAATTTTTATGATTCAAAACTAGTTTTTCTATTGGGCACACAATTCTTGATTTTGTTATTCCAAAACTAGTTTTTGGTATCCGGGACTCAATTCTTGATTTTCTTGAGCGAAAACTAGTTTTTTATATTCGCGACTCAATTCTTGATTTTCTTGACCCAGAACTAATTTTTTGTATTCGCGACTCAATTCTTGATTTTGTCGACTCAAAATTAGTTTTTTGTATTCGGGGCACAGTTCTGTATTTTCTTGACCCAAAACTACTTTTTGGTATTCGGGACACAATTCTTGATTTTGTTGATCCAAAATAAGTTTTTGGTACCCGAGACTCAATTTTTCACTTTTTTGATTCAAAACTAATTTCTTTCATTCTAGACTCAACTCTTGATTAACTTGATTCAAAACAAGTTTTTTTATTCGCGACTCAATTCTTGATTTTTTTTATTCCCGACTCAATTCTTTATTTTCTTGATCAAAAACTATTTTTTTTATTTGCGACTAAATTCTTAATTTTCTTGATCCAAAACTAGTTTTTTGTATTCGCGACAAAATTCTTGATTTTCTAGACCCAAAACTAGTTTTTGTTATTCGACACACAATTCTTGATTTTCTTCATCCAAAACTTATTTTTGGTATTCACGACTCAAGTCTTAATTTTTTTGATCTAAAACTAGTTTTTGATATTCAGGACACAATATTTTTTTGTATTTGGGACAAAATTCTTGATTTTCTTGATCCCAAACTAATTTTTGAATTCGGGACACAATTCTTTATTTTGTTGACCTAAAACTAGTTTTTGATATCCGGGACTCAATTCCAGATTTTCTTGATCCCAAGCTAATTTTTGGTATTCGGGACATAATTTTTTATTTTCTTGATCCCAAACTAGTTTTTCTTATTCGAGACTCAATTCTTATTTTTCTTGGTCCAAAACTATTTTTTTGTATTCGGGACATAATTCTTGATTTTCTTGATCCCAAACTAGTTTTTCGTATTCGAGACTCAATTCTTAATTTTTCTTGATCCAAAACTAGTTTTTTGTATTGGGGACTCAATTCTTGATTTTCTTGATCCACAATTCATTTTTTGTATTCGCGACTTAATTGTTGTTTTTATGATTCAGAACTAGTTTTTTTATTGGGCACACAATTCTTGATTTGATTATTCCAAAAGTAGTTTTTGGTATCCAGGATTCAATTCTTGATTTTCTTGAGCGAAAACTAAGTTTTTTATATTCGCGACTTAATTCTTGATTTTCTTGACCCAGAACTAGTTTTTTGTATTCACGACTCAATTCTTGATTTTCTTGACCCAGAATAAGTTTTTTGTATTCGGGGCACAGTTTTGGATTTTCTTGACCCAAAACTATTTTTGGGTATTCGGGACACAATTCTTGATTTTGTTGATCCAAAATTAGTTTTTGGTGTCCGAGACTGAATTCTTCACTTTTTTGATACAAAACTAATTTTTTTCATTATGGACTCAACTCTTCACTAAATGTATACAAAACAAGTTATTTTTGGTATTCCCGACTCAATCCTTAATTTTTTTTTATCTAAAACTAGTTTTTGGTATTCGGGACATAATTCTTAATTTTCTTGATCCCAAACTTATTTCTGAATTCGGGACACAATTCCTTATTTTGTTGATCCAAAACTAGTTTTTGGTATCCGGGACTCAATTCCTGATTTTCTTGATCCCAAACTAATTTTTGGTATTTGAAACACAATTCTTGATTTTCTTGACCCAAAACTAGTTTTTTGTATTCGGCACAATATTCTTGATTTTCTTGATCCAAAACTTATTTTTGGTATTCATGACTCAATTCTTAATTTTTTTGATCTAAAACTAGTTTTTGATATTCGGGACACAATATTTTTTTGTATTCGGGATACAATTCTTGTTTTTGTTGATCCCAAACTAATTTTTGAAGTCGGGACACAATTCTTTATTTTGTTGATCCAAAACTAGTTTTTAGTATCCGGGACTCAATTCTTAATTTTGTTGATCCCAAACTAATTTTTGGATTCGGAACATAATTCTTTATTTTGTTGATTCAAAACTAGTTTTTGGTATCCGATACTCAATTTTTTATTTTCTTGATCCAAAACTAGTTTTTTGTATTCGCGACACAATTCTTGATTTTCTTGATTCCAAACTAGTGTTTCATATTCGCGACTCAATTCTTAATTTTTTTCTTGATCCAAAACTAGTTTTTTTTATTGGGCACTCAATTCTTATTTTTCTTGGTCAAAAACTAGTTTTTTGTATTCGCGACACAATTCTTGATTTTCTTGATCCTAAACTAGTTTTTCGTATTCGAGACTCAATTCTTATTTTTCTTGATCCAAAACTAGTTTTTTGTATTGGGCACTCAATTCTTGATTTTCTTGATCCACAACTCATTTTTTGTATTCGCGACTCAATTGTTGTTTTTATCATTCAAAACTAGTTTTGTATTGGACACACAATTCTTGATTTGGTTATTCCAAAACTAATTTTTGGTATCCATGACTCAATTCTTGATTTCCTTGAGTGAAAACTAAGTTTTTTATATTCGCAACTCAATTCTTGATTTTCTTGACCCAGAACTAGTTTTTTGTATTCGCGACTCAATTCTTGATTTTCTTGACCCAGAATTAGTTTTTTTGTATTCGGGGCACTGTTTTGGATTTTCTTAACGCAAAACTATTTTTGGGTTAACTATATACAAAACAAGTTTTTTTTATTCCCGACTCAATTCTTGATTTTCTTGATCCAAAACTAGTTTTTGTATTCGCGACCCAATTCTTCATTTTCTTGACCCAAAACTAGTTTTTTGTATTGGGCACTCAATTCTTCATTTTTTTTATTCCCGACTCAATTCTTGATTTTCTTGATCCAAAACTATTTTTTTTATTTGCGACTCAATTCTTAATTTTCTTGATTCAAAACTAGTTTTTTGTATTCGCGACAAAATTCTTGATTTTCTTGACCCAAAACTAGTTTTTTGTATTCGGCACACAATTCTTGATTTTCTTGATCCAAAACTTATTTTTGGTATTCACGACTTAATTGTTAATTTTTTTTATCTAAAACTAGTTTGTGATATTCGGGACACAATATTTTTTTGTATTCGGGACAAAATTCTTGATTTTCTTGATCCCAAACTAATTTCTGAATTCGGGACACAATTCTTTATTTTGTCGATCCAAAACTAGTTTTTGGTATCCGGGACTCAATTCCTGATTTTCTTGATCCCAAGCTAATTTTTGGTATTCGGGACACAATTCTTAATTGTATTGATCAAAACTAGATGTTTTGGTATCCAGGACTCAATATTTGATTTTTTTGAGGGAAAACTAGTTTTTTATATTCGGGACGCAAATCTTGATTTTCTTGATCCAAAACTAGTTTTTTGTATTTGGGACACAATTCTTGATTTTCTTGATCCCAAACTAATTTTTGGATTCGGGACATAATTCTTTATTTTGTTGATCCAAAACTAGTTTTTGGTATTCGGGACGCAAATCTTGATTTTCTTGATCCAAAACTAGTTTTTTGTATTTGGGACACAATTCTTGATTTTCTTGATCCCAAACTAATTTTTGGATTCGGGACATAATTCTTTATTTTGTTGATCCAAAACTAGTTTTTGGTATCCGGTACTCAATTCTTGATTTTCTTGATCCAAAACTAGTTTTTGGTATTCGCGACATAATTCATAATTTTCTTGATCCCAAACTAGTTTTTCGTATTCGCGACTCAATTCTTTATTTTATTGATCCAAAACTAGTTTTTGGTATCTAGGAACTAAATTCTTGATTTTCTTGATCCACAACTCATTTTTTGTATTCGCGACACAATTCTTGATTTCTATGATTCAAAACTAGTTTTTGTATTGGGCACACAATTCTTGATTTTGTTGATCCAAAATTAGTTTTTGTATGGGGCACACAATTCTTGATTTTGTTGGTCCAAAACTAGTTTTTGGTATCCGGGACTCAATTCTTGGTTTCTTGATCCAAAACTAGTTTTTTGCATTCGCGACTCAATTCTTGATTTTCTTGACCCAAAACTAGTTTTTTGTATTCGCGACTCAATTCTTATTTTTTCTTGACCCAAAATTAGTTTTTGGTATTCGGGGCATAATTCTTGATTTTGTTGATACCAGAACTAGTTTGTGGTATCCGAGACTCAATTCTTCACTTTTTTGATCCAAAACTAATTTTTTTCATTCTGGACTCAACTCTTGATTAACTGTATCCAAAACAAGTTTTTTTTATTCCCGAGACAATTCTTTATTTTCTTGATCCAAAACTAGTTTTTTGTATTCGCGACTCAATTCTTCATTTTATTGACCCAAAACTAGTTTTTTGTATTGGGCACTAAATTCTTGATTTTTTTTATTCTCGACTCAATTCTTGATTTTCTTGATCCAAAACTATTTTTTTTATTCGCGACTCAATTCTTAATTTTCTTGATCCAAAACTAGTTTTTTGTATTCGCGACAAAATTCTTGATTTTCTTGACCCAAAACTAGTTTTTTGTATTCGGCACACAATTCTTGATTTTCTTGATCCAAAACTTATTTTTGGTATTCACGACTCAAGTCTTAATTTTTTTGATCTAAAACTAATTTTTGATATTTGGGACACAATATTTTTTTGTATTCGGCACACAATTCTTGATTTTCTTGATCCCAAACTAATTTCTGAATTCGGTACACAATTCTTTATTTTGTTGATCCAAAACTAGTTTTTAGTATCCGTGACTCATTTTTTGATTTTCTTGATCCAAAACTAATTTTGGTATTCGGGACACAATTTTTTATTTTCTTGATCCAAAACTAGTTTTTGGTATCCGGCACTCAATTCTTGATTTTCTTGATCGAAAACTAATTTTTTGTATTCGGGACACAATTCTTGATTTTTCTTGATCCAAAACTAGTTTTTTTTTTTGTATTTGGGACACAATACTTGATTTTCTTGATCCCAAACTAATTTTTGGATTCAGGACACAATTCTTTATTTTGTTGATCCAACACTAGTTTTTGGTATCCGGGACTCAATTCTTGATTTTCTTGATCCAAAACTAGTTTTTTATATTTGCGACACAATTCTTGATTTTTTCATCCCAAACTAATTTTTGGTATTCGGGACACAATGCTTGATTTTGTTGATCAAAACTAGTTTTTGGTATCCGGAACTCAATTCTTAATTTTCTTGATCCAAAACTAGTTTTTTGTATTCGGGACACAATTCTTGAATTTCTTGATCCAAAACTAGTTTTTTTGTCTTTCGGACACAATTCTTGATTTTCTTGATCCCAAAATAGTTTTTTGTATTCGCGACGCAATTCTTGATTTTCTTGATCCAAAATTAGTTTTTTGTATTCGCGATCAAATTCTTCATTTTCTTGATCCAAAACTAGTTTTCCGTATTCGTGACTCAATTCTTAATATTTCTTGATCCAAAACTAGTTTTTTTTATTGGGCACTCAATTCTTGATTTTCTTGATCCACAACTCATTTTTTGTATTCGCGACTATATTCTTGATTTTTATGATTCAAAACTAGTTTTTGTATTGGGTACACAATTCTTGATTTTGTTGATCCAAAACTAGTTTTTTGGTATCCGGTACTCAATTCTGGATTTTTTTGAGCGAAAACTAGTTTTTTTTTATTCACGACTCAATTCTTAATTTTCTTGACCCAAAACTAATTTTTGATTAAAAACTATTTTTTTTCATTCTGGACTCAACCCTTGATTAACTTGATCCAAAACAAGTTTTTTTATTCGCGACTCAATTCTTGATTTTCTTGATGCAAAAGGCTTATGAGCATGTTTAAGCACATTTTTAATCAATTTGACCAGATTTCTGCTTCAAATATCATCGAACTATACCAATAAATTGCCAATTATGCTTATTTAATGTTCATTAGTGTTTTTGGATCGATATTTGACAATTATGACCCCAAATTGCGTTAAAATTCGTCCAAAATGCATTTGAGCATGTTTAAGCACATTTTTAATCAGCTTGACCATGTTCATTAGTGTTTTTGGGTCGATATTTGACAGTTATGAATTATATACCACCCCAAATTTAATTAAAATTCGTGCAAAATGCATTTGAGCATGTTTATGCACATTTTTAATCAATTTGACCTTGTTTCTGCCTCAAATATCATGGAAATGCACAAATAAATTGCCAAATATGTTTATTTAATCTGCATTAGTGTTTTTGGAAAGATATTTGACAATTATGACCTATATTTCACCCCAAATTGAATTAAAATTCGTCCAAAATGTATATGAGCATGTGTAAGCACACTTTTAATCAATTTGGCCTCATTTCTGCTTCAAATTTCATTGAAATGCACAAATAAGTTGCCAAATATGTTTATTTAATGTTCATTAGTATTATTGGGTTGATATTTGATAGTTATGATTTACATTCCACCCTAAATTGCATTAAAATGCTTTCACAAAAGATTGGAGCATGTTTAAGCACACTTTTAATCAATTCGTCTCATTTATGCTTCAAATAACATCAAAATTAACAAATAAGCTCCCAAAAATGTTATTTACTGTTTATTAGTAATTTTGGGTCGATATTTAACAGTGATGACTTATATTCCATCCCAAATGACATCAAAATGCTTTCAAAACAGATTTGAGCATGTTTAAACATATTTTTAATCAATTTGGCCCAATTTCTGCTTCATATATCATAGAAATGCGTAAATAAGTTGTCAAATATGTTTATTTAATATTCATTAGTGTTTTGGATCAATATTTTACAGTTATGACTTATATTTTACTCCAAATAGCATTAAAATACTTTCACAACAGATTTGAGCATGTGTAAGCACACTTTTAATCAATTTGACCTCATTTCTGCTTCAAATATCATTCCAATGCACAAATAAGTGGTTAAATATGTTTATTTAATGTTCATTAGTATTTTTGGGCCGACATTTGACAGTTATTACTTATATTTCACTCCAAATTGCATTAAAACACTTTCAAAACAGATTTGAGCATTTTTAAGCACATTTTTTTATCAATTTAGCCTAATTTCTGCTACAAATATCATAGAAATGCGCAAATAAGTTGCCAAATATGTTTATTTAATGTTCAGTAGTGTTTTTGTTTCGACATTTGACAGTTATGACATATATTTCACCTCAAATTGCATTAAAATACATTAAGAACATATTTGAGAATGTTTAAATACATTTTTAATTAATTTGACCCGATTTCTGCTTCAAATATTATCGAAATGCACAAATAAGCTGCTAAATATGTTTATTTAATATTTATTAGTGTTTTTGAATTGATATTTGACAGTTATGACTTATATTCCAACCCAAACTGCATTAAAATGCTTTCAAAATAGATTTGAGCATGTTTTAGAACATTTTTAATCAATTTTGGCTAATATGTGCATCAAATTTCATCGAAATGCACACAAAAACACCCAAATATGTTTAGTTACTGTTCATTAGTGCTTTTGGGTCGATATTTGACAGTTATGACCTATATTTTATCCCAAATTGAATTAAAATTCGTCCAAAATGCATATGAGCTTGTGTAAGCACACTTTTAAATAGTTTGTCCTCATTTCTGCTTCAAATATCATTGCAATGCACAAATAAGTGGCCAAATATTTTTATTTCAGGTTCATTAGTATTTTTGGGTCGACATTTAACAGTTATGACTTATATTTCATCCCAAATTCCATTAAAACACTTTCAAAACAGATTTGAGCATGTTTAAGCACAGTTTTTATCAATTTGGCCTCATTTCTGCTACAAATATAGAAGAAATCCGCAAATAAGTTGGCAAATATGCTTATTTAATTTTCAGTAGTGTTTTTGGGTCGATATTTGACAGTTATGAATTATAGACCACCACAAATTGAATTAAAATTCGTCCAAAATGCATTTGAGCATGTTTAAGAACATTTTTAATCAATTTGACTCCATTTCAGCTTCAAATACCATCGAAATACACAAATAAGTTGTTAAAATATGTTTATTTAATGTTCATTAGTGTTTTCGGATCGATATTTAACAGTTATGACTTATATTCCACCCCAAACTGCATTAAAATGCTTTCAAAACAGATTTGAGCATTTTTAAGAACATTTTTAATCAATTGGGGCTCATTTCTGCAACAAATATCATCGAAATGCACACATAAACTCCCAAATATGTTTATTTTCTGGTCTTTAGTATTTTTGGGTCGATATTTGACAGTTATGAATTATATTTCACCCCGAATTGAATTAAAATAATTTCAAAACAAACTTGAGCATGTTTAAGAGCATTTTTAATCAATTTGACTCTATTTCTGCTTCAAATATCATCGAAATACACAAATAAGTCGCCAAATATGTTTATTTAATGTTTATTAGTGTTTTTGGATCGATATTTGACAGTTATGACTTAGATTCCACCCGAAACTACATTAAAATGCTTTCAAAACAGATTTGATCATGTTTAAGAACATTTTCAATCAATTTTGGCTAATTTGTGCATCAAATATCATCGAAATGCACACAAAAACTCTCAAATATATTTATTTAATGTTCATTACTGTTTTTGGGTCGATATTTGACAGTTATATATTATATTTCATCCCGAATTGAATTAAAATTCGTGCAAAATGCATTTGAGCATGTTTAAGCACATTTTTAATCAATTTGACCTTTTTTCTGCTTCAAATATCATAGAAATGCACAAATAAATGGCCAAACATGTTTATTTAACGTTCATTACTGTTTTTGGTTCGATATTTGACAGTTATGACTTATATTCCACCCCAAATTGTGTTAAAATTGGTCCAAAATTCATTTGAGTATGTTAAAGCACACTTTTTTAATCAATTTGGGCGCATTTCTTCCTCAAATATCAAGGAAATGCACAAATAAATTGCCAAATATATTTATTTAATCTTCATTAGTGTTTTTGGAAAGATATTTGACAGTTATAACCTATATTTTATCCCAAATTGAATTAAAATTCGTCCAAAATGCATATGAGCTTGTGTAAGCACACTTTTAAATAGTTTGTCCTCATTTCTGCTTCAAATATCATTGCAATGCACAAATAAGTGGCCAAATATTTTTATTTCAGGTTCATTAGTATTTTTGGGTCGATATTTAACAGTTATGACTTATATTTCATCCCAAATTCCATTAAAACACTTTCAAAACAGATTTGAGCATGTTTAAGCACAGTTTTTATCAATTTGGCCTCATTTCTGCTACAAATATAGAAGAAATCCGCAAATAAGTTGGCAAATATGCTTATTTAATTTTCAGTAGTATTTTTGCGTCGATATTTGACAGTTATGAATTATAGACCACCACAAATTGAATTAAAATTCGTCCAAAATGCATTTGAGCATGTTTAAGAACATTTTTAATCAATTTGACTCCATTTCAGCTTCAAATACCATCGAAATACACAAATAAGTTGTTAAAATATGTTTATTTAATGTTCATTAGTGTTTTCGGATCGATATTTAACAGTTATGACTTATATTCCACCCCAAACTGCATTAAAATGCTTTCAAAACAGATTTGAGCATTTTTAAGAACATTTTTAATCAATTGGGGCTCATTTCTGCAACAAATATCATCGAAATGCACACATAAACTCCCAAATATGTTTATTTTCTGGTCTTTAGTATTTTTGGGTCGATATTTGACAGTTATGAATTATATTTCACCCCGAATTGAATTAAAATAATTTCAAAACAGACTTGAGCATGTTTAAGAGCATTTTTAATCAATTTGACTCTATTTCTGCTTCAAATATCATCGAAATACACAAATAAGTCGCCAAATATGTTTATTTAATGTTTATTAGTGTTTTTGGATCGATATTTGACAGTTATGACTTAGATTCCACCCGAAACTACATTAAAATGCTTTCAAAACAGATTTGATCATGTTTAAGAACATTTTCAATCAATTTTGGCTAATTTGTGCATCAAATATCATCGAAATGCACACAAAAGCTCTCAAATATATTTATTTAATGTTCATTACTGTTTTTGGGTCGATATTTGACAGTTATATATTATATTTCATCCCGAATTTAATTAAAATAATTTCAAAACAGATTTGAGCATGTTTAAGAGCATTTTTAATCATTTTGACTCCATTTTTGCTTCAAATATCATCGAAATACACAAATAAGTCGCCAAATATGTTTATTTACTGTTTATTAGTGTGTTTGGGTCCATATTTGACAGTTATAACTTATATTCCAGCCCAAACTGCATTAAAATGCTTTCAAAACAGATTTGAGTATGTTTAAGAACATTTTTAATCAATTTGGGCTAATTTGTGCATCACATATCATCGAAATACAGACATAAACTCCCAAATATGTTTAGTTACTGTTCATTAGTGTTTTTGGGTCGATATTTGACAGTTATGAATTATATACCACCACAAATTGAATTAAAATTCGTCTAAAATGCATTTGAGCATGTTTAGGCACATTTTTAATCAATTTGACCTTGTTTCTGCTTCCAATATCAAAGAAATGCACAAATAAATTCCCAAACATGTTTATTTAAAGTTCATTACTGTTTTTGGTTCGATATTTGACAGTTATGACTTATATTTCACCTCAAATTGCGTTAAAATTGATCCAAAATTTATTTGAGCATGTTTAAGCACATTTTTAATCAATTTGGGTTCATTTCTTGCTCAAATATCATGCAAATGCACAAATAAATTGCCAAATATGTTTATTTAATCTTCATTAGTGTTTTTGGAAAGATATTTGACAGTTATGACCTATATTTCACCCCAAATTGAATTAAAATTCGTCCAAAATGCATTTGAGCATGTGTAAGCACATTTTTAATCAATTTGACCTCATTTTTGCTTCAAATATCGTCGCAATGCACAAATAAGTGGTTAAATATGTTTATTTAATGTTCATTAGTATTTTTGGGCCGACATTTGACAGTTATTACTTATATTTCACCCCAAATTGCATTAAAACAGATTCAAAACAGATTTGAGCATGTTTAAGGACAATTTTAATCAATTTGATCCCATTTCTGCTTCAAATTTCATCAAAATACACAAATAAGTCGCCAAATATGTTTATTTAATGTTTATTACTGTTTTTGGATCGATATTTGACAGTTATGACTTATATTCCATCCCAAACTGCATTAAAATGATTACAAAAACAGATTTGAGCATATTTAAGAACATTTTTAATCAATTTGGGCTAATTTATGCATCAAATATCATCGAAATTCACACATAAACTCCCAAATATGTTTATTTACTGTTTATTAGTGTTTTTGGGTCGATATTTGACAGTTATGACCTATATTCCACCGCAAACTGCATTAAAATGCATTCAAAACATATTTGAGCATGTTTAAGAACATTTTTAATCAATTTGGGCTAATTTGTGCATCAAATATCATCGAAATGCACACATAAACTCCCAAATATTTTTAGTTACTGTAAATTAGTATTTTTGGGTCGATATTTGATAGTTATGAATTATATACCACCCCAAATTGAATTAAAATTCGTCCAAAATGCATTTGAGTATGTTTAAGCACATTTTTAATCAATTTGACCTTGTTTCTGCTTCAAATATCATCGAAATGCACAAATAAGTTGACAAATATGTTTATTTAATGTTTATTAGTGTTTTTGGATCGATATTTAACAGTTATGACTTAGATTCCACACCAAACTGCATTAAAATGCTTTCAAAACAGATTTGAGCATGTTTAAGAACATTTTTAATCAATTTGGGCCAATTGGTGCATCAAATATCATTGAAATGCACACATAAACTCCCAAATATGTTTATTTATTGTTCATTAGTGTTTTTGGGTCGATATTTGACAGTTATGAATTATATTTCACCCCAAATTGAATTAAAATACTTTCAAAACTGATTTGAGCATGTTTAAGAACATTTTTAATCAATTGGGGCTAATTTGTGCATCAAATATCAACGAAATGCACACATAAACTCCCAAATATGATTATTTACTGTTCATTAGTGTTTTTGGGTCGATATTTGATAGTTATGAATTATATTTCACCCCAAATTGAATTAAAATACTTTCAAAACAGATTGGAGCAAGTTCAAGAAGATTTTTAATCAATTTGACTCCATTTCTGCATCAAATATCATGGAAATACACAAATAAGTTTTCAAATATGTTTATTTAATGTTTATTACTGTTTTTGGATCGATATTGGACAGTTATGACTTATATTTCCCCCCAAACAGCATTAAAATGCTTTCAAAACTGATTTGAGCATAATTAAGAACATTTTTATACAATTTGGGCTAATATGTGCATCAAATATTATCGAAATGCACACATAAACCCCCAAATATGTTTATTTACTGTTGATTAGTGTTTTTGGTTCGATATTTGATAGTTATGAATTATATTTCACCCAAATTGAATTAAAATACTTTCAAAACAGATTTGAGCAAGTTCAAGAACATTTTTAATCAATTTCACTCCATTTCTGCTTCAAATATCATTGCAATGCACAAATAAGGGCCCAAATATATTTATTTAATGTTCATTAATGTTTTTGGGTCAATATTTAACAGTTATGAATTATATACCACCCCAAATTGAATTATAATTCGTGCAAAATGCATTTGAGCATGTTTACGCACATTTTTAATCAATTTGACCTTTTTTCTGCTTCAAATATCATAGAAATGCACAAATAAATTGCCAAACATGTTTATTTAACGTTCATTACTGTTTTTGGTTCGATATTTGACAGTTATGACTTATATTCGACCCCAAATTGCGTTAAAATTGGTCCAAAATTCATTTGAGCATGTTTAATCACATTTTTAATCAATTTGGGCGCATTTCTGCCTGAAATATCATGGAAATGCACAAATAAATTGCCAAACATGTTTATTTAATCTTCATTAGTGTTTTTGGAAAAATATTTGACAGTTATGACCTATATTTCATCCCAAATTAAATTAAAATTCGTCCAAAATGCATATGAGCTTGTTTAAGAACACTTTTAATTAATTTGGGCTCATTTCTGCTTCAAATATCATTGCAATGCACAAATAAGTGGCCAAATATGTTTATTTAATGTTCATTAGTATTTTTGGGTCGACTTTTAAAAGTTATGACTTATATTTCACCCCAAATTGCATCAAAACACTTTGAAAACAGATTTGAGCATGTTTAAGCACATTTTTTATCAATTTGGCCTTATTTCAGCTACAAATATAGTAGAAATGCGCAAATAAGTTGGCAAATATGCTTATTTAATGTTCATTAGTATTTTTGGGTCGACAATTAACAGTTATGACTTATATTTCACCCCAAATTGCATTAAAACACATTGAAAACAGATTTGAGCATGTTAAAGCAAATTTTTTATCAATTTGACCTTTTTTCTTCTTCAAATATAATCGAAATGCACAAAAAAGTTGCCAAATATGTTTATTTACTGTTCATTAGTGTTTTTGGGTCGATATCTGACAGTTATGAATTATATTTCACCCCAAATTGAATTAAAATACTTTGAAAACAGATTTGAGCATGTTTAAGAACATTTTTCATCAATTTGGGCTAATTTGTGCATCAAATATCATCGAAATGCACACATAAACTCTCAAATATGTTTATTTACTGTTGATTAGTGTTTTTGGGTCGATATTTGATAGTATGAATTATATTTCACCCCAAATTGTGTTAAAATACTTTCAAAACCGATTTGAGCATGTTCAAGAACATTTTTTTATCAATTTGACCTCATTTTTGCATGAAATATCATCGAAATGCACACATAAACTCCCAAATATATTTATTTAATGTTCATTAGTGTTTTTGGGTCGATATTTGACAGTTATGAATTATATAACACCCCAAATTGAATTAAAATTCGTCCAAAATGCATTTGAGAATGTGTAAGCACACTTTTAATCAATTTGTGCTTATTTCTGCTTCAAATATCATCGAAATGCACAAATAAGTTGTCAAATATGTTTATTTAATGTTTATTAGTGTTTTTGGATCGATATTTGACAGGTATGACTTAGATTCCACCCGAAACTACATTAAAATGCTTTCAAAACAGATTTGATCATGGTTAAGAACATTTTTAATCAATTTGGGCTAATTTGTGCATCAAATATCATGGAAATGCACACATAAACTCCCAAATATGTTTATTTACAGTTTATTATTGTTTTTCGGTCGATATTTGACAGTTATGACCTATATTCCACCGCAAACTGCGTTAAAATGCTTTCAAAACAGATTTGAGCATGTTTAAGAACATTTTTAATCAATTTGGGCTAATTTGTGCATCAAATATCATCGAAATGCACAAATAAGTTGCCAAATATTTTTAGTTACTGTACATTAGTGTTTTTGGATCGATATTTGTCAGTTATGAATTATATACCACCCCAAATTGAATTAAAATTCGTCCAAAATGCATTTGATCCTGTTTAAGAACATTGTTAATCAATTTGACCCCATATCTGCTTCAAATATCATCGAAATGCACAAATAAGTTGCCAAATATGTTTATTTAATGTTTATTAGTGTTTTTGGATCGATATTTGACAGTTATGACTTAGATTCCACCCGAAACTACATTAAAATGCTTTCAAAACAGATTTGATCATGTTTAAGAACATTTTTAATCAATTTGGGCTAATTTGTGCATCAAATATCATGGAAATGCACACATAAACTCCCAAATATGTTTATTTACTCTACAGTAGTGTTTTTGGGTCAATATTTGACAGTTATGAATTATATTTCACCCCAAACAGCATTAAAATGCTTTGAAAACAGATTTGAGCATATTTAAAAACATTTTTAATCAATTTGGTCTAATTTTTGCATCAAATATCATCGAAGTGCACACATAAACTCCCAAATATGTTTATTTACTATTGATTAGTGTTCTTGGGTCGATATTTGATATTTATGAATTATATTTCACGCCAAATTGAATTAAAATACTTTCAAAACAGATTTGAGCATGTTCAAGAACATTTTTAATCAATTTGACTCCATTTCTGATTCAAATATCATTGCAATGCACAAATAAGGGGCCAAATATATTTATTTAATGTTCATTAGTTTTTTTGGGTCGATATTTAACAGTTATGAATTATATACCCCCTCAAATTGAATTAAAATTCGTCCAAAATGCATTTGAGCATGTTTAAGCACATTTTTAATCAATATGACCTTTTTTCTGCTTCAAATATCATAAAAATGCACAAATAAATTGCCAAACATGTTTATTTAACATTCATTACTGTTTTTGGTTCGATATTTGACAGTTATGACTTATATTCCACCCCAAATTGAATTAAAATTCGTCCAAAATGCATATGAGCTTGTGTAAGAACACTTTTAATCAATTTGGCTCATTTCTGCTTCAAATATCATTGCAATGCACAAATAAGTTGCCAAATATGTTTATTTAATGTTCATTAGTATTTTTGGGTCGACATTTCACAGTTATAACTTATATTTCACCCCAAATTGCATTAAAACACTTTCAAAACAAATTTGAGCATGTTTAAGCACATTTTTTTTTATCAATTTGGCCTAATTTCTGCTACAAATATAGTAGAAATGCGCAAATAAGTTGGCAAATATGCTTATTTAATTTTCAGTAGTGTTTTTGAGTCGATATTTGACAGTTATAACTTATATTTCACCCCAAATTACATTAAAATACTTTCAAAACAGATTTGAGCATTTTTAAGCACATTTTTAATCAATTTGACCTTGTTTCTGCTTCAAATATCATCGAAATGCACAAAAAAGTTGCCAAATATGTTTATTTAATGTTCATTAGTGTTTTTGGATCGATATTTGACAGTCATGACTTATATTTCACCCCAAACTGCATTAAAATACTTTCAAAACAGATTTGAGGATGTTTAAGCACATTTTTAATCAATTTGACCTTGTTTCTGCTTCAAATATCATCGAAATGCACAAAAAAGTTGCCAAATATGCTTATTTAATTTTCAGTAGTGTTTTTGGGTCGATATTTGACAGTTATGACTTATATTTTACCCCAAATTACATTAAAATACTTTCAAAACATATTTGAGCATTTTTAAGAACATTTTTAATCAATTTGGGCTCATTTCTGCATCAAGTATCATCGAAATGCACACATAAACTCCCAAATATGTTTATTTACTGGTCTTTAGTGTTTTTGTGTCGATATTTGACAGTTATGAATTATATACCACCCAAATTGAATTATAATTCGTGCAAAATGCATTTGAGCATGTTTAAGCACATTTTTAATCAATTTGACCTTTTTTCTTCTTCAAATATCGTAGAAATGCACAAATAAATTGCCAAACATGTTTATTTAACGTTCATTACTGTTTTTGGTTCGATATTTGACAGTTATGACTTATATTCCACCCCAAATTGCGTTAAAATTGGTCCAAAATTCATTTGAGCATGTTTAATCACATTTTTAATCAATTTGGTCGCATTTCTGCCTCAAATATCATGGAAATGCACAAATAAATTGCCAAACATGTTTATTTAATCTTCATTAGTGTTTTTGGAAAGATATTTGACAGTTATGACCTATATTTAACCCCAAATTGAATTATAATTCGTGCAAAATGCATTTGAGCATGTTTAAGCACATTTTCTTTATCAATTTGGGCTCATTTCTGCTACAAATATAGTAGAAATGCGCAAATAAGTTGGCAAATATGCTTATTTAATTTTCAGTAGTGTTTTTGGGTCGATATTTGACAGTTATGACTTATATTTCACCCCAAATTACATTAAAATACTTTCAAAACAGATTTGAGCATGTTTAAGCACATTTTTAATCAATTTGACCTTGTTTCTGCTTCAAATATCATCGAAATGCACAAAAAAGTTGCCAAATATGCTTATTTAATTTTCAGTAGTGTTTTTGGGTCGATATTTGACAGTTATGACTTATATTTCACCCCAAATTACATTAAAATACTTTCAAAACATATTTGGGCATTTTTAAGAAAATTTTTAATCAATTTGGGCTCATTTCTGCATCAAGTATCATCGAAATGCACACATAAACTACCAAATATGTTTATTTACTGGTCTTTAGTGTTTTTGTGTCGATATTTGACAGTTATGAATTATATACCACCCAAATTGAATTATAATTCGTGCAAAATGCATTTGAGCATGTTTAAGCACATTTTTAATCAATTTGACCTTTTTTCTTCTTCAAATATCGTAGAAATGCACAAATAAATTGCCAAACATGTTTATTTAACGTTCATTACTGTTTTTGGTTCGATATTTGACAGTTATGACTTATATTCCACCCCAAATTGCGTTAAAATTGGTCCAAAATTCATTTGAGCATGTTTAATCACATTTTTAATCAATTTGGTCGCATTTCTGCCTCAAATATCATGGAAATGCACAAATAAATTGCCAAACATGTTTATTTAATCTTCATTAGTGTTTTTGGAAAGATATTTGACAGTTATGACCTATATTTAACCCCAAATTGAATTATAATTCGTGCAAAATGCATTTGAGCATGTTTAAGCACATTTTTTTTTATCAATTTGGGCTCATTTCTGCTACAAATATAGTAGAAATGCGCAAATAAGTTGGCAAATATGCTTATTTAATTTTCAGTAGTGTTTTTGGGTCGATATTTGACAGTTATGACTTATATTTCACCCCAAATTACATTAAAATACTTTCAAAACAGATTTGAGCATGTTTAAGCACATTTTTAATCAATTTGACCTTGTTTCTGCTTCAAATATCATCGAAATGCACAAAAAAGTTGCCAAATATGCTTATTTAATGTTCATTAGTGTTTTTGGATCGATATTTGACAGTCATGACTTATATTTCACCCCAAACTGCATTAAAATACTTTCAAAACAGATTTGAGGATGTTTAAGCACATTTTTAATCAATTTGACCTTGTTTCTGCTTCAAATATCATCGAAATGCACAAAAAAGTTGCCAAATATGCTTATTTAATTTTCAGTAGTGTTTTTGGGTCGATATTTGACAGTTATGACTTATATTTTACCCCAAATTACATTAAAATACTTTCAAAACATATTTGAGCATTTTTAAGAACATTTTTAATCAATTTGGGCTCATTTCTGCATCAAGTATCATCGAAATGCACACATAAACTCCCAAATATGTTTATTTACTGGTCTTTAGTGTTTTTGTGTCGATATTTGACAGTTATGAATTATATACCACCCAAATTGAATTATAATTCGTGCAAAATGCATTTGAGCATGTTTAAGCACATTTTTAATCAATTTGACCTTTTTTCTTCTTCAAATATCGTAGAAATGCACAAATAAATTGCCAAACATGTTTATTTAACGTTCATTACTGTTTTTGGTTCGATATTTGACAGTTATGACTTATATTCCACCCCAAATTGCGTTAAAATTGGTCCAAAATTCATTTGAGCATGTTTAATCACATTTTTAATCAATTTGGTCGCATTTCTGCCTCAAATATCATGGAAATGCACAAATAAATTGCCAAACATGTTTATTTAATCTTCATTAGTGTTTTTGGAAAGATATTTGACAGTTATGACCTATATTTAACCCCAAATTGAATTATAATTCGTGCAAAATGCATTTGAGCATGTTTAAGCACATTTTTTTTTATCAATTTGGGCTCATTTCTGCTACAAATATAGTAGAAATGCGCAAATAAGTTGGCAAATATGCTTATTTAATTTTCAGTAGTGTTTTTGGGTCGATATTTGACAGTTATGACTTATATTTCACCCCAAATTACATTAAAATACTTTCAAAACAGATTTGAGCATGTTTAAGCACATTTTTAATCAATTTGACCTTGTTTCTGCTTCAAATATCATCGAAATGCACAAAAAAGTTGCCAAATATGCTTATTTAATTTTCAGTAGTGTTTTTGGGTCGATATTTGACAGTTATGACTTATATTTCACCCCAAATTACATTAAAATACTTTCAAAACATATTTGGGCATTTTTAAGAAAATTTTTAATCAATTTGGGCTCATTTCTGCATCAAGTATCATCGAAATGCACACATAAACTACCAAATATGTTTATTTACTGGTCTTTAGTGTTTTTGTGTCGATATTTGACAGTTATGAATTATATACCACCCAAATTGAATTATAATTCGTGCAAAATGCATTTGAGCATGTTTAAGCACATTTTTAATCAATTTGACCTTTTTTCTTCTTCAAATATCGTAGAAATGCACAAATAAATTGCCAAACATGTTTATTTAACGTTCATTACTGTTTTTGGTTCGATATTTGACAGTTATGACTTATATTCCACCCCAAATTGCGTTAAAATTGGTCCAAAATTCATTTGAGCATGTTTAATCACATTTTAAATCAATTTGGTCGCATTTCTGCCTCAAATATCATGGAAATGCACAAATAAATTGCCAAACATGTTTATTTAATCTTCATTAGTGTTTTTGGAAAGATATTTGACAGTTATGACCTATATTTAACCCCAAATTGAATTATAATTCGTGCAAAATGCATTTGAGCATGTTTAAGCACATTTTTTTTTATCAATTTGGGCTCATTTCTGCTACAAATATAGTAGAAATGCGCAAATAAGTTGGCAAATATGCTTATTTAATTTTCAGTAGTGTTTTTGGGTCGATATTTGACAGTTATGACTTATATTTCACCCCAAATTACATTAAAATACTTTCAAAACAGATTTGAGCATGTTTAAGCACATTTTTAATCAATTTGACCTTGTTTCTGCTTCAAATATCATCGAAATGCACAAAAAAGTTGCCAAATATGCTTATTTAATGTTCATTAGTGTTTTTGGATCGATATTTGACAGTCATGACTTATATTTCACCCCAAACTGCATTAAAATACTTTCAAAACAGATTTGAGGATGTTTAAGCACATTTTTAATCAATTTGACCTTGTTTCTGCTTCAAATATCATCGAAATGCACAAAAAAGTTGCCAAATATGCTTATTTAATTTTCAGTAGTGTTTTTGGGTCGATATTTGACAGTTATGACTTATATTTCACCCCAAATTACATTAAAATACTTTCAAAACATATTTGAGCATTTTTAAGAACATTTTTAATCAATTTGGGCTCATTTCTGCATCAAGTATCATCGAAATGCACACATAAACTCCCAAATATGTTTATTTACTGGTCTTTAGTGTTTTTGTGTCGATATTTGACAGTTATGAATTATATACCACCCAAATTGAATTATAATTCGTGCAAAATGCATTTGAGCATGTTTAAGCACATTTTTAATCAATTTGACCTTTTTTCTTCTTCAAATATCGTAGAAATGCACAAATAAATTGCCAAACATGTTTATTTAACGTTCATTACTGTTTTTGGTTCGATATTTGACAGTTATGACTTATATTCCACCCCAAATTGCGTTAAAATTGGTCCAAAATTCATTTGAGCATGTTTAATCACATTTTTAATCAATTTGGTCGCATTTCTGCCTCAAATATCATGGAAATGCACAAATAAATTGCCAAACATGTTTATTTAATCTTCATTAGTGTTTTTGGAAAGATATTTGACAGTTATGACCTATATTTAACCCCAAATTGAATTATAATTCGTGCAAAATGCATTTGAGCATGTTTAAGCACATTTTCTTTATCAATTTGGGCTCATTTCTGCTACAAATATAGTAGAAATGCGCAAATAAGTTGGCAAATATGCTTATTTAATTTTCAGTAGTGTTTTTGGGTCGATATTTGACAGTTATGACTTATATTTCACCCCAAATTACATTAAAATACTTTCAAAACAGATTTGAGCATGTTTAAGCACATTTTTAATCAATTTGACCTTGTTTCTGCTTCAAATATCATCGAAATGCACAAAAAAGTTGCCAAATATGCTTATTTAATTTTCAGTAGTGTTTTTGGGTCGATATTTGACAGTTATGACTTATATTTCACCCCAAATTACATTAAAATACTTTCAAAACATATTTGGGCATTTTTAAGAAAATTTTTAATCAATTTGGGCTCATTTCTGCATCAAGTATCATCGAAATGCACACATAAACTACCAAATATGTTTATTTACTGGTCTTTAGTGTTTTTGTGTCGATATTTGACAGTTATGAATTATATACCACCCAAATTGAATTATAATTCGTGCAAAATGCATTTGAGCATGTTTAAGCACATTTTTAATCAATTTGACCTTTTTTCTTCTTCAAATATCGTAGAAATGCACAAATAAATTGCCAAACATGTTTATTTAACGTTCATTACTGTTTTTGGTTCGATATTTGACAGTTATGACTTATATTCCACCCCAAATTGCGTTAAAATTGGTCCAAAATTCATTTGAGCATGTTTAATCACATTTTTAATCAATTTGGTCGCATTTCTGCCTCAAATATCATGGAAATGCACAAATAAATTGCCAAACATGTTTATTTAATCTTCATTAGTGTTTTTGGAAAGATATTTGACAGTTATGACCTATATTTAACCCCAAATTGAATTATAATTCGTGCAAAATGCATTTGAGCATGTTTAAGCACATTTTTTTTTATCAATTTGGGCTCATTTCTGCTACAAATATAGTAGAAATGCGCAAATAAGTTGGCAAATATGCTTATTTAATTTTCAGTAGTGTTTTTGGGTCGATATTTGACAGTTATGACTTATATTTCACCCCAAATTACATTAAAATACTTTCAAAACAGATTTGAGCATGTTTAAGCACATTTTTAATCAATTTGACCTTGTTTCTGCTTCAAATATCATCGAAATGCACAAAAAAGTTGCCAAATATGCTTATTTAATTTTCAGTAGTGTTTTTGGGTCGATATTTGACAGTTATGAATTATATTTCACCCCAAATTACATTAAAATACTTTCAAAACATATTTGAGCATTTTTAAGAACATTTTTAATCAATTTGGGCTCATTTCTGCATCAAGTATCATCGAAATGCACACATAAACTCCCAAATATGTTTATTTACTGGTCTTTAGTGTTTTTGTTTCGATATTTGACAGTTATGAATTATATACCACCCAAATTGAATTATAATTCGTGCAAAATGCATTTGAGCATGTTTAAGCACATTTTTAATCAATTTGACCTTTTTTCTTCTTCAAATATCGTAGAAATGCACAAATAAATTGCCAAACATGTTTATTTAACGTTCATTACTGTTTTTGGTTCGATATTTGACAGTTATGACTTATATTCCACCCCAAATTGCGTTAAAATTGGTCCAAAATTCATTTGAGCATGTTTAATCACATTTTTAATCAATTTGGGCGCATTTCTGCCTCAAATATCATGGAAATGCACAAATAAATTGCCAAACATGTTTATTTAATCTTCATTAGTGTTTTTGGAAAGATATTTGACAGTTATGACCTATATTTCACCCCAAATTGAATTAAAATTCGTCCAAAATGCATATGAGCTTGTGTAAGCACACTTTTAATCAATTTGGGCTCATTTCTGCTTCAAATATCATTGCAATGCACAAATAAGTGGCCAAATATGTTTATTTAATGTTCATTAGTATTTTTGGGTCGACATTTCACAGTTATAACTTATATTTCACCCCAAATTGTATTAAAACACTTTCAAAACAAATTTGAGCATGTTTAAGCACATTTTTTTTTATCAATTTGGCCTAATTTCTGCTACAAATATAGTAGAAATGCGCAAATAAGTTGGCAAATATGCTTATTTAATTTTCAGTAGTGTTTTTGAGTCGATATTTGACAGTTATAACTTATATTTCACCCCAAATTACATTAAAATACTTTCAAAACAGATTTGAGCATTTTTAAGCACATTTTTAATCAATTTGACCTTGTTTCTGCTTCAAATATCATCGAAATGCACAAAAAAGTTGCCAAATATGTTTATTTAATGTTCATTAGTGTTTTTGGATCGATATTTGACAGTCATGACTTATATTTCACCCCAAACTGCATTAAAATACTTTCAAAACAGATTTGAGGATGTTTAAGCACATTTTTAATCAATTTGACCTTGTTTCTGCTTCAAATATCATCGAAATGAAAAAAAAAGTTGCCAAATATGCTTATTTAATTTTCAGTAGTGTTTTTGGGTCGATATTTGACAGTTATGACTTATATTTTACCCCAAATTACATTAAAATACTTTCAAAACATATTTGAGCATTTTTAAGAACATTTTTAATCAATTTGGGCTCATTTCTGCATCAAGTATCATCGAAATGCACACATAAACTCCCAAATATGTTTATTTACTGGTCTTTAGTGTTTTTGTGTCGATATTTGACAGTTATGAATTATATACCACCCAAATTGAATTATAATTCGTGCAAAATGCATTTGAGCATGTTTAAGCACATTTTTAATCAATTTGACCTTTTTTCTTCTTCAAATATCGTAGAAATGCACAAATAAATTGCCAAACATGTTTATTTAACGTTCATTACTGTTTTTGGTTCGATATTTGACAGTTATGACTTATATTCCACCCCAAATTGCGTTAAAATTGGTCCAAAATTCATTTGAGCATGTTTAATCACATTTTTAATCAATTTGGTCGCATTTCTGCCTCAAATATCATGGAAATGCACAAATAAATTGCCAAACATGTTTATTTAATCTTCATTAGTGTTTTTGGAAAGATATTTGACAGTTATGACCTATATTTAACCCCAAATTGAATTATAATTCGTGCAAAATGCATTTGAGCATGTTTAAGCACATTTTCTTTATCAATTTGGGCTCATTTCTGCTACAAATATAGTAGAAATGCGCAAATAAGTTGGCAAATATGCTTATTTAATTTTCAGTAGTGTTTTTGGGTCGATATTTGACAGTTATGACTTATATTTCACCCCAAATTACATTAAAATACTTTCAAAACAGATTTGAGCATGTTTAAGCACATTTTTAATCAATTTGACCTTGTTTCTGCTTCAAATATCATCGAAATGCACAAAAAAGTTGCCAAATATGCTTATTTAATTTTCAGTAGTGTTTTTGGGTCGATATTTGACAGTTATGACTTATATTTCACCCCAAATTACATTAAAATACTTTCAAAACATATTTGGGCATTTTTAAGAAAATTTTTAATCAATTTGGGCTCATTTCTGCATCAAGTATCATCGAAATGCACACATAAACTACCAAATATGTTTATTTACTGGTCTTTAGTGTTTTTGTGTCGATATTTGACAGTTATGAATTATATACCACCCAAATTGAATTATAATTCGTGCAAAATGCATTTGAGCATGTTTAAGCACATTTTTAATCAATTTGACCTTTTTTCTTCTTCAAATATCGTAGAAATGCACAAATAAATTGCCAAACATGTTTATTTAACGTTCATTACTGTTTTTGGTTCGATATTTGACAGTTATGACTTATATTCCACCCCAAATTGCGTTAAAATTGGTCCAAAATTCATTTGAGCATGTTTAATCACATTTTTAATCAATTTGGTCGCATTTCTGCCTCAAATATCATGGAAATGCACAAATAAATTGCCAAACATGTTTATTTAATCTTCATTAGTGTTTTTGGAAAGATATTTGACAGTTATGACCTATATTTAACCCCAAATTGAATTATAATTCGTGCAAAATGCATTTGAGCATGTTTAAGCACATTTTTTTTTATCAATTTGGGCTCATTTCTGCTACAAATATAGTAGAAATGCGCAAATAAGTTGGCAAATATGCTTATTTAATTTTCAGTAGTGTTTTTGGGTCGATATTTGACAGTTATGACTTATATTTCACCCCAAATTACATTAAAATACTTTCAAAACAGATTTGAGCATGTTTAAGCACATTTTTAATCAATTTGACCTTGTTTCTGCTTCAAATATCATCGAAATGCACAAAAAAGTTGCCAAATATGCTTATTTAATTTTCAGTAGTGTTTTTGGGTCGATATTTGACAGTTATGAATTATATTTCACCCCAAATTACATTAAAATACTTTCAAAACATATTTGAGCATTTTTAAGAACATTTTTAATCAATTTGGGCTCATTTCTGCATCAAGTATCATCGAAATGCACACATAAACTCCCAAATATGTTTATTTACTGGTCTTTAGTGTTTTTGTTTCGATATTTGACAGTTATGAATTATATACCACCCAAATTGAATTATAATTCGTGCAAAATGCATTTGAGCATGTTTAAGCACATTTTTAATCAATTTGACCTTTTTTCTTCTTCAAATATCGTAGAAATGCACAAATAAATTGCCAAACATGTTTATTTAACGTTCATTACTGTTTTTGGTTCGATATTTGACAGTTATGACTTATATTCCACCCCAAATTGCGTTAAAATTGGTCCAAAATTCATTTGAGCATGTTTAATCACATTTTTAATCAATTTGGGCGCATTTCTGCCTCAAATATCATGGAAATGCACAAATAAATTGCCAAACATGTTTATTTAATCTTCATTAGTGTTTTTGGAAAGATATTTGACAGTTATGACCTATATTTCACCCCAAATTGAATTAAAATTCGTCCAAAATGCATATGAGCTTGTGTAAGCACACTTTTAATCAATTTGGGCTCATTTCTGCTTCAAATATCATTGCAATGCACAAATAAGTGGCCAAATATGTTTATTTAATGTTCATTAGTATTTTTGGGTCGACATTTCACAGTTATAACTTATATTTCACCCCAAATTGTATTAAAACACTTTCAAAACAAATTTGAGCATGTTTAAGCACATTTTTTTTTATCAATTTGGCCTAATTTCTGCTACAAATATAGTAGAAATGCGCAAATAAGTTGGCAAATATGCTTATTTAATTTTCAGTAGTGTTTTTGAGTCGATATTTGACAGTTATAACTTATATTTCACCCCAAATTACATTAAAATACTTTCAAAACAGATTTGAGCATTTTTAAGCACATTTTTAATCAATTTGACCTTGTTTCTGCTTCAAATATCATCGAAATGCACAAAAAAGTTGCCAAATATGTTTATTTAATGTTCATTAGTGTTTTTGGATCGATATTTGACAGTCATGACTTATATTTCACCCCAAACTGCATTAAAATACTTTCAAAACAGATTTGAGGATGTTTAAGCACATTTTTAATCAATTTGACCTTGTTTCTGCTTCAAATATCATCGAAATGAAAAAAAAAGTTGCCAAATATGCTTATTTAATTTTCAGTAGTGTTTTTGGGTCGATATTTGACAGTTATGACTTATATTTTACCCCAAATTACATTAAAATACTTTCAAAACATATTTGAGCATTTTTAAGAACATTTTTAATCAATTTGGGCTCATTTCTGCATCAAGTATCATCGAAATGCACACATAAACTCCCAAATATGTTTATTTACTGGTCTTTAGTGTTTTTGTGTCGATATTTGACAGTTATGAATTATATACCACCCAAATTGAATTATAATTCGTGCAAAATGCATTTGAGCATGTTTAAGCACATTTTTAATCAATTTGACCTTTTTTCTTCTTCAAATATCGTAGAAATGCACAAATAAATTGCCAAACATGTTTATTTAACGTTCATTACTGTTTTTGGTTCGATATTTGACAGTTATGACTTATATTCCACCCCAAATTGCGTTAAAATTGGTCCAAAATTCATTTGAGCATGTTTAATCACATTTTTAATCAATTTGGTCGCATTTCTGCCTCAAATATCATGGAAATGCACAAATAAATTGCCAAACATGTTTATTTAATCTTCATTAGTGTTTTTGGAAAGATATTTGACAGTTATGACCTATATTTAACCCCAAATTGAATTATAATTCGTGCAAAATGCATTTGAGCATGTTTAAGCACATTTTCTTTATCAATTTGGGCTCATTTCTGCTACAAATATAGTAGAAATGCGCAAATAAGTTGGCAAATATGCTTATTTAATTTTCAGTAGTGTTTTTGGGTCGATATTTGACAGTTATGACTTATATTTCACCCCAAATTACATTAAAATACTTTCAAAACAGATTTGAGCATGTTTAAGCACATTTTTAATCAATTTGACCTTGTTTCTGCTTCAAATATCATCGAAATGCACAAAAAAGTTGCCAAATATGCTTATTTAATTTTCAGTAGTGTTTTTGGGTCGATATTTGACAGTTATGACTTATATTTCACCCCAAATTACATTAAAATACTTTCAAAACATATTTGGGCATTTTTAAGAAAATTTTTAATCAATTTGGGCTCATTTCTGCATCAAGTATCATCGAAATGCACACATAAACTACCAAATATGTTTATTTACTGGTCTTTAGTGTTTTTGTGTCGATATTTGACAGTTATGAATTATATACCACCCAAATTGAATTATAATTCGTGCAAAATGCATTTGAGCATGTTTAAGCACATTTTTAATCAATTTGACCTTTTTTCTTCTTCAAATATCGTAGAAATGCACAAATAAATTGCCAAACATGTTTATTTAACGTTCATTACTGTTTTTGGTTCGATATTTGACAGTTATGACTTATATTCCACCCCAAATTGCGTTAAAATTGGTCCAAAATTCATTTGAGCATGTTTAATCACATTTTTAATCAATTTGGTCGCATTTCTGCCTCAAATATCATGGAAATGCACAAATAAATTGCCAAACATGTTTATTTAATCTTCATTAGTGTTTTTGGAAAGATATTTGACAGTTATGACCTATATTTAACCCCAAATTGAATTATAATTCGTGCAAAATGCATTTGAGCATGTTTAAGCACATTTTTTTTATCAATTTGGGCTCATTTCTGCTACAAATATAGTAGAAATGCGCAAATAAGTTGGCAAATATGCTTATTTAATTTTCAGTAGTGTTTTTGGGTCGATATTTGACAGTTATGACTTATATTTCACCCCAAATTACATTAAAATACTTTCAAAACAGATTTGAGCATGTTTAAGCACATTTTTAATCAATTTGACCTTGTTTCTGCTTCAAATATCATCGAAATGCACAAAAAAGTTGCCAAATATGCTTATTTAATTTTCAGTAGTGTTTTTGGGTCGATATTTGACAGTTATGAATTATATTTCACCCCAAATTACATTAAAATACTTTCAAAACATATTTGAGCATTTTTAAGAACATTTTTAATCAATTTGGGCTCATTTCTGCATCAAGTATCATCGAAATGCACACATAAACTCCCAAATATGTTTATTTACTGGTCTTTAGTGTTTTTGTTTCGATATTTGACAGTTATGAATTATATACCACCCAAATTGAATTATAATTCGTGCAAAATGCATTTGAGCATGTTTAAGCACATTTTTAATCAATTTGACCTTTTTTCTTCTTCAAATATCGTAGAAATGCACAAATAAATTGCCAAACATGTTTATTTAACGTTCATTACTGTTTTTGGTTCGATATTTGACAGTTATGACTTATATTCCACCCCAAATTGCGTTAAAATTGGTCCAAAATTCATTTGAGCATGTTTAATCACATTTTTAATCAATTTGGGCGCATTTCTGCCTCAAATATCATGGAAATGCACAAATAAATTGCCAAACATGTTTATTTAATCTTCATTAGTGTTTTTGGAAAGATATTTGACAGTTATGACCTATATTTCACCCCAAATTGAATTAAAATTCGTCCAAAATGCATATGAGCTTGTGTAAGCACACTTTTAATCAATTTGGGCTCATTTCTGCTTCAAATATCATTGCAATGCACAAATAAGTGGCCAAATACGTTTATTTAATGTTCATTAGTATTTTTGGGTCGATATTTGACAGTTATGACTTATATTCCACCCCAAACTGCATTAAAATGCTTTCAAAACAGATTTGAGCATTTTTAAGAACATTTTTAATCAATTTGGACTCATTTCTGCATCAAGTATCATCGAAATGCACACATAAACTCCCAAATATGTTTATTTACTGGTCTTTAGTGTTTTTGGGTCGATATATGACAGTTATGAATTATATACCACCCCAAATTGAATTATAATTCGTGCAAAATGCATTTGAGCATGTTTAAGCACATTTTTAATCAATTTGACCTTGTTTCTGCTTCAAATATCATAGAAATGCACAAATAAATTGCCAAACATGTTTATTTAACGTTCATTACTGTTTTTGGTTCGATATTTGACAGTTATGAATTATATACCACCCCAAGTTGCGTTAAAATTGGTCCAAAATTCATTTGAGCATGTTTAATCACATTTTTAATCAATTTGGGCGCATTTCTGCCTCAAATATCATGGAAATGCACAAATAAATTGCCAAACATGTTTATTTAATCTTCATTAGTGTTTTTGGAAGGATATTTGACAGTTATGACCTATCTTTCACCCCAAATTGAATTAAAATTCGTCCAAAATGCATATGAGCTTGTGTAAGCACACTTTTAATCAATTTGGGCTCATTTCTGCTTCAAATATCATTGCAATGCACAAATAAGTGGCAAAATATGTTTATTTAATGTTCATTAGTATTTTTGGGTCGATATTTGACAGTTATGACTTATATTCCACCCCAAACTGCATTAAAATGCTTTCAAAACATATTTGAGCATTTTTAAGAACATTTTTAATCAATTTGGACTCATTTCTGCATCAAGTATCATCGAAATGCACACATAAACTCCCAAATATGTTTATTTACTGGTCTTTAGTGTTTTTGGGTCGATATATGACAGTTATGAATTATATACCACCCCAAATTGAATTATAATTCGTGCAAAATGCATTTGAGCATGTTTAAGCACATTTTTAATCAATTTGACCTTTTTTCTTCTTCAAATATCGTAGAAATGCACAAATAAATTGCCAAACATGTTTATTTAACGTTCATTACTGTTTTTGGTTCGATATTTGACAGTTATGAATTATATACCACCCCAAGTTGCGTTAAAATTGGTCCAAAATTCATTTGAGCATGTTTAATCACATTTTTAATCAATTTGGGCGCATTTCTGCCTCAAATATCATGGAAATGAATAAATAAATTGCCAAACATGTTTATTTAATCTTCATTAGTGTTTTTGGAAAGATATTTGACAGTTATGACCTATATTTCACCCCCAAATTAAATTAAAATTCGTCCAAAATGCATATGAGATTGTGTAAGCAAATTTTTAATCAATTTGGCCTTATTTCTGCTTCAAAAATCATTGCAATGCACAAATCAGTGGCCAAATATGTTTATTTAATGTACATTAGTATTTTTGGGTCGACATTTGACAGTTATGACTTTTATTTCACCCCAAATTGCATTAAAACACTTTTAAAACAAATTTGAGCATGTTTAAGCACATTTCTTTTTATCAATTTGGCCACATTTCTTCTACAAATATAGTAGAAATGCGCAAATAAGTTGGCAAATATGCTTATTTAATGTTCATTAGTGTTTTTGGGTCGATATTTGACAGTTATGACTTATATTTCACCCCAAATTACATTAAAATATTTTCGAAACAGATTTGAGCATGTTTAAGAATATTTTTAATCAATTTGACTCAATTTCTTCTTCAAATATCATAGAAATGCACAAATAAATTGCCAAACATGTTTATTTAACGTTCATTACTGTTTTTGGTTCGATATTTGACAGTTATGAATTATATACCACCCCAAATTGTGTAAAAATTGGTCCAAAATTCATTTGAACATGTTTAATCACATTTTTAATCAATTTGGGCGCATTTCTGCCTCAAATATCATGGAAATGCACAAATAAATTGCCAAACATGTTTATTTAATCTTCATTAGTGTTTTTGGAAAGATATTTGACAGTTATGACCTATATTTTATCCCAAATTGAATTAAAATTCGTCCAAAATGCATATGAGCTTGTGCAAGCACACTTTTATGAATTTGGGCTAATTTTTGCATGAAATATCATCGAAATGCACACATAAACTCCCAAATATGTTTATTTACTGGTCTTTAGTATTTTTGGGTCGATATCAGACATTTATGAATTATATTTCACCCCGAATTGAATTAAAATACTTTCAAAACAGATATGAGCATTTTTAAGAACATTTTTAATCAATTTGACTCTATTTCTGATTCAAATATCATCGAAATACACAAATAAGTCGCCAAATATGTTTATTTAATGTTTATTACTGTTTTTGGATCAACATATGACAGTTATCACTTATATTTCACCCCAAACAGTATTAAAATGCTTTCAAAACAGATTTGAGCATTTTTAAGAACATTTTTAATTAATTTGGGCTAATTTGTGAATCAAATATCATGGAAATGCACACATAAACTCCCAAATATGTTTATTTACTGTTTATTATTGTTTTTGGGTCGATTTTTGACAGTTATGACCTATATTCCTCCGCAAACTGCATTAAAATGCTTTCAAAACATATTTGAGAATGTTTAAGAACATTTTTAATAAATTTGGGCTAATTTGTGCATCAAATATCATCGAAATCCACACATAAACTCCCAAATATTTTTAGTTACTGTACATTAGTGTTTTTGGGTCGATATTTGACAGCTATGAATTATATACCACCCCAAATTGAATTAAAATTCGCCCAAAATACATTTGAGCATGTTTAACAACATTTTTAATCAATTTGACCCTATTTCTACTTCAAATATCATCGAAATGCACAAATAAGTTTGCCAAATATGTTTATTTAATGTTTATTAGTGTTTTTGGATCGATATTTGACAGTTATGACTTAGATTCCACACCAAACTGCATTAAAATGCTTTCAAAACAGATTTGAGCATGTTTAGGAACATTTTTCATCAATTTGGGCTAATTGGTGCATCAAATATCATCGAAATGCACACATAAACTCCCAAATATGTTTATTTACAGTTCATTAGTGTTTTTGGGTCGCTATTTGACAGTTATGAATTATATTTCACCCCAAATTGAATTAAAATATTTCAAAACAGATTTGAGCATGTTCAAGAACATTTTTAATCAATTTGACTCCATTTCTGCTTCACATATCATGGAAATACACAAATAAGTTGCCAAATATGTTTATTTAATGTTTATTACAGTTTTTGGATCAATATTGGACAGTTATGACTTATATTTCCCCCCAAACAGCATTAAAATGCTTTCAAAACAAATTTGAGCAAATTTAAGAACATTTTTAATCAATTGGGGCTAATTTGTGCATCAAATATCATCGAAATGCACACATAAACTCTCAAAAATGTTTATTTACTGTTGATTATTGTTTTTGCGTCGATATTTGATATTTATGAATTATATTTCACTCCAAATTGAATTAAAATACTTTCAAAACAGATTTGAGCATGTTCAAGAACATTTTTAATCAATTTGGCTCATTTCTGCTTCAAATATCATTGCAATGCACAAATAAGTTGCGAAATATGTTTATTTAATGTTCATTAGTATTTTTGGGTCGACATTTCACAGTTATGACTTATATTTCACCCCAAATTGCATTAAAACACTTTCAAAACAAATTTGAGCATGTTTAAGCACATTTTTTTTTATCAAGTTGGCTTCATTTCTGCTACAAATATAGTAGAAATGCGCAAATAAGTTGGCAAATATGCTTATTTAATTTTCAGTAGTGTTTTTGGGTCGATATTTGACAGTTATGACTTATATTTCACCCCAAATTATATTAAAATACTTTCAAAACATATTTGAGCATTTTTAAGAACATTTTTAATCAATTTGAATCCATTTCTGCTTCAAATATCATCGAAATACACAAATAAGATGCCAAATATGTTTATTTACTGGTCTTTAGTGTTTTTGGGTCGATATTTGACAGTTATGAATTATATACCACCCCAAATTGAATTATAATTCGTGCAAAATGCATTTGAGCATGTTTAAGAACATTTTTAATCATTTTAACCTTTTTTCTGATTCAAATATCATAGAAATGCACAAATAAATTGCCAAACATGTTTATTTAACGTTCATTACTGTTTTTGGTTCGATATTTGACAGTTATGACTTATATTCCACCCCAAATTGCGTTAAAATTGGTCCAAAATTCATTTGAGCATGTTTAATCACATTTTTAATCAATTTGGGCGCATTTCTGCCTCAAATATCATCGAAATGCACAAATAAGTTGCCAAATATGTTTATTTAATGTTTATTAGTGTTTTTGGATCGATATTTGACAGTTATGACTTAGATTCCATCCCAAACTGCATTAAAATGCTTTCAAAACATATTTGAGCATGTTTAAGCACATTTTTAATATATTTGACATTGTTTCTGCTTCAAATATCATGGAAATGCACCAAAAAGTTGCCAAATATGTTTATTTATTGTTCATTAGTGTTTTTGGATCGATATTTGACAGTTATGACTTAGATTCTACCCCAAACTGCATTAAAATTCTTTCAAAACAGATTTGAGCATTTTTAAGAACATTTTTAATAAATTTAGGCTCATTTTTGCATGAAATATCATCGAAATGGACACATAAACTTCCAAATATGTTTATTTACTGGTCTTTCGTATTTTTGGGTCGATATCAGACAGTTATGAATTATATTTCACCCCGAATTGAATTAAAATACTTTCAAAACAGATTTGAGCATGTTCAAGAACATTTTTAATCAATTTGACTCCATTTCTGATTCAAATATCGTCGAAATACACAAATAAGTCGCCAAATATGTTTTTTAATGTTTATTAGTGTTTTTAGATCGATATTTGACAGTTATGACTTAGATTCCACCCCAAACAGCATTAAAATGCTTTCAAAACAGATTTGAGCATATTTAAGAACATTTTTAATCAATTGGGGCTAATTTGTGCATCATATATCATCGAAATGCACACATAAACTCTCAAATATGTTTATTTACTGTTGATTAGTGTTTTTGCGTCGATATTTGATAGTTATGAATTATATTTCACCCCAAATTGAATTAAAATACTTTCAAAACAGATTTGAGCATGTTCAAGAACATTTTTAATCAATTTGACTCCATTTCTGATTCAAATATCATTGCAATGCACAAATAAGGGGCCAAATATATTTATTTAATGTTCATTAGTTTTTTTGGGTCGACATTTGACAGTTATGACTTAGATTCCACCCCAAACTGCATTAAAATGCTTTCAAAACAGATTTGAGCATTTTTAAGAACATTTTTCATCCATTTGGACTCATTTTTGCATGAAATATCATCGAAATGCACACATAAACTCCCAAATATATTTATTTAATGTTCATTAGTGTTTTTGGGTCGATATGTGACAGTTATGAATTATATACCACCCCAAATTGAATTAAAATGCTTTCAAAACAGATTTGAGCATTTTTAAGAACATTTTTCATCAATTTGGGCTCATTTTTGCATGAAATATCATCGAAATGCATACATAAACTCCCAAATATGTTTATTTACTGGTCTTTAGTATTTTTGGGTCGATATCAGACATTTATGAATTATATTTCACCCCGAATTGAATTAAAATACTTTCAAAACAGATATGAGCATTTTTAAGAACATTTTTAATCAATTTGACTCCATTTTTTATTCAAATAACATCGAAATACACAAATAAGTCGCTAAATATGTTTATTTAATGTTTATTACTGTTTTTGGATCAATATTGGACAGTTATGACTTAGATTCCACCCCAAACAGCATTAAAATGCTTTCCAAACAGATTTGAGCATATTATAGAACATTTTTAATTAAATTGGGCTAATTTGTGAATCAAATATCATGGAAATGCACACATAAACTCCCAAATATGTTTATTTACAGTTTATTATTGTTTTTGGGTCGATATTTGACAGTTATGACCTATATTCTTCCGCAAACTGCATTAAAATACTTTCAAAACATATTTGAGCATGTTTAAGCACATTTTTAATAAATTTGGGCTAATTTGTGCATCAAATATCATCGAAATCCACACATAAACTCCCAAATATTTTTAGTTACTGTACATTAGTGTTTTTGGGTCGATATTTGACAGTTATGAATTATATACCACCCCAAATTAAATTAAAATTCGTCCAAAATGCATTTGAGCATGTTTAAGAATATTTTTAATCAATTTGACTCCATTTCTGCTTCAAATATCATCGAAATGCACAAATAAGTTGCCAAATATGGTTATTTAATGTTTATTAGTGTTTTTGGATCGATATTTGACAGTTATGACTTAGATTCCACCCCAAACTGCATTAAAATGCTTTCAAAACAGATTTAAGCATGTTTATGAACATTTTTCATCAATTTGGGCTAATTGGTGCATCAAATATCATCGAAATGCACACATAAACTCCCAAATATGTTTTTTTACAGTTCATTAGTGTTTTTGGGTAGATATTTGACAGTTATGAATTATATTTCACCCCAAATTGAATTAAAATACTTTCAAAACAGATTTGAGCATGTTTAAGAACATTTTTCATCAATTTGGGCTAATTTGCGCATCAAATATCATCGAAATGCACACATAAACTCCCAAGTATGTTTATTTACTGTTCAGTAGTGTTTTTGGGTCGATATTTGACAGTTATGAATTATATTTCACCCCAAATTGAATTAAAATACTTTCAAAACATATTTGAGCATGTTCAAGAACATTTTTAATCAATTTGACTCCATTTCTGCTTCAAATATCATGGAAATACACAAATAAGTTGCCAAATATGTTTATTTAATGTTCAATACTGTTTTTGGATCGATATTGGACAGTTATGACTTATATTTCCCCCCAAACAGTATTAAAATGCTTTCAAAACGGCTTTGGGCATAATTAAGAACATTTTTAATCAATTGGGACTAATTTGTGCATCAAATATTATCGAAATGCACACATAAACTCCCAAATATATTTATTTACTGGTCTTTAGTGTTTTTGGTTCGATATTTGACAGTTATGAATTATATGCCACCCCAAATTGAATTATAATTCGTGCAAAATGCATTTGAGCATGTTTAAGCACATTTTTAATCCATTTGACCTTGTTTCTGCTTCAAATATCATGGAAATGCACAAAAAAGTTGCCAAATATGTTTATTTATTGTTCATTAGTGTTTTTGGATCGATATTTGACAGTTATGACTTAGATTCCAACCCAAACTGCATTAAAATGCTTTCAAAACAGATTTGATCATGTTTAAGAACATTTTTAATCAATTGGGGCTAATTTGTGCATCAAATATTATCGAAATGCACACAAAAACTCCCAAATTTATTTATTTAATGTTCATTAGTGTTTTTGGGTCGATATATGACAGTTATGAATTATATACCATCCCAAATTGAATTAAAATTCGTCCAAAATGCATTTGAGCATGTTTAATCACATTTTTAATCAATTTGACCTCATTTCTGCTTCAAATATCATTGAAATGCACAAATAAGTTGCCAAATATATTTATTTAATGTTTATTAGTGTTTTTGGATCGATATTTGACAGTTATGACTTAGATTCCACCCCAAACTGCATTAAAATACTTTCAAAACAGATTTGAGCATGTTTAAGAACATTTTTAATCAATTTGAGCTAATTTCTGCATCAAGTATCATCGAAATGCACGCATAAACTCCCAAATATGTTTATTTACTGGTCTTTAGTGTTTTTGGGTCGATTTATGACAGTTATGAATTATATACCACCCCAAATTGAAATAAAATTCGTCCAAAATGCATTTGAGCATGTTTAAGCACATTTTTAATCAATTTGACCTTGTTTCTGCTTCAAATATCATCGAAATGCACAAATAAGTTGCCAAATATGTTTATTTAATGTTTATTAGTGTTTTTGGATCGATATTTGACAGTTATGACATAGATTCCACCCCAAACTGCATTAAAATGCTTTCAAAACAGATTTGAGCATATTTAAGAACATTTTTAATCAATTTGGGCTCATTTCTGCATCAAGTATCATCGAAATGCACACATAAACTCCCAAATATGTTTATTTACTGGTCTTTAGTGTTTTTGGGTCGATATATGACAGTTATGATTTATATACCACCCCAAATTGAATTAAAATTCGTCCAAAATGCATTTGAGTATGTTTAAGCACATTTTTAATCAATTTGACCTTGTTTCTGCTTCAAATATCATAGAAATGCACAAATAAATTGCCAAACATGTTTATTTAACGTTCATTACTGTTTTCGGTTTGATATTTGACAGTTATGACTTATATTCCACCCCAAATTGCATCAAAATTGGTCCAAAATTCATTTGAGCATGTTTAAGAACATTTTTAATCAATTTGGGCGCATTTCTGCCTTAAAAATCATGGAAATGCACAAATAAATTGACAAACATGTTTATTTAATCTTCATTAGTGTTTTTGGAAAGATATTTGACAGTTATGACCTATATTTCACCCCAAATTGAATTAAAATTCGTCAAAAATGCATATGACCTTGTGTAAGCACACTTTTAATCAATTTGGGCTCATTTCTGCTTCAAATATCATTGCAATGCACAAATAAGTGGCCAAATATGTTTATTTAATGTTCATTAGTATTTTTGGGTCGAAATTTCACAGTTATGACTTATATTTCACCCCAAATTGCATTAAAACACTTTGAAAACAGATTTGAGCATGTTTAATTACATTTTTTTTATCAATTTGGCCTCATTTCTGTTACAAATATAGTAGAAAATCCGCAAATAAGTTGGCAAATATGCTTATTTAATTTTCAGTAGTGTTTTTGGGTCGATATTTGACGGTTATGACTTATATTTCACCCCAAATTACAATAAAATACTTTCAAAACAGATTTAAGCATGTATAAGAACATTTTTAATCAATTTGACTCCATTTTTGCTTCAAATATCATCGAAATGCACAAATAAGTTGCCAAATATGTTTATTTAATGTTTATTAGTGTTTTTGGATCGATATTTGACAGTTATGACATAGATTCCACCCCAAACTGCATTAAAATGCTTTCAAAACAGATTTGAGCATATTTAAGAACATTTTTAATCAATTTGGGCTCATTTCTGCATCAAGTATCATCGAAATGCACACATAAACTCCCAAATATGTTTATTTACTGGTCTTTAGTGTTTTTGGGACGATATATGACAGTTATGATTTTTATACCACCCCAAATTGAATTAAAATTCGTCCAAAATGCATTTGAGTATGTTTAAGCACATTTTTAATCAATTTGACCTTGTTTCTGCTTCAAATATCATAGAAATGCACAAATAAATTGCCAAACATGTTTATTTAACGTTCATTACTGTTTTTGGTTTGATATTTGACAGTTATGACTTATATTCCACCCCAAATTGCGTTAAAATTGGTCCAAAATTCATTTGAGCATGTTTAAGAACATTTTTAATCAATTTGGGCGCATTTCTGCCTTAAATATCATGGAAATGCACAAATAAATTGACAAACATGTTTATTTAATCTTAATTAGTGTTTTTGGAAAGATATTTGACAGTTATGACCTATATTTCACCCCAAATTGAATTAAAATTCGTCAAAAATGCATATGACCTTGTGTAAGCACACTTTTAATCAATTTGGACTCATTTCTGCTTCAAATATCATTGCAATGCACAAATAAGTGGCCAAATATGTTTATTTAATGTTCATTAGTATTTTTGGGTCGAAATTTCACAGTTATGACTTATATTTCACCCCAAATTGCATTAAAACACTTTGAAAACAGATTTGAGCATGTTTAATTACATTTTTTTTATCAATTTGGCCTCATTTCTGTTACAAATATAGTAGAAATACGCAAATAAGTTGGCAAATATGCTTATTTAATTTTCAGTAGTGTTTTTGGGTCGATATTTGACGGTTATGACTTATATTTCACCCTAAATTACAATAAAATACTTTCAAAACAGATTTAAGCATGTTTAAGAACATTTTTAATCAATTTGACTCCATTTTTGCTTCAAATATCATCGAAATGCACAAATAAGTTGCCAAATATGTTTATTTAATGTTTATTAGTGTTTTTGGATCGATATTTGACAGTTATGACATAGATTCCACCCCAAACTGCATTAAAATGCTTTCAAAACAGATTTGAGCATATTTAAGAACATTTTTCATCAATTTGGGCTAATTTTTGCATGAAATATTGTCGAAATGCACACATAAACTCCCAAATATGTTTATTTACTGGTCTTTAGTATTTTTGGGTCGATATCAGACATTTATGAATTATATTTCACCCCGAATTGAATTAAAATACTTTCAAAACAGATATGAGCATTTTTAAGAACATTTTTAATCAATTTGACTCTATTTCTGATTCAAATATCATCGAAATACACAAATAAGTCGCCAAATATGTTTATTTAATGTTTATTACTGTTTTTGGATCAACATATGACAGTTATCACTTATATTTCACCCCAAACAGTATTAAAATGCTTTCAAAACAGATTTGAGCATTTTTAAGAACATTTTTAATTAATTTGGGCTAATTTGTGAATCAAATATCATGGAAATGCACACATAAACTCCCAAATATGTTTATTTACTGTTTATTATTGTTTTTGGGTCGATTTTTGACAGTTATGACCTATATTCCTCCGCAAACTGCATTAAAATGCTTTCAAAACATATTTGAGAATGTTTAAGAACATTTTTAATAAATTTGGGCTAATTTGTGCATCAAATATCATCGAAATCCACACATAAACTCCCAAATATTTTTAGTTACTGTACATTAGTGTTTTTGGGTCGATTTTTGACAGCTATGAATTATATACCACCCCAAATTGAATTAAAATTCGCCCAAAATACATTTGAGCATGTTTAACAACATTTTTAATCAATTTGACCCTATTTCTACTTCAAATATCATCGAAATGCACAAATAAGTTTGCCAAATATGTTTATTTAATGTTTATTAGTGTTTTTGGATCGATATTTGACAGTTATGACTTAGATTCCACACCAAACTGCATTAAAATGCATTCAAAACAGATTTGAGCATGTTTAGGAACATTTTTCATCAATTTGGGCTAATTGGTGCATCAAATATCATCGAAATGCACACATAAACTCCCAAATATGTTTATTTACAGTTCATTAGTGTTTTTGGGTCGATATTTGACAGTTATGAATTATATTTCACCCCAAATTGAATTAAAATATTTCAAAACAGATTTGAGCATGTTCAAGAACATTTTTAATCAATTTGACTCCATTTCTGCTTCACATATCATGGAAATACACAAATAAGTTGCCAAATATGTTTATTTAATGTTTATTACAGTTTTTGAATTAATATTGGACAGTGATGACTTATATTTCCCCCCAAACAGCATTAAAATGCTTTCAAAACAAATTTGAGCAAATTTAAGAACATTTTTAATCAATTGGGATTAATTTGTGCATCAAATATCATCGAAATGCACACATAAACTCTCAAAAATGTTTATTTACTGTTGATTATTGTTTTTGCGTCGATATTTGATATTTATGAATTATATTTCACTCCAAATTGAATTAAAATACTTTCAAAACAGATTTGAGCATGTTCAAGAACATTTTTAATCAATTTGGCTCATTTCTGCTTCAAATATCATTGCAATGCACAAATAAGTTGCGAAATATGTTTATTTAATGTTCATTAGTATTTTTGGGTCGACATTTCACAGTTATGACTTATATTTCACCCCAAATTGCATTAAAACACTTTCAAAACAAATTTGAGCATGTTTAAGCACATTTTTTTTTATCAATTTGGCTTCATTTCTGCTACAAATATAGTAGAAATGCGCAAATAAGTTGGCAAATATGCTTATTTAATTTTCAGTAGTGTTTTTGGGTCGATATTTGACAGTTATGACTTATATTTCACCCCAAATTATATTAAAATACTTTCAAAACATATTTGAGCATTTTTAAGAACATTTTTAATCAATTTGAATCCATTTCTGCTTCAAATATCATCGAAATACACAAATAAGATGCCAAATATGTTTATTTACTGGTTTTTAGTGTTTTTGGGTCGATATTTGACAGTTATGAATTATATACCACCCCAAATTGAATTATAATTCGTGCAAAATGCATTTGAGCATGTTTAAGAACATTTTTAATCATTTTAACCTTTTTTCTGATTCAAATATCATAGAAATGCACAAATAAATTGCCAAACATGTTTATTTAACGTTCATTACTGTTTTTGGTTCGATATTTGACAGTTATGACTTATATTCCACCCCAAATTGCGTTAAAATTGGTCCAAAATTCATTTGAGCATGTTTAATCACATTTTTAATCAATTTGGGCGCATTTCTGCCTCAAATATCATCGAAATGCACAAATAAGTTGCCAAATATGTTTATTTAATGTTTATTAGTGTTTTTGGATCGATATTTGACAGTTATGACTTAGATTCCATCCCAAACTGCTTTAAAATGCTTTCAAAACATATTTGAGCATGTTTAAGCACATTTTTAATATATTTGACCTTGTTTCTGCTTCAAATATCATGGAAATGCACCAAAAAGTTGCCAAATATGTTTATTTATTGTTCATTAGTGTTTTTGGATCGATATTTGACAGTTATGACTTAGATTCTACCCCAAACTGCATTAAAATTCTTTCAAAACAGATTTGAGCATTTTTAAGAACATTTTTAATCAATTTGGGCTCATTTTTGCATGAAATATCATCGAAATGCACACATAAACTTCCAAATATGTTTATTTACTGGTCTTTCGTATTTTTGGGTCGATATCAGACAGTTATGAATTATATTTCACCCCGAATTGAATTAAAATACTTTCAAAACAGATTTGAGCATGTTCAAGAACATTTTTAATCAATTTGACTCCATTTCTGATTCAAATATCGTCGAAATACACAAATAAGTCGCCAAATATGTTTTTTAATGTTTATTAGTGTTTTTAGATCGATATTTGACAGTTATGACTTAGATTCCACCCCAAACAGCATTAAAATGCTTTCAAAACAGATTTGAGCATATTTAAGAACATTTTTAATCAATTGGGGCTAATTTGTGCATCATATATCATCGAAATGCACACATAAACTCTCAAATATGTTTATTTACTGTTGATTAGTGTTTTTGCGTCGATATTTGATAGTTATGAATTATATTTCACCCCAAATTGAATTAAAATACTTTCAAAACAGATTTGAGCATGTTCAAGAACATTTTTAATCAATTTGACTCCATTTCTGATTCAAATATCATTGCAATGCACAAATAAGGGGCCAAATATATTTATTTAATGTTCATTAGTTTTTTTGGGTCGACATTTGACAGTTATGACTTAGATTCCACCCCAAACTGCATTAAAATGCTTTTCAAAACAGATTTGAGCATTTTTAAGAACATTTTTCATCCATTTGGACTCATTTTTGCATGAAATATCATCGAAATGCACACATAAACTCCCAAATATATTTATTTAATGTTCATTAGTGTTTTTGAGTCGATATGTGACAGTTATGAATTATATACCACCCCAAATTGAATTAAAATGCTTTCAAAACAGATTTGAGCATTTTTAAGAACATTTTTCATCAATTTGGGCTCATTTTTGCATGAAATATCATCGAAATGCATACATAAACTCCCAAATATGTTTATTTACTGGTCTTTAGTATTTTTGGGTCGATATCAGACATTTATGAATTATATTTCACCCCGAATTGAATTAAAATACTTTCAAAACAGATATGAGCATTTTTAAGAACATTTTTAATCAATTTGACTCCATTTTTGATTCAAATAACATCGAAATACACAAATAAGTCGCTAAATATGTTTATTTAATGTTTATTACTGTTTTTGGATCAATATTGGACAGTTATGACTTAGATTCCACCCCAAACAGCATTAAAATGCTTTCAAAACAGATTTGAGCATATTTAAGAACATTTTTAATTAAATTGGGCTAATTTGTGAATCAAATATCATGGAAATGCACACATAAACTCCCAAATATGTTTATTTACAGTTTATTATTGTTTTTGGGTCGATATTTGACAGTTATGACCTATATTCTTCCGCAAACTGCATTAAAATACATTCAAAACATATTTGAGCATGTTTAAGCACATTTTTAATAAATTTGGGCTAATTTGTGCATCAAATATCATCGAAATCCACACATAAACTCCCAAATATTTTTAGTTACTGTACATTAGTGTTTTTGGGTCGATATTTGACAGTTATGAATTATATACCACCCCAAATTAAATTAAAATTCGTCCAAAATGCATTTGAGCATGTTTAAGAATATTTTTAATCAATTTGACTCCATTTCTGCTTCAAATATCATCGAAATGCACAAATAAGTTGCCAAATATGGTTATTTAATGTTTATTAGTGTTTTTGGATCGATATTTGACAGTTATGACTTAGATTCCACCCCAAACTGCATTAAAATGCTTTCAAAACAGATTTAAGCATGTTTATGAACATTTTTCATCAATTTGGACTAATTGGTGCATCAAATATCATCGAAATGCACACATAAACTCCCAAATATGTTTATTTACTGGTCTTTAGTGTTTTTGGGTCGATTTATGACAGTTATGAATTATATACCACCCCAAATTGAAATAAAATTCGTCCAAAATGCATTTGAGCATGTTTAAGCACATTTTTAATCAATTTGACCTTGTTTCTGCTTCAAATATCATCGAAATGCACAAAAAAGTTGCCAAATATGCTTATTTAATTTTCAGTAGTGTTTTTGGGTCGATATTTGACAGTTATGACTTATATTTTACCCCAAATTACATTAAAATACTTTCAAAACATATTTGAGCATTTTTAAGAACATTTTTAATCAATTTGGACTCATTTCTGCATCAAGTATCATCGAAATGCACACATAAACTCCCAAATATGTTTATTTACTGGTATTTAGTGTTTTTGTGTCGATATTTGACAGTTATGAATTATATACCACCCAAATTGAATTATAATTCGTGCAAAATGCATTTGAGCATGTTTAAGCACATTTTTAATCAATTTGACCTATTTTCTTCTTCAAATATCGTAGAAATGCACAAATAAATTGCCAAACATCTTTATTTAACGTTCATTACTGTTTTTGGTTCGATATTTGACAGTTATGACTTATATTCCACCCCAAATTGCGTTAAAATTGGTCCAAAATTCATTTGAGCATGTTTAAGAACATTTTTAATCAATTTGGGCGCATTTCTGCCTTAAAAATCATGGAAATGCACAAATAAATTGACAAACATGATTATTTAATCTTCATTAGTGTTTTTGGAATGATATTTGACAGTTATGACCTATATTTCACCCCAAATTGAATTAAAATTCGTCAAAAATGCATATGACCTTGTGTAAGCACACTTTTAATCAATTTGGGCTCATTTCTGCTTCAAATATCATTGCAATGCACAAATAAGTGGCCAAATATGTTTATTTAATGTTCATTAGTATTTTTGGGTCGAAATTTCACAGTTATGACTTATATTTCACCCCAAATTGCATTAAAACACTTTGAAAACAGATTTGAGCATGTTTAATTACATTTTTTTTTATCAATTTGGCCTCATTTCTGTTACAAATATAGTAGAAATACGCAAATAAGTTGGCAAATATGCTTATTTAATTTTCAGTAGTGTTTTTGGGTCGATATTTGACGGTTATGACTTATATTTCACCCCAAATTACAATAAAATACATTCAAAACAGATTTAAGCATGTTTAAGAACATTTTTAATCAATTTGACTCCATTTTTGCTTCAAATATCATCGAAATGCACAAATAAGTTGCCAAATATGTTTATTTAATGTTTATTAGTGTTTTTGGATCGATATTTGACAGTTATGACATAGATTCCACCCCAAACTGCATTAAAATGCTTTCAAAAAAGATTTGAGCATATTTAAGAACATTTTTAATCAATTTGGGCTCATTTCTGCATCAAGTATCATCGAAATGCACACATAAACTCCCAAATATGTTTATTTACTGGTCTTTAGTGTTTTTGGGTCGATATATGACAGTTATGATTTATATACCACCCCAAATTGAATTAAAATTCGGCAAAAATGCATTTGAGTATGTTTAAACACATTTTTAATCAATTTGACCTTGTTTCTGCTTCAAATATCATAGAAATGCACAAATAAATTGCCAAACATGTTTATTTAACGTTCATTACTGTTTTTGGTTTGATATTTGACAGTTATGACTTATATTCCACCCCAAATTGCGTTAAAATTGGTCCAAAATTCATTTGAGCATGTTTAAGAACATTTTTAATCAATTTGGGCGCATTTCTGCCTGAAATATCATGGAAATGCACAAATAAATTGACAAACATGTTTATTTAATCTTAATTAGTGTTTTTGGAAAGATATTTGACAGTTATGACCTATATTTCACCCCAAATTGAATTCAAATTCGTCAAAAATGCATATGACCTTGTGTAAGCACACTTTTAATCAATTTGGGCTTATTTCTGCTTCAAATATCATTGCAATGCACAAATAAGTGGCCAAATATGTTTATTTAATGTTCATTAGTATTTTTGGGTCGACATTTCATAGTTATGACTTATATTTCACCCCAAATTGAATTAAAACACTTTGAAAACAAATTTAAACAAATTGAAATAAAATTCGTCCAAAATGCATTTGAGCATTTTTAAGCACATTTTTAATCAATTTGACCTTGTTTCTGCTTCAAATATCATCGAAATGCACAAATAAGTTGCCAAATATGTTTATTTAATGTTGATTAGTGTTTTTGGATCGATATTTGACAGTTATGACATAGATTCCACCCCAAACTGCATTAAAATGCTTTCAAAAAAGATTTGAGCATATTTAAGAACATTTTTAATCAATTTGGGCTCATTTCTGCATCAAGTATCATCGAAATGCACACATAAACTCCCAAATATGTTTATTTACTGGTCTTTAGTGTTTTTGGGTCGATATATGACAGTTATGATTTATATACCACCCCAAATTGAATTAAAATTCGTCCAAAATGCATTTGAGTATGTTTAAGCACATTTTTAATCAATTTGACCTTGTTTCTGCTTCAAATATCATAGAAATGCACAAATAAATTGCCAAACATGTTTATTTAACGTTCATTACTATTTTTGGTTTGATATTTGACAGTTATGACTTATATTCCACCCCAAATTGCGTTAAAATTGGTCCAAAATTCATTTGAGCATGTTTAATCACATTTTTAATCAATTTGGGCGCATTTCTGCCTCAAATATCATGGAAATGCACAAATAAATTGCCAAACATGTTTATTTAATCTTCATTAGTGTTTTTGGAAAGATATTTGACAGTTATGACATATATTTTACTCCAAATTTTATTAAAATTCGTCCAAAATGCATATGACCTTTTGTAAGCACACTTTTAATCAATTTGGCCTCATTTCTGCATCAAATATCATTGCAATGCACAAATAAGTGGCCAAATATGTTTATTTAATGTTCATTAGTATTTTTGGGTCGACATTTGACAGTTATGACTTATATTTCACCCCAAATTGCATTAAAACAATTTCAAAACAAATTTAAGAATGTTTAAGCACATTTTTTTTTATCAATTTGGCCTCATTTTTTTATGAAATATCATCGAAATGCACACAAAAACTCCCAAATATATTTATTTAATGTTCATTAGTGTTTTTGGGTCGATATTTGACAGTTATGAATTATATACCACCCCAAATTGAATTAAAATTCGTCCATAATGCATTTGAGCATGTTTAAGAACATTTTTAATCAATTTGACCCCATTTCTGCTTCAAATATCATCGAAATGCACAAATAAGTTGCCAAATATGTTTATTTATTGTTCATTAGTGTTTTTGGATCGATATTTGACAGTTATGACTTAGATTCCACCCCAAACTGAATTAAAATACTTTTAAAACAGATTTGATCATGTTTAAGAACATTTTTAATCAATTTGGGCTAATTTGTGCATCAAATATCATCGAAATGCACACAAAAACTCCCAAATATATTTATTTAATGTTCATTTGTGTTTTTGGATCGATATTTGATAGTTATGAATTATATACCACCCCAAATTGAATTAAAATTCGTCCAAAATGCATTTTAGCATTTTTAAACACATTTTTAATCAATTTGACCCCATTTCTGCTTCAAATATCATCGAAATGCACAAATAAGTTGCTAAATATGTTTATTTAATGTTTATTAGTGTTTTTGGATCGATATTTGACAGTTATGACTTAGATTCCACCCCAAATTGCGTTAAAATTGGTCCAAAATTCATTTGAGCATGTTTAAGAACATTTTTAATCAATTTGGGCGCATTTCTGCCTTAAAAATCATGGAAATGCACAAATAAATTGACAAACATGTTTATTTAATCTTCATTAGTGTTTTTGGAAAGATATTTGACAGTTATGACATATATTTCACCCCAAATTGAATTCAAATTCGTCAAAAATGCATATGACCTTGTGTAAGCACACTTTTAATCAATTTGGGCTCATTTCTGCTTGAAATATCATTGCAATGCACAAATAAGTGGCCAAATATGTTTATTTAATGTTCATTAGTATTTTTGGGTCGAAATTTCACAGTTATGACTTATATTTCACCCCAAATTGCATTAAAACACTTTGAAAACAGATTTGAGCATGTTTAATTACATTTTTTTTATCAATTTGGCCTCATTTCTGTTACAAATATAGTAGAAATACGCAAATAAGTTGGCAAATATGCTTATTTAATTTTCAGTAGTGTTTTTGGGTCGATATTTGACGGTTATAACTTATATTTCACCTCAAATTACAATAAAATACATTCAAAACAGATTTAAGCATGTTTAAGAACATTTTTAATCAATTTGACTCCATTTTTGCTTCAAATATCATCGAAATGCACAAATAAGTTGCCAAATATGTTTATTTAATGTTTATTAGTGTTTTTGGATCGATATTTGACAGTTATGACATAGATTCCACCCCAAACTGCATTAAAATGCTTTCAAAAAAGATTTGAGCATATTTAAGAACATTTTTAATCAATTTGGGCTCATTTCTGCATCAAGTATCATCGAAATGCACACATAAACTCCCAAATATGTTTATTTACTGGTCTTTAGTGTTTTTGGGTCGATATATGACAGTTATGATTTATATACCACCCCAAATTGAATTAAAATTCGTCCAAAATGCATTTGAGTATGTTTAAGCACATTTTTAATCAATTTGACCTTGTTTCTGCTTCAAATATCATAGAAATGCACAAATAAATTGCCAAACATGTTTATTTAACGTTCATTACTGTTTTTGGTTTGATATTTGACAGTTATGACTTATATTCCACCCCAAATTGCGTTAAAATTGGTCCAAAATTCATTTGAGCATGTTTAAGAACATTTTTAATCAATTTGGGCGCATTTCTGCCTTAAATATCATGGAAATGCACAAATAAATTGACAAACATGTTTATTTAATCTTCATTAGTATTTTTGGAAAGATATTTGACAGTTATGACCTATATTTCATCCCAAATTGAATTAAAATTCGTCAAAAATGCATATGACCTTGTGTAAGCACACTTTTAATCAATTTGGGCTCATTTCTGCTTCAAATATCATTGCAATGCACAAATAAGTGGCCAAATATGTTTATTTAATGTTCATTAGTATTTTTGGGTCGAAATTTCACAGTTATGACTTATATTTCACCCCAAATTGCATTAAAACACTTTGAAAACAGATTTGAGCATGTTTAATTACATTTTTTTTTATCAATTTGGCCTCATTTCTGTTACAAATATAGTAGAAATACGCAAATAAGTTGGCAAATATGCTTATTTAATTTTCAGTAGTGTTTTTGGGTCGATATTTGACGGTTATGACTTATATTTCACCCCAAATTACAATAAAATACATTCAAAACAGATTTAAGCATGTTTAAGAACATTTTTAATCAATTTGACTCCATTTTTGCTTCAAATATCATCGAAATGCACAAATAAGTTGCCAAATATGTTTATTTAATGTTTATTAGTGTTTTTGGATCGATATTTGACAGTTATGACATAGATTCCACCCCAAACTGCATTAAAATGCTTTCAAAAAAGATTTGAGCATATTTAAGAACATTTTTAATCAATTTGGGCTCATTTCTGCATCAAGTATCATCGAAATGCACACATAAACTCCCAAATATGTTTATTTACTGGTCTTTAGTGTTTTTGGGTCGATATATGACAGTTATGATTTATATACCACCCCAAATTGAATTAAAATTCGGCAAAAATGCATTTGAGTATGTTTAAACACATTTTTAATCAATTTGACCTTGTTTCTGCTTCAAATATCATAGAAATGCACAAATAAATTGCCAAACATGTTTATTTAACGTTCATTACTGTTTTTGGTTTGATATTTGACAGTTATGACTTATATTCCACCCCAAATTGCGTTAAAATTGGTCCAAAATTCATTTGAGCATGTTTAAGAACATTTTTAATCAATTTGGGCGCATTTCTGCCTGAAATATCATGGAAATGCACAAATAAATTGACAAACATGTTTATTTAATCTTAATTAGTGTTTTTGGAAAGATATTTGACAGTTATGACCTATATTTCACCCCAAATTGAATTCAAATTCGTCAAAAATGCATATGACCTTGTGTAAGCACACTTTTAATCAATTTGGGCTTATTTCTGCTTCAAATATCATTGCAATGCACAAATAAGTGGCCAAATATGTTTATTTAATGTTCATTAGTATTTTTGGGTCGACATTTCACAGTTATGACTTATATTTCACCCCAAATTGAATTAAAACACTTTGAAAACAAATTTAAACAAATTGAAATAAAATTCGTCCAAAATGCATTTGAGCATGTTTAAGCACATTTTTAATCAATTTGACCTTGTTTCTGCTTCAAATATCATCGAAATGCACAAATAAGTTGCCAAATATGTTTATTTAATGTTGATTAGTGTTTTTGGATCGATATTTGACAGTTATGACATAGATTCCACCCCAAACTGCATTAAAATGCTTTCAAAAAAGATTTGAGCATATTTAAGAACATTTTTAATCAATTTGGGCTCATTTCTGCATCAAGTATCATCGAAATGCACACATAAACTCCCAAATATGTTTATTTACTGGTCTTTAGTGTTTTTGGGTCGATATATGACAGTTATGATTTATATACCACCCCAAATTGAATTAAAATTCGTCCAAAATGCATTTGAGTATGTTTAAGCACATTTTTAATCAATTTGACCTTGTTTCTGCTTCAAATATCATAGAAATGCACAAATAAATTGCCAAACATGTTTATTTAACGTTCATTACTATTTTTGGTTTGATATTTGACAGTTATGACTTATATTCCACCCCAAATTGCGTTAAAATTGGTCCAAAATTCATTTGAGCATGTTTAATCACATTTTTAATCAATTTGGGCGCATTTCTGCCTCAAATATCATGGAAATGCACAAATAAATTGCCAAACATGTTTATTTAATCTTCATTAGTGTTTTTGGAAAGATATTTGACAGTTATGACGTATATTTTACTCCAAATTTTATTAAAATTCGTCCAAAATGCATATGACCTTTTGTAAGCACACTTTTAATCAATTTGGCCTCATTTCTGCATCAAATATCATTGCAATGCACAAATAAGTGGCCAAATATGTTTATTTAATGTTCATTAGTATTTTTGGGTCGACATTTGACAGTTATGACTTATATTTCACCCCAAATTGCATTAAAACAATTTCAAAACAAATTTAAGAATGTTTAAGCACATTTTTTTTTATCAATTTGGCCTCATTTTTTTATGAAATATCATCGAAATGCACACAAAAACTCCCAAATATATTTATTTAATGTTCATTAGTGTTTTTGGGTCGATATTTGACAGTTATGAATTATATACCACCCCAAATTGAATTAAAATTCGTCCATAATGCATTTGAGCATGTTTAAGAACATTTTTAATCAATTTGACCCCATTTCTGCTTCAAATATCATCGAAATGCACAAATAAGTTGCCAAATATGTTTATTTATTGTTCATTAGTGTTTTTGGATCGATATTTGACAGTTATGACTTAGATTCCACCCCAAACTGAATTAAAATACTTTTAAAACAGATTTGATCATGTTTAAGAACATTTTTAATCAATTTGGGCTAATTTGTGCATCAAATATCATCGAAATGCACACAAAAACTCCCAAATATATTTATTTAATGTTCATTTGTGTTTTTGGATCGATATTTGATAGTTATGAATTATATACCACCCCAAATTGAATTAAAATTCGTCCAAAATGCATTTTAGCATTTTTAAACACATTTTTAATCAATTTGACCCCATTTCTGCTTCAAATATCATCGAAATGCACAAATAAGTTGCTAAATATGTTTATTTAATGTTTATTAGTGTTTTTGGATCGATATTTGACAGTTATGACTTAGATTCCACCACAAACTGCATTAAAATGCTTTCAAAACATAATTGAGCATTTTTAACAACATTTTTAATCAATTTGGGCTAATTGGTGCATGAAATATCATCGAAATGCACAAATAAACTCCCAAATATGTTTATTTACTGTTGATTAGTGTTTTTGGGTCGATATTTGATAGTTATGAATTATATTTCACCCCAAATTACATTAAAATACTTTCAAAACAGATTTGAGAATGTTCAAGAACATTTTTAATCAATTTGACTCCATTTCTGATTCAAATATCATTGCAATGCACAAATAAGGGGCCAAATATATTTATTTATTGTTCAATAGTTTTTTTGAGTCGATATTTAACAGTTATGAATTATATACCACCTCAAATTGAAATAAAATTCGTCCAAAATGCATTTGAGAATGTTTAAGCACATTTTTAATCAATTTGACCTTGTTTCTGCTTCAAATATCATAGAAATGCACAAATAAATTGCCAAACATGTTTATTTAACGTTCATTACTGTTTTTGGTTCGATATTTGACAGTTATGACTTATATTCCACCCCAAATTGCGTTAAAATTGGTCCAAAATTCATTTGAGCATGTTTAAGCAAATTTTTAATCAATTTGACCAAGTTTCTGCTTCAAATATCATAGAAATGCACAAATAAATTGCCAAACATGTTTATTTAACGTTCATTACTGTTTTTGGTTCGATATTTGACAGTTATGACTTATATTCCACCCCAAATTGCGTTAAAATTGGTCCAAATTCATTTGAGCATGTTTAAGCAAACTTTTAATCAATTTGACCTTGTTTCTGCTTCAAATATCATAGAAATGCACAAATAAATTGCCAAACATGTTTATTTAACGTTCATTCCTGTTTTTGATTCGATATTTGACAGTTATGACTTATATTCCACCCCGAATTGCGTTAAAATTGGTCCAAAATTAATTTGAGCATGTTTAAGAACATTTTTAATCAATTTGGGCTCATTTCTTCCTCAAATATAATGGAAATGCACAAATAAATTGCCAAACATGTTTATTTAATCCTCATTAGTGTTTTTGGAAAGATATTTAACAGTTAGGACCTATATTTCACCCCAAATTGAATTAAAATTCGTCCAAAATGCATATGAGCTTGTGTAAACACACTTTTAATCAATTTGGGCTCATTTCTGCTTCAAATATCATTGCAATGCACAAATAAGTGGCCAAATATGTTTATTTAATGTTCATTAGTATTTTTGGGTCGACATTTGACAGTTATGACTTATATTTCACCCCAAATTGCATTAAAACACTTTGAAAACAGATTTGAGCATGTTTAAGCACATTTTTTTTTATCAATTTGGCCTCATTTCTGCTACAAATACAGTAGAAATGCGCAAATAAGTTGGCAAATATGCTTATTTAATTTTCAGTAGTGTTTTTGGTTCGATATTTGACAGTTATGACTTATATTTCACCCCAAATTACATTAAAATACTTTCAAAACATATTTAAGCATTTTTAAGAATATTTTTAATCAATTTGTCTCCATTTCTGCTTCAAATATCATCGAAATACACAAATAAGTTGCCAAATATGTTTATTTACTGGTCTTTAGTGTTTTTGGGTCGATATTTGACAGTTATGACTTAGATTCCACCCCAAACTGCATTAAAATGCTTTCAAAACAGATTTGATCATGTTTAAGAACATTTTTAATCAATTTGCGCTAATTTGTGCATCAAATATCATCGAAATGCACACATAAACTCCCAAATATGTCTATTTACTGTTGATTAGTGTTTTTGGGTCGATATTTGATAGTTATGAATTATATTTCACCCCAAATTGAATTGAAATACTTTCAAAACAGATTTGAGCATGTTCAATAACATTTTTAATCAATTTGTCTCCATTTCTGATTCAAATATCATTGCAATGCACAAATAAGGGGCCAAATATATTTATTTAATGTTCATTAGTTTTTTTGGGACGATATTTAACAGTTATGAATTATATACCACCTCAAATTGAAATAAAATTCGTCCAAAATGCATTTGAGTATGTTTAAGCACATTTTTAATCAATTTGACCCCATTTCTGCTTCAAATATCATCGAAATGCACAAATAAGTTGCCAAATATGTTTATTTAATGTTTATTAGTGTTTTTGGATCGATATTTGACAGTTGTGACTTAGATTCCACCACAAACTGCATTAAAATGCGTTCAAAACATATTTGAGCATTTTTAAGAACATTTTTAATCAATTTGGGCTAATTGGTGCATCAAATATCATCGAAATGCACAAATAAACTCCCAAATATGTTTATTTACTGTTGATTAGTGTTTTTGGGTCGATATTTGATAGTTATGAATTATATTTCACCCCAAATTGAATTAAAATACTTTCAAAACAGATTTGAGCATGTTCAGGAACATTTTTAATCAACTTGACTCCATTTCTGATTCAAATATCATTGCAATGCACAAATAAGGGGCCAAATATATTTATTTAATGTTCATTAGTTTTTTTGGGTCGATATTTAACAGTTATGGATTATATACCACCTCAAATTGAAATAAAATTCGTCCAAAATGCATTTGAGTATGTTTAAGCACATTTTTAATCAATTTGATCTTGTTTCTGCTTCAAATATCATAGAAATGCACAAATAAATTGCCCAACATGTTTATTTAACGTTCATTACTGTTTTTGGTTCGATATTTGACAGTTATGACTTATATTCCACCCCAAATTGCATTAAAATTGGTCCAAAATTCATTTGAGCATGTTTAAGCACATTTTTAATCAATTTGACCTTATTTCTGCTTCAAATATCATAGAAATGCACAAATAAATTGCCAAACATGTTTATTTAACATTCATTATTTTTTTTGGTTCGATATTTGACAGTTATGACTTATATTCCACCCCAAATTGCGTTAAAATTGGTCCAAAATTTATTTGAGCATATTTAAGCAAATTTTTAATCAATTTGACCTTGTTTCTGTTTCAAATATCGTAGAAATGCACAAATAAATTGCCAAACATGTTTATTTAACGTTCATTACTGTTTTTGGTTCGATATTTTACAGTTATGACTTATATTCCACCCCAAATTGCGTTAAAATTGGTCCAAAATTCATTTGAGCATGTTTAAGAACTTTTTTAATCAATTTGGGCTCATTTCTTCCTCAAATATAATGGAAATGCACAAATAAATTGCCAAACATGTTTATTGAATCTTCATTAGTGTTTTTGGAAAGATATTTGACAGTTATGACCCATATTTCACCTCAAATTGCATTAAAACACTTTGAAAACAGATTTGAGCATGTTTAAGCACATTTTTTTTTATCAATTTGGCCTCATTTCTGCTACAAATATAGTAGAAATGCGCAAATAAGTTAGCAAATATGCTTATTTAATTTTCAGTAGTGTTTTTGGGTCGATATTTGACAGTTATGACTTATATTTCACCCCAAATTACATTAAAATACTTTCAAAACATATTTGAGCATTTTTAAGAATATTTTTAATCAATTTGGGCTCATTTCTGCATCAAGTATCATCGAAATGCACACATAAACTCCCAAATTTGTTTATTTACTGGTCTTTAGTGTTTTTGGGTCGATATATGACAGTTATGAATTATATACCACCCCAAATTGAATAAAAATTCGTCCAAAATGCATTTGAGCATGTTTAAGCACATTTTTAATCAATTTGACCTTGTTTCTGCTTCAAATATCATAGAAATGCACAAATAAATTGCCAAACATGTTTATTTAATGTTCATTACTGTTTTTGTTTTGATATTTGACAGTTATAACTTATATTCCACCCCAAATTGCGTTAAAATTGGTCCAAAATTTATTTGAGCATGTTTAATCACATTTTTAATCAATTTGGGCGCATTTCTGCCTCAAATATCATGGAAATGCACAAATAAATTGCCAAACATGTTTATTTAATCTTCATTAGTGTTTTTGGAAAGATATTTGACAGTTATGACCTATATTTCACCCCAAATTGAATTAAAATTCGTCAAAAATGCATATGACCTTGTGTAACCAAACTTTTAATCAATTTGGGCTCATTTCTGCTTCAAATATCATTGCAATGCACAAATAAGTGGCCAAATATGTTTATTTAATGTTCATTAGTATTTTTGGGTCTACATTTCACAGTTATGACTTATATTTCACCCCAAATTGCATTAAAACACTTTGAAAACAGATTTGAGCATGTTTAATTACATTTTTTTTTTATCAATTTCGCCTCATTTCTGTTACAAATATAGTAGAAATGCGCAAATAAGTTGGCAAATATGCTTATTTAATTTTCAGTAGTGTTTTTGGGTCGATATTTGACGGTTATGACTTCTATTTCACTCCAAATTACATTAAAATGATTTCAGAACAGATTTGTTCATGTTTAAAAACATTTTTAATCAATTTGGGCGAATTTGTGCATCAAATATCATCGAAATGCACACAAAAACTCCCAAATATATTTATTTAATGTTCATTAGTGTTTTTGGGTCGATATTTGACAGTTATGAATTATATACCACCCCAAATTGAATTAAAATTCGTCCAAAATGCATTTGAGCATGTTTAAGCACATTTTTAATCAATTTGACCCCATTTCTACTTCAAATATTATCGAAATGCACAGATAAGTTGCCAAATATGTTTATTTAATGTTTATTAGTGTTTTTGGATCGATATTTGACAGTTATGACTTAGATTCCACCCCAAACTGCTTTAAAATGCTTTTAAAATAGATTTGAGCATGTTTAAGAACATTTTTAATCAATTTGGGCTAATTGGTGCATCAAATATCATCGAAATGCACACATAAACTCCCAAATATGTTTATTTACAGTTCATTAGTTTTTTTGGGCCGATATTTGACAGTTATGAATTATATTTCACCCCAAATTGAATTAAAATACTTTCAAAACAGATTTGAGCATGTTTAAGAACATTTTTCATCAATTTGGGCCAATTTGTGCATCACATATCATCGAAATGCACACATAAAATCCCAAATATGTTTATGTACTGTTCAGTAGTGTTTTTGAGTCAATATTTGACAGTTATGAATTATATTTCACCCCAAATTGAATTAAAATACTTTCAAAACAGATTTGTGCATGTTCAAGAACATTTTTAATCAATTTGACTCTATTTCTGCTTCAAATATCATGGAAATACACAAATAAGTTGCCAAATATGTTTATTTAATGTTTATTACTGTTTTTGGATCGATATTTGACAGTTTTGACTTAGATTCCGCCCCAAACTGCATTAAAATGCTTTCAAAACAGATTTGAGCATGTTTAAGCACAATTTTAATAAATTTGACCTTGTTTCTGCTTCAAATATCATGGAAATGTACAAAAAAGTTGCCAAATATGTTTATTTATTGTTCATTAGTGTTTTTGGATCGATATTTGACAGTTATGACTTAGATTCCACCCCAAACTGCATTAAAATGCTTTCAAAACAGATTTGATCATGTTTAAGAACATTTTTAATCAATTTGTGCTAATTTGTGCATCAAATATCATCGAAATGCACACAAAAACTCCCAAATATATTTATTTAATGTTCATTAGTGTTTTTGGGTCGATATTTGACAGTTATGAATTATATACCACCCCAAATTGAATTAAAATTCGTCCAAAATGCATTTGAGCATGTTTAAGCACATTTTTAATCAATTTGACCCCATTTCTGCTTCAAATATCATCGAAATGCACAAATAAGTTGCTAAATATGTTTATTTAATGTTTATTAGTGTTTTTGGATCGATATTTGACAGTTATGATTTAGATTCTACCCCAAACTGCATTAAAATGCTTTTAAAAGCAGATTTGAGCATTTTTAAGAACATTTTTAATCAATTTGGGCTCATTTTTGCATGAAATATCATCGAAATGCACACATAAACTTCCAAATATGTTTATTTACTGGTCTTTAGTATTTTTGGGTCCATATCAGACATTTATGAATTATATTTCACCCCGAATTGAATTAAAATACTTTCAAAACAGATATGAGCATTTTTAAGAACATTTTTAATCAATTTGACTCCATTTCTGATTCAAATATCATCGAAATACAAAAATAAGTCGCCAAATATGTTTACTTAATGTTTATTACTGTTTTTGGATCGATATTGGACAGTTATGACTTATATTTCCCCCAAACAGCATTAAATTGCTTTCAAAACAGATTTGAGCATATTGAAGAACATTTTTAATCAATTTGGGCTAATTTGTGCATCAAATATCATCGAAATGCACACATAAACTCCCAAATATGTTTATTTACTGTTGATTAGTGTTTTTGGGTCGATATTTGATAGTTATGAATTATATTTCACCCCAAATTGAATTAAAATACTTTCAAACCAGATTTGAGCATGTTCAAGAACATTTTTAATCAATTTGGGCTAATTTGTGAATCAAATATCATCGAAATGCACACATAAACTCCCAAATATGTTTATTTACTGTTCAGTAGTGTTTTTGGGTCGATATTTGACAATTATGAATTATATTTCACCCCAAATTGAATTAAAATACTTTCAAAACAGATTTGAGCATGTTCAAGAACATTTTTAATCAATTTGACTCTATTTCTGCTTCAAATATCATGGAAATACACAAATAAGTTGCCAAATAAGTTTATTTAATGTTTATTACTGTTTTTGGATCGATATTGAACAGTTATGACTTATATTTCCCCCAAACAGTATTAAATTGCTTTCAAAACAGATTTGAGCATATTTAAGAACATTTTTAATCAATTTGGGCTAATTTGTGCATCAAATATCATCGAAATGCACACATAAACTCCCAAATATGTTTATTTACTGTTGATTAGTGTTTTTGGGTCGATATTTGATAGTTATGAATTATATTTCACCCCAAATTGAATTAAAATACTTTCAAAACAGATTTGAGCTTGTTTAAGAACATTTTTCATCAATTTGGGCTAATTTGTGAATCAAATATCATCGAAATGCACACATAAACTCCCAAATATGTTTATTTACTGTTCAGTAGTGTTTTTGGGTCGATATTTGACAGTTATGAATTATATTTCACCCCAAATTGAATTAAAATACTTTCAAAACAGATTTGAGCATTTCAAGAACATTTTTAATCAATTTGGGCAAATTTGTGCATCAAATATCATCGAAATGCACACAAAAACACCCAAATATATTTATTTAATGTTCATTAGTGTTTTTGGGTCGATATTTGACAGTTATGACTTATATTTCACCCAAATTATATTAAAATACTTTCAAAACAGATTTGAGCATGTTTAAAAACATTTTTAATCAATTTGACTCCATTTTTGCTTTAAATATCATCGAAATGCACAAATAAGTTGCCAAATATATTTATTTAATGTTTATTAGTGTTTTTGGATCTATATTTGCAGTTATGACTTAGATTCCACCCCAAACTGCATTAAAATTCGTTCAAAACAGATTTAAGCATGTTTAAGCACTTTTTTAATCAATTTGGGCTAATTGGTGCATCAAATATCATCGAAATGCACACATAAACTCCCAAATATGTTTATTTACAGTTCATTAGTGTTTTTGGGTCGATATTTGACATTTATGAATTATATTTCACCCCAAATTGAATTAAAATACTTTAAAAACAGATTTGAGCTTGTTTAAGAACATTTTTCATCAATTTGGGCTAATTTGTGAATCAAATATCATCGAAATGCACACATAAACTCCCAAATATGTTTATTTACTGTTCAGTAGTGTTTTTGGGTCGATATTTGACAGTTATGAATTATATACCACCCCAAATTGAATTAAAATTCGTCCAAAATGCATTTGAGCATGTTTAAGAACATTTTTAATCAATTTGACCCCATTTCTGCTTCAAATATCATCGAAATGCACAAATAAGTTGCCAAATATGTTTATTTAATGTTTATTAGTGTTTTTGGATCGATATTTGACAGTTATGACTTAGATTCCACCCCAAATTGAATTAAAATACTTTCAAAACAGATTTGAGCATGTTTAAGAACATTTTTCATCAATTTGGGCAAATTTGTGCATCAAATATCATCGAAATGCACACATAAACTCCCAAATATGTTTATTTACTGTTCAGTAGTGTTTTTGGGTCTATATTTGACGGTTATGAATTATATTTCACCCCAAATTGAATTAAAATACTTTCAAAACAGATTTGAGCTTGTTGAAGAACATTTTTAATCAATTTGACTCTATTTCTGCTTCAAATATCATGGAAATACACAAATAAGTTGCCAAATAAGTTTATTTAATATTTATTACTGTTTTTGGATCGATATTGAACAGTTATGACTTATATTTTCCCCCATACAGCATTAAAATGCTTTCAAAACAGATTTGAGCATATTTAAGAACATTATTAATCAATTTGGGCTAATTTGTGCATCAAATATCATCGAAATGCACACATAAACTCCCAAATATGTTTATTTACTGTTGATTAGTGTTTTTGGGTCGATATTTGATAGTTATGAATTATATTTCACCCCAAATTGAATTAAAATACTTTCAAAACAGATTTGAGCATGTTCAAGAATATTTTTAATCAATTTGACTCCATTTCTGATTCAAATATCATTGCAATGCACAAATAAGGGGCCAAATATATTTATTTAATGTTTATTAGTTTTTTTGGGTCGATATTTAACAGTTATGACTTATATTCCACCCCAAATTGCGTTAAAATTGGTCCAAAATTAATTTGAGCATGTTTAAGCACATTTTTAATCAATTTGACCTTGTTTCTGCTTCAAATATCATAGAAATGCACAAATAAATTGCCAAACATGTTTATTTAACGTTCATTACTGTTTTTTGTTCGATATTTGACAGTTATGACTTATATTCCACCCCAAATTGCGTTAAAATTGGTCCAAAATTCATTTGAGCATGTTTAAGAACATTTTTAATTAATTTGGGCTCATTTCTTCCTCAAATATCATGGAAATGCACAAATAAATTGCCAAACATGTTTATTTAATCTTCATTAGTGTTTTTGGAAAGATATTTGACAGTTATGACCTATATTTCACCCCAAATTGAATTAAAATTCGTCCAAAATGCATATGAGCTTGTGTAAGCACACTTTTAATCAATTTGGGCTAATTTCTGCTTCAAATATCATTGCAATGCACAAATAAGTGGTCAAATATGTTTATTTAATGTTCATTAGTATTTTTGGGTCGATATTTCACAGTTATGACTTATATTTCACCCCAAATTGCATTAAAACACTTTGAAAACAGATTTATGCATGTTTAGGCACATTTTTTTTTATCAATTTTGTCTCATTTCTGCTACAAATATAGTAGAAATGCACAAATAAGTTAGCAAATATGCTTATTTAATTTTCAGTAGTGTTTTTGGCTCGATATTTGACAGTTATGACTTATATTTCACCCCAAATTACATTGAAATACTTTCAAAACATATTTGAGCATTTTTAAGAACATTTTTAATCAATTTGACTCCATTTCTGCTTCAAATATCATCGAAATACACAAATAAGTTGCCAAATATGTTTATTTAATGTTCATTAGTGTTTTTGGATTGATATTTGACAGTTATGACTTATATTCCACCCAAATTGCGTTAAAATTGGTCCAAAATTCATTTGAGCATGTTTAAGAACATTTTTAATTAATTTGGGCTCATTTCTACCTCAAATATCATGGAAATGCACAAATAAATTGCCAAACATTTTTATTTAATCTTCATTAGTGTTTTTGGAAAGATATTTGACAGTTATGACCTATATTTCACCCCAAATTAAATTAAAATTCGTCCAAATTGCATATGACCTTGTGTAAGCACACTTTTAATCAATTTATGCTCATTTCTGCTTGAAATATCATTGCAATGCACAAATAAGTGGCCAAATATGTTTATTTAATGTTCATTAGTATTTTTGGGTCGACATTTGACAGTTATGACTTATATTTCACCCCAAATTGCATCAAAACACTTTCAAAACAAATTTGAGCATGTTTAAGCACATTTTTTTTTATCAATTTGGCCTCATTTCTGTTACAAATATAGTAGAAATACGCAAATAAGTTGGGAAATATGCTTATTTAATTTTCAGTAGTGTTTTTGGTTCGATATTTGACGGTTATGACTTATATTTCACACCAAATTATATTAAAATACTTTCAACACATATTTGAGCTTTTTTAAGAATATTTTTAATCAATTTGACTCCATTTCTGCTTCAAATATCATCGAAATACACAAATAAGTTGCCAAATATGTTTATTTAATGTTCATTAGTGTTTTTGGATCGATATTTGACAGTTATGACTTATATTCCACCCCAAACTGCATTAAAATGCTTTCAAAACAGATTTGAGCATTTTTAGGAACATTTTTAATCAATTTGGGCTCATTTCTAAATCAAGTATCATCGAAATGCACACATAAACTCTCAAATATGTTTATTTACTAGTCTTTAGTGTTTTTGGGTCGATATATGACAGTTATGAATTATATACCACCCAAATTGAATTATAATTCGTGCAAAATGCATTTGAGCATGTTTAAGCACATTTTTAATCAATTTGACCTTGTTTCTTCTTCAAATATCATAGAAATGCACACAAAAACTCCCAAATATATTTATTTAATGTTCATTAGTGTTTTTGGGTCGATATTTGACAGTTATGAATTATATACCACCCCAAATTGAATTAAAATTCGTCCAAAATGCATTTGAGCTTGTTTAAGCACATTTTTAATCAATTTGACCCCATTTCTGCTTCAAATATCATCGAAATGCACAAATAAGTTGCCAAATATGTTTATTTAATGTTTATTAGTGTTTTTGGATCGATATTTGACAGTTATGACTTATATTCCACCCCAAATTGCTTTAAAATTGGTCCAAAATTCATTTGAGCATGTTTAAGAACATTATTAATCAATTTGGGCTCATTTCTTCCTCAAATATAATGGAAATGCACAAATAAATTGCCAAACATATTTATTTAAGCTTCATTAGTGTTTTTGGAAAGATATTTGACAGTTATGACCTATATTTCACCCCAAATTGAATTAAAATTCGTCCAAAATGCATATGAGCTTGTGTAAGCACACTTTTAATCAATTTGGGCTCATTTCTTCTTCAAATATCATTGCAATGCACAAATAAGTGGCCAAATATGTTTATTTAATGTTCATTAGTGATTTTGGATCGATATTTGACAGTTATGACTTAGATTCCACCCCAAACTGCATTAAAATGCTTTCAAAACATATTTGAGCATTTTTAAGAACATTTTTAATCAATTTGGGCTCATTTTTGCATGAAATATCATCGAAATGCACACATAAACTTCCAAATATGTTTATTTACTGGTCTTTAGTATTTTTGGGTCGATATCAGACATTTATGAATTATATTTCACCCCGAATTGAATTAAAATACTTTCAAAACAGATATGAGCATTTTTAAGAACATTTTCAATCAATTTGACTCCATTTCTGATTCAAATTTCATCGAAATACACAAATAAGTCGCCAAATATGTTTATTTAATGTTTATTACTGTTTTTGGATCGATATTGGACAGTTATGACTTAGATTCCACCCCAAACTGCATTAAAATGCTTTCAAAACAGATTTGAGCATTTTTAAGAACATTTTTAATCAATTTGGGCTCATTTCTGCATCAAGTATCATCGAAATGCACACATAAACTCCCAAATATGTTTATTTACTGGTCTTTAGTGTTTTTGGGTCGATATATGACAGTTATGATTTATATACCACCCCAAATTGAATTAAAATTCGTCCAAAATGCATTTGAGTATGTTTAAGCACATTTTTAATCAATTTGACCTTGTTTCTGCTTCAAATATCATAGAAATGCACAAATAAATTGCCAAACATGTTTATTTAACGTTCATTACTGTTTTTGGTTTGATATTTGACAGTTATGACTTATATTCCACCCCAAATTGCGTTAAAATTGGTCCAAAATTCATTTGAGCATGTTTAATCACATTTTTAATCAATTTGGGCGCATTTCTGCCTCAAATATCATGGAAATGCACAAATAAATTGCCAAACATGTTTATTTAATCTTCATTAGTGTTTTTGGAAAGATATTTGACAGTTATGACCTATATTTCATCCCAAATTGAATTAAAATTCGTCCAAAATGCATATGAGCTTGTGTAAGCACACTTTTAATCAATTTGGGCTCATTTCTGCTTCAAATATCATTGCAATGCACAAATAAGTGGCCAAATATGTTTCTCTAATGTTCATTAGTATTTTTCGGTCGACATTTCACAGTTATGACCTATATTTCACCCCAAATTGCATTAAAACACTTTGAAAACGGATTTGAGCATGTTTAAGCACATTTTTTTTATTAATTTGGCCTCATTTCATTTACAAATATAATAGAAATGCGCAAATAAGTTGGCAAATATGCTTATTTAATTTTCAGTAGTGTTTTTGGATCGATATTTGACGGTTATGACTTAGATTCCACCCCAAACTGCATTAAAATGCTTTCAAAACAGATTTGAGCATGTTTAAGCACATTTTTAATCAATTTGACCTTGTTTCTGCCTCAAATATCATGGAAATGCACAAAAAAGTTGCCAAATATGTTTATTTATTGTTCATTAGTGTTTTTGGATCGATATTTGACAGTTATGACTTAGATTCCATCCCAAACTGCATTAAAATGCTTTCAAAACAGATTTGATCATGTTTAGGAACATTTTTAATCAATTTGGGCTAATTTGTGCATCAAATTTCATCGAAATGCACACAAAAACTCCCAAATATATTTATTTAATGTTCATTAGTGTATTTGGGTCGATATTTGACAGTTATGAATTATATACCACCCCAAATTGAATTAAAATTCGTCCAAAATGCATTTGAGCATGTTTAAGAACATTTTTAATCAATTTGACCCCATTTCTGCTTCAAATATCATCGAAATGCACAAATAAGTTGCCAAATATGTTTATTTAATGTTTATTAGTGTTTTTGGATCGATATTTGACAGTTATGACTTAGATTCCACCCCAAATTGAATTAAAATACTTTCAAAACAGATTTGAGCATGTTTAAGAACATTTTTCATCAATTTGGGCTAATTTGTGCATCAAATATCATCGAAATGCACACATAAACTCCCAAATATGTTTATTTACTGTTCAGTAGTGTTTTTGGGTCGATATTTGACGGTTATGAATTATATTTCACCCCAAATTGAATTAAAATACTTTCAAAACAGATTTGAGCATGTTGAAGAACATTTTTAATCAATTTGACTCTATTTCTGCTTCAAATATCATGGAAATACACAAATAAGTTGCCAAATAAGTTTATTTAATATTTATTACTGTTTTTGGATCGATATTGAACAGTTATGACTTATATTTTCCCCCATACAGCATTAAAATGCTTTCAAAACAGATTTGAGCATATTTAAGAACATTATTAATCAATTTGGGCTAATTTGTGCATCAAATATCATCGAAATGCACACATAAACTCCCAAATATGTATATTTACTGTTGATTAGTGTTTTTGGTTCGATATTTGATAGTTATGAATTATATTTCACCCCAAATTGAATTAAAATACTTTCAAAACAGATTTGAGCATGTTCAATAACATTTTTAATCAATTTGACTCCATTTCTGATTCAAATATCATTGCAATGCACCAATAAGAGGCCAAATATATTTATTTAATGTTCATTAGTTTTTTTGGGTCGATATTTAACAGTAATGAATTATATACCACCTCAAATTGAAATAAAATTCGTCCAAAATGCATTTGAGCATGTTTAAGCACATTTTTAATCAATTTGACTTTGTTTCTGCTACAAATATCATAGAAATGCACAAATAAATTGCCAAACATATTTATTTAACGTTCATTACTGTTTTTGGTTCGATATTTGACAGTTATGACTTATATTTCACCCCAAATTGCGTTAAAATTGGTCCAAAATTCATTTGAGCATGTTTAAGCACATTTTTAATCAATTTGACCTTGTTTCTGCTTCAAATATCATGGAAATTCACAAAAAAGTTGCCCAATATGTTTATTTATTGTTCATTAGTGTTTTTGGATCGATATTTGACAGTTATGACTTAGATTCCACCCCAAACTGCATTAAAATGCTTTCACAACAGATTTGATCATGTTTAAGAACATTTTTAATCAATTTGGGCTAATTTGTGCATCAAATTTCATCGAAATGCACACAAAAACTCCCAAATACGTTTATTTAATGTTCATTAGTGTTTTTGGGTCGATATTTGACAGTTATGAATTATATACCACCCCAAATTGAATTAAAATTCGTCCAAAATGCATTTGAGCATGTTTAAGCACATTTTTAATCAATTTGACCCCATTTCTGTTTCAAATATCATCGAAATGCATAAATAAGTTGCCAAATATGTTTATTTAATGTTTATTAGTGTTTTTGGATCGATATTTGACAGTTATGACTTAGATTCCACCCCAAACTGCATTAAAATGCTTTCAAAACATATTTGAGCATTTTTAAGAACATTTTTAATCAATTTGGGATCATTTTTGCATAAAATATCATCGAAATGCACACATAAACTTCCAAATATGTTTATTTACTGGTCTTTAGTATTTTTGGGTCGATATCAGACATTTATGAATTATATTTCACCCCGAATTGAATTAAAATATTTTCAAAACAGATATGAGCATTTTTAAGAACATTTTTAATCAATTTGACTCCATTTCTGATTCAAATATCATCGAAATGCATAAATAAGTTGCCAAATATGTTTATTTATTGTTCATTAGTGTTTTGGGATCGATATTTGACAGTTATGACTTAGATTCCATCCCAAACTGCATTAAAATGCTTTCAAAACAGATCTGATCATGTTTGAGAACATTTTTCATCAATTTGGGCTAATTTGTGCATCACATATCATCGAAATGCACACAAAAACTCCCAAATATATTTATTTAAGGTTCATTAGTGTTTTTGGGTCGATATTTGACAGTTATGACTTATATACCACCCCAAATTGAATTAAAATTCGTCCAAAATGCATTTGAGCATGTTTAAGCACATTTTTAATCAATTTGACCCCATTTCTGCTTCAAATATCATCGAAATGCACAAATAAGTTGCCAAATATGTTTATTTAATGTTTATTAGAGTTTTTGGATCGATATTTGACAGTTATGACTTAGATTCCACCCCAAACTGCCTTAAAATGCTTTCAAAACATATTTCAGCATTTTTAAGAACATTTTTAATCAATTTGGGCACATTTTTGCATGAAATATCACCGAAATGCAGACATAAACATCCAAATATGTTTATTTACTGGTCTTTAGTATTTTTGGGTCGATATCAGACATTTATGAATTATATTTCACCCCAAATTGAATTAAAATACTTTCAAAACAGATTTGAGCATGTTTAAGAACATTTTTCATCAATTTGGGCAAATTTGTGCATCAAATATCATCGAAATGCACACATAAACTCCCAAATATGTTTATTTACTGTTCAGTAGTGTTTTTGGGTCGATATTTGACAGTTATGAATTATATTTCACCCCAAATTGAATTAAAATTCGTACAAAATGCATTTGAGCATGTTTAAGCACATTTTTAATCAATTTGACCCCATTTCTGCTTCAAATATCATGGAAATGTACAAAAAAGTTGCCAAATATGTTTATTTATTGTTCATTAGTGTTTTTGGATCGATATTTGACAGTTATGACTTAGATTCCACCCCAAACTGCATTAAAATGCTTTCAAAACAGATTTGATCATGTTTAAGAACATTTTTAATCAATTTGGGCTAATTTGTGCATCAAATATCATCGAAATGCACACAAAAACTCCCAAATATATTTATTTAATGTTCATTAGTGTATTTGGGTCGATATTTGACAGTTATGAATTATATACCACCCCAAATTGAATTAAAATTCGTCCAAAATGCATTTGAGCATGTTTAAGATCATTTTTAATCAATTTGACCCCATTTCTGCTTCACATATAATCGAAATGCACAAATAAGTTGCCAAATATGTTTATTTAATGTTTATTAGTGTTTTTGGATCGATATTTGACAGTTATGACTTAGATTCCACCCCAAACTGCATTAAAATGCTTTCAAAACAGATTTGAGCATGTTTAAGCACATTTTTAATCAATTTGACCTAATTTGTGCATCAAATATCATCGAAATGCACACATAAAGTCCCAAATATGTTTATTTACTGTTCATTAGTGTTTTTGGGTCGATATTTGACAGTTATGAATTATATTTCACCCCAAATTGAATTAAAATACTTTCAAAACAGATTTGAGCATGTTTAAGAACATTTTTCATCAATTTGGGCAAATTTGTGCATCAAATATCATCGAAATGCACACATAAACTCCCAAATATGTTTATTTACTGTTCAGTAGTGTTTTTGGGTCGATATTTGACAGTTATGAATTATATTTCACCCCAAATTGAATTAAAATTCGTACAAAATGCATTTGAGCAAGTTTAAGCACATTTTTTTTTTATCAATTTGACCTCATTTCTATTACAAATATAGTAGAAATACGCAAATAAGTTGACAAATATGCTTATTTAATTTTCAGTAGGGTTTTTGGATCGATATTTGACGGTTATGACTTAGATTCCACCCCAAACTGCATTAAAATGCTTTCAAAACAGATTTGAGCATGTTTAAGCACATTTTTAATCAATTTGACCTTGTTTCTGCCTCAAATATCATGGAAATGCACCAAAAAGTTGCCAAATATGTTTATTTATTGTTCATTAGTGTTTTTGGATCGATATTTGACAGTTATGACTTAGATTCCATCCCAAACTGCATTAAAATGCTTTCAAAACAGATTTGATCATGTTTAAGAACATTTTTAATCAATTTGGGCTAATTTGTGCATCAAATTTCATCGAAATGCACACAAAAACTCCCAAATATATTTATTTAATGTTCATTAGTGTATTTGGGTCGATATTTGACAGTTATGAATTATATACCACCCCAAATTGAATTAAAATTCGTCCAAAATGCATTTGAGCATGTTTAAGAACATTTTTAATCAATTTGACCCCATTTCTGCTTCACATATAATCGAAATGCACAAATAAGTTGCCAAATATGTTTATTTAATGTTTATTAGTGTTTTTGGATCGATATTTTACAGTTATGACTTAGATTCCACCCCAAACTGCATTAAAATGCTTTCAAAACAGATTTGAGCATGTTTAAGAACATTTTTAATCAATTTGGGCTAATTGGTGCATCAAATATCATCGAAATGCACACATAAAGTCCCAAATATGTTTATTTACTGTTCATTGGTGTTTTTGGGTCGATATTTGACAGTTATGAATTATATTTCACCCCAAATTGAATTAAAATACTTTCAAAACAGATTTGAGCATGTTTAAGAACATTTTTCATCAATTTGGGCAAATTTGTGCATCAAATATCATCGAAATGCACACATAAACTCCCAAATATGTTTATTTACTGTTCAGTAGTGTTTTTGGGTCGATATTTGACGGTTATGAATTATATTTCACCCCAAATTGAATTAAAATACTTTCAAAACAGATTTGAGCATGTTCAAGAACATTTTTAATCAATTTGACTCTATTTCTACTTCAAATATCATGGAAATACACAAATAAGTTGCCAAATAAGTTTATTTAATATTTATTACTGTTTTTGGATCGATATTGAACAGTTATGACTTATATTTTCCCCCAAACAGCATTAAAATGCTTTCAAAACAGATTTGAGCATATTTAAGAACATTATTAATCAATTTGGGCTAATTTGTGCATCAAATATCATCGAAATGCACACATAAACTCCCAAATATGTTTATTTACTGTTGATTAGTGTTTTTGGTTCGATATTTGATAGTTATGAATTATATTTCACCCCAAATTGAATTAAAATACTTTCAAAACAGATTTGAGCATGTTCAATAACATTTTTAATCAATTTGACTCCATTTCTGATTCAAATATCATTGCAATGCACCAATAAGAGGCCAAATATATTTATTTAATGTTCATTAGTTTTTTTGGGTCGATATTTAACAGTAATGAATTATATACCACCTCAAATTGAAATAAAATTCGTCCAAAATGCATTTGAGCATGTTTAAGCACATTTTTAATCAATTTGACTTTGTTTCTGCTACAAATATCATAGAAATGCACAAATAAATTGCCAAACATATTTATTTAACGTTCATTACTGTTTTTGGTTCGATATTTGACAGTTATGACTTATATTTCACCCCAAATTGCGTTAAAATTGGTCCAAAATTCATTTGAGCATGTTTAAGCACATTTTTAATCAATTTGGGCAAATTTGTGCATCAAATATCATCGATATGCACACATAAACTCCCAAATATGTTTATTTACTGTTCAGTAGTGTTTTTGGGTCGATATTTGACGGTTATGAATTATATTTCACCCCAAATTGAATTAAAATACTTTCAAAACAGATTTGATCATGTTTAAGAACATTTTTAATCAATTTGGGCTAATTTGTGCATCAAATATCATCGAAATGCACACAAAAACTCCCAAATATATTTATTTAATGTTCATTAGTGTATTTGGGTCGATATTTGACAGTTATGAATTTTATACATCCCCAAATTGAATTAAAATTCGTACAAAATGCATTTGAGCATGTTTAAGCACATTTTAAATCAATTTGACCCCATTTCTGCTTCACATATAATCGAAATGCACAAATAAGTTGCCAAATATGTTTATTTAATGTTTATTAGTGTTTTTGGATCGATATTTGACAGTTATGACTTAGATTCCACCCCAAACTGCATTAAAATGCTTTCAAAACAGATTTGAGCATGTTTAAGAACATTTTAAATCAATTTGACCTAATTTGTGCATCAAATATCATCGAAATGCACACATAAAGTCCCAAATATGTTTATTTACTGTTCATTAGTGTTTTTGGGTCGATATTTGACAGTTATGAATTATATTTCACCCCAAATTGAATTAAAATACTTTCAAAACAGATTTGAGCATGTTTAAGAACATTTTTCATCAATTTGGGCAAATTTGTGCATCAAATATCATCGAAATGCACACATAAACTCCCAAATATGTTTATTTACTGTTCAGTAGTGTTTTTGGGTCGATATTTGACAGTTATGAATTATATTTCACCCCAAATTGAATTAAAATTCGTACAAAATGCATTTGAGCATGCTTAAGCACATTTTTTTTTATCAATTTGGCCTCATTTCTATTACAAATATAGTAGAAATGCGCAAATAAGTTGACAAATATGTTTATTTAATTTTCAGTAGGGTTTTTGGATCGATATTGGACGGTTATGACTTAGATTCCACCCCAAACCGCATTAAAATGCTTTCAAAACAGATTTGAGCATATTTAAGAACATTTTTAATTAATTTGGGCTCATTTGTGAATCAAATATCATGGAAATACACACATAAACTCCCAAATATGTTTATTTAATGTTCATTAGTGTTTTTGGATCGATATTTGACAGTTATGACTTAGATTCCACCCCAAACTACATTAAAATGCTTTCAAAACAGATTTGATCATGTTTAAGAACATTTTTAATCAATTTGGGCTAATTTGTGCATCAAATATCATCGAAATGCACACAAAAACTCCCAAATATATTTATTTAATGTTCATTAGTGTATTTGGGTCGATATTTGACAGTTATGAATTATATACCACCCCAAATTGAATTAAAATTCGTCCAAAATGCATTTGAGCATGTTTAAGAACATTTTTAATCAATTTGACCCCATTTCTGCTTCACATATAATCGAAATGCACAAATAAGTTGCCAAATATGTTTATTTAATGTTTATTAGTGTTTTTGGATCGATATTTGACAGTTATGACTTAGATTCCACCCCAAATTGCGTTAAAATTGGTCCAAAATTCATTTGAGCATGTTTAATCACATTTTTAATCAATTTGGGCGCATTTCTGCCTCAAATATCATGGAAATGCACAAATAAATTGCCAAACATGTTTATTTAATCTTCATTAGTGTTTTTGGGTCGATATTTGACAGTTATGAATTATATTTCACCCCAAATTGAATTAAAATACTTTCAAAACAGATTTGAGCATGTTTAAGAACATTTTTCATCAATTTGGGCAAATTTGTGCATCAAATATCATCGAAATGCACACATAAACTCCCAAATATGTTTATTTACTGTTCAGTAGTGTTTTTGGGTCGATATTTGACAGTTATGAATTATATTTCACCCCAAATTGAATTAAAATTCGTACAAAATGCATTTGAGCATGTTTAAGCACATTTTTTTTTATCAATTTGGCCGCATTTCTATTACAAATATAGTAGAAATGCGCAAATAAGTTGACAAATATGCTTATTTAATTTTCAGTAGCGTTTTTGGATCGATATTTGACGGTTATGACTTAGATTCCACCCCAAACTGCATTAAAATGCTTTCAAAACAGATTTGAGCATGTTTAAGCACATTTTTAATCAATTTGACCTTGTTGCTGTTTCAAATATCATGGAAATGCACAAAAAAGTTGCCAAATATGTTTATTTATTGTTCATTAGTGTTTTTGAATCGATATTTGACAGTTATGACTTAGATTCCATCCCAAACTGCATTAAAATGCTTTCAAAACAGATTTGATCATGTTTAAGAACATTTTTAATCAATTTGGGCTAATTTGTGCATCAAATTTCATCGAAATGCACACAAAAACTCCCAAATATATTTATTTAATGTTCATTTGTGTTTTTGGGTCGATATTTGACAGTTATGAATTATATACCACCCCAAATTGAATTAAAATTCGTCCAAAATGCATTTGAGCATGTTTAAGCACATTTTTAATCAATTTGACCCCATTTCTGCTTCAAATATCATCGAAATGCACAAATAAGTTGCCAAATATGTTTATTTAAAGTTTATTAGTGTTTTTGGATCGATATTTGACAGTTATGATTTAGATTACATCCCAAACTGCATTAAAATGCTTTCAAAACATATTTGAGCATTTTTAAGAACATTTTTAATCAATTTGGGCTCATTTTTGCTTGAAATATCATCGAAATGCACACATAAACTTCCAAATATGTTTATTTACTGGTCTTTAGTATTTTTGGGTCGATATCAGACATTTATGAATTATATTTCACCCCGAATTGAATTAAAATACTTTCAAAACAGATATGAGCATTTTTAAGAACATTTTTAATCAATTTGACTCCATTTCTGATTCAAATATCATCGAAATACACAAATAAGTCGCCAAATATGTTTATTTAATGTTTATTACTGTTTTTGGATCGATATTGGACAGTTATGACTTAGATTCCACCCCAAACTGCATTAAAATGCTTTCAAAACAGATTTGAGCATTTTTAAGAACATTTTTAATCAATTTGGGCTCATTTTTGCATGAAATATCATCGAAATGCACACATAAACTTCCAAATATGTTTCTTTACTGGTCTTTAGTATTTTTGGGTCGATATCAGACATTTATGAATTATATTTCACCCCGAATTGAATTAAAATACATTCAAAACAGATATGAGCATTGTTAAGAACATTTTTAATCAATTTGACTCCATTTCTGAGTCAAATATCATCGAAATACACAAATAAGTCGCCAAATATGTTTATTTAATGTTTATTACTGTTTTTGGATCGATATTGGACAGTTATGACTTATATTTCTCCCCAAACAGCATTAAAATGCTTTCAAAACAGATTTCAGTATATTTAAGAACATTTTTAATTAATTTGGGCTCATTTCTTCCTCAAATATAATGGAAATGCACAAATAAATTGCCAAACATGTTTATTTAATCTTCATTAGTGTTTTTGGAAAGATATTTGATAGTTATGACCTATATTTCACCCCAAATTGAATTAAAATTCGTCCAAAATGCATATGAGATTGTGTAAGCACTCTTTTAATCAATTTGGGCTCATTTCTGCTTCAAATATCATTGCAATGCACAAATAAGTGGCCAAATATGTTTATTTAATGTTCATTAGTATTTTTGGGTCGACATTTCACAGTTATGACCTATATTTCACCCCAAATTGCATTAAAACACTTTGAAAACGGATTTGAGCATGCTTAAGCACATTTTTTTTTTATTAATTTGGCCTCATTTCTTTTACAAATATTGTAGAAATGCGCAAATAAGTTGGCAAATATGCTTATTTAATTTTCAGTAGTGTTTTTGGATCGATATTTGACGGTTATGACTTAGATTCCACCCCAAACTGCATTAAAATGCTTTCAAAACAGATTTGAGCATGTTTAAGCACATTTTTAATCAATTTGACCTTGTTTCTGCCTCAAATATCATGGAAATGCACCAAAAAGTTGCCAAATATGTTTATTTATTGTTCATTAGTGTTTTTGGATCGATATTTGACAGTTATGACTTAGATTCCATCCCAAACTGCATTAAAATGCTTTCAAAACAGATTTGATCATGTTTAAGAACATTTTTAATCAATTTGGGCTAATTTGTGCATCAAATTTCATCGAAATGCACACAAAAACTCCCAAATATATTTATTTAATGTTCATTAGTGTATTTGGGTCGATATTTGACAGTTATGAATTATATACCACCCCAAATTGAATTAAAATTCGTCCAAAATGCATTTGAGCATGTTTAAGAACATTTTTAATCAATTTGACCCCATTTCTGCTTCACATATAATCGAAATGCACAAATAAGTTGCCAAATATGTTTATTTAATGTTTATTAGTGTTTTTGGATCGATATTTTACAGTTATGACTTAGATTCCACCCCAAACTGCATTAAAATGCTTTCAAAACAGATTTGAGCATGTTTAAGAACATTTTTAATCAATTTGGGCTAATTGGTGCATCAAATATCATCGAAATGCACACATAAAGTCCCAAATATGTTTATTTACTGTTCATTGGTGTTTTTGGGTCGATATTTGACAGTTATGAATTATATTTCACCCCAAATTGAATTAAAATACTTTCAAAACAGATTTGAGCATGTTTAAGAACATTTTTCATCAATTTGGGCAAATTTGTGCATCAAATATCATCGAAATGCACACATAAACTCCCAAATATGTTTATTTACTGTTCAGAAGTGTTTTTGGGTCGATATTTGACAGTTATGAATTATATTTCACCCCAAATTGAATTAAAATACTTTCAAAACAGATTTGAGCATGTTCAAGAACATTTTTAATCAATTTGACTCTATTTCTACCTCAAATATCAAGGAAATACACAAATAAGTTGCCAAATAAGTTTATTTAATATTTATTACTGTTTTTGGATCGATATTGAACAGTTATGACTTATATTTTCCCCCAAACAGCATTAAAATGCTTTCAAAACAGATTTGAGCATATTTAAGAACATTATTAATCAATTTGGGCTAATTTGTGCATCAAATATCGTCGAAATGCACACATAAACTCCCAAATATGTTTATTTACTGTTGATTAGTGTTTTTGGGTCGATATTTGATAGTTATGAATTATATTTCACCCCAAATTGAATTAAAATACTTTCAAAACAGATTTGAGCATGTTCAATAACATTTTTAATCAATTTGACTCCATTTCTGATTCAAATATCATTGCAATGCACCAATAAGGGGCCAAATATACTTATTTAATGTTCATTAGTTTTTTTGAGTCGATATTTAACAGTTATGAATTATATACCACCTCAAATTGAAATAAAATTCGTCCAAAATGCATTTGAGCATGTTTAAGCACATTTTTAATCAATTTGACCTTGTTTCTGCTACAAATATCATAGAAATGCACAAATAAATTGCCAAACATATTTATTTAACGTTCATTACTGTTTTTGGTTCGATATTTGACAGTTATGACTTATATTTCACCCCAAATTGCGTTAAAATTGGTCCAAAATTCATTTGAGCATGTTTAAGCACCTTTTTAATCAATTTGACCTTGTTTCTGCTTCAAATATCATAGAAATGCACAAATAAATTGCCAAACATGTTTATTTAACGTTCATTACTGTTTTTGGTTCGATATTTGACAGTTATGACTTATATTCCACCCCAAATTGCGTTAAAATTGGTCCAAAATTCATTTGAGCATGTTTAAGAACATTATTAATCAATTTGGGCTCATTTCTTCCTCAAATATAATGGAAATGCACAAATAAATTGCCAAACATGTTTATTTAATCTTCATTAGTGTTTTTGGAAAGATATTTGACAGTTATGAACTATATTTCAACCCAAATTGAATTAAAATTCGTCCAAAATGCATATGAGCTTGTGTAAGCACACTTTTAATCAATTTGGGCTCATTTCTGCTTCAAATATCATTGCAATGCACAAATAAGTGGCCAAATATGTTTATTTAATGTTCATTAGTATTTTTCGGTCGACATTTGACAGTTATGACTTATATTTCACCCCAAATTGCAATAAAACATTTTGAAAACAGATTTGAGCATGTTTAAGAACATTTTTTTTTATCAATTTGGCCTAATTTCTGCTACAAATATAGTAGAAATGCACAAATAAGTTGGCAAATATGCTTATTTAATTTTCAGTAGTGTTTTTGGGTCGATATTTGACGGTTATGACTTAGATTCCACCCCAAACTGCATTAAAATGCTTTCAAAACAGATTTGAGCATGTTTAAGCACATTTTTAATCAATTTGACCTTGTTTCTGCCTCAAATATCATGGAAATGCACCAAAAAGTTGCCAAATATGTTTATTTATTGTTCATTAGTGTTTTTGGATCGATATTTGACAGTTATGACTTAGATTCCATCCCAAACTGCATTAAAATGCTTTCAAAACAGATTTGAGCATTTTTAAGAACATTTTTAATCAATTCGGGCTCATTTCTTCCTCAAATATCATCGAAATACACAAATAAGTCGCAAATATGTTTATTTAATGTTTATTACTGTTTTTGGATCGATATTGGACAGTTATGACTTATATTTCCCCCCAAACAGCATTAAAATGCTTTCAAAACAGATTTGAGCATATTTAAGAAAATTTTTAATCAATTTAGGCTAATTTGTGCATCAAATATCATCGAAATGCACAAATAAACTCTCAAATATGTTTATTTACTGTTGATTAGTGTTTTTGGGTTGATATTTGATAGTTATGAATTATATTTCACCCCAAATTGAATTAAAATACTTTCAAAACAGATTTAAGCATGTTCAAGAACATTTTTAATCAATTTGACTCCATTTCTGATTCAAATATCATTGCAATGCACAAATAAGGGGCCAAATATATTTATTTAAGGTTCATTAGTTTTTTTGGGTCGATATTTAACAGTTATGAATTATATACCACCTCAAATTGAAATAAAATTCGTCCAAAATTCATTTGAGCATGTTTAAGCACATTTTTAATCAATTTGACCTTGTTTCTGCTTCAAATATCATAGAAATGCACAAATAAATTTGCAAACATGTTTATTTAACGTTCATTACTGTTTTTGGGTCGATATTTGACAGTTATGAATTATATACCACCCCAAATTGAATTATAATTCGTGCAAAAGGCATTTGAGCATGTTTAAGCACATTTTTAATCAATTTGACCTTTTTCTGCTTCAAATATCTTAGAAATGCACAAATAAATTGCCAAACATGTTTATTTAACGTTCATTACTGTTTTTGGTTCGATATTTGATAGTTATGACTTATATTCCACCACAAATTGCGTTAAAATTGGTCCAAAATTCATTTGAGCATGGTTTATCACGTTTTTAATCAATTTGGGCGCATTTCTGCCTCAAATATTATGGAAATGCACAAATAAATTGCCAAACATGTTTATTTAATCTTCATTAGTGTTTTTGGAAAGATATTTGACAGTTATGACCTATATTTCACACCAAATTGAATTAAAATTCGTCCAAAATGCATATGAGCTTGTGTAAGCACACTTTTAATCAATTTGGGCTCATTTCTTCTTCAAATATCATTGCAATGCACAAATAAGTGGCCAAATATGTTTATTTAATGTTCATTATGTGCGGCCCTTTTTCGCGGCCCACGCGCGAGGCATCGGCGTCCTCGCTCACGGGGGAAGAAGGTGCAGGTACATCCCTGCGCGTGTTTGTGCGCTCAAGGACTTATTATTTAGGTGATTGTGGGAACTTTTATTTTCCGACGGGCGCAAGCCCCCGCCGTTAATTACCCCGGCTCTCGCCTCGGGAACCTCTGATTAATGGGCTAAACTAATCAAAATATATGGATCAGACTTGTGGCTTTATTTCTTCCTTCCAATTTATTATAATACATGCTCGAAATAACCCAAAGGTAGAACTTTGGATAATAAGACTAAAGACGTATGATCTAAAGTCAGAGAAACGTATAATTTCTCATAAATCGGAGATCGAGGACGTATGATCCTATTGATCTCACGGAGTTCGAATATGAAGCGCACTGCCAACTCGATGCTCAAGGAACCAGAGATGTTTGATCTCTAAAAAGGTTCATGTCAAAGACAAGGACGTATAGTTCTAAATAGTCTATTGACCTTCCAAATCCCGAATCTGAAGCGCTATGCCAATTCGAAACCTGGGAAAATTGGAGAATCGGGAATATATAATTCTTTATCGATTTCCAAAATGAGGTATATTAAACCTGAAGCGCACTGTCAGTTTAATGTTCTCGAAACATGATTTGATATGATTTGATATGTTGGTATGTTTTTTTTTTACCAAGTTTGGGTGTATTTGCATATTTGACATGTTTGGTCAAATGTTTGGGTTTATTTGCATATTTAACATGTTTGGTCAAAAGTTTGGTCATATTTGCATATTTGACATGTTTGGTCAAATGTTTGGGTTTATTTGCATGTTTGACATATTTGGTCAAATATTTGGACATATTTGTATTTTTGACATATTTGGCCAAATATTTGGGTATATTTGCATATTTGACATGTTTGGTCAAAGATTTCGGATTTATTTGTATATTTGACGTGTTTGGTCAAATATTTGGACATATTGACATATTTAAATATTTTGATTTGTTTTATCAAAATATAACAAAGTTTGATTATTTTGAACATTTTGATTTGTTTTATCAAAATGTAACATGATTTGATCATTTTTGAATATTTTGATTTGTTTTATCAAGATATAACATAATTTGATTATTTTGAATATTTTGATTTGTTTTATCAAAATATAACATAATTTGATTATTTTGAATATTTTGATTTGTTTTATAACATAATTTAATCATTTTTGAATATTTTGATTTTGTTTTATCAAAACATAACTTGATCATTTTGAATATTTTGATTTGTTTTATCAACATATGACATAATTTGACTATTTTGATTATTTTGATTTGTTTTATCAAAATATAACATAATTTGATTATTTTGAATATTTTTTTATTTGTTTTATTAAAATATAACATAAATTGATTATTTTGAATATTTTGATTTGTTTTATCAAAATATAACATAATTTGATTATTTTGAATATTTTGATTTGTTTTATCAAAATATAACATAATTTGATTATTTTGAATATTTTGATTTGTTTTATCAAAATATAACTAATTTGGTTATTTTGAATATTTTGATTTTTTTTATCAACATATAACATAATTTGGTTATTTTGAATATTTTTGATTTGTTTTATCAAAACATAACATAATTTGATCATCTTAAATATTTTGATTTGTTTTATCAAAGTATAACATAATTTGGTTATTTTGAATATTTTTGATTTGTTTTATAAAAATATAACATAATTTGATTATTTTGAATATTTTGATTTGTTTTATCAAAATATAACATAATTTGGTTATTTTGAGTATTTTGATTTGTTTTATTAAAATATAAGAAAAATATTTGTACAAGATGATATGTATTTTATATGTTTTGAATTTTTCTTAAAATAAAAATAAAATCAAAATTGACTTTTTATTAGTTCAAAAATATTTTCAAATGAAACCATGATTTTTGATGTATTTTTCATGATTTTTGGTCTTGAGGAATTATTTTTATTTAATATTTCAAATCTATTTTTTTGAAACAGATTAATGTGAGCCTTTGATTTAAAGCTAGATCATCAAGATCCAAACTTTGAACTTTTCTGGGCTGTCGGATGGCATCAAGATCCGTGCGATTTCCCTCCCATATGCTTGAGTTCAAATTTCATCAATATCCACACTTTCATATGCATCAATATTCGTATTCTTGCTTGATCGGAGCTCTTCCGGCGTCGGATCGTCGATCGGGGGGAACCACCGGAGTCGTCTCGGGGAGGAGAACACTACTGTCTTGGTCTCGGGGCCACTAGCTCCGGCGATCGCCGGAAATAGCACCACCAGTTAGGCTAGGGCTGGAAACTCGTGGGGAATCGGTTTTTTGTCGATTTTGAGCTCGTTTTGTCAAATTGGTTCAATTCCTTCGATCTGTAGCGTCTTTAAAACATAACAAACAAGTTGTGAAATTTAATTTTAATTTAAATCTCCGAATATGTGAGTTTCACCGACCGGTACCGAATAGGCTCAAACGGATTTGGTACCGATTGGAAATTCATGCATCTATCATTGTTTTTCTCTTCAATTGATTCTTCTAAAAAAACATATTTAACCATGTTCCAGTATATTTGAGTGGTCAATTTCACCATTTTTTATTTCTGGAGAAAAAAACGAAAAAAATCAGAAAGGAAAAAAAAACAGAAAAGGAAAAAAACAGAACCAACCCAGTTTTTCCCTTTTGACAGACCCAACTTTACAATTTCATATAAAATCACAGAAAATTCAAAAAAATATGAAATTTTGGGAACATGTCTATGAAAACATACTCTATATTCTTGCAAAATTTCAGATCAAATGGGTGAGTAAATCAAGATATATTAGCTGATCTTTGAACTGGCCAGATAAGGCACATGCCAGATCTGTGCCAGCTCTGTTTTCTGTTTTTTTCTTTTTTTTTTTTCTTTTTTTCAAGCAATTCACACATCCTAATCAACTAAAAAATATCCAAATCAAATAAACAATCACCCTTTATCAGGCTATGTTTTTTTTTTATTTAAATCAGTTTTTTTTTTTTTTTGATGTTGAGTTTGGTGTTTGACCATCAGTTGACTTTTGAGATATTTTGGACTGATGAGATTTGAAAAATCATAACAATTCACAGAAAATTCCAAAAATTATAAAATTCGAAATGTAAGTTAATATAAACCTACTCTACAGGTATGTGAAATTTTATGAAAAATGGACAACCAGATTGAGAGATATGGACTGATCTCTCAACTGGACAGAAATGCCCCTTTGCTGGAATCAGATCAGCATGCATATTTATTGCTTTTCTTTTACTCAAATATGATTTTGAGCATCCAAACATATTTAAAATGCAAAATAAAAGATCAAGGAGAGATAAAAAGCCAGATTTGATCAAAACTTCATATAATATTGCATTTAACATAACATATCAACATATAACATCACATAAACATGGGGGGTTTTATTTTCTATGAAATTTGGCGGCATAACGGCTTGTATTAAGCTGTTTTGAGCCTTTATATAACCACTGCACATGTGCACAGGGTTTGAGAAGAGGTATGAACATGTGCCCATCCCTATTAAACCAAATCAACATGTGCCGATCGGTTATCGTGTGTTTATCAAATTTCATAGAAAATACGCATAAGTAAGCACCTGAGACTCATGCTTGGTCACCAATTGAGCTCGGTAAGGGAAGAGGCACATGTGCACCATCTCCAACCCGAAAGCTTGACTATCTCACCCATCAAGGTGAGACTAGCCCCTAGAGCTCAATTGAGACCAAGCCAAGCTCAAGGCTTGGCCCCTTTGTGTCTCAATCAATTACAAAAACTATTCTAACAGAGCTTTATTTGGAGAGAAGAGGGTTTAAGGCTTGATTTCGGTTTTGGCAAGGCTTTGGCCAAGCTTGAGCTTATGGGGGGTATTGGCTCCTGATTTCTCTTCTCTGGGGGTCTATTTATAACCCAAGAGCTAGGGCAACACTCCAGGGAAGCTCTGATTTGATCTATAGCGTTGAATTAATCGTATGGCCGAAATTGAGCCAACCGGGCTCAAGAGGTGTAACAGCTCATTTCTGAAAGATTCCTTCTGTTTCTTTCGCAGAGATGCTTCACCTATCATAGCCCAACACGTGTATTGGTGCGCTGGCTCTCGGAAATGAGCATCCAAGGCACGGTTTGGTGTCTCCCGGTGGCGGTTTGAGGCTTAACGTGTTCCAATTAAATTGAAGCCTCTCTAACACTTGTTTATCGTGTCAACCGGTCTCAAACATGTTGCATTTACATGTTTTATGCATTTTCCAAACTCTCACATCTTAATTTTGCCAATTTAAGATTTTTTCGGTTTACACCCGAATGTGAATCGGTGGTCCCATTAATTGAGCGTTCCAAACCTCAAATATACACTTTGAACATCATCGTGACACCCTTGAGATGCTCCAAGACCATTCAATTTGAGCTCTTGGTCGCCAATTTGTTCATTTGGCCTCTTCACCGAGATAACTTTTGTACCCAATTTCTCCCTCGTTCATTCATATATTCTTGAAATTAATGGTTTCCCCGAATTCTCCTCGTCGATCTCTACCTGGGGCTAAGAGGAATCGCCGTGAGACGCCCCGGAGTCGCTGCCCCACCGCTGGCCAGCCCTTGGCCGAACCCATTTTGTGCAGGGGAGAAAGAGAGGAGGGAGGAGAGGAGGGAGGAGAATCTGCCATGTGGGGCCCAGTGGCAGTGGCACATCCTCTCCTCTGTTTTTTTTATTTTTTTTGTGTTTAAAAATCCATGTGGGGTCCAATGTAAGTGGGAGAGTGGGTTGGGGTCCCATATGTCATATTAAATGAGACACATACTCTTTCTTCCTTTTGTGTGGTCTTGGTTCACGTGAGCCGAAGCATTACATTGAGTGTGGGTGTACATGAACCGAGACCACCCTCTGTTTTTCGCTGGAGAGAAGTGGGGAGCCATGCTTTGGCTCTCCAAATTGTACCCAAGTATGTTCTATGCTCTCAAATTGCACACAAAATTTTCCCCAACTGCTATTTTATTTGTCTTTTCTCATTTCTAAATTATTTTTCATGAAATTGTTTATAATAAAATCATGAAAATTATTATAAAATCATAGAATGCATTTCTATGATTTTTAAAAATATTTTTGGCATTTTGGGAATGAGATTAGACATTAATTTCATTTCATCATTGTGTATCATATGAGATTAGGCATTAATCTCACATAATAATTATTTTATAAAATTATTTCTTAATTTTAAGAGATAAATTTCATATGTGATAAATCATGAAATTGAGCATAATTTCATGATTTAATATTTGACATGATTATTTCATGGAATTGTTTCTTAATTCCAAGAAATAAATTTCGTACGTGGTGAGTTACAAAATTGGGCATAATTTCGTAATTTTTAAATTTCGGCATTAAATCACATGAAATCATATTTGTTAATTTCATGTATTTTAACTTGTGTGTATTTTTGGTATTATATTTTTTTTTTGACAGCAAACACATTAGTATTTTTGGGTCGACATTTGACAGTTATGACTTATATTTCACCCCAAATTGCATTAAAACACTTTCAAAACAAATTTGAGCATGTTTAAGCACATTTTTGTTTATCAATTTGACCACATTTCTGCTACAAATATAGTAGAAATGCGCAAATAAGTTGGCAAATATGCTTATTTAATTTTCAGTAGTGTTTTTGGGTCGATATTTGACAGTTATGACTTATATTTCACCCCAAATTACATTAAAATACTTTCAAAACAGATTTGAGTATGTTTAAGCACATTTTTAATCAATTCGACCTTGTTTCTGCTCCAAATATCATCGAAATGCACAAAAAAGTTGCCAAATATGTTTATTTAATGTTCATTAGTGTTTTTGGATCGATATTTGACAGTTATGACTTATATTTCACCCCAAACTACATTAAAATGTTTTCAAAACAGATTTGAGCATTTTTAAGAACATTTTTAATCAATTTGGGGCTCATTTCTGCATCAAGTATCATCGAAATGCACACATAAACTCCCAAATATGTTAATTTACTGGTCTTTAGTGTTTTTGGGTCGATATTTGACAGTTATGAATTATATACCACCCCAAATTGAATTATAATTCGTGCAAAAGGCATTTGAGCATGTTTAAGCACATTTTTAATCAATTTGACCTTTTTCTGCTTCAAATATCTTAGAAATGCACAAATAAATTGCCAAACATGTTTATTTAACGTTCATTACTGTTTTTGGTTCGATATTTGATAGTTATGACTTATATTCCACCACAAATTGCGTTAAAATTGGTCCAAAATTCATTTGAGCATGGTTTATCACGTTTTTAATCAATTTGGGCGCATTTCTGCCTCAAATATTATGGAAATGCACAAATAAATTGCCAAACATGTTTATTTAATCTTCATTAGTGTTTTTGGAAAGATATTTGACAGTTATGACCTATATTTCACACCAAATTGAATTAAAATTCGTCCAAAATGCATATGAGCTTGTGTAAGCACACTTTTAATCAATTTGGGCTCATTTCTTCTTCAAATATCATTGCAATGCACAAATAAGTGGCCAAATATGTTTATTTAATGTTCATTAGTATTTTTGGGTCGACATTTGACAGTTATGACTTATATTTCACCCCAAATTGCATTAAAACACTTTCAAAACAAATTTGAGCATGTTTAAGCACATTTTTGTTTATCAATTTGACCACATTTCTGCTACAAATATAGCAGAAATGCGCAAATAAGTTGGCAAATATGCTTATTTAATTTTCAGTAGTGTTTTTGGGTCGATATTTGACAGTTATGACTTATATTTCACCTCAAATTACATTAAAATACTTTCAAAACAGATTTGAGTATGTTTAAGCACATTTTTAATCAATTCGACCTTGTTTCTGCTTCAAATATCATCGAAATACACAAAAAAGTTGCCAAATATGTTTATTTAATGTTCATTAGTGTTTTTGGATCGATATTTGACAGTTATGACTTATATTTCACCCCAAACTACATTAAAATGTTTTCAAAACAGATTTGAGCATTTTTAAGAACATTTTTAATCAATTTGGGGCTAATTTCTGCATCAAGTATCATCGAAATGCACACATAAACTCCCAAATATGTTAATTTACTGGTCTTTAGTGTTTTTGGGTCGATATTTGACAGTTATGAATTATATACCACCCCAAATTGAATTATAATTCGTGCAAAAGGCATTTGAGCATGTTTAAGCACATTTTTAATCAATTTGACCTTTTTCTGCTTCAAATATCTTAGAAATGCACAAATAAATTGCCAAACATGTTTATTTAACGTTCATTACTGTTTTTGGTTCGATATTTGATAGTTATGACTTATATTCCACCACAAATTGCGTTAAAATTGGTCCAAAATTCATTTGAGCATGGTTTATCACGTTTTTAATCAATTTGGGCGCATTTCTGCCTCAAATATTATGGAAATGCACAAATAAATTGCCAAACATGTTTATTTAATCTTCATTAGTGTTTTTGGAAAGATATTTGACAGTTATGACCTATATTTCACACCAAATTGAATTAAAATTCGTCCAAAATGCATATGAGCTTGTGTAAGCACACTTTTAATCAATTTGGGCTCATTTCTTCTTCAAATATCATTGCAATGCACAAATAAGTGGCCAAATATGTTTATTTAATGTTCATTAGTATTTTTGGGTCGACATTTGACAGTTATGACTTATATTTCACCCCAAATTGCATTAAAACACTTTCAAAACAAATTTGAGCATGTTTAAGCACCTTTTTGTTTATCAATTTGACCACATTTCTGCTACAAATATAGTAGAAATGCGCAAATAAGTTGGCAAATATGCTTATTTAATTTTCAGTAGTGTTTTTGGGTCGATATTTGACAGTTATGACTTATATTTCACCTCAAATTACATTAAAATACTTTCAAAACAGATTTGAGTATGTTTAAGCACATTTTTAATCAATTCGACCTTGTTTCTGCTTCAAATATCATTGAAATGCACAAAAAAGTTGCCAAATATGTTTATTTAATGTTCATTAGTGTTTTTGGATCGATATTTGACAGTTATGACTTATATTTCACCCCAAACTACATTAAAATGTTTTCAAAACAGATTTGAGCATTTTTAAGAACATTTTTAATCAATTTGGGGCTCATTTCTGCATCAAATATCATCGAAATGCACACATAAACTCCCCAATATGTTTATTTACTGGTCTTTAGTGTTTTTGGGTTGATATCTGACAGTTATGAATTATATTTCACCCCGAATTGAATTAAAATACTTTCAAAACAGATTTGAGCATTTTTAAGAACATTTTTAATCAATTTGACTCCATTTCTAATTCAAATATCATCGAAATACACAAATAAGTCGCCAAATATGTTTATTTAATGTTTATTACTTTTTTTGGATTGATATTGGACAGTTATGACTTATATTTCACCCAAACAGCATTAAAATGCTTTCAAAGCAGATTTGAGCATATTTAAGAACATTTTTAATCAATTTGGGCTAATTTGTGCATCAAATATCATCGAAATGCACAAATAAGTTGCCAAATATGTTTATTTAACGTTCATTACTGTTTTTGATTCGATATTTGACAGTTATGACTTATATTCCACCCCAAATTGCGTTAAAATTGATCCAAAATTCATTTGAGCATGTTTAAGCACATTTTAATCAATTTGGGCTCATTTCTTTCTCAAATATCATGGAAATGCACAAATAAATTGCCAAATATGTTTATTTAATCTTCATTAGTGTTTTTGGAAAGATATTTGACAGTTATGACCTATATTTCACCCCAAATTGAATTAAAATTCGTCCAAAAAGCAAATGAGCATGTATAAGCACATTTTTAATCAACTTGGCCTAATTTCTGCTTCAAATATCATTGCAATGCACAAATAAGGGGCCAAATATATTTATATAACGTTTATTTGTGTTTTTGGTTCGATATTTGACAGTCATGAATTATATACCACCCCAAATTGAATTAAAATTCGTGCAAAACGCATGTGAACATGTTTAAGCACATTTTTAATCAATTTGGGCTCATTTCTGCTTCAAATATCATTGCAATGCACAAATAAGTGGCCAAATATGTTTATTTAATGTTCATTAGTATTTTTGGGTCGACATTTCACAGTTATGACTTATATTTCATCCCAAATTGCATTAAAACACTTTGAAAACAGATTCTAGCATGTTTAAGCAAATTTTTTTTTATCAATTTGGCCTCATTTCTGTTACAAATATAGTAGAAATGCGCAAATAAGTTGGCAAATATGCTTATTTAATTTTCAGTAGTGTTTTTGGGTCGATATTTGACGGTTATGACTTATATTTCACCCCAAATTACATTAAAATACTTTCAACACAGATTTGAGCATGTTTAAGAACATTTTTAATCAATTTGACTCCATTTCTGATTCAAATATCATCGAAATACACAAATAAGTCGCCAAATATGTTTATTTAATGTTCATTAGTGTTTTTGGATCGATATTGGACAGTTATGACTTATATTTCACCCCAAACTGCATTAAAATGCTTTCAAAACAGATTTGAGCATTTTTAAGAACATTTTTAATCAATTTGGGGCTCATTTCTGCATGAAATATCATCGAAATGCACACATAAACTACCAAATATGTTTATTTACTGGTCTTTAGTGTTTTTGGGTCGATATCTGACAGTTATGAATTATATTTCACCCCGAATTGAATTAAATTACTTTCAAAATAGATTTGAGCATGTTTAAGAATATTTTTAATCAATTTGACCCCATTTCTGCTTCAAATATTATCGAAATGCACAAATAAGTTGCCAAATATGTTTATTGAATGTTCATTAGTGTTTTTGGATCGATATTTGACAGTTATGACTTATATTCCATCCCAAACTGCATTAAAATGCTTTCAAAACAGATTTGAGCATATTTAATAACATTTTTAATCAATTTGGGCTAATTTGTGCATCAAATATCATTGAAATGCACACATAAACTCCCAAATATGTTTATTTACTGTTTATTAGTGTTTTTGTGTCGATATTTGACAGTTATGACTTATATTCCACCCCAAATTGCGTTAAAATGCTTTCAAAACAGATTTGAGCTTGTTTAAGAATATTTTTAATCAATTTGGGCTAATTTGTGCATCAAATATCATCGAAATGCACACATAGTCTCCCAAATATGTTTATTTACTGGTCTTTAGTGTTTTTGGGTCGATATCTGACATTTATGAATTATATTTCACCCCAAATTGAATTAAAATTTGTGCAAAATGCATTTGAGCATGTTTAAGAACATTTTTAATCAATTTGACCTTGTTTCTGCTTCAAATATCATCGAAATGCACAAATAAGTTGCCAAATATGTTTATTTAATGTTAATTAGTGTTTTTGGATCGATATTTGACAGTTATGACTTAGATTCCACCCCAAACTGCATTAAAATGCTTTCAAAACAGATTTGATCATGTTTAAGAACATTTTTAATCAATTTGGGCTAATTTGTGCATCAAATATCATCGAAATGCACACAAAAACTCCCAAATATATTTATTTAATGTTCATTAGTGTTTTTGGGTTGATATTTGACAGTTATGAATTATATACCACCCCAAATTGAATTAAAATTCGTCCAAAATGCATTTGAGAATGTTTAAGCATATTTTTAATCAATTTGACCTTGTTTCTGCTTCAAATATCATAGAAATGCACAAATAAATTGCCAAACATGTTTATTTAATGTTTATTACTGTTTTTGGTTCGAAATTTGACAGTTATGACTTATATTCCACCCCAAATTGCGTTAAAATTGATCCAAAATTCATTTGAGCATGTTTAAGCACATTTTTAATCAATTTGGGCTAATTTCTTCCTAAAATATCATGGAAATGCACAAATAAATTGCCAAACATGTTTATTTAATCTTCATTAGTGTTTTTGGAAAGATATTTGACAGTTATGATCTATATTTCACCCCTAATTGAATTAAAATTCGTCCAAAATGCATATGAGCTTGTGTAAGCACACTTTTAATCAATTTGGGCTCATTTCTGGTTCAAATATCATTGCAATGCACAAATAAGTGGCCAAATATGTTTATTTAATGTTTATTTGCTTGTTTGACATATTTGGTCAAATATTTGGACATATTTATATTTTTGACATGTTTGGTCAAATATTTGGGTATATTTGCATATTTGACATGTTTGGTCAAATATTTGGACATAATTGTATTTTTGACATATTTGGTCAAATATTTGGGTATATTTGCATATTTGACATGTTTGGTCAAATATTTGGACATATTGACATATTTAAATATTTTGATTTGTTTTATCAAAATATAACAAAGTTTGATTATTTTGAACATTTTGATTTGTTTTATCAAAATGTAACATGATTTGATCATTTATGAATATTTTGATTTGTTTTATCACATAATTTAATCATTTTTGAATATTTTGATTTGTTTTATCAAGATATAACATAATTTGATTATTTTGAATATTTTGATTTGTTTTATCAAAATATAACATAATTTGATTATTTTGAATATTTTGATTTGTTTTATCAAAATATAACATAATTTGATTATTTTCAATATTTTGATTTGTTTTATAACATAATTTAATCATTTTTGAATATTTTGATTTTGTTTTATCAAGACATAACTTGATCATATTGAATATTTTGATTTGTTTTATCAACATATGACATAATTTGACTATTTTGATTATTTCGATTTGTTTTATCAAAATATAACATAATTTGATTATTTTGAATATTTTGATTTGTTTTATCAAAATATAACATAATTTGATTATTTTAATGTTTTGATTTGTTTTATCAAAGTTTAACATACTTAATCATTTTTTAATATTTTGATTTGTTTTATCAAAATATAATATAATTTAATTATTTTTAATGTTTGGATTTATTTTATCAAAGTTTAACATATTTAATCATTTTTTGAATATTTTGATTTGTTTTATCAAAATATGCATGATTTGATTATTTTGAAAATTGTTGATTTGTTTTATCATTGTTTTCACTTTAGTTTTAAACATCCTATTTGTTATTTTGAATTTATTTTATACATATATCATATATCTTGAATTTTCTTTTATTTATAACATAAAAAATAAAATAAAATAAAAAAATTGACACATTATAGTCTCAAAAATATTTATAAATGAAATCATGATTTTTAATATATTTTTCATAATTTTTGGGCTTAAGAAATCATTTTTATTTGGTGTTTAAAGTTTATTTTCAAAACAGATTAATATGAGCCGTCAGATTCCGGCCCATACATCAAGATCTGAACTTAAGTTCAGTTTTTAAAGCATCTTTTAAACTGGGCCGTTGGATCTCTGGCGCGCATCAAGCTTTTACTGGGCTGCTTGAATTTCATCAAGATTCGCACTTTGAGATGTATCAATATTCATGCTCATCCTCCCCGACACTAATCAAGGCCCTGCCGGCGTCGGATCTCCGATCAGGAGGCATGGCTGGCATCGCCGGGGCGTGGGGAGTCCATCGGTGGTGGTCTCGGCGGCGGCGGCAGCCTGGATCGTCGGAGATGGGGGTAACCATTTGGTTTCGGTTGAGAAGTTGGCTGAGATGAAATTTTGAGAAATTTGAGCTGATTTTTAACAAATTAACTCGATTTCTTTGTCATATGGCATCGTCAAAGCATGTTTAACAAGTTTTTGGGATTTAATTTGGGTTTAATCCATCAATTTTGCAACTTTGATCATTTGGTACCAAACTGGTTTCGGGACATTCGTACCAAATGGAATTTCATGGCTTTTCCTTGCAATTTTCTTCCAATTAACCCTCCAAACAGTGTCGTTTAGCATGTTGGAACATGTTTGGATGATCAATTTCATCAATTTAGATGTGCATTGTCTTTTATGCACATTGGGTCAATTCTGGTTTTGTTTTTGATTTGGTTTTCTTTTGATTTCATCACATTCTTCTCAAATTGCATGTTTAAGTATGTTTATTTGGGTCAATTACATGTTTTAGAAAGGTTTTACACTACATTTACATGTGGATTTCATTTGTATGTAAGTTAATTTTATTTTTTCCTTTTCTAGCATTTGTTCCAGAATTAACTCAATTCTGATTTTTACAGATCCAATTTCAGAAATTCATAGAAAATCACAGAAAATACCAAAAATGGTAAAATTTGGTGAATGAATGCATTAAGACTTATTTTATATGCCTGTGAAATTTCAAGCTAATTGAATAATCAGAAAGCATGTTTTTTGTATTTTTACCAGACTGGACAGAAATGCCCCTTCAGATTTGTTAAAAATCAAATTTGGCTTAACCTATGGATTAAAGCCTGGTTTAATTATTCTAAACCCTTTAAAACATCACATGAGGTGTCATAAAGGTGAATTAATCAGGAAATTTTGGATTTTTGAATCAAAAGAAGAATGAACTTCTCAGTTTGACCCAAAGTTGACTTTTTTTGAGTTTTTGACAGATGAGATTATAAAATTCATAACAATTCACAGAAAATTCCAAAAATTATAAAATTTATGTGATAGGTTAGTATAAATCTAATCTACATGACTGTGAAATTTCATAAGAAACGAACAACCAGGCTGAAAGATATGGATTGATCTCTCAGCTAGACAGAAACTGGAATACGCTGGATTCAAATCAGTATTGATGTATATTGCTTTTCCATTGCTCAATTATGATTTTGAGCTATCAAGCACATCAGAGAACATGAAAGAAGGAACTAAAGAGGCAAATAAAATCAACTTGCACCAAAACATCATATATTATAACAAATTGAAATACAATACACATATAAAACATGGAATTTTGTTTCTCCATGGCCAGGATTGAGCCAGCGAGGCATGTGCTGGCCTGAGGCTTGTCCTTAGAAGATTCCTCCAACTAACTGGCGCTCAGAGCTCTCCATTGAGGTGCCTACACGTGTCCCTGACACAGGCCTGGGGAGAGAGAAGGAGCCGTTGGCTTTGTCTTCTTCCTTGGGTCAGTGTGTCATGCCTTTCGGGTGTGAGCATATCCCGAATATTCCTTGGCCTTCCTGGCGCTTGACATGTCACCAAAGTGCCATTGAGTGTGCCCAACGTGTCAATTTGGCTGCTTGAGTGCTGAGTTGTGCCAATTGACCACACCCAGATCAGACCCAGGTGCCAAGTGGTGCATTTGCCAATTGAGTGCTTTTCACCCCAAATTGGCACTTCAGGCAGCGTCGTGGGGGTGTCTTGAAGCTTCTCCAGGTGTTGGCTTGGCCTCTCGAGCTCCCAATTGCCCTGTCACCTTCAAGGTCGAGGTACTTTCTCCTTCGATTTTCTCCTTGTTTACTTTACTATTTTCAATGCTGTTTGTGGCATTGAATTCCCCTTAATGTGTAGATTAAGTCCCTAAAATAGTTTAAACTAACTCGCGTTGTACACCTAGACTCCATTTTCGAAGCTCCACTGAGCTCTGGAGCTCGAGGAGGAAGAAAGGAGGGAGAGAGAGAGAAATTCAAAAGTTTTCTTTCACTTGGGTTTGGCGCACGTGAACTGTGCTTTGGTTTCGGGCTTGTCAGAGGGAGGGAGCGCTTGCACCGCGCTCACCTCTTTTTCCCTTCTTTTCTTTTCGCTGGCCAAAATAACTCTGGGCGCCGGGCCCCCTTGGCAGTGAGACTGAAGGAGAGGGGCCCAGTCGTCAGGTTTAATGAGACACAGCCCCAGCGAAAAACTGAGGGTTGGGCGGTGGGCTTGGTCTTTGTTCACTAAAACGTATTGTCAGTGGTATGGTGCATGTGTACTGGGTCCACGCAAAACGCATTTAACACTTTGTGTGTATGACAGGTGGGTCCCAAGGGCAGAAGTCGTGTTTGAGCTCCCCAGATTGCACCCAGAGTGTTGCACATCCCCCAAATTGCACCCAGAATTATCTCTAGTTCTGATTTTTGGTATTTTCTTTATTCTTTTTTCCATTTTATTTTATTCTTCATGCAAAAATCCATGAAAAATTACTGAAAAATCACAGAAAATATATTCCATGATTCTGTTATTTTGGGTAATATTTTAGGCATTAATTTCACTTAAATCATTAATTGTATATGATTAGGCATATTAATCTTATACAATTAATATTTTGGTCATGATTATCTCAAAGAATCATTTTTAATTCCAAGGGATAATATTTGGGGCATTTTTCATGAATGAAATTCATGATTTTTGGATTTGGCATGTTTAATTATATGAAATTGTTTCTTGATTTCATATAATTAGGGTTTTGTGCATATATCTTTTTTTGCACACATGTGTATATACTTTTTTGAAGGGGGTTTGGTATGATTATTTCATGAAATTATCTTTTTAATTTCAAGAAATAATTTTGGGATTTAATAAATCATGAGATTGAACATAATTTCATGATTTAATATTTGACATGGCTATTTCATGAAATTGTTTCTTTAATTTCAAGAAATAATTTTATGAAATTGGACATAATTTCATAATTTCAAATCTTTGGTATAAAAATCACATGAAATTATATCATTAATTTCATGCAATTGAATTTGTGTATTTTTCTGGCAACTTTTAAACAGCAAACATATATCTCACAGTTATGAATTATATTTCACCCCGAATTGAATTAAAATACTTTCAAAACATATTTGAGCATGTTTAAGAACATTTTTAATCAATTTGACTCCATTTCTGCTTCAAATATCATCGAAATACACAAATAAGTTGCCAAATATGTTTATTTAATGTTTATTACTGTTTTTGGATCGATATTGGACAGTTATGACTTATATTTCATCCCAAATTGAATTAAAATTCGTGCAAAATGCATTTGAGCATGTTTAAGCACATTTTTAATTAATTTGACCTTGTTTCTGCTTCAAAATATCATAGAAATGCACAAATAAGGGGCCAAATATATTTATTTAATATTCATTTGTGTTTTTGGGTCGATATTTGACAGTTATGAATTATATACCACCCCAAATTGAATTAAAATTCGTGCAAAAAGCATTTGAGCATGTTTAAGAATATTTTTAATCAATTTTACCCCATTTCTGCTTCAAATATCATCGAAATGCACAAATAAGTTGCCAAATATGTTTATTTAATGTTTATTAGTGTTTTTGGATCGATATTTGACAGTTATGACTTAGATTCCACCCCAAACTGCATTCAAATGCTTTGAAAACAGATTTGATCATGTTTAAGAACATTTTTAATCAATTTGGGATAATTTGTGCATCAAATATCATCGAAATGCACACAAAAACTCCCAAATATATTTATTTAATGTTCATTAGTGTTTTTGGATCGATATTCGACAGTTATGAATTATATACCACCCCAAATTGAATCAAAATTCGTCCAAAATGCATTTGAGCATGTTTAAGCACATTTTTAATCAATTTAACCTTGTTTCTGCTTCAAATATCATAGAAATGCACAAATAAATTGCCAAACATGTTTATTTAACATTCATCACTGTTTTTGGTTCGATATTTGACAGTTATGACTTATATTCCACCCCAAATTGCGTTAAAATTGGTCGAAATTTCATTTGAGCATGTTTAATCACATTTTTAATCAATTTGGGCGCATTTCTGCCTCAAATATCTTGGAAATGCACAAATATATTTCCAAACATGTTTATTTAATCTTCATTAGTGTTTTTGGAAAGATATTTGACAGTTATGACCTATATTTCACCCCAAATTTAATTAAAATTCGTCAAAATGCATATGAGCTTGTGTAAGCACACTTTTAATCAATTTGGGCTTATTTCTCCTTCAAATATCATTGCAATGCACAAATAAGTGGCCAAATATGTTTATTTAATGTTCATTAGTATTTTTGGGTCGATACTTGACAGTTATTACTTATATTTCACCCCAAATTACATTAAAACACTTTCAAAACAGATTTGAGCATGTTTAAGCACATTTTTTATCAATTTGGCCACATTTCTGCTACAAATATAGTAGAAATGCGCAAATAAGTTGGCAAATATACTTATTTAATTTTCAGTAGTGTTTTTGGATCGATATTTGACGGTTATGACTTATATTTCACCCCAAATTACATTAAAATACTTTCAAAACAGATTTGAGCATGTTTAAGAACATTTTTAATCAATTTCACTCAATTTCTGCTTCAAATATCATCGAAATGCACAAATAAGTTGTCAAATATATTTATTTAATGTTCATCAGTGTTTTTGGATCGATATTTGACAGTTATGACTTATATTCCACCCCAAACTGAATTAAAATACTTTCAAAACAGATTTGAGCATTTTTAAGAACATTTTTAATCAATTTGGCCTATTTTCTGCATCAAATATCATCGAAATGCACACATAAATTCCCAAATATGTTTATTTACTGGTCTTTAGTGTTTTAGGGTCGATATCTAGCCGTTATGAATTATATTTCACCCCGAATTGAATTAAAATACTTTCAAAACATATTTGAGCATGTTTAAGAATATTTTTAATCAATTTGACTCCATTTCTGCTTCAAATATGATCGAAATACACAAATAAGTCGCCAAATATGTTTATTTAATGTTTATTACTGTTTTTGGATCGATATTGGATAGTTATAACTTATAGTTCACCCCAAATTGAATTAAAATTCGTGCAAAATGCATTTGAGAATGTTTAAGCACATTTTTAATCAATTTGACCTTGTTTCTCCTTCAAATATCATAGAAATGCACAAATAAGGGACCAAATATATTTATTTAATGTTCTTTTGTGTTTTTGGGTCGATATTTGACAGTTATGAATTATATACCACCCCAAATTGATTTAAAATTCGAGCAAAATGCATTTGAGCATGTTTAAGAACATTTTTAATCAATTTGACCCCATTTCTGCTTCAAATATCATCGAAATGCACAAATAAGTTGCCAAATATGTTTATTTAATGTTTATTAGTGTTTTTGGATCGATATTTGACAGTTATGACTTAGATTCCACCCCAAACTGCATTCAAATGCTTTGAAAACAGATTTGATCATGTTTAAGAACATTTTTAATCAATTTGGGCTAATTTGTGCATCAAATATCATCGAAATGCACACAAAAACTCCCAAATATATTTATTTAATGTTCATTAGTGTTTTTGGATCGATATTCGACAGTTATGAATTATATACCACCCCAAATTGAATCAAAATTCGTCCAAAATGTAATTTGGGGTGAAATATAAGTCATAACTGTCAAATATCGATCCAAAAACACAAAAGAACATTAAATAAATATATTTGGCCCCTTATTTGTGCATTTCTATGATATTTGAAGCAGAAACAAGGTCAAATTGATTAAAAATGTGCTTAATCATGCTCAAATGTATTTTGCACGAATTTTAATTCAATTAGGGGCGAAATATAAGTCATAACTGTCCAATATCGATCCAAAAACAGTAATAAACATTAAATAAACATATTTGGCGACTTATTTGTGTATTTCGATGATATTTGAAGCAGAAATGGAGGCAAGTTGATTAAAAATGTTCTTAAACATGCTCAAATATGTTTTGAAAGTATTTTAATTCAATTCGGGGTGAAATATAATTCATAACTATCAGATATCTGTTTGCTGTTTAAAAGTTGCGAGAAAAATAAACAAATTCAATTGTATGAGAGGCATGACACACTGACCCAAGGAAGAAGACAAAGCCAACGGCTCTTTCTCTCTCCCCTGGTCTGTGTCAGGGACACGTGTATGCACCTCAATGGAGAGCTCTGAGCGCCAGTTAGCTGGAGGAATCTTCCAAGAACAAGCCTCAGGCCTGCACAAGCCTGGCTGGCTTAATCCTGGCCATTTGATCAAACCAAGGGCTGGGATGATGCCAGCTCAGCCTTGAGTCTTAAACCATGCCCTCTGAGCTATAAATAGACCCCCAGTGAAGAAGAAAAAAAAGAGAGAAGGCAATATAGTTGAAACCCTGCCAAAATCAAAACTCAACCCAATTTCCACAAAAAGAAAGCTTAGCTGAGAAGAAATCAAGTCTTGAACAGCTAGGTAAGGGATAGAGGAGCCAAGCGTTGAGCTTGGCTCAGTCCAATTGAGCCCAAGGAGCCAGTTTCACCTTGCTTGGTGAGATGGCTAGCCTCTGGCTGGGGAGGTGCACATGTGCCTCCCTCCTTCCAGAGCTCAATTGGTGGCTGAGCTTGAGTCTCAGGAGCTCACATGGTGAGTTCACCATGGAATTTGACAATATACTCCAACCAATTGGCACATGCCAATCTGGTTCCATGGGGATGGGCACATGTTCATCCCCTTTCTCTCTCAAGCCCTATGCACATGTGCAGTGGCTATATAAAGCTCAATAATAGCTTTATACAAGCTGTTATGCTGTCAAAATTCAATGGAGAAACAAAATTCCATGTTTTATATGTGTATTGTATTTCAATTTGTTATAATATATGATGTTCCGGTACAAGTTAATTTTATTTCCCTCTTTAGTTCCTTCTTTCATGTTCTCTGATGTGCTTGATAGCTCAAAATCATAATTGAGCAATGGAAAAGCAATATACATCAATACTGATTTGAATCCAGCGTATTCCAGTTTCTGTCCAGCTGAGAGATCAATCCATATCTCTCAGCCTGTTTGTTAGTTTCTTATAAACTTTCACAGTCATGTAGATTAGGTTTATACTAACCTATCACATAAATTTTATAATTTTTGGAATTTTCTGTGAATTGTTATGAATTTTACAATCTCATCTGTCAAAAACTCAAAAAAAGTCAACTTTGGATCAAACTGAGAAGTTCATTCTTCTTTTGATTCAAAAATCCAAAATTTCTTGATTAATTCACCTTTATGACACCTCATGTGATGTTTTAAAGGGTTTAGAATAATTAAACCAGGCTTTAATCCATAGGTTAAGCCAAATTTGATTTTTAACAAATCTGAAGGGGCATTTCTGTCCAATCTGGTAAAAATGCAAAAAACATGCTTTCTGATTATTCAATTAGCTTGAAATTTCACAGGCATATAAAATAAGTCTTAATGCATTCATTCACCAAATTTTACCATTTTTGGTATTATCTGTGATTTCCTATGAATTTCTGAAATTGAATTTGTAAAAATCAGAATTGAGTTAATTCTGGAATAAATGCCAGAAAAGGAAAAAATGAAATTAACTTACATACATATGAAATCCACATGCAAATCTAGTGTAGAACCTTTCTAAAACATGTAATTGACCCAAATAAACATACTTAAACATGCAATTTGAGAAGAATGTGATGAAATTAAAAGAAAACCAAATCAAAAATAAAACCAGAAATGACCCAATGTGCATAAAGGACAATGCACATCTAAATTGATGAAATTGATTATCCAAACATGTTCCAACATGCTAAACGACACTGTTTGGAGGGTTAATTGGAAGAAAATTGCAAGGAAAAGCCATGAAATTCCATTTGGTACTAATGTCCCGAAACCAGTTTGGTATCAAATGACCAAAGTTGTAAAATTGATGGATTAAACCCAAATTTAATCCCAAAAACTTGTTAAACATGCTCTGACGATGCCATATGACAAAGAAGTCGAGTAATTTGTTAAAAATCAGCTCAAATTTCTCAAAATTTCATCTCAGCCAACTTCTCAACCGAAACCAAATGGTTACCCCCATCTCCGGCGATCCAGGCCGCCGCCGCCGCCGAGACCACCACCGATGGACTCCCCACGCCCCGGCGATGCCAGCCATGCCTCCTGATCGGAGATCCGACGCCGGCAGGGCCTTGATTAGTGTCGGGGAGGATGAGCATGAATATTGATACATCTCAAAGTGCGAATATTGATGAAATTCAAGCAGCCCAGTAAAAGCTTGATGCGCGCCAGAGATCCAACGGCCCAGTTTAAAAGATGCTTTAAAAACTGAACTTAAGTTCAGATCTTGATGTATGGGCCGGAATCTGACGGCTCATATTAATCTGTTTTGAAAATAAACTTTAAACACCAAATAAAAATGATTTCTTAAGCCCAAAAATTAGGAAAAATATATTAAAAATCATGATTTCATTTATAAATATTTTTGAGACTATAATGTGTCAATTTATTTTATTTTATTTTATTTTTTATGTTATAAATAAAAGAAAATTCAAGATATATGATATATGTATAAAATAAATTCAAAATAACAAATAGGATGTTTAAAACTAAAGTGAAAATAATGATAAAACAAATCAACAATTTTCAAAATAATCAAATCATGCATATTTTGATAAAACAAATCAAAATATTCAAAAAATGATTAAATATGTTAAACTTTGATAAAACAAATCCAAACATTAAAAATAATTCAATTATGTTATATTTTTATAAAACAAATCAAAATATTAAAAAATGATTAAATGTGTTAAACTTTGATAAAACAAATCAAAACATTAAAATAATCAAATTATGTTATATTTTGATAAAACAAATCAAAATATTCAAAATAATCAAATTATGTTATATTTTGATAAAACAAATCGAAATAATCAAAATAGTCAAATTATGTCATATGTTGATAAAACAAATCAAAATATTCAAAATGATCAAGTTATGTTTTGATAAAACAAAATCAAAATATTCAAAAATGATTAAATTATGTTATAAAACAAATCAAAATATTCAAAGTAATCAAATTATGTTATATTTTGATAAAACAAATCAAAATATTCAAAATAATCAAATTATGTTATATCTTGATAAAACAAATCAAAATATTCAAAAATGATCAAATCATGTTACATTTTGATAAAACAAATCAAAATGTTCAAAATAATCAAACTTTGTTATATTTTGATAAAACAAATAAAAATATTTAAATATGTCAATATGTCCAAATATTTGACCAAACATGTCAAATATGCAAATATACCCAAATATTTGACCAAATATGTCAAAAATACAATTATGTCCAAATATTTGACCAAACATGTCAAATATGCAAATATACCCAAATATTTGACCAAACATGTCAAAAATACAAATATGTCCAAATATTTGATCAAATATGTCAAACATGTAAATAAACCCAAACATTTGACCAAAGATGTCAAATATGCAAATATGACCAAACTTTTGACCAAACATGTTAAATATGCAAATAAACCCAAACATTTGACCAAACATGTCAAATATGCAAATACACCCAAATTTCTGGCCAAACATGCTAAATACACAAGTATGCCCAAACTTCTGACCAAACATGTCAAATATTCAAGTATGCCCAAACTGCTGACCAAACATGTCAAATATGCAAATATGCCCAAACTCTTGACCAAACATGTCAAATATGCAAATATGTCTAAATCTTTGACCAAATATGCCAAATATGTAAATATGTCCAAACTCTTGACAAAAATATGTCAAATATGCAAATATGCCCAAATCTTTGGCCAAACATGCCAAATATGCAGATAAGTCCAAAACTTGGTAAAAACATACCAACATATCAAATCATATCAAATCATGTTTCGAGAATGTTAAACCGGCAGTGCGCTTCAGGTTTAACGTACCTCATTTTGGAAATCGATAAAGAATTATACGTTCCCGATTCTCCAAATTTCTCAAGTTTCGAATTAGCATAGCGTTTCAGATTCGGGATTTGGAAGGTCAATAGACTGTTTAGGACGATACGCCCTTGTCTTTGACATGAGCCTCTATAGAGATTAAACATCTCTGGTTCCTTGAGTATCGAGTTGGCAGTGCGCTTCATATTCGAACTCCGTGAGATCAGCAGGATTATACGTCCTCGATCTCTGATTTATGAGAAATTATACGTTTCTCTGACTTTAGATCATACGTCTTTAAGTCTTATTTATATCTTTTGGTTATTTTAAACATGTATTACATAAAAGAGGAAGGAAGAAATAAAGCCATAAATCCGATCCATATATTTTAATTAGTTTAGCCCATTAATCAGAGGTTCCCGAGGCGAGAGCCGGGGTAATTAACGGCGAGGGCTTGCGTCCGTCGGAAAATAAAAGTTCCCACAATCACCTAAATAATAAGTCCTTGAGCGCACAAACACGCGCAGGGATGTACCTGCACCTTCTTCCTCCGTGAGTGAGGACGCCGATGCCTCGCGCGTGGGCCGCGAAAAAGGGCCGCACAGGTTCTGGCACGCCCGGTGGGACATATCTTTCTCCTCTCATCTCTTGGGCTAAAATAATTAAATATATGGATCAAACAAAAAATATATAATAAATTCTGCATGAAATATGGCTAATTGATTTGTGGAGTTTATATTTTTCAGGAAATGATGTCTGGAGCGAATTCTCCATTTGCGATCGCTGTCCCCGTCTCCCTCAACGAGGCGGGCCATATGGTGTTCTCATTTGGGGACTTTCCCCAAATGATCGTTCTTCCTCCTACTCCACCATCACCGACACCAACTCTGGTCGAGGATGAGGACCATGAAGTCTCCTTCAGGATCACTCAGAAGGGGATTGACAACAAGATCATGGTGCTCCCTCCAAAACCTCAGCGCCCCAGGAGACAACGTTCAGTGAACAAAGTCTCCCCGACCCTTCCAACACAGGTGGCCCCAAAGGTTACCAAGAAACGAGCTCTTCAGGCTTATCAGGATGAGCTGGTGGTTGAGCCAAATCTTCTTGTCTCCAACCCATTCACATCTCTAAGGATTGTGAAAAGGAACTCTCCGATCGCCCGTATCCGGTGCGTTTGGGAGGTTCCACAACCAAAACCTCGCCAAAACCAAAATTTCTCGATCGAGTCGGAAAGACCCTTAGGCCTCAAACAGGCCAACCTAGGCAAATCTCTATACGAGACTCACCGAGCTCTTAAGGCGCGTAAACAACAGCGCCGAAGCAAACCCCAAACTTCTGCCTCTCAGGTTCAAGGGAGACAGGTCCATTTCCCCCGGGAATCGGGGAACCGCCCATATGAACGGGCACCGGGGACCAAACAAACATGGACCCTAAAATCTCGTCTGACCCAAACAAGCCAGACACCATCCACCTATATACAGGTGGCTAAGCCCAAAACACGGGCTACGGTCAAAACCACTGCTCTCTCGAAAAATATCGAGAGTGAAAACGTGTTTAATAGGCTGGGGTCAAATATAAAACTCCAAGCCTAAAGCACGACTGTGTTTGACAGGCTAGGGCCAAAACTAAACTCTAGGCCATTAAAGTCAAGCAAAGGACTGGTTATCACTGTCCCTGACCAGGCCCGGAAGAAAAGGCGGGTCTCTCGTCCAGCAACCTATGCTGATGACGAAGAAGAACATTTCACAGTCTATACTGTGGGGGCGTATGACGAAAGCTCCTCTGACGAGCAAGAAGAACGTCATGCCACATACATGGCTGATGATGAAGAAGTGGGCCCATCCAATGACCCACCACCTGGTCGAGATGTCGAGAATGCTCATGCGGCCAGGACTAGAGCCAGGACCAAAAGAGGGCAAAAAGGAGGCCCTCCAACTGACGACGAATCAGCCCATAATGAGGCAAAAATGGAAGACATTGGTGGCTCCGCGAATGACTTCGTCGCCCAATTAAAACGACAACTGTCTATACGAGAACGAGAAATGGAGGAGTATAGACAGAGAAATGAGCAAGAAATGGGAGAGCTCAGAAAGCAGAATCAAGAGGCCTTAAGTCTGATCAAATCCTTAAGCGACTTCCTGACCAAGAAGGGGATCACAAATGAGAGGGTGGAAGATGAAGGACCCTCCAAACATACGGGATCTCAACCATCGCAACATCCAAGCTTCAGAGATCCCAACTGTCATAAAGAAGACCTCCCATGTGGAGGAGAGAGCTCTCGAGTCAACATTGCTCGGGGCTCCAACACTCGCACATATATTAACGAGAATCAAGGATTGACTAAAAAGGAGATCCAGGAGATAATTAGTCAACAACTTCAAATAGCGGGCGCAGGATTTACCGTCTCGCCCTTGAAACGGACGGGGAGGCCGTATCCAGCCGATTACGACGCTATACCTTACCCAAAGGGGTATATAGTCCCGAAGTTTAAATCCTTCTCGGGAGGGGGTGTAAAAGACACCAACCCAGATCAACACTTGGCCCATTTCATGGCCTCGTGTGGGAATACAGGGAGCAATGACGCCTTGTTGCTGCGTCAATTCCCGCAAAGTCTGACGGGTCCCGCTTTCGAATGGTACTACTCATTAGAAAATGGGAGTATTAAAACGTGGGATGACATGACTGATGCCTTCAGGGCAAAGTTCGCGGTCATGACTGACAAAATCAGCATTGCGGACTTGGCCAATACTAGGCCCCAGAAGAATGAAAAAGTTCTGGAATACATTAGTCGCTGGCGAAACCTCAGCATCAGGTGTGATCGCCCGATAACCCAAAGGGAGGCGGTCGAACTAATACTCAGGAACGTTGACAACTGGATGACACCGTTCTTGGGGATAGCCAAGATTACGACGTATCAGGATTTGATAAACTGTGTGTCCAGGCTGGAAAGTGCACCTCCAAATTCATGGCCCAACTACTCGGGCCAGAGATTCCAAAGAGGAGGGAAGGCCGAGGCCAAGGTAGCCAGTACAAGCAAATCCAGCGGCAAAAACACGGCCGCTAATGTCAACACTGTGAACAATGGCGGCTCGTCAAATAAAAATGACGGCGGCAGCAGTGCAAAACCCGTATATGGAAGCGAGCAACCTCTTAAAAGTCTGGAGGAATTAAAGGGCAAGCCTTATTCATTTAAAAGAGATAAGGTCGCAAGACTTTTTAAAGATGCCTTGAAGGATGGGCTCCAATTACCTAAATGTAAACGGCCCGCCGACATGGAGAAATCCAGTGACCCGAACTACTGTCCATATCATAGAGTGCTTGGGCACCCCATAGAAGATTGTTGGGTGTTCAAAGACTGGATAGAAAGGAGGTACAAGAATGGCGAGATAACTCTGGCTGATAGTATCCTCCAAACGCCAGCCCCGCATGAGCAGGTGAACGCGGTCTCTCATATAGAGATCAATATTGAGGATTCTTCGACTGAACCTTGGAGTATCCATCTGTCCCGGAAAGCAAAGAAACTCCTCAAATCCATTCAGAAAGAACCGGGTATTTTGTGGAAGAATGATGTAACTCCCATTATCCCTGAACCACCAAGAAAATCGGTGGCCTTCTACAAGAAAGCGAACAAAAATGGCAGCCGTAAACGAGACAAGAAGCCAGTAAAGCCAAAGGAGTTTCCAGAAAAGTCAGAACTTCAGAAATATATTGATGCGCTCGAAGAATATGAGCAAGGTCAACCAATACCGATCGTGCTTCGAGACTTCATTTCTAAACGAATCCTCAACAAATTACTGGGTATAGTTGATGAAGACGAAACCACAGATGAAGGAGATGAGTTCTGGGATGAAGAATGCTGTGTCATTACCCACGTAGAAACTCATGAGGTAAGTGAGTCAGAAGACTCTGATACTCTCCCTTGTCGGGAGGAGCTTTATCTCAACGATCTTCTCGGGCAAGTTCATCATTTCATGGATGGTCACAAAAGGACAACCAGCCTAGACTCAAAGTCGACAATTCAAAAATTCAAACCTGAAGGCATAAAAGGGTTGGTGGAAGACATGCCCTGTCAAATGAGAAAAGAATGCGAGAAGGGACCTGAAATGAATGGGTTCCTTAGAGTTGGGTTTACCTGAGATGAGGGAAACTCATCTTCAAGACGCTCGAAAGAGGACATGGTGATCATAGTTTCACATGGGCATCAATCCAGAAATGAAGCATTTCGACCGGGTCAAGCCCGAAGGAAACCTCCCAATGTCTTTTTAGTAAACATAGAAGACAAAGAAATGCTGGAAAGCATAGCATGGCAAGATTGCGGCCACGAAGAAAGGCTGACGATTGAAACCACAAGTGAGGAAAGAGGTGGCGAGTCTCAGGCCGTTTCTACTCAAGCCAGGAATTTCTCCGTTGCAAACCCAAGGAGACGGTCAACAAATCCTGAGTTAAGTAAAGAGGGTAGGCCCGTCGACGGTCGAAAACGCTCTTTTAAAATAGAGAATGGGGAGGAAGGGCAATCAAATCCTCGCAAATACACCCGTTCCGAGCCCAACCAAAAAGAATGGTGCCATGCAATTCATCATAATAGCGATTCTGAAGAAGACGCACACTTTCCCGGGAGTCTATTCTATCCCGAAGAAGGTAATGAGGCCACTACCTCTGAAAAGGAAAAGACGGAATGTCAGGTCGTCCTACGTTCGGGCACCTACATCCCTGAACGTCAACCTCCAAAAGAGTCTAACCGAAATGTCGCGAAGACCAAAAGCACGGGCAAAGAGCCAGAAAATGGCACACCCACCCGTGAAAAGTCAAAACTCATGGTAGGAGATTACAATGTGCTGGCGCATCTCCGTAAGATCCCAGCCTTACTTAGTGTCTTTGATGCATTGATGATGTCGAAGGATATGCGCGATGTACTAATATACGCGCTCCAAAACCCTGAGCAATTTCAGGCCTATTTTGCCGAAAAACAATCACATGAGACGGCATACGTCAACGGCCGTTCAACGGGTATCCACTTCACTGATGAAGACCTGTTGACTGGCACCGTCGATCACAACCGACCATTGTATGTAATTGGCGACTGTGAGGGACAAAGATTGAATCGCATTTTGGTCGATTCGGGATCATCGATAAACATTATGCCCTTGAGGATCCTGAAAACCCTAATGCTGGACACCAAACCATTGTCGAATGAGAAGGTGACCATTCATGGGTTCAATCAACATTCACAGAAAGCCATGGGTGCGGTGACCCTAACACTCCAATTCGGGGGCCTGATAACCTCGACCAAATTTTATGTCATTGACGCCGATACGTCATACAAGGCCTTACTCGGTCGCCCTTGGCTGCATGAAAACCGGGTGGTACCATCAACTCTTCACCAATGCATGAAATACATGAAAGACGGAAGGCAGAAAAGGATAAATGGGGACATCAAGCCATTCGGGGTCCATGAAATTGGCCTTAGCGACGCCCGTTATTTCTTAACGCAGGAGGAGAAGGATCAGCATAAAGCGCTGATGGAGTCTCTAAGCTCCGTCTTACAAGAAAATGGCTTGGAAATGCAAACAAGCCAGACCAAACCCACACCTGATCTGGTGTCATCTCATGATAAAAAGGCACCAACTGTGAGCAGTAAACCCGTTTATGGGTTATCCTCCGATGAAGAGGAAGACAAGGAGGAACGAGTGTATGGTGTCACTCCCTTATTTGGCGCCTCTTCTGATGAAGAAGATGAGAAGATCTCGACGCGCCGGGTTATCCCACTATACGGGGCCTCAACAGACGATGGGTCAGAAGAAGAAGCTCTTATAAATGGAGAGGCATATGAATCGGAGAGTGAATCAGAAGAAGAAATTCTGTTTCACGTCAAACCGACATACAACTTCGAAACTGACGAGAGCCATGAATCGTCTTTAAGGGTTGAAAAAGTACCCGAAAGACATTACAAGGACCTTTCTCCCAAAGAAGTGAACCAAATCCAGAAGTTGCGGACGTTTGTCGTTCCTTCTAAGGTCGAACACTTGCCAGGGAAAACGGTCACTCATAGACCAATCAGATTCTACAAAATCGATGCAATCAATCCTGGTGATAATGCCCTGATCCACGAGTGGAGTGGCTTATTGTCAGAAGACTCCGACGACGGGGAAGTCAATATCGAGGCGTCCCGGTATTTCGGGAAGAATCAGGGTCAACTGATGGAAAAAGCCCGGTGTCCTCAAACCATATCGAAATCCAAGATGTATTACTTTGAGAAATTATGGAATGGCTTGACTAATATGGTCAGGGGCCTCGATGACAAGATCAAATATACTCGCGGTTTGGGATACAACTCTGAGTCAGAAGAAGACGGGGATCCCGACGAACGGTGTCGAAGTTTCTTCAAGAACCGAAGAGTTACCTGTCACATGGTATTTGAGGAGCCGGAAGAAGAAGTCTTCATCCTAGTGGCTAAAAATGCGCCAAAGGAATTAGAGGACGGCGCGCCAAACACCATTGACGAATTGGTGGAGGTTAACCTCGGGGCAGATGAAGACCCCAGGCCAGCCTTCATAAGCGCATCCCTTCCTCAAGAGAAACGGGAACCCCTGAGGGCCTTGCTCCAAGAATATGTTGATTGTTTCTTATGGAGCTATGAAGAAATGCCGGGTTTGGATCCCAAAGTTGCGGTTCACAAACTCAAAATTGACCCAAGTATAAAGCCGGTCAAACAGGCACCACGACGAATGAGAATAGAACTCGAAGAAAAAGTCGTGGCTGAAACCAAGAAGCTTATTGATGCAGACTTCGTACGGGAAGAAGAAACTCCCGATTGGGTAGCTAGCATCGTCCCCGTAAAGAAGAAGAACGGGCAAATACGCATATTTGTTGACTTTCGGGACCTGAATAAAGCTTGTCCCAAAGATAACTTTCCTTTACCCGTGACTGAAATCATTATTGACCATACCTCGTCCTATGAAGTGTTCTCCTTTATGAATGGATATGCGGGGTATAACCAAATAAAAATGGATGAAGAAGACCAGAAGCACACGGCCTTCCGCACTCCGATGGGCATTTATTGTTACAAGGTTATGCCTTTTGGCCTCAAAAATGCTGGGTTACATACCAGCGAGCCATGACGAAAATATTTGATGATCTGATTCATAAGATTGTCGAATGCTATGTGGATGATTTGGTCGTAAAGGCGGCGTCCTATGACGAACATCTCAGAAACCTCAAAGTCGTGTTCAACCGCTTGAGGCAACACGCGCTGAAGTTAAACCCATTAAAGTGCGCCTTTATAGTCTTGTCGGGGAAATTTCTTGGATTTGTCATTCAACACCGAGGGATCGAAATAGACCCGAGTAAAATCAAGGCAATACAAGAATTGCCGCCACCCATGAACCTTAAAGAGCTTCGCTCGCTTCAAGGCCGCTTGGCATACATCAGGCGATTCATAGCCAATCTATCGGGTAGGATACAACCTTTCACCCGATTGACCAAGAAAGATGTCCCATTTAAATGGGACGAAGTCTGTCAACAAGCCCTGAATGACATCAAGGGCTATCTCCTCAAATCGCCAGTACTAGCCGCTCCAATACCAGGGAAAGAGCTGATATTGTATACAACGGCCTTGGATGGATCTCTCGGGGCCTTATTAGCGCAAGAAAACGAACAAGGGAAAGAAAACGCCCTCTATTACTTGAGCCGCATGCTGGTAGGGGCGAAATACGCCTATACACCGATTGAAAAACATTGCCTGGCATTGGTGTTCGCTGTGAAGAAGTTGCGACACTACATGATAGCCCACAAGGTCATCCTTATCTCAAAGGTTGATCCTTTAAAATATCTCATGACGAGACCCATGCTTACAGGCAGGTTGGCAAGATGGGCCATAATCCTGACCGAGTTTGATATAACTTTCGCGCCACAAAAGGCCATAAAGGGGCAAGCGATGGCCGATTTTCTTGCGGCCCATCCAATACCTGACGACTCTCCTTTGGCATGCGAATTTCCAGATGAAGAAGTCTTTCATATCGAAGATGAAACCCCAAGTTGGGAAATGTACTTTGATGGGGCATCATCAATACGGCCCACCGCGGGCCCAAACATCCCGCAAATACGGGCCGGGATAGGCCTAGTCTTTGTAACACCAGAGGGAGGGATCATACGTCACTCCTTCGCATTGACTGAGCCTTGCACAAATAATGAGGCTGAATATGAAGCGCTCATAGCCGGGTTAGAGCTTGTGCTGAACATGGAGATTAGAAGACTCCATGTTTTTGGAGACTCCCAATTGATAATAAACCAAATCACTGGAGCATACAAAGTGCTAAAACCAGAATTGGTGAAGTATCACGCTAGGGTTTTGGAATTAATAGATGAAATTCCTGAAATCCTATTCAAGAAAATATCAAGAGCCACAAATGGCAAAGCTGATGCACTCGCTCGGGTGGCCAAAGAATTAGGAGAGCCTGGCGACGAAAATGTACAAATTGTTGTCAAAAACCGACGACCCCTGTCTTCATGCTTCACGGGAACCAAAGATAAAGTCCAGGTGGCTCTGGCCAAAGAAATGGAGAGTGACCCACAAAATGTCATGGTGACTCAGCCAAGTGACGATTGGCGTCAACCTTTCATTGAATACTTCAAATATGGGATTCTCCCGAATGAGAAATCAGCGCGGGAGCAACTCAAAAAGAGAGCGCTTCGCTACGCTTATGTCAACGACACCTTATACAAGCGATCATACGACCAAATGTGGCTTTGCTGCGTATCAAACCCAGAAGTCCACCAAATCATGAAGGAAGTTCATTCGGGTTTATGCGGAGCACATCAGCCGGGACCCAAAATGCGACTTAAGATAAAGCGCATGGGCTATTATTGGCCCACCATGGCACGCGATTGTATCGAGCATGCCAAGAAGTATCATATGTGCCAAATACATGGCACATTCATACATCAACACCCAAATCCACTACACCCGACTGTATCATCCTGGCCGTTTGATGCATGGGGTACCGATGTAGTCGGGCCCATTGACCCGCCTTCCTCCAAAGGTCATAAGTTTATCTTGGCTGCGACCGATTACTTCACCAAATGGGCTGAGGCAGTCCCGCTTAGGGAAGTGAAGGCAATTGATGTCGTAAATTTCTTCAAAACCCATATCTTATACCGATTTGGGACCCCGAGGAGAATCATTTCTGATAACGGGGCCGCGTTCAAAAGTACCAAAGTATACGCACTTGCGGAAAAGTTCAAGATTGATTGGAAATATTCTTCCATATACAATCCCAGAGCAAATGGTTTAGCAGAGGCCTTCAATAAGACCTTGATAAAAATCATGAAAAGGACATTGAAAGGAAATCAGCGCGACTGGCATGAAAGGTTGCAAGAAGCGCTTTGGGCATATCGAACCACATGTCGAACCCCCACTCAAGCGACACCATATTCCTTGGTGTTCGGTGTTGAAGCTGTTCTGCCACTCGAGGTGGAGCTCCCGTCCTTATGGGTGGCACTCCAAAATGAAATGTCGTTAGATGAGCAGAAACGCCTCAGGCTCGACGAACTCGACGCTATGGACGAAAGGCGAATCATAGCCCAACAAAACTTGGAAATATACCAAGCAAAAATGGCACGAGCCTACGACAAAATGGCCCGCCCAAGAACTTTTCGCCAAGGAGAATTGGTGCTTGTTCTCCGAAGGCCCATAATTGGCCGGCACGTCGTCCCAAAGTTTTCACCTAATTAGGAAGGCCCATATGTGATTGAGAAGGTATTTGACGGAGGAGCATACCAACTCATAGATCATAAAGGCGAAAGACCATTACCTCCTATAAACGGGCGATATCTCAAGAAATACCATGTATAAACCCATATACCAAAAAAGAAAGGTGGCTAAACCCATACACTAAGAAGAAAGGTGGCCAAACTCAAACACCAATAAGAAAGGTGGCTAAACTCATACGCCCAAAAGAAAGGTGGCTTAAGTCCCGGGGTAAAAGGTACTTATCCATGTCCCGCCGGGTGTAAATCGGCCTTGTCGCCTTGAGCCGTTAATCAAGGGATGTGGATGGTGTCCACTGAAGAAATACCACAAACAAAGCTGTCCTGTTGGGCATAAATCGGCCTTGTCGCCTTGAGCCGTTAATCAAGGGACGTGGATGGTGTCCACTCAAGAAATACCGCAAACCAAAATGTCCTGCCGGGCACAAATCGGCCTTGTCGTCTTGAGCCGTTAATCAAGGGACGTGGATGATGTCCACTGAAGAAATACCACAACCAAAGATGTCCCATCGGGCATAAATCGGCCTTGTTGTCTTGAGCCGTTAATCAAGGAACACATGTGGTGGCTAATACAAAAGCCACCAAAACCTCTGGCAGGCCAAAAAGAAAGGTTTTGTCCACATCGCCGGATGAAGTCGGCGCCCGAACTTTGGAGCCACTAAAGCGGGGAAATGGTTTTGGTATTTGTGCCTCCAATACAATTACCACTGTGTTTGTCCATTTGATACAGAATAAATATGAAAATGGGCAGCGTTACGATTTGTCGCTTCAAACAAATCATTGCTGAATAAAACATTGCTTTATTAATTAATAGTAAGGCAGAGTATTGAAGGCATAAATAAAAAGCCCTATAATGAATGAAACCTTCTTATCCTTATGATAAGCTTGGATAATTTATCAGGGCGAAATCCCACTCCAAATATATAAATAAATATGAGTGGAGAATGAGTGAAATGTGAGGGTTCCACACTTAATAATGAGTGGAGAGAATAGAAAGGATCCACATTCAAAATGGTTTTGCCAATTTGTACCGTAAACAATTGACACTGATATGTTCATCTGACCAGTCATTAAGAGATGAACAGGCTTTTATTTTGTGCCTAACAAAATAACAAAATACCAAAATACCGATAATAATATAAATCTTCCCAAAACACACATCCAATCCATACATCATACAAAATGCAACAATAAACCTAAACTCCTCAAAATAAATAACTAAAACCATGTCCAAAACAAACAAAATACCAAAAATACAAACAAACCCCACCCTAAAGTGACGCTCCTCGTCAGCCACTAAATCGTCCACGCTAGCTCGAGCGGCCTCATAATCATATGAGTAGTCACGAAGAGTAGAGAAGGCGGTGTCTACCAAACCCTCCGTGCCCTTGATCTCGCTCTTGAGTGACTGGGTCTGATCAGCCAGGTGACTAGAAGCCCTGTAATCAGCCCCAGAAGCTAGCATACCAGCACTGAAAGCCAGGTGACATGTAAGCTGATCCTGGAGACCCCTAAGGCGGTGACGAAGTGAGAATAACTCCGACTCGGCACGAGACATCGATGTCGCGAGAGTCGAGAGAGTCTTCCGTCTCTCACCGAAAGCCCAGGCCAAACGCTCGCGGGTTATACAAGACAAATGCTCTTGACAGGGGACGATCAAGTTGTCAATCACCCCCTGGAAATCAGGAGAGTTCCCAGAAACAGGAACTAAATCCAATGCATGAATATCCAACAAGCGGTGAGCTCGAGTAGAATGGCTGAGGGAACATAGCTTCTCCAATAAATGCCGCACCTCCAATACAGAAGGACCTACAAATCAAACCAATGATATCACATGCAATATAAACATGAGACCTAAAGTGAGGAGATATAAGAGCACGTACTATCGGGAGAAATGTCACCCGAGAGTCTCTCCTCCTCAGGGTCCATCTCAAAGTCTTCTTCGGGAACGACATGGAATCCTGCATTGAGCTCAACCTCTGGCTCCGCCTCAATCTCTTCGTCAGGTTCCTCTTCAATATTGTCGTCATGTCCGACACTGGACCTATCGCCAAATTCCGCGTCGGTCGCCTCGGCAATAACAAAATCCTCAGGGTCTAAATTAAAAACAAGAATAAGATTCCTGAAGGGAGAGGTGAAATGAGCAAAGTATTGCGAGATAGTGAAATGATAATGGAATCATACCTGAGTCACTAATCATGATAGGCTCCTGAAGGACGGTCAAATCTTCCACTTCCCTTAATGGAGAAACTCTCGCAGGCGAAGCAAACTCCCCGCTGAGAGCCGGTACTAATGGACCCTCAGAATTTCCTTCTGTTTCCAAGAATAGTGAAATAAGCAAGGGAAATTATGTGAAGAAGGTTCAATAAAAGACTCTAGAGCAGAATCATACCTATGACCGCCTCGTCTTCAAAAGCGGTAGATGAGTTATCCTTGGCCTCTGTTGTAGGAGGGTTGGCATTCTCAAAGCCTGGAAATAAATCAAGGAGAATATAAAGAAAGAATGATCATTTCCCTAAACATAAAGGACCTTGCAAATATAAGTACCTGGCAAACCCGCTCGAAAAATGAAGAGCTCCTCCAAAATGGAGTCAGGTGCCTCTCTGTCGGTCGACCCTCCTGCGATTTCTCCGACATCAGTATATCATAAAGAAGTCACATAAGAAACTTCAAGGATATAAATACAGTAATTAAAGAGGCCATAAATAATATCACCTGTCTGGGAAGCGATAGGAGAATCTAATGGCACCTTGCTGTCGAAACCCTGAAAATCAAGTAAGGTGCGAGAAGAGGAAGAGGAAGGAGATCTTCGCCGCTTCTTTTCATTTTTCTTTTTGTCCGGCAGTGGACAAGTCACCCGTGCTATATTGGCAGGGAGTATCGCATGATACGCAGAGATAGTGTGAGTATACCACCTATGATACATGGCGGTAAAAATCACCTCTGAGCGTGAAGCCCGAGGCATGGTAAACTGGGAACCCGTACCCACACAAAGTATGGAAGACCAATATCTACTCAAACCCTCTAGGTCTGCAGAAAGCGACTCAGGACGGGAAAGCAACTCGGGAATGCCCTGGTCATATCCGAACTGGTGGACACAACGGTGAAGAGAGTATGGCTCCAAGATAATGTGCTCACCGATGCGTAGAGGCAAGAAGCCACACCGAATGCTGATAAGGTACTCAGTGGCTGCCGAATCCTCTAGAATCCCCTGAACCAACCTAGACTGTGGAATGTCCACAACAAGTTTATCTGAACCTCTGGGCATCCTACGCGAAAAAGCGCGTACCTCAGATCTCTGGAGTGCCCCTCGCGAACGGAAGAAACGATAGCGAGCATCTTTGAGAGAAAGGGATGATGCCGAAGCACAAGCTATATCGGACAAATAGGGTAGTATAACCCGTATCTCCTAAGAAAGGACAGGGGTATAAAGACCCATCCAGTGTGCATGAAGCCAACCGCTGATGAAATGAAAGGGGATAACCTCCCCACTAAAAGAAGGATCGCGAGAGGAAACTAACCCACGAAGAGATCGATAAATGTTGGCCAACGCCGGGATAGCCAGGGAAACCCTATGTCCCCGAGCCAGGATGTTAGCCACGACAAATGAAGAAGACCTAATCCTGCCAACTGGAGAACTGGGCAAGACGAAATAGCACAGCCACCATGATAGAAAGGCGGTCAACAATGTTTCCTTGTCCACAATCCTGGTAGTAATGAACCCCAAGCCTGGTTTGGACCCCCTATGCACGATACCGGTCGATAATCCTACTCCCAAAGGATCGCAAGGATCGGCAAAAGAGGTACGAGGATGTGTCGGGGCATCGGCAAAGTAAGAAACCCACTGGCCCAATGACACACCCTCTCGGTCCCCTAAAACCTCATGATAAATCTTATATACCTGACGAAGAGACGCCGGGTACATCGGAGTCCCGTCTGGCCTCAGGCTGAGGAGATCCACTCCACTGAGGCAATGCTCATCATACGGAAGGCCATAAATTGGCAACCCTGATAACTGGGAGAGGTCCCATAAACTCAAAGTCATCTCACGATCCTCTGTGAATAAGGTGTTCGTGACATAGCTTCAGCGCTCAGCAAATGCCCAGAACAAGGATATGTCCTGGGTATATCCAAAAAGCGAGAGGTACACCGCCTCATAAATCCCCGCTTACTTGAGCATGCTTTCTTCTGTAAGCAGGGTGAACTGAACCCACTCCACTTGTCGGGGGCGCCTTTCCAAAACCCCGCGGAGCACGCGCTTGTCGTCCCATGGGCACGCCCGATATGATGTCATCTCTGTGCCCAGAAGATGCAAAGGAGGCGGGCTGGTCGTCCCGACACTTGGGCTCAACACCCTCACTGTACACGGAATATACTCCCTCATGACAAGGTTGTTCCCTATCATGTTGTATGTGCCAGTGTGATCAGGGCCTTGGGGTGTCCAATCTGCTGGGTCTTTCATGAGAGGTGAAAAATGACCTGGCGAATATAAAGGCATAGGACCCTGGAAGGAAGCCATAATATCCTGCGAAAAAACACAAAATAAAGGATGATAAGCCCATGAAGCAATATAAATCTTTGCAAAAGGGAAAAGAGAAAAATCCGGCAGCATCTCCCCTGTACCGGGGGCAATCCTGATTTTTCAAAGGAGCAACGAGGCATGTGCCCAGTGCTTTAATAAGAGAAAGAACATGTGTCCAATCTCATTTCTTCAAAAAGCGAAATAACAAGCCAATAAAACAAGAGACAGGGAGGCACATGTGCACCAATCCCTAACTTGAAGAACAGGGACACACCCTTGTTTCCTCAAGGCTCTTAAAAGAAAAAAAAAAGAAGAGAAGAAAAGAAAACATCGGCACCAGAACAGGCCTCTCGGCCAGCAAAGCCTCATGACCAGTTCTGGTGGGTGGCTCTTTGTTAGCTGTTTAAAAGTTGCCAGAAAAAATACACAAATTCAATTGCATGAAATTAATGATATAATTTCATATGATTTTTATACCAAAGATTTGAAATTATGAAATTATGTCCAATTTCATAAAATTATTTCTTGAAATTAAAGAAACAATTTTATGAAATAGCCATGTCAAATATTAAATCATGAAATTATGTTCAATCTCATGATTTATTAAATCCCAAAATTATTTCTTGAAATTAAAAAAATAATTTCATGAAATAATCATACCAAACCCCTTTCAAAAAAATATATACACATGTGTGCAAAAAAAGATCTATGCACAAAACCCTAATTATATGAAATCAAGAAACAATTTCATATAATTAAACATGCCAAATCCAAAAATCATGACTTTCATTCATGAAAAATGCCCCAAATATTATCCCTTGGAATTAAAAATGATTCTTTGGGATAATCATGACCAAAATATTAATTGTATAAGATTAATATGCCTAATCATATACAATTAATGATTTAAGTGAAATTAATGCCTAATTTCACACCCAAAAATATTACCCAAAATAACATAATCATGGAATATATTTTCTGTGATTTTTCAGTAATTTTTCATGGATTTTTGCATGAAGAATAAAATAAAATGGAAAAAAGAATAAAGAAAATACCAAAAATCAGAACTAGAGATAATTCTGGGTGCAATTTGGGGGATGTGCAACACTCTGGGTGCAATCTGGGGAGCTCAAACACGACTTCTGCCCTTGGGACCCACCTGTCATACACACAAAGTGTTAAAGGCGTTTTGCGTGGACCCAGTACACATGCACCATACCACTGACAATACGTTTTGGTGCACAAAGACCAAGCCCACAGCCCAACCCTCAGTTTTTCGCTGGGGCTGTGTCTCATTAAACCTGACGACTGGGCCCCTCTCCTTTAGTCTCACTGCCAAGGGGGCCCAGTGCCCAGAGTTATTTTGGCCAGCGAAAAGAAAAGAAGGGAAAGAGAGGTGAGCGCGGTGCAAGCGCTCCCTCCCTCTGACAAGTCCGAAACCAAAGCACGGTTCACGTGCACCAAACCCAAGTGAGAGAAACCTTTTGAATTTCTCTCTCTCCCTCCTTTCTTCCTCCTCGAGCTCGAGAGCTCAGTGGAGCTTCGAAAATGGAGTCTAGGTGTACAACGCGAGTTGGCTTAAACCATTTTAGGAACTTAATCAACACCTCATGTGATGTTTTAAAGGGTTTAGAATAATTAAACCAGGCTTTAATCCATAGGTTAAGCCAAATTTGATTTTTAACAGATCTGAAAGGGCATTTCTGTCCAGTATGGTAAAAATGCAAAAAACATGCTTTCTGATTATTCAATTAGCTTGAAATTTCACAGACATATAAAATAAGTCTTAATGCATTCATTCACCAAATTTTACCATTTTTGGTATTTTCTGTGATTTCCTATGAATTTCTGAAATTGGATCTGTAAAAATCAGAATTGAGTTAATTCTGGAATAAATGTCAGAAAAGGAAAAAATGAAATTAACTTACATACAAATGAAATCCACATGCAAATCTAGTGTAGAACCTTTCTAAAACATGTAATTGACCCAAATAAACATACTTAAACATGCAATTTGAGAAGAATGTGATGAAATTAAAAGAAAAACAAATAAAAAATAAAACCAGAAATGACCCAATGTGCATAAAGGACAATGCACATCTAAATTGATGAAATTGATTATCCAAACATGTTCCAACATGCTAAACGACACTGTTTGGAGGGTTAATTGGAAGAAAATTGCAAGGAAAAGCCATGAAATTCCATTTGGTACCAATGTCCCGAAACCAATTTGGTACCAAATGACCAAAGTTGTAAAGTTGTATAAAATAAATTCAAAATAACAAATAGGATGTTTAAAACTAAAGTCAAAATAATGATAAAACAAATCAACAATTTTCAAAATAATCAAATCATGCATATTTTGATAAAACAAATCAAAATATTCAAAAATGATTAAATATGTTAAACTTTGATAAAACAAATCCAAACATTAAAAATAATTCAATTATGTTATATTTTTATAAAACAAATCAAAATATTAAAAAATGATTAAATATGTTAAACTTTGATAAAACAAATCCAAACATTAAAAATAATTCAATTATGTTATATTTTTATAAAACAAATCAAAATATTAAAAAATGATTAAATATGTTAAACTTTGATAAAACAAATCAAAACATTAAAATAATCAAATTATGTTATATTTTGATAAAACAAATCAAAATATTCAAAATAATCAAATTATGTTATATTTTGATAAAACAAATCGAAATAATCAAAATAGTCAAATTATGTCATATGTTGATAAAACAAATCAAAATATTCAAAATGATCAAGTTATGTTTTGATAAAACAAAATCAAAATATTCAAAAATGATTAAATTATGTTATAAAACAAATCAAAATATTCAAAGTAATCAAATTATGTTATATTTTGATAAAACAAATCAAAATATTCAAAATAATCAAATTATGTTATATCTTGATAAAACAAATCAAAATATTCAAAAATGATCAAATCATGTTACATTTTGATAAAACAAATCAAAATGTTCAAAATAATCAAACTTTGTTATATTTTGATAAAACAAATCAAAATATTTAAATATGTCAATATGTCCAAATATTTGACCAAACATGTCAAATATGCAAATATACCCAAATATTTGACCAAATATGTCAAAAATAAAATTATGTCCAAATATTTGACCAAACATGTCAAATATGCAAATATACCAAAATATTTGACCAAACATGTCAAAAATACAAATATGTCAATAGACTGTTTAGGACGATACGCCCTTGCCTCTATAGAGATTAAACATCTCTGGTTCCTTGAATATCGAGTTGGCAGTGCGCTTCATATTCGAACTCCGTGAGATCATCAGGATTATACGTCCTCGATCTCTGATTTATGAGAAATTATACGTTTCTCTGACTTTAGATCAGATGTCTTTAAGTCTTATTTATATCTTTTGGTTATTTTAAACATGTATTACATAAAAGAGGAAGGAAGAAATAAAGCCATAAATCTGATCCATATATTTTAATTAGTTTAGCTCATTAATCAGAGGTTCCCGAGGCGAGAGCCGGGGTAATTAACGGCGGGGGCTTGCGCCCGTCGGAAAATAAAAGTTTCCACAATCACCTAAATAATAAGTCCTTGAGCGCACAAACACGTGCAGGGATGTACCTGCACCTTCTTCCCCCGTGAGCGAGGACGCCGATGCCTCGCGCGTGGGCCGCGAAAAAGGGCCGCACAATTTCTTCCTCAAATATCATGGAAATGCACAAATAAATTGCCAAATATGTTTATTTAATCTTTATTAGTGTTTTTGGAAAGATATTTGACAGTTATGACCTATATTTCACTCCAAATTGAATTAAAATTCGTCCAAAATGCATATGAGCTTGTGTAAGCACACTTTTAATCAATTTGGGCTCATTTCTGCTTCAAATATCATTGCAATGCACAAATAAGTGGCCAACTATGTTTATTTAATGTTCATTAGTATTTTTTGGTCGACATTTGATAGTTATGACTTATATTTCAACCCAAATTGCATTAAAACACTTTCAAAACAGATTTGAGCATGTTTAAGCACATATTTTTATCAATTTGGTCTCATTTCTACTACAAATATAATAGAAATGCGCAAATAAGTTGGCAAATATGCTTATTTAATTTTCAGTAGTGTTTTTGGGTTGATATTTGACAGTTATGACTTATATTTCACCCCAAATTACATTAAAATACTTTCAAAACAGATTTGAGCATGTTTAAGAACATTTTTAATCAATTTGACTCCATTTCTGCTTCAAATATCATCGAAATGCACAAATAAGTTGCCAAATATGTTTATTTAATGTTCATTAGTGTTTTTGGATCGATATTTAACAGTTATGACTTATATTCCACCCCAAACTGCATTAAAATGCTTTCAAAACAGATTTGAGCATTTTTAAGAACATTTTTAATCAATTTGGGCTATTTTCTGCATCAAATATCATCGAAATGCACACATAAACTCCTAAATATGTTTATTTACTGGTCTTTAGTGTTTTTGGGTCGATATCTGACAGTTATGAATTATATTTCACCCCGAATTGAATTAAAATACTTTCAAAACAGATTTGAGCATGTTTAAGAACATTTTTAATCAATTTGACTCCATTTCTGCTTCAAATATCATCGAAATGCACAGGTAAATTGCAAAATATGTTTATTTAACGTTCATTACTGTTTTTGGGTCGATATTTGATATTTATGACTTATATTCCACACCAAATTGCGTTAAAATTCGTCCCAAATTAATTTGAGCATTTTTAAGCACATTTTTAATCAATTTGGGCTCATTTCTGCTACAAATATCATAGAAATGCGCAAATAAGTTGCCAAATATGTTTATTTAAGGTTCAGTAGTGTTTTTGGAAAGATATTTGACAGTTATGACCTATACTTCACCCTAGATTGAATTAAAATTCGTCCAAAATGCATATGAGCATGTGTAAGCACAATTTTAATCAATTTGGGCTAATTTCTACATCAAATATCATCGAAATGCACACATAAACTCCCAAATATGTTTATTTACTGGTCTTTAGTGTTTTTGGGTCGATATCTGATAGTTATGAATTATATTTCACCCCGAATTGCATTAAATCACTTTCAAAACAGATTTGAGCATGTTTAAGCACATTTTTTTTATCAATTTGGCCTCAGTTCTTCTGCAAATATCATCGAAATGCACAAATAAATTGCCAAATATGCTTATTTAATTTTCAGTAGTGTTTTTGGGTCGATATTTGACGGTTATGACCAATATTTCACCCCAAATTACATTAAAACACTTTCAAAACAGATTTGAGCATGTTTAAGCACATATTTTTATCAATTTGGTCTCATTTCTGCTACAAATATAGTAGAAATGCGCAAATAAGTTGGCAAATATGCTTATTTAATTTTCAGTAGTGTTTTTGGGTTGATATTTGACAGTTGTGACTTATATTTCACCCCAAATTACATTAAAATACTTTCAAAACAGATTTGAGCATGTTTAAGAACATTTTTAATCAATTTGACTCCATTTCTGCTTCAAATATCATCGAAATGCACAAATAAGTTGCCAAATATGTTTATTTAATGTTCATTAGTGTTTTTGGATCGATATTTGACAGTTATGACTTATATTCCACCCCAAACTGCATTAAAATGCTTTCAAAACAGATTTGAGCATTTTTAAGAACATTTTTAATCAATTTGGGCTATTTTCTGCATCAAATATCATCGAAATGCACACATAAATTCCTAAATATGTTTATTTACTGGTCTTTAGTGTTTTTGGGTCGATATCTGACAGTTATGAATTATATTTCACCCCGAATTGAATTAAAATACTTTCAAAACAGATTTGAGCATGTTTAAGAACATTTTTAATCAATTTGACTCCATTTCTGCTTCAAATATCATCGAAATGCCCAGGTAAATTGCAAAATATGTTTATTTAACGTTCATTACTGTTTTTGGGTCGATATTTGATATTTATGACTTATATTCCACACCAAATTGCGTTAAAATTCGTCCCAAATTAATTTGAGCATTTTTAAGCACATTTTTAATCAATTTGGGCTCATTTCTGCTACAAATATCATAGAAATGCGCAAATAAGTTGCCAAATATGTTTATTTAATGTTCAGTAGTGTTTTTGGAAAGATATTTGACAGTTATGACCTATACTTCACCCTAGATTGAATTAAAATTCGTCCAAAATGCATATGAGCATGTGTAAGCACAATTTTAATCAATTTGGGCTATTTTCTGCATCAAATATCATCGAAATGCACACATAAACTCCCAAATATGTTTATTTACTGGTCTTTAGTGTTTTTGGGTCGATATCTGATAGTTATGAATTATATTTCACCCCGAATTGCATTAAATCACTTTCAAAACAGATTTGAGCATGTTTAAGCACATTTTTTTTCATCAATTTGGCCTCAGTTCTTCTGCAAATATCATCGAAATGCGCAAATAAGTTGCCAAATATGTTTATTTAATGTTCATTAGTGTTTTTGGATCGATATTTGACGGTTATGACTTATATTCCACCCCAAACTGCATTAAAATGCTTTCAAAACAGATTTGAGCATTTTTAAGGACATTTTTAATCAATTTTGGCTCATTTCTGCATCAAATATCATCAAAATACACACATAAACTCCCAAATATGTTTATTTACTGGTCTTTAGTGTTTTTGGGTCGATATCTGACAGTTATGAATTATATTTCACCCCGAATTGAATTAAAATACTTTCAAAACAGATTTGAGCATGTTTAAGAACATTTTTAATCAATTTGACTCCATTTCTGCTTCAAATATCATCGAAATGCATAGGTAAATTGCAAAATATGTTTATTTAACGTTCATTACTGTTTTTGGGTCAATATTTGACATTTATGACTTATATTCCACACCAAATTGCGTTAAAATTCGTCCCAAATTAATTTGAGCATTTTTAAGCACATTTTTAATCAATTTGGGCTCATTTCTGCTACAAATATCATAGAAATGCGCAAATAAGTTGCCAAATATGTTTATTTAATGTTCAGTAGTGTTTTTGGAAAGATATTTGACATTTATGACCTATATTTCACCCTAGATTGAATTAAAATTCGTCCAAAATATATATGAGCATGTTTAAGCACATTTTTAATCAATTTGGGCTCATTTCTGCATCAAATATCATCGAAATGCACACATAAACTCCCAAATATGTTTATTTACTGGTCTTTAGTGTTTTTGGGTCGATATCTGACAGTTATGAATTATATTTCACCCCGAATTGAATTAAAATACTTTCAAAACAGATTTGAGCATGTTTAAGCACATTTTTTTTATCAATTTGGCCTCAGTTCTTCTGCAAATATCATCGAAATGCACAAATAAATTGCCAAATATGTTTATTCTACGTTCAGTAGTGTTTTTGGGTCGATATTTGACGGTTATGACTTATATTTCACCCCAAATTGCATTAAAATACTTTCAAAACAGATTTGAGCATGGTTAAGCACATTTTTAATCAATTTGAACACATTTCTTCTTCAAATATAATCGAAATGCACAAATAAGTTGCCAAATATGTTTATTTAATGTTTATTAGTGTTTTTGGATCATTATTTGACAGTTATGAATTATATACCACCCCAAATTGAATTAAAATTTGTCCAAAATGCATTTGAGCATGTTTAAGAACATTTTTAATCAATTTGACTCCATTTCTGCTTCAAATATCATCGAAATGCACAAATAAGTTGCCAAATATGTTTATTTAATGTTCATTAGTGTTTTTGGATCGATATTTGACAGTTATGACTTATATTTCACCCAAACTGCATTAAAATGCTTTCAAAACAGATTTGAGCATTTTTAAGGACATTTTTAATCAATTTGGGCTCATTTCTGCATCAAATATCATCGAAATGCACACATAAACTCCCAAATATGTTTATTTACTGGTCTTTAGTGTTTTTGGGTCGATATCTGACAGTTATGAATTATATTTCACCCCGAATTGAATTAAAATACTTTCAAAACAGATTTGAGCATGTTTAAGAACATTTTTAATTAATTTGACTCCATTTCTGCTTCAAATATCATCGAAATGCACAGGTAAATTGCAAAATATGTTTATTTAACGTTCATTACTGTTTTTGGGTCGATATTTGACATTTATGACTTATATTCCACACCAAATTGCGTTAAAATTCGTCCCAAATTAATTTGAGCATTTTTAAGCACATTTTTAATCAATTTGGGCTCATTTCTGCTACAAATATCATAGAAATGCGCAAATAAGTTGCCAAATATGTTTATTTAATGTTCAGTAGTGTTTTTGGAAAGATATTTGACAGTTATGACCTATACTTCACCCTAGATTGAATTAAAATTCGTGCAAAATGCATGTGAGCATGTGTAAGCACATTTTTAATCAATTTGGCTTTATTTCTGATTCAAATATCATTGCAATGCACAAATAAGTGCCCAAATATGTTTATTTAATGTTCATTAGTATTTTTGGGTCGACATTCGACAGTTATGACTTTTATTTCACCCCAAATTGTATTAAATCACTTTCAAAACAGATTTGAGCATGTTTAAGCACATTTTTTTTATCAATTTGGCCTCAGTTCTTCTGCAAATATCATCGAAATGCACAAATAAATTGCCAAATATGCTTATTTAATTTTCAGTAGTGTTTTTAGGTCGATATTTGACGGTTATGACTTATATTTCACCCCAAATTACATTAAAATACTTTCAAAACAGATTTGAGAATGGTTAAGCACATTTTTAATCAATTTGAACACATTTCTGCTTCAAATATTATCGAAATGCACAAATAAGTTGCCAAATATGTTTATTTAATGTTTATTAGTGTTTTTGGATCATTATTTGACAGTTATGAATTATATACCACCCCAAATTGAATTAAAATTTGTCCAAAATGCATTTGAGCCTGTTTAAGAACATTTTTAATCAATTTGACCATATTTCTGCTTCAAATATCATCGAAATGCACAAGTAAATTGCAAAATATGTTCATTTAACGTTCATTACTATTTTTGGGTCGATATTTGATATTTATGAGTTATATTCCACCCAAATTGCGTTAAAATTCGTCTCATATTCATTTGAGAATGTTTAAGCACATTTTTAATCAATTTGTGCCCATTTCTGCTTGAAATATCACAGAAATGCGCAAATAAGTTGCCAAAGATGTTTATTTAACGTTCATTAGTATTTTTGGGATGATATTTGACAGTTATGACTTATATTCCACCCCAAATTACGTTAAAAATCGTCCAAAATGCATATGAGCATGTGTAAGAACACTTTTAATCAATTTGGCTTCATTTCTGCTTCAAATATCCTTGCAATGCACAAATAAGGGCCAAATATATTTATTTAATGTTCATTAGTGTTTTATATACCACCCCAATTGAATTAAAATTCGTCAAAAATGCATTTGAGCATGCTTAAGCACATTTTTATTCAATTTGGGCTCATTTGTGCATCATGCACATATAAACTGCTAAATATGTTTATTTACTGTTTATTAGTGTTTTTGGGTCGATATTTGACGGTTATGAATTATATACCACTCCAAATTGAATTAAAATTCGCCCAAAATGCATTTTAGCATGTTTAAGCACATTTTTAATCAATTTGACCATATTTCTTTGACAAATATCATCGAAATGCACAAATAAGTTGCCAAATTTGTTTATTTAATGTTCATTAATATTTTTGGGGCGATATTTGAGAGTTATGACTGATATTTCACCCCAAATTGAATTAAAATTCGTCCAAAATGCATGTGAGCATGTGTATGCACACTTTTAATCAATTCGGCCTAATTTCTTCTTCAAATATCATTGCAATGCACAAATAAGTGGCCAAATATGTTTATTTAATGTTCATTAGTATTTTTGGGTCGACATTTGACAGTTATGACTTATATTTCACCCCAAATTACATTAAAACACTTTCAAAACAGATTTGAGCATGTTTAAGCACAGTTTTTATCAATTTAGCCTCATTTCTGCTACAAATATCATAGAAATGCGCAAAGAAGTTGTCAAACATGTTTATTTAATGTTTAGTGGTGTTTTTGCGTCGATATTTGACGGCTATGACTTATATTTCACTCCAAATTGTGTTAAAATACTTTAAGAACAGATTTGAGCATGTTTAAGCATATTTTTAAATAATTTGACCCGATTTCTGCTTCGAATATAATCGAAATGCATAAATAAGTAGCCAAATATGTTCATTTAACGTTCATTAGTGTTTTTGGGTCGAAATTTTACAGTTATGACTTATATTTCACCCCAAATTACATTAAAATACTTTCAAAACAGATTTGAGCATGTTTAAGAACATTTTTAATCAATTTGACTCCATTTCTGCTTCAAATATCATCGAAATGCACAAATAAGTTGCCAAATATGTTTATTTAATGTTCATTAGTGTTTTTGGATCGATATTTGACAGTTATGACTTATATTCCACCCCAAACTGCATTAAAATGCTTTCAAAACAGATTTGAGCATTTTTAAGAACATTTTTAATCAATTTGGGCTCATTTCTGCATCAAATATCATCGAAATTCACACATAAACTCCCAAATATGTTTATTTACTGGTCTTTAGTGTTTTTGGGTCGATATTTGACAGTTATGAATTATATACCACCCCAAATTGAATTAAAATTCGTCCAAAATCCATTTGAGCATGTTTAAGCACATTTTTAATCAATTTGGCCATATTTCTGCTTCAAATATCATCGAAATGCACAGGTAAATTGCAAAATATGTTTATTTAACGTTCATTACTGTTTTTGGGTCGATATTTGACATTTATGACTTATATTCCACACCAAATTGCGTTAAAATTCGTCCCAAATTCATTTGAGCATTTTTAAGCACATTTTTAATCAATTTGGGCGCATTTCTGCTACAAATATCATAGAAATGCGCAAATAAGTTGCCAAATATGTTATTTAATGTTCTGTAGTGTTTTTGGGTCGATATTTGACAGTTATGACTTATATTTCATCCCAAATTGCATAAAAATATACTTTCAAAACAGATTTGAGCATGTTTAAGCACATTTTAATCAATTTGACCACATTTCTGCTTCAAATATCATCGAAATGCACAAATAAGTTGCCAAATATGTTTATTTAATATTTATTTGTGTTTTTGGATCATTATTTGACAGTTATGAATTATATACCTGTTTGATGTTTAAAAGTTGTCAGAAAAATACACAAATTAAATTGAATGAAATCAATGATATAATTTCATGTTATTTTTATACCAAAAATTTGAAAGTATGAAATTATGTTCAATTTCATAATTTACTATATGGGAAAATTATTGCTTGAAATTAAAGACACAATTTAATGAAATTGTCGTGTCAAATATTAAATCATGAAATTATGTTCAATCTCATGATTTATCAAATCTCAAAATTATTTCTTGAAATTAAAAAATAATTTCATGAAATAATTATGCCAAACACCCTTTCAAAAAAAAAATATACACATGTGTGAAAAAAAAATCTATGCACAAAACCCTAATTATATGAAATCAAGAAACAATTTCATATAATTAAACATGCCAAATCCAAAAATCATGAATTTCATTCATGAAAAATGCCCCAAATATTATCCCTTGGAATTAAAAAAAATGATTCTTTGGAATAATCATGCCAAAATATTAATTATATAAGATTAATATGCCTAATCATATACAATTAATGATTTAAGTGAAATTAATGCCTAATTTCACACCCAAAAAATACCAAAAATATTACTCAAAATAACAGAATCATGGAATATATTTTCTGTGATTTTTCAGTAATTTTTCATGGAATTTTGCATGAGAAATAAAATAAAATGGAAAAAGAATAAAGAAAATACCAAAATCAGAACTGGAGATAGTTCTGTGTGCGAATTGGGGGATGTGCAACACTCTGGGTACAATCTGGGGAGCTCAAACACAATCTCTACCCTTGGGGCCCACCTGTCATACACACAAGATATTTGTTGGGGTTTGAATGAGCACAGCCCACGTGAGCCAACTCGCTAACCTTGTGCTTTGGCTCACGTGAACCGTGACCATGAACTCACCATCAGTTTTTCGCTGAGGGATGAGTCTCATTAAATCTGACAAGCGGACTCCGCTCCCTTTGTTTCGCTGCCAATGGGCCCCAGCGCCCAGGCAACGCTTCAGCCAACGAAAGAAAATAAATAAAAGAGAGATGAGCGTGGTGCAAGCGCTTTCTCCCTCTGACAGGTTTGAAATCAAAGCACGGTTCATGTGCACCCAACCCAAGCGAGAGAAACCTTTTGAATTTCTCTCTCTCTCCCTCCTTTCTTCCTCCTCGAGCTCCAGAGCTCAGTGGAACTTCGAAAATGGAGTTTGGGTGTATGGTTCGAGTCGGCTTAAACCATTCTAGGGACTTAGTCTGCACCCTAAGGGGAGTTCAATGCCACAAACAGCATTGAAAATAGTAAAGTAAACAAGGAGAAAATCGAAGAAGAAAGTACCTCGGCCTTGAAGATGATAGGGCAATTGGGAGCTCGAGAGGCCAAGCCAACACCTGGAGAAGCTTCAAGACACCTCCACGACGCTGCTTGAAGTGCCAATTTGGGGTGAAAAGCACTCAATTGGCAGGTGCACCACTTGGCACCTTGGTCTGATCTAGATGTGGTCAGTTGGCACAACTTAGCACTCAAGCAGCCAAATTGACACGTTGGGCACACTCAGTGGCACCTTGGTGACATGTCAAGTGCCAGCAAGGCCAAGGAAGGTTCTCGATATACCCTCACCTGAAAGGCATGATGCTCCAGCTCAAGAGGAAGACAAAATCAGCAGATTCCTTCTCTCTCTCCAGGCCTGTGCACATGGACACGTGTAAGCACCTCAATGGAGAGCTCTGAGCGCCAGTTAGCTGGAGGAATTTTCTAAGAACAAGCCTCAGGCCAGCACAAGCCTGGTTGGCTCAATCCTGGCCATTTGATCAAACCAAAGGCTGGGATGATGCCAGCTCAGCCCTGAGGCTTAAACCATGCCCTCTGGGCTATAAATAGACCCCCAGTGAAGAAGAAGAAGGCGAGGAGAGAGCAACATAGCTGAAACTCTGCCAAAATCAAAACTCAACCCAATTTCCACAAAAAGAAAGCTTAGCTGAGAAGAAATCAAGCCTTGAACAGCTAGGTAAGGGATAGAGGAGCCAAGCCTTGAGCTTGGCTCAGTCCCAATTGAGCCCAAGGAGCCAGTCTCACCTTGCTGGGTGAGATGGCTAGCCTCTGGCTGGGGAGGTGCACATGTGCCTTCCTCCTTCCAGAGCTCAATTGGTGGCTGAGCTTGAGTCTCGGGAGCTCACATGGTGAGTTCACCATGGAATTTGACAGTATACTCCAACCAATTGGCACATGCCAATCTGGTTCCATGGGGATGGGCACATGTTCATCCCCTTTCTCTCTCAAGATCTTTGCACATGTGCAGTGGCTGTGTAAAGCTCAATAATGGCTTTATATAAGCTGTTATGCTGTCAAAATTCCATGGAGAAACAAAATTCCATGTTTTATATGTGTATTGTATTTCAATTTGTTATAATATATGATATTTTGGTGCAAATTGGTTTTATTTCCCTCTTTAGTTCCTTCTTTCATGTTCTCTGATGTGCTTGATAGCTCAAAATCATAATTGAGCAATGGAAAAGCAATATACATCAATACTAGTTTGAATCCAGTGTATTCCAGTTTCTGTCCAGCTAAGAGATCAATCCATATTTCTTATGAAATTTCATAGTCATGTAGATTAGGTTTATACTAACTTACCACATAAATTTTATAATTTTTGGAATTTTCTGTGAATTTTTATGAATTTTACAATCTCATCTGTCAAAAACTCCAAAAAAATCAACTTTGGGTCAAACTGAGAAGTTCATTTTTCTTTTGATTCAAAAATCCAAAATTTCTTGATTAATTTACCTTTATGACACCTCATGTGATGTTTTAAAGGGTTTAGAATAATTAAACCAGGCTTTAATACATAGGTTAAACCAAATTTGATTTTTAACAGATCTGAAAGGGCATTTCTGTCCAGTCTGGTAAAAATGCAAAAAACATGCTTTCTGATTACTCAATTAGCTTAAAATTTCATAGGCATATAAAATAAGTCTTAATGCATTCATTCACCAAATTTTACCATTTTTGGTATTTTCTGTGATTTTTTATGAATTTCTGAAATTGGATCTGTAAAAATCAGAATTGAGTTAATTCTGGAATAAATGCCAGAAAAGGAAAAAGTGAAATTAACTTACATACAAATGAAATCCACATGCAAATCTAGTATAAAACCCTTCTAAAACATACAATTGACCCAAATAAACATACTTAAACATGCAATTTGAGAAGAATGTGATGAGATCAAAAGAAAAACAAATTGAAAATAAAACAAGAAATGACCCAATATGCATAAAGGACAATGCACATCTAAATTGATGAAATTGATAATCCAAACATATTCAAACATGCTAAACGACACTGTTTGGAGGGTTAATTAGAAGAAAATTGCAAGGAAAAGCCATGAAATACCATTTGGTACCAATGTCCCGAAACCAGTTTGGTACCAAATGGCCAAAGCTGCAAAATTGATGAATTAAACTCAAATTAAGCCTCAAAATCTTGTTAAACATGCTCTGGCGATGCCATATGACAAAGAAATCGAGTTAATTTGTCAAAAATCAGCTCAAATTCCTCAAAATTTCATCTCAGCCAACTTCTCAACCGAAACCAAATGGCTACCCCCATCTCCGGCGATCCAGGCCGCCGCCGCCGTCGAGACCACCACCGATGAACTCCCCACGCTCCGGCGATGCCAGCCATGCCTCCTGATCGGAGATCCGACACCGGCAGCGCCTCGATCAGTGTCAGGGAGGATGAGCACGGATATTGATGCATCTCAAAGTGCGAATCTTGATGAAATTCAAACAGCCCAGAGAAGGCTTGATGCGCGCCAAAGATTCAACGGCCGAGTTTAAAATATGCTTTAAAAACTGAACTTAAGTTCAGATCTTGATGCATGGGCCCGAATCTGATGACCCATATTAATCTGTTTTGAAAATAAACTTTAAACAACAAATAAAAATGATTTCTCAAGCCCAAAAATTATGAAAAATACATAAAAAAAATCATGATTTCATTTATGAATATTTTTAAGACTATAAAATGTCAATTTTGATTTTATTTTCTTTTTTATATTATAAATAAAAGAAAATTCAAGATATATGATACATGTATAAAATAAATTCAAAATACCAAATAGGATATTTAAAAATAAGTGAATATTATGATAAAACAAATCAACAATTTTCAAAATAATCAAATTATGTATATTTTGATAAAACAAATCAAAATATTCAAAGATAATTAAAAATATGTCATAAACAAATCAAAAATATTTTAAATAATCAAATCATGCTATATTTTGATAAAACAAATCAAAATATACAAAATAATCAAATTATGATAAAACAAGTCAAAATATTCAAAATAACCAAATTATGTTACAACATGTTTTTGATAAAACAAATCAAAATATTCAAAAATGATTGAATTATGTTATATTTTGATAAAACAAATAAAAATATTCAAAAATGACCAAATTATATTATATTTTGATAAAACAAATCAAAATATTCAAAATGACCAAATTATGTTATATTTTGATAAAACAAATCAAAATATTCAAAATAATCAAATTACATTATATTTTAATAAAATAAATTGAAATATTCAAAATAATCAAATTATGTCACATTTTGATAAAGTAAATCAAAAATATTCAAAAATGATTGAATTATGTCATAAAACAAATCAAAATGTTCAAAATAATTAAATTTTGATAAAACAAATCAAAATATTTAAATATGTCAAATATGTCCAATATTTGACCAAAACATGTCAAATATGCAAAATATTTGACCAAATATGTCAAAAATACAAATATGTCCAAATATTTGACCAAACATGTCAAATATACAAATATACCCAAATATTTGACTAAATATGTCAAAAACACAAATATGCCCCAATTTTTGACCAAACATTTCAAATATGCAAATATACCCAAATATTTAACTAAATATGTTAATAATACAAATATGTCCAAATATTTGACCAAACATGTCAAATATGCAAATCAACCCAAACATTTGATCAAATATGTCAAAAATACATATATGCCCAAGTATTTGACCAAACATGTCAAATATGTAAATATGCCCAAACTTTTGACCAAACATGTCAAATATGCCCAAACTTTTGACCAAACATGTCAAATATGCAAATATGCCCAAACTTTTGACCAAACATGTCAAATATGCAAATATGTCTAAATCTTTGACCAAATATGTAAAATATGTAAATATGTTTAAGCACATTTTTAATGAATTTGTGCCCATTTCTGCTTGAAATATCACAGAAATGCGCAAATAAATTGCCAAATATGTTTATTTAACGTTCATTAGTGTTTTTGGGTCGATATTTCACAGTTATGACTTATATTCCACCCCAAATTGCGTTAAAATTCGTCCCAAATTCATTTCAGCATGTTTAAGCACATTTTTAATCAATTTGGGATCATTTCTGAATCAAATGTTATCAAAATGCACAAATAAATTGCCAAATATATTTATTATTCTTCATTAGTGTTTTTGGAAAAATATTTGACAGTTATGACTTATATTCCACCCCAAATTGCGTTAAAATTCGTCCAAAATGCATATGAGCATGTGTAAGAACACTTTTAATCAATTTTGTCTCATTTCTGCTTCAAATATCCTTGCAATGCACAAATAAGGGGCCAAATATATTTATTTAATGATCATTAGTGTTTTTAGGTCGATATTTGACAGTTATGAATTATATACCACCCCAAATTGAATTAAAATTCGTCCAAAATGCATTTGAGCATGTTTAATCACATTTTTAATTAATTTGACCTTGTTTCTGCTTCAAATATCATAGAAATGCACAAATAAATTGTCAAACATGTTTATTTAACATTCATTACTGTTTTTGGTTTGATATTTGACAGTTATGACTTATATTCCACCCCAAATTGCGTTAAAATTGGTCCAAAATTCATTTGAGCATGTTTAAGCACATTTTTAATCAATTTGGGCTCATTTCGGCCTCAAATATCATGGAAATGCACAAATAAATTGCCAAATGTGTTTATTTAATCTTCATTAGTGTTTTTGGAAAGATATTTGACAGTACTAACCTATATTTCACCCTAAATTGAATTTAAATTCGTCTAAAATGCGAGCATGTGTAAGCACACTTTTAATCAATTTGGCCTCATTTCTACTTAAAATATCATCAAAATGCACAAATAAGTAGCCAGATATGTTTATTTAACGTTTATTAGTGTTTTTGGGTCGATATTTGACAGTTAGGACTTATATTTCACCCCAAATTGCGTTAAAATACTTTCAAAATAGGTTTGAGCATGTTTAAGAATATTTTTAATCAATTTGACCCCAATTATGCTTCAAATATCATCAAAATGCATAAATAAGTTGCCAAATATGTTTATTTAATGTTCATTAGTGTTGTTGGAGTGATATTTGACTGTTATGACTTATATTCCACCCCAAACTGCATTAAAATGCTTTCAAAATAGATTTGAGCATTTTTAAGAACATTTTTAATAAATTTGGGCTCATTTGTGCATCAAATATCATCGAAATGCACAGATAAACTCCCAAATATATTTATTTACTGGTCTTTAGTGTTTTTGGATCGATATTTGACAGTTATGAATTATATATCACCCCAAATTGAATTAAAATTCGTCCAAAATGCATTTGAGCATGTTTAAGCACATTTTTAATCAATTTGACCATATTTCTGCTTCAAATATCATCGAAATGCACAACTAAATTGCAAAATATGTTTATTTAACGTTCATTACTGTTTTTGGGTCGATATTTGACATTTATGACTTATATTTCAACCAAATTAGATTAAAATTCGTCCAAAATGCATATGAGCATGTGTAAGCACACTTTTAATCAATTTGGACTTATTTCTGCTTCAAATATAATTGCAATGCATAAATAAGGGGCCTAATATATTTATTTAGTGTTAATTAGTGTTTTTGGGTCGATATTTGACAGTTGTGAATTATATACCACCCCAAATTGAATTAAAATTCATCCAAAATGCATTTGAGCATGCCTAAGCACATTTTTAATCAATTTGGGCTCATTTGTGCATCATGCACATATAAACTCCCAAATATGTTTATTTAATGTTCATTAGTGTTTTTGGGTCGATTTGACAGTTATGACTTACATTTCAACCCAAATTGCATTCAAATACTTTCACCCCAAACTGCATTAAAATGCTTTCAAAACAGATTTGAGCATGTTTAAGAACATTTTTAATCAATTTGACCCATTTCTGCTTTAAATATCATCAAAATGCACAAATAAGTTGCCAAATATGTTTATTTAATGTTCATTAGTGTTTTTGGAGTGATATTTGACAGTTATGACTTATATTCCACCCCAAATTGCATTAAAATGCTTTCAAAACAGATTTGAGCATGTTTAAGCACTTTTTTAATCAATTTGGGCTCATTTGTGCATCAAATATCATTGAAATGCACATATAAACTCCCAAATATGTTTATCTACTGTTTATTAGTGTTTTTGGGTCGATATTTAACAGTTATGAATTATATACCACGCCAAATTGAATTAAAATTCGTCCAAAATGCATTTGAGCATGTTTAAGCACATTTTTAATCAATTTGACCATGTTTCTGCTTCAAATATCATACAAATGCACAAATAAATTGCCAAATATGTTTATTTAATGTTCATTACTGTGTTTGGTTCGATATTTGACAGTTATGACTTATATTCCACCTCAAATTGCGTTAAAATTGGTCCAAAATTCATTTGAGCATTTTTAAGCATATTTTTAATCAATTTGGGCTCATTTCTGCTTGAAATATCACAGAAATGCGCAAATAAGTTGCCAAATATATTTATTTAACGTTCATTAGTGTTTTTGGGTTGATATTTGACAGTTATGACTTATATACCAGCCCAAATTGAATTAAAATTCGTTCAAAATGCATTTGAGCATGTGTAAGCACATTTTTAATCAATTTGGCCTCATTTCTATTTCAAATATCATCGAATCGCACAAATAAGTTGTCAAATATGTTTATTTGATGTTCATTAGTATTTTTGGGTCGATATTTGACAGTTATGACTTAAATTCCACCCAAATTGAATTAAAATTGGTCCAAAATTTATTTGAGCATGTTTAAGCACATTTTTAATTAATTTGCTCTCAATTCTGCCTCAAATATCATGGAAATTATCAAATAAATTGCCAAATATATTTATTTAATCTTCATTAGTGTTTTTGGAAAGATATTTGGCAGTTTTGACTTATATTTCACCCCAAATTGAATTAAAATTCGTCCAAAATGCATATGAGCTTGTGTAAGCACATTTTTAATTAATTTGGCCTCATTTCTATTTCAAATATAATCGAAACGCACAAATAAGTTGTAAAATATGTTTATTTAATGTTCATTAGTATTTTTGGGTCGATATTTAACAGTTATGACTTACATTCCACCCCAAATTGCATTAAAATACTTTCAAAATAGATTCGAGCATGTTTAAGCTCATTTTTAATCAATTTGGGTTCATTTCTCCTTCAAATATCATCGAAATGCACGAATAAGCTCCCAAATATGTTATTTACTGTTCACTAGTGTTTTTGGGTCGATATTTGACAGTGATGACTTATATTCCATCCCAAATTACGTTAAAATTGGTCCAAAATTTATTTGAGTATGTTTAAGCACATTTTTAATTAATTTGGGCTCATTTCTGCCTCAAATATCATGAAAATGCACAAATAAACTCCCAAACATGTTTATTTACTATTCATTAGCGTTTTTGGTCGATATTTGACAGTTATGACTTATATTCCACCCCAAATTGCGTTAAAATTCGTCCAAAATGCATATGAGTATGGTTAAGCACAATTTTAATCAATTTGACAATATTTCTGCTTCAAATATTATCGAAATGCAAAAATAAATTGTCAAATATATTTATTTAATGTTCATTAGTATTTTTGGACAACCTAGTTATAATCCTCGCCCGAATATCGGTATATCTAGTGGAATGGTGAGTGAACCACATACCTTATTTGCTCCATCTAGAAGCTACTACTCAGCATGGCCAACTTCAATGCCTTTGATCAGTCAACCGACACCGGATATGCAAATGATTTGAACAGGAATTCTGATTGAGCTCGTGGACATAGCATTAAATTAGCTCTTGTTTTTGTTCATTATTTCATCAAATTTACAAGTAAACTTTTTGCAATAACACTTAAAATAACATGCACATCCTCAGCACTCTGAACGCGTGCCAGCACGTCAGTGATAGGAAAATTTTTGTTGTTGCATGGGCTTGTCTATAAGAGTTCCAGATATCTATTTTGATTATTCAATATGCACAATACAGTTAGCAGAAATCTTGTAAAAAAATTGCATCATGTAGGTTGAATATCCTCACATGATTAAAGAGATCAGTACAAAAATGGAAAAGCAGGATGATGGGGTGCTTGATTGGCTTATAGAGGAAAGCTGTATTGCAATGCATTGGAGATTTGGGGGGATATGTTATATATTGTTCAATGTGGCAAGGATATGATGGATTCTCAAATAAATGGATTGAGGCAGACAAATAAGGCATAGTGATTATAGGTCTCGTCTCTCTGCAGAGAGACGTTGGTTCAAGTCCCGAAAAAAATATTTTCAACGAAATAAATTCCGAGATTAATAGACGCCTTTACATCAAAAAAAAAAAAAAATAAGGCAGACAACTAAGGTAAAGCAAAGAGAAAGAAAAAAAAACAAATGAGCAAATTCAAAATTAAGATCTAACAACATAACCAGAAGGGAGTGATGGAAAATCTAAACAAAAAATAATGTGCAATGCATAGAAATGATAAAATAATAAACCAAAAAAATATATATTTGTTTGCGCCTTTTCAATTGGCATAGCTTAATTTGGTCCCTCTGTGCTAATTAAGCCAACTGGAGTGCATGAATCCATCTTGTTCTTTGAAGCACAGGCATGGCTCTACCAGATTAAACCAGAATCTAACAGAGGTGATTCTATCAACCCAAAGGGAAAAACAATGGAGCACATCTGGCAATATAGGTGTTGAAACTTTGGTGTTAATTAGATATCTGGTGTCATTTGTTCTTACGGATTGCAAGGCTGCTAAAATTTGATGATGGATCGAGGTGTGGACCGGTTAATAATATGCAATATTTCAAGAATCAAATCTCTTTTAATTAATGTTCTAGATAGTTAATCACTGATTAAAATAATTGAACAAAGTATATATAGTACGTAAACAATTTGAAAGGACAAAATTCTCAATTTTTGTATAAATCGAGGGACGCATAAAACAACTAATTTAATTGTTCTTGTAATTTATAGAAAGATGAACATGGGGAAGTACTACTATTATTGGGTCAAATTTGGTATGCTTTAAGCTAGCAAGTTGTCATTCTTCCAAGGCCGAGATACCTCAACAAAAATACAAATGGTAAGAATAGAGTCGGTTCTGTCACAGCTAATGCAAAATCACAACAAATGTATCCTTTCACGGACTCTTCCTATTTAAACACCTCTTCTGGTCGCTCTATCTAAATCATCTGAGAGAACAAAGTCTTTCAGTGAATACAAGCAATATTCCATAGCAACTAAAAATTTACAAGTTGTGTGTATTCCGAGCACCGCGGAGCAATCTTTGCAAGTTTCATGTACTTCGAGCACCAAGAGTTGTACCTCCAATTAAAGGTTTCATATCTGTCTCTTTTAGAAGTCCCTGCATTGACAATAACGGAACGAAAAAGATTTCCCATTATCACAGAGGATTCTAGAATGTTGTTGATGATAATGGAAGAGTGCAGTGCAAAAGGCTATATCTATGGAGGTGTAACTGAAACGGGTAAGTCTATCACAAGGGCCTCGGACAGTCTTCGTGTATGGTGGAAGGGGCAAGCCATGTTTGATAAAATTGGTCTGGCCCAAATTGACCGATACTACAAAGAGAATTCTCTTTACTCAAATGTGGAAGAAGAAAATAAGACCAAATCAACAACCGAGTTGCTTATGCTGCACTGTGATCCTCCCCAGTAGAAATTTCTGATTGAAAAAAAGTTCCATTGTAATCTATAGTTTGTGTAAAAGTAGTTTAAAAGATGAATCAATACTCTGAAAATAGATGTCTTGAATATTAATTTATTTAATCTGTACTTTTGTTTTTTTATTTCATAATATCTGTGTAGAATTGTACTGTTATCTTCTAATTTTCAAATAAAGGTGCATTCTACCATTAGAAAATAATAAGATATTTAGTTTTTTGTGCTTTCATTTTTCTTATTTTGCAATGAATTTTAATGGAAATGCATGGTTCTTCTTATTGTAAGGTATTTAGTTACGTTCATTCAGTTCAATTTTTACTTCCTAAATAGTTGACAACACAGATATATGTTAACAAAAGATTGTGGCTAGGTTTGTAGAGGGGCAGCCTTTTCATCATTTTTCTCTATTTTGTTTTGTTGCAAAGACAATTTTATAAAGAGAAAACATCATTCAACAATGTTATTTTGATGATGAGTTTTCAAGTAAATTTGAAAAGAAAAAAAAAAACTCAAAACAGACTAAATTTTGTAGACATTATTAAACTTATACATTGATTGTGTTTCAAATTTAATATAATTTTAGTGTCATTTAGTATTTAGAATATAACCAATCTATAAATTTAACAATATATCTGCAAAGATTTTTTATTTTGAAATTTTTTTTAATTTATCTGAAACCTCATTGTCAAGTAATAGTCATCTTTTAAAAATGATGGGTTTTACTGATTACTTATAAAGGGAATGATCTTTGCAGTGTATTAGTTCCTCCATGGAAGAGGTCGAGTTATATTGATTCTTTGCAGCTCCCAGGAACATGACTGATTTTTATAATTTTGATTTAATAAATTCGGAGGCATTAAATGTGTATCATAGAAAGCTTTGTAAAGAATGAGTTTTTCGCCTAGTAGCAAAGATATTGCATTCTGTTTCAGAGGCCATACGTTTACAATTTGGATGGAGGATCGATCTTATATGGATATTTTAAAGTTGGGAAATTTGACCACCATCTTTATTCCAAAAAATGAAAAGCTTTGTAATTGCAAGGAATGTTCATTTTACCAATAACTAAAATGATAACCTTAGGCCAATAACAGAAATTCTGTTTGAGCTGTTGGACATAGCATTTTTTTTTTGGGTTCATTTTGTCATCAAATTTGCAACTATAAATTTTGAGTCTAAAAAAGGCATGTACATCCAAAGCACTCCGAGAGCCAAAATGTCATTGACAGGGTAAATTTTATTGGTGGTATTCTCAACAAGGGTTCTAAATATATGTTTTGAATTTTTTCCTCATTATCAGAAATCTTGTAAAAAAAATTGTAAAAAAAAATTGTATAATGTTGGCTGGATGTGAATCTCATAGCTAGGCTTATAGAGTGTATAAAAATGGAAAAGAAGGATGATGGGGTGCTTAATTAGCTTATTGTGGAAAGCTGATATAGAAATGCATTGAAGATTAGTGTGTATATATCTGGCAAGGATATGATAGATTGACAATGAATTCAATAATGTAGACAAATAAGGTTAAAGCGAAGAGAAAAAAAAGTGAAAATTCAAAATTCAGAACATAAACCAGAAGGAAGTGATGACAAATCTTAATGTTTAGATGCATAAAATCCAAAAAAAAAACACGTATTTACTTGCACCTTTTCGATGGGTTAAGCTTAATTTTGCCCCTCTGTGCCTGTGTGCTAATTAGCAAACTGGCATTTAATTGAGGAACATATCTGTTTGATGAAGTCTTCCTATTTAAACACCTCTTGTGGTCACTCTCTCTAAATCATCAGAAAAAGAACAACTCTTTCAGTGAATACAAGCAATATTCAGCAACTAAAACTTTACAGGTTCTGTGTATTCCGAGCAACGCGGAGCAATATTCACAAGTTCTGTGTACTTCAAGCATCAAGAGTTGTACCTCTAAAGGTTTCATTTTGTCTCTTTTAAAATTCCCATTTCGCTAGCCATTACCGTACCTGTGAATGTGCTGTCATATAAAGAATCTCTCATTTGTCAGATTAAAATGTAAAAGCACTTGCATTTTACTTGTTATTGATCATCTTTTGGGACCTTAAATGGATATAGGAAACCCGCACAGTATAACCATTTAGTTAACGCCCTTGACATGGCGATAGCAATGTAAACGTTGTTTGAAGTTGTCAAAGTATAAATATTTAGTTAACTAGAAGACATTTTTTTCAGCAGTGTCTTCTCATTATTACAAACAGAACAAAAGTTTGCAAAAACACAAATTCATATAGCCGCTGGGTCAAACAATTAAGATTTTGCAACTACAGTTTCAGTCTAATCATACTCGTGATATTTTCTTGTTTTAGAACATTTCAAAGTTTCAGAACCAAAATACTTGTTTAAATTGAAAGGATATTGACATTTAGAAAAGAAAATTATAGAATCAGAGACTCACGAGTATCTGAATTTTCTTAGTCACCAGGGATCCTTGAACTTCTTGATAATACTGGACATTGACAGTTCACTGAGCATTCAAATTGATAGTTGCATTTTTCTTAATTTACATAACAAAAAAACCATCAATGATATACTTATTAGTGTACATGCGATATTTTACAAACAAGTATTGTTAGTATTATAATGATATCCATCTGATCAGAAAAGAAATTTGCAGAAACAAGAAACGATGAGCACAACACGTGACAACCCGCTTACATCAACTGTGCAAGCTAGCAATCAATCAGAAGTTGGCCCTTCCCGGTCAAGACATCCAATCGAGCAAGCACAACCACCGCAAATGAATATAAACCAGCCAGATGCTGAGCCCTCAAACTCAAGACAGGTGACAATAGGAGAGCTACCTATCCAGGACAACAACACTGGATCACCCTTGTCAGCGTCACCGGAAAATCAACTTACTCAGGAGGAAGTACAATCCAAAATAGACAAATATAGTACAAAAATTAGTGCGTATGAAAGCAATAGGATGGACAAAGCTGTCAAAGGGAAACAGAAGGCCTCCTTTGGTAATAGTCTAAAAGCCAACCAAAAGAAGGTTTCTCGTTACAACCAGAAGATTTTAGACCAAATGTTGATAATAACAGAACAATGTAATACAAAAGGCTATGTCTATGGAGGTGTAACTGAAACGGGTAAGTCTGTGACAGGGGCCTCTGACAGTCTCCGTGAATGGTCGAAGAAGGCAGCCATGTTTGACAAAACTGCTCCGGCCCAAATTGACCGATACTACAGAGAGAATTCTCTGTACTCAATTGGGGCAGAAGATAATGACACCAAATCGGCAACCAAGCTGCTCAATGAGCTCTCTGATCCTACACTAGGGTCAATTTTGTCCCTGCTGACACAACATTGTGATCCTCCACAGCGCAAGTTTCCATTTGAAAGGGGTCTACCACCGCCCTGGTGGCCTACTACACTGGAAAATTGGTGGGGCCAAACCGGCATCTCAAAAGATGAAGGACCGCCACCATTCAGAAAACCGCACGACCTAAGAAAGAAGTGGAAGGTAGCGGTGATACTTGGGATAATAAAATCAATGTCTCCCAACTTATCAAGGCCCCATAGTCTCGTGGAGCAATCGCGTTACTTGCAGTTATGCATGAATGCCAAAGAAACAAAGTTCTGGACTTTGGCATTAGTATCAGAAGCTAAGCAATATTGTCGAGAGTACCCCGACATGCCCCTAGATAAGGCAGTTGAATTTCTCCAGGCCTACGGTGGAAGTGGTTCTGAGATTGCTCAAACCGTTGACAGACAAAACATTGCTATTTCTGGTAATGAAGGACCCCGCTCAGATAACCCCTCAGGAGCTATGAATTGGCCTCCTCTTACACCACCCAGCACCACCCTTCAGCATGGGCAATTACAGGGCCACCGACGGGCCAGCAGCGACAAACTGTTCCAGTAATTAGTACTGCCCCTGCTCCTCAATTGACCCTGACAGGAATCTTTCCTCTACAGTATTCACCCAGGGCCATTTCTTACAACCCTATACTTTCTGAAAATGTACCATTAAATGTGTAACACAATCATGCCATCGGGGGTTCTGGAGAATCAAGCGGTGGGATCCAAGACCATCAAGCTCATGTGATTGCCTACCCGTACCCGCCATTTGTTGCAGAGACTGGTGGGGCTTCCACTGGTGGAACTCAGGATATACAAAACCAAATGCCTGGTGGTAATGTTGGTCTCGAGTTCGAACATCCCTTTGGTGATCAGAACAACACAAGTGGTCATAGTTAATTATAGCACTAGTCTTTCCTTTCATTTCATTCATTTTCTTTTTTTTTTAAGGTTCAGTTTCTTTTGTTCTTGTTGCAATGGGTTAAACTGAGTGAAAGTTTTAATGGTAGTATTAAATGATTTGTGTGTGCTACTTGAATGAAAATGTTGAAAATAATCCAAGTCAGCAGCAAAGTGCATAAGAGATGCAGTTTCTAGAAGTTGTGGTTTAGTTGTAGGTTTATTTTTGTTAAGAGTTAATTATAAACTGTTTGTTAAATTTAGGCAGTACGTTTTCAGTTTAGATGTGTGCAGGGAGCAGTCTAGAAAGGATAGTTTCTATATTTAGTTTGTCATGTAGTGAGTTGGTTATAGGCTAGTTATAGCAGCGTTAGTGGGTTGGTTATTAGGGGTTAGTGGGTGCTAAATTCAGAATATGCTCCATTTTAAATACTGCATCTGTTTCTGTTGATGAATTAATTAAGTTGTGAGAAAAATCAATTGTTGTCTTCTGTATTTTCCTTTATTTTCCGAAAAAGTTCCAACAAAATTGGTATCAGAGCCGAAGGTGAGAGATCAGGGCAGATCCGAAGGTGAGAGATCAGGGCAGATCCGAAGGTGAGAGATCAGGGCAGATCCGACCATGGCAGAGAACATGAGCATGTCGAATCCATCGATTCCGCTGTTCAAGGGAGACAACTACGAGTTCTGGAGCATCAAGATACGAACTTTGCTCAAGTCGCAAGGTCTATGGGAATTGGTGGAGAACGGAGCACCGACCACAGATCCCACACCAACAGAAACAACAAAGCGAGATGCGAAGGCGTTGTTCTTAATTCAACAAGCCGTTGTTGACACGGTGTTCACAAAAATTGCAGCAGCTGCATCGGCAAGAGAGGCATGGACAACCCTGAAAACCGCATTCCAGGGAAATTCGAAAGTTCTCGAGATAAGGCTACAAGGCTTGAGAAGAGATTTTGAGACGTTGAACATGAATCAAGGTGAATCTGTTCAAGCATTTCTCACAAGAGTCACATCCACCGTCAACCAAATCAAGAGTTGTGGCGAAGATCTTGCTGATAAGACCGTGGTTATGAAGGTGCTCCGCAGCCTTACCTCAAAATTCGACCATGTCGTGGCAGCAATCGAAGAGTCCAAGGACCTATCCACATACTCTTTCGACGAGTTGATGGGTTCGCTGCAAGTCCATGAAGTACGACTTCTCAGATCTGAAGAGAAGGACGATTCTAAGGCTTTCCTCACCAAAGGCAACTCAAGTAGAGGAAGAGGTCGCAGCGGTAGAGGTCGCGGAAGAGGCACGAGCAGTGGAGACAACCGTCAACATCAACAAACAACAAAGAAGGATATCGAGTGCTATTATTGTCACAAGTTCGGTCATGTCAAGGCAGATTGCTACAAGAAGAAGAGGGAAGACGGACAAGGCAAGCAAGGCGTTGAATGCCACTATTGTCACAGAATCGGCCATGTGCAGGCTGATTGCTTCAAGAAGAAGCGTGAAGAAGAGCAAGCCAATGTTGCAGAGGAGAAAGGCAATGAGAAAGGCACCGAAACCATGCTCTTCATGACAAAAACTGACAAGAAATCAGACGTGAGTCAAGTTTGGTTCTTGGACAGCGGATGTTCTAACCACATGTCCGGTTACAAATATCTCTTCGAAGAATTGGACGAGTCATACAAGAAGCCTGTGAAACTCGGCAATGACAAACAAATACAAGTTGAAGGTATCGGCAAGGTGGCTGTCCAAACTGCAAACAATACAAGGTATCTACACAATGTATACTACATCCCGCAACTTTCACAAAATCTCCTAAGCATCGGGCAAATGATGGACAGCGGGTATGAGATCAAATTTGAAGGCAACACTTGTAAAATTGAGGAATCATCAACAAAGCATGTGATGGCAACCATTCGGAAGACACAAAATAACTTGTTTCCGTTGGAAATAACAGAGGTTGATGATAGTGCACTTGCAATTATGGAACCTAATCAAAGCAGATTATGGCATCTAAGGTACGGGCATTTAAATATTAATGGTCTGAAATTACTAAACCAGAAAAATATGGTGATAGGACTACCAAAGATAGAGGTAGTCGGGTTATGCGAAGGGTGTGTACTTGGCAAACAATCAAAATTGCCATTTCCGAAGGATCAATCTCTCCGTGCAACCCGAGCACTTGAAGTGGTGCATACCGACCTATGTGGGCCCATGGAAACGACTTCAATGGGTGGGAGTAAATATTTCATGTTGTTCATTGATGATTTTAGTAGAATGACATGGGTATTCTTCATTACCTATAAGAGCGAAGCATTTAAGATGTTCAAGAAGTTCAAAGCCATGACGGAAATGCAAACCGGCATGAAACTGAAAGCATTAAGATCAGATCGGGGTGGTGAGTATCAATCAACTGAATTCAAGAAATTTTGTGAACAAGAAGGCATCTTGCAGCAACTAACCACACCCTACACCCCTGAGCAAAACGGTGTAGCCGAGCGAAAGAACCGAACCGTTGTTGAGTTGGCAAGAAGCATGTTGAAATCAAGAGGCATACCGAATTCCTTTTGGGCAGAAGCCGTAGCCACAGCAGTCTACATCCTCAACCTTTCACCGACAAAGGCAGTCATGAACAAAACTCCATATGAGGCGTGGTTCAGAAGGAAACCAACCGTGAGTCACTTACGAGTCTTTGGATGCGTTGCATACACTCTTATCAACTCGCACAACCGAAAGAAGTTGGATGCCAAATCTGAAAAGTGCATATTCATAGGGTACTGTATTCAATCGAAAGGATATCGACTCTACAACCCTGAAACAAAGAAGACAATTGTCAGCCGCAATGTGATGTTCGACGAGAATACGAGTTGGAGATGGAATTCGGAAGGTGTTGAAGTACCGACTACTTTACAATATGAGGAGGATGAGGACAGCGAGCAGCCTCAATTCGAAACAAACCTAAACGAAGACATACCAACACCAACACGAGTTTATACAAGAAGAAGCAACCTACCGCCACAACAAAAGACCAAAACCTTGCAAGAATTATATGCAACAACACAAGCGCTTTTGGTGGCTGATCCCGAGTGTTTTGAAGAAGCCGCTGGAAAGGAAGAATGGGTTACAGCTATGAAAGAAGAAATGCGAGCAATTGAGGAAAATAACACGTGGGATTTAGTAGAACTGCCAAAGGATCACAAGGAAATAGGGGTCAAATGGGTCTACAAGACCAAGCTCGGTCCTGATGGGAAGGTGCTTAAATATAAGGCAAGATTAGTTGTGAAAGGATATGCACAAAGGCAGGTAATTGATTACAATGAGACGTTCTCCCCTGTTGCGAGGTTTGAAACCGTTCGACTCTTGCTAGCACTAGCTGTCCAATTAAAGCAACCGATCTTTCAACTCGATGTTAAGTCTGCCTTCTTGAACGGAGAACTAATGGAAGAGGTGTATGTCGAGCAACCTGAAGGATTCAAAATCGAAGGCAAAGAAAACTGGGTGTATCGGCTCTATAAAGCACTTTATGGCTTGAAACAAGCCCCACGAGCGTGGTATAGCAAGGTAGATGCATGCTTTCAGACCTTGGGGTTCACGAGAAGCAAGAACGAGCCGAATCTCTACATCAAACATAACATAGGTCTGCTGGTCGTTTGTTTATATGTTGATGATATGATCTACTTCGGTACAGATCAAGGGATGGTTCAAACATTTAAAGAACAAATGATGCATATGTTCAAGATGACAGACTTGGGTGAGATGCATTACTTTCTAGGGCTAGAGATTGAGCAAGAAGAAGGTAATATGTTTATTTCTCAGAGGAAGTATGCCAAAGATCTAGTTGAGAAGTTCGGAATGAAAGGATGCAATCTCGTGCAAACACCATCTAATGTCAACGAAAAGCTCACAGCAGAGGATGGCACAGAACATATTGATGCAACACGATTCCGAAGTTTGGTTGGAGGCTTGATGTATTTAACACACACACGGCCCGACATCTCACACTCAGTTGGGGTCATTTCAAGGTTCATGCAAACACCGACCAAACAACACATGGGTGCAGCAAAAAGGATATTAAGGTATGTTGCAGGCACAACGAGCTATGGCCTGTGGTACAAATCTGTGGAGAATCCAAGTTTAATTGGGTATAGTGATAGCGATTGGGCAGGGAGCCTAGATGATAGAAGGAGCACATCCGGGCAAGTGTTCTTCTATGGGGACAATGCAATCTGTTGGAATTCAAAGAAGCAATCAACTGTTGCACTTTCCACAGCTGAAGCGGAGTACAATGCTGTGACTTCAGCTGCACGTCAAGGGGTCTGGCTTAGGCGCATGCTAGAAGAGTTAAATTGCAAGCAAAAAGGAGCAACCATAATATTATGCGACAACCAGTCAACGATAGCAATGAGCAAAAATCCAGTATTTCATAGTCGTACTAAGCATATTGATACAAAGCAACACTTCATCCGAGAGTTGGTTGAGCAAAAGGAAATCGAATTGCAGTATGTTAATACTAATGAACAAGTTGCAGATATCATGACCAAGTCTCTTGCAAGAGAGAAGTTTATTTGGTGTCGAAGAACGATGGATGTAGATGACTTTGGATTAAGGGGGAGTGTTGAAAATAATCCAAGTCAGCAGCAAAGTGCATAAGAGATGCAGTTTCTAGAAGTTGTGGTTTAGTTGTAGGTTTATTTTTGTTAAGAGTTAATTATAAACTGTTTGTTAAATTTAGGCAGTACGTTTTCAGTTTAGATGTGTGCAGGGAGCAGTCTAGAAAGGATAGTTTCTATATTTAGTTTGTCATGTAGTGAGTTGGTTATAGGCTAGTTATAGCAGCGTTAGTGGGTTGGTTATTAGGGGTTAGTGGGTGCTAAATTCAGAATATGCTCCATTTTAAATACTGCATCTGTTTCTGTTGATGAATTAATTAAGTTGTGAGAAAAATCAATTGTTGTCTTCTGTATTTTCCTTTATTTTCCGAAAAAGTTCCAACAGAAAATGCTTCTGATACTATTTTACCATTTTGTGAAATCTCTTCTATATATGCAGTTTGATCCCCCCCCCCCTCCCAAGTTTTGTAAATGATTTCTGTATTTTCTTCAGTATTGAGCACAAAACCACACAGATAATGAATTGGGTACTTATTTCTAGTTCTAGTGTGGTACTGCCTTCAGCATGAAACTGTGTGAGCCTGATGAAGGTTCTGATTGCCATAACTATTCTTCAGTATGATCAGAAAACCAAATGCGCAGTTCTAATAACCTTCCTTTGGGAATCAGAGAACAGTGCAAGTATACATATATTATGGCATTTGTGCCTCTTGGTTAATCTGTTCTGATTATCCCCTTTATCTCTCTTCATTTTTCTTTTTTCTTTTTTTTGTTGGTGCAATGGTCAAATTAAATGTAATACTAGTATTACATTAGCTATGTGCTCTGCTTCAAGGTTGATACAATGACCAGAATGTCAGTTGTACATATAAACATGCAAAACATGACCCCCCCCCCCCAACCCCGCGCGGCCCAACACCCACAAAACCAAAAAAAAAAACACAACACTGCAAGTTCTTAATTGAAAAGGAACTGCAGCTGTCACAGCCGCCCACTGGTAATGACGACTGTTGAAGCAAATAGCTGTCGTCTCAAGACTCCGAAAATGCATTCGAAGACAGAAAAATGAAGTCCTACTTGGGACTGGTTATCTTTCTTCTTTGTGATTAATTAATTTAATATTGTTCTTCTTTGTGTCTCTTTGTACAAGCTTTGCATTAATTAAAAAATATTATGATTATTAATTTCCAGTCTCCAATACAATTTGGATGTAATGAAATGGGTGCTTGCACCTGTTATTCAAAAAATATATATATATATCTTGTGTACGTCCTTCACAAAACGTGATTTGATACACACCAAACAAAAAAAAATGGTATATTTAAAATATCTGTTTCTTCAAAAAAGAAAAAAAAAATTAAATTCCATAGAGTGATAAAGGTGGCAATTGGTCTGATTTTTGTTCATCCCTTCTTCAAGTGTATAATTGAGTTGGCTAATGAAATATAATCTCCAAATGTAGATTTGATTTCATCTCTAAAAATCCAAAACAAAAATTAGAAAACACCAAAAATAATAAAATTTGATCTTTCACGAAATTTCAATATGTATATTATATTTGGACGACTTGGATTGACTTTTCGATCTACAATTTTTGAGATATCAGTCCAAAAATAAAAATCCTTCTTTTCTTTGAAAAATACCTTAATCTAACTATATATATATATATATATATATATACACACACACACATCATATCTAATCCTCATAGGACAGAAATTTTTATTATATACAAGTTAATATTAAAATTTCAAAATAGCATATACAAAGTACATAATGGCTGGCTATTGGGGTGTGGTGTGCATGGTGAATCAAAATAGCATCATCCATTCTGAGGAAAGATTCTTGAATAACAAGAAAAACTTCTCTTACTACCATGAATTAGCCGGAGCTCATTGCCAGGTTTTTCGGACATTTTCTAGGATCAGAAGGAACCACAAAAACAGGTCTGTCCAATTTGGAACAAAACCATTTTTTTAACTTAAGGTGTTCCCACTTTTAATCAGTAACCATTCTATTTCCACTGGAACATACCATATAAAAAAAATGCAATATTCAATTTCATTGGAAAATTATTGTGTTTTATTTGCTAAATGGCACATGGAATGGAGCTAAACCATACAAACAGGTATATGCGCAGATATTGACATTCAAGCTATTTTGAGCTTCTCTTTGTTTTTCCTTTTACACTTCAAAGAGTTTCTATGATACTTCTTTTTTGGATTAATTTACCAATATAAGTTAATTAGGGTCCGAGACCCCTTTCATATCATTAAAAAAATAATCTATAAAATCTTGACATGGAGGACTAAGTTAAATATTTTATCAACATATTCTTACTAATTGAGATAAGCCTCAGTTAATTTTACCTGAAATTTATCATATAATATTACTACTTATTTTACAGTAAAATGAATATGTTACGGAAAAGGACTCTGTATTTTTATTACATATTTTGCTTTAATTTACTCCAAAATAAAAAAACACAAACATTATTCCTTCTCAGTTATTATACTCAATCAGTAAATAATAATTTGTTAATTATTCCAAAAAATCATGTGTTAGTAGCCACTCACCAAAGAACTATTTTGCAGAGGACATAATGATGAACACAAATCTTCACTGCGCCATCGACCAATCAGAGGCAGGTCCTTCCACACCGAGACAACCATTTACAGAGCCGCCTCAGGGGGCGATAGACTGTTGGGATATTTCACATATATCTAATAATATCTTAAATTTATCTAATTTGATTACAAGCGTACAACCTCGTCAAGTAGTAATTGGGGTGTCGAATCCACAGGGACAAGCTCGTAAAGTACCGGTTCTTACTAATTCACTAAGCTAGACGAATTAATGTTTGTTGATTTTCTAAACTAAATCGGATGAAGACAAAAAAAATAATAAAATCCTAGTATTTAATTCAATAACAAGAATTCTAAGGACTTTGGTTACTTTTTCACTAGACTTTAATTCACTTGATTCACGTATTTATATTTTCTAAACATGTGCGGGTTAATTTATAGATTTTGGTTATATTAATTAGTTGCAATTCACCGTTAGGTACATCTCACAAGCAATTCAACATAACCAAAAATATCCGTCTAGACCTTTAGTTTCACCGTTAGGTACCTCACCTCTAGCCTAGTTTTGTTCTCTTGATCCGGATTCAAGCAAATGATTGATTAGTCATTTATTCAAAATCCTAAGTGTACGTATTGTTAGAGTTGATTAAACAAAACAATTCATGCATTTAACAATTCACAAAAGAACAAATCACAATAATCAATTATAAACAATAAACCAAGTAAAATTAAAGCACTAATTTCGAGTTTTACATGTCATTGCCCCTAGAGATGGAACTAGTTTCTCATAGAGGCACACATCATCACAAAAAACTATTTAGAACGACAGATGAGAATTTAAAGAAGACAGAATAAAGAGATAAAATAAAGCAAGAGTGGTCTTATTCTTCTTCTTCTCCAAGTCACGCGCTAGATGTTTTTAAAAAAACCCAAAAATCCTTCGAATCTTGGTCCAAAATCAGTTCTTAGATGTGGAGAGTCATGGAGAGAGATGAGGAGAGGTCCAGGGGATCAATCAGATAAATGAGACTTAAGCAGGCTAAAATAAGCTAAAGGAGGAGGTTGCCGAATGACACCGAGGAGATCAATCAGATCATGAAGCATGTTTTTTAATTATCACACAAGTGCAATGCTTAAGATTATTGTTTAAAATCATAGCATTCACAACATCCAAAAAAAGAAAAATTTATAAAGTAATATATCATTGTTACAAGGGAGCAACATTTTAAGCTAAAATAAAATTATCCTTAAGAGAACATACAAATAGACATTAATACAAGTTTTATACAGTGCAAAGATATAATTGTTGAAAATTGTTTCTTAATTTCCATTTTGAGGGCTTCATTTATAAAATGAGAATTTAATAAATTAAGAATTCTGAAAAATGAATCAAAATAAAATTCAAGTGATGAATAAATAAATTAAGTCAAGACAAGTTTGGATTATGGTTGGTACGCCGAGCGATTACGTTGATCTCTTGAAAAACTCTAATTAACTGATAATTTCTTATTGTGATTTTTTCAAAAAGCTATTTCAAGAAGTAATGTATTGTTATAGTTTTTTTTAGGTCAAGTTGTTCTAAATAAAACATTATTTTATTCTTATAAATAACATAAATTAAGATTTTATATAATTACATCTGAAAGTACAATTGCTCTAAATCAAATCAATCCTCAGATATTTCAAATTTAATAATCAATCCAAATTATAAAGTTATCTTTTATATAAGCTTCCATCTATTGTACAATCAAGAAAATTGGAGATGTAGTAGACACTCTTACTGTTTGCTATGATTTTTTTCATTTGCTTCTGTTTGCTTGTTTAGTTGTGGAGCATTTAAAGCTAACAAACGAAAAATTAAAAAAACTGGGCCCCTTGAAACTTGACTGTGTTGTTGTTAAAGAATTTGGGGTACCTGTTAATATATGATTGATAGAAGAGTGGGGCCCAATTTGAACTGCAGATGACTCAAAGGGAAGCACCAAATAAATTGATTTTTATTTGACAATTTACTTCTCAACTGTTTGTTTGATTTTATGATTATGTATTGGTGGGTCTGATTGAAATTAGTTTTGTCGGAGAAAAGAGAATTGGTGTTTGTTTGTTGATCAGTTGGTTTAATTTGTCTGGTTAATGTTATATACAATGGTTAATTATATTATTGCATTATTTTTGTTATTTTTTTTTACTTTGTTTAATACATTTTACCATGTGAAAAGTGAGTCAACAATTTATTTGAATCCATAAGATTTTTTTTGTTTACTTTGTCCTTCCATCAATATATATGAATATGAGACATGTAAATTTCTTTCAAATGGGAGAAGGTGAATTTTTGTCTTTATTCTACTAGATGTTGTCGTTTAGCTTCTAAATATTGTCATCTTATACCTATGTAAAATTACATTGAAACCAAAATTATCCATTATATTACAAAATATAAATTCCAGAATGAATTTTTGTCTTTACATTATGTTCGGATTTCGAGCCAATCAGATTACATTCAAGTAAGTTTGAGTTTCTAAACAATTTGAGTCAGGTCTATTTCGGATCGAATTTCAGACGAAATAAAGTGTAGCTAAGAAAGAGATCATCTAGACTTCAACAGAGTTACAGAGAAGAGAGAAGAAAACATGTGAGAATCACAAGCTCAAGGGAAACAATGGCAAAGAGTTTAATTTATGTGAAACTGTGCAAAGAGAAGATCTTGGGTTTAATTTTGAGCGAGTTAGAGGTGAAATAAAGAAATGTATGTAATCTATCTGGACATAGGGAAGCAACCACATGCTATATTTGGCATATATACAAACATTTTTTGTTTGATTGAAATTAAGGCCGAAGGCTTAGTATAATTAAGTAATAACTAAACTTTTGTTAGTCCATAGGCCTCTCTCAGTTTCCTCTGTGGAAATTAGAGCAGAGAGGATATTGGGTGGTTTGAGATCATGAAGCATATATTTTTTATTATCATACAAGCTCAATGGTTAATTAAGATTATTGATTAAAGTCATAGCATTCACAACATCCAACATAAAAAAATTTTTATAAAGCAATATATCATTGTTACAAGGGAAGCAACATTTGAACCTTAGTAATTATCCTTAAGAAAACATACAAACAAACAATAATTAATGCAAATTTTATACGTACGGTGCAAAGCTATAATAACTAGTAACAATAATGCAACAATGAAAATTTTGGAAATATTGTAGATTGCATATTATACCAAATATATATTGTTAAACTTAGAAACGGCAACATCTTATTATAGTCATAACAATAATCAACTAAAATATGAGGACTCACACGATCCGGTTCATTTCTTTTGTTTTTGTTTTTAGTTTAGTCCCACACGGGTTATCATCGACGGAAAATTAGTCTTAACGTTTTATAAAAGGATCCATAATGTTTTGTTAGACCACACCATCTCGTCTCCACCGCTCGAACACACATCCTCTCCCCTACAAAATGAACATGGTGATATGCAAATTCCCAGGCAATCATTTCGCATCATAAACTAGTTAGTTGTCATTCTTCCAAAGCCGAGATACCTTAACCATGATACAAATGGCAACTGTAGGGTCAATTATGTCCCTGCTGATGCAACATTGTGAACCTCCACAATGCAAGTTTCCGTTTGAAAGGGGTCTGCCACCACCATGGTGGCCCACTACAAAGGAAAATTTGTGGGGCAAAACCGGCGTGTCAAAAGATGAAGGATCAACGCCATTCAGAAAACCGCACGACCTAAGAAAGAAATGGAAGGTAGCATGAACGAACGCCAAAGCTCTATAGTCTCGTGGAGCAGTCACCTTACTTGCGGATACGCATGAACGAAGGCCGAAGAAAGGAAGTTCTGGACTTTGGCTTAATTTGGTAGCAGAGGCAAAGCAATATTGCATAGAGCACCCTGACATGTCCATATATAAACGAGGCAAACGCAATTCAAATGTTCATTGTGTACTATTTAGATTTCAAAATATTTGTATAATGTTATCTTCTTGCTTTTGTTCAAATGCGCAGATGCAGTCAGCCATTAAAAAGCTAGGCTATGTTGTTTATCATATTTTTCTTTTTTGAGATAAAAATGAGAGTCAAATTAAGATGTTATTTATCGTGTTTTGCTTTGTTTATTTAACAATATTATATTTTAAATGCAAATGCATGTATTTAATCTTACTATAAGCTAAATCAGATGCCAAAGCTGGTCTTTCTAAAAATGTTATTTCATAAAAGCTGATTTATACATCAAATTTAATGCTGATCATTTTTTGAGATACAGATGAAGGATTAAGATGTTTTGCAAAGTGAAAGGAGTCTTCATTATTGACTCATATCTCGAAAATCGAAGTTCAAATATTGATCCAAATTGTCCAATATAATCTAAATATTAAAATTTTGTGAAAGATTAAATTTTATTATTTTTAGAGTTTTCTTACTATTTTTTATTTTTTAAAGATGACTCAATTTGGGAGACAAATAATATTATTTTATTATTATTTTAGAATTATTTTTCAAAAATAAAAAAGGCTAAAATAACTCAAAAAAAATTTGGTATTCCTTAAAATTTCTATATGTTAATTGAGTTGAGCAACTTGGATCAACTTTTCGAACTTTGATATTCGAGATATAAGTCCGAAATAAAAATCCCTCTTTACTTTGTGAAGTACCTTAATCTAACTATATATATATATATGAATGAAAGATCTTTAGCTTTAATTTGGACATAATCCTATACCTCAGAATGGTCATGGCATGTATTCGATTGTTTTAATTAATTCTTGATCACCACAAGGTTATTATCATTGGTTTTATATGTAAGAAATTAACTCTTTGGAAAATATAACATCAAATATAAATCCAACCATTCTGAACATTATACAAATAGTTACTGCATGTAATAGCTACCATTGTGATACATGCACTTGACTACCCTATAAAAATTATAATATCAAAGAAATTATATCATAACACATTTTCTACGGAGGGGTGCCAACAGTAAATTCGTTGGTCCAAGAAAAATGATACAGTTATAACTGGCTAATATATTTTTGCATCAGATCATACGCTGATATATATGCATGCACACCATATTTCTTCCTTTAGGAAAGAAAAGAAAAGATATTGTGAAACAACTTTTGGTGCTAACATTCCGTAATTAATATATATGGGAATTTTTTTATCCATTAAAAGTTTGGAACATGCATTGTTAATTAATTTTAAGATTGGCAAATGGATGCATCCCTCAAAGTTTCGATGAATCCAGCGATTTTTATTAGTGTATATACAACTGTTTATGGTGATACAAATCCTATATATGTTTATCCCAGTAGGATATACATTGCCCAGTAAATCAATGTTGATCCAAAAGTTCTATTGAAAAACATGATTGCTGGCGCCAATTTGTGGTGCATGCATATGATACTGTATATACAAACTTACAATGCATATATATTATTCTAAGTAGAACGGGGGATGAATCATGAACGGAAATTTGAAAATTCAAGCAAAATGGTGAAGTTATAACATGTATACACAAGTCAATGGTATAGACATGATATATACCCAGCATAATCCTAGCTAGTTTAGAAAGTACAATGAAAAGGTATATATGCTGTATGATATATTGAAATATTTGAATTTGCGTTTGTTTTAGAGATAATTACTAATTAGTGATACAGTGTCCCGGGGTATTTGATATTTTTCCAACCAATAAATGTTATTTCCAAATGCACTGATCATTTCGATTTTAATCAAGGATCTTTTTTGTAATCTAGTAATGATCAAACTACTTGAATACATTCCTAGCTAGCTTTATGTTGTTTGAGGAAACTATGAGATATGAATATGCATTCTGTCAAGTACTCGATCACACCCGGCATTCGCCACACGTCAGAACATGCGTGGCTTTACCAGATTAAACCAAAACTTAACGGAGGTGATTCTATGTACCCAAAGGGATAAAATATGGGTTTGTGGCAATATAGGTGTTATACATTTGGATTGGACTGCTGACACTATCAGCAAACAGGTCGTGTGCACTTAGTCTGAACATGGCTAGAGTAGTGCCGCAGCTTGAGCCTTGCTTTGTATGAATTTGGGAAGTAGCCATGGAGAATTGCTCGAGTTGTGCACGGAAACTCGATCAAAGCAGTGGAATCGGCAGTGCAAATCTGACCGATGTCCAGTGTGTACGAGTAGAAACAAGAGAAATATATCGGATGGCACTTTTCTTTTGTGTTAAATCTGAATCGTTATAAATTTTATGCAACTTTAATAATGTTCATTAAAGAGATATTAAAGAAATTGATTCCTCTTTTGTCTAAGACATTTAGATTTATAGAATTGGGAGGGTTTTCTGTCTAAGACATTTAGATTTAAAGAGATATTCAGAGGGTTGTACTTTTTATTTTTTTTGTGCATGGCCCTCTGTTAATAATTCGTAACAGTTATCAGTAATAGTCTTGCAAAACCCGCTTCAAAATTATCTGCAGAACCCTGGCAACGATATATTTAATATAAAGAGAGAAATAGACAGGTGAAAATATAACGCGAGATAATTTTGAATTGTTAGCTGTTTGATGTTTCAGACTCCGACCAATTTCTTTTTTAATTGCTTTATAGCATCTACTAGGCTTTAGCTGATTTTGGGCCTGTTGGGATAATTCAGCAGTTGAACCATAAGTTGATAACACATGTACTTATTTTTAAGATATATAATTATACATGAATGAAAGTGTTACAAGTTAATAGTAACTTAATCTGTATATTTTTTTTCTTCATCTTTGAACCAAAAAAGAAAAAAGAATAATCAAGGTTCATCCATTCATGAAACAAAACAACACAATGAGAAAATTTCGGTTTTTATCTTTAATTAAGGGGAGGAAATGATGCCAAATTTTGTGAATTCTTGTGCTTGAAAGTTACATATTTTACATTCTATATATTCAACAACACTCACAAGTATTTACTTGCACTTTTTGACTCTCATCTTTATCTCAAAAAAAAAAGGTATTTACTTGCACCTCTTCAGCGGTCCTTTCCTAATTAATTAAACCCTCTTGATATTTTCCAACTGTCATTTTATTATCAAAACCGATCATCTCATTGTGCACCACCTATTTAAGGCTTCTTTTGATATATTCTTTCAAAAATTCTTCATCAAATCCATTATTTCCATTGAGAGAAAATACAAGCAAGGAAGAGACCAGCATCGGAAGTTGAGAGTATACTCCAAGCACATTGTACCTCCAGGTACCTATTCAGAGCAAATAAAAGAAAAAAAAAACGTTCTACCGCCAGGGTTAGTCTCACATATACTCATCTCCATTTAATAATACACATACAATATTCAATTTCATTGGAAAATTATTGTGTTTTATTTGCTAAATGGCACATGTAATGGAGCTAAACCATACAAACTGGTATATGCGCATACGTGGTTGACTAGATATTGGCATTCAAGCTATTTTGAGCTTCTTTTTGTTTTTCCTTTTTCACTTCAAAGAGTTCCTATGATACTTCTTTTTTGGGTTTATTTACCAATATAAGTTAATTAGGGTCCGAGACCCCTTTCATATCATTAAAAAAATAATCTATAAAATCTTGACATGGAGGACTGAGTTAAATATTTTATCAACATATTCTTACTAATTGAGATAAGCCTCAGTTAATTTTACCTGAAATTATCATATAATATTACTACTTATTTTACAATAAAATGAATATGTTACGGAAAAAGGAGACTGTTTTTTTTATTACATATGTTGCCTTAATTTACTCCAAAATAAAAAAAATAAAAAAACACAAACATTATTCCTTCTCAGTTATTTTACTCAATCAGTAAATAATAATTTGTTAATTATTCCAAAAAATCAATGTGTTAGTTGCCACTCACCAAAGAACTATTTTGCAGAGGACATAATGATGAACACAAATCTTCACTGTGCCATCGACCAATCAGAGGCAGGTCCTTCCACACCGAGACAACCATTTACGGAGCAGCCTCAGGCGGCGACAGACCAACCAGAATCTGAACCGCATATCCCTTTTTCGCCGTTGCCCTCCTCTGATGACAAGTTACCTTTTGAGGAAGTCAAAAGTAAACTTGACATGTACAAAGAGCTGATAGAAAAGCATACATGTCAAAGGAAGCACAAAGGCAAGGGAAAACGAAAGGCCCGGATCGCTAACAGTCTGCGAACACGCCGAAATCACATCTCAGATATCCACGATAAGATATTGAGGTCAATGATTTGTATAACGGAGCTGTCCAATGCACGAGGATTTGTGTATGGAATGGTCCCAGAAATTGGCAGGCCGCTGACCGGTGCCTCAGACAGTCTCCGCGAATGGTGGAAAGCATACGTCATGTTTGACAAGAAAGCTCCTGCAGAAATTGACCAATTTCATGCCGAGAACCTACTTCTCTCACCTGTGTCACAAAGAAATGAGCCAGAGTCAACATTTGAGATGCTCATGCAGCTTTCGGATCCTACGCTTGGGTCTATCCTGTCAGTTCTAATGCAAAATTGCTCGCCCAAACAACGCCAGTTCCCACTTAACAAGGGTGTACCGCCACCGTGGTGGCCTACAGGAACTGAGGATTGGTGGGATCAAAATCGGATCCCGAGAGAGAATGGGCCCCCTCCATACAAAAAGCCGCATGATTTGAACAAGAAGTGGAAGGCGGCAGTGTTACTTGCCGTGATTAAGCACATGTGTCCCGATTTCCAAACATGCTATGACATACCTCACCAGTACAAGTATCTGATGGATAGAATGAGAGCCAAGGAGCTCAAATATTGGAACATGGCTTTAAGAGAGGAAGCAAAGTCGTTTTGCTCACCGGCCGAACCCCTAGAAAGGAAGTTCCCTTTCTTGGTTGGACAACCTGGTTACAATCCTCGCCCGAATATCGGTATATCTAGTGGAATGGTGAGTGAACCACGTACCTTATTTGCTCCATCTAGAAGCCACTACTCAGCATGGCCAACTACAATGCCTTTGATCAGTCAACCGACACCGGATATGCAAATGTGTGGCAATTCCTCCGGTTCTCTAATTGCGCCGAGTGGATTTCTGGAACCAGCTGGAGTTGCCCAACAACCACCGTCATTTGCTTTTGCTCCAAACCGTGGAATGTGGCCAACAACAATGCCATTGCTGGATCAATCACAACATGGTGTGCAAATAAATGACAGTTATATCCAGCCTCAAATGGCAATAGGTCAAGGGATTTTACAACAAGCTCCAGTGTCTTCAGAAATGCAAGGGATTGATCATACTGGCAATATGAATTACAACTGGGATTTTCGAGCATCTGGAAGTGGATTTCCAGATCAATCACACAGTGATCCTGCTGGTGGCACGAATGGCGGGAATTAATGATTTTCCGGCCGATCTTGGTTTTATTATGGGAACAGTTCGTCAATTTTATTTGTTTTTCTTTTTTATGCATGTTTTAGTTATATTTAATAAAATAATTATGATCAATGTTGTAGAGATTTATTGCTAGATTGGTAATTTCGTGGTGTTTACCAGTAAAACAGATTGTTCTGATATGTATTATTCTGTTTTTCAAATTTCAGTTCCATTTTGATTTACTTTTCATTGAAGTTCCTTCTCTGTGTTTCCTTCCAAATCAAAGTTGCAAATATATAGTCACAAAATGATTATGGTTATATATTTATATCCAGTGTTGCCTTCCCATCTTTTCAAGAACTAGTCTTTTCTGATGCAAAGATTAATTAATTAATTAATTCTCCTCCAGCTAACTCTTCAAAACAAAATTTTTCATGTGACAAAGATTTTGATTGTCAGAAACCCAAAATTAACCCGTGTGTTTGTGCAGTGGGATGCTTGTTGATGGACACTCTGCACCGTCCGATCCCAAATCTGATCAACTCCATTAGATTAAGGAATTCTCAGGTTAAATTCAGATTTAATTACTACTGAATTTATAATCAACCCAACTGTTAGTGTTCCTATATCTCTCAATTAACCTCTAATTGATGTCCACGTGTGATTGCTCTGATGATTCCCTTCAATTAAAATTATTGTATACATTTAGATGATGTTTTGTTTGCCAGATTTTGAAATTATAAATTATTTTTATCATGTTTGCGAAGGTTGTGTCAATGGTTGCCCATCGTTATTTAAAATATGAAATTCTCATTAATTTAAATGTATTTTTAGCAATTATAAGGATCAATTATTTTTAACTTGATTCATATATACTAACTAATCAGGTTCTAGATATTTTATCTGTTGTGATTTACCTTACAATTGAATTTATTTGACAGAATATGATATATATATATATATATATATTATGATAAAATTAGTCAAAATAAAATATTTTAACAAAAATGTTGTTATTTTCTTTCTATTTTATACAGAAAAGTTCGCCAAAATTGTAATTGTAATGCGTATAATTATACAAAAATGGTCGCCAAAACACTTAGGAATTGTCTTTCTTGACATATTATTATTTGACTGCTACTATATACTTATATATGGAACCAATATAAAATGATGAAATGAAGATTGAGGGTGAAATGAAATGACCCGCTACTATGATGTTATAAGTTTCCAACTAGCAATTATATATGATCCCCTACAAGTTAATTTTTGCAACTACGACTAGCCTTTTTTTTTTCTTTGTTTCCTACAAATACAATCATATTCCACAACTACCAAAGAATTATTATTATTATCTTTTGTAGTCCTTTTGATCATGATCATTGTAGAAAATCTAAACATATTGAAAAGGAAAATGACAGAAACTTTTAAAAAAATTAATCGAAATTCAGCATCGCATACCTTCATAATGGAATCATAACGAATTAAGCCAAAACTTCCATCTTATCTTTGCCCGTCGTTAGCAATGGCGGCAACATATCGTGTCGTCTCCACCCTCGGCCGCCCTTCTTCTTTTCATAATATCACTCTTAATCAAGATATCAGCAGAACTCGGAACGCTATGCTTGAGGGAAGTCCTCTAGCAGTTAGTATTTATAGAACAACAATACGACCTCAATTGATCGATATAAAAAGTAAATACAGATATGGTCTCATGTATCTAATCAGGATTCCATAATTGTTGAATCCGTATGCAGTTTCAAAAAACTACGACAACACCGACAACCATATTATTTTTATTTCTCTTAGGTTTTTTTTTTCTCTTATAGAAAATAAATAGTAATTGTCTAACTATAACCTAGAACCCTAATAGCAATGAATGTCACCCATTGATATATAGTTGGAATTTCATAATTTGAATAAAAAAGAACAATTAGGAGGTGACATTCACATCCAAAACTATATGCACTTATTGAAACCCCTCTCATATTAAGTCCTAATTGGTTCAAATCTCACAAGAGGTATTTTAAAAAAGAATAAATATCAAATCTGACCAGCATTCATGCAACTAGCTAAACCTCTCTCCTCCAAATGTTTTTTCTCGAAAATTAACAGTTCAAAGATGCATATTGTTGTGTTAACTTTAGCATTGTTGTTCAAATTTACTTCCTAAATAGTCAAAAATACAAATATATTGAATAACAGAAATTCTGATTGAGCTCGTGGACATAGCATTAAGTTAGCTCTTGTTTTTGTTCATTATTTCATCAAATTTACAAGTAAAATTTTTGCAATTACGCTTAAAATAACATGCACATCCAAAGCACTCTGAACGCATGCCAGCACGTCAGTGATAGGAAAATTTTTGTTGTTGCATGGGCTTGTCTATAGGAGTTCCAGATATCTATTTTGATTATTCAATATGCACAATACAGTTACCAGAAATCTTGTAACAAAATTGCATCATGTAGGTTGAATATCCTCACATGATTAAAGAGATCAGTACAAAAATGGAAAAGCAGGATGATGGGGTGCTTGATTGGCTTATAGAGGAAAGCTGTATTACAATGCATTGGAGATTTGGGGGGATATGTTATATATTGTTCAATGTGGCAAGGATATGATGGATTCTCAAATAAATGGATTGAGGCAGAGAAATAAGGCATAGTGGTGATAGGACTCGTCTCTGTGCAGAGAGACGACGTAGATTCAAGCCCCGCAAAAAAATATTTGAAAAGAAATAAATTCCGAGATTAATAGGAGCCTTTATATCAAAAAAAATAAGGCAGACAAATAAGGTAAAGCAAAGAGAAAGAGAAAAAAACAAATGTGCAAATTCAAAATTCAGATTTCAAAACATAACCAGAAGGGAGTGATGGCCAAACTAAACCAAAAAATAATTTGCAATGCATAGAAATGATGAAATTATAAACCAAAAAAATGTATATTTATTTGAGCCTTTTCAATTGGCTAAGCTTAATTTGGTCCCTCTGTGCTAATTAAGTCAACTGGAGTGCATGAATCCATCATGTTCTTTGAAGCACAGGCATGGCTCTACCGGATTAAACCAGAATCTAACAGAGGTGATTCTATCAACCCAAAGGGATAAACAATGGAGCACATCTGGCAATATAGGTGTTGAAACTTTGGTGTTAATTAGATATCTGCTGTCGTTTGTTCTTACGGAGGAAGATATTGCAAGGCTGCTAAAAATTTAATGATGGATCGAGATGTGGACCGGTTAATAATATGCGAGATTTCAAGAATGAAATCTCTTTTAATTCATGTTCCAGATAGTTAATCACTGATTAAAATAATTGAACGAAGTATATATAGTACGTAAACAATTTGAAATGACAAAATTCTCAATCTTTGTATAAATCGAAGGACACATAAAACAAATAATTTAATTGTTTTTTGTAATTTATAACTAATTTTATCAAACTTTCAAGTTATTTTTGTATGTTTGCATTGTATAAAACTAGTAAATTATCAATAATATGAGGTAATTGTTTTGTCTTAAAATAATTTTCTAATGAATTAATATTGCACAAAAAGAAGATTTTCGGTGGAAATCCGAAGTTCTATTCAGATTTTTTTAAGTGTTCATATATGCTTCCTGAAAGTTGAAATAGTGATGATTCTTAAAACAACGAACAATTTTGTGGCATTTTGATTCACGTACTCAGAGAACAAAAATCGGATCATTCAGTCATGTGATAGTCATTTTATGACACATTTTTCTCTTAACAGAAGTTTACTTCGTGATCAAAACTGGCTAGGAACATGAAGAGAATTTTACAAATATTGTAGACTGCATGTTAGAACAATTTTTTTAAACTCAAAACTGGCTAGGAACATGTGAAAATTAGTATCCGGTCTATTTCTTTCGTTTTTCTTTTAGTCCCACGTCGGTTATCATAGCGTAAGAATTGTCTTGATGGCTATAAAAAGGCCATGACTGTTTCGGTAGACCACACACCCACCCACCCTCCCCTCCGGCACCTCCGAACACATGTGCTCCATGTTTTTATAGAATGATGAACATGGGGAAGTACTATTATTGGGACAAATTTGGTATGCTTTAAACTAGTTAGTTGTCATTCTTCCAAGGCCCAGATACCTCAACAAAAATACAAATGGTAAGAATAGAGTCGGTTCTGTCACAGCTAATTCCAAATCCCATCAAATGTATCCTTTCAAAGACTCTTCCTATTTAAACACCTCTTTTGGTCGCTCTATCTAAATCATCTGAGCGAACAAAGTCTTTCAGTGAATACAAGCAATATTCCATAGCAACTAAAAATTTACAAGTTGCGTGTATTACGAGCACCGCGGAGCAATCTTTGCAAGTTTCATGTACTTCGAGCACCAAGAGTTGTACCTCCAATTAAAGGTTTCATATCTGTCTCTTTTAGAAGTCCCATCTCAATAGCTGTTATCAGTGAATAAAAGTACAAAACTTAGTGTGTATGAAAGTAATAGGATAGACAGAGCCGTCAAAGGAAAACAGAAGGCCCGCATTGACAATAATGGAACGAAAAAGATTTCCCATTATCACTAGAGGATTTTAGAATGAATGTTGATGATAATGGAAGAGTGCAGTGCAAAAGGCTATATCTATGGAGGTGTAATCGAAACGGGTAAGTCTATCACAAGGGCCTCTGACAGTCTCCATGTATGGTGGAAGGGGAGCCATGTTTGATAAAATTGGTCTGGCCCAAATTGACCGATACTACAAAGAGAATTCTCTTTACTCAAATGTGGAAGAAGAAAATAAGACCAAATCAACAACCGAGTTGCTTATGCAGCACTGCGATCCTCCCAATAGAAATTTCTGATTGAAAAAAAGTTCCATTGTGATCTATAGTTTGTGTAAAAGTAGTATAAAAGATGAATCAATGCTCTGAAAATAGATGTCTTGAATATTAATTTATTTAGTATGTACTTTTGTTTTTTATTTTATAATATCTGTATAGAATTGTACTGTTATCTTCTAATTTACAAATAAAGGTGCACTCAACCATTAGAAAAGAATAAGATATTTAGTTTTTCGTGCTTTCATTTTTCTTATTCTGCAATGATAATTTTAATGGAAATGCATGGTTTTTCTTATTGGAAGTTATTTAGTTATGTTCATTCAGTTCAATTTTTACTTCCTAAATAGTTTACAACACAGATATATGTTAACAAAAGATTGTGGCTAGGTTTGTAGAGGGGCAGCCTTTTCATCATTTTTCTCTACTTTGTTTTGTTGCAAACACAATTTTATAAAGAGGACACATCACTCGACTATGACTATGGTTATTTTGATGATGAGTTTTCAAATAAATTTAAAAAAAAACTCAATATAAAATTTATAGAAATTATTAAACTTATAGATTGATTGTGTTTCAAGTTTAATATATTTTTAAGTGTCAATTAGTTATTTGGAACATAATCAATTTATAAATTCAACAATATATCTGCAAAGTTTTTTCTATTTGTAAGATTTTTTTTAATTTATTTGAAAGCTCATTGTCAAAATTATTAAAATAAACATTGTCAAGTGATCGTCATCTTTTAAAAATAATGGGTTTTATTGATTACTTATAAAGAGAATGATCTTTGCAATGTATTAGTTCCTGCATGGAAGAGGTCGAGTTGTATTGATTCTTTGCAGCTCCCAGGAACATGATTGACTTTTATAATTTTGATTTAATAAATTCGGAGGAATTAAATGTGCATCATTAAGGACAATACAATAGAAAGCTTTGTAAAGAATGAGTTTTTCTCCTAATAGCAAAGATATTGCATTCCGTTTCAGAGATCGTACGTTCAAAATTTGGATGGAGGATCGATCCTATATGGATATTTTAAAGGTGGGAAATTTGACCGTCATCTTTATCCCAAAAAATAAAAAGCTTTGTAATTGCAAGGAATGTTCATTTTACCAATAACTTAGATGATAACCTTAGGCCAATAACAGAAATTCTGTTTGAGCTGTTGGACATAGCATTTTTTTTTTGGGTTCATTTTGTCATCAAATTTGCAACTAGAAATTTTGAGTCTAAAAAAGGCATGTACATCCAAAGCACTCCGAGAGCCAAAATGTCATTGACAGGGTAAATTTTATTGGTGGTATTCTCAACAAGGGTTCTAAATATAAGTTTTGAATTTTTTTCTCATTATCAGAAATCTTGTAAAAAAAAATTGGAAAAAAAAAATTGTATAATGTTGGCTGGATGTGAATCTCATAGCTAGGCTTATAGAGTGTATAAAAATGGAAAAGAAGGATGATGGGGTGCTTAATTAGCTTATTGTGGAAAGCTGATATAGAAATGCATTGAAGATTAGTGTGTATATATCTGGCAATGATATGATGGATTGACATTGAATTGATCAATGTAGACAAATAAGGTTAAAGCGAAGAGAAAAAAATGTGAAAATTCAAAATTCGGAACATAAACCAGAAGGAAGTGATGACAAATCTTAATGTTTAGATGCATAAAATCCAAAAAAAAAAAACACGTATTTAGTTGCACCGTTTCGATGGGTTAAGCTTAATTTTGCCCCTCTTGCCTGTGTGCTAATTAGCAAAATGGCATTTAATTGAGTAACATATCTGTTTGACGGAGTCTTCCTATTTAAACAGCTCTTCTGGTCACTCTCTCTAAATCACCACAAAAAGAACAAGTCTTTCAGTGAATACAAGCAATATTCAGCAACTAAAACTTTACAGGTTCCGTGTATTCCGAGCACCATGGAGCAATATTCACAAGTTCTGTGTACTTCAAGCATCAAGAGTTGTACCTCTAAAGGTTTCATTTTTGTCTCTTTTAGGAGTCCCATTGCACTAGTCATTACCGTACCTGTGAATGTGCTGTCATATAGAGAATCTCTTATTTCTCTATGTGGAAGTTAAGGTCCTTTTAATTTGTTGTCGCAAAAAGGTGTTGTCATATCAAAATGTAAAAGCACTTGCATTTTACTTGTTATTGATCATCTCTTGGGACCTTAAAATGGATATAGGATACCTGCACAATATAAGCATTTAGTTAACTCCCTTGACATGGCGATAGCAATGTAAACATTGTTTGAAGTTGTCAAAGTATAAACATTTACTTAACTAAAAGATATTTTTTTCAGCAGTGTCTTCTCATTATTACAAACAGAACAAAAGTTTGCAAATACACAAATTCATATAGCCGCTGGGTCAAACAATTAAGATTTTGCAACTACAGTTTTAGTCTAATCATACTCGTGATATTTTTTTTTTGTTTTAGAACATTTCAAAGTTTCAGAACCAAAATACTTGTTTAAATTGAAAGGATATTGACAATTAAAGAAGAAAATTATAGAATCAGAGACTCATGAGTATCTGAATTTTCTCAGTCACAAGGGATCCTGGAACTTCTTGATAATACTGGACATTGACAGTTCAGTAAGCATTCAAATTGGTAGTTGCATTTTTCTTAAATTTACATAATAAAAAACAATCAATTATGTACTTACTAGTGTACATGCGATATTTTACAACCAAGTACTGTTAGTACTATAAATGACATCCATCTGATCAGAAAAGAAATTTGCAGAAACAAGAAACGATGAGCACAACACGTGACAACCCGCTTACATCAACTGTGCAAGCTAGCAACCAATCAGAAGTCGGCCCTTCTCGGTCAAGACATCTAATCGAGCAAGCACAACCACCGCAAATGAATATAAACCAGCCAGATGCTGAGCCCTCAAACTCAAGACAGGTGACAATAGGAGACCTACCTATCCAGGACAACAACACTGGATCACCCCTGTCAGCGTCGCCGAAAAAACAACTTACTCAGGACGAAGTACAATCCAAAATAAACAAATATAGTACAAAAATTAGTGTGTATGAAAGCAACAGGATGGACAAAGCCGTCAAAGGGAAACGGAAGGCATCCATTGGTAATAGTCTAAGAGCCAACCAAAAGAAGGTTTCCCATTACAACCAGAGGATTTTAGACCAAATGTTGATAATAACAGAACAATGTAATACAAAAGGCTATGTCTACGGAGGTGTAACTGAAACGGGTAAGTCTGTGACAGGGGCCTCTGACAGTCTCCGTGAATGATGGAAGAAGGAAGCCATGTTTGACAAAACTGCTCCGGCCCAAATTGACGGGTACTACAGAGAGAATTCTCTGTACCCAATTGGGGCAGAAGATAATGACACCAAATCAGCAACCAAGCTGCTCAATGAGCTCTCTGATCCCACACTAGGGTCAATTTTGTCCCTGCTGACACAACATTGTGATCCTCCACAGCGCAAGTTTCCATTTGAAAGGGGTCTACCACCGCCATGGTGGCCCACTACACAGGAGAATTGGTGGGGCCAAACCGGCATCTCAAAAGATGAAGGACCGCCACCATTCAGAAAACCGCACGACCTAAGAAAGAAGTGGAAGGTAGCGGTGATACTTGGGATAATAAAGTCGATGTCTCCCAACTTATCAAGGCCCCATATTCTCGTGGACCAATCGCGTCACTTGCGGTTATGCATGAATGCCAAAGAAACAAAGTTCTGGACTTTGGCATTAGTAGCAGAAGCTAAGCAATATTGTCGAGAGTACCCCGACATGCCCCTAGATAAGGCGGTTGAATTTCTCCAGGCCTACGGTGGAAGTGGTTCTCAGATTGCTCAAAACGTTGACAGACAAAACATTGCTATTTCTGGTAATGAAGGACCCCGCTCAGATAACCCCTCAGGAGCTATGAATTGGCCTCCTCTTACACCACCCAGCACCACCCCTTCAGCATGGGCAATTACAGGGCCACCGACGGGCCAGCAGCGACAAACTGTTCCAGTAATTAGTACTGCCCCTGCTCCTCAATTGACCATAACTGGAAGCTTTCCTCTACAGTATTCACCCAGGGCCATTTCTTACAACCCTATACTTTCTGAAAATGTACCATTAAATGTGCAACACAATCATGCCATCGGGGGTTCTGGAGAATCAAGCGGTGGGATCCAAGACCATCAAGCTCATGTGATTGCTTACCCGTACCCGCCATTTGTTGCAGAGACTGGTGGGGCTTCCACTGGTGGAACTCAGGATATACAAAACCAAATGCCTGGTGGTAATGTTGGTCTCGAGTTCGAACATCCCTTTGGTGATCAGAACAACACAAGTGGTCATTAGTTAATTATAGCATTAGTCTTTCCTTTCATTTCATTCATTTTCTTTTTTTTTTAAGCTTCAGTTTATTTTGTTCTTGTTGTAATGGGTTAAACTGAGTGAAAGTTTTAATGGTAGTATTAAATGAGTTGTGTGCGCTACTTGAATGAAAATGCTTCTGATACTATTTTACCGTTTTGTGAAATCTCTTCTATATATGCAGTTTGATGCCACCACCCCCAAGTTTGGAAATGATTTCTGTATTTTCTTCAGTACTGAGCAAAAAACCACACAGATAATGAATTGGGTACTTATTTCTAGTGTGGGTAGCCTTCAGTATGAAACTGTGCGAGCCTGATGAAGGTTCTGATTGCCATAACTATTCTTCAGTATGATCAGAAAACCAAATGCACAGTTCTAATAACCTTCCTTTGGGAATCAGAGAACAGTGCAAGTATACATATATTATGGCATTTGTGCCTCTTGGTGAATCTGTTCTGATTATCCCCTTTATCTCTCTTCATTTTTTGTTGGTGCAATGGTCAAATTAAATGCAATACTACTATTACATTAGATTTGTGCTCGGCTTCAAGGTTTATACAATGACCAGAATGTCAATTGTACATATCCAGCCTCAAGTGGCAATAGATGAAGGGATTTTACAACAAGTTCCAGTGTCTTCAGAAATGCAAGGGATTGATCATACTGGCAATATGAATCACAACTACTGGAATTTTCGAGCACCCGGAAGTGGATTTCCTGATCAATCACACAGTGATCCTGCTGGTGGCACGAATGGCCTGGAATTAATGATTTTTCCGGCCCATCTTGGTTTTATTAAGGGAACAGTTCGTCAATTTTATTTGTTTTGCTTTTTTATGCGTGTTTTAGTTAAATTTAATAAAATAATTATGATCAATGTTGAAGAGATTTAATGCTAGATTGGTAATTTCGTGTTGTTTACCAGTAAAACTGATTGTTCTGATATGTATTCTGTTTTGTCAAATTTCAGTTCCATTTTGATTTAATTTTCATTGAAGTTCCTTCTCTGTGTTTCCTTCCAAATCAAAGTTGCAAATATATAGTCACAAAATGATTATGGTTATATATTTATATCCAGTGTTGCCTTCTCATCTTTTCAAGAACTAGTCTTTTCTGATGCAAAGATTAATTAATTAATTAATTCTCCTCCAGCTAACTCTTCAAAACAAAATTTTTCATGTGACTAAGATTTTGATTGTCAGAAACCTGTTTGTGCAGTGGGATGTTGGTTCATGGACACTCTGCACCGTCCGATCCCAAATCTGATCAACTCAATTAGATTAAGGAATTCTCAGGTTAAATTCAGATTTAATTACTAGTGAATTTATAATTAACCTAACTGTTAGTGTTCCTATATCTCTCAATTAACATCTAATTGATGTCCACGCGTAATTTCTCTGATGATTCCCTTCAATTATTGTATACATTTAGATGATGTTTTGTTTGCCTGATTTTGAAATTATAAATTATTTTTATCATGGTTGCAAAGGTTGTGTCAATGGTTGCCCATCCTTATTTAAAATATGAAATTCTCATTAATTTAAATGTACGGTTATTTTGAACAGTTATAAGGATCAATTATTTTTAACTTGATTCATATATACTAATTAATCAGTTTCAAGATATTTTATCTGTTATGATGAAGTACCTTGCAATTGAATTTATTTGACAGAATATGATATATATATATATATATATATATATTATGATAAAATTAGTCAAAATAAATTATTTTATCAAAAATGTTGTTATTTTCTTTCGATTTTATACAAAATTGTTCGCCAAAACTCTTAGGAATTGTCTTTCTTGACATATTACTATTTGACCGCTAATATAAAATGATGAAACGAAGCTCAAGGGTGAAATGAAATGACCCGCCACTATGATGTTATAAGTTGCAAACTACCAATTATATATGATCCCCTACAAATTAATTTTTGCAACTACGACTAGCCTTTTTTCTCTTTGTTTCCTACTAATACAATCATATTCCACAACTACCAAAGAATTATTGTTATTATTTTTTTAGTCCTTTCGATCATGATCATTGTAGAAAACCTAAACATATTGAAAAGGAAAATAATAGAAACATTAAAAAAAATAATTGAAATTCAGCATCACAAACCTTCATAATGGAATCATAACGAATTAAGCCAAAACTTCCATCTTATCATTGCCCGTCGTTAGCAATGGCGACAACATATCGTGTCGTCTCCACCCTCAGCAGCCCTTCTTCTTTCCATAATATCACTCTTAATCAAGATATCAACGGAACTCAGAACGCTATGCTTGAGAGAAGTCCTCTAGCAGTTAGTATTTATAGAACAACAATACGACCTCAATTGATCGATATGAAAAGTAAATACAGATATGGTCTCATGTATCTAATCAGGATTCCATAATTGCTGAATCCGTATGCGGTTTCAAAAACTAGGACAACACCGACAACCATATTATTTTTATTCATCTTTTAGTTTTTTTGCTCTTATAGAATATAAATAGAAATTATCTAACTACAACCTAGAACCCTAATAGCAATAAATGTCACCCATTGATATATAGTTGGAATTTCATAATTTGAATAAAAAAGAACAATTTGGCCTTGGGCAAATATTGGGCTTATTTTGATTAATTAGTAGGATGTTTCTCACCTGTAAAATTTTATTTTGTAGATACCATTTTTTCATAGGCAGGAACTGAACTCTCACATTTCAGCCACCTCGAACTTCAGTGGCTGTGAGTTATGCTATTCGTGTAGCGGGTCAGATGGGTTGTGCAGATGTCAATATCCAACACGTTCAAGAGTTCAATTTGACATTCAAGAATTGTTGGGTTGGATTTCAGATTGTCCGATTTTATATTATGTTTGAATTTCAGATAAATGTTGGATTCAGATTAATTTGTTTTTTCAAAAAAATCAAGTCGTGTCAAGTTTGAATCAAGTTTAGGATGAGATATATATTTTTATATCAAAAAAGTTTTCAAAATTTCAAAATGCCGGGCACCACATCATTTTCCAACATGAATTAGTGAATATCTCACATCCAAACTTAGCAGCACATCTTTCCTTTTTTCTTTATATATAAACTAGGAATTATGCTGGGCATCATATCCTTAGCACTGAATTGTATAGACAAAATTACAAATTATAACTTTACCATTTATGCTTGAATTTTTCAGATTTCAATTCATCCCCTCGTTCTATATATTTATGAAACGTACATGTACTAACAAAATATCATATTGCAATGTAATTGCAACTATCATTTATGTTACTTTTTTTTTAAGGTACCATATGCAAGGACCTCATTGGCAGCAATCTTGTATTATAACAATTTGGATCAACATTTGATTTATTGGACAATGAATATCCTATATATATATATATATATATATATATATATATATATATATAATTAGAGTGAGTTTAACTTAAAAAATAATTGAAACGACTTTAAATGACAATTCCGAGTAGTTGAAGATACCAAAATTTTTTATTTTTAGAGTTTTCTAACTATATTTTTGGGATTTTTAAAAATAATTCTAAAATAATAATAAAATAATGAATATCTTATACGAAATAGGTCATTTTCAAAAAAAATTGAAAAAAATAGTTAAAAAATTCTAAAAATAGAAAATTTCGATATTATATAAGATTTTGATCTGAATAATTTATTAAGCAATTTGAAATTGAAAATTTAAATCGAATCGATAGGTTTTGAGTTAAGCTCACACTAGCTTTACTCATCTATGTTTAAGCTCACCAACATCCTTGATGAGTTTAACTGAAAAAATTATCGAATCGACTTAAATTTATAAATTCATATTTTATCTATGTTTCAAAAGTATTCATATTTTTTTAGAGTATTTATATATAATTTCAAAAGTGTTTATACCTTACATTATTAAAATTAAAAATTCTACAAGCTATACTTTTATTTCTACTATAAAGTTTTTTAACTAGAAATTTTCTATAATCATTCATAAATGAAAATTAATAAATATTTTTTATACTAACTAAAAATACTTATAGATACAGATATAAACAATTTTTTTATTTGATATAAGTATTTTTCATATCCGGATAAAGGATCAAAAATATATGGTATAAAAATAATTTCTTTATAATTCAATCGCTTAATAAGGACTTTTACGGAAATTTTTTATTTTGCATTCCTTTTTAAAAAAAAGGTGTGCACTCGAAACATTCCTCCACGAGAGAAATGATTACTGTGGCCAGGCACTTCATATAAATGTTATTTTCAAATGCAGTCATTTCAATTTTAAATATCTAAACAGACTTGTCACCAAATTGACAAATAATTTTGTAATTAATTGCATGTTATAAAAAACTTTTTTTAAATATTGTGCAATCGCATGTTAATTATAACAAAACTCTTTTACTCAAAACTAACTACAAAAAAAAATGAAAAACTAGCATCCGGTCTAGTTCTTACATTTTTCTTTTAGTCCCACAACGGTTATCACAGCGACTGGAAAGAAATACAATCATCTTGAAATAAAAAAAAAAAATCCCCATCTGAACATCTTCTCCGGCTCACTTTCCTTAACCCTCCGGCCCGTCCCGACCCTCCACCCACTGGCACACCCAACCCTCCGCTCCCCGGCACCATTGATTTATAGATAGATTAACATGATGAAGTATCATTTTCAGGATAAATTTGGCATGTTGTAAACCAGTAGTTGTCATCCTTCCAAGGCCGAGATACCTTAATCAAGATACAAATGGTAAGCAGATGGTCATTTTTGTCATGATCAATGCAAAATTACAATATATGATCACCCTTGTCATCCTCTCCTCAAAAGACACCTTACTCGCAAGGAACTAAAAATGATAATAGACGAATACACTTACTACTAGGATTATTGAGTATTCACGTAATGAAACACACAGCAGAACGAAAACAAAAGATCGACATTGATGAGAAACGCCAAAAAAAAAGGGTTTCCCATTATCATTGGAGGAGGATTTTAGAACGGGTACTGATGATAAATGAACGATGTAATGTTAAAGGATATGTATACGAAATAGTAACCGAAACCAATAAGTCAGTGACAGGGGCCACTGACAATCTCCGAGCATGGTGGACGGCCAGGACAAGCCATTTTTGACAAAGCTGCTCCAACTCAAATTGACTTGCACTACAAAGAAAATTCTCTTTCTTCAAATGTGGCACAAGACTGTGAGGGCAAATTAACAACCGAGTTGCTCATGGCGCACGCTCTCAGACCCAACACTCGAGTCAATTTTGTCCCTACTAATGCAGCACTGTGATCCTCAACAATGGAAGTTTTCATATGAACAAGATCTGTCAACATTGATGTATAAAATTTAAAATATGATTAGTCTATAAGTTTAAGAATATATCTACAAATTTTTTTATTTTTAAAAAAATTTCGAATTTATCTAAAATTCATTGTCAAGATTGTGAAAATTACTATTGTCAAGTGATTCATCCCCTGTAAATATTATTATAGCATCCAAGCAATTAAAATTACAGATCATCCACATCATAATTCCTCGTTTATAAAGGAAAAGAAAAGATATGGTGCACATCTTAACGTTAATTTACTAATATTAGATTCTTTTATGTATTAAAAATTTTGAACATGCATTGTATATATCGCCGAACGTCTGCATGCATTTCTGAAAGATGAATCCAGCGATTCCTTGCGTAGAATTGTTTAATATAGTGAATATTAGTGAGATGATCTGTAAAATAAAAGTCATACATGTTTATCCAAGTATAGAATATATATAGATTATTATTCAACAAATCAATGTTGATCCCAATATAATTTTTTTTTACTATTTGCACGTGCTTAAAATAGAGGGGAGATGAATTGAAATTTAAAATTTCAAGTAAATAATAAAGATATAATTGGCACGTTTATTTCCATGGTACGAACTTGGTACCTAGCATAATTAATTCCAAGTTTAGGGGGAAAAAAGATATGACGCACTATTTGGAGGTGACATTCACATCCAAAACTATATGCACTTATTGAAACCCCTCTCATATTAAGTCCTAATTGGTTCAAATCTCACAAGAGGTATTTAAAAAAGAATAAATATCAAATCTAACCAGCATTCATGTAACCAGCTAAACCTGTCTCCTCCAAATGTTTTTTTCTCGAAAATTAACAGATCAAAGATGTATTTTGTTGTGTTCACTTTAGCATTTTTGTTCAAATTTACTTCCTAAATAGTCGAAAATACAAATATATCGAATAACAGAAATTCTGATTGAGCTCGTGGACATAGCATTAAGTTAGCTCTTGTTTTTGTTCATTACTTGATCAAATTTACAAGTAAAATTTTTGCAATTACACTTAAAATAACATGCACATCCAAAGCACTCTGAACACATGCCAGCACGTCAGTGATAGGAAAATTTTGTTGTTGCATGGACTTGTCTATAAGAGTTCCAGATATCTATTTTGATTATTCAATATGCACAATACAGTTACCAGAAATCTTGTAACAAAATTGCATCATGTAGGTTGAATATCCTCACATGATTAAAGAGATCAGTACAAAAATGGAAAAGCAGGATGATGGGGTGCTTGATTGGCTTATAGAGGAAAGCTGTATTGCAATGCATTGGAGATTTGGGGGGATATGTTATATATTGTTCAATGTGGCAAGGATATGATGGATTCTCAATTAAATGGATTGAGGCAGAGAAATAAGGCACAGTGGTGATAAGTCTTGTCTCTCTGTAGGGAGACGATGTAGGTTTAAGTCCCGCAAAAAATATTTAAAAAGAAATAAATTCCGAGATTAATAGTTAATCACTGATTAAAATAATTGAACGAAGTATATATAGTACGTAAACAATTTGAAACGACAAAATTCTCAATTTTTGTATAAATCAATGGACACATAAAACAAATAATTTAATTGTTTTTGTAATTTATAACTAATTTTATCAAACTTTCAAGTTATTTTTGTATGTTTGCATTGGATAAAACTAGTAAATTATCAATAATATGAGGTAATTGTTTCGTCTCAAAATAATTTTCTAATGAATTAATATTGCACAAAAAGAAGATTTTCGGTGGAAATCCGAAGTTCTATTCAGATTTTTTTAAGTGTTCATATATGCTTCCTGAAAGTTGAAATAGTGATGATTCTTAAAACAACGAACAATTTTGTGGCATTTTGATTCACGTACTCGGAGAACAAAAATCGGATCATTCAATCATATGATAGTCATTTTATGACACATTTTTCTCTTAACAGAAGTTTACTTCGTGATCAAAATACCATGGATCAATTCCATTGGTTTGCACTAGACTTTACAAGATTCGATTGGTAATAAGGATCACAACATGCATTGTTAAATTGCAAGTTAATTTTTTTATGGTGGTAACTGGTAACTAGTAACAATACCAGTGCAATGAAGAGAATTTTACAAATATTGTAGACTTCATGTTAGAACAATTTTTTTAAACTCAAAACTGGCTAGGAAAATGTGAAAATTAGTATCCGGTCTATTTCTTTCATTTTTCTTTTAGTCCCACATCGGTTATCATAGCGTAAGAATTGTCTTAATGGCTATAAAAAGGCCATGACTGTTTCAGTAGACCACACACCCACCCACCCTCCCCTCCGGCACCTCCGAACACATGTGCTCCATGTTTTTATAGAAAGATGAACATGGGGAAGTACTATTATTGGGACAAATTTGGTATGGTATAAACTAGGTAGTTGTCATTCTTCCAAGGCCGAGATACCTCAACAAAAATACAAATGGTAAGAGTAGAGTCGGTTCTGTCACAGCTAATGCAAAATCACAACAAATGTATCCTTTCACGGGCTCTTCCCATTTAAACACCTCTTTTGGTCGCTCTATCTAAACCATCTGAGAGAACAAAGTCTTTCAGTGAATACAAGCAATATTCCGTAGTAACTGAAAATTTACAAGTTGCGTGTATTTCGAGCACCGCGGAGCAATCTTTGCAAGTTTCGTGTACTTCGAGCACCAAGAGCTGTACCTCCAATTAAAGGTTTCCTATCTGTCTCTTTTAGAAGTCTCATCTCGCTAGCCATTATCATTGAATGAAAGTACAAAACTTGGTATGTATGAAAGTAATAGGACAGACAGAGCCGTCAAAGGAAAACAGAAGGCCTGCATTGACAATAACGGAACGAAAAAGATCTGCCATTATCACTAGAGGATTTTATAATGTTGTTGATGATAATGGAAGAGTGCAGTGCAAAAGGCTATATCTATGGAGGTGTAACCGAAACGGGTAAGTCTATCACAAGGGCCTCTGACAGTCTTTGTGTATGGTGGAAGGGGCAAGCCATGTTTGATAAAATTGGTCGGGCCCAAATTGACCGATACTACAAAGAGAATTCTCTTTACTCAAATGTGGAAGAAGAAAATAAGACCAAATCAACAACGAAGTTGCTTATCCAGCACTGCTATCCTCCACAGCAGAAATTTCTGATTGAAGAAAAGTTCCATTGTGATCTATAGATTTTGTAAAAGTAGTGTAAAAGATGAATCAATACTCTGAAAATAGATGTCTTGAATATTAATTTATGCAATCTGTACTTTTGTTTTTTACTTCATAATATCTGTGTAGAATTGTACTGTTATCTTCAAATTTACAAATAAAGGTGCACTCTACCATTAGAAAAGAGTAAGATATTTAGTTTTTTTTGCTTTAATTTTTCTTATTTTGCAATGAATTTTAATGGAAATGCATGGTTTTTCTTATTGTAAGGTATTTAGTTACGTTCATTCAGTTCAATTTTTCCTTCCTAAATAGTTGACAACACAGATATATGTTAACAAAAGATTGTGGCTAGGTTTGTAGAGGGGCAGCCTTTTCATCATTTTTCTCTGTTTTGTTTTCTAGCAAAGACAATTTTATAAAGAGAACACATCATTCAACTATGTTATTTTGATGATGAGTTTTCCAGTAAATTTGAAAAGAAAAAAAAACTCAAAACAGACTAAATTTTGTAGACATTATTAAACTTATAGATTGATTGTGTTTCAAATTTAATATAATTTTAGTGTCATTTAGTATTTAGAATATAACCAATCTATAAATTTAACAATATATCTGCAAAGATTTTTTATTTTGAAATTTTTTTTTAATTTATCTGAAACCTCATTGTCAAGTAATCGTCATCTTTTAAAAATGATGGGTTTTACTGATTACTTATAAAGGGAATGATCTTTGCAGTGTATTAGTTCCTCCATGGAAGAGGTCGAGTTATATTGATTCTTTGCAGCTCCCAGGAACATGACTGATTTTTATAATTTTGATTTAATAAATTCGGAGGCATTAAATGTGTATCATAGAAAGCTTTGTAAAGAATGAGTTTTTCGCCTAGTAGCAAAGATATTGCATTCTGTTTCAGAGGCCATACGTTTACAATTTGGATGGAGGATCGATCTTATATGGATATTTTAAAGTTGGGAAATTTGACCACCATCTTTATTCCAAAAAATAAAAAGCTTTGTAATTGCAAGGAATGTTCATTTTACCAATAACTAAAATGATAACCTTAGGCCAATAACAGAAATTCTGTTTGAGCTGTTGGACATAGCATTTTTTTTTTGGGTTCATTTTGTCATCAAATTTGCAACTATAAATTTTGAGTCTAAAAAAGGCATGTACATCCAAAGCACTCCGAGAGCCAAAATGTCATTGACAGGGTAAATTTTATTGGTGGTATTCTCAACAAGGGTTCTAAATATATGTTTTGAATTTTTTTCTCATTATCAGAAATCTTGTAAAAAAAATTGTAAAAAAAAATTGTATAATGTTGGCTGGATGTGAATCTCATAGCTAGGCTTATAGAGTGTATAAAAATGGAAAAGAAGGATGATGGGGTGCTTAATTAGCTTATTGTGGAAAGCTGATATAGAAATGCATTGAAGATTAGTGTGTATATATCTGGCAAGGATATGATAGATTGACAATGAATTCAATAATGTAGACAAATAAGGTTAAAGCGAAGAGAAAAAAAAGTGAAAATTCAAAATTCAGAACATAAACCAGAAGGAAGTGATGACAAATCTTAATGTTTAGATGCATAAAATCCAAAAAAAAAACACGTATTTACTTGCACCTTTTCGATGGGTTAAGCTTAATTTTGCCCCTCTGTGCCTGTGTGCTAATTAGCAAACTGGCATTTAATTGAGGAACATATCTGTTTGATGAAGTCTTCCTATTTAAACACCTCTTGTGGTCACTCTCTCTAAATCATCAGAAAAAGAACAACTCTTTCAGTGAATACAAGCAATATTCAGCAACTAAAACTTTACAGGTTCCGTGTATTCCGAACAACGCGGAGCAATATTCACAAGTTCTGTGTACTTCAAGCATCAAGAGTTGTACCTCTAAAGGTTTCATTTTGTCTCTTTTAAAATTCCCATTTCGCTAGCCATTACCGTACCTGTGAATGTGCTGTCATATAAAGAATCTCTCATTTGTCAGATTAAAATGTAAAAGCACTTGCATTTTACTTGTTATTGATCATCTCTTGGGACCTTAAATGGATATAGGAAACACGCACAGTATTGACATGGCGATAGCAATGTAAACGTTGTTTGAAGTTGTCAAAGTATAAATATTTAGTTAACTAGAAGACATTTTTTTCAGCAGTGTCTTCTCATTATTACAAACAGAAGAAAAGCTTGCAAAAACACAAATTCATATAGCCGCTGGGTCAAACAATTAAGATTTTGCAACTACAGTTTCAGTCTAATCATACTCGTGATATTTTCTTGTTTTAGAACATTTCAAAGTTTCAGAACCAAAATACTTGTTTAAATTGAAAGGATATTGACATTTAGAAAAGAAAATCATAGAATCAGAGACTCATGAGTATCTGAATTTTCTTAGTCACCAGGGATCCTGGAACTTCTTGATAATACTGGACATTGACAGTTCACTGAGCATTCAAATTGATAGTTGCATTTTTCTTAATTTACATAACAAAAAAACCATCAATGATATACTTATTAGTGTACATGCGATATTTTACAAACAAGTATTGTTAGTATTATAATGATATCCATCTGATCAGAAAAGAAATTTGCAGAAACAAGAAACGATGAGCACAACACGTGACAACCCGCTTACATCAACTGTGCAAGCTAGCAATCAATCAGAAGTTGGCCCTTCCCGGTCAAGACATCCAATCGAGCAAGCACAACCACCGCAAATGAATATAAACCAGCCAGATGCTGAGCCCTCAAACTCAAGACAGGTGACAATAGGAGACCTACCTATCCAGGACAACAACACTGGATCACCCTTGTCAGCGTCGCCGGAAAAACAACTTACTCAGGAGGAAGTACAATCCAAAATAGACAAATATAGTACAAAAATTAGTGCGTATGAAAGCAATAGGATGGACAAAGCTGTCAAAGGGAAACAGAAGGCCTCCATTGGTAATAGTCTAAAAGCCAACCAAAAGAAGGTTTCTCGTTACAACCAGAAGATTTTAGACCAAATGTTGATAATAACAGAACAATGTAATACAAAAGGCTATGTCTACGGAGGTGTAACTGAAACGGGTAAGTCTGTGACAGGGGCCTCTGACAGTCTCCGTGAATGGTGGAAGAAGGCAGCCATGTTTGACAAAACTGCTCTGGCCCAAATTGACCGATACTACAGAGAGAATTCTCTGTACTCAATTGGGGCAGAAGATAATGACACCAAATCGGCAACCAAGCTGCTCAATGAGCTCTCTGATCCTACACTAGGGTCAATTTTGTCCCTGCTGACGCAACATTGTGATCCTCCACAGCGCAAGTTTCCATTTGAAAGGGGTCTACCACCGCCCTGGTGGCCTACTACACAGGAGAATTGGTGGGGCCAAACCGGCATCTCAAAAGATGAAGGACCGCCACCATTCAGAAAACCGCACGACCTAAGAAAGAAGTGGAAGGTAGTGGTGATACTTGGGATAATAAAATCAATGTCTCCCAACTTATCAAGGCCCCATAGTCTCGTGGAGCAATCGCGTTACTTGCAGTTACGCATGAATGCCAAAGAAACAAAGTTCTGGACTTTGGCATTAGTATCAGAAGCTAAGCAATATTGTCGAGAGTACCCCAACATGCCCCTAGATAAGGCGGTTGAATTTCTCCAGGCCTACGGTGGAAGTGGTTCTGAGATTGCTCAAACCATTGACGGACAAAACATTGCTATTTCTGGTAATGAAGGACCCCGCTCAGATAACCCTTCAGGAGCTATTAATTGGCCTCCTCTTACACCACCCAGCACTACCCCTTCAGCATGGGCAATTACAGGGCCACCGACGGGCCAGCAGCGACAAACTGTTCCAGTAATTAGTACAGCCCCTGCTCCTCAATTGGCCCTGACTGGAAGCTTTCCTCTACAGTATTCACCCTGGGCCTTTTCTTACAACCCTATACTTCCTGAAAATGTACCATTAAATTTGCAACACAATCATGCCATCGGGGGTTCCGGAGAATCAAGCAGTGGGATCCAAGACCATCAAGCTCATGTGATTGTGTACCCGTACCCGCCATTTTTTGCAGAGACTGGTGGGGCTTCCACTGGTGGAACTCAGGATATACAAAACCAAATGCCTGGTGGTAATGTTGGTTTCGAGTTCGAACATCCCTTTGGCGATCAGAACAACACAAGTGGTTGTTAGTTAATTATAGCATTAGTCTTTCCTTTCATTTAATTCATTTTCTTTTTTTTTTAAGGTTCATTTTCTTTTGTTCTTGTTGTAATGGGTTAAACTGAGTGAAAGTTTTAATGGTAGTATTAAATGAGTTGTGTGTGCTACTTGAATGAAAACGCTTCTGTCATCTCAAGACTCCGAAAATGCATCGATGACAGAGAAATGAAGTCCTACTTTGGACTGGTTATCTTTCTTCTTTGTGATTAATTAATTTATTATTGTTCTTCTTTGTTTCTCTTTGTACAAGCTTTGCATTTATTAAAAAATATTATTATTATTAATTTCCAGTCTCGAATACAATTTGGATGTAAATGTATGCATATCTTGTGTACGTAATGAAATGGGTGCTTGCACCTTTTATTCAAAATATATATATATATATATATATATATATATATATATATCTTGTGTACGTCCTTCACAAAACGTGATTTGATACACACCAAACAAAAAAAATGGTATATTTAAAATATCTTTTTCTTCAAAAAAGAAAAAAAATAAATTCCTCAGAGTGATAATGGTGGCAATCGGTCTAATTTTTGTTTATCCCTTCTTCAAGTGTATAATTGATTTGGCTAATGAAATATAATCTCCAAATGTAGATTTGCTTTCATCTCTAAAACTCCAAAAAAAATAGTTAGAAAATATCAAAAATAATAAAATTTGATCTTCCACAAATCAATATGTATATTATATTTGGACGACTTGGATTGACTTTTCAAATTATGATTTTTGAGATATCAATCCAAAATAAAAATCCCTCTTTACTTTGCAAAATACCTTAATCTAACTATATATATATATACACACATACATCATATCTAAGCCTCATAGGACAGAAATTTTTATAATATATAAGTTAATATTAAAATTTCAAAGTAGCATATACAAAGTACATAATTGCTGGCTATTGAGGTGTGGTGTGCATGGTGAATCCAATCTTTCTTCCATTCATCATCCATTCTGAGGAAAGATTCTTGAATAACAAGAAAAACTTCTCTTACTACCATGAATTAGCCGGAGCTCGTTGCCAGGTTTTTCGGACATTTTCTAGGATCAGAAGGAACCACAAAAACAGGTCTATCCAATTTGGAACAAAACCATTTTTTTAATTAAGGTGTTCCCACTTTTAATCAGTATTTACACTGGAACATACCCTATAAAAAAAATGCAATTAAGTTGCAATATACTGTTTCTTTACAGACATATTTTCAAGGGGCCAAGACGAATTGTAATTTTGAAATTTAAGCAAATCGTTGTTGTTTTAAGTGGCAAAGATGCATATACCAGTGTTGTGGATTTGATACACTGCATAAGCCCTAGTTTAAAACTAGAAAGAAAAATGAGAAGATATGCTGGACACCATTTGAATTAGGTGATTATTCAGTAATTAGTATGGGACATTGCATCTAATTAATGGAGATTTAGAATTAATCTGTGACATATTTCTGAAAGATAGCAAGAATAACTAAAATTTCCAGATTATTAAGTAAATAAAACAGGATATTTCTAATGGAATGATAAAAATAAATTTGTCTATAGATCAATTAATAGCAACAGTCGATCGACACACACCTTTTTCTGTTTTACTGACAGCTAGTAGGTTATAGTTTTGTTCTTGTTGCATGTTATATTTCTAATGAATGTTATTTGTTTCTATAGAGTATAACAAATTAGATACATATCAGGTGGCCCTAGTTTGACTGATATGGAACTGATACCAGAATAATTATAACATTCGAGATTATTTCTTTGGCACAGAATGATTTCATCTAGAATTGCAGCATATCCTGGTACATCCGAGATATGTTAATCATTCTGAAGGGCAAATTCATTTCTACAGTGACATGTTCATGTCTAATAGCCTTTCTTCATTATTATTTGTACTTTCTGAAGGTAAATGCATTACATTTGTTTTGTAATGGAACTTCTATTTTCCTTCATATTATTACAATTCCTAGAACTGAGAACATAGTCAAAATTCAATCCAAGAGCAGGAATAAGAACTTTAGCAGATTGTAAGCTTATATACTTCAGTCCTAATTTTTTTTTTGGAGACACAGATTATAGAAACTTCACATGAAAGGATGCTTCGATGTCCTTGAACGGGCACATGATTAGCTCATGAATGTTAATAAGGAAATATTTCATGGAGTACATTTCTTTTTTTTTTTCCAAGAAAGATATTCTAGTTGTAATACTAGCCTTGCAGGTGTAGATGTGCTCATTGCATTGTTACTGGAGAAGGATTATAAGAATGGAATGCATTAATGGCTTTTGAAATTTAAATACAAATTTTCTAGATAGAAATAGCAGACGTTTATGTAAGGATATGATAAGGAAAACCTCCAAAGCTTATAACCCCCCCCCCCCCCCCCCAAAAAAAAAAAAAAAAAAAAAAGAACAGGGTTATAATCTCTTCACAATTGTAAAAGACCTCATACCATCTAGGTTTTATATTCAGCAAAACAACTACGAAGATTCCAACGGTCTCTAACGACCTAACGGCTCTACCACTTCCCACGTTCTTATTACTCCAAACCAAGGTTTGATATATATTTGGATCTCATTTTTACCACAGATTTAATTTGAATTTCCCATCATTTTTTTTCACTTATTTGCATTTCCCATATATTGTTTATAGATTTCTCACCATTTTATTTGACATTGTGTTCTCATGATCAAACTAGTAGCTAGAGTTGCTTACTCTGTTTTTAGCCTACATGCAAATTAAAATTTGCAAAAGAGAAAAGAAGAAGCAATTAAGATCTTTCCTTCCAACTCCATTTTTTAAATTAGTATTTCTTTGTGTTATATATGCAAATGACTAAACTTGATTTAAAAATAGCCGATTAGTCTTTAAATTTGATGACACAAATTTGATACAATTTTTTAAACTTGTCTGTAGATTTCTCACCACTTTATTTGACATTTTGTTCTCATGATGAAACTAGCAGCTGGAGTTGCTTCATCTGTTTTTTTAGAAGATCTGCAAAATAAAATTTTGAAGAGAAAAAAAGAACAAAAAAGTTCTTTCCTTCCAACTCCAATTTTTTAAATTAGTGTTTCTTTGTGTTATGCAAATGACTAAACTTGATAAAAAAAAATAGCGGATTAGTCTTTAAATTTGATGGTATGGTGCATGGAGAAAAAAAAAGACAATTATGATTAAGAAGAGACCAGATATATATCGTATTTGATGCAATTTTAATATACTTTTATCAGCAAAATTGATTCAAATCTACCTAAATTTTCAGGGCCATATGCATTTAATATATTTCTTTGTTAGATTTAAAAAATTTTAATATAGTTTAGTATGGTTGCAAAATAAAGTTGGTGTATACCTTCTCAAAATTTATTTCTTTATAAGAAAAAATTTCCACCACACCATTTGTATCTTATGATTTCTAAGTATCATTTAATTTCACGGAGTGGACCCAGTTTTTCTGAAGCATTGAAAATCAAAAATCTATCCGTAAACTGTTGATATTTGTTAATGTTAATAAAAGGAAACAATTATTCAAACTTAATTTATTGTGTGCTAGAAATATTTGAAATAAGAACATTAATTGATCTAACAAGTACACATATATATGCAACACTTTCTTTCAGGAATGGACAGGAATAAAAGAATTATTTTGCCTGAGCAAAGCTCAAACAGTCAAATCAACGTACCAGCTTCCGATTCTGATGTTGTTCCTGGTCAGAGTTCAAATAGCCAAATCAATGCACGAGCTTCCGATTCTGATGTTGTTCCTGTGCAGAGTTCAAATAGCCAAATCAATGCACCAGCTTCTAGTTCTCAGGTTGTTCCTGGGCAGAGCTCAAACATGCAAATCGATGCACCAGCTTCTAGTTCTCAGGTTGTCCTTGGGCAGAGCTCAAACATGCAAATCAGTCCACCAGCTTCCCATTCTGAGGCCATTCCACCAATGGCTGGGCCTCGTACTCTCCAGCCAGATGAAGGTACATCAGAGCCAACAAATACCATCCCTGACAATGACGATACCGGTTCTGGCTCCAATGAATCAACAACCAGTGAAGAACCAGAGGAAGTGAAGGAATGGCGGAAAAGACTTGCATTTTACCAGGATATGTTTAAGAAATATTATGAACCGCAAGCGGAAGAGAGAGCAGAAGGAATAAGAAAGCGAAAAGCTGACGAACCGACGAGTGGAATGTCACCTCAGACAGTGCTAGAGCATCATCACACTGTCCTCAAAAAGTACTTCAAAAAGGCGATGGAAGAAGCAAATATGCAGGGCTATGCATATGGTATAGTCCTCGGGGACAACCGAGTGCTTTCAGGATCTTCAGAAAGCTTACGCAAGTGGTGGAATGAAACCATAATTTTTGAACAGGCTGGTCCAACTGCTGTCGACCGGTATTATTCAAAACACCAAGTAAATCTTGACCTGGCCAACAATGACGAGCCACCGCAGCGGACTTATGATTTACTTATGAAGCTTTGTGATGCCACCATGGGTGCCATACTATCGGCGTTAATGAGTAAATGCAATCCTCCTCAGCGTAGATTTCCTTTTGAAAACAAGGTGCCACCCCCATGGTGGCCGACAGGAATTGAATCTTGGTGGGAAGAAACAGGACTAGAGAGGGAAGCAGGTCAGCCACAGTATAAGAAGCCGCATGATCTGAAAAAGAAGTGGAAGGCGATCATTGTGTTATCCGTAATCAAGCACTTGGCTCCTAATTTTGAATTAATGGTGAAGACGGTGAAGTCATCTAAAAATCTCCAGGACAGGTTGAGTGTAAGGGAGATGCATGCCTGGAATTCTGCACTCAAGGAGGAGATGAAGATATATTCCGGGGTGCACCCAGACATGCCTCTATCCAATTTGCTGAAGGCATTTCAATCCCACAATGCTCCAGCCCCCGGTCAAAGCAGCTCTAGCCTTGGGCATGGAGCCACAGGCCTTCTGCAACAACAACAACAGGTGCCTCCCATGGCGAATCAGCTACGAAATTATAGAATGATTCCGAGGGCACAGATGGGGATGTTTCCATGGTCAAACCAGCAGAGAACAATGCGCTTCACTTGTAAGAACCAAAGATGTCTTCATCATGACAATGAATTTGGATTTCGGACAGCAGCGCTACGGGACAATCACCAACTATATTGCAATCGTCAGAATCCAACGGACCAATTCACAGTCCCAGCAGGTGAGCTCTCGTCGATGGTTCCACCATTTGGCAGTACCTCTCAAGTGACTGTTCCGCCATCTGGTAGTTCCTCTCAAGTGACTTTTCCACCCTTCGGCAGTACATCTCAAGTGAATGTTCCACCATCCTGCAGTTACTCTCAAGTGAATTTTCCATCATATGGCAGTACCTCTCAAATGACCTTTCCTCCATTCAGCAATACCTCTCAACTGAATGTTCCACCATCCGAGAATTCCTCTCAAGTGAATTTTCCACCATTTGGTAGTACCCCTCAAGTGAATGTCCCGCCATTTGGCGGTACCTCTCAAGTGACTGTTCCACCAATGCATCCACCACAGCAGATGGTTCAACCCCCTTTCCAATCAATGCTTCCACCAGTAAGCACCCCATTACTCCAAATGTTCGGACAGAATTCAGAGATGATTCCACCACAGCAAGCCTGGGCACCATTTAATGCCGATGTTCCGAACTATCCTTCAGCACCAAGCGGCAGTCTAGATATGAGCCAATTTCAACCAGATTTCAGTTTTGGTGGATTTTATGATGCTCTAGGTAGTAGTAGTGGCGGTGGTGGTTATGATACTGTCGGATCATATATGCAAATGATAAACGATATTCAGCCCAATGACAGGCTGATGTCACCACAACAACAGCTCCATGGTGCAGATCCTTCAATGCAGCAGCATCATATGGAGAACTTCCAGTATGGAGGTGGAGAAGGTTCATCGACCGGTGTGTTTCAACAAACTGGTTTTCAACCGTTTGAAGATACTGATGTGCAGTATTTCCCCAATGACCCGGCAGTAGAAAAAAATTTTTCCGGTATGCAGCCAAATGTTGCAGTGTCCGAGGGGACTCAATTTGGGCAGATTGGGCCACTGGATGATTCCCTTGTTCCTGGCCAACCTTCTCTGGGAGTACCAAATATTAGCATTCCACAAGCCTCAGACATGCAACAGGGTGCCCCAAATGAGGTGCAAAACCCACCACCATCAGGAGAGTTGAATCAATTCAGCACCGGTATTGATGAATTTTGGCCGGGTTCACAATTCTTCCAGTAAAAGGCAAGTCGGTCCTACTTATTTTTTATTCTTCTTTTGCTTGTTTATTTCTTTCTATCTATTACTGTTTACAAGATATTCCAATATTTGAATGGGTCAACAGTTTTGGGAAATATATTAATTAGTTGCCATGTATTGCTATGTAGTAATATAAGTCTTTGTTTTATCAGTCTTGTTAGTCGTTACTTATCAGCATTTCCTGTAGTGCCATATGTCACTTATGGCATTGCTGGAATGACTCTCCAATGCCAGATTATAAGGTTCCAGATTCATTTCTTTTTTTCATATTTTGCACAATTCTTGGATGATAACTTTTGAAATATCCTAATCACAAAACCTTGACCGATCATTTAACTCAAGACACCCAGATTTTGACATCTTCAGTAATGTTTCGAAACTGTTATTTCATATATAAGTAAATCGAATCCTACAATTTCCAAGACACTAACTAGTTTTTGTTTCTGCAAAGGTGCTTGAGTTGTAATATAAACTAGTCTGATGCAAGACTTGTAGATCTTGCTATATCTGAAGCTGTATGAAATTTCCTATTAGAACCAGAAGTATATATGTGCACTTGGGTTTGTACAATTGTTTCATACAACCTAGACTATGGTTGAGTAATTACTTCAGTCACTAATCTCCTTTCTTTTTTGCTGAACAGAGAGATTAGAATCAAGAGACTGTTATTCTTTGAACTCGGATGCGAAGAATCTGTATTAGATCTTCATTTGTTACTTGTTAATTAGTGTTGTTGCTTGCATGTTATAAGTGTAGTTGTTAAGCTCAGTTTAATTAGATGGTTATGGTTTAGCTGAAGTTATACATTGAGTGCTTAGTTTGTGTTTTGCTTGTTTTCCGTACAAACCGCTTTTCAGTTTGGGTTGTGGACCCTTTCTTTGTATGGACATATTTGCTGATTTGCTCGGTTTTTTTCATGAATCTGGTTACTTTGAATGAATTTTTTTAATACTCTTTTCCTTTGATGTTGAATGCATGGACATATGCAGTATGTATCCTGAATTACTGATTTGTTCTGATTTAAAGTCGATCGCGTGCAGTACATGGCATGCATTACCTCACTAGTACCACACTGGTGTTGTACAAGAGCAATCTGGCAATCTAGTAGCCAAGTAGGTGATAAATAACTTAGCATCAAGTAAATAATTAGTACCAGATGCAGCTGTCAAGGCCATCCAGCAGCTGGTTCTCAGAGACTCCAAATTTGCAAGGCATTTTCCTAGTTTTATTTCCTTAGGAGATCATCAAGGGACTACACTTTAATATGCTGATCATATTTTGTTTATGCTAATTGCCACCAACCATAAAACCAGTAAAAAGATAGCTACTAACAGTCGCTGTCAAGGAGGGCAAAATCATCCTGGAGTCACCCATCATTAAAAAGTTGCCGCATGTCATAGAAAATCCAGTGCAAAATAGTTAATTAGGCTATACTGAGCATAACTAACCTTGCTGTCAAGTCCCGTTGGAAGTCGAAAAGGAAAAAAAAAAAAAGTTAGTAAAATCTGTGTCGAGGAGAACAGTAATGAGTAATATTGACCGACTTGTACTTTCTGCGTGAATTGAGATAAAGCTGATTGTTTTCATCTATATTTCTGTTCCAATTTGGAAAGTTCATATCTTGTTTCCAGTAAATATTGGAATGTACTATTTTTGATATTAAGTTAATGATCCTTGTACTTTGGTGTAAGAGTTAATTACCCCTGTACCCACTATAGCCAATGTGATACGATGAAGTTAGTCACAAATTATACCCGAAAAAGATGAAATTTGTAATAAGACTGATCTTTGGGTCACATCAATTTTCCTGTTTGTGGATTCAATTTATTATATAGGAGATATTTATGACATGATAATAATTAATAAAAACATAAAGGTGGAGACAAGATCAAGCAAGTGATACCTGTCACAGCAGCAATGTGATAATGGGCTAATCCCAATTTAATTTTTGAATTCTTTTCAGTTCAGTATTATGCATTACAGATAAATTCTTCATCATCATTTTGTTACATATGACAACTAAAATGTTGTCTGATAGACTTATGGACATGGTGTAACATTATTTATGAATAAAGTTCCTATCATAAAACATTTCTTTTATTGGCATAGAGTGATTTTAATTGATTATCCTTTCTAATTATTCGAAAACGTACCAGTCTCATATCTGCTATGTCCTTTCCTGAAACTACTGCTCCTGCCTGGCAATATCAGAAGAAAAAAACATGGAAACAAATTATTTACCAGAAAATTGGTCTAGAGTCTAGACACAACACAGGTATTGTCAGAAGAATAGAAAAGGAGAAAGGCACATGAAAACCATGATTAAGCAGGGTAATGCACTGAAAAACTCATAAAACAAATCAGGCTTTTAACTGTACCAGTTTAGATGTTGAACTGTATCAGTACTTTGGGCTGATTACATTTTACAATTTTTGAGATTTTTCTTGTTCTAACATAAGTTAATTTCTCTAATTTAAATCATTGTAGTTAGAGAATATTAAGGATGTATGATATGCATTTTTTCTGGTTTTAACGAAAAGTTAAGAAAAGAGATAGTGGGAGTTCTGTTATTATTTTAACGAAAAGTTAATTTCTCTAATTGGATAAGTTTAGATTTTAGAAGATGAAAAGCACAAGTTTTTTGACATTTTAAGTTTAATCAAATCAATTTTGGATTAATACTTGGACCTTTGCTCATTAGGTGATGCAGATATTAAACAATGAAAGGAGGAGAACAAATACTAATCACAGAAATAATCATAACATGTAGTTCCATTTGCATAAATAAAATAACGTTTTGAATTAACAATTTCTCAGAAAATAATCAAAATATCAAGACTCTGTAGAACATATTATTCAATATTACAGAGCAATGAAGCTTCTACTAAGAAATATATACCTGTACAATAAAAGTCACATTTGGACCTGTATTACTTAATATACACTATTCAGATTAAACAGTCAGAATCATATAGGTTTAATGTCAACTAATTTGCTTGAATAAGAATGTAAACTGATGCAATCTTTTGAAGGAGAACTGATACTCATCTAAGTTCAGCATAGTACCAAAATTTATTTGTTGTAAATTTCTCTTCATGAAAAAGGAAATATTACTTAGCCACTAAACAGTGAAAATGCAAATTATACAAATTAAATGCCATTTGAAAAAATAATATATAAAAATTACATCTTTAGAAAGTGATCAATTTGAACACATTGGATCATAAAATCGATATCTAATACCGAATACTTAATTGAAAGAAAATTTTCAATGAACATCATTGGATCAGATGCCTTCCTCAGTCACTGATATCTCGAATGTGAACTCAACAGCCGCTAGTCTGCCATCAACCGGAACTTAAAACGGTGCAGTGGCAACACTGCCTGACAACAGTTAGTTTCCCTTCAAGATTGAAATAGGTCTTTGTGGTGTTGGGTCATTTGGAAGAGGGCAACACTAGAGAAACTTCGAAACCGTATCCGTTTTCGGATCGGACTAGGTCGGGTATGATTTGATCCGTTGGTCCGGATTGAAAATTGTAATTACTGATTAATTAAACGGATTGAATTAATAGTATGACACCTACCACCATCATAATTAATCATGATAGCATGATGAGAACTACAAAATTAATTATCCTTCTGCAAGTTCATATTGTCTTTTAATTTCTAGGAGTGTGTCAATTATGTACAAAATCAAATTACATAGTATTTGAATTTTTGCAAGTGTCAAATTGTGTTTGATAAAATAAACAGTACTACTTTTACTTAACAAAAAAATATATTATTTTCCAAATAAACAAATTAGTTCATAGTTCATACTTAACTGAAAGAATTCATTCAAGGTTTAAGTATGTTAATTATGTACGAATTTATATTATGAACTATGGATTATATATAAATTTATGCATTTTTTTCCTGAGTATATAGATTGTCGTCAATTGGCTCATTAAAACAAAATTATCAGGTAGAAATTACTACAGATTTTTTGTAACTATTATAATGAGATAAAACTATGTATTTCAAAATTAAGCAAATTACACTAACAGTTCTTATATATTACCACTTTATCATTTTATCATTTTGATTCTTAAAATTTTTAAAATATCAATTTGATTTTTAAATTATCACTTCATTATCATTTTGGTCCTTAATTTTTTTTAAGAAAATAAGGTCACTAATTCTTTCTACAATAACACTCCAAAAGAAAGATACATATATAATGATTATAAAACTATATATATTTTTTTTTATTGTCAACCTAAAAAATGGCCTGGCCTGGTCCCTTCATTATTGGATGATACCTACCATGCAACTTAATTAAGTATCAACATTTAATTAACGCGTTATTAGGCGCAATGCTAATTAATTAATTAATTAATTGTTTGGTCAAGAGATAAGACTTGCACATAAAATTTATGGTAATTAATTGTCAAATCATGTGTGTAATATATATATATATATATATATATATATATATATATGTACCCTATTAACAAAACATCATTATGTTTTTAATTCCGACTAAATTTTTTAATACAAACCCAAAAGGCACAATACAAAATTAAATACAATATTTTGAAAGCAAGATCAACATCTTTTGCTTTGAATTTTGTCACCTAATTAATTAATGCTTGAATTTGATGTCTCTTAATTAGTTATATCCTGATATTTAGGCATAGAATAATGACACATTTTTTGTCGCCAATTGAAATTCAAAATTGTAATCATTTCTTGTTTGTTTGGTCTGATATGAAACATGTAAAGGGGAACAAGGATTAATTCTCTGAAAATGTTTTGTGGGGCCATTGAATTTCATAAAAACCGGACTTGTTTTTGTTTTGGATTTATTTAACAAGATGTAATTGTGCAATTATCAAATTTATAATCCTGAATTTAAGTTGGGTGTCTTATTATCAGATTCTTTTTTTTATTTTATTTATTTATTGAGAGGTTTGTTTTTTTTTTAATAATAAGTGTTAATTTCAATATATTCATTTTTAAATTTTTTTTTACGGAATTTGAATATGTATTTTTTTCATAGAGAGAGAAGGTTTATTACTATCTTTGTTGGGTTTGTTATAGATGAAATTTTTTAGTGATTATTATATTTAGATGATTTATAATTATTAATTTCAATCAAACTTCTTTATATCAATAATACAGATTTTGATTCATATCAAAATTTGTTTTTATGTACATATTATTTTTTTGGTAAAAATTTAGATAATAGATTTATGCATTTTTGTAATAAATATTATGATCCATAGCAAAACTATTATGTATTTTTGTTGATAAGCTAATACAATATAATTCTGATGATAAGATATCATGTCAATCATAGTGCTTATTATCTCATAATTTGAATTTTTGCAGATTAATTTGATACTTATCAACAAAAATGCATCAGATTGTTAGCACTGTCATAATAATATTATAAATAAAAAATGGGTAATTTTAACTTATATTAAACTTTCGTGATATATCCAATTTTATGATATATATTTTTGAGAAATACTATTTAAATTAAAAAATTAAAATTATAGACGTGTTATTGTTTCCAATTACTTAGATATAACATGTATCAATTTTCAGTCAATTTAGAATTTTATTGATTAATCATTACAAAATCATTAAAACTCTACCATTAGAATTTTAAAATTATTTGATAAAACTTAAATTCTCTCTTTCAAATTGACTCAAATTCGATACATATTTTACTTAAATAATTAAAAACACATTTATAATTTTAATTTTTTAATCTGAATAATATTTTTTTTAAAAATATATACAGTAAAAATTATAAAAATTAGATATATCAGTATAAACGCTAGAATTATCTAAAAAATTAATACATCTTATCAATCTTAAACCGACGAGTCTAAAATCTAAATTAAATATCTTCTATAGTATAATCAAAGCATTCTTTCGTAGAATCATGTATACAAAAAAATGTACAATAATATAATACTATTAGATATCTTCTATAGTATAATGCGGTACTTAATATTCACATATTGTATAATTAGGATAATTCAATATATTTTATGTGATTTTTTTTCTTCTCTTATGAATCATATTTTATCAAATAATGTAAAATTTGTCATTGCCCAAAATTATTTTATAGGATCTCATGTAGCATGTTCTACTTATTTAATTTTAATTTACTTTAAAATTATCTTCATGGATCCAAACATTTGAAAAAAATATGTGAACACAATAGAAAAAAGTGAGCATTTAAATTTGATTTTCATAATACTAATTAAGGAGATAAATACATACTACATGGTAGCATTAGATGGTCACAATTGACGATTATTAGCATTTTTTGGATTGTTAATTTGGAACAAAATATAATTCAATTGCAATTTTGCTGCCTAAGTTAATTTAATTTATGTTTAGATGGTAATATGTCCATATTTTTCTTCGAAATGAATTCGAAATATTTGCTTAGAAAAAACAATATTTTTTATGTTTCTCATAAGTGAATTTAATGTTTTAGTATTTTACAAATAACATTTTAGAAAATACTAAAAGGGTTGAAAATTTATTTTTTGGGTTGTTCAAACCAGTTTTTGTCCCTTCTTTTCTTGCTTTTTTTATTATAATTTTTTGTATTTGACTAATTCTGCTATGGATCAAAATTTTATAATATAATAAAAAATTAAGCCGAAATTAACAACTATCATTCAACTAAATATACTAATTGTTAAATAATTTGATTCATAACAAAATATCTTTTTCCATACTTATAATCTTGTATTAGAAAATTTTAATTTTCTCAAACCACTCTTATAATGTAACAGTGAATTTCATATTTTTTAATAAAATATCTGAATAAATCATAACCTCAACCAGATCCATATCAAAATCAATTTATTTAATTTCATTTACGCATTCCAATTGATTCGTCCCTTGTCATTAATTACTAAATTTTGGCATTTCTGTTTTTATCCTTGCACAAAAAAAATGTGCCAAAATGTAATGACATAGACTTCTGTATATACCAACAATATGCCTTAATGTTTATGATTTCATACTAAATTGGATTTCCAAAAACAAAGGGTTCTTTTAGCAAAAAGAAAGAAAAGAAACAGAGCATTTCCACCACTTGTTGCTTGATAGTAACAACAATAAATTAAAAATATGTAAATAAAATTAAAAGTTTATTGTGTGAACATAAAAATTCTCTAAGTTGGTTCCTGTCATTTCCCTTTTTTTTTTTTGAAAAAAATATGTATAATACTAGAGAAGCTAACTTCCAAATAATAAAATCAACTATATATTAAGGAATATGGTAAGCACTATACAATATTTTTCCCCATGCTAATTATGCAATTCAATAAAATAACTTATGAAAAAAAAAAGGAAAATGACCTAAGTCCAATGTCAATCTTCATTTCTAAAAATAAAAAACACCAAGCAACAATTTTGTTCTTACAAATTATTATTAATTTGTAAAAAATTAATCTGTACATTTGTATTGTTACATTGGCAAGCATGTCTTGAATGGCATTCAATCAATGTACACCTTTTTCCCATTGTATTACCTATTAAACAATAATGTCATAAAATTGCATACATATATTAGAACTAGTATAGTAAAATATAATATAATATATTTGTAAGAAGTTGGAAATATGTAATAAAAATAAACCAAATATATAGCTTTTTAATATGGTATTTTGCTGGATTTGTACCTTGTTAGCAAATGAAACTATGAAAGGAATTCCTCAGCTCCAACTCTCATGTTTGGAGTAGACAGATGTTTTTTCAGTTTCGTATTGAGCACTCCGATCTCAACTATGAAAGCGGCACAAACTGGCCGGTGATCGGAAAACCTGGATTCCCCTCTGAAGTACGACAACTGCACAATCCCGTCACCGTGCCATAGTATTCTATCACACCTGAGACATGTCAAAAATTGCTTAATTTCTAGTGATTAATTCCGAAGTCCACGAATCAAAATAATTGCAATCAAATTGTTGGTTATTTTTATATGAACTTTTTCGCTAACAATACAACAAAATATATTTCTTTAGTTGAAATTAGAATTCAATAATTATTGATCCTAACATGATAGCTCGATCGCAGAAACTTGACAGAAGCCGAAATAACTTCTCTTTTGTAATTAATTATTACTAGCCTAGACTCCGTTGGTTATAAAATATCAAATTATGCCCGATAAACCAAAAATGCAACCTAAACCGGTACAGAATATCTGCCAATCTCGCAAACGGTATAATCTCAATAAAAATCCATGTCGGATTTGATGTTTTATCAACTTACCAAGCAGGAGTTCTTCTTTTCTTCTTGGATGTAACCATGTCTCCTAAATATTCGTTAGAGTTGTTAGAGTATTTGTACGTCGGGGCGAAATAAATCTTTCCTTCATTCCACCCTTTAAACACACGCCCGACTTCTCTCTCTATTTTGAGCTGATCATTTTCAAGAAGTGCATCCCAGTTGTTCTCTGCAAGGAGCTGTTTCGTCTCGGAATAGCTCAAGGCAATTCGGTAGTTTAAATCTCCCAGCCATATCACCCGACTATACCAGTAAAAGAAGTTTCAGTACAGAAAATGAAATAAAACAGAATGTGGGTTTCCAATTTGCTTTCTTTTTCTCGGCTTTTTTGGTGATAAAAAGCATTTTGATATACAGGGCAGCCAGGTAATTGTTCTGAAATGTAGATAAATTAAAAAAAAATAATAAAAATGTGGTTGATTCTTACTCATGATCTAAAATTTTGCGAGGAAGCTCACGACCAGATCGTTTACATATCCGTTTGAATTGCGTGTGCTTCAAGATTTCAATGACATCAAGGTTTCTCCTTAGTTCGTCGCCTTCCTTTTCCCCTGAAGCCAGATGGCTACAGACGAAGCAAACACTCGTCTGGTGTACCGACATACTCACCGATATACATCCCTAAACAAAATTAGGATTATATTATGGTACATGACAGACATTAAAAAAAAATAAAAAAACTTTTTCTATTGTAATAAATAAAAAATTGTACCTTGTTACCCAGGTAATTCATGATCCCTCGGCCCACTGACGAAAGCCTGACATGGCTGACATGCGGAACCAGCTCCTTCCTCACCCAAATTGAAAGAAAAATCCCAACCATTTGCTTACTCGCCACAAGGCAATATTTCTCATTGTTCCAGGTGTTAGAGAAATCCAAATCATCGGCCGTAAAACTGGTCGAACCTTCATCTCCTCCTTCCTCCTCTGACGAGTCACTCACGCTCATATTTGGCTTCTTGCACAGGAAACACGATTGTCTATTTGTCCTGTGGGCCATCCCCATGGGGCAATTGCAAGATTTTAGCCTAATACCATGTGATATATTGAAGTTTCGCTTTGCTTCTTTAAGAGAAGATCGAAAGATATTCGAGTCGAGGGTGTTTGGGCCGGAATCATGTGAGAGTAATGTGGTTAGACTCGAATGAGGGGAGTTTGACTTTGAAAACGGATAATGGTTGTAGTACGGCGAAGTTGAGCGGTCGTTGTTATTTAAAGGTCTGTTTAGAGCTTTATTTATTAATGAAAGCCATCTCATCGCCGGCTCGTGGTCTTCTACCAGGACACTTCCGGCATTTAGAGGAACTATTTCTTGAAACCTATAGTGATAACGACAAGTAGAATATGAGATAAATACTCGATGCTAAAAAAATAACATGATTTTGAACAAACATTTAAATGTCCTCGATTGATAAAATATCCTAGATGAGACCAAAAAAATATGATTAAAATTAAAAGATTAATAGTGTATAATACCCTAAAACATAGATGTCGGAGTGATCATCAGACGGGAGAAAATCGTTAAGGTTCAACCCGGGATGCGGAGGGTTTCCGCCTACATTCCATGTTGCGACGAATATCCTGTACATATAATACATACAGAAATTTTATACAAATCGATAATAGACATGTACATATAAAAAATTGTCGATTACAAAATTTCACTCGCGATTACCTGAAAGCCTCGGTATGTACAGAACCTTGCTCCGGAGAGCCAAAGTCGATAAATATATTACCCTCTGATTAGCATATATTGATGGAAATCATATTAAAAAATTTCTTCACTGAAGAGGATTATGAGAACAATTAATATTGCAAAACTAGAAAAGGTTGATAATATAAAAAAAATATCTAATATTTACCAGTTAGGGTTTTGAAAATCCTAGGAGGTGACGAGGGTGAATGAAGTGGGCTTCCTCCAAAATAAGCTGTCAATTGAAGATTTAAATATCAGAAATTTGCAAATTAGTTCTGCAAAACCACTGAATTGAAATTAATTAGAAATATCTTCTTTGATTTTAACTTAATTATTTTATGAAATATATACAATTAAATTTGAAATTTGTATGGAGAAAAACAAGAAAGAATGGAACTTTTCGGTTCAATAAATGGTAGAAAAATTAAACAAGCAATTAATTAAGAACTAACCAGAAGATAAGATAGAGTCATCGCTCTTTCTCACAGCATTCTTCTCTTTCTTCCCAAAAACTTTAGATAGAGAGAACTGCATTAACAAAATTAACAATCACAAAAATTTATCATTACAAAAATTACCCACAAAATTCTGGTTGGATATATATCTGGAAAAAAGAAAAGAAATGTACCTTTTTTCTTGCTTCATGCTTTAATGCCATTTCATTAATCAGATATATATACCCCTCTTTCTTTTTCTAATTGAAACTTAAATATATTAAGTAGGATACACACCTGCATTAATTAAGAAAAGAAGTGAATTAGAGCAAAAACTGATGTAAACATATTTGAACCCAAAATTAAATAATATTACTTTATTAAAATAACAGAATTGTACAGAGAAAACTGACACCAAAAGTTCTAAACCAAGAGGACAAAGAAATCAGAAAAACAAAATACAAAATTTATTCCAAAAACCAAATCTTTTAAAAAAAAATCCAAAAATTTCCAACTTTTGGTACTGAATTATTTTCAAATCATCTCTGCTCTATTTCCATTGTCCCAAAAAGTTGTGTCACACCAAGAAAACAAACTCTAAACAATAACAAATTTTCAAAAACAATTCAATTAGGCATATTCAAATTACAAAAGAACACAACTTTGATAATAAACAAATGCATTAAAACAAACATACCTTATATCACTATATGAATGCACCAAATCAAGGTAACAACTCTTCAAAATCCAAATCCAAACCTCAGTTTAAGCAGAGAAAAAAAACCAAGAGCAAGCTAAAGAAAAGAGAAGAAAGAACACAACACAACTGTCTTATAGAAAAGAGAAGAAGAGAAGAGAAGAAAGGAAGGATCCAAGGCTTGGCTTTGCATCCATGATCCATGTGAGTTGACGAATCGCACGTGCAACCCTCGTGGGGTCTCTCTCTGGTCAAACCCAAGAAACAAAGAAAAATGTCTTGGAAAATGAGAAATTAATAAAACGAGATAAAAGGGAAGGAGAAGAAACGCACTTCTAGATTGCGCTCGCTTTTCTGCGTTTTCTCTGTTTTTTGTTTTTTGGTTTGTTTTTTCTTCTTTTTTTTAATTGGTTCCCTTTCAGAGTTTGATTTGATTGCTCAGAAAGCATCCCTTCACAAACCCCAAAATGGATCTGGTTTTATAAACCAAGTAATTTTTACATTTTGTTCCCTACAAAATATCATATTTGAAAATAATGCATTGAGGTCCTCATAGATTTTTTTTTTAGGAAAAGGAAAGATGGTTAATGAAACTAGCATGTATATTTTAATTTTTTAAAACATTCTCATCATTATAACAAATGGTAAAAATTGAATTTATATATAATATAAAAGATTTAGTAACTTTATACATATTAATTTCAAAATATTTTCAATTCTTGTAATTTTTATATGTACATATCATTTATAAATGAATTGCAAAGGCTGACGTAGTATTCCAAAATAAATTATTATTTTACTAAGATTACTAAATTATCAAGTGCTCTTACAATTAAAATTATAAGTGTTATATTGAAACTAATAAGTCTTTACAAGTATGATGAAAATATTCTTATACATGCACGTCTTAATATAAATTAATTGCCGAAGTGAGAATTACGATACTTTTTTATAAGAATATAAAAATTATTATTAATTTAAAAAGTTATTGTTTTATAAATTTATATAATATTTCTTACAAATTGAAGGGACAACTTTATTGTCTATTTTAGGAATGTAAAAAAGATGGTACAAGCATTTCTATTTCAATTATAAATAAATATAATTACAAACTTTTATGAACACTTGAATTTTGAATTGAAGGTATCTGAAACACTTACTAATTAATTTACAAAAATTGCTAATTAATAATATGTTTGAAAGCATTGATGATATGCTAAAAAAAAATTTCGTAAGATTGTTATATTATATTAAATGAAACTCATAATTGAAATTATCATTAATGTCATAAGGTTGTTTGACATCATGTAGGAGGTAATTGATATAATTATTTATGTGACTGGAAAATATTTTTCCATTTACGATAAATATACTCTTATATGATATGACATGGTCAGTATATTTTTTTTATAATAAATCAATTTTTCCTTTGATTATACATTGTATTTTACTAGTTCAATCATTGCCTTATTTTGAATATCTATACTAGAGCAATATATTATTTCCTGAAGAAAATTATACTTTGCTATTTCAAATTTTATTTTGTGCTTTCTTGACAAAATGAACAAAAGGTACCTTGTTGCATTTTTCAACACAACCAATCACCAAAATTTATCTGATTTTATTTTTTTTTCTGAGGTGTAAACCAATCAGCATGTCACTAAAATTTGACCAAAATAAAAAAAAAGAAAATATTGATTTTGTTGCTGACGTCATATAGTAAACTCATGCTGATTGTTACCAAACCAAGTCTAGTTATAACAGGACTTTAATTTGGAATATTCTTTATCAAATAAAAAAGAGAGTATATCATTATCAAATTAGAACTTTAAGTTGTTATTGATATAAGAATAATTAAAGAATAAAGTTATTTTGTTTTCAAATTTTAAAGAATAAAGTTATTTTGCTTTCAAATTTTAAAGAATAAAGTTATTTTGCTAATTTATTTAAAAAAAACTTTAGTTGTTTTAATATTAAAAAAAACTTTCATTAGTTTTAACATTTATTTTAAAAAACATGAGTGATAACTGCAAATTTTATCCGTACCTCTTATTTGTACCTTAAATATTTGAAATTAAGGAGTGCAAAATTTGGGGTGCAGAACTTAACTTTTGAAGCATATATTTTTAAAAACCGTTTATACTTAATATTGAGTGCAAATAAGGGGTACAAAATTTAGGGGTATATGAATAATTTCTCTTTAAAAAAATAGCTAAAAAAAGAGTTATATAAAATTATTTTAGGACAATAATAAAAATGTCATAGGTGGCTAGGCCTCTTTGTAAAAGTATTTAGTACTTCTTCAATAACAAAAGTTCAGAAATACAAATTTTAAAATTTAAATTTTGATAAGAAGAAAATGTCTATAATAACACTCAAGGAAAAAATAATTGATGGAATATATTACTAGACAATATACTAGAAAGTACACATAGCAAAAAAATACATTATATGAAGAGTGTCATGACACATCTTAATTTTATTGAAAAATACATACAGAAAGCAACTATTTTTCTATGTCTTAGTTAAGCTACATTAGGAAACTAATATTATTAAGATAGTTGATAAATTATTATGCTCAAATTAAATAACAGAAAAGATTGAAGAATTTTGTGTCATTTTTGTCTATTTATCCGTCCATCTCTAGTCGTTCATGAATTATTATCGAGAAACATAAAAAAACTTACAAATATTTTGGTCTGCTTATTTCTCAAATAATAATGCCAATATGAAAAAGTCTAAATATTACTAAGTTTTAATCATATTAGAATAAATATTTAAATGAAATAGTCCACCATAACACTTTCACACCATTAGTATTTCATCTAAATATTTACTCTAATATGATCATTTCTTTTATTTAAATTAGTTCAATTTGAACCGCAGACCTAGCACAATGATGATAGGTCTCGCATCTTTACAAAGAGATATAGGTTCAAATTTCATAAAAATATTTGAAAAAAAAAATACTGAGGCTGACGGGAATCGTTATTTCAAAAAAAAAATAGCTGAATTTGAAAAAGAAAAAAACTCTAAAGAAAGAGACAGTGAAAAAAAATATTCTAAATTTGGAGACTTGTTAGATACTATGTTCTCCAATAAATGAGGCCTCCTTGAAATATCTTCCATCCATATATAAATTAAAAAGAAAATTATACATTCTTTCATTGAGACTTTGTTCATGAAAAAGTCTACATTGTTCCTTTTCTTAAAACCCTTGAACTGTGTATATATAATAAAAATTATAAAAAATACTTTCTAATTCTTACGGTCTGAATTTAAATATTTTAAATTAAATCCGACTATTTAAAATATATAACACTTTGTTGTAGGGTATCAATTTATAGTGATAATTGAAATGATAACAAAACTAAATATTTGATGTGATTTTAATAAATTAAAACAGCACATATTTCTTGTTAAAATTACTATAACATGTAGCTAAGAAAACAAATGTGAATTCCAAAATTACTAATACAAAAAAATGTGTAATGCACAACCATCAAAGCCACAAAAATTCAAATAAACAAAAATCAGACGGTCTATATTGGTCCAGCCCAAGCACATCCCTTCCAAGTTTCAAGTTTCAATGCCTAGACCAATGCGGTGCATGTACACCAGGTCTAGTCAACTGTACGATGTAAGAATGTGCGACGCACGAGGCGTCTTGGTCAACGGGCCCCACACAGCTGATTTGGCACGGCGCTGAGTCGCTTTACTTTTCTTCCCATTTTCCAACGCTTATTCCATTTTTGCCCTTGAAAGTTGAACCAAGGGATTTGACAACAGCAACCCCAAGGCATGGGTTCAAGTGTAATTTAGCAAAAAAACATGGTCAAAGTTGGAATTCTTTTAAAAGTTATATTTTTTTATATTAGTGCTTGATAATTAAATTTATAATTTTTATGATGAGAAAAAAATAAATTTTGAAAGTTGAAAAATGAATCAAATGTTGGAGGAAATTTTTAAAGTTTTGTCACAAAATTGAGTTCAGAAGAGATAATTTTAATGGTCTTAAATATCATGACCAGATTTTCAAAAATATGACCGAAGAATGGAAATTAGGGTTTTCAGAGTTCATTATTCTCAGCTGCCAAAATATAATGAACTTTGAATTTTGAAATTATTTATGTTATAGGGTTCAGAGGTGTATTTGATTGTCATGAAATTACGTGGGATATAATTTTATTGACGTGAAAACTCATATATTAATTTCTGAAAATTCATACTGAGGGGAATGATAACGGAAATTTGTAAGAATGACTTTTCGATTGTATAATGAGAATCATTGTGGTAAATCCTATGATAATAGAAATTTGTAGAAATGACTATTTAATTTTTAAAAGCTTGATAACCATACAGTTATTTCTATTAATAATTATTAATATAATTTAAATGAAAAACTATTTATCTTTGGCTAAAAATGTTAAAAAAACTGTGAAACTGTAACATTAAAGAAAAATAAAAAAACAAATAATTGCTATAACAAAAATAAAAATTATTCTTTATTAAAATATTTAAAAAAATGAGAAATTATACTAAATATTAAAGAGACAGTGAAAAAAAATCTAAAAATTTCATAAAAAATATTGTCTGAAATTTTATTTATAAAGAATAATTGATGCACTGTATGCAACCAAACGGATTTGGAAATATCTTTTTCTAATTGGACCCAAAATTATTCATTTCCCACGTTTTGGGATGAAAAAGGAATATGGCATAAAGGTCCTCAGAACTTTTTTAAAATAAATTCATGCAACTTGTAGGAGAATTGATAGGAGTTAATGGAATTGGATGGAGATGATAATGATTGATGACAAATTCAAATTTGATATTTTTTTTTCTTTGATGTCTATTTCCATTTTTTGAAAAAAATTCAAAAAATATTTTAAATGTGTAACAATGTTAGGTCTAGTTTCTGAATGCATAAATTCTGTATATTTTTTTTTGACTAAATATATGCATTCAAATGGATAAAACAAAAACTTCTAGAAGAAATTTATAAGGGTAAGGAAAAAACAAACAAACAAACAAACAGATAAAAAAACTATGTAATATGACAGCAGTTGATAAATTTCTTGACTTCTGAGTTTTCATTGAGAAATCTGAATCAGTAATCTTCTTCTGTTTGAATATCAATGCTCCCCTACCAAAAATTATAAATTTTAAAATTTATTTATAACAGTACGATTTAAGGCAAATTAAATTTATCTTTAGTCCACAATTAATGCTTTTGCTAGTCAAAAAAAAAAAAAACGAGACAGAAACCACATGTGAGAACACCTTATAGAAACCTTCTTTTATGGTTGTCTGTAACATATATACTCCATTATCATTAAACATAAATAATCTATGATGTGAACAGCCAGTTTTAAAGTCTTTCAATCATTTTCCATTGAGTTTACTTTTCAACTATTTGCTTCAAATGTCAAATAAAAAAAATCATGAAAAATATATTTTTGAGAAAAAAAATAATAATTAAGTCACTCAAATTTAATTGTTTATAAAAAAAATTTTATCCGAATTTTGAACCTGTCATGAAAAGTATTTTGACACTGACAAGTGCTCCTGAAAAAAAAATCCATAACTTTATAAACAAATTGCATTAGATATTTTATCAAATTTTGTAGAAGAAACTCCAGTTAAAGTTTCAGCAAACACAAAAAAAATGGTATTTGAAAGTTTGCAGTTACAATAAGTGATATAAAAAATATCTATTAATAATAAAATAGATTGCAAGTAGCTAGCCATACAGCCACTGATCATTTGTCAACTAATTTATCTATTCCTTGAAGAATTATAAATTTTATACTTTTTCAGTGCTATGAATTGTTCCTTACACAATATAAGATTATAAATTCAAAAGTAAATGTATTATTTGATTTTAAAAACTAAATTATTAGTACAACATGTAATATCATAAAAAAAAATTTCTAATTGGAACTCTCAAGTCCCAAATATCATAAGATATGCTTTGTTCTGGCTCTCAATTCCAAAATGTGTAGTTTATATCAAGATATAAATCCAGCATTCATATTGTAGCTAGTAAATAATTTGAGTATAACCCAAGGTTTTTTAATTGTTTATACAACTGTAGAAATTTGTATAAATTAAAGTGGTAAAACTTTAGATATTATCATGAAAGGGGATCCGATACTTAATAGGCAATTCCTTAGCTACGTAAAAAAAAAATAATTAGGTTATATAAACATGAAAGGGCATCCGATAAACCATTTATCTAACTTAGGAGTGAATTTTAAAACAGGAAGAAAAATAAGAAATGAATTATAAAATAAGAAAATATTTCTACAAATTTATCAAAAAAGAAAAATCGTATTTTGAAAATGCGGCTTTTCACTGGAAGTTCGCACTCTCAGAATGCGACATCTCCAGAGAAAGCCGCACACTAAGAATGTAGCCACCCCCGAAGTGCAGCCTTTTGTGGGATAAATTTATTTTTAATCTCTTGATTGTTTTATGAGTTTTCGGAATTGATATTAAACGTTTTCTACGGATTTTCCTATCAAAGTATATGCATACTTGAATCTCAATATTTCATTAACAATTTTTTGAAATTTCGGAAAATTTTTATATATATTTTTTATTTTTTAACTTTGACTGTATTTTATAAAGTATGCAGAAATTATTAGAATTATTAAATTTTACAAATAAATATTTTTAATAAAGAATACTAACTGATAATATATATATACATATAGAAATTGATATTCATAAAAAATAATTATCCACAACATCATAATTTAAAATAATTTGTTGAATTATATATTAATATGAAATCTCATTATTTTTCATGTGTCATATTTTCACGAAGGAGACAATATTTATATCATTTAAGTCGCATCCAAAATTTTGGAATTAGAAGTTAAAAATTAAGCAACAATTATTTTCAAATTTTAAACAACGGGGCTAGTTTGATATTTATAAAAGTGTAAGACCTGAAGATACAAGGTTTCGAGCTGGCCAAAGCCTCCAGCCGAACACCTCATTTTTGGTTCAGTCTTTCTGCCTCCTAGCCAGAGCTCCTTGAGGTAGTGTAGCTTCTCCAATACCGGCATTGGATCTTGCTGGAACCGGCAACCATAAATGAGAAGACAAGTGAGGTGAGGGGGAAACATGTTAACATGAAGAGCCACTTCACTGCAGATTCCATCCGATTCAGCACTTAAATCTAGAAATTGTAAACGCTGATAAAATGGAAAGCTCTTCATGTCAAATGTGTCCAATGGATTAGGACCAACCAAGGTGAGCTCGGTTAGGTGCTCTAACGTGCCTAGGAATGCACCAACTGCCCCACATGAAGATGAATCGTAATACAACCTTAAGATACGTAAATTGGGTAGATAAGGTAACACTGTCTCCCTTGATCCTCGGACATCTACCCCTGTAAGAGTTTGCAAATTTGGTAGTTTTCCTGATGATGGGAGTCTAACTCTGTCTCTCACCTGGACATGCCTCAGTGTCTCGATATGCCATGGAAAATCAGCAAGCCCTTCCTCGTCAGTTTCCCTATAGATTAGATCGGACAAATCAAGGGTCTGGAGAAACCTCATTGCACCTAGCACTTTCATGAAGCATTCTTCATCAGACTCCTCAATTATTATCCTAGAAAGTTTCAGGTATCTTAACAGAGTCAATCCCTCAAACATCCCCAATTTTATTTCGGCCCACGAACTGCCTTCAATGCTTACCACTTTAAGCAGCCTTTGCTTGGAACAATTCGGCAGCCGTTCACAATGAAAGCACAACAGAGTGCGGAGGTTTCGGCTCATCTCAAGTTCACTACAATCTGGAAGGTGAACTGCCACTCGACGCGCTTTGCTCAGGCTCTCCTTATCGTCTGGATGTGAGCACACCATGAGAAAGTTTTCCTCCTTGGCTTTCTGGACAGCAAGATCTCGTAGGAGATCGTGTATGCGGCAATATTTGATAGAACCATCTAAGGATCTAGATGTTACTTGAACCATGCTCCTGTCATTTAATAAGAAATTTTATCTTAAGCGGACAAGCCTGTCAGGTTTGGAGTGATCTTGTGTGTAATAACCTATATATTGTGGTCCACATATTTCTAAGCTAAGCAGTTGAGGAAAGAATTGTTTATGAAATCCAAAACAGACATTCATTATTTTTCGGTATAGTAAGGACTTCAAAGAGAAAAGTAGTTAGATACAAAAAAATTCAGTTGGATGCTATCACATACATAGTTAGAGAAGGGTTCCAATGCCAAATATTTTGTATCATAAAATATCACAAATTCACATTTTATTTATAATTAAAAATTTAACGCTTAAATTTCAAATTCAAACCGTTGATCTTATTAATTTTTATAAAGGATGTGTGCGTATAAAATTTCAAGATTTTTAAAGCTCATTTTATACAAGATTAAATGATCACAAAAATCAATGCATTAAAATTAATCAATCATAGTTAACTAAATTTATTCATTTTGTAATCATTTGATCTAGTTTGAAATGAATTTTAAAAATCATTAAATTTTGCGAGCACACATCTACCATGAAGATCAAAAAGATTAATGTTTGATTATGAAATCTGAATGTCAAATTTTAAAATATAAATTAAAAAGTAAATTTGTGACATTTTGTAACACCAAAAGCTTGTGTTTTTGAAACCCTTCTCATATTATTAACTTCTATGTGGGTGGCCCATTTTATTGCATTTTGACTTTCCCCTCTTATTTGACCTACCATCTATGATGTGTGGGACCTAATTTTATATGGACGGGTGAGGCAAATTAAGATGTAATATATCATTACTCTTTTTTCATTATGTATTTCCCTTTTTTTAATTCCTTTTTTTCTCCTATAGTGCTCTCGATGTTGAAATCTGTTGCATCTGAATGGGCTACTATATGCATACGGTCTTTAATCAAAATGAAAATTAGAATCAGCACATACAAATTGAAATCTACGCTAAACTGTGAACATTACTAAAATGTGTAAAGCATTGAAAAAAGAAATAATACCTCTTCACAAGATCCTCCAAAAAACTCTCCGCAGTTTCTTCCAATGTTCTGTTATCTTCTTTTGGTATGAATCCTTCTGCAACCCATATTTGCTGTAAAGATCCAGCTTTGATTTCATAGTCTTCAGGAAATGCAGCAAAGTACATAAAACATGATTTGAGGGCGAATGGTAGGTCCTCAAAACTAGTACCTAAAATAGCACTACATTTCTTTCCTTCGTCGTGATTCCAACTTATTGTCCGCAACACATTGCTCCAAGCAATATAGTTGCGTGTCTTCTTCGATAATAGACCACCTAAAACCACCAATGCGAGAGGCAGTCCACCACATTTGTGGACAAATTGAGCTGCGATTTCAGAAAGATCATGAAAAACACTTTTATTTGGATCTTGATTTGGAAGTGCCTTTTTCCAGAAGAGCTTTAAGCTTAAGTCCTCATTTAAGAACTTGAGCTCGTGCGGTTCACAGGCAGGATCTGCTGCCTTGGCAACATCATAGATCCTAGTGGTTATAAGTACTCTACTTCCATTATTTTCATCTGGAAGTGCTGGTCCAAATTTAGTCCAAAAATCGTCAGACCAGACATCATCTAGGACTATAAGGTACTTTTCACCTGTAAGGGACTCGTGAAGCATGGTAAGAAAAGCTACTTCTTCATTTGGTTGATCGCTCGGCTTGATAGGAGGCTTGAGTTGTCCCGCTATCTTTCTCAAAATGTCAATTAGTTCATACTTTTGAGAAACAGCTACCCATATGCGAAGTCCAAATTGCCTCTTGACATCATCACTATGAAAATATATAAAACATGTGTTAGATTATAGTATGATCTAAATTTTAAACTTGTGTTGGATTCTAGCGTACAAATGTTTGTATATCGATCAATATGCAAATTGGACAAAATACGTCTTTCCGTGTCTAACATTTAATTCCAAATTACTCAATAAATTATATGTATATAAATCTTGAAGAATACCAAAATGTACTATTTTCAAGATTTTTTTTATAATTATTTTTTCAGATTTGGCAAATTTGGGTTAATTTGATATGCATATATACAAATATTTATATAAGTTGCTATAAAACATTTCAGGTTGGATTGTTTTAACAAAGGCTACCCTTAAGTTCAGGAATATGAAATGATAGAGGATAAATATAAATAGCTAAAATGATCACTAATTTGGAAAGATATAGATTTCATATAATTTTGATGATTTTTATGAAATATCAAATGATACTTAAATGACATTAAATTTGAAGCACAAAACACGCTTCAACTTCAATATTGTGTCTATAAACATTTTTTTTCTACTTTTAAATTTTTTTTAGAATATATTTGAAAAATCATTGTTAAGATTGTGAAGTTTAACATTGCCATTGTTTTGCATTTTGTAATTAATTAAGAATTGTGGATCACTTATATGTACTTTGTTCCATAGTTCATTATATATTGTGTTGGATTACACAGCAGAACAATTTTTATTTTGATTTTGAAAATATTTAGCTATGGCAATTAGATAATTTGATTCATTTTGAAAGATAAAAAATTAGTTGAATTAGTAAGGGTAGCAGCTTTATGCTCTGTTTAATTGGTTGGAATGAAAAATATTGATTTTTGTAGCGGCAATTTGTAAAGCTGTTAGATCTCTAGGTTTAGTCACTATTAATCTAGCTGATTATTAGCGTCATAATAAGAGGAAAGATACATCTTTTCAGGATGCAACTTATATTAGCTTCTAATACATTAGACCCACCAGAGCAAATTAAGCAGGGAGAAATAGAACAGATGAGAAAATCACAAATGGCAGTTGGCATTAAGCTCAGGACATTGGTTTTCGGGAAGGAATGTTCTGAATTTTCCATGAAATGAAAAGATGATAAAGAAGAAGAAATGCAAGACACAACTTTTAAAAAATCAAAATGTTACTAGTGCAATTTATGTTACTTGCGTTTGGTTTGTGGATTGAATTTGATCAAATTGGTTGTTATGTTGTTGTTACTATTTGTTATTATGATTATGGTATTTTAATGTTGTGTAAATTCTAATTGGTACCTGAGTGCGGTACGTACCAGTTGAATTCCCACACTCAGTGAAATTGGTCGATGACTACTTCCAAAAAAATAGATTCAAACGTATCATTATATGGACTCGATTTACTAATAATTTAAAATTATATGGATTTTATTTTCTAAAAACTAAATTTTCACCTCCAAAATTAATTTGATGAGTAAGTTGTCTTGTAAATCATTAATTCACAAGACAAATTTTTCGATTAAGATGTATTCGGCGGTCATGAAATTGTGTGGGATGGGATGTTATAGGCATGAGATCTAGCAATGCAATTTTGTGGGATCTCATCACTATGGAAATATATTGGAAAAATATTCTAAATAAAGTTCGGATGTGACATGGGAATTGTGATTGGAAATTATTCAAAGCTACCATTTTATATTAAAATCTTGTAGAATACCAAAATTTATCATTTTAGAATTTTTGTACTATTTTTTTGGATTTTTCTAAGATGACTTTATTTGACTCAAAAATGAATAAAAATAAAAAATATTTGTTTGCCAATTAAGGTCCTCTTTAAAAATTTGAAAAAAATTGTTAAAAAAACTCTAAAAATAATAAATTTCGGAATTTTATAAGACTTTGATATGAAGATTTTTGAGCTACTTAAATCGAAATTTGAAACACAAAAACTTAAACTTTGGATTTTTAGTATTTCAGCTAAAATACTAACAACAACATATTACCAAGACTCCGTTAACAAAGTATAAAATTTTGGCTACAAATGCATCGGTTTTATAATTGCACTAGCATAGCATTAAACACATTACTACTTTTTCCAATATCCACTATTTCTCATATAATTTTTTTGCATTTTGTTTTCTCATCAATAAAACAATATTAAAAAATCAATAATAAAAATGTTGGTTAATCCCGAAAATTACAAAGGAAAAAGGACATGTTCCAGCAAAATAATAACTTTATTATAAGTATAGAAGACGACAAAGTAGCCGTTGCACCATGGGAGAAAAAACAACAAGTCTGACCAAATAAATTTTTTCCCAGCAACTTACAAAGAGATGGGATAGTGCATGGAAACTTTATCCAAACCCATGTGCAAATACTTAGACCAACGAACACCTCCCGGGAAAGAAAATCTATTGGATTGAAAGTCCTACAAATTCCCACAAGGTAGGAACAATCCGAATAGGGCATAAATATAGTTAAATGTGTACGATAATTGGGCAAATCGCTTTATATATTCTTTATGTTTATCAAAAATGGGTTCAAATTTTCTCCATTGTTGTTGTGATAAAAATGGGTTCGATTTTGTGCATTAAAAAATACAGAGAACTTATCTATTAGTTTTGGTGACATCAAGTGATAATTTTAGCCCCTTTTTTCGTAATAAAAGTGATAACTTAACCTTGAAATGACTTTTCATTAGTATCAAACAAATACAGGACTCGAACGACTTTATCTATTGTTGTAAGTGAAATCAACTCAAAGGAAAGAATCACACTCAAAACTAAAGAGTAAGCTATAGTTTCAAAAAAGAATCAATCATATATATATATACATATAGCACATACCTATTGTATACTTTTTGCGCGAGAGTCGTCTTTCCGAGCCCCCCAGTCCCCCAAATCGAGACCACAGAACGTCTCTTAGTGGTCTCATCAAGCAACTCCTTGAGAACATGGTCTCGGTCGGCCTTGAAACCGACAACGTCTGGATCAATGTCAGGTAACACAGGTGGCCTAACAGCGAGAATGATCGCTCCACTGCCCTCGCCCAGATTATTGATTCCATAGTTCAATCTGCTCGCGTCGACCTCTTTCATCGTTTTCTGGATTTGACTTATCTCATCGAGAAGTTTGTGTACAGCCGGGAGTTTTTTTGTTTTCTTTATCATCCTTTTCATCGCCTCCCTCATGCCGGTGGATTTTTGAGGTTTCTGTGGGATTTCCAAGAGGAAGGTGTCGATGACATCTTCTATTGAGTAGGCAACATCTCTCACCTCCTTGACCCAATGCTTCTGCCTCTCATCCGTTATCTGCTTCTTGTCAGCGTCCTTTAGAAAAGCTTGAATCCGGAGGAGTTCACGTCTCACGGTCTCCACTTGCTCATCAACGCCGTACAAGAGTAGCGCCTCCTGGACAATGACGTCAGCGAGCTTGCCCAGCACAAAATTTACAATGCTCTCAGCCATCGATCCCTCACTTCTGAAATGAGTGACAAACCAAAAACGTTGGTGTTATATTATGAGAAAGGCATGGCAAGGAGTTCGGAAGAATTTGAAGGCCTCAACTGGCCGCTGGTTGATACATCCAACCGTTGATTAGCCAATAGAAATTATTGGTGATTGAGGTGCGCGATAGAAACATTTTTTTATAAAATTATTTATTATTTATTTTCTGAAAGCGACTAATAGTATCCCAAGTCAAATTTCCAAAAAATCTCTGTAATTAACTTTTTATTTTTGACAAAAATACATTCATATGTACTAATTTTTCATTTTTGACAAAAAAACACGTTCATGTACTCTCATGTGTTTAAGTATAACGAGTCAAGTTTTTGTATTATGTGCTGAGATGTTTATATAAGTGGCTCAATTATTAATATAAATGACTCGGATGGTTATATATCAGACTCAAGTATTTGTATTTTATTTTTTACTCAGATATTTATATTTCGGATTCATGTGTTTAGTTAAACCAACTGGAGTCGAAAACGCGTGGGGGACAAATTGGGGGATGGAACCTCGGGGAGAGGAATATTTTCTCTTATTTTTATTTGTTTATGCAATCTAAGTTTAATTAATTTTAATTAGTGGAAAAATAAATCTTAATTGATCCTAAATTTCAAACTAAATTTAACAAATTACAATTAAGTGAGTTGATCCAATCTAATCGGAGACGCATTAAAAGTTTTAAATTAGGGTCCGACTCGACAAATCATGATGTCGAGTCGGATTGACTTATATGATCAAATAAAAAATTGTCATCCCTATATTAAACATATCGTACTAATTTATCATTATTAATTGTAAGATATAAAGTTAATACAGATAAAAGAATATCTATTGTAGAATAAATATTTTATTTTGTATTTTTGTTGTTGTGTTATATCTGTCATATCTTTATTGTAAGATAAAAGTTAAACTGAAAGGAATTTTTGTTGTAGAAAATAAATATTGAATTAACGCTATGGGCTTGTTTGATGCTCAAGAAAACAGAAGAATCCTAAAAAATACTGAGAACTTCTTACTTTCATTCTAGTTTCTAAAGATCTTACTTTTTACTGGGGGTGTTTGTTTTGTAAGAAACAAAAATCCTTCATAACATTTTTTTATGTTTGATGTACTAGAATCCGAATATGATTGGAAAAGATGTATGGTTAGAATAGGATACTGTAGATTCTGTTATCAATTCTACTCTTTTTTACAGATAGATTTCTTAAAGCCTTTTTCAAATTCAAAAATTAAAACATTAAAAAATAAAACCAAAAATGTAAAATAAAATAAAAATATTTTAAAAATCAGAATCGATGATTTTATACAAACTATCCCTAATGTTTTAATGTAAAAAATAAATCACATGTAAATATTAATAAAAAATGAAAATTACTGAAGTTGGAGAGCACTTATTCTACACTTTTGGGAGTATCTTATTCTACACTTTTGTCGGGTATCTAATTCTACACTTTTGCCGGGGTATCTAATTCTACACTCAGTGTATTAATAAATGCACATGGTATGTGGGTATGACACGGATTGTATTATCCGAGCACGGCCAAAACATGACATGGTACGTTACACATGACACGTGCCGTGACTCATGCTTAGACGTGTCATATTTGACGTGACACGTGCCGTGCCCTTACAAGTACCGTGTTTGGCGATAAATGCGCTGGGCATGACATGGTACGTTACACGTCTAGACACGTCTAGGTATCTCTATGAAATTTTAAAAAATAGTTATTACAATATATTTTTAATAGTTGTTATAAGCATATTTTAAAAAAATTTATTATTGTAAAAAAATTTCCTTCATTCTTTGAAATATTTTCTATTTTTTTCTGATTTTTTTTTATTCTTTTTCAAATTTGTAAATATTTTTAATAATTAAAATCAGAATTTTAAATTAAAAAGATTAAAACATATCCAAATACGTAAGCACGTGTAAATACGGCGTGCCAAAACATATTATGCCCTTAGAAATATCGTTTTTAGCTCTATTATAAAAAAAATACGACATAATACAGTACGTCCGTCTGACACGTGCATGTCTGATACGTGCAGGCACGGCAAAACACATTTATAGATCCATATCTACACTTTCGCAGTGGAGCTTTCGATTTTTCTCCGATTTTACACGCTTATTAAAAGTATTTTTTTTCGTCTGGTCCGAATTATGTGTTGTCGGGACTATGTGGTCGACTCGTATGATACACGCAACTATACATCCACAGATGAATCATGAATTGCTTCACGGACTAAATCAGCAGGGAATTCGCAAAAAAAAAATGATTTCAGATTTTTTGTGGCATTTGCTATATAACTTTCTTGTTGAAATCCGTAATCAGATATCTACGCATTTGTTGTACAGAAATTTTACTCAGATGATTTCACCCTTTTATTTCCCACTTACAGAGAGCATCTTCACCTTTTATTTCCCACTTATATAGAGAGCATCTTATTCTAGGTGAAGTGAGGAAAGAGGAGTATATATCAAGACGTCAACTCACAGGCGATTTTAGGTGAGGAAAAATCAGCTCCGTATCTTATTCTACATTTTTTATCGCAGTATTTTATTCTACATTTTTATCAGGTGGCTTATTCTACACATTTGTCAGGTATTTTATTCTACACTTTTGTCAGGGTATCTAATTCTACATTTTTGCCGGGTATCTAATATTTGAAGTATTGTTTTACTTTGGTATATGTATGATAACTGATCAACTAATTACTGGATGATGGACAATTAATTATATAATTAATGTGCATAAATTATCATCTCATTAAATCTTCATTAATTAAAAAAGAATAATTCTACTGTACATCTAAGAATTCATATATATATAAGTTTATGGTACATCCAATGGTTGTAATCCATCACAGCAGATATAATAAATTTCTATTTTTGTTGTGTAGTTTCATTGAATAGGGACATATTGGGTAGAAGAAATATAAATAGAAATAATTGATAAAGTTAATGCATTAATAAAAAAAAAAGGGAAGTACTTAATTGAGATGAAATTGATGTCTTTTTTTTATGGTACCAAATCATGAATTTGCTTGTATCCGGGCATAAATTTTGCTTGTGTGCAGGTATACGTTTGGGTGGATTTATTATTATTATTTTGAAATCGTTGTTTTTACTGTTTCAACCTTCAAACTTACAACTAAGGTTAAAACAATATTTATTTGCTTTTGATGACTTGATCATTGAATTAATGATTGCCAAATCGTATCAAATTATTATAAATGATATATTTGTCTTAAATAATAATTATGAAGTTACATATAATCATGTGAAGTGCTTATGAAGAGATTACATGATAAATATATATTTTTTATTAGCATCATAATTATGCATTTAAAATATAACCACCAATCATTTTAATTACACCTCAATTTAGTATAATTAAGAAAAATAAAATTCAAGACATATGTAATCCAATTAGCGTGTCTTATATATATATGCACCATATGTTGTACATAAGAAAATAACTTGAAACTGCATTGAAATGACAAAATGAAAAATAACCATTCAAATATTATATCTGAGGAAACTATATGCAAAAGGAATTATGTATTAATGACCGTCTTATAACCATCCACTATTGAGATATCATTCTCTAATAATTTATTACTTCAAAATTTTCCATTAGAGATTATGGCTGCTTTGATGATTCAAGGACAACAAATTAATTAAATGACTTTACTATCCTTATATAATCAATGATTCAAATTAAAGATGCACAATAAAATGAGACGTATATTAATTTTTGGATGTACACTAGAATCGCCCATTAAAAAATACACAAATTCCTTTTAATACAAGAAATAATTAGAAGGAGATTCACTGAAAATATCAAATACTATATTTTAATAAAAATCAGATTTTTTTTTCATGTTGTGTTAGGAAGAAGGATAAAATATTAAAATACATGGATAGGAAGATATTTTTTTATCTTTTTAAAACATAGTGATAAGAGTTATCTTCTTATCCACACGCTTTATATCACAATTCATCAAATATAACTTCATAAGTTGCCACATTAATCAAAGTAGAAATGATCTTGAAGAGTAATTTAAAAATATACCCACCATATATATATGTTTTCGAGTTAAAATGATGATGAACACCAAGCTGCGAATCACAATTTTTTTTTTTTTGATCACTACTAGTCTCCTTTGTGTGACCGAAGGTAATCTTTGTTGTACAAATTAGTCAACTTCTTAACAAATTAATACAATTGTTCTTTTAATTTGTAAGTATTTTAACTTATGAGGCCTCAGATTTCTTCGCAAGATAATTTTTTGCGCATGCTTGATGACTGGTGTGCTCTCAAATTGCTTTGGTATATATATATTTTAAATGCTGATCAAGTAATTATCGGATGTAAAATTTTCTATTGAATGATACAAATTGATGCCAAACATACAAAATAAATTACGGAATAAAATAGATAATATTAGCGAGGAGGGATTAAGGTGCTTTGTGGGGTATTTATTTGGGATTCATATCTCGAAAACTGAAATTTGAACCGTCGATTCAAGTCATTCAACATAGTCTATATATTAAAATCTCTTGGGGGCCAAATTTATTATTTTCAGAGTTTTCTTAGTATTTTTTTCAAATTTTGTAAAGATGACCCAATTTGAGAGATAAATAGTATTATTTATTTTTTTAAGAATTTAAAAAAAAATTCAAAAGAATAGTTAGAAAACCCCAAAAATAATAAAATTTGATATTTCATAAGATTTCAATATGTTAATTGAGTTGAGCAACTTGGATTGATTTTTTGAACTTCAGTATTCAAGATATAAGTCCAAAGTAAAGACCCCTCTTTATTTTACAAAGCACCGTAATCTAACTCATATTAGCGTAAAGCAATTTTCATTTATTTATTATGTACAAAAAAAACTTAAAGTTTCATTGTTCAAAATCAAACTAAAAGAAGAGGCAAAAATCTTATAAGAAGATTCACAAAAAGAGATGGGCACTGTGCTATTCCAAAAAGGAGAAACTAGAACCAAAATCTTTTATAATTACACACGATCTCGTCTAATAGATGCATAAATGATATGTAATTAATTAATCTCGTGTTTTGTTATTTGTGTCGAATTTGGTACGTAGGTCGGAACATACTTGAACAGGGAGAGGAACGCGGAATGAAGAGCAATATCCTGGCGCTCTTCTTCCGCATACTGCGAGGCTCGGAAGATTGTTACCTCTGCATCTGGAAGCGCCCAAAGAAGTGTTACATATCACCGAAGGAATGCTGGAAGAATTGTTGGCCAGACTCTACTTCTCATGTCTCCAACAATGATTTGTATTAAAATTCCAAATTTGTATCAAAATTTCAAATTGGTTGTTTCTGATTTTCTGTCTCTTTTGGATAATCTTTATGCTTTAGATACTATTGCTTGCTATAATGAGACATTGCACAATGAAACTCGAAACGTTAGATAAAAGGTAACACATTCGGATTCAGCTGCAATTTAGCGTAAGCGTTTAGGTCATATTTCTCAACAGAGAATTACACGTCTTATTCAAAATGAAATTCTGCGACCCTTAGACATGTCGGATCTCGGTCCGTGCATTGAGTGTGTAAAGGGCAAACAAACAAGCATGTACAAATATACAGTTAATCGTATGACGGACGTCCTTGAGCTGATATATATGGATATATGTGGATCATTCCCTATAGTTGTTAGGAATGGACATGCATATTTTATTAGTTTCATTGATGATTATTGTAGATATGGTTATATATTTTTAATTAAAGAAAAGGCTCAAGCTTTGAACACATTTAAATCCTTTAAGACTTAAGTTGAGTTACAACTCAACAAAAGGATTAAAAGCGTCAGATCGGATCGTGGTGGTGGATATTACGGTCGATATGACGGCTCAGGAGAACAACGTCCAGGGCCTTTTGCTAATTTTCTAGAGGAAAGTGGAATTGTGCCATAGTATACAATGCCGGGTTCGTCCGCAATGAACGGTGTGGCTGAAAGACGCAATCGAACATTAATGGAGATGGTGCGGAGTATGATTTCTCATACATCGCTTCCATTGAACCTCTGGGGAGAAGCGCTCAAGACAGCAGCATACATTCTGAATCGGGTACCGACTAAGGCAGCAAACAAAACTCCATATGAGTTGTGGACTGAACGGAAGCCTAGTCTCCAACATTTTAGAATCTGGGGTTGTCCGGCTGAAGCTCGGCCTTACAGGCCACAAGAAAAAAAGCTGGACGAAAGGACAGTTAGCTGCTATTTTGTCGGATATGCGGATAGGTCCCGGGGGTATAAATTTTATGATCCCACTAATAGAATAATTTTCAAGATAAATACAGTTAAGTTCTTTGAGGATGTTTTGGTTCAAGGGGAAATGCAAATCAAGTTGTATTTGAAGAAAGACATGATTGTCCTATACAAGGGCCGCCAACATCAGTACTAATTGTAATAAAAATATTTGGAGACTCATTGGTTCAGGATCCTACAGTGAATGAACCTACTGTGAATGAACCTCCAAAAATGAAAGAGAATCAGGTACAAGACAATGTTGATGTTGAAGATACCATCTCAAGAACTTCAAGAACAAGTGTCTTTAAGGCGATCCATAAGAGAGAGAAGAAGTGCAATATCTAATGATTATGTTGTATATCTTCAAGAAAATGAATTTGACATTGACATGATAGAAGATGATCTTGTCAACCTCCGTCAAGTTTTGGAAAGTGCAAATTCACAGAAGTGGATCAAAGCCATGAATAATGTAATTAAGTCGATGTATGACAACAAATTCTCATTACTTGAAGGTGTGAAATCTATTGGTTACAAATAGATATTTAAAACCAAACAAGATTCCAAAGGTAATGTTGAAAGATACAAAGCACGACTTGTTGCTAAGAGTTTTACACAAAAGGAAGGCATTGACTTTACGGAAACTTTCTCGCCTGTGTCGATGAAAGATCTTGGAGAAGAATCATATGTGTTAGGTCTAAAAATATATAGAGATCGCACTAAGGGTATTTTGGGCATTTCACAACAAGCATATATCGACAAATTTCTCAAGTGATATGGCATGAAATATTATAAATCAGGTAATACCCCGGTTGCAAAAGGAGACAAATTTAGTTTCACACAATGTCCTAAGACAGAACTTGAAAAGTCAGAAATGCAGCAAATTCCATATGCTTCAGCAATTGAGAGTTTAATGTATGCTCAGATCTGCATGCGTCCGGATATTGCGTACTTTTCACTCTCCTTTTCTTCTACATTGCTTAATTTAATTGCATCTATTGCTAGAAGTTTGTTTCAGAACGAATCAAATTGCAAACTGATTTTTCTCTGATGGTCCTAATTGGATACGTATATATTAATTGGGGGTTTCGTGTTCATATCAGAATCTGAAACTGGTGCACAACTGCACATATATGCGTCGTACCAGTCATCTTTAATTTAGTGTACTCTTTCAAGCTTAAACAGAAGTTTTGTATACAATGTCTCAGTGTGCTGATTAATTTCCTTCCCTTCCTCTCTAATTCTTTTCAGGTTCAGCAATGAAAAAAAGAGAAGAATAGAACCTGGTATGTATGTCTCAAGATTCTTTAAATCAATTAGGCTATGCAATAATGCAAGTACTTTCCTTTAACTTGCGTGATTCTTGTTCCAAAACACCTCTGTGCCTATCTCGACGCTTCTACTAAAATGGTCCTGTTTGCAATTCTTATAAAAGCTGGTGTCTGGTCTATGAATATTTTGTAATTTTCTCTTGTCAGATGCATTACATTGAAAATCTTATTAGATATGTATATCTCATTAGAAAGGAAATAAGAGAACTTTTTTTTAAAATATAGGCATTTTCTATACACCATTCAAGTTCAACCTAATTAAATGGAAAAGAAGAAGAAGGCAGACAAGGTAGTGGTCCGGCCGTAGGCCGAGAATCATAAAATCTAATCAAGGATTGTGGACCTCCGTTTTAGTTCACTTGTGGGATCCGTTTGCAAATAGGAAAAAAAAAGAGAGGCTACTTTCCTTTTTCTTTTGTTTTTTTGATAAATAAAAACTTGGTTGTCTTTTGGAGCATTCCCAGCATAATTTTATTTGCAACATTTCAGCAAAAAAATAGGAACAAAAATTCTATACTGCTACAAAGAAATGAGAGTTGGTGAAATGAAATTTCACTTTTTCAAAAAGAAAAAACAAATTATCAAGATAAAAATCAAATAAATTGTAACATATTATTGATCTTTTTATAGTCCATATTTATTGAGATCATCAATCTGATTTATTACAATCGATTTACGCAATTCTCAATACGTGACTAATTAATCAAGATAAAAATCATTCAATCCGAGCTTTATATTATCATATTTTACAGGTTAGGTGGTTTCATTTAAGGAAAAATTACACAAGGAACAATAAACTTATAATTAAAAAAAGTACAAATAAAAATATAATATACTCTAGCTAAAAATAATTAATAACGTTTTAACCAAAAGATTAACATTAACAATATTCCATTATGTGACGGTTGGCAATTCCAAATAAAATTAAAACTAGAGATAAATGCTCAAGTCAATGATCAATTTTGTACAAGGAAACTATTCCGGTTAATCAAAATACAATCTATTCCTAGCCAATCAAATTCTAAATCTTTAATTTTTCGGATCAAATTGGTCGGCTCAGTTGGAACAATTAGATTAGACTTACTTACAGATGACACAAAGAGGCAAAATTAAGGCCTTAGCGGCGAAAAAGGAGATATCATATAATTATTTTTTCATAAAAATGAAAATAAAATGATGAGATTTGGTTAATGTTGTACTATTCATCAAGTGATTTTGAATTTTACTATGATTTAGAGTTAATGACTATTTATGTATCACTATAGCACACGATCTGATCCTTACGATTCAAATTGGACAAGACTGATGTGGCTTATAAGGAGATTTTTGACATTCATGCTAAATTTTAAGTGAACTGATATACATATATGGTTATTGATACCGTCATCGATACAGATTTAATTATACATATTAAATGAGTTATTATGCATGTTAATAATTTTATTGTGCAAACTCATTTTGATTTCGTCATTGCTATTGCTTTTCCGTAGAGCTTCCATCTTCCTTCAACTTCAATGAGAATTTTTTTATTAGAAGAAGAGACGAGACCTTTCTTCCATAACTCGGAACACCTTATCGAAATCTTCTTTCATGGCTGTGTGTAACATATGTACTCCATTATCATTAAACATAAATAATCAATAATTGAATTAATCATTTAGTTTATTTTTATTGTTACAAAAGGACGAATTTACTTTAGTAGCAGAAGTAAATTATATAAAGGGAGTTGATATAAAGATATCATAATTAATACCGACTTTGTTATTCAGATTAAATGAGTTATTATTCATATTATTGATTTTATTATGTAATTTATTTGTATAATATTTTTGTTATTTAATTTAAGTGAATTATTATTCATATTAGTGGTATTTGAGATGAGTAATAAAAATACTGTCAAAAATAAATTGCATAATAAAATTATTAATATAAATAATAACTTATTTCATATGAATAATAAAATCGGTTCGATTACGGTATCAATCATAATATCTCTCAAATATTTTTTCTTAAATAAATAATTAGTGTTAGTTTTACATCAACTACACAAATAAACATTCCTTCCATCTTTTCACTAGCCTTCACAGACTAAACTCTAAATTGCCAATAAAATTTGACAGACTAAATTGCCAATAAAAGGTCTTCTATCCCTAAAAATGATGTGAACAGCCAGTTTAAAAGTCTTTCAATCACTGATTGAGACCGCCACATCAACTGTCACTTCATTTTTCATTGAGTTTACTTTTCAACTATTTACTCCAAATGTCAAATAATAAAAACCATTAAAAATATTTTTTGGAATAAAAATAAAAATTAAATCATTCAAATTTATATGTTTATAAAAAATTTTCTATCCGAATTTTGAATCTGTCGTGAAAACTATTTTGACACTGGCAAGTGCTCCTGAAAAAAAAAATCTATAACCTTATAAAGCAAATTCCATTAGATATTTTATCAAATTTTGTAGAAGAAACTCCTATGAAAGTTTCAACAAACACAAAAACAAGATATTTGAAAGTTTGCAGTTATAATAAGTGATATAAAAAATATCTATTAATAATAAAATAGATTGCAAGTAGCTAGCCATGCAGCCACTGATTTGTTAACTAATTTATCTATTGGTTGATGAATTATAAATTTTATACTTTTGCGGTGCTATGAATTACTCTTCATACAATACTAAATCAAAAATTAAATTTATTATTTGATTTTCAAATCTAAACTATTAGTACAGAAAGTAATATTTTTGTGATTTGACATAATGTTTTCTTAATTTGAACTCCCAAGTCCCAAATATCATAACATATGCTTTTTTCTGGTTCCCAATTCCAAAATGTATGATTTATATCAAGATATAAATCCAGCATTTATATTGTAGCTAGTAAGTAAATTGAGTATAAACCAAGGTCTTGTAATTGTTCATATAACTGTAGAAATTTATATAAATTAAAGTACTAAAACTTTGGATATTTTCCTTGTTTTGTGAGTACGATGGCTATTTTTAATAATTAATAGGCAATTTGTTAGGTACGTAAAAAAAAATAATTACGTTATATAAACATGAAAGGGCATCTGATAAATCATTCATGTAACTTTAGAGTGAATTTTAAAAGGGGAAAGAAATAAAAAATAAATTATAAAATAAGAAAATATTTCTACACATTTATAAAATAAGAAAAATCGTACATTCAAAATACAGTCTTTTACCGGAAGGTCGCACTTTCAGAATGCGACATCTCCAGATAAAGCCGCACACTAAGAATGCAGTCAGCCCCAAAGTGCGGCCTTTTGTGGGATAATTTTTTTTTAATCTCTTGATCGTTTTATGAGTTTTTTCCAAATTGATATTAAATATTTTCTATAGACTTTCCTATCAAAAGTTTCGCATGCTTGAATCTCAATATTTCATTAATAATTTTTTGAAATTTTGGAAATTTTTTATATATCATTTGAAATTGTCTTTTTTATTTATTTTTTAACTTTGACTGTACTTTATAAAGCATGCAGAAATTATTAAATTTTAAAAATAAATATTTTTAATAAAGAATACTAATTAATAATGTATATATACATATAGAAATTGATATTTATAAAAAATAATTATCCACAACATCATAATTTAAAATAATTTGTTGAATTATATATTAATATGAAATCTCATTATATTTCATGTGTCATATTTTCACGAAGGAGACAGTATTTATATCATTTAACTCGCATCCAAAATTTTGGATTTAGAAGTTAAAAATTAAGCAACAATTATTTTCAAATTTTAAACAACCGGGCTAGTTTGATATTTCTAAAAGCGTATAAATTTTAATTTTTGTTCTATAATCTGAAAATCATTTTCACTCTCCAAATTTATCATATTTTATATTTCCGAGTAAATTACCGCCGAACTTGAAAGAGCAAAGAGCAATGCTGCGCAATCTCCAAAGCGGGACTGGAAGAATCGATAGGAGGAAAAGTCACAATTTGCCTTCTAAAAATGAAATTAATGAGAAAGGGAGAAGATACGGTTTCTTTTATGAAATATCGAAAATGACCTTTCTGCTTTTTTTATGACCGGCTGTCACTCCTCTTGGTAACCGGCTGAAGCCCCTGGTGACCTGCTTCGGAAGAAGTTAGACCGTCAGATCGATAAAATCAAACGGTTCAAGAATCCAGTCCTCATTGAGGAATTTCTCGTTAGCACACTAAGAAAACTAAATCTTAAATACGTTCTCTATCTAAAGGAAAAATAAATATGACAGTACTTTTAAAGATACAAACCACACACATGAGAAATTGAAGGACAAAAAACAAATAACAAATACGAAATTAACTGGAAGAGTAAAATATGCGTTGACAAGAGTTCATGGCTCCATGAATTAAAAATAAAGCGACGGAACATGTTTGCATAAGTTGCGGACTTCATTTTCATTGTTCCCATCCAGCCAATACAATTGTTGAAGGTTGGTCAGGTGTTGTAGCCCATGAGGAACACGCAATTGTTGACACTCAAAAATACGGAGTTCTCTAAGAAGCGGCATGGCACCCTCCTCTATCTCCCATTCCTCCAGCATGGGAAAGAACTCAAGATACAAGGTTTCGAGCTGGCCAAAACCTCCAGCCGAACACCTCATTTTTGGTTCAGTCTTTCCGTTTACTAGCCAGAGCATCTTGAGGTAGGGTAGCTTCTCCAATACCGGCATTGGATCTTGCCGGAACTGGCAACCAAAAATGACAAGACGAGTGAGGTGAGGGGGGAACATGTTAACATGAAGAGCCACTTCACTGCAGATCCCATCTAAATGTAGAAATTGTAAACGCTGACAAAATGGAAAGCTCTTCATGTCAAATGTGTCCAATGGATTAGGACCAACCAACCTGAGCTTGGTTAGGTGCTCTAACGTGCCTAGGAAAGCACCAACTGCCCCACATGAAGATGAATCGTAATACAATCCTAAGATACGTAAATTGGGTAGATAAGGTAACTCTGTCTCCCGTGATCCTCCGACATCAACCGATGTAAGAGTTTGCAAATTTGGTAGTTTTGCTGATGATGGGAGTCTAACTCTGTCTCCCACGTAGACATGCCTCAGTGTCTCGATATGCCATGGAAAATCAGGAAGCTCTTCCTTTTCAGTTATCCCATAGGATAGATAGGACAAATCAAGGGTCTGGAGAAACCTCATTGCACCTAGCACTTTCATGAAGCATTCTTCATCACACCCATCACTTGCTGTCCCCGAAAGTGCCAGGTATCTTAACTGAGTCGATCCCTCAAACATCCTCAATTTTATTTCGTTATCCTGACTGCCTTCAATGCTTACCACTTTAAGCAGCCTTTGCTTGGAACAATTCGGCATGTGATCACAATGAAAGCACAACAGAGTGCGGAGGTTTCGGCTCATCTCAAGTTCACTACAATCTGGATGGTGAACTGCCACTCGACGCGCTTTGCTCAGGCTCTCCTTATCGTCCGGAAGTGAGCACACCATGAGAAAGTTTTCCTCCTTGGCTTTCTGGACAGCAAGATCTCGTAGGAGATCGTGTATGCGGCAAGATTTGATAGAATCATCGGCAGATCTAGATGTTACTTGAACCATGCTCCTGTCATTTAATAAGAAATTTTATCTTAAGCGGACAAGCCTGTCAGGTTTGGAGTGATCTTGTGTGTAATAACCTATATATTGTGGTCCACATTTTTCTAAGCTAAGCAGTTAAGGAAAGTATTGTTTATGAAATCCAAAATAGACATTCATTATTTTTCGGTACAGTAAGGACTTCAAAGAGAAAAGTAGTTAGATACAAAAAAATTCAGTTGGATGCTATCACATATATAGTTAGAGGAGGGTTTCAATGTCAAATATTTTGTGTCATAAAATGTCTCAAATTCACATTTTAATTTATAATTAAAACTTTAACACTTAAATTTGAAATTCAAACCGTTGATTTTATTAATTTTCATAAACGATGTGTGCATATAAAATTTCATGATTTTTAAAGCTCATTTTATACAAGATTAGATGATCACAAAATCAATGCATTAAAATTAATCAATCATAATTAACTAAATTTATTCATTTTGTAATCATTTGATCTAGTTTGAAATGAATTTTAAAAATCATTGAATTTTATGAGCACACATCTACCATTAAAATAAAAAAAAATTAATGTTTTGAATTTGAAATTTGAATGTCAAATTTTAAATTATAAATTAAAAAATAAGTTTGTGATATTTTGTGACGCCAAAAACTTGTGGTATTGAAATCCTTCTCATATTGTTAACTTCTATGTGGGTGGCCCATTTTAGTGCTTTTTTACTTTCCCTCTTATTTAGCCTACCATCTATGATGTGTGGGGCCCAATTTTATATGGACGGGTGAGGCAAATTAAGATGTAATATATCATTACTCTTTTTTCATTATGTATTTCCCTTTTTTTAATTCCTTTTTTTCTCCTATAGTGCTCTCGATGTTGAAATCTGTTGCATCTGAATGGGCTACTATATGCATACGGTCTTTAATCAAAATGAAAATTAGAATCAGCACATACAAATTGAAATCTACGCTAAACTGTGAACATTACTAAAACGTGTAAAGCATTGAAAGAAGAAATAATACCTCTTCACAAGATCCTCCAAGAAACTCTCCGCAGTTTCTTCCAATGTCCTGTTATCTTCTTTTGGTATGAATCCTTCTGCAACCCACATTTGCTGTAAAGATCCAGCTTCGATTTCATAGTCTTCAGGAAATGCAGCAAAGTACATAAAACATGATTTGAGGGCGAATGGTAGGTCCTCAAAACTAGTACCTAAAATAGCACTACATTTCTTTCCTTCGTCGTGATTCCAACTTATTGTTCGCAACACATTGCTCCAAGCAATATAGTTGCGTGGCTTCTTCGATAATAGACCACCTAAAACCACCAATGCGAGAGGCAGTCCACCACATTTGTGGACAAATTGAGCTGCGATTTCAGAAAGATCATGAAAAACACTTTTATTTGGATCTTGATTTGGAAGTGCCTTTTTCCAGAAGAGCTTTAAGCTTAAGTCCTCATTTAAGAACATGAGCTCGTGCGGTTCACAGGCAGGATCTGCTGCCTTGGCAACATCATAGATCCTAGTGGTTATAAGTACTCTACTTCCATTATTTTCATCTGGAAGTGCTGGTCCAAATTTAGTCCAAAGATCGTCAGACCAGACATCATCTAGGACTATAAGGTACTTTTCACCTGTAAGGGACTCGTGAAGCATGGTAAGAAAAGCTACTTCTTCATTTGGTTGATCGCTCGGCTTGATAGGAGGCTTGAGTTGTCCCGCTATCTTTCTCAAAATGTCAATTAATTCATACTTTTGAGAAACAGCTACCCATATGCGAAGTCCAAATTGCCTCTTGACATCATCACTATGAAAATATATAAAACATGTGTTAGATTATAGTATGATCTAAATTTTAAACTTGTGTTGGATTCTAGCGTACAAATGTTTGTATATCGATCAATATGCAAATTGGACAAAATACGTCTTTCCGTGTCTAACATTTAATTCCAAATTACTCAATAAATTATATGTATATAAATCTTGAAGAATACCAAAATGTACTATTTTCAAGATTTTTTTTATAATTATTTTTTCAGATTTGGCAAATTTGGGTTAATTTGATATGCATATATACAAATATTTATATAAGTTGCTATAAAACATTTCAGGTTGGATTGTTTTAACAAAGGCTACCCTTAAGTTCAGGAATATGAAATGATAAAGGATAAATATAAATAGCTAAAATGATCACTAATTTGGAAAGATATAGATTTCATATAATTTTGATGATTTTTATGAAATATCAAATGATACTTAAATGACATTAAATTTGAAGCACAAAACACGCTTCAACTTCAATATTGTGTCTATAAACATTTTTTTTTCTACTTTAAAATTTTTTTTAGAATATATTTGAAAAATCATTGTTAAGATTGTGAAGTTTAACATTGCCATTGTTTTGCATTTTGTAATTAATTAAGAATTGTGGATCACTTATATGTACTTTGTTCCATAGTTCATTATATATTGTGTTGGATTACACAGCAGAACAATTTTTATTTTGATTTTAAAAATATTGAGCTATGGAATTAGATAATTTGATTCATTTTAAAAGATAAAAAAAATTAGTTGAATTAGTAAGGGTAGCAGCTTTATGCTCTGTTTAATTGGTTGGAATGAAAAATATTGATTTTTGTAGCAGCAATTTGTAAAGCTGTTAGATCTCTAGGTTTAGTCACTATTAATCTAGCTGATTATTAGTGTCATGCTAAGAGGAATAATACATCTTTTCAGGATGCAACTTATATTACCTTCTAATACATTAGAACCACCAGAGCAAATTAAGCAGGGAGAAATAGAACAGATGAGAAAATCACAAATGGCAGTTGGCATTAAGCTCAGGACATTGGTTTTCGGGAAGGAATGTTCTGAATTTTCCATGAAATGAAAAGATGATAAAGAAGAAGAAATGCAAGACACAACTTTTAGAAAATCAAAATGTTACTAGTGCAATTTATGTTACTTGCGTTTGGTTTGTGGATTGAATTTGATCAAATTGGTTGCTATGTAGTTGCTACCGTTTGTTATTATGATTCTGGTATTTTAATGTTGTGTAAATCCTAATTGGTACCTGAGTGCGGTACGTACCAGTTGAATTCCCACACTCAGTGAAATTGGTCGATGACTACTTCCAGAAAAATAGATTCAAACGTATCATTATATGGACTCGATTTACTAATAATTTAAAATTATATGGATTTTATTTTCTAAAAACTAAATTTTCACCCCAAAATTAATTCACAAGTCAAATTTTTCGATTAAGATGTATTCGGCGGTCATGGAATTGTGGGGGATGGGATGTTATAGGCATGGGATCCAGCAATACAATTTTGTCGGATCCCATCACTATGGAAATATATTGGAAACATATTCTAAATAAAGTTCGGATGTGACATGGGAATTGTGATTGGAAATTATTCAAAGCACCATTTTCTTTTTTCGAATAATATTAAAATTTTAATTAAAAAATGCAATAATCATCTGAAACTCTCATAATTAAGAAAATTGAAACTAATACTATGGAACTAGTATTAAATAAATCAAATAAAATACTATTTTTCAATTAAGAAAATTAAAACTACTACAATTGTGGGAAATTTTATTTTTAAAAAAGTTGATGTAAACATTAATTCTTTAATTATTAATTTCGAAGATAATTTAAATAATAATAGCTAACCAATTGAACTTAAATGAAAGTAGAAAACTGAGTTTTAGTTATGACTACATCAGATGCCATAAATACATATTTCTTATATTCAGTAGTGTACTTTAACAAGAGTCTTGCTAATGTCCTATTGTTAGCATTTTGACGGAAATGCTAATGATTTAAATTTTAAATTTTCTTGTTCAAAATTTTGATTTAAATAGCTCAATGAATTATTTATATTAAAATCTTGTGGAATACCAAAATTTATCATTTTAGAATTTTTGTACTACTTTTTTGGAACTTTCAAAGATGACTTTATTTGACTCAAAAATAAATAAAAATAAATAATATTTGTTTGCCAATTAAGGTCATCTTTAAAATTTTGAAAAAAAATAGTTAAAAAACTCTAAAAATGATAAATTTCAGAATTTTATAAGACTTTGATATGAAGATTTTTGAGCTACTTAAATTGAAATTTCAAACACAAAGACTTAAACTTTGGATTCTTAGTATTTTAGCTAAAATACTAACAACAGCATATTAGCAAGACTCCGTTAACAAGTATAAAATTTTGGCTACAAATGCATCAGTTTTGTAATTGCACCAGCATAGCGTTAAACACATTATTACTTTTTCCGATATCCACTATTTCTCATATAATTTTTTTGCATTTTGTTTTCTCATCAATAAAACAATATTAAAAAATCAATAATAAAAATGCTGGTTAATCCCGAAAATTACAAAGGGAAAAAAGGACATGTTCAAGCAAAATAATAACTTTATTATAAGAAAAGAAGACGACAAAGTAGCCGTTGTACCATGGGAGAAAAAGCAACAAGTCTGAACAAATAAATTTTATCCCAGCAACTTACAAAGAGATGGGATAGTGCATGGAAACTTTATCCAAACCCATGTGCAAATACTGAGACCAATGAACACCTCCCGGGAAAGAAAATCTATTGGATTGAAAGTCCTACAAATTCCCACGATGTAGGAAGAATCCGAATAGAGCCTAAATATAGTTAAATGTGTATGATAATTTGACAAATCAGTTTATATTTTTTTTAAGTTTATAAAAAATGGGTTCAAATTTCTCCATTGTTGTTGTGATGAAAATGGGGTCGATTTTGTGCATTAAAAAATACAGAGAACTAATCTGTTTTGGTGACATCAAGTGATAATTTTAGCCCTTTTTTTCGTAATAAAAGGGATAACTTAACATTTAAATTACTCTTTATTAGTATCAAACAAACACAAGACTCAAACGATTTTATCTATTGTTGTAAGTGAAATCAACTCAAAGCAAAAAAATCACACTCAAAACTAAAGAGTAAGCTATAGTTTCAAAAAAGAATCAATCATATGTATATATATATATATTCATATAGCACAAACCTATTGTATACTTTTTGCGCGAGAGTCGTTTTTCCGAGCCCACCAGTGCCCCAAATCGAGACCACGGAACGTCTCTTAGTGGTCTCATCAAGCAACTCCTTGAGAACATGGTCTCGGTCGGCCTTGAAACCGACAACGTCTGGATCAATGTCAGGTAACACAGGTGGCCTAATAGGGAGAATGATCGCTCCACTGCCCTCGCCCAGATTATTGATTCCATAGTTCAATCTGCTCGCGTCGATCTCTTTCATCGTTTTCTGGATCTGACTTATCTCATCGAGAAGTTTGTGTACAGCCGGGAGTTTTTTTGTTTGCTTTATCATCCTTTTGATCTTCTCCCGCTTGCTAGTGGATTTTTGAGGTTTTGGTGGGATTTCCGAGAGGAAGGTGTCGATGGCATCTTCTATTGAGTAGGCAACATCTCTCACCTCCTTGACCCAATGCTTCTGCCTCTCATCCGTTATCTGCTTCTTGTCAGCGTCCTTTAGAAAAGCTTCAATCCGGAGGAGTTCACGTCTCACGGTCTCCACTTGCTCATCAACGCCGTACAAGAGTAGCGCCTCCTGGACAATGACGTCAGCGAGCTTGCCCAGCACAAAATTTACAATGCTCTCAGCCATCGATCCCTCACTTCTGAAATGAGTGACAAACCAAAAACGTTGGTGTTATATTAGGAGAAAGGCATGGCAAGGAGTTTGAAAGAATTTAAAGGCCTCAACTGGCCGCTGGTTGATACATCCAACGGCTCATTAGCCAATAGAAATTATTGGTGATTGAGGTGCGCGATAGAAATTTTTTTCTTATAAAATTATTTATTATTTATTTTTAGGAAGCGACTACTACTAGTATTTCAAGCCAAATCACAAAAAAAATCTCTCTAACTAACTTTTCATTTTTGATAAAAAAAAATACATTCATATGTACTAATTTTTCATTTTTAGCAAAAAAAATACGTTCATGTACTCTCACATGTTTAAGTATAACGAGTCAAGTTTTTGTATTATGCACTCAAGTGTTCATATAAATGGCTCAATTATTTATATAAGTGACTCGGGTGTTTATATATCTGACTCAGGTATTTGTGTTTTATTTTACTCAGATATTATATTTCGGATTCAGGTGTTTAGTTAAATCTCCAAGAAAAAAGTAATAAGAGAGAGAAGAGAGAGAAAGAGAGTCTCGAGAAATAAAATCAAATGAGAGAAAAAGTTAAGGACAGTGACAGGAGAGATGAGAGAGAATAAGAGAAAATGTTTTGGAAAAGTAAAAATATGTGGGAGAAGAGAAAGAAATAATCTCGGGAATCAAAAACATATAAACCTTTTTCAAATTCAAAAATTAAAACTTTAAAAAATAAAACCAAAAATGTAAAATAAAATAAAAATATTTTAAAAATATTTTAAAAATCAGAATCTACGATTTTATACAAACTATCCCCAATGTTTTAATTTAAAAAATAAATCACATGTAAATATTAATAAAACATAAACAGTCCTGAAGTTGGAGAGCACTTATTCTACACTTTTGGAGTATCTTATTCTACACTTTTGCCGGGTATCTAATTCTACACTTTTGCCGGGGTATCTAATTCTACACTCAGTATATTAATAAATGCACATGGTATGTGGGTATGACATGGATTATATTATCCAAGCACGGCCAAAACATGACACTCATGTTTAGAAGTGTTATATTTTACGTGGCACGTGCCGTGCCCTTACAAGTACCGTGTTTGGCGATAAATGCACTGGACACGGCACGGTACATTACATGTCAAGATACGTTTAGACACGTCTAGGTATCTCTATGAAATTTTAAAAAGTAGTCATTATAATATATTTTTAAAAATTCTTATAAACATATTTTAAAAAAATATATTATTGTAAAAAAATTTCCTTCATTCTTTGAAATATTTTCTACTTTTTTCTGATTTTCTTATTCTTTTTCGAATTTATAAATATTTTTAATAATTAAAATCAGAATTTTAAATTAAAAATATTAAAATACATCCAAACACGTAAGCACGTGTAAGCACGGTGTACCAAGACGTGTTGTGCCATTAAAAATATCGTTCTTAGCTCTATTATAATAAAATACAACATGACACGACACAGCACGTCCGTACTTTTATATATCCATATCTACACTTTCGCATAGGAGCTTTCAATTTTTCTCCGATTTTACACTCTTATTAAAAGTATTTTTTTTCATCTGATCCGAATTATGTGTTGTGGCGACTATGTGATCGACTCGTAGATACACACAACTATACATCCACAGATGAATCATGAATTGCTTCATGGACTAAATCAGCAGGGAATTCGCAAAAAAAAAATGATTTCAGATTTTTTGTGGCATTTGCTATGTAACTTTCTTGTTGAAATCCGTAATCAGATATCTACGCATTTGTTGTACAGAAATTTTACCCAGATGATTTCACCCTTTTATTTCCCACTTACAGAGAGCATCTTCACCTTTTATTTCCCACTTACAGAGAGCATCTTATTCTAGGTGAGGTGAGGAAAGAGAAGTATATATCAAGAGGTCAACTCACAGGCGATTTTAGGTGAGGAAAAATCAGCCCTGTATTTTATTATACATTTTTTACCAGGGCATTTTATTCTATACTTTTATCGGGTGGCTTATTCTACACGTTTATCAAGTATTTTATTCTACACTTTTGCCGGGTATCTAATCCTACACTTTTGCCCGGTATCTAATATTTGAAGTATTATTTTACTTTGGTATATATATGCTAACTGATCAACTAATTACTGGATGATGGACAATTAATTATACAATTAATGTGCATAAATTATCATCTCATTAAATCTTCATTAATTAAAAATGAATAATTCTACTGTACATCTAAGAATTCATATACATATAAGTTTATGGTACATCCAATGGTTGTAATCCATCACAGCAGATATAATAAATTTCTATTTTTGTTGTGTAGTTTCATTGAATAGGGACATATTGGGTAGAAGAAATAACTATAAATAGAAATAATCGATAAAGATAATGCATTAATAAAAAAAAGGAAAGTACTTAATTGAGATGCAATTGATGTCTTTTCTTTTATGGAAGTTGCTCCTGGTACCAAATCATGAATTTGCTTTTATCCGGGCATAAATTTTTTGCTTGTGTGCAGGTATACATTTGGGTGGATTTATTATTATTATTATTTTGAAATCGTTGTTTTTACTGTTTCAACCTTCAAATTTACAACTAAGGTTAAAACAATTTTTATTTGCTTTTGATGATTTGATCATTAAATTAATGACTGCCAAATCGTATCAAATTATTATATATGATATATTTGTCTAAAATAATAATTATGAAGTTATATATAATCATGTGAAGTGCTTATGAAAGGATTACATGATAAATATATCTTTTTTATTAGCATCATAATTATGCATTTAAAATATTACCACCAATCATTTTAATTACACCTCAATTTAGTATAATTAAAAAAATACAATTCAAGACATATGTAATCCAATTAGCATGTATTATATATATATGCACCATATGCTGTACATAAGACAATAACTTGAAACTGCATTGAAATGACAAAATGAAAAATAACCATTCAAATATTATATCTGAGGAAACTAGATGCAACAGGAATTATATATTAATGACTGTCTTATAACCATCCACTATTGAGATATCATTCTCTAATAATTTATTACTTCAAAATTTTCCATTAGAGATTATGGCTGCTTTGATGATTCAAGGACAACAAACTAATTAAATGACTTTACTATCCTTATATAATCAATGATTCAAATTAAAGATGCACAATAAAATGAGACGTATATTAATTTTTGGATGTACACTAGAATCACCCATTAAAAAATACATAAATTCCTTTTAATACAAGAAATAATTAGAAGGAGATTCACTGAAAATATCAAATACTATACTTTAATAAAAATCAGATTTTTTTCTCATATTTTGATAGGAAAAAGGGTAAAATATTAGAATACATGGATAGGAAGATATTTTTTTATCTTTTTAAAAAAATAGTGATAAGAGTTATCTTCTTATCCACACGCTTTATATCACAATTCATCAAATATAACTTCATAAGTTGCCACATTAATCAAAGTAGAAATGATCTTGAAGAGTAATTTAAAAATATACCCACCATATATATATGTTTTCGAGTTAAAATGATGATGAACACCAAGCTGCGAATCACAATTTTATTTTTTCTTGTGATCACTAGTCTCCTTTGTGTGACCGGAGGTAATCTTTGTTGTACAAATTAGTCAACTTCTTAGCAAATTACTACAATTGTTCTTTTAATTTGTCAGTATTTTAACTTATGAGGCCTCAGATTTCTTCGCAAGATAAATTTTTGCGCATGCTTGATGACTGGTGTGCTCTCAAATTGCTTTAATATATATATATTTTAAATGCTGATCAATTATTGATGCAAAATTTTCTATTCAATGATACATATTGATGCCAAACATACAAAATAAATCACGGAATAAAATAGATAATATTAGGGGGAGGGATTAAGGTGCTTTGCAAAGTAAATGGGGTTTTTACTTGAGATTCATATCTCGAAAACTGAAATTTAAACCGTAGATTCAAGTCATCCAATGTAATCTACATATTAAAATCTTGTGAGAGACCAAATTTATTATTTTCAGAGTTTTCTTACTATTTTTTAAAATTTGTAAAGATGACCCAAATTGAGGGATAAATAGTATTATTTATTATTAATTTCAGACCATTTTTTAAAAATCCAAAAAATAGTTAGAAACCTCAAAAATAATAAAGTTTGATATTTCATAAGATTTTTAAATATGTTAATTGAGTTGAGCAACTTAGATTAATTTTTTGAATTTCAGTATTTGAGATATAAGTCTAAAGTAAAGACCCGTCTTTATTTTATAAAGTACCTAATCTAACTCATATTAGCGTAAAGCAATTTTCATTTTTTATTATGTACAAAAAAAAAATTAAAGTTTCATTGTTCAGAATCAAACTAAAAGAAGAGGCAAAAATCTTATAGGAAGATTCACAAAAAGAGATGGGCACTGTGCTATTCCAAAAAGGAGAAACACTTGACCCAAAATCTTCTATAATTACACACGATCTCATCTAATAGATGCATAAATGATATGTAATTAGTTAATCTCATGTTTTGTTATTTGTGTCGAATTTGGTACGTAGGTCGGAACATACCTGAACAAGGAGAGGCACGCGGAATGAAGATCAATATCCCGGCGCTCTGCTTCCGCATACTGCGAGGCTCGGAAGATTGTTACCTCTGCATCTGGAAGCGCCCAAAGAAATGTTACATATCACAGAAGGAATGCTGGAAGAATTGTCAACCAAACCCTACTTCTCATATCTCCAACAATGGAAATTAATTAATCCATGATTATTGTTTTAAGTATGTATGTGGCTTTTGTGTATTCCAATCAAGGATGAATGCAAAACTGTTTTTAGTTTAATTATCTGAGTTATGACCATTAATTAGGCAAAATTAAATTTAGTCATTGAATGCTAATAATTAAAATTGACTTGTCATGCGTGGAACTAATATTTTGATATTTATGCTTAGATGGCCAATATTTTATGGTGTTTTAATTCACTGCGCCTTAGTCCTTACTAATTGAATAGATTAGAGTTTGTGGCAAATAGAACTAAAAAGTCAAATAAAACATATAGAGAAGCATAATAAATAGGAAATATATATTTTTATTAAAGTATAGTATTTGATATTTTCAGTGAATCTCCTTCAAATTATTTCTTGTATTAAAAGGAATCTTATGTATTTTTTTAATGGATGATTCTAGTGTACATCCAACAATTAATATACGTCTCATTTTATGGTGCATCTTCAATTTCAATCATTGATTGTATGAGGATAGCAAAGTCATTTATACACTATAAACTAAATATGGTAAGAGATGAGAAATTAATTTGTTGTCCTTGAATCATCAAAGCAGCCATAATCTCTAATGGAAAATTTTGAAGTAATAAATTATTAGAGAATGATATCTCAACAGTGGAAGGTTATAAGACAGTCATTAATATATAATTTTGCATATCGTTTCCTCAGATATAATATTTGCATGTTTATTTTTCATTTTGTCATTTCAATGCAGTTTCAAGTTATTTTCTTATTTACAACATATGGTGCATATATATATAAGACATGCTAATTGGATTACATATGCCATGAATTGTATTTTTTTTAATTTTATACTTAATTGAGGTGTCAATAAAATGATTGGTTATGATATTTTAAATGCATAATTATGATGCTAATAAAAAAAGATATATTTATCATATAATCTCTTTGTAAGCACTTCACATGATTATATGTAACTTCATAATTATTATTTAAGGCAAATATATCATTTATAATAATTTGATACGATTTGGCAGTCATTAATTCAATGATCAAATCATCAAAAGCAAATAAATATTGTTTTAACCTTAGTTGTAAATTTGAAGGTTGAAATAGTAAAAACAACGATTTCAAAATAATAATAATAATAAATCCACCCAAATGTATACCTGCACACAAGCAAAAAATTTATGCCCGGATAAAAGCAAATTCATGATTTGGTACCAGGAGCAACTTCCATAAAAGAAAAGACATCAATTGCATCTCAATTAAGTACTTTCCTTTTTTTATTAATGCATTATCTTTATCAATTATTTCTATTTATAGTTATTTCTTCTACCCAATATGTCCCTATTCAATGAAACTACACAACAAAAATAGAAATGTATTATATCTGCTGTGATGGATTACAACCATTGGATGTACCATAAACTTATATGCATATGAATTCTTAAATGCATAGTAGAATTATTCTTTTTTAATTAATGAAATTTAATGAGATGATAATTTATGCACATTAATTATATAATTGATTGTCCATCATCCAGTAATTAGTTGATCAGTTAGCATATATATGACAAAGTAAAACAATCCTTCAAATATTTTTCTCAGGCCTCGTAAGCTAAAATACTTACAAAAGAACAATTGTATTAATTTGATTTATAAGTTAGTTTTTGCAAAAAAGGAAAATTACATTCAGTCATACAAAAACGACTAATTATGAGAAAAAAATACAATTATAATGTGCGGCTTAATGTTCATCATCATTTTTTCTCCGAAAATATATGCGGTTGATGTTATTTAACTAAGTCTCTAAAAATAAGTTCTTCAAATGTGATAATCTATTATATTATGTTTGATTATGGAGACAAATTATAGAGATAAGAAGATAATTCTTATTATTATTTTATAAGAGATAAAAAAATTACCCCTTTGTCCATACATTTTATCCGTACGTCCCAACATATGGCCTAAGAAAATTATGATCATATTAGTTAAAGAAAACTATTTTGATATTTCAGTGAATCTCCTCTTAATTAATTAAGATTTACGATATGAAATGTATTTCATTAATTTCTGCAATATTCTTCTTTTTTTCTGAAGTTGAATTTCTCTTATCTTCTTTTTATTAAAGAAGAACTATTTGATATTTCAGTGAATCTTCCTAACATATATGGCATTAAGTTCTGCATTTTTTTTTAAATTGAATTTCTGCATATCTTCTTAGAAACGTGATAATATATACTATTTTTTTCTTTCCGGGATTAAAGTTTTCATTAGTTCCGGTATTTTTTTAAAATTACGTCACATTTAACACGACGTGTCGAATCGACACGACATGTGTAATACGTCAACCCTAAGCCCTAAACCCTAAATCCTAAACCCTCAAGAGGCAATTTGGATTGCGCATATGGGTAGCTGTTTCTCGAAAGTATGAACTAATATATAAAAAATTCTTTACCAAAAAAAATACAACGAATTACATACTTTTTTTTCCCTACGCATCAACTAATCAATATAGGTGGCACTATAATACACCAAAAATATTACGTCGCTCACCAAAATTAAATTGTTTCAGATCATTTTACCCTCTATTAATTAATTCTTAGAATATCACAATTAGAACTTTCCATTTACTGCATCTGGCTTCAAATGGTAAAGAGAAATCACAAATAAACAAAACCAACAAAGGATCATTGCTGAATGCCTTTCCATTTAATAGGTAATGATTACAACAAAACAATAAGAACAAAAATTCTACACTCCTACAACGAAATGAGAGTTGGTGAAATGAAATTTCACTTTTTCAAAAAGAAGAAAGAAAAATTTTTGAGGACTGTGTAACAAAATTCTAAGGACAATGTGATTTTATTTTTCTCTTGTAAAAGAAAATTTAGTTTTTAGTAAATACAATCCATATAATTTTAAATTATTAGTAAATAAAGTCCATATAATTATAAGTTTGCATCTATTTCTTTAGAAGCAGTCATAGACCAGTTTCACTCAAAGTTAGAGTTCAACTGATACGTACCACACTCAAGTACCAATTGGGATTTAGATGACATTATCATACCAAAACCATAACAGCAAACAGTAGCAACTACATAACAACCAATTTGATCAAATTCAAGCAATAAACCAAACGCAAGTAACATAAATTACACCGGTAACATTTTGATTTTTTAAAAGCTGTGTCTTGCATTTCTTCTTCTTTATCGTCTTTCTATTTCATGGCAAATTCAGAACAATCCTTTCGAAAAACCTATGTCCTGCACTTAATGCCAACTGCCACTTGTGATTTTCTCCTCTGTTCTATTTCTCCCTGAATGATTTGCTCTGGCAGTTCTTGTTTTATTATTTATTAAAATAATACTACAAATTTTCAAAAACTTTGATTGGCCAATGGTCTGGATCCAAAATATTTTAATAAAGAAATGATGCAACTTTCTACTGCTTCCGAATATGATTTCGGATTAACCTTTTCTATTTGCCAACTGCCGGGTAGTTTGGATTGCATCCATTCAGTAATTTAATTACCAAGCCAACCTGGCATTTACTCATTACGGAGTAATTCTCCCAGTTAACAATCAAGGAACATAATATACTCGCTTATATGTCCTGTGCTTAATGCCAACTACCAATATAAGTTGCCTCTTGAAAAGATGTATTATTCCTCTTAGCTTGACACTAAATATTAGCTAGATTAATATTTTCAACAAGTTTCGTATATTTTCACAGTGATGATGTCAAGAGGCAATTTGGACTGTGCATATGGATAGTTGTTTCTCGAAAGTATGAACTAATTGACATTTTGAGAAAGATAGCGAGACAACTCGAGCCTCCTATCGATCCGATCAATCAACCAAACAAATAAGAAGTTTTTCTTACCATGCTTCACGAGTCCCTTAGAGGCCAAAAGTACCATATAGTCCTAAATGATGTTTGGTCTAATAATCTCTGGACACAAATTAGAGCAGCACTTCAAATGAAAATAATGGAAGTGGAGTACTTATAACCAGTAGGGCTTTTGATGTTGCTAAGGATGCAGATCCCAAGTGCGAACCGTATAAACTCAAGTTCTTAACTAAGGAGTCAAGCTTAGAGCTTTTCTTGAAAAAGGCTCTTCCTAATTAAGATCCACATAAAAGTGTTTTTTATGGTCTTTCTGATATCGCAGCTCAATTTGTCCATAAATGTGGACTACCTCCCGCGTTGGTGGTTTTAGGGAGTCTATTATCAAAGAAGTCACGCAACTATACTACTTGGAGCAATGTGTTGCAGACAATAAGTTGGAATCATGACAAAGAAAAGAAATGTAGTGATATTTTATGTATAAGTTTTGAGGACCTTCCGTTTGCTCTCAAGTCATGTTTTATGTATTTTGCTGCATTTTCTGAAGACTATGAAATCAATGCCGGATCTTTACATGAAATGTGGGTTGCAAAAGGATTCTTACCATAAGAAGATAACAGAACATTAGAAGAAACTTCAGAGAGTTTGTTGGAGGATCTTGTGCACAGGTATTATTCCTTCCTTCAACGCTTTACAAGCACATTTTTACTAGTGTTCACAGTTTGTGCAGATTCCAATTTGTATGTGCTGGTTCCAATCATCATCTTTTTCATTAAAGACCATTAGCATATAGTAGCCCATTCAATACAACATAATTCCAATATCATCAGGAGCACTACAGGAGAAACAAAAAGGAATAAGAAAGGAATATGCATAATGAAAAAAAGGGTATGATTATGAGTCCATATAAAAGTGGGCCCCACATTACAAGTTAACTATCTGTACAACATCCAACTGAATTTTTTTTAACTAACTTTTTTTCTTTATAAAGTCCACACTGTACTGAAAATTTATGAACATTTATTTTTAGACCATAATATACATGTTACTGTACACAAGATCACTCCAACCAGATCGGCTTGTCCGCTTAAAATAAAATTTGTCATTAAATGACAGGAGCATGGTTCAAGTAACATTTAGATCTTTAGATGGTTCTATCACACATTGCCACATACATGATCTCCTAAGGGATCTTGCTTTCCAGAAAGCCAAGCAGGAAAACTTTCTCATGGTGTGCTCACATCCAGACGATAAGGAGAGCTTGAGCGGGGCGCGTCGAGTGGCAGTTCACCATCCAAATTGTAGTGAACTTGAGATGAGCCGAAACCTCCGCACTCTGTTGTGCTTCCATAGTGAATGCATGCTGAATTGTTCCAAGCAAAGGTTGCTTAAAGTGGTAAGCTTTGAAGGCAGTTCACATACCAAATTAAAATTGGGGATGATTGAGGGATTGTCTCAGTTAAGATACCTTAAACTTTCTAGGGTAGAAAATGATGGGTTTGATGAAGAACGCTTGGCGAAAGTGATAGGCGCAATGAAGTTTCTCCAGACCCTTGATTTGTTCAATATAACTGGTAGGGTAATTTTAAAGGTTGGGCTTCCTGATTGTACATGGCATATCAAGACACTGAGGCATGTCAGGATTCCCATCATCCGCAAAACTAACAAATTTGCAATCTCTTTTATCGGTTAATACCGGAGGATCATGGGAGACAGAGTTAACTTATCTACCAAATTTACGTAGATTACTCTTGCGTTGCCGTTCATCTTCTTACGGGGCAGTGGGTGCTTTCCTAGGCACGTTAGAGCAACTAACCGATCTCACCATGGTTGGTCCTAATTCATTGGACATATTTGACATGAAGAGCTTTCCATTTTATCAGCATTTACAATTTCTAGAATTATATGCAAGATTTGATGAGATCCGCAGTGAAGTGGCGCTTCATGTTAACATGTTTCCCCCTCACCTCACTTCTCTTTCCATTTCTAATTACCTGTTCCAGCAAGATCCAATGCTGGTACTGGAGAAGTTACACGACCTCAAGAGGCTTGTGCTAAATTTCGCAAAGAGTACTGAACCAAAAATGAGGTGTTCGGCTGGTCAAAGCTTCTAGCCATGTCAATTTTTGAAGATTGCTCAGGTGTTGTAGCCCAGAATTCGAAGTTTTTTCTCTTATTTTCCTTTCTAATGAGATATACATATCTAATAAGATTTTCAATTTTATCCATCTGACAAGGAAAAAATTGCAAAAATTCACAGAACAGACCCCAGTTTTTATAAGAATTGCAAACGAGACCATTTTAGTACAAGTGTCAAGATAGGCACAGAGGTGCTTTGGAACAAGAATCAAGCAAAGGAAAGTACTTTCATAGCCTAGTTGGTTTAAAGAATCTTGAGACATACATACCAGGTTCTATTCTTCTCTTTTTTTCATTGCTGAACCTGAAAAGAATTAGAGAGGAAGGGAAGGAAATTAATCAGCACAGTGAGACATATTTTTGTGTACAAAATTTCTGCTCAGGCTTGAAAGAGTACACTAAATTAAAGCAACTCAATATATATGCAAATGATGACTGGTACGACGCATATGTGTGCAGTTGTGCACCAATTTCAGATCCTGATATGAACACGAAACCTCCAATTAATATATATGTATCCAATTAGGACCATCGGAGAAAAATGAGTTTGCAATTTGATTCGTTTTCAAACAAACTTCTAACAATAGATGCAATTAAATTAAGCCATGTATAAGAAAGGGAGAGCGAAAAGGGTACGTACCTGAGCAATGTATAAGAAGAGGTAACAGGTAGAGAGGGAATTGATAACAGTCAACATGCAAAGCACCGATAGACCCCAGCATGCTCAGAGAGGGAGGAGATGTGTACAGGAAGGCCATTGCCATGTCATGTGAAAGAGGGAAGGGAAGGCTTTCAAGCCAATGGCGAGAGAGAGGGAGAAAGAGATTAAAAAATTATTTTCTGAGAGATCGTAAGTTCGAATTTCGTATCAAAATTTTTTATAGACATTCAAAATTAAATAGTTTAAACTTTCTTCTTTATTTTAAAATGCATTACATCCTACAAAAACTAAGTAATTTCACATGGAATAATTAAACTGATTAATCGAGATTATTTAATTATTATCCAGGAAAAATTCATGTTGCTTATAAGAGATCTAAAATTGCATCATTTATTCCATTGTAGATTAGCCAACAAAGATTTCCAAGCAATTCAAGGTTAAATATAAACCCGTTAACATTCAAAGCCTAGAGAAAAGTGAATGTTTGCAAGACATGAAAAGAGTCATACAATTATGATAAATAATAAGACTAGATTCAGCTCTTTTATTTTAAATTACAAATCATGACTGATATATATATAAATGATGCACATTGTTGCATCCAACTTTATATATATAGGCTTGTAAATAGAGGTTAATTTCTATTTTTTGCAAATATCCCAACACACTTTCTGATCACGGTAACACGGCCGGTCTTCATCCGTAACGCAGCAGTAACACTCGTGCCAACCCTTGCCGCATTTGCTTCGGATGCAAAGCGCCGGGATATTGATCTTCATCGCACTTCTTGCTCCGAGTGTTATTGTATCCCGACCTATCAATCCAACACAAATAGCAAAAATAGGATTAATTGAGATCATAATTAACATTAACAGAAGATAGAGAGAGCAATGCTGGCTGGGAAATAAATTTGTTTGATATATTGATCAGAAGTTTTACTGTGATAGTTTATGTAGGTAAATAATTAATAAATAATGACATATTATTTATGAATATTTAAAATTGAATGAATTTAATTCTTATTTTTATTTAAAAGAAAAATAGTGACGTGTTCTATTGAAATGAAGTGTTCAGTATTAAATTATTTTGGCCATATACAAATTTTATTTTCGGTTATCTAAATAGCATTAACTTTTTATGCTTATGTGAAATTATGTATCTATTAAACCTGTACTCTTAACTACAACATATGTAATTGATCATCGGCATAAATTTATATATGTTCTAAAATCTTTGTCTTAATTAAAAACAAAATATTATTAAATTTTTTGTTCGGCCTTCCAATGACAAATTAAATTCTTATTCAAGTATGAACTAAACTATGCTATATATTGTCAATGCAATTGAAATTGAAGTGTCACATCACAATTACAACGGGTCTATATCTATTGTCATGAAAACTCTATGGTAACAAACTGACCCGATTCAATTTAAACGGTCTAAATTTAGACAATAGAAGGCTTTTTTATTTATCTTTATTTTTTGATGAAAAATAGGGATCTAAATCATACAGCTTTAAATTATTCATAAATGACTCTCGTTCGGATTTTGAACATATGATTTCTTACGCAGAGAATATTATCTTTTATCATCAGATTAAAGGTTGATTCTTTCGTTTTTTTTATTTTTTATTTTGCTGAATCTCACCTACCATGGTGAGAGAATAACATTAAGTTGTCATTATCAATTATGACATCAAATATGAATTCAAGTGTAGCTAATACGTTAAATTCATACAATTGATCGATGAAGACAACACTAGAATGAATTTAGAAGTTCAATTGATATATCAACCAAAGCTTACCTTGAGTCATACAAAGGAAAGTAGCAATGAGGAAAAATGTTATTATCATAAGGCGCATCTTGTTGTCCATCTTGATTTTGGTACAGAAATTAGAAATTGTTGGTTTTCAATTCAGTCTGAAAGTATAAGTCTTTTAATTTATACCAGTGATGTACTGCTTATATATATATATATATATACACATTTGGTGTCCACATGAGACATTGTATTTTTTTTTTCTTCCCATTCCAAACTAATAAAAAGAAAATATTTTATATTGATTAAGAAGATTTCATTCTATCTGAAACATTGTATTTTTCAGCTCTGTAAATCAAAAGGTGCTGCATCAAAACATATGTAATTTGTTGGCGCACAAATATATGTGAAATAATCAGATTGAGTGGTTAAATATTTACTACAAATAATCTGGTATAAAAGGAAATAAATATCACATCAATTCCAATATGTTATCATTAATTAGGAAAGGAAATTTTATCATATAAAAGAAAAATATTTTGTTTCATTGCATTGAAGTCCTTATAAAGTTTGTACAGTACAAAAAACAGAGTTGGAAAATGAGTTTGGAAAATGGAGACAGTTATATGTCAAAACATATTTGCTGTCAACAATTATATCTTAATTAAAAAAGATATTAGTATTGTATGTGTTGTTGCAAAATAAGAAAACTCAAAATTAAATAAAAATTAATATATAAAATTTTAAGTAATTATTAAAATATTTATCATTTCGTAATCTATTATTTTAAATGTCCAACTTATTCTTTTGGCAAGTGTGCATCATACAATAGATATGTGCATATGTGTCTGTAGTTTTTGCCTAATGTGCTTCTATAAGTATTTCAGCCGAAACGTTCATGTATCAAAATTTCAAAATTCAATGATCGAAATATCGATCCAAATAGCACAATCAAATTTTTATGTCAAAAAAACTTATAGAATACCAATTTTTACTGTTTTTTTAATTTTGTACTATTTTTAATGATTTTTAAAAAATGACCCTAAAAATAATAGAAAAATATCAATATTTGTATGTCAGATAGAATCATCTTTCAGAAATCATTAAAAATAGTAAAATAATTTATAAATAATAAAATGGTACTTTATAAGCTTTCGATATAAATATTTTATTGAGCTATTTTGATCGACATTTTGAAAATGGAATTTTGAAATTTTATCCGTAAGCGTTTCGGCCAAAATATTTATGAAAGTAAATTAGCCAAACTCTATATATATAAAATAGAGTTCTTATGTTCAAAATATCAATTTAAGTAGCTCAATAAATTATTCATATCAAAATTTTATAGAATACTAAAATTTATTATTTTTAAAGTTTTTTAATTTTCAAGAATGATCTTATTTGGTATACAAATATTTTTATTTTTTAATTATTTTTGAATCAAGTAAGGCCATCTTTGTAAAATCCAAAAAATAATAAAAAATTTAAAATGGTAAATTTTAATATTGTACAAGATTTTGATATATAGAATTTATTAAATACTTACATCAACATTTTAAGAATGAGAACTTAAAATTTGACCCATTAACATATCGGCCAATATGCTAACCATTAGTAATACTTGACAATGATTATTTTGATAATCGTGACAATAAGATTTCAACTAAAATTGAAAAAAAAAAAACTTAAAAATAAAAAAGTTTTATAGTCATATTTTTAAACTTATATATTGATTGTATTTTAAATAACTTAAAAATAAAAAAAGTTTCATAGTCATATTTTTAAACTTATATATTGATTGTATTTTAAATTTCACATAATTTAAAAATCATTTCATATATATTAACACCGTGCTCCAAAGGGTGGAGGAGGGGGGGGTTGTTGTTGAAGTAATGGGAGGGGGAAGGTGAAATCTTACACTCCAATTTGGAGGATACAAATTTGGTCAAGTTAAATAACCTGGATGGGTCATGCCAACCTTTTCTTAATTTCCCTCCTATATTTAGACTTTTTATTCTAAAATTATTTTGTAATTATTTTTTCATATAATTTAATATATTAGAGTGATAATTAGATATCCTAATGATATGTACTGACGCTTTCTAGTTGAATAAAAAATTTAGACATTGCATTTAGAGATCATGTTATTAAGTATAACATACTACCAAATAAATATCATGTTATTTAGTATAACATACTACCAAATAGATAAAGTTTTACATATATACGCCTGTCCAATTTACAACGGTTTAACATTTGAATTCATATTGTTTTGAATTGTACAAGCAAAAAAAGTTCTAATCTATTCCATTTATGAGGACCCAACAAAGTACATAAAATTTCACAATAAAGAAAAATCTCAAAAAATCAAGTTCCACAACAAGTGAATATTAATTTCTTGGGATAACATGCATGATGAAGAGAATCATATACTCATATATAATTAATTGATAAGCAACCAATTATCTTACATTTTAGCTTAGAACTCACATATAAATTAAGCACACTCTTGATGCTGATTTTGCATCAAAAACCACACAAATGAATTTGGTACTAATCATTGATGGTACATGTATGTATATGCCCATTGTCACTGGTAAGAGACTTGATCAGAAATAGATTTTTACTGGCATTTAGACCAGCACTCTTTCTGATCTCGGTAGCACGGTCGACCTTTCTGTACGGCGCAACAGTAGCATCTGTAGGGATTATTAACATCGCCGCATGAATCACGAATGCAAAGCGCCGGGATGAAGATCTTACTTCCGCTTTCCTCTCCTTGTGCCGCTGGTGTCGCCTGACCTATCAACCCAACACAAAATAACATAATTTGAGCTTTATATGTCATGCATCAGTTCAAGGATTGAGATTTTCAACAGAAGATTAATTTGGTATTTGTATATATATATATATATATATCTTCTTCTTTTTGTTTAATTGTTACAAAGGAATGTATGTATCATATTAAAAAAAAAGTTATTAAGTATGTTAAAACTCAATAGTTTGTACACTAACATTTTGAATTTTTGACCAATGATTAGAAATTATAAATCGTACAATTTTTTTCTTTTTGAGAAAGATAAATCGTACAATTTTAAACCGGTTAAATTAAGTTTGTTATAAAATATGCATTAATTATTGCATACAAATAGTTGCATTAACAAATAAAAAAAATTAAAAAGAAATTATCTACACACAATAAAATTTTCAAATTCTTCAAAATTATATTGCAAACAACAGAATGCACCAACCATACAAAAATTCCATCTTAAAAAAAATAGCAAGATACTTAATTAATCAAGGACATATAATAACCCAAACCCTCACAAAATAATTTTTTTACAAAAGCAAAAAAAATTACAGAAGTTCAATTATTGCTAGAACAAAAAAAAGAGATTACCTTGAGTCATACAAAGGATATTAGAGAAGAGAAGAAATGCAATGGTAATAATGCTTAGCTTGGTATTCATCTTGATAATTGTGTATATATCTCTGAATTTAATTACTAATATTTGTGGTTGGTTCACTAAATTAAAAAAGAAAAATCATTCTTATTTATACTAATAACAACTGTCTATATTAGGTATATCCTTAAACGGAGACAGAGAGAAGCCAGCTAGGGTTTTTGTTCTCTCACTCGTTTTATATCCTGTACAAACAATATTCACCTTAAATTTTGTATTGGTAGTTTTATTTTATTTTTTTTATTTGTCAAGTCTTAATGAATTAATGTGAGCAGGCCGTGGATAAGAATTGATTTCATGTCATTATGAAATTGATTTTTTTTTCCTTAATTAGTATGGTGGATATAAAGAAAATGTAAGAATGTTGGTGGGTTTTTATTGAAAAAATAAAAACTAGTAATCAATTTTAGATTCTCCTTGTTAGCAAGAATTAATAATTGAATAAATAAGAAAGGAAAATCAAAATCTCCAAATTTATGGAATTCATTATTAAGCAGATTGTTCTGATCGGATGATCCATTATCAATCATGATACAATATCACTTTTAGTCTATTTATTTTGGTCATGAAATGTCAGGCTCTATCCAAACCATCTGTTTTGAACTAAATGTCTCATAGTAAAAAAATAATCCATACAATTCAAAAAATTCATATTTACTGTCATATTTTTTTTATGACATATTTATATCATAATTTGTCTAAATCTATAATATATATAATTTATTAAAATATAAATAAAAAGAGCAATGCTAACTGTATTCAAAGAAAATCCTCCAAACCCAATACAATCATTAGAAATTTACTGTTATGCGAGAGAATGTCGGGTTGTCAAAAATAAATTACATAATAGAGTCGTTAATATAAATAATAACTCATTTTATATGAACAATAAAATTAGTAACAATAATGGTATCAACGATGATATTTCTCAAATATTTACCTATTTTAATTTGAAAATAATATATAAAAAAATGAAAATTATTAGGAGTAAGAGACTATCAGTACATATAACAATATGATGTATTAGTATCAGCACATGGTTGTGCAAAATATTACAAAATTTTTGCCAAGTGTTCACAAAAATAATATTTTTGTTAACTATAATCCATTCAATATTTTAAAAACCCCACAGTATCACAACCATACTTTGTAATATGTAACCGGTTCAATATAACACACCAGCCCAAATCAAACCAAGCCCGGTTTGACCCAACCCAAAACAACAACCCAAACCCAAACCAAACCAAAACCCAACCCAACTCAAACCACAAACAAAACCACAACCCAAACCCAACCCAACCCAAACCAAAACCTAACCAACCCAAACCAAACCAAAACCCAAACCAAACCCAAACCAAACCAAACCCAAACCAAACCAAACCAAACCCAACCCAACATCTCCCTCCATAAAACCCTCCTCGCTCCAGACCTAGGGTTTCTCACAACTACTTGATCTTATCCGAGCGAGCGGCGCCGCCTGAGAGCGTGACGCACCTCGCCGCGTCGAGACAGTTGCCCGGACTCTCCGTCGAGTTCGTCGGTAGCTCCTCGCCGCGCCGCGTCGGTGCGTCGATCGATCGATCGATGGATCGGCGGTTTGATCCCTCGCGATGACGACAGTTCGCGGTCGGAGCTCGATCCAAAGAGAACGAGCGATGATGGCGACGCGAGCTTCCCCTCCCCCCCCTTTCCCCTCCAAACAAATACAACGAATTCGTCTTCTTTAATTGTTGTTTTTCTTGTGTGTGTTTGTTTCTGTTTCTATTTTGTGCTCCTTTTTCGTTATTTCTTGAGCTTTTGATCTGTCTTGGGAATTTCGTGTATGCCTTGTTTGTTTAGGATGGATATTTTCTACAAATGCCATCCGAATTTTGTTTAATTTCAACTTTCCATCCTGCTTATGAAGAGATTTGAATAGGTAAATAAAGATTAATTTCAACTTTCCATTCTGCTTATGAATTAATTGTAGTTCAGAATTTAATTTTATTTTTGTAGGCGCCATTTGAGTTGATGTAATTGTATAAAAAAAATAAATCATTGGTTACTTTATATATGTCATAAAAATATTTGCACAAAAGAAACTATTAATTATTTTATTATGATATATTTTCTTTTTCTACGCAGAAATATAAGTTTAAATCTTATAACAAATATTTTAAAATAAATAAAATGTTGAGAGTTATTTATATTATAAAGAAAAAAAAAAGGAACATACAAGATTGGTCACAAACATATAGCTATTTCAAAAAAAAAAAGAAGTTTTATATTTGTTGAAGTTAGATGCATGCTAATATAGCACGTAATTTCGATAGAATAAAGTTATCAAAATCATTATTGTATGATAAATTATTTCATTATTCAGACCCATTAGTTAAATAGTGAAATAATATTCAATTTTGACATGAGAAATAACAAAATGTTTCTATTTTAAATATTATTATTTTGTTATTTTATTTTTATTATTTTAATGATATTATTTCTAATGTTAGTCCTTAACTTGCCAAACGAATCCTAAATACATAAACAAGAGTGAAAACTTATTTTGATAATCAATTAAAAAAAGTTCGAAAAAAATCTTAAAAATAATAAAAAATTTGTAAAAGTATTTTTCAATTTATAAATTTATAATGTTTCAAATTTCATATAGTTTAAGATATATTTGATATTTAATTAAAAATTATTAAATATGTATTATTGTAAATTATATAAATTTTAATGTTTTTATGGATTATCAATTCAAATTCAAATTATATAAAATTTGAAACAGAATTAGTTTATAAAAAGAAATCAATATATAAATTCACAAATACATCTATAATATTTTTTTTATTTTAAATTTGAATATATTCAAAAATTTTCATTATCAAAATTGTCAAGATAAGAATTATAAAATGATCATTTTCATACATAAAATATTTGATTATTGGCACGCATGTGTTCAGCTTAAAATTATATAGAAGGGAGAGATCACTTGACAATATTTATTTTGACAATTTTAATAATTAATTTTTCAATAAATTCGAAAAATATTTTAAAAATAATATAAAATTTATAGACATATTACTGAACTTATAAATTTATCGTGTTTTGAAATTTTAAGGAATTTAAATTTCATTTGATAATCTATCAAATATTATTAAAATTAATATAATTTATAACGATTCATATTTAATGATCTTTAATTAAATATTAAATATAACTTAAATTGCATAAAATTTGAAACATGATCAATTTATAAGTTTAAGAATATATCCACTAAATTTTTTCTATTTTTATTTGTTTTGAATTTATTTGAAATTTCACTGTCAAGATAGCAACTGTCAAATGATCTCTCCCATTAACTTGAGTTGAGATATAGATTATAACTAATAAATTTAGTTTTAAAAATATATATAAATAATAAATAAACATAAACATCAATTTATGTGATAATTTTCATGATATTTTAATAAAAAAAATAAGGTCAAATTAAATAAACATCAATTTAACTAATACATTATAAATGCATTATAGTAGAGTTTTATTCTTAAAACTTACTGTATCTATTTAATTTTGCACATAGAAACATGAAAACACATCTAAGATATAATTTGAAGTAGTTTCCATGAGTTTTGGTGATGTTATGAGCATAAATAAGATTAAAATTGATTAAAAGAATGCATAGATTCATTAAAATACGTTTAAAACATTTTTAGTAGAGTTTTAAGCTTAAAACTTGTTCGTATCTATTTAATTTACTCAAAAGGTTACCGAGCTTAACTCACTAAGAGGATCGATGAGTCTAATCGAAAATCTATCAAATTGATTTCAACCAATAAATATAAATTATTTCATAAATTTTATAAACCACATATACATACATGAAACAATTATTCATAAATCTTTGACATTGCCCATCAATTAAAAACTGAAAAAAAAAATACAAATCACAAACTTAGGTGGAGCAAACTTGGAGACATGACTGAAATGTGGTGAAGCATGGAAGAGTTGGCATAGCTTGGCATTTAATGCATATTTTATTGTTCACTGATGTGGGAATGCAAGGAAACTCAGCTCTCGTGTTTTTTGTCTTTTCCTCTCTTAGAAATGTGTCTGTGGGTATTATCCGACCTATCAATAAAATTCAAATAGAAGATTAGGAAAATTGAGATTTAGAGGTTATGTATAAAGATATTGATTTTTTTTTAAGGTCACATTGAATGAGTTATTATTTATATTTTATTTTGTATAATATTTTCGTTATTCAATTCAAGTGAGTTATTTGAGTTGAATAATAAAAATATTATATAGAATAAGTTGCATAATATTATTTTATTTTTCATAAATAACAGAATTGGTGTCGATGGTATCTCCCTAATATTTCTCATATAAAACTTATAAAACTAAGAGAGATTGAAATTTTTGTATGATTAATAGAAAAATTATAGACATTCACCTATTCACCATCTAAGATAACATCTTTAAGCTTAATTAACAAATGAATCCTTGTGATAAAATAGTGGCATGAATTGAAAAAAGAAAAATGAAGGAAATGTTTATATAACTGAAAGAATGATATAAAACTTACATTGAGTTACACACATGAGAGCAGGGATGAGAAATAAAACAATGGTAATTCCTTGCTTCATTTTAATTTTTGAATCTTTGATCTTGGTTTACAAAGATTGATGTTAAAACTTTGGAGGTTATTTTCAGAAATTATGTTAATTGTATGAAAGAATGATGGCCTTTTTATGTTAGTAGAAAAGAGTATATATTTTGGGGATCCATAACTAAGCAAATATTTTTTTTCTTTAAAGAGAGAATCCTGGTAATTAATGTGAAATTTAATTGTATTATGTGTTTTAGTTTCAATAAATTTATGAACATGTAAAACACATAAATTGTCAGTTACATTTTTTATACTTAAGTTTATAAATTTAAATCGTTAGATGTATTCTATATCATCTCAATAATATGTATATATAAAATCATAAAATTTTTAAGTTCATTTCAATAGCATCAAAAGAGTGGATTAAATTGTCAAAATTTTGATCATTGATTTTATTAGCTTTTGATGCATGCTCAAATAAAGTTGAAATAATGTAAAATTTTGTATTATATGTGGTATATAAAATACATAATATATCTCATAAATTAGTTTTTTTTTTCCAATGATGCAATCGATGTAAAATTTGGTGTAGTGAGTCATCTTAAATAGTTATATGTGTAACCAAAAAACAAAAAAAAAAAGAATACATGACATGTTACATAGATAGAGTTCACAGAATTAAAAGGAAAAAACTTTTAACACACCTCTTCAATAGTAGTAAATGCCTCCATTATATACAAAACATTAAATTAGATTCATATTTTAAAATTTTAATTTTGGCTAATTCATAAATATTTTTGACTCAGTCATAACTATCTACATGTCTACATATTATTTTTATTTTCTATGCAAAAAAAATCATATAATATTAATAAGCACTAAGCGTCTATATGTTTATATTGTAATAATTAAATGGTTATTGTTTACAACTTATATGATTGATTATAAATGTTTCAAAAAAATAAAATAAATAAATAAACCCGCCGCGAAGCGCGTTTGATTTAGTTTTGATAAATTTATGTACATATAAGAAACATAATTTGGAGTATTTCTGTGAGTTTTGATATATTAAAATTACAAATAAAACCAAACTTGACTTAATTTATGTACAAGCAAAAAAATATAATTTGAGCATATATGTGAATTTTGATGATATTAAAATCACAAATTAGATACAAATTGATTGAAAACAGAAACGAAACACTAAAATGCACTATAAATTGTATTATAGAAGAAAATCATGCATAATATTTGTCATATTTGTTTTGATTTAGTTGGGATAACTCTTCAAGAACGTTTGTGAATTTTTATGATTTTATAATCATAAATAAGGTCTAAATTCATTAAAAATATATGCATAAACATTTCAACATGATATATATTATAACTGAATTTTATTTATGATAATTTTTTATATTTTTTTATTTAGATTAGATAAATTTAAACAAATGTAAACAATATCTGTAATTTAAAGGATGTATTCAATTAAAAAAAGGGTGGAGATCCGTTGACAACTATTTATTTGACAATATTGACAACAAATTTTCAAATAATTCTAAATAAAATTTTAAAAATAGAAAAAAAATTTATAGACATATTTTTAAACTTATAGATTGATTATGTTTCAAATTTTGTGCAATCTAAGCGTCATTTGATACTCCATCAAAGATCATAAAAATTGGATGAAATTTTCAACGGTCCATATTTAACGGTCTTTGATGAAATATCAATTGACACTTAAATTATATAACTTTAAAAATATGCCTATAAACATTTTCTTCTTTTAACAATTTTCATAAATTATTTCGAAATTATTTAAAAATTTATTGTCAAAATTATAATTATAAAAAAACCCCTCCCTTTAAAAAAAATAGTTTGAGGCTGAAAACCTTTATACAAACACTAATATAAAATAGTAATAATAATGAAATAACTGGCCCAATAAACAAACTGTAAATCAACGGCCCAGAAAATTTTGGATCTTTCCTCTTATCAAGAACCGGATCGGATCCTGTTTATACTTATCGGATCCCATTCCCATCCGACAGATCCATCTCCTTCCTCCAATCCTTCCTAATCAGCGAAACCTACTTCACGCTATCATCCCAAATCTCTCTCTTTCTCTTCCGATCATGAATCGCATCATCCACCTTTCGAAGGATCGTTAGAAGGAAGGAAGAATCGGCGTCACTCGGTCGGACATAAGGTGAGGGTTTCTCTTTCCGATTCAATTCAATTCAGGCGTTCTTCAGTTTGGGAATTCGCGCAATGATCGGATCTTGAGCTGAGCTGCCGATCGATTGTTCCGGACAGTGGTAGCAACAACTGACTGTCGATTTGGTGTGGTAGAAGGTTCTGATTTGAAATTAAGGTAGTTAAGAAACAAGCAATAGCTGCCTGCCCCCTTTGCTTGCTATGTCTCTGGTCGGAGCAATAGAAGAGCATGCTTTGGTTTGAATTTATCTGTTGATTTAACTTGATTGCATCAAGTCATGCTTTGGTTTGCAATCCTGTGTAATTGTACTAAATAGATATACTAACTGGTGTTACAGTTTTAAGTCAAGGATTGATTTTTATCCTTGATTCTAGGTTAAGCACACAATCTTTTTGTTTATAATAGATGTCTGTGTAATTTTTTTAACAAGCAGATTAAACCTACATATCTATCATGGAGAACTCAGAACAGGAAGTAAAACAACAAACTGAGCAACCACCAACCCCACCTCCAATTCGCCTTCCTGGGAAGCAAGAAGAATCTTCTAGAACCCAAGATGAAACCCCTGGAATATTCTCATGGGCAAGGAATCTCAAGATCCCCCAGCCGTCAGCCACGGGCCCGCAGGATTCGCCAACTGGAAAGTCAACCTTTTCTCGTTTGACCAGCGGTCTGAGCCTTCGCCTCTCTCCAAAAGGGGTGCAAACAGAGGAGTCCACTGCTGAAGGGACAAGCTCTGGTACACCAAACGGAGGTGTTTTTGGGACTCTGACAAAGGGTATAGTTGACACATCTAAAAATGCAGTGAAGGCAGTACAGGTTAAGGCACGACATATGGTCTCTCAAAACAAGAGAAGATACCAGGTTACTGATTGTGATCTTTTTTCTTTTTTGCCTTCTTATGTCATTTATTCATTTATATCTTGTCGAAGTTTGAGTCAAATGGTCGATTGTTTCCATGAGAACAGTACTAGTGTTAGCTGTGAGCTGGTACTGCCAATCTTATTTATGGTCTGCAGATACCATTTAAGGCCACTTCAACAGTACTTGTCACTTGTTAGTATGGTACGTAAACCTTAGGGGCTTTCCTGTGTAAAAGCTGTACAGCTTGACCTAAATGACATAAAAGAAGGATTGTCGTTGGACCAAATTAGTGAGGCACAGGACTAGAAGGGTACTGGACGGCCACCTCTTCTGTATATTGCTTTTAATATTCCATATCTGTAAATTAATGTCTGCAACCTGATTTAAGCCCAAGAACTTGGACAAAGTCTAATGAAACTCAATCCAAAACAAAAATCAAAACGCTGACTCAAAAGAAGTATGCATACCAAGTTAAAATCCCAGATTTTGGTGAACAACTGAGGAAATTTTGTTTAATGTACTTGACTTTCTAATTTATATTGCAGGAAGGAGGTTTTGATCTTGATATGACTTATATAACTGAAAATATAATAGCAATGGGTTTCCCTGCCGGTGATATGAGCTCAGGCTTTTTTGGATATGTTGAGGTATAGAGAATTAAACAGAAACATCTTATTGGATTACTTGAGCTATTTTGTACGTTAATGTGTAAAGAAGAATATGTGAAAAATGCAGGGGTTCTATCGCAACCACATGGAAGAAGTAATAAAGTTCTTTGAGACACACCATAAGGTACTTCTGTTAAATTTTGTTTACACATTTCCATCTATTTTGATGACTTTTGTTGGATTGGCAATGAACCTTTCGTCTCTATTCTGTCCCTTAAATTCACCTTGGATCCATTTAAAAGTATGGAACAATGCAAAAGCTATCATACTGTATCCTATGAATGAATTTTCAGATGTTTCCTGATTTTTCTTTCTTGTTTGTAAGGCAAGAGTTGCCATAGTCAAAACTTCCAATATAACTTAATTTTCATGTTAAAACTTCAGATATACATTGCATTGCAAATTTAATATACTTCTGTATACAATTAAAATGTAAGGATAAAAGTCATCTGCTTTTGAACTTGTTAATCTTGAGTTTGATTTAGTTCTTGTTCTATAATTGATGACATCCATGTTTGTCAGATAATAAAAATTGAGAGCTGTTAATCTTTTGGCCCCCCTCCTTTGCAAATACTATTGTTATAATTGTTTTTAGAAATGATCTAGAATCTGATATTTGAAGATGCACCCTTTTGTGCAAATAAACTACCACATTATTGTAATCTCAATATCTCTTTTGTTAAAGTAAGTTTTTTTTTTCTAAGAAAAAGATGAGGGTCAAGCCCTCAAATTTTATGTTAAAGTAAGTTCTTAGGGAGCTTTGAGAGAAATGAGGTGAAGAGTCAACAACTGCGGAGCAAAAAATAAACTATCATCATCTTTAAAAAAAAAACGAAAAAAGAAAAGAGAAGTTAAAAGGCAAGAAATTTTGATATAGATAAGGGAACCATCATTTTGTGACGAACATGCAGTGTATTGCTATGAATTACCTGTTGAGACATTGCAATAAGGGCAAAAGTGTCATCTTTCATTATTCTTTTGTTTAAAGCCCATCACGGGTTTGCTTCTTCTCACTACTGCATTGAAGCTTGGCTATTTTTCTGTAAATTGTAATGATTAGTGGGTACATCTTTCATTTTGTTTTATATTTCATACAATGATATGATCTGTCTACTAGTCAAACTTCCACTAATCCTAAATTTGCCATAAAGTGACCACATAATCTTGATATTTCACTATGTCATATCTTTACTTCTTTACAGGGTAAGTACAAGGTCTATAATCTTTGCTCTGAACGGCTTTATGATGCCTCCCTCTTGGAGGGAAAGGTGAGCAATAACCCATACTTCATTCTTCTACTATTCTATGTCATGTTAATTTTAAGTGCTTTGCAATGACGTTTCCAAATAATTGATAATTGCAAAAGGCCACTATTTCCAGTTTTTTTTTTTGTATTTTTTTTACATATTTTCAATAATGTTAAAAAGTTCTAGAAAATTGTCCCTGCAGATAGTTATCATATATCTCTAGGGCCATTTGATAACAAATGGTTTAACACAATGAGAAAAGTCAACCATGTTGAAGCAATACATCATTGATCTTGTCAATAACATCTGAAGTACGGGACATATAATCGATCACCTGACATGACTTCCACAAATATTACTCAAAGAATCTTACAATATAAGTTTATCCTAAGAAACTAGTTCTGCACTATCCCTCAGTTATAACTTGAAATCACTGGTGTTGTTAATCTTAAGTGTATCATCTTATTACCCAAAAGAATAGGTGCTCATTTGCAAATACTAGACATGCTGTTTTGAAATTTTGATACAATCACAACACAGTGGGCTTTTTGCTAATTTTATATCTGGATTGGTGCGTTGACCATGGTAATTTTTTTTTCTCATTTCGCAGGTAGCATGTTTTCCATTTGATGACCATAATTGCCCTCCAATCCAACTTATTGTATCATTCTGTCATAGCGCCTACTCATGGCTGAAAGAGGATATTGAAAATGTTGTTGTTGTTCACTGCAAAGCCGGTATGGCACGAACAGGTCTCATGATCTCTAGTCTTCTTCTCTACTTGAAGGTAAATATGAGCAATGTTTAAGCATGTTCCTATTAGCTATTTAGACTATATTGATTAGAAAAAATTTATATACACTTCTGCAATTTGGGTACTATCTTCCTTAGTAATAAGAGCTTAAGCAATTCAAGTTACCCCAAAGATTTTCAGACAATTAAAATTTTATAAAGAAACATCCAAGGAACAAGTCCCAAATATTCTGAAGGGCACTCTTGTATTAATTTCCTTGTTTTCCAGGGCTACATAAGTTATGTCCCCTTTTTGTAAGGGTTGTATTTGATGCTTCCTTGTAAAGTATGAAACTCTTATGCTAGTGTGTGGGAAATTTTTTACATAATTAGTATCTGGGATGTCCAATAATTTTGCATTATTTGCTTCTCTCTTATACCTCTTCTTTGTTAATATGGGACAACTGAATTATAGACTGCTTCATTTGTGAAGTAAGAGAGAACTGGGAAGGTTGCCAGATAGTTCAGGTATATCTTTTTATGGAATGGTGGCAGCGCTATAGATTAAGAAGGGTATACTTACGAATGATATTCTTATTGCATAGATGCACATAAAGTGATCTTTATTTTGATTGCCAGATGAAACATAATGTAAATTATGTATATGTAGTTCTTCCCTACTGCTGAGGAGGCAATGGAATACTACAATCAAAAAAGGTGTTTTGATGGGAAAGGGCTTGTTCTACCAAGTCAGATTGTTAGTGTCTTTTTCTCGGCTCAGTTACATTTTATTAATCATAAAGAAAGGCTCATAATATCCCTATTGGAGTATTAACTTTTGAATCTTTACTGTCCATAGAGATATGTGAAGTATTTTGAGCGCATCTTGACCTACTTCAATGGTGAAAACCCGTCCAGCCGCCGGTAAAAATCTCTCTCAATTTTCACAAGAGGATCATCATTTTGTTTTTGCCTTTGTAAAGATTTGATCAGTTTATAATTCGATAATACATTATCTTCCAGGTGCATGCTTAGGGGTTTTCGTCTTCATAAATGCCCTTACTGGATAAGACCTTCTATCACTATCTCAAATCATAATGGTACGAATGCCTGTGGCCATTGTCCTTATCCCATCTTGACATTATGCTTTGTTCCCTTTTGTATAAAAAAAATTATCTTTCATTTGATTGGACAGGGGTTCTTTTCTCTACAAAGAAACACCCAAGGACAAAAGATCTCATGGTATGCATCTTATTTAAATCTCCTTTATTTTGGAACTAAGAGTTTTTTATTTATCTTTTGTTAGAAGTCAAAATTTAGAACTAATTATTATTATGTTATATTTTAGCCTGAGGATTTTTGGTTTAGTGCACCTAAAAAGGGGATCATGGTGTTTGCTTTACCTGGAGAGCCAGGTCTAACTGAGGTGGCAGGTGATTTCAAAGTTCATTTTCACGACCGTCAAGGAGATTTCTACTGGTAAATACTACTCCTTTATAGTGTGATTTCTGTTGATAAAATAACTTTATTTAGAGAAGCATGCCAACAAAACAGATGTCTTATTGGGAAATATTTATACAAATTCATGCCAAGCAGTGTTCTTAAGTTCACTGTGTCATTGTTTAATTATCTTTTTTTTTATTTTCAAAATTTCATGATACTGGTATATTTTATTTGCCAAAATATGATCTTTCTTGATTTGGATTATAGTAATTTTTGATAATAATAGCACTACAAATAAACCTTTTTGCAAGCCATCTGCTTTAATTGTTCTATTAAAAGAACTCAACCGTTTCAAGCACCTATAGTAAATTTTGTTTACTTGAAAGTAGTAAACTTCATTATCTGATTCGATTTTAGAAACAAAACAGTGCATATTACATTTTACAGATTACACCTTACGCCTTTTTAATTCCAGAACTAACCGGAAACCTTTTGTTCCACATCTGAGTTGAAGATATTGAACTGAAGCAAAACACAACCATCCTTAAGATATCACAGCCAAACAAAACTTGAGTCACAGTTACTCTTGTTACTGGTAATGGTTCATGGTACAAACTCAAACCTTCTACCAGCACCAAAATAAATCAGATTAAAACTAAGGAAGAACATCCCATGGTTGATTTCAGAAGAACTATTGCTTATAGTAAATTAATTCTGTGTAATTTTAATCAACATTGTGAAATCCATTTAATAACTCTCATTAATTGAAATGGATTTGAGAAAGATCAGTGTCATTGTACTTTGAATAGATATGCTTATGTTTTAATTTTATGTATTCTTTGGCAGTTGGTTGAATACGACAATGATGGAAAACAGAACAACCTTGGGCACAGCTGATCTGGATGGTTTTGAAAAGGTGTGCATTTTTGAGAATATATATACTTGTAGATTGTAAATATGTTACTTTTCTTGTGCAGACTGTACCCAGTACTTCATCTTCCTCTAATATGAGAAAGATTTCAAATATTGATGCATAATATGGCTCATTTACATGTCATCTGTCCCTTAGATTTCAGTGACAAAATTAGATTTGTTAAAAGGTGACAATTTTAATGTTTCCTTTAATGATTCCCATTTTTTCACAAGTCCAGATGTTCCCAGGAAATCTGGTTCTTGGAGATGTCAAAACAGGCCACATGTCCCTTAATAAAATGATTTGTTAAAAGTTTACAATTTTAATAATCCTTCAATGACTTCCGCATTTTTGTGAGTCCAGATATTCACAGGATGACTGGTTGTTATAGATGCCAATGAAACCTGTTTATCTGATTACTCGACCTACATCTTATTAGACTTGATTGATATGGGTTAGATTACCTGTTATCTTATTAGACAACATTTTTGTTAGCTCATCAAGTAAGGATATGAACAAGAGCTATTCTGTATCCATTATCCTATAGGATTATTTACAAATACAAATATATATATATATTTTTAATCATTAGTTGATAAATACAATTCATATATATTTTTAATCATTCTTTCATTAAGTAATCTCTACAATTATGATAACTGAAGATGGAATACTTCATATATTTTTGCTTTATTAGTAATTTCTTTTTCTATATAATGAGATAAAAAAATGTATTTTATTATATTTTGTGTTATTATATGCATGTTGTGTTTAAAGTACTATATCATTTGCTTGTTGTTTATTTTATCTGTAGATTATATGAATTACCATTTTATTTGGTAATTATTTGTTACTCATCTCCTACCCGTTAACCTTCATGGGTAAGTATAGTTTTATGGGTAAGCGGTAAGGGTAGGATATGTGCAAAATTAATTCGTAATTGGTAAGGATATGAAAATATCTCTACCCGACTCTGTTGTACCTTGTTGACACCCTACTGGTTGTTGGTTTCTGAATTTGTGTGAACCATTTATAAAGAATTTTTGTGAGTTGAATACTTAGTTATTTTTCTTGGTTTCACTTTTGAGTTTTCTCATTTGCTTGTTATTTCAGAATAGTGAAAAAAAAAAGATCCTGGTAAATCACATTGTGTTTTTTGTGGAATGGAAACAGGTGGAATAAATAACACCTTTTTGAAAAGATACGAAAGGTACAACAAGAAATACTGGTATTAAGTTGCAAATAGTAGGACTAATGGGTTCTTTTTTGAAATATAATATAATTCTGGTAAAAACTTGTATAAATCCATAAAGTTGTTATGTTTTGTTAACGTGAAAACTACATCACGTCAACATCCACAAAAGCAACTCCATTCTCTCTTTGTTTGGTAAATGATCTCAGCTTCTCCTATTAATTATCATTGTTCTTCTGCAGTGTAGGCTTTTTTGGATGTGACCAACTATAGAAAACAAATATCTACAATTTATCGTATAGGCTTGAAAATCAAAATATTATTTTTGGATATAATCGGTGAATTTATCATACAATAGTTCACTGATTGAAAGATAATGGTCATGCAAAGTGCAGGAATTGAAAACTAATCTGATTGTTTTTATTGTTTGTTTTAATCTTGCAGAGAAAATTGCCATCTCCAGGTTTTGAAGTTGAGGTTGTTCTTGTAGAATATAATGGACCTGCACATGCATCACCAACATCTGCACCTTCAACTCCAAAACCTGATACCGAGACAGCCAGCACCCCCACAAAAGAAACTTCCTCAAGTCAAAATCCTGCAGCTCCTGAAGTTTCAAACACTTCTCAAGAGAACAAAGATGATGTTTTCTCGGACAATGAATCTGAAGAAAAGAAACAGTGTGTAAAGGATTCAAGCACATCCAATGTGTCACAAGCACTTGAGAAAATCACACTCAAAAAGGAGGATAGTGCTGTAAAATCAACTGATGCTCCCGCTCCAGTCGGAACAACAACTGGAGAGAGCGGCAAGAGTGCTGCCTCGGTTTCTGCGCCGGTGCATACAAGTGATTTGGATTCGAATAGTATGAGTGAGTTCAAGGCTATTGCAGCTGATGCGTCGGTCTTCTCATTCGGAGACGAGGAAGATTACGAGAGTGAGTGACCTTGAATTTGTTTTCTGTTTGTATATGTATATAAAATGGGTTTAAATGAATTTCATTTGTTGTTGTATTTCATCCTATTTTACAAAATGTTGCTGCTCCATCTATGAAACCTGTACACATGTTAAATTACACAAGACCAATAATGCACAATTTGCTGTCTCTAGTAGCTCTTTTACAGTGGTTAAGACCAAATGCAAATGGTAACCACCTTAGTACCTTTTGTGTACCTTTTGTTTATGCTACATTTAGTTTGGCTTGTTTTTGGAAACTAGATGTCAAATGTACGGTGCTGAAAGCTCAAGATTATTTGATTTGTATCTTGACTAAATTTCGTATTACTTCGTCAACCTAAATATTTAAGTCGCACAATATCTAGTAAAACTCAACAAATGTTATTTGCCTGTCTATTGGTCTATTTATTTATTTTGTTCGTTCCATAGCTTTAGTCTCCTGCAACAAATACAAATTGGTTTACAAGAAAAGCAACTCTCAAAATGGGGAGTATGGTTTCAATGTTTATTGAATCAAAATTTGGTTCGATAAATAAAATAACCAGTCGATGGTATTAAGCTTTACATAAAAATTTTGCTTTCATATTTTAGTAGTCATACAAATTATTAGATTTGATGATTTAATTTGATGATTTAGTGGTGATTTTATCTATCGGATTAAAATATGATTTGATGGATATTATAAGACCCACCAATGTTATCTTCTCTCGTCTCTAAATTAGTATGTGCATTGGATGTTTCCTGGCCACTAGTGTTCAATAAATTCTTTTTTATACCATGTGAAGTAACTAAACTTGGAAAGTTTCCAACAGTTTTTGAGTTGGGATTCAGATGAGATAACAGGGAGTTCAAATTTTCTTGGTACCATCCAATATGTCTGTGCTATTGGAGAGAGGAGAGAACCATTTAATACATGAATATGAACATGAGTGTATGACACAACATAATCCAACATGCTTACTATTTATTTAATTTCCATATAGATGCTACTGACATTTTATTGTAGGGTATGAACACGATACCACTTTAAAAAATGTCTGTATTATATAGACATATGTACTTATTTTTTTTAGATAAATATAAAAATGTAAGTAATTTAATTTTTAAATGTTTATAAAGAATTTTCTATTTAGATTTCGAGCATGCCGATATTTTATATGGAGAGCATTATATTTGCCACTGAAGATATGTACTTATCTTGGAAATGTATATATGTCAATACCGGAATCTATATCTGCATATCACTCGACAAAAATAAAAAGAAAAGAAAAAAAAAGAGAAAGGAGAAATACAAATTTTAATGTGAGTTATACAAGCATTCTTTTTGTTTGAACTACAAATTTTAAGGTGGCAATGACAAATGAAAACTGGCATTAAATTAGGATCTTGTGGAATGGAACAACCAGTTAGTTAATTAGTAGAAATGTGAAATATGTATCCTTGTGAATAAAGACAAGATATACACATATTCTCTTATTTGTTAATTTGTTGTGAATAAAGACAAAAATATACACATATTCTCTGACTTGAGCAATCTAACAATCATTGTCAAAACCTTTGATTGTTGTTATCGGTCTCCATCACAAATTATACATGTCCCCCCCCAAAACCACAATTGTTTTTAATATTTCAGTCAAAGTTGATATGGAACTTGAGATTTTTTTTAGAGGCTTTTAGACTAGTTTTATTTCTTCTCCCTTTAATATTATTTTCCACACTAGCTAATGATTGATATTTTCCCTACAATGAAATTTTTTACTACAAAAATTAAGAGACTTAAATTCAGAAAAACCAATAAACAAGAAATTGTCTAAAGCACCTATCACATATAAGCCTCCTATGTAGCATGGTGCTATCTAGTACAATTCTATTTAAAAGCAGGAATGCTGTCAATTTAATTAGTATTTATTGTTATGCTGTCAATTTAATTAGTATTTATTGTTAGTAGTGGCATTATATATGTGGCTATGTGCCATAGTGGACTGGAAATTGCCCATAAATTTAAACAAGGAAAATGTTTGGGAAATAACATTATTGATATTATCATTGATATCGATTTTGTTATTCATGTAAAATGAGTTATTATTCATGTTAACGATTTTATTATGCAACTTATTTTTTAAAATAATTTTGTTATTCAACTCAAATACCATTAATCTGAATAATAACTCACTTAAATTGAATGATAAAAATACTGTACAAATAAATTATATAATAAAGTCATTAACATGAATAATAACTAATTTAATCTGAATAACAAAGTCGATATAAATGACGGCATACAAGAGTATCTGCATATTAGCTCCCTTTAAACAAAACCCAAAATTTGACCCAAATTAAATGTTTCTTATTTGGTCTCTATTAAAGATCATTTTGTACCTTTTACAAAGAAGCACCTAGATAAAATCATGTACTACACAAAACATATATCCTTTTCCTGAAAAAGGCATCACACCAGTGCAGGGACAATAAGGACCTAGCTTTTGTGATAGCAGAAGCATGATTAAACAATTAATACCTTAATTATTGAACTAATTAATATATCCGTTACCTATTTATTGTACTTTTCAGAAGATTGAGAAGAAATGGGGAACTTCTAGCTAGAAATTGACACAATCTGGTCCTCCTTTTGAATTCTTTTGGGAAATTAAGAATGCATTTTAAAATTCTTTTATAGGCCTCTCTTATCTATCTGAATTATAAAGGTCTTATAATGGTAAAATCATTGAAGGACCCAAATAACAAATAATATGATTTATGTAATATTCAGTACAAACTTAATTGACAGTCATGACAAACGATCCAACAGTTATTATAAAAAAAAATTAAAATTTTTCTCTACTACAATTTAGATATTATTTCTGTAGTAATATAGGTGAAATGGGCAGAATCTGGATGGTTCAATACGAATCTTGATGCTATCCAGCTTTATTAAATTTGTTCCGTAAATAGCATCCAACGGTCCGAATTGGTTAAACTGAGTACTATGGAGAAGCCAGACTCGTGTAGCTTACCAATGTCAGAATGAATTGTTTTATATGGGCACAATATTTTTTCTTTTTTCCTTCTAAGTTCCATGAAAATATCAATGAACATCATTAATTAAATAGGAGATAGCTAAATGAAGCTATCATAATTAATTAAAAGAGGGACCAAATTGAGGCTAACCAAATGCTACACAATTGGTGACAGCCACCTCTCAATCTCTCATGCATGAGAAACGTGATCAAGAGTTGTCATTTTGTGATTGGAATTACTTAAGAATAAAAAAAAGTAATTAATGGAATTTAAGTAAATTAATTAAGGATGTGGTCAATTCATTTATAGATGTTGGTTTCATCATTTATGCAACTTAGTCCAATGAAATAATCATAAAGAATTAGATGTCCATTTTACAAAGACAAATTAATTAGATTTAGACCCAATAAATTCTGCAAATATTCCTCAACTTAATTCACCAGCTAATTAAGCTTCTCTTCTTTATATAAAAATGTGAAAAGAAGGAGAAAAGATGCCTCCGACTAGAGATAAAAACAATAGACAAAAATGTGAAAAATGGAAAATTATTAAGCTCATTACTAAGTACATGCTCTTTGTTGGTCTTTCTCTTTTCTTTTTTGTTTTAAAAAAATATTAGCAGTCAACATACTTATAAAAATTTAATCGAACCAATACAAAAAAATTAGAAGGGGGATGTACATAGAAAAAATAAAAATAAAAAATGGGGAAAAAATAAACATGTAAAAAAATAGAAAAGAAAAAAAGAACTAAGAAGATCATAGGCAATGTCTTATAGCTTCTTTAGTTCACAAATAATTAACCAAACTAAAGCAGGTAAAGAAGAAATATTTTGGCAGGAAATGCAAATGGATTTGTAACATTAATTAGTACTATGTATTTTAGTAGACAATAATTAATAATTGTAGTATCCGAATTGTGCTTTACAGAAGAGCTAGGTACATGCATATATGATACATCTTTGTTAGTAGATGCATGCACTTAATACATTGATAAACATATACAAGAACATATCTAGCTCATTTGTAAAAAAAAAAAAATTACTTTAAATTCCACCATTTTCATTAAACTACATTGTATTTTTTTTTCAATAATATAATTTCTATACAATTAAATTTACATATGATTCATATTTGTCAAAATTATACGGAGTTCACACGTAAAATTCAGTGGCGGAGGTACATTGTATGGTTTGGAATCAAATAACCCTATTCAATTAGCAAATTAACCTTATAAAAAAATGTAAATTTAATTAATATTACTTGCAAAATCTTCAAAAAAAATAATACATTTTTTGACATATCCTCAAAATTTTTTAAAATTTAATGAGTGGTAGACAATTTCTTTCTGAAGGAAATATTAACAGGCTTCCTCATATTTATCTTACTACATATACATACATATATCATGCTCCATTGATTGGGCCAAATTTCAAATTAATCCAAAATTCAATGCATGTTATTAGCACATGTGAATAATAATATTGCTCCTACCACCTATTGCAAGTGGTACGTGGTAACATGGCCTAATATCCATTGCTCCTCTCTGTATTACAAGTGGTACATGAACACAGCTCAAAAAAAGAAAGAGAGAGAGAAAAAAAAAGAAAGGTGGTACATGAACATGAGACCACATGCCAATTGGCAATTGCCCTTGTATTAATACCGGATGGGTCGCCGAATTCTTCTCTAATTTCTACTCTCAATTTTCTTATAGTGTAATTTTCTTCCAAATTACTCTCTACATATCTTAGAGATCTTTTGTGACATATACAATGAAAGCTAATGTAATTACTCTTTAGGTCTATAACTCTAGAAATAGAGATAAAAAATGACACGTCATGATTAGTCATATCACGGTATGTGTATCTATTACATTACGTATCTTATGTATCATGTGATATATCTCTTTTCAACTAAAATTAATACGTCATGACACGTCACATTAAATTATTTAGACACGTCACGACACACATATCTATTACATGACGTGTCTCACGTGTCGCATAATGTGTTTCTTTTTAACTAAAATTGACACGTCATAATACATCACATGAAATTATTTAGATACGTTACAGTATGTCACGTGATCGGTGAAATCATACATTCATTTATTTCAAAATTTTTTTATTTTTAATATAAATATGAAATATGTTTTTTTACCATAAAAAAATTGTAATATTTTTCTTCACTTTAAAATAAATTTTACAATTTTTTCACAAATTTAAATACGATTTAGATATTTTTTCAATGAAAAGATAAAATTTGAAAAAAATATAATTAAATGTGGTGTGTTATATGCGTATCACGTCATATCACGGTATAGCACACAATATGTTTGAATATGATGTGTAATAAACGTATCATATCTTTACTTTATTATTTTTAGTATATCATATAAAAAAAAAGTATTCTGATTACGTCACGGTACATTATATGGCTGAAACGCATCTATCGTATTTTTTTACGAGATGTCACAGCACGTCACATTTTTTATTCACTAATACACATATTTCTGGATAATAACACGTGGCACTCACCAACGGTATGACCTCTGTACAAAGTTTTTCAAGTTTAGCATTGGATCCGATCAAGCTACCAGACGCATTATTGAATAGTCCTTGTCAATCCTAATCATCCGATGAGAATCAAGCGGTCCAGATTTTTCTGGGCTTGTATGCGCCGTTGATTCAGATCAAAGTTGTTGTAAATTGTAATTTATTTCAACCATTCTATATTGCACTCTTACTGGTTTTATAATTACGTGTAAACAAATTTTAGGATATTCATATTTTGTATTGCAAATTTTCGACTGGGCTATTATTATTTTTCAGAAAAAAGTTCGATTAATAATTGTGGACGCAATTTTAAAAACATGGTTTTGGTTGTTTCATATATATTGAAATGAGATCCAAAGAAAAGTGGTTCATGTAAAAAATAATTTATTCTGGTTGTTTTGGAAATCACATATAAAAAATAATCTAATTTGAGATTTCATAATAATGTATACGTTGATAAATTTCTTAAGCTTTGTACATTTCAAAATAACCAAAATAGTTCCAAAGCACAAGTTTTAATAAATTGAGATTAATGAGAAATTATTTTCATATCATTTTTAAATCTGCAGACTAGAATAACAATAAATGTTAATTCATACATTTTAGAATAGAAAACAATATTATTTTTATTTTTTAGCTTACAAATGCCATTGTCTTATTAACAACTAGGTGTTCATGGAAAGTTTTGTGCATATTAATAAAAAAATAATATTATATGAACATGTTAGATTTGAGTCAATTTGATCTTCATCAATTGACAACTCTAACATAAACTTGTTTGAACGAATTCAGAATTTGAGTTGACTTGAATTTGAACTCGACATGACACAGCATCTAGAATTGTCTGACCTGATTAATTGATATAATATATGAACATGTTAAATTTGGTACCTAAATGATTTGATTTTAGAATATTCAGATTCGAGACAATCCGAACAGGAACTTAAATAACCCAAATCTGCAATAATAATATAAAAATATGAAACAATCATGCGTGAAGCAACCTCACTTATCAAATTACTGTCTATCGTTGCGATAAGTGAAGCAAAATTAAAATGAAATAAGTATTGAATTATTTGAAAATATTGATGTTTGATAGTAATAAAATAATTAAATGAAGTAATGAGAATAAAATGTGTTAAAATCTTTAAAATTTGATGATTTAATTTTACTCTATTTTTATAAATATTTTAAATTACTTCATCATAAATTATTTTCATTTGATATATTGAAGCGTCTCAAAATATTTATTTCTTTCTTATTTCACTTGTCAAATACGAATATATAAATAAATGTTGAATAGAACTAACAGTGGAACATCACATGCATGATGATGTCATGCATATCACAAACCGTAGTTTGAATACTAAAGAATTAAATAGAAGTAATGTTTCAGCACACCATATTCATGAGAAAATTTAGTAATTAATTTTAACTATCTGATCAAATAAAAATAAAATAGATAATGTATACATTACTGATAACACTAGTTCTTAATTTGTAGTTAAAAGTATTTACTAATAATTTTTGGAAATCTCAATAACATCATCATCATCTGATCAAAAGAACATAAAAAATCTAACAAAAATTTGATGTACAGGAACAATTTTCAAAAAATTAAATGCGTCCTCTCAAAACCAAAATTGAACAGACATTAATTAGATATATGTTAGGGACTGGCCACACTATGGTTCTCATTTTAATTTTATTTTGAAACATATCTTTTTTTAAATATGGTGTCTTATGTAGTTTTTAGGAAGTATTTTTTATATTATACTTGTTTTCACATTTATTATAGTAATGGAGATGCCTACGGATTTTTTTTATTGAGCTGGGATTATTGGACAAACAGATTCTTAAAAAAATCAAATAACGTCTACAATTTTAAACTAAATTTGTAGTTACCTTATAAATGTATATATAGATAATCTAACAATCATATTTTATGCAATTTAAATATTATTTTTGATGCAACAAAGAAATTAATTTCAAACCATTGAGATTTCATGTCACTTGAGTGCAGTGAAACACACACCAAATTTCTTGTATTTTTTTTTTGACATGATACACAAATACTATAGATCATGTTTATAATGTCTTTTAAGCTTTTGAGGATTGTAAAAAAATAATTGTCAAGTTATCCCTCTTTCCTTGTAAAAATGAAAAATGATATTTTTTCCAATAGAAAAATGATATTTTTTTCCAATAGAAAAATGATATTTTTTTCCAATAGAAAAAAATATAAAATGTATAAATGTTGACTCCTGGATGTGTATTGCAAACCAGGAGTGTGTGAAATAGTTGTTAGAGAGTCAATGATCAACAATAATTCCATAACTAAAATATTATAACCATAAAAATCATGCATGTATGAAGTTTTTGTAGAAACCAAGCCTTCCAATTTTAAATATTCACAATTTTTATCCCATTATTTAAATTTCTTATTAATTAAATGCGCCATTTTAACTAATTACCAAAATAGTTAAAGTTAGAGGCAGTAATGAATTAATGGCATTTTGTCTTTTGTTTTGCACCCTAAAGTAGTACGGTGACATAGAAAACAATTAATTAAATGTACATGGAAGTGGGTAAATTAAAGAAAGGTCTTTAATTTCTTGTGGGCTTATTTCTCAAAATTGTACGATGCAAAATTTGGTAGATGATAAAGAAGGATCCTTTGCATTAAATGAGCGTAAACTTTCAAACTTTTGGGGTTGGCATTACTCTGGTATCTTGTGACCCGTACAAGCAAAAGATGCAAAAAAGAAAAAATTGGTCCTTTAAGTTTCAAAAACAGTCCCTACTGTGGTCCATTAATTATGTGTTCATCTTCACTTTACGTGCGCTGTACATGAGATGTTAATTGAGGTAATTTCATGCCAAGTTGTAATCAATTTCTAGTTTATAAAAAAAATTCATAAAATCTAATTTATTTAATTTGACATCATCTTTCTATGGAAATCTTTATCTACTTCACGGCACGGGTGTAAATTTGTCGATAAATCCGAATGTACTTACGACATTAATGACAAAAAAATACAAATAGTTAATTACCTTTTAAATTTTATTGAAAGGAACCAACAAAACTTAATATGCATCCTTTGATGACAAAATAAAATAAAAGACAGCTGACTTTTGGAAAGGATAGTTTGTGTTTTATCGTTTTGATTTTTGACAGATGACTTTGTGAAAGGAACTGTAAGAGAAAAGTGGGGGGTGCAAAAGGGTCAGAGAGGTAGATGATACATGACAGAAAAGGAAAAGTGAAAGCTAGCTCACTAGTAAGCATTCAAAACATCCTATATATATGTGTGTCTTCTCATCACTTGCTCATGAGACTCTTGTAGTGTGGATCTTCAACAAAGAAAAGAAAAGACAAAGGAGCCAAGATATATAGAGATAATACATCAAACACTAAGAAGACCTAGATATATATATATAGAGAGAGAGAGAGAGATTGAACTAATTAAGTAATTAGGGTTATAGCTAGATAGCTAGCTATAGCTAGAGCTGGTTGAATCCATTATCCATGGGGAGACCTCCATGTTGTGACAAGGTAGGGATAAAGAAGGGGCCTTGGACTCCTGAGGAAGACATCATTTTGGTGTCATATATACAAGAACATGGACCTGGAAATTGGAGATCTGTGCCTACTAACACTGGTTTGTCTACATCTTTCCCTCTCCTTTATACATAGTCTCAAATACATGCACACGCAAAAGATTTCGCTCACACCGATCGACTCACATTGCATCAAGAAATATCACTTTCCTATACAAAACCTTAGATTTTTCTTTTGTTTCACCCCCTCTTCAGAGAATTGATGAAAAACCGATCCACTGTGCCTCGTAGCAAATATAAATTAACGAGTACTTAATTATCAGTTATTTCTGTTTTGTAGGATTGATGAGGTGTAGTAAGAGTTGTAGACTGAGATGGACTAATTACCTTAGGCCAGGAATCAAAAGAGGGAATTTCACACCTCATGAAGAAGGGATCATTATCCATCTCCAATCTTTGCTAGGTAACAGGTATTGCTTGTGTCTTCTTCTTAAATAAATACATATGTTAATCATTTATTTCAAGCATTCTAGTTGAAGTATTAATACTTTATTTATATTATTTTTTGTAATACGTTATTTATACTCGATCTTACAGTATATCGTTTTACTAATTAAGGAACAAGGAATGTAGAAGCCACCAATATATATATAGTGATCGTTCATTTTTCTTAAAAACAATTGGCACTTGGATATTGTACTATCGTACAACCTATGGAAAAGCCTTGAACTTAATTAATTCATAAATGAGCAACATATTGTACACTTATATTGTACAATTTAATAATGCCATTGCAAATCAGATTCAGGTTCCATTGTCTAATTAATTAGTACCTAAATAAAAGTGCACTAAATTACTTGACTGCTTTGCATAACCATGTTATCTCAAGTATTTAGTATATATATATATACAAACAAGAAATAATTAAGTTTATAACACTACATTTTTTCCCTTGAATTATATGTTTCTGTTTTGTGCACACATTACAGATGGGCGGCAATAGCATCTTACCTCCCGCAAAGAACCGATAACGACATAAAGAACTACTGGAACACTCACTTGAAGAAGAAGCTAAACAAACAACCGCTGACAGCTTCTAGTAGTAGTGGTAGCCAAATGACCTCCTCTGACCCCACCTCCACGTGTCATGCTCTGAAGGCCACTTCAAAATGCTCCATGGAAGAAACAAGTACTCAAACTAATAAGAGTACAGTAAACCCTAATTTCAGCACAGTTAGCAACAATGCAGCTCTCTATGCATCCAGCACCGAAAACATTTCCAAGCTCCTACAAGGCTTCATGAATTCGGCTCCGAGGGTTGATGCAAACTCATCATATGATGAAGAAAAGAAGTACCAAAATGAAGTAATACGCCCCGATCATGCATTGATAAATTCCTACTCTCTGAACCATCAAGAAATAGATCCTTTGCTTCGTTTCGACTCGGATGCGTCTATTTCTCAGCCTGTTTTTACCAAATTCGATGAGGTCAAGCCAGGTGCACTTTCTCAGCTTGAGAAATGGCTTTTTGATGAACCAAACAGTACTGGAGATCATGTTGATTTAATGGATTTATCTGCAGATATGTTTTAGGATACTATTGTTCTAGTAACTTCTTCTGTAAGTCATATATATGTTGTTTTAATTAATTTGTTTTCCAATTTATATATAATGCATGGCATGAAAGGAACCCCATGCAAATTAATTAAATTCGTGATGATAGATATCTAGGGAAGAATGAGACTTGTAAGAAAAGATGCCGATAAAGATAAGCATGCAGTACTGTTGTATTGGCAATTACATAATTAGTTATAAATATGTATGTATGTATGTATGTATGTACCGTTATAATGTATGACAGATGTATCTTTCAGCTTTAAATGCTATGCTTTTTATGTGTGTACAATTTATGGTTCTCCTTTTTATTGCTTCCACTGTGGATTCGTATGTGTACCAGTCATTATCAATCAACAACTTCATGTTCAACTATTTTGTGCATGAAATTATATATGCATGGTGGTTACAAAATTTTATCCGAGATAATTAAATTTTGTTGTAAAACTAAATTAAATCTAACAACTCTGCGTGGGCCAAAACACAAAACAATTAAATGCATTAATTAGAAACTGATAGTCATATTTGAACGTACCATGGTAGATTGCAAGGAAATGCTGTTTCTGATAATAATGTTGCTGCAGTAATCTGTCAATTTCACCAGAAAAAAAAACAGTTGAATACCTCGTAACATTGCTACTTTATTTTAATTAAATTTGAAAATCATCACCTTTTTTATATATTTGTTTTGTTAATTTTTGTTCCATCAATCGTTCTGGATCGACCTAAAATTAACTTCAGTTTGTCTCTTTAACTTTTTTTGATATATATATATATATAGTTCTAGACTTCCTGTTAGTATGTAAATCCATTTGATCTCTAAAATTAGTATTGCAGATGGACATATCATCTTCTATTTATGTAAGTTTTGTATCAAATTTATTGTAACATGGATATCATTCAGCTAACTGTCATACAATTTGAAGATTTCACAAGTTTAGAAATTTCCAGTTTCTTGAATATTTTAGATCATTTCCGGGAACGAATGTTCAAACAACTTTGAGATTATACGGATGGAATTTGATATATCATATATGTATATATCCAGGGGCGGAGGGAAGGGTGGGCTGGGGGGAGTCTATATCGTCTGAAGTGGGTAACCACTTCACAGCGTGAAGTGGTTAGAGAAAAATGCGTGAGCACTGTAACGGACAATGTTGAGATTTGTGTATGATATTTTAAAGTATTTACTTACATGATGAAGTATTGTAGGAGATATGAATTTGTATTTCCGATGACATTTCGCCCCCCCCCCCCCCCCAAACACAAAGTCAAACTCAAAAGTTAACATCAAATAAAAGAAGTGGCATGTGAGTATAATTACTATAAGTGTGGGATTTAGGCATAGTTTCAAAGCAATTAAAAGAATTGTAAATATTTAATAATGAGGTCACAGTAAACTAGGTAGCAAATAATTGAAGGTAAGAGTGATGTGTGATAAGAATAATTTTTTTTTTAGATTATGCAAGACAACTAGATAAGTATATAATCTTGGAGCATATATATATTTACAACTCATCTTTCTAATCAAATTAGATCCATTAAATTTCTCTTATATGTTAGTCTATGTGCTTATTTTTTTGTTCAAACTTCTGAGAATCACATTATAATGATAAATAAAGCATTATAGGCATAAGGAATAAAAATATATTGAATCTTTTAATTATCAGTTAATGATTTTTGAAATAATTTCTTTCGAAAGAAATTGTCTAATCATATTATAACGGTCCATTAAGGAAGTGATATTCATGGGTGCTAGATTTTTTTTTTCAATATATGAAAACACGATAGGATCGGACAAAATTTTTAAATGAAATGTATTTTTACAACTATTTGAATTAAAAGTATTATAATTTTTTTAATAAAATAATATATATTTGAAAAAAAAAATTTGGTTAGAAGCACAGCTGGTTCCGTCCCTGAATGTACAATAACAAGATAACTAAATTACACTGATTTTAAAAAAATTTAAATGCCAGAAGTTTGATTTTAAAAAAAAATAACAAAAAAAGAACAATAAAAAAAAAACAAAACTTTTGGTACATTCTTCCATTTCTGCCAGGACAGAAACTATTGGAATTATTTCCCACATTTTGGCATTCAATGCAAGATGCCTGCATTATCATCAATGTATATGTATATTTATATATATATTATTTTTATGGTGTGGCGTACTGTATGTCACAATATATTGAATGTGACTCAATCTGCTGTTGTTTGAATGTGACTCAATGTCTAATTAATGTGTAGCTTATATTAGTTTGACAAGGACATAATTTTTCCAGCATGCAACATCAACAGAATATTTAAATTAAATTAAACTTTTTTATCAAAATTTGTATCAATTATGTTGAATTTAATTAATATTTTGTTAGTTTTATTCTTCTTCTTTTCTTTTTTCACCATGCATCATTACCAGCAGATGAAATTCAGTATGTCTGATTGGATTTCCCAATTAATTCTTTGACAAACAACAGAAAGAGGGATGTGATTTTCATTATTGATAAACAACATATATATATATATATATATATATATATATATATATATATATATATATATATATATATATATATAGGTCGAGTAAAGTTAGTGTGAGGTTAAACTCACCAACATCTTTAGTGAGCTTAACTTAAAAACCTATCAACTTAAAAACCTATCAAGTTGGTCAATAAATTTTTCGTATTAAAATCTTATAGAATACAATTTTTTTCTATTTTTAGAGTTTTTTTAAGTATTTGTTTCAGATTGTTTTCAAAATAACCAATTCTAATATATAAACATTCATTATTTTATTATTATTTTGGAACCATCTTAAAAAATCTGAAAAAAATAGTTAGAAAACTCAAAAAATAGAAAATTTCAGTATCCTATAAGATTTTGATATAAAGAATTTATTGAGCTACTCAGATCTATCGTTTGAAGCTGTTTTGATAGTTTTGTGAATTAAACTCATCAATCCGAGCTTAAGCTCACGGTTGCTTTACTCTATATAGGTCACATATATATATATATATATATATATATATATATATATATATAGAAGTACTATAGTCATCTAATTAATGATTTGAAAGAAATAGTCATGAAAAAGAAGCAAGTTCAATTCTCTCAATAGTTAATATACATGTTTGTATGGTCAATTAGTCACTATATATGTGATTAATTGAGGGTTGTGCATGATTAAAGACATGTCAGCTTACATGGCATTTTCATTGAGGCTATGTTGTAGTCTATGTCAAATAAATGCCCCCATCTTTTTCCAAAACAATAATATATTTGAAATCATAAAAAATTTCCCCGTTTTGAAAATGACAAGTTGGATGTGTACCAACCGTCCGTGCAAGAAAATTAAATGTAAACACATATATATAGTACATTAGGCTCTCTCCTCAGTTTTAATTGTTTGGCTATGAAACAAATACAAAAAACAAAAGATGCAACGTTGGTGATGTAATCTTGTGTTATTTTCAGTGTGGATTACGTTAGGCATTCAGGACATTGCACCATAAATGAATGCTAATATTTATAATTTATTTGGTTTCCTAATATTTGGATTGTATTCTAGTGATATATATGCCTACTATAATACTAAAGAAAAATATATCTTAACCTAAGGTCAATGTCCTCCAACTGCCTTTACAATCACTGACAAAAAAGACCTCCTATAAACTTGATCATATGGAGTTTGTAATGCATTGAAAGTAGGAGAAGTGGATGAGTCAAACCGGTGACACTGTATCAGCATTCTAATGCTAAACAGTGTTGATGAAATTATTGTATGCATATACATATTACGTATATATACAATGCATAATTAATATATCACTTGAAAACTATGAGGGGGAGGTTTTTTTTTTTTTGTATATACCCATTTTATAAAGAATAACAATAATATTGTTAATTTTAAACATTTGATAGCTCTATGCATATTTTCGAAATGCAGACATTCACAATACACATTTAATATCATCAAGTTCGAAATAGGAGATTTTGAACTCAGTTGTTCAAAAAAAAAATGTAAAAATGAATATTTTGACATATACATTCAAGAAAAAGATATGTAAAATGAATGCAAGAGTCTAAACACAATGTCTAAATACAGACTCTAGACGCAAAAGATATAAAAGTTTTTGTATTTACATATTTTTTGTGAACATGTTCATTTAGAATCAACCATTTTTGAAATTAAATAAAAAAAATGAAGATATTTAATGAATTTAAAGTCATAAATGCATATTTTTAAACATGATTGTGAATGTATGCATTCATATAATATATATAAAATATTAAAAATTTAAAATAAAAATATTGTTGTTATTAATTCAAAAAATAGAGATGGACAAAAAAATGTTGGAGGAGGAGGAGGAATCCCTATCCAATTGAAAATGGCGCATTCTGTGTAGAACATGCTGCAGAGAGTCATCATTTGCACCTGAACGGGTCAAGGAAACCGCAGGCAGCAACACAGAGATTACATGACGATGTAGCATCGGATCCGAGAGAAAAAGAAACTAGCGCAATCAAATGGTGGGGGCCCACACCAGCGCTCTCCTGTTGTCAACACGTGTCTCCCTCCCAAAACATTGATGATGATATATTTTATGTTGCCAAGTTGTGTGGCCCATGGTACCACAGATATTTGTTTTCTTTCTTATTAACTTGACTGTGATCAGACGGTTGTTGTACTTCCAAGATTTCAGCAATCAGGTAAATAAATTCTTCTTCCATTTAGAAATTTTATATTTTATGGAGGGAAATTTTTTGGCAATTATTAATTTGATAATTTTGACGATAAATTTTTAAATAATTTCTAAATAACTTTTAAAAATCTTTAAAATAGAAAAAAGTTTATAGATTTATTTTTGAACTAATAGATTAATTGATCGTGTTTCAATTTTCATGTAATTTAAAGGTTATTTCATATTCTTGAATCTATTAATTATTTTAAACATAATTTTACATCCAATTCTTATAGTCTTTAATTCAAAATCTTACAACTTGGGTCAAAGTGTGGCTATTTTAACCAGAACTTGAAATTTTTTATTAGACATATATATTATTATGCCTGATAAGGTGAAAAACTTAATCAATTAATGATTGAACTTACTATTTTTCAAAGCAAGGAAGTATGATGTATACTAGTATAATACAAATGTAAATGTCCAAAATTGCATTGTTCTTTTGTTGAATAATCAAAATTGAACAACTCAAGTAAGAATTAGCCACCTTACACACAAAAAAAAATTGACCTGACTTGAGCAAAATTTAGTAGGGATATAGGATTAAAGTGCATATTATATCAGTTAGCTGGGAACTAAATCAGAATCCTGGGCCCACCCTATGTAAAATTAAAAAGAAAACCATCACAACTCTACTAGAAAAATTAATGCTTCTTGTGTCAGAGAAAAATTAACTATTGGCATCAAACCATGGTCCAGACAATAATTTGAAGTCATGCAATGTCAATTAACTGATTTATGCATGCAGATTTGTAATTCTTTGACTTTACTTAACTCTTGAAAAACAAGGACCAATGTTGTGAAAATGAGAATTTAGTTATGGACCAATTTGATTTTTTTTTAATTTTGTAAAACAATTTAGTATGAAATGAAAGTTTAAGGAAAAAAATTTAAAATAAATAAAATAATCTTTTTTAATTTTTTTCAAAAAGAGTTCTAATTTTTAATTTTCACATCTAGCATTTAGATATGCAAAATATTTCACTGTCAAGAGGGAAATCCCTATTGAAATATTCTATTTTCAAAGATAGATTCTTTTTTTTTAAAATAAATTCTATAATATAGGGAAATTTCCATTAGAAATATCTCTATTTGCAACAAGAGTTCCAATTGGATTTGCTTGCACTATATACATATCAAAGAGCATGTACTTAAGATTTGTATTTGGTGCATCATCAAATGCTCCAATTTAATAAAATGCTACCTACTTTATATTAATTGAACATCTTAGAACAAATTTAACATATTTCTGTCGGCAGAAGTTAAATAAATTGGTGTTTCTTCTTTAAGCAAATATCTTCAATGACTCTGCACCTCTTGTTTATAAATTGGAATTAATAAACTAAATGTTTCATTAAGGTGTAATGCCATTTTTTGTTTCTTAGACCCTTTATTCCTATATATATATGCAACTTCTTTGACATACGAGAAATTAATTTTCTTATTAGTTTTGTGGTAATTGTTGAAGTTTTTATCATTATGTTGGGTCCCAGACAATTAATTAATGACGTTTTTTTAAAGAAAATGATTAATGATTATGATCTTGATTGGTGAAAGAGACAAGTAGATGGATAGATCTGTCCTTCTTATACCCTTATAAGATTACTTTATGATTTCAAATCAATTGGACTCATGCAATTAGATTCAAATATATATATATATATATATATATATAGTCTACCACAGAAAAGTAATATCAGTCAAAATACAAACGGCTCAAAATATATGTTCGTATCCAAATGCCTGATCCAATTTGCTCAAACGTATATATTCTACATATAAAAATCTTACAGGATATTAAATTTTATCATTTTAAGATTTTTTTAACTGTTTTTTTTCATATTTTTCAAAGACTCGATATCGCGTATCAGTAAATCTCTCAGTAAACCTATCTCGAAGCTAGCTAGTTATCGTCTTATTGAACCATGTGCGCTAAAATGCAAATTGATAGAGAAATTATTGTAAGCTAGAGGGGTTAAGCATGCCACATCACTCACTGTCCTTAATAATTTCTCTTCCTTCCTCATCAGTAAAAATTATGTGATCAGTATAAGTTCCAAGCTAGCTATCTAGCTAGTTAGATCTGTGTGCAGCTTATATTTTGAATGATCAATTAATGATCATGTCATGGCATGGAATCAGGGACCAGCATGATTTGGTGCTTTCATTAATTTGCTAAATGATATATGAAATTAATTACACCATGGTGTCCTTGCTAGCTAGTGGTTCCAGTGTCACACAAAATAAAGCTAGATGAGATTTGAAATTTTGAATATTTGATCTATCTGTCAGGATACAACTCAGAGTTGGCAACTGAGTACATATAGAGAAGCCTTTATGGACAGAACAAATTGTGCCGATAATACACCGGCCGGGTGGTCCTTTTTCATGAACTTTTGTGTTAGCTGATGATCATTCGATCGGGATCTATATTTATGTTCCACCATGGTAAAACTTTGAGTTTGTAAAATTTGAAAGTTTTAGAGAGCAAGAAGAGAAGAAGAGATAACTGAAATAAGCATTGATAAGCAGAATGAATCTCTCTTTTTTTTTAAGTGATATTTTGTTCTAGTTGTTCTTGTTATCAGAATTTTTTCAGATATTTGAGTCTTGGATACTACTGTTTCATGGTCACAGTATATATCAGTTTTCTTACATAGTTGATAGTATTCAAAATTAATAAATAAACTTTAAACTGTTAAACTAGTAGTTGCACTAAAACATTGCCCTATGACTTAGGTTTGATTTTGGTAAATATCGTCAAATTTGGCATTTAGTATATATATATATATATATAGTTTGACTAATATGCTTCTATAAATATTTCGATCCGAAATATTTACAGATGAAATTTCAAAATTTTATATTCGAAACGACGATTTAAATAGCTCAACAAATCATGTTGTATGCTCCATTAATCGAATAAATACGAATCCCGGTAACAAAAGGCCTATATATATAATTACTAAAGTACATGAAAAAAAAAGTATTTTGCTACATCAAATCATCTTCTGTGCTCAAAGAGTAACCTGTCCATTTTAAATTTTGGACGGATGGATTAAGTTGAAATGACACAAAGCCTACCAAACACACTTAAACATAAATGTAACTAATATAGCAAATTTGTCTTTGTTTTTGTTAAATTATTTCCTGAAAATTCAGAAATTTTTTTTGGATTTTGTGCTTTTGGGTGGTTAATTAGAAGTTGATCCATTCCTTCTTATATATATATTTTTCATTTTTGAGAAACATGCTTCAAAGTTTTAAGTAAGAACTTGGAATTAAAAACTCTACAAGAAGCAATAGGAACAAAAAAAAAAGGAATTATCATTGGTTTTTTGTCGTTTTGTTTTATATGTATGTGCCACAGGGGGCTTTTTTTGTAATTCTACACTCGTTGAAATTTTTGTTATAAATAGGATGTGTACCTTAGAGTAGAGTCTGTCGGAAATTTACAGCCTGCCCAGTTTTATGAGCAATTAATTGAGAAGGTGATGACAATTTTCTACATCTTATAATTAAGTGATTTTGTAGGGTCTTAAATGCAATAGTTACAAGCTGCTGAGACCACCTCAGAAGGAGGCCACAAGTTGATTTTTTTTTTCTTTTTTTTTTCTTTGTTTGGAGAACACTTTTGTTAATTCTGTTATTGTTTGTTTTAATGCAAATGGGTCATATTTAAATATTTTACTTAAGGGAGGGATCACTTCACAATGAAATTTTCATATAAATTTGAGCAAAATCTTAAAAATAGAAAAGGTTTTGTAGACATATTTTTGAACTTACAGATTAATCATGTTTCAAAATTCATACAATTTAAGTTATATTTGATATTTTATCAAAAACCATTAAATATGAATATTTTAATGGACTACCAAATGAAATTCAAATTACATGAAATTTGAAACACAATCAATCTATAAGTTTAAGAATATGTCAGATTTTTTTGAATTTATTTGAAAATTCATGATCAAAATTGTTAAGATAAGCATTATCAAATTATCCTTCCTCTTTACTTAATTAGACTTATTTCGGAAAAAAAAAAGTAGAGTTATAAAACTAGGTGTATAGAGAAAATATTTTATGAGAAGCTCCACTGAGCCAATAAAAATATGAATCAGATTTGGATAATAATTGTGACAATAAAAAAAAATATTTATCGGAAATAAAACAAAATAAAACTGCAAAAATATTCACTATAGTTTCAATGGGTTGTTTGTGAAATTCAGTGCAATTAGAAGAAGCATTCGGTTATGAATTAATTATTGATAAGATTGAGCAGTTAACTTTATTAAACCTATTGGTGCATAAAAAATTCATGTTTAACTTATGTCAAATTTCATACACAACATATCTAAATTATAATAAAAATATCAATAAATTTGTTTTTTTCTTTATTTTGATAGTCATGATTATTAAAATTTTTGTCAATACTAATTATTAGGTGAGTAAGAAAAAAGAAAAAAAAAGTTGTCCTCAACAACCTAACCTAATTATTAACCATTGGATGTAATTGTAGCTATCATGATATTATGATACCGACACTTGACTCAATTATTTAACTATGATTTTAATTTTATTTAGAGTGGTCACCCATCATATGATGGAAAATATTATCATTTTATTTATTTTAGCCCATAAATAATTGGTTCGTGTCTTTATTATGAATGTGAAAGGTGTTAGACACCACACTCACTTAGAAAATTAGCATCTACTAATTCTAGCTTTCAAATATATATTTCATCAATAAAAATAAAAACAGATACAAAGTTCAAATATAATTATAAAAAAAAAAAAGCAAAGATTGATTGAGAGAATCAAGTCGCGTAGATCCTCATTTGCTTACTATTGGAGCATCACAATGGCCTTCATAACGATTTGGATGGCTGAATTTTAGTATTTTTGAGGAATCGGATAATGGAGAGAAATATTTGATATATCATTCATTCATTCATCATTTTATTTTTACTCACTACAACAAATATTTGGTGGAAATATTTTCAGAAATTGGATTTACTTCTTGTTTCCTCTTTTAATCAGGAAAAAAAATCAATGGATTTCACTCTTTTTTATGCTTTGATTGATCATACCAGCCATGGAAAGGAAAAAGAGAGCATGAGGGATATTTATAGGGTGGAGATGAAGTCTTTAGGAGCTCACAAACTTGGCACATTTGATACATCTTGGTCTGCTCCTTACTTAGACCTGATTTGAGCATCATTTTACTAGTATTAGACAAACATTAAAAAGGCGAATGAATTATAATGATTCTAAAGCAGATACAGGAGACAAGTTAGGCATGCAGGTATTTAGAGACTTTTAGTTGATTTGTTTGACCATATTAAGGCTTTGTTATCATATTTATTTCAAAAATAAGTGAAAACATAACAGCTAAAATCTTGCTGCCTATTGTACTTAAATTCAGATTTTCATAGCAACATTTTAATCAATTTTATGAGGACAAATGATAGTACTTATAGCAGAAATAAATACATTGACCAAGAATATGTTTGCTAGATGGATTATTATGATTTTGATATTTTACCTGTAGTTTTTTTTCTTCTTTAGATGATAGATATGTTAATTCATAGAGGACTTAAATAATTTCTTACCATAGACATATAAATGGACAATTTTAGTTGTGAAATTAAGAATTTAGAATAAATGTTCTACAAAAATATCATAAATATTTTTTGACATTTCCTTTGCAATATGGAATTAGTTTCAATCTCATTGTTATAATTCGTTTAGAATAATAGATCAGAGGTTTGCTTTCTTGAAATAATTTCAAATGAAGAATGATATTTTTTAATTTGATGAGAGTAAATGACCAACTTTCATATTAAAGATTAATTAATGAAATTGGTTCTCCAACAATAATAACATACCAAGAAGCAAGAATCATGCTGAAAATTCAGATGCAATATGATTTCTAGATGAAATGATATATCAATGCAGTAGTACAGTAGAAAAATATATACGTGCTGATTGTTGACCCCTTCCACATGCTGAACAGGACTTAAACTTATATTTTATGTTTTCAATCTGTCTAAATTCGTGCAAAAAATATTTATGAATTTTCAGACTTCAAAACTTAACGTAACAATGCATATATTTTATGAACTACTTTCATATTTTGTAGAACAAAAAATATGAATTCATCGTAAAGATCATTAAATGATTATTCTACCAAAAGAAATCACTAATGCTGCATATTATTGCAATTTAGAAATGAAAGAATATTTTACTTTATCAAAACACTCATTTTAGCAAAATAAAGCATAAGTTTAAAAATTGTGCACAAATAATGATTTTAAGAAGAACGTTTATAACTTGATAGACATGATACTTATGTCTTGATTTTGATACTTGCATTTTTTATTCTTTTTGTTCTATCTCTTTGTTTTTTAAAATGAAACAAATTATATGTACAATTCATCATGAGATTGTATAATTTTAGGTGTCTATAGTAATCAAAAGGATTTTAAACAAACATAGCAATATTGTATGGGAAGAATGGATATAAAACACATTAGGTAGACAATTCAATTTAAGAGGAAAAAAAATGACATAACAATTCATTGTTTCTCAATTTTTCATGTTCAGCCTCACAACACATCTTTCTAAGATTTATCATTAACTAGATAATGGTCGCGCTCCGCTGCGACATGAATGGTTTTATGAATGGTTTTTTGGAAGGAATAGAAAGAAAAAAGAAAAAAAAAGTGCATTTTGCTGATTTGGCTTTACATAGAAAAACACCAGCAATTGTTATTGTTTTTTTTTTTCTAAACAAAAGTACAACTGATTATAATATTTTTAAGCAACATGTATTCATAACAAAACAAACAACTTTAGCAAACTCTTCAAGTATATATATTTTTGAAATGAAGTAGGAACCATATCAGTCAAAATTAATTAAAAGATTATGTGTAGATCACAATTTCAGTGGAGGAACAGAAAAAAAATATATGGGTCATTAATTCGTCTCCAATCAATTCGAAAAAAAAGCAGCTAAAGAAATTGAAACAACCTCCATGCACTCTTTAAATTCTTGCTTGTTCAAAATGTTCATAATTTGCTAAATAGATAAGACTGAGCTTGATACAATCGTCTCTTGATGAATATTGTCTTGGGAATGCATATTTTTCAATAGCATACAGTCACAGCTGAGTTTTGATGCAAAATTGAAAAAAAAAAAAAAGCACAGTTAAACCATGCAATATCCGAAGAAAAAAATAAATTAAGCACATCTTTCTTTTTCATGATTAAATCGGATTTAGATGCATTGTTATAAGATTTATAGCCTCTTTGCTTGTGTGTGGTTTGATTTTCAGACAGTTATCTGGAACTTTTTTGTCAGTACAATGTTGATCAGAGGAAGCTTATGAACTGCAAACAACAAAGATATAGTTGCAGAACACAATTCATCTTTTTATGAAGAATGGATATAAAACATTGATCAAATTAAAAAAAAAAACATGTCACAGCTGCTAGTGAAAAATGTGGATATAATTTTAAAAACATATAATTTTTGTCAGTACAATGTGGATATAAAACATTGATCAAACTAGCAAAATTGTTAAAAACATGTCACAGCTGCTAGTGAAAAATGGTTCTTTCTGTATTTTGTTTTGTTTTGATTGATATTGTACTGGCTAAAGTATGAAACTAATTTGAAGTGTACATGGAATCAAAGTTGATCCAAAAAAAACAAAAAAGGAAGGTATAGTTGGAAGTGTACCTGATACAAAGATCAAAGAAAAGGACATTATTTTTCTGTATGGCAAACTTGGTAAGTGTAATACATCAACTTCTTCAATTGGCAAAAAAATATAAAAAAATAAAAAAATAAGGAAGTAAGAAGAAGAAGAAGAAGAAGAAGACAAGTTCTTCAGCTAAGGATCCTTTTGCAGATAAAAATCTAGACTAACAATGTGTGTTATTACAAATCTACCAAACCAAGGAAGAAAAATTCTACATGATTAGCAGTGCCATTAATAACACTAAAGGGAATTAGCGGCAGCAAGATTCATACCTTGAAGTTACTAATAAATGTCTCGAGGATTGTGCTGAGGTGGAAGTAGGAGAAAACAGAGAGCACACTGATTTGGATTAGGTTGAAAGTTGAAACCATGTTCAGTGAACCAGTGATGTGGTTGTTTTTGTTAGCCCCACTAATTATAATGATGGGAGACAATATACAGAAGATTTTTTTTATTCGAATTAAATAAGTTATTATTTATATTAACGATTTTATTATGTATATTTTTATTATTTAATTTAAGTGAATTATTATTTAAATTAATGATATTTGAGTTGAATAATAAAAATACTATACAAAATAAGTTATATAATAAAATTATTGACATAAATAATAAAATCGATATCATCAACGGTATCAATAATAATAGCTCCTAGAAATTTTCATATGATAATATAATTCAAAGAATGATTTTATCTTCTCAAATTAACAAGTCAGTTATTCCGGATCGCTTGCAGCACTCCGCGGGTCGTTCAGAATGTAATGAGTCACCGACATTCAATCATTCATGACCCCCCCCCCCCCCCCCCCACACACACACACGCACACAAACAACACAAAGTCTCAAACAGTAGTTAACTGTACCACATGAGATCAGAAATCATGAGATGAGATGCACCTGATCTTCAATGGATATAACCCAAATGGCTTTTATTATTAGAAAAAATAATAAAAGAGAGGATTGGAAAAAATATCCCATGGTTTCTTTATGTCCCTTTCTCTTGGCTATTGACAAAAATTGGATATCGCCATTTGTTGATAACGTCAGGTCAACTACTTAATTGTGTACCCTCTTATGGAACAAACAAAACCAACTATCTCAAATTGCTCTAATTTAGATAACATAAAGGAATCAAAGTGATGAATTTTTTGTTTTAAATTGAAATTAAGGTTCAGATCAAACAAGTAAGAGTTTATAATCCAAACATTTAGTAGCGATAAAATGTGCACACCTCATATATATATATTCGATTTTTATCGTACATCTATCTCTTACGATACATATTTTTGAAAAAACATTGATCAAATTAAAAAAAAAAAAAAAGCTAAAGCAACAGATGTGTTTTAGTTATTTAGGTATAATATATATTAAATTTGGATCAATTTGAAAGAGATTTTGTCTTTCATCAAATAATTTTAAAAATTTAACGGTGAAGTTTTAATGACTTCATGATTAATGACCGAATAAATTCTAAATTGACTCAAAATTAATATACATTCTATCTAAATAATTAGAAACGTGTCTATAATTTTTATTTTTTAATTTGAATAATATTTCTCAAAAAATATACCGTAAGAACTGAATGCACGCTAGAATTATACTCTATATACTATGTAATTACCATATACTACTTGCATTCATTTTCTATTATTCCACAATTGAGAGATCCATCATCCATGCGGCTTTTAGCTTTGTAGTTTCATCTTTCAAGCTAAAATAAAATAGTTTATTAATACATGATGGTAGAAATTTGCTACTTCTAAAATTGCAGGTCTAATATAACAGTGACTGGTCTCATTTCTCTACGAAAAAACGCACATTCAAATCTCACAAAAAATATTTGAAATAAATAAATATCAAAATTAACAAGAGTCCTTATTTCAAAAAAAAAGAAATAAGGATAATTATCTCTTCTGTAAGAAAGTAAGTAAAGAAAGAAAATTTTTTTTTGAGCAATATCATGTTTAAAAAGGATAGCTTTGGAGGACATTGATTTTAGGAGACAAGTACCATCTAAATTTTATCTTTGGTCTAGAAAAAAAATAATATTGTTTATTTAAAAAATTTTACATTTTTTATACAATTTTAAACCAAAAAAATTTTTAAGTAGATATGGGGCTAATCGGACACGCGGTGTCTTCATCCTCTCCAACGCAGGACACTTCTGGAGTCCGTGTCCGGAGAGCTTGGCATGGGATGAGAATCCACTTGCTATTATAATTTATATTTTTTTTATAATAGTTCGATATTATAAAATCATAACGGTCTGATTGAATTATAACGGTTTAAATTTTAATTATAAAATATTTTTTTAATTATTTTGTGAATTTTATCTGTTATAAAAAAACTATGATGATGTATGTAAATTCTGAGATAGAATTATAAGAGGAAAAAAAATCCAAATTATTAATTCCATTTAACACATAAATAATTTTCATTCTTAAATTCGTAATTAATAATTAATATTATTTATTTTGGTAGAATTTCTGGAGGATAAGACTGAAGAAAGACATTATATGTGCTCCATCACCTTTGATTCTTTAAAAGAAACTTTTAATTAAATTTGCCATTTAAGAATTTGATGTAATATTAGTAATATTAATTATGTTTGATTAATGAGGACGAGTCACTTGATAATTGCTTATTTTAACAATTTTTACAATCTTCAGTAATAAAGATTAAATTCACCATCACAATCATAATTAATATTATTCACATATCATGTTTATAACATATGATGAAATTTCTTATGTTTTATCGTATATCGAATGATTAGAAATTTCAATTATTCAAAATGAATAATTTTTTATGTATCATCAAATAATAATTAAATTACATGATATTTAATTGTTAGGCTATCTAGAGATCAGTAGCATATATCTATAATAATTATCAATTTTATTTCTTATTTATTATCTAATGAAGATTACAAACTTATTGTATCTTCTTTATAACATTAAAGCCACTATATTTAAAGAATATGGATTAGAATTTCTATTACAAGGTAGATCTACTTAATAGTTGTTCAAAAAATAGCATTATGAATATTATTTTAATATTTATGAATTATGGTTTGTTGCCTGAACTAAGCTCAAAATTTTTCATCTCACTTTTGTATATTTTTTACCACTCAAACTTTTTGTATAAAGATCCATGTGTATTAATTAATATTGTATATTAGTAGAATTTGTGTGCCATTTTCTTTTTGCAAACAAAGTTGATCACATTAATTAATCAATTTCGATATGTTTATGACTTTTGATTTTCTGTGGCGCATATTTGTAACGGATCATGTTGTACAATATGATATTAGAATTTTGTATTAGCAATTTAGCATCACAGGATACGTGTGGATTAAATACTTATATAAGGCAAGTCAGTGTATGTGGTGGTAGAGTATATGATCACAACATATGTGATGGTTTCATATATGTAACGGGTCGTTTTGATTTTTATCATTTATGAATCACGACATTTTTTTATCCAATTAATATATCCCGATAAGTCATAGATCGCCCGATCTGACATATTTAATTTGATTAAATATTTAATAAATATTATTTTATTTATTTATGTAATTTAATCGCAAATAATATATAATTAATCTTAATAAGTACATGTATAAATTTCAATTAATGTTAAATTTTGAGCCATAGTAGCATATATGGGACTATTAAAAATTATTTTCTTGACTCTAGTTAATTACAAAAATTGAAAATAAAAACTAATTTGTATTTATATTTCTCAAATAATTACTGTAATTTGTTAGAAAACATAACACAAAAGATTAATTTGCTTTTGTAGCCTTAACTTATCATGTTTTCTGTGAAATTATTGCCATAACAATGTACATAACATTTTTTTTTTAAATTAGAGTTTTACCTTGCTTGCTTGAGTAAAGGCAGATGGCTCCTCATATTTTATTCTTCATTTTTTTTTATTGGTCCTTGAACTAATTGCCAGTGCTCAAAAGTTTCCATCCTCCTATTATTGCATTGCTGATTTGGTAGTTAATTCATGAAATGTTTGATATAAGAATTTAGTCAATTTACATTAGTTGATTAAAAATTTGAACATTCACCAGCTTATGTACTAACTTGAATAGAGAAAATCTATGGGACTGGTTTGAACAGTGAAAGAATTTTATGCACTTTAGGGGTAAAAGATGCAAATTTGACTGAAAGACATAAAATAAAAGCATATGCAATAAACTCTACAATAACCAAATAAGACCAGATTTGTTGAAGCAAGATACAAAAGCATCAATTCTAATAAATAAAAGCATAAGGACCAGCTAAAACAATTTGCAAATTGAATTAGGCCAAATATGGTTCACAGATGCAAATTTGACATAAGGACATAGAAGCATTATATTAGACAATAATTTTTAAATTTTAAAATAATAAAACTACTCTAAACACCACATGGTACTATATCTAATAGCAACGTTTGATTAATTTCAAACTGAAAAGTTAGACTTGCTTTTTTTGAGGATAAATTGACTTGCAACTTCAATAAAATTTATCATATACTGAAGTGACAATATACTGATGTCTGATCTTTGAGATTAGTCAATGGCAAAAATATCCTTCAAAGATGGAAATGTACCACCAAGTGTAAGTTATTGTCTACATATCTGAAACAAATAAGAGTGATCCAATTTGTTTTTTCTCTCCTTTACAGGTGCTAATTGAGCATAGATATATACTAACTAACAATGCTAAAATTTTAAGCATGCATAATTTAATATAGGCAAGTTGTTCTGACAATGTGGCCTTAAAATTCTTTTTTAGATTTTCCTTTATTTTTGGTAAAAGAAAGCACAAACAATAGGCTAGGACCATGAAATGAAATTTTACAGAAGTGATATGATATCTTAATAGCAACATTTGATTAATTTCAAGCTTAAATTCGAGCAGAAAAGTTAGACACACTGTATTTTTAATAAAATAACATATGAGAGACACAACTTTGATTATATATAAAAGTGAAAATATTTTGATGTCTGATCTTTGAGATTAATTATTGACAAGAATGAAGATTATAGAACAGCAAGTGAAAATTGTTGTCTACATATTAGGAACAAATGATAGCAAGTTATCTTTTTTATTCATTTTTTGACTGATATTAATTTAACATATATGATGGAAATAGCAACCTGATTTGGCGAGGTCGATATGATATCTGTAAATATCCACCAGTAATTCAAGTTTGAGTCAATCATCCTTCTAACACCATAGAAGATCACCTGCTCAAGTTAAAGAAAATTAGAAAATTAGCATTAGAATATTTGGCCGTGAATAATACCACCATTTGTAATTATAGTTGTTCAAACAACAGAATGAAAAACTCAAAATGTGAGATTCAAAAGAATTATCAAGAGCAGTCAGCAAACCTGATATGAAATTGTAACAAATAGAACTTCACTTGCCAAAATAGCTCTCTCTAAATAAGCATTTGAACTGCAAAAGCAAAATCAAGAACATCACATTACTAATAACAAAATTAGGATGGAATTTGTGCTGAAAAGAAAATCTCTCAAATTATAGAAAGGAATAAAGACATAGAAACAACAATTGGCTTGGAATAAAAATACACAATGAGGAAAATAAGAAAGAGACGACTCACTGAACAAAGATAATAAAAGCATATTTTTGAAGAAAATCTGATCGAGAGAAAAGATAGCCGGAGAGGAGAGGAGGAATAAGAGCCTGAAGATAGAGAAGCATTTTAGAGAAAGAGAGAGAGAGAGAGAGAGAGATGAAAGAACATAATGAAAAAAAATTAAGAAAACTTTGAAGCCTAAAAGGCCCAGATTGAACATCTCAACTTCTTCTTCTTCATTGAATCTCAACTTTGTCAGCTCCCCCCTCTCCTTGCATTATTTTTCCTTGAGACTCAATTCCTGTGGGCCCCATTTGTCAGTTCCACACTCAACTACCTTTATTTTCCTTGTGGCTCTTTCACAGTTACTATGGTGAAAACCAGAAAAATTAAATTAGGAGAGATCAAGAGAAACAAAACTGTTAATAACCAAACAACGTTGACACTACTCACAAATCTCTCTTTCCATTATCAATCAATCACATCCACCTTTGAAGAAGCAATTAAAAATAAAGAATCAAATCTGAAGAATCAGTTGGTCACAGACAGACTAGAAGGAAGAATTGCTACAACTCGAATGCAAGTTTCTTGCGATTTAAGCGTCTTTTGGCACAAAACACAACCAGTCCATTTGAAAAATTGCGAAAACTGGCTTTGAGATACATTCTGGTGCCATATTGTGGCCTCTTTGCTTGGAGCAAAATAGAATAATTTTCCAAGGTGGTAAATGCAAATTTAGGTTCCTTTGCAGCTGAAGTTAAAAATTTCAGTGTTGTACAGGACAAGTATACTGACAGCTGATCTGAGAGAAAATATCATTGCCATTATACCAGATGCTTGTCAGTTGCCTTCACAGATTGGAGGAGGGTTGGCATTACTTTCTTGATGCAGAAATAAAATATTTTTGAGATAACATATGTAAAATATGCTTGTTTGTATTACGATTGTCTTCTAGTGTTTGCAGATTGAAATAGGATAAGCAATAAGGTATTTTACCAGTACTAGATGCAGTATGGCTCCAGATTTTGTTATCTGATCTTTTGATAGTTGGGTTGTTGGCTAATAAAACATTTTTAATATAGTTAGTTGGTTGCTGGTTCTAATCTTTCTAATGGTTGTCTCTGTTCTAATTCATTTAGCAATGTCTAAAACATGAGACAGGGCCCTTTTACTACACTGAAGTTTACATTCAAAATACAAAATGATGATTTAATTCTTCCTGATAAATGCTTTTGAAGTGTATATTAACTTCAGCATTCCTCTTAGAAGATAAATGCTTCCACTTACTGATGATTTTTATTTGATTTAGTTCATGTGGGCTGATTGAAGAAATCAGGGGGAAAAGCTGTTTTCTTACTCTGAAGAAATTGTGGACCTTTCTGCCCCTATACTTCTTAGAATACAATTGCTTTTTCTTTTCTTTTGTAAAACAATTCTGAGAGTAATTGTAGTCTGATATTCTTCTTTGAAAGGAAGTCACGACTTTGAAAAATCCTACTTTCTCTAATCTCCTACAGTTTCAATGATGTTCTTGATATATAGATAATGTTGGTTAGCATAATACAATAGTGCTGATACACTGTTAAAACCATGCTTTTACAAACACTAAAAGGATGGCTGATGTTAATGACGACATAATAGCATTAGGAGATGACAATAGGAGAGGTGTTTTTTCTCTTTAAAAAAAAAAGGAAAGAAAGAAGAGAACAGTACCAGTAAGTGTTTTTTTCTTTTTTGAGAAAAAGTTGAGGATCAAGCCCTCAAATTTTATCAGTACCAGTAAGTGTTAATCTGTACCATTGTATTGACTAATTTGCTTCCATTTTCTTTTATAAATTTCATGTGAGTTGCAAGGGATGTTTTAGTACCAGTTGCTTAAAGGCACAATCACTGGAGGTTTGGAAGATGGATTTCAAGTTTAATGGAATGGATAATTTGTAAAGGTGCTCAGAACTAAAAAAATAAAAATTGCATTTCAGATTCAGGTATACAGTAGGCATTGGGGGATGTCAGGTACAGATTGTCAGCTAGTTATATGTGTAGATTGATAGAATCGATAGTCATCGCATTATCTCGCTGTGGAAGCAATTGGTACACACATGGAAAAAGAAAGAAATAGGAAAGCAAACATATATGTCAAGGATAGCCACCAGCCTACCAACTAATTCATTTCTCTAATTTCAGGAGAAAAAAAATGACATGTAGTTGTTGAAATCAGAAATAAATACCAAACAATTAGACAGCAAATTAGCCCGGACTCAAAGCATCTCCGTTAATCGAATCATGAAGGACCCCAGTGACAAGGCATCAATCACAATGCAAGAACTCTCAAACAGCTCTTCGAAATTCTCTGCCTCGAATTCTCGAGCTGCTGCCTTGAACACAACCCCAAATTCATTCCCTTTCACAGCCCCAATTCTGGGCTTATTGCAAACCCCTACAACCAGAACTCGGTTTCTCTCTTTGGCCATACAACAGCAAATTAGAGGCTTCACCTTTGCACCTCTCTCTTTCAAAGCATCCAGCAGGAAATAGCAAAACTTTGTCAGAGCCAGAGGATGCCCCAGTTTCTCCACATCTACTGGGTCCTCCAATTTAACCCACCTGAACTTGCGCCCGCTTCGAATAAACCCGCTTTTGGTTATAGCCTTGCTACCTTGACTTAGTATAGCCATCTGCACCTCAATTGCAAATTCCATCCCTTTCTTTAGTTTATCCAAGTTATTAAGGGACAATGCTGAATACGCGTCCCAGAAGTTGCCGGGTTTGGATTCTAAAAGTGCAGTGACGCCGTAAACCACATCAGCAGCTGATAATTTGAACCCGAACCCATGAACCCGCATGAAACTCCTGTAATACAGATCTGTTAACCCGTACTCTGGCAAAAACCTTTCAAACTCATCCCGCATCTTAGTTTTCACCTCTTTACTCATGTACAGAAATTTCTTCTGGCAATCCATTAAAGGGAACCCCATCCGGGCAAGTAACAGCTTCAGCTTTTTCAAACCATTATCACTCCAAGTTCGCAATTTCGTTGCAATGTATGAGGAATAGAGCATCGAATCATAGAGGCTCCATTCGCGGAGCAACATCAGCTTCGGCTCATCTTCATAGGCTATCCGTGAATTTTCAGGTGCATTGATTATCGTTCCATCTTTGAGCTTAATTTGACTAACTGTTTCCAGGTTGCCATAACTGTTAATGTGTTGCTCCAATTCCATGACTGAGGCCTGGTACCGTTCATTTGTCAACCTCTCATGCACAAATTGATCGGTGAGAGAAACACATGCTAGCCAGAGGAGCTCATTTGTGCTTTTTCTGAGAGAATGTGCGAGTTCAAACAGCAAACAACCAGAGGGCTTACCATGAAAAGTGCCAATTCTGTAGTACTCTCTCTTGAGTCTCCCGTAAAACCTTACCGGATCGGATTCAGCATCGTCAGAGACCCGCCGCCGCTTCCTCTTCCTTCCTTCCTCATCCTCCAAATCAGAATCGGAGTCAGATTCACTGTCAGAACTCGAATCCTCATCCAATTCATCGTCAGAATCCAGATTGGAGCAATTCGCCACTGCAGAGATTTCAAAATCATACGACAGATCAGCTTGATTCTCGTCATCAGCTGTGTAGAGAACCACCACCCGATCATTCTGCTCGCTCAGATTGTGCAGATGGATTGGGCGGCGGCTGTCAATGACGAAAACCCGGGTTCGGCTGTCAGGTCTCAGTTCCAAGATCCGATTCAAATCATGGCTGGATCCCCAATTGATGAGCAAGATACAGAGGTTTTGGTCCTTGCTCGAAGAAAGAAGCGAGTTCTTGGCTATATCGGCGAAAGAGGAGACAGGGTAGACTGAGAAGAGAATCGAATCGGTGGAGAGAATGTGTGTGATGATCTTGAGCGCGCAAAGCGAATCAGTGTCGGACGCCGCCGGAAAGATTAGGAGCGGCGAGGTGGCGGCGGCGGCGGCGGATGCTCGTAGATCGGAGTAGAACGACTCGGCCTTTATCGATCTCACCATCTCTGCTTCTTTTTCATGGAATTAGGATCTGAAGAGGAGATTTGGAGGAGAGGAGAAGAGAAGAGAGCGAGAGAGAGAGAGAGAGAGAGAGAGATAGTGTGAATTGTGAATAGTTTCTTTTTCTTCTTGAATTGGTGGGAGATCTGAAATTTTGGTGGAACCAATTTCGAAACTGGTTCGAATTTTCGCGAGCTCCCGCGAAAAAAGAGGGAAAAAAAAAAGAGCGCTCGATGGAGCGTGTTCTCACGTGATCTGATCGCTATCATTGATTGATTAAATAGTGATTAGATTAAGTGATTTAAGTTTAACAAAAAGGAGGGTATTTTGGGTATTTTGGAGCCTCGGTGCTTATATAGGAAAGAAATTCATGAGCACATGGTTTGATGTTAGTATTAACGAGTTGGAGGCGATCCCAGTCTCGTTTTTACATGTTTTTGATAAACGAAATGTATTCTAGATCTTCTGTGGCGAGTATGAATGTGATGTAGTGTAGCTAGAACTTGTGCGCCATATAATTTAGTCATGATTTTTCATTATTTTTTTTAAGTGTTATACACCAAATGACACGTCAGCCGAAAAATTACCATGTTATTATTTTCATATTTCTTTTTTGTTTCCAAAAAGTGCTTATATGTTATGCGCAAAATCTACATGATTTTTTTTGTCTAATCATAAATTTTAATTTTAATTTTAATTTTGTCTACTTGGAATTTGTTTTATCTTTTTCCATTCTTGAGTTGAAATAAACATCAGAATTTTATAGCATTTCTGTCATATGATATATCTAGTATAGCATATGATCACATTTTAAATGTCGAATTTTTAACTGAATTTTTTTATAACTATTGATATCGTCATCTTAATTAACACATAGTTAATAATCATAATTTGTCACATGTCATCTAGACTTGTCATCTGCCATAAAAATGATAGCATAGTAGTCTTATAATTGTGTATGTAAATAATTTAATCAAAATCAGAAGGTTCACATCATATTTAAAAAAACAAAATCACATCTTATAGATCAAAACTATAATCTAAATTGTTTAATTTTGATAAAACAATTGATGTTTTTTTTTTCCTCTCAGTGTTTCTTACATAATTACATCTCTTTTGCTTTATTTTTATATTTTTTTACATATTGACGCATGAGACAAATAGCAAGATACGCCACAGCAAGATACGTGTCGTATCAATATATTATGACTGATACGGGGCATATCCATTGTGCTACGTATATACAGTGACGGAGCTTAGTTCTGATCAGAATGAGTCATGGCACTCCATTTTTTTTCAATATTTTATATATAGACAATATATTTTTTGATCAGTTGTTATTTGGATTACGAAATGGCCCCATCTTAATTAATTTTGCGTCATAATTTTTTCTTTCTTGGTTAAGTTGCCTCCTCTTATTTTAGATTCAAATCCCGCTACTACATGTATGATTTTATGTTGTGACAAGTGACACTCATACTGGAGGACACGTGTGAGACACTTATCGCTTGTACAATGCATGGCGTTCTCGTACATTCTTATTCTTTGCTATAAATTAGGAGACGAGGCGGATGCTCTCTAGATATTCTATTAGTTTATTCTATAAATGAATCGCAAGTCTAGTACAGTAGTGATAGATCTCATCTTTTTATGGAGAAATATAGGTTCAAATCTTTCGCAAAAGAAATAAATGTAGGAATTAATATCATATATATAATTTTTCACCTAAGTTTTGGCCAATGAGTTATGTGCTTCACATAGCAGAGGTATGTATCTATTAAGATCTTTATAAAGCATTATTTTCCTAGGTAATGTAAGTTTTAAAAATCTAAATAAAAGAACTTGTTGTACAATGTTTAATTATTTTATTATAGTTCTGACCTTATTTTGTGTCTTATTGTGGATATAGAAGTTGCAAAATAATCACGAGACTAACCCCTTTAAAATTAATAAATACACAACTTAGGTCACTAATTCGGATAATGTTACATATTATCATAACTTTTTTTATCATTTTCATACTGTCAAAATTGTAGATACATCTTTAATTCTTCATGAAATCTTCTAAATGGAAAAATTGTGAATTACATATATCATTCCTCTAGAATACTCTCTTGATAAAATACTTTTGCCTTCTATTATAAAATTACTAAAAGCAAAAAAAAAAAAAATAGAGCTATACATTCTAATAGTATTGATTAGTATCTGTTAACGTCAGTTTATGTAAAATTGAGATTATGATAGGCAATAAATATAAAAGTTTTAACAAGGTAAAAAGGACCATTATCTAATTTAAATTTAAGGTAATTAAGTTAAATATCAGTATTTACAAGAAACAACTAACCGTTTTTAAGTTAAGGAATTGACATTCAAACATACTACTTGAGGTAAGCAATATTTATTTATTTAGTGTATGTATCTTTTGTTAATACAAAACTTGTTAATCAAATTCATAAACAAATGAGGTACTATACTGCATTTTATTATGGACTCTTGACAATCTCACCACTAGATCCTATGGTCATATTTTCTTACTATCATTCAAAATGAACAATATATAAATATCATAATTGATACTGATTTTATTATTCATATTAAATATATTATTATTCATATTAACGATTTTATTATACAACTTAATTATTTATACAATACTTTTGTTATTCAACTTAAGTGAATTATTATTTAAATCAATGGTATTTGATTGAATCAAATAGTAAAAATATTATACAAAATAAATTGCATAATAAAATCGTTAACAAGAATAATAACTAATTTTATATAAATAATAAAATCGATATCAATAATAGTATCAAAATAATATCTCTCAAATATTTCTCTTTTATTAAATAAAATGTCTTAATACCTAAAACTAGCAAAAAATATATGAATTGGAAATTTAGAGTGATCAAATACCTTTACAAATACAGACTCTTGCACAAGACACCATTATCAAAAGCACATGCTTGATCAATCCAAATTGCTCTTCCCCAAATCACCTCTAAGCTCTCTCAAAATCGTCGAAATCCTCCAAATTCAGGCGAATTCAATTCCTAATTTCGCTTTCCCAATTGAATTCATACTCTCTCTATGGCCTCCTCCGCATTTCTCGCGCTTCATTTCTCAAGTGCGCACTCTCGATCCATCCATCCATCCATCGACTCAACGGCCATCACTCTGCACTGTTCTCTCGATCCAAATTGATCTCAGAATCTATAAGGTCAGATTAGTTAATACACTATTGTACCAGTATAGTTTCCACGGTTTGAACCCCACCAGTATCAGATAAGACTACTTGTATAATTTTTTATTAACTAATTTCAGTTTGAATGAACTGTGAGTGTTGTATAATAGTGAGAATTGATGGAACAATTGAGGGTTTTTGCAAATGTTAGTGTGTCATGTATGTTCTATAAGCTTGTGTAATTGTATCTGAACTGATAACACCTGAAAACTAAGTTCAAATGTGCGTAGCTGTTTCTCTATTTGTCTTGATTTCTTGCTAGGACTAGCTATATGTCCCGTTTTCGATCGATGCCGTGTTAATCAGTGCCATCTTTTTTTCTTTCTTATTAAACAATAAGCGCATTGCTTTGTTTTCATGAAGGAGGCTGTTGTGTATTGGCTCGGAAGTTCTGAAGTATTGTTTCTCTATTCCATCCACTATGTCTTGCCTTTAATTATATACCTTCTTGTTTTGGGTCATATGGGATTTTATAAATTCTGAATCAACATGCTTTCATTCTATACTTGTATAAGTTCCTTGTGTAGGATCATTAATGATTGATTTGATATATCAAGTCATTAACTACATCCTCAATTTTAATGGAAATTAGTTTATAATAAGACAAATTTTATCACTTGTCTGTTTACGTGGAAGTGTAATGTATATACTCGAATGTTCATATATGTTATTCAAAATGTTTTTGGATTTCTCTAATTCCTTGGCTCTTTTGAAATTTCCAATACTGTTTCCTTGTTTCATCTTGATAATAATGCAATTTTTGAATATTGTTTGTTCACTTATTTTGAAGTAGATATGCTCATAGCTCTATTCATAAATGGGGAAAAATTTTGGTACTATATTCATGGAATAGTACGAAGACCCCTAACATTTGCACTGAGGTCTCAATGAGCTTCCATTTTCAAAGTGAACTAATACTCCTCTTATTTTACATAAAAAGTTGCAAATACCCACTTCCCTTCAATTTTTTCCATTAAGTTAAAACAGAAAATACCAAGCCATCAATTTCCAAAAAAAAAAAGAAAAAGACTTTTGATGCAAAAAGTTGGGCTATTCCTGCCAGTTTGTTTACCTTTAATTCTTTTGTTTTTCAAATGATAGTATTTGCCTTAATTCTAATTCTTTTGTTATTTGTTCTATTCTTTTGTCTATTCATTTTCTTATCGTTTTCAAAATACTAGCAGCATGTCATTTTTGCTCTCATAGTGTTTGTTATATGCTTCTCGTTTGCTTATTTTCTTTATTCTTTATTAACCCATGATACAATCAGTGGCATATCCATAGGGTGTGTGGCCATACCAAACTCTGTTTTTATGTTGAGATGCATGGATTAGTGCAGGACGCGTGCCACACTGTGCATGAAACTTAACCGCCAGCTGTTTGATGTGTGACACGCTTATCCCTTACCTAACTTAATCGAACATCTTTAATTTTCTATATATAATTGGTGCATTTTAAACGCATAGACCATAATCCTCTATATATATACACCTCATCTTCCTCTCTAACACTAGTAAACCCTAGCCGCCATTTCATCTCTTCCTCTCTGATACCATAGATTAAAAAGGAGATGAGAGCCATAAATAAACAATCAGAGTTGGAGCTATATTAGGTGAGTCCATCATATCCTGCCCTTTTTTCCTCTCTTTCATTTGACTGTTGTTTGAACAAGCATTTACATTTTGTATTTTATCAAATTCTTGAATTCCAATATAGTGCCTTTGATCTATCTGATTGCTTTCGTATGTAATTAGCTTGACTCAATTTTTATCTATTTTTATGGAAAGCTTGAGTTCTGTATCAAATGAAATTGGGTTTTACTCTTACTCAGACCTGAGTACCTAAACCATTCTATGATTTGTCTCATCCGTGATCTACAAAATTTTGCTAGTGATTTTAGATTAGCTGTTCTAATTGGTCCCAAAATATTGCTATAGGTTTTCAGCTGATTAATCCCAATTTAATTCGCATCTTTTGACCGAAAGAAGACATCTACTCTTTATTTAATATTTTTTCTTTGCTATTGCATTCTTTTGTAGTTGTCTTGATTGGTTGACTATTCTTCCTATTAAAAGAGTTGTGCAAATTATAAAATTCCATTTGCTTAATTATTTGCATTGACAGAGTACCCAGACTCTTAAGAGTTCAGAATTCTGATTAATTCAGCAGCTCATGGTTGCTAGCTGCATTTTAATTGAGAAGTTTAACCAAGAATTTTAGATACTGAGACTTCTGTCAAATGTTTCTGTGTCTTACAAATATTTACTCACTTCGTAAATCAAATCTTTTTTGCTGCAGCTTTTATTTGGGTTAAATTTACTTTAGATAAGAACTTAATTCATGACCGTGGTTATTGTGCTCTGGGTCATATATGGGTACCACCACTTGAGGGGATTATCAAAGTGTGTTCATTTTGGATAGAAGTTCTCTCTTTGGATGATTGATGGTCGGCCATGGGCCACCTCAAAATAGTTGAAACCGATGAAATTAATCAAATAAGATTATTGGATCTTATTTCTTAATAACAGAACCGTTAAGAACATGTGGACCAATTTGATGTAATTTGAACCGTATTGATATATGTCTTCCTTTTAATGATTACTGAAAACTTAAAAAACTTTATTTTGGACTTCTAATTATTGTATTTTAATATATTAGATTTATCTTTCATATACCCCAAACAAATATGTCTTACTTGTATATTCTGAATCATGTACAGGTTGCAGGATCGCTCTACTCTAGCATTGGAGTTCAATCTGGAGTGTGACAGAGTATCAAAATTTTCCTAAATTTTTAGCTGTTTGAGAGGCAAGGAGGTTATGTATTTTCAGTTTCATCAGTGTGGTTGGAGAATACTTATGGAAGTTTTGGCGAACTCGTTATGCTCCCTGCTCTAATGCGTAAGTATCCAATAAGCTTTCTAATTCCATGTTTGGTTGGGAGATAAATAAGGAATAAAATTTTTAGTCTGCACTTATGAAGTCAAATATGAATCATTCATATGAGTAGAAAAAAATAGAAATTATGGCTCCATAAATTTATGGAGCCTTCTTAGGTAGAATAAGTTATTGCTCATGTTATATCACAGTGGGATCCACAATTAATAACATCATCATCATCATTAGTATTAATATTAATATTATTATTATTATCATTAATATTTTTATCATTGTTATTAGAGTAAATTACACAAACGGTCCCTAAAAGTATCACTCATTTATCATTTTGGTCCTTAAAGTTTGAAAATTATCAATTTGGTCTTCAAAGTATTAGTTGGTTACCATTTTGGTACTTAAAATTTTAAAAGTATCATTTTAGTCATTCAAGTTTTTAATTTGTACCAAATTGGTCATACATTTAATATCCATTGAAAAAATTATAATCATACCTATCATAGTGTTTCTTTTAGTATTAAAACTAATTTAGACATAATTATCAAACAATAATATGAAAAAAAATAATTATTCACGACATCAAATATCAATTAAATTTGTATTAACATTCATGTTTGTGCCATCATAAATTAATTGAAACAAAATTTATATATTTTTTCATAAATATAAATGTAGGACCAATTTAGTACAAATTAAAATTTGATAGGTATAATTGTTATTTTTTCATGATGTATCAATTTTTTTTTCAATGGATATTAAATATAGAATCAATTTGGTATAAATTAAAAATTTGAAGGACTAAATTGGTTTATTTAAAATTTTAAGGACTAAAATGATAACTAAGTGATACTTTTAAGGACCTAAATGATAAATGAGACATACTTTAAGAACCATTTGTGTAATTTAATCTTATTATTGTTTTAGTTGTTGTTGTTATTGTTGTTATTATTGTTATTATTATTATTATTATTATTGTATTATTAGTAGTAGTAGTGGTAGTGGCCCACACCGCCAGGGGCCCACACCTCCACTGTACGGCTCTGGTTGATTGGAGTCACTGGGATGTTGGCCTTGTCTAGGCCCCACATCAGTCATCCATCTGCCGGAAGAAAGGATGGTGTGGGTCCTTGACAGGTCCCGCACCAACACTAGGATGACTCGGAAATCTCATCTGCTGCACAGGTGGCTTCAAGTTTGCCGAAATGCGGTACAGCTCATCACCTCATATCGCAAGAAAATTTACCTACGGTCTCTCACCGACATCAATGCATTCCTGAACCACTACTCATAGAGTATGAGGAGAATGGAGTCGGGAGGGAGCACTTCTTCTTCACGCCCCGGAAGCCCCTGACTTGCCGGCTAAGTCATCAGGAAAAGGAAAGCGCGTGTTACGTGTAAAGAACCGAAAAGAAAGAGAAATCAAGGGAAAATGCAAAGAAAAAAATGGAGGTCCAGTGATAAGTTGTTTGAGTATTACTAGCCTGGCTATAAGAACTCATAGAAAGAAGAAATATATGTGAATAAATTCATGTTTGCACTATCTTTTTTTTTTTTTTGAAGTGATGTTTCTACTCCAAATACATATTTATTCTGTATTTCTATTTTTCTCTTTAATGTATTCTAAACATTTGTAGTAACTTTCAGATGGACCTCCTAGTGGGACAAGAAATAAAGTGCTTGATTCTTCTTTTAATTTTTGGTAAGTTTTTGACTCCTTTATTGAGTGTTTAAATAAATAAAAATGCATTCTGGGCACAAATTTGGCCCAAATTATATTAAAAAAATTTAAAGGCCTAAAGCCCAATTGGCTTTGTACACGTTTTTCTCTGCACAACAATATTTTATTGCAAATCCTATATAGCAAATGAGATTGTGACACCATGAAATTTTATTTCTTTTTATGGGTCAAATAAGTAGTTCCTAATTTTTATATTGTTTCTTCAATGAAAGCGATATCATGCATTGTACCTGTCCTCTAACTCATGGAAACTTTGCAAATTTCTCTCTTCTTTTTTTTTCCAAAAAGTGGCTTTGTTTCATCTTTCTTTTCCTCTAAAATGGTCCCAAATTTAAAGAAGTCTCTTGCTCCACCAGGTTGGCCATGTTAAATTGTTTGGCTAGATATCTGATAGTAAGACCTAATTTTAGGTGTACTAGTAGGTGTATTTATATTACATGAAAAGATATGAAATAGACTAAAGTGTAGTAGATGCCACTTAGATATAACATGGTGGGCTTGTGAATGAATTTAACACCAACCGATTGATGGATCTTAGATCCAATCTAAATTAAAAAAAAATAAACCAAATTGTGTATTCTGTGCCCAACATTTTGTAAATTAAATTGTCCAATTTCAAGTGATGCAAAATTGTAAATTGTGAATATTTATTTTTAGAAGTGTGACCGATAAAGTAGGGTTTAAGATTGAATTATGAATTGATTCCCTGTTGAAATTGATAATATTTCATTAACGTTTCAAAATTTAAAATCAAGAAATTGGCGTTGAAAATAACAACAATAATAATTCAAATTTGTCATATGAATTTTCATTTTTTTTTAAGATATTAATAGGGAAGAGACGTTATGGCAAATTGGCAACTTGTGCAAATAACTATTGTAAGGTAATAAAATAATAATAATTTATGCTCCATTAAATACAGGAAATTAAACTCTACGCTAGTTAGTAGTTAGCTATATATTATATTTTATATCATTGCACGTGACTATATGACTATGCCTATATATGCTAGTCTCACAAGTTGATCCATGTCTTTTAAAACAAAGGAAGCCTCTATTATGGTATATATAAAATCAGGAGGAGCCATTGGATATTTTTTTTCTTTATTTTAATTAAAAATAAAATCAAACATCTCAATTTTAAATATTTAAATATTTTCAATTAAATTTAATTTCTAACCTACGACCTCTCATAAAAAAATATTATTATAATTATTACACAAAGAATAAATTTTGCCTTGGGACCAATTTTTGAAGCAACAAAGTATCATGTGTGGGATAGTGATCTTTAATTTGATTAATTTTAATAGATAAAATAGTTATAATTATTATAATAGATGATGGTTCCACAAATTTGGAGAAATTTATTTTAAGGTTTGAAGAAAAGTCAAGAAAGGGTAGGTGAACCTAGATGCATGATTCTTGTGATTAAATGATAGTGATTTGGAAATTATTGTGGACCTAATTAGAACAAACCACATCATAATTATAATCTCATTTTATACATGTTTTCAACAAGGACAGTATATCTAAAAAAAAATTAATGGTGGATTTCATTTTTTTTTATAAAGAGATGTATATTTATATTCTACAATAGATATAAAAAAAGGGTTTAAATGTTTTTATTATATCTCCACTTTTTAATAATAATCTCATTTTGTACATGTTTTCAACAAGGACAGTATATCTAAAAAAAAATTAGTGGTGGATTTTATTTTTCCTATAAAGAGATGTATATTCATATTTTATAATAGATATTTAAAAAAAAGAGTTTAAATGTCTCTATTTTTAATGTTTTTATTATGTCTTTACTTTTTAATTTACTAATAACAAAAAATTAAAATTAAAATTAAAATATTAAAATGAAATCGTTACTTGTGATTTATATTATATTCTCTTCATGTACAAAAAAATTTAATTTTTTGACTTTTATTTTATATGAATTAATAAGTTTAAAAAAATCAATATCTAGAAATTATCTACATTAGTCCATTTCTTGCAAGCTCTTGACGTCAAACAAAATAATATCGACATAGAGAATAATAAAATCGATATCGATATGATCGTATCAACAATGGTATCTCCCTAACATTTTTCATCATAATATTTTACCTGTACACAAAGAAAGTGATATAAATTACATAATTATTTTATTTTGAAATTTTAGTTTTAAAATTTGAATTATTATAAAATTAAAAAGTCAAACTACGACGGAGACATTAAAATTAAAGATATTTGAACCCTCCTAAAAAAAATAAATTCTAACAATTTTTTTATATAAAAAAAGACGCTAATTTTACTGTGAATCATAATTTATATTATAAACGAACTAATCCAACTAAAATTAATAATTATGATTTATAAACCATTAAAATTTTGATCACAAGAGAACTTACTCTAAAAAAATAATGAACATACTTATACTAATTTAGATTAATCACAATTAAAAATGAAGAGTTTTACAAAGTAACTATCCACAGTACACATCTCCTTAGTGTGTCTTTTCAACTTTTCTACTTTTATTTATTTGAGTGTAGTTCCAAAATTTATGTTGCTTTTTTGCAATAGATCCATAAATTTTGGTTTTGCAAATCAAAATAGAAAATTCGGTAGAAGCGTGCAATGATGAAACTTCATTTACTTGCACGGAAGAGATGAGAATCTTGAGGTGATTTTTATGTCGGAAAAAAATAAAAATAAATTATAAAATAAGAAAATTTTAGAGAAATTTGAAAATTAGAAAAATTATGTTTTTAGACTGTGTTCTTTACAGAGAAGATCGCACTCAGTTTTTTTGTGTTTTATTCATTCCGTTCTTTTTCTTTTTTCTATGTTCTCTTTTCTCTCTTTCTTTCATCGTTTCTCTCTTTTCTGTGTCTCTGGAGGGATCATATTCTGAGAAAACGGTCTTTCTGTGAGAGGCTCTACTCTAAGAGTGCGGCCTTATCTAAAAAAACTGTACTCTCAGAGTGCGATTTTTCTTATTTTCTAAATTTATCGAAATATTTTTTTATTTTATAATTTATTTATTTTTCTGACATAAAATTCACCGAGAATTTTACTCTTAACTAAAATTAAAAAGAATTACTAGTTAGAATTCAACATAGTGAATATCCATTTTCTAAAAAAATTAAATGAGGTAATTAAGTCTTTGGAGGTCATCAAGTTTTACTCTATATTATCACAAATAAATTAAATTATTTCAATCAACATAATCGGTACAAAATCAATAAATCATGGATATCAATTAAGTGATATATACCGATCTATATGAAATTATTTTTGTCATTTTTTGACAGCTTGATCTTATATTGAATGAATTCGAAAATATATAAATTTATAACTTGAACATATCATCCATGAAATAGACTAATTTCAATAGTTTTGATTTATCATTTGAAATCGATTTAATACATTTTTTAATTAATTTCAGTGAACTTAAACTCATCTTAATAATTAGCTTTCCACTTAATACAAAATGAATTAAATTTACTAACCTAAACAAATTTTACCTAACTTAATATGTTATTCAACAATCCAAAATGCTAGTAAATTTGGTCACAATCAATCAATTTTTTTTCTTGCAAGTTCATCCATGTCACCTCTCAAATTGACATCATGCCAATTTGGTCCGCATAAAACATGAATGTTGGTACATGATTTGACATTTGGATAGTACATGTCTTTAATTAATTAATTAATTAATTTTGCATCTAGATACACCATATATACCATTTATATCATTATATCATTATTTCAACATGATTCCTTGATTTGACATTTGGCTAGCTAGTGTTGGCCTTGACCCATTTAATAGCACACTAAAAAAAATGTATACTATCTCTAGTCATTATTAGTCACTCTCTTGACTCACAAATTTGACTTTAATATTCATGATTTTTTCAAAGATTTTTTAATATATATATATATATATATATATGTATGTATATATCATTCATGATTCATCAATGGTTTGATTTTTATTAATTGTTGCTTTCATGTAAAACATTGCTGAGTCAGCAATGGAAAACGGCTGGTCAAAAGTCAAAATTAATACAGGCTGTGTATATATATATATATATATATATATATATAATATATCACTTCATAATTATTTACATAAATATAGGAAGAAATTTAAGGATAAAAGTCTAGGAAATTATTGCATTAGTATACCAATTGTATCAAATGTTTGTCAACTTGTTGTTATATTAATTATGATTATTGAAATTCGAATAAAAGGTGGATTTTGAAATTATTTATTTTCACTTTTCTATAAATTGTCAATATATTATGTTGAAATTAGAGGTGACAAATTCTGACTGAATTATAAAATCTTATATGACCCGATTTATATATGAGTTTGACCTTATTATATAACCATGAAAAATCAAACTTATTCGAATTTTGACTCGATTTAAATCTGAATTTATTATAAAATGGAGACGACTCGAACTCTAGATGACCCGAAATATGAAGTATTTGATCCGAACCAATATGATATTTGACTTTAATTTTTTATTTGAACCAAACTTGACCTTTACTAATATAACCCAATATTTTTCCACATATTTGACAGTAATTTAATTAGAAAATTCTATCTAAAATATTTATCCAAATCAAATCTTAATTACAGCTTAAAAATAACCAAACTCATCCAAATTTGACCTGAATTTGAATCTAATTGATCCAAATCCAAGATGGTTTGGAACCAAAGCTTGATCCCAAATAACACCTCAGCATTTCATGTGACTAAATTCAAATACTATCAAACCCATCACATATCACATTTTTTATATAAGTATAAAAAATATGCTACTTGTTTCATTAAAAGGGAAAAAAAAATATATTACAACCTATACCTACCTATGGATCATAAATTAAATTTTGAAGTCAGATTGCCATATCTTGCTGAATTGGACAAAGAAATATTGTCCATTTTTTTTTAAAGGGAGATGATATACAGATACTGTTATTGATACTACCGTTAATACGGATTTTGTTATTCATATTAAATAAATTATTATTCATATTAACGATTTTATTATGCAACATATTTATACAGTATTTTTATTATCCAACTTAAGTGATGAGTTATTATTCAGATTAGTGATATTTGAGTTAAATAATAATTTATTTTACATAAATAATAAAATTAATGTGAATGAAGATATCTAGTATGTCTTCAAACATTTCCCTTTTTCTAAATATATAAAAAAAAGTAAGAAAGGAAATAAAACCAAACTAATTAGTTGATTGTGCCAATTCATGCCACATGCTTACCACTGCATTAAATGCGGGCTGTGTTTTCTTTTTTTTTTTTAAAAAAAAAAAAGAAGAAGAAGAAGAATGGATTTGGTTATTTTGCCAAATTCTGATTTCCAAAAATATTTTAATGAAAATAAAAATTAAAAATTAAAAATTAAATTTAATAATTAAATTTTATAAATTTTAATATTATTTGATGATAAATAAAAAATATTAATATCGGATAATTAAAATTTCAAATCACTTGATTTACGATGAACATACATTCAATCTCGTTATTTTTTAAATATATATAACTAACATAAATCTCTCTCTCTCTATATATATATAACACTAGATTTTAAATTTTAAGCCTTATTTTATGAGATTGTCAAAATTAGCTAAATAAATGAGTTGTCAAATGACTACTTGTTCAAAAATAACATTCAAATATATCCAATTTGAAAAGAAAATAAAAAACTAAACGTTAAAATTTGAATCTTATTTCAGTCAAATTTTGAAAGGAGAAGATGTGTCAATGTTTCACAAATTTGTGTTATCAACTGAATTCAATTTATTTACTTATATTCCCCTATTTCAACGCATTTGAGTTTGACCATCCATAATAATATTTGCTTTCAAATGTAGAGTTTGAATAAATAATTTGAAATGTTGTGTAGCTTTTTCTCATTGACTTCCTCTAAATTTTTTTGGGTTCATCCATATAGGTTTTGTCAATTTGAAGTTCCAATTCAATGCAAAAAAACAATAAAAATAGTAGGTCGATTAAGCATAAGGATTAATCCGAACTTTTTAATTAATATAAGAAAAAAAAAGTAATATCTAATTAATTATGTAGGAAAATGATAGGTCAATTTTTACATCTAAACGGCGTGGAGACAGCAATTCCGTACACAAAACTTTGCTCATGTGACTGATAATTTGTTATCGAAACTTGTTCATGAGCTCGACAAATTTGTTCTCAGAATTCAAAACCCAATATCAAAAATCTCAAATCTATATAAAAAATATAGGTGCATATTCATCAACTTTGTTCCCAATTTTTTTAGTATGAGATTATGAAACTCATACTTCTCAGATTTTTTACATAATTAATTTTACATTAAATATGTCTTATAATAAAAATATTCCGAGATTAATTAGAGACAATGCAAGCAGGAGCATCAGCCAAAGTCTGAACCAAGTACAAAATTTAATTTTTTATATGATTGAGATATTCGGACGCATTAAAATTCGTGCAACAAATCCTATTTTGCACGTGAAAATATTCATATAATCACGGGAGCAAGTATCACATATATAGTCACTTTCCGAATGATATTTCTTATTTTCCATATTTATTTTGACCATTGAGAAATATCACAATCGGTAAATTATAATTTATATACAGTGAGAAAAAAAAATTACTGAGTTCAGGGGCAAACTCATGTTAAGGTAAATTCAGATTAGTGGTTACCTTTAATTTTGAAAATTAATAATAATTATATATTTTTTAAATTTGATAAATTAAATATAAATTGTTACATGTTCTTAAGCTTAAATAACTAACACTAAAAAACATCTTCATTATTAAATTTGTATCTAGATTTATCAAACTCTCTGAATCCACCGCTAACTAAGTTACAAAGTCTAATTCTTTCATAATCTTATTTAATTAGAGGCAAGATATATATATATATATAAGAAGTTTAAAATACAACACATTGTACAAATGGACCCGTGCAACGGCTCAATATCTCTAATTTGAAAATAAAAATGATCAATCTGAACTGTTCGATATAATCTCCATATTAAAATCTTGTAGAATACCAAATTTTATATTTTTTAGAATATTTTTCCTATTTTTTTAGAAGGAAAGAAAGTCAATTGATACAAGGGTTTTAAACATCCAATAAGAATGATTTTCTCCCCATCCAAAAAATATCAAAAAAATTCTAAAAAATGTAAAATTTCGTATTCCACAAGATTTTGATATGGAGATTATATTGGATGGCTTGGATCGGTCATTTTTAACTTGAAATTTGAGATTTTGACGCGCTATATATGTTCATCCATATAACACGTTGTATTTTAGCATTCCTCTATATACACACACATATTCACATATATATATATATATATATATATATATATATATATATATATATATATATATATTAAATTAAATTATGTGGCCCTGCATTTTTGTATATTTAGTATTACAATCCTTGAATATTCATTCCCTTTTTGAAAGTATGTGAGACAAGCACTCTTTCAAAAAAGGTTGAGCCCCAACACCTGATATGATAACAGGATAAGATTGATTAATTAACAACAAGCACCAAATCCAAATTTAATAATCAGACAACACTACAGCTAGCGATCTTCACGGCGATGTCTTTGCTTTTTTTTTGTTTTCTCAATTTTTAAATGGGGAATCTTCAGAGACATTGCAATATTAATTAATATTATAAGAAATGTTAGGAGATATCATTGTTGATATGATCATCGATACTGACTTTGTTATTCACATTAAATGAGTTATTATTTATGTTAATACTTTTATTATGTAGTTTATTTGCAATAATTTTATTATTCAAGTTAAATATCACTAATATGAATAATAACTCACTTAAGTTGAATCATGAAAATACTGTATAAAATAAGCTGCATAATGAAATTATTAGCATAAATAATAACTAATTTAACATGAATAATTGATAACAGTATCTATATATCAGCTCCGTATTATTTATTCCCCAAATTAAACAAAAATAGAAATGTCAGTGCAACATGCAGTGTTAGATTCTTTACCCAATGCAACCAAGCAAACATAATTATTTATGAAAATGTGTTATGCTATCAAAGATTATTTAATTAGTTGGAGGTTTTGTTAGTTTTTTAAGAAATTTGTTGTATTCGTCAAGTAAGAATCAGAATTTTAAAATATGAAGTTTTATTATAAAAAAAATTACTTGAAAAGAATATGTGGGTCAACCTCTATATATATATTTTTTTAAAAATAGTGAGTTATATTTACAAAGTCTGATTTCCATTGACTTATTTTCTTAAAAATAAATATCAGTATGACATTTAATTATATGGATTTGAGGAAAGAAATATTAATTTGCATCATATTAAATCTTTGAGAGGACCTTTTTATATATAAATATGTCCCAATATTCCAACACCAACCCAAAATTTATGAGATAATTATCCTTACAAAAATTAATGGACAAAAAGTACACAACCTTAAACCATAAATATTCTATAAAATTTCAGTACTAACAAGCTGATTGAATTAAAAAAACAAACAAACTTGCAGGATGCATTTTAAATTCACCATTGGAGCTATGCATTGCTAAGGAAAAAAAAAAAATGCATGTATCATATATAACATAAAAACTTGCTAGATGCATTCTTGCTAGAAGATCTCTAATTTGCATCTTCAAAAGCACATCTTTGAGATTTGTCATGTATTTTTCTTTAAAAAAAATATTGAAACTTTAGAGCATCTACATCTCAGAATTAAATTAATTAATTACAAAAGCCGATGTGACAATTGCTAATTTAACAAGCTTACTTATAATTATATATGTAGTCATTAAATGAGTTTCATAAATTGAAATTGCATGGATGATGATGACAACTTGATAATGTTTGAGGAATTAACTGCTTACAAAGGATGTATTTTTTTTTTTTTGATATAAGCGCTTCCGTTAATTCGACATTTATTTTTTTTTTAAATGTTTCTTATAGAGTTTATACCTGCGTTTCTCCGTAGAGAGACGAGACTTATTATCACTATATTAGGTCTGCGGTTTGCTTACAAAGGATGCAAACATCAACAATTGCAATTATTTTGAAACAATGCAAATAAATTCCAAATTTGAATACACAGCAACAAATTAGATTCATAATTGGAATTTTCAAATTACAACAAGAAATCTATAATATATATACTATTTCGGAAATTCAAACAAACCAGTCATTTGTTACAATACCCAATTATCATTATAAATTGTGACATATCCATATATTTCTAAGAAGAGACCAATTCAACCAAATTAAAGAAAAATAATTACAGATCAACTCTCAAAATGAAAGGAAATTTAATTTCTCCCTGACAACTGTAAAACCCCTCTAGAAGTTCCTTCTATCAATCGCCTTCACAACCTCAATATCAATTTTATAATTGCAACTAATTAATTTATTAATTACCAAATTTTTCATGACAAAGATCTCTTTGACAACCTATATATATAATAGCATATACCCCTCATTCAAATTTGATGGTATTGAATTGAGGGGCAAAAAAAAAAAGAAAAGAAGAAACACAAAATTAAAAAAAAAATTAAACACAAGACACCCATCCATGAAATCTCAAAGTAGAAAGAGAACAGATCAAGGCAAACTTAATTAAATAACCCATCCAATAGGTCATTTTGTGTAAATCAGTCCATTAATCAACCCGCATAATTCGTCGAATCGTGCCGAAATTCACGACACGACGACATGGAAAAAAAAAGCAAGCAATCCTCACGTCGACATCTCTTTCTTTCATCATGATCATCGGCTAGCGGTAGAGATCGAGGAACAGTCGCATGAATCCGACTCGGTATCGGACTCGACTACTCGCTTGTGAAAGCTCCGGTGGCAGTTACAAGCGGCACAAACAAAAGCAGCCGGTGTGCCTTCAATGCCAGAGGCCATGAATTCGGTGCAGCCATCGACCGCGTATCCACCGATATTCGCCGCGTGGTTGCGCATACACTCCTTGTATCTGACCACTTTCTCCTTTTGACCCGAACGTGTCATCGGCGTCGCTGAGCCGTTCGCGTACGCCTTCTTGAGACCTTGTTGGAGCCCCATATGCAGAGATGGTGAATTTTTAGCAGATATGAGAGGGTGGTTTTGAGCAGCTAGCAGTTAGCTATGGTGGTAGATATCTCAATCTAATCTCTTAGGTTTTATGAATGTTTGTTTTTCCTCTCTTGGTGTAGTAAATTGGAAGGAGTTAAGAGAGAGAGAGAGAGAGAGAGAGAGAGAGAGAGAGAGGATGGTAGCTAAATGCTAATGGAGGTAGCTCAACATCTCTATCACTTATTGGGTCGGATTTATATAGAAATGAGGTGGGCTAGGGTCGGCTAGATTGGTGGGTTGTTTCTTAAATAATGCACCTCTCTTTTTGCTTTCTTTCTTTTTTTCTCAGGAACTCATCATTGCAAATCTATGAAATAGTGCTCTCTCTCTCTCTTTTTCAACTTATTTTAGGTGAGAGAGAAGATTAGTAATAGTGATAGGTTTTATTTTTTTACGGAAAGATGCAGATTCAAATTTTATAAAAAATATTTTAAAAAAGAATGAATGTTGAAGTTAATGAGAGTTTTTATATCAAATAAAAAATGGAGAGAAATAATGAGCTAAGTCATTTTAATTTTCTAAAAAATGATTATTATTTTTTAATTATTATTATTATTGTTATTTTTTTGACATATAATGAAATATGATAAATGATTTAATATTTTTAATAACAAAAAGAGTTTTATAATTGTGAACATACAAATGATAGATTTTTTTATTGTCCTTCTCCGTATTTTTTTTGTTTTAAAGTTTCTAGTAACTTGGAATCAATATACATTACGAAAATATTGTAATTATGTTTAATTTGTTTTAGTTTGATACATGAGGTGATATCGAGTTATTCTATTACTGAAGCGGAATTCTCATATATATATGAGTAGTTATGTTTATATATTATCAAAACAATAATTTGCAATAGTAAAAACATGTAGATTGTACTATTACAAATCTGTGTTGCCAACTGTATCAACTTATTGCCGATATTAAATTCGCAACCTACTTTCTCTTTCGCGACACGAAACAAACTATTTTGTAACAATTTTATCTTTACGAATTTTATAGGATTATCTAGAAAAATCCAACAAATGACAAGTTGTGAATACTCCATCTCATATTACAATTACATAAACGCGTAAAAAAATAAAAAATCTATTATATTTTATAACTCAATTTTCAAAGCATCAAGATACAAATTTATAAACAATGTAATTTTATAAAAAAAAAAAACACACACACACACACACAAACATAACGTAATAAACCAACTACAATACATATATGTTTCCCCTTTCTCTCTAATTTAAAAACGAGGTGATAACTAAACGATATAATTTTTTTTTTTTTGCTTTTTTATTCATTTTGAAACATCCAAAACAACTATTTCAGAAAAGTGCAATTGAGAAGCATTGCAGAGAGCGGCTGAGCCGTTCAGTACTCCGGAAGTGGGTTTGCATGCACTGCATTTTATTTTTTCCCATGGAGAAATTTCACATAAAAATATAATTGTGGGCTCTTTGATTTGATAGCTCTCAGATTTTCTGTATCCAGTTATACTGTGTACATTAAATTGTTTATAGAACACCTTTTCTTTTCTTTTTTTTTTTTTATCTCTGGATCAAGTCACACATATTGCACATATGTTATATATTAAATAAATTATTATTCATATTAATAATTTTATTATATAATTTATTTTTTATATATCATTTTTATTATTTAATTTAAATGACTTATTATTTATGTTAATAATACTTGACCTAAATAATAAAAATATTACACAAAATAAATTATATAATAAAATCGATAACATTAATAACAAACTTCTATAAATATCGCCTAATTTTTTTTTTAATTCTTTCTATATCTACATTTCTTATAATATATGTTTAATTTATTTTAGTCTTATTTTATGTAAGATTTACATAGCCACAACTTAATTTATTTAGTCTTATTTTACTGTGTGGTGGGCCATACCGCACGTTGGCTTAGGCCCATTTGTGCCTAAAATCTAGGTGTTATTGGATCTCCATAAAGGGTAATTAACTAGATCCGAATTTACATCTATTATCCTCATTTATAAAGATATATAATATTAAAAAGGAGATGATATATTTGTACGGTTATTGATATATATCGTCATTAATATTAATTTTTTTATTCATATTAAATGGGTTTTTATTTATGTTAGCGATTTTAGTATGTAAGTAATTTGTATATTATTTTTAGTATTTAATTTAAATGAGTTGTTATTCAGATTAATGGTATTTGAAGTCAATAATAAAGTATTGTATAAAATAAGTTATATAATAAAGTCATTAACATGAATAATAATTTCTTTTAGAGAAAAATAACATGAATAATAATTTATTTTATATAAATAATAAAGTTGATATTGATGACGGTATCAATAATGATATCTTTCAAATTTTATCCTATTTTAAAATTAAAACCGAATATATGCAAATTTTATTTGTTCATGAGCCCAATACAATGTTTTCATTGACTTTATTTAATTTATCAATTATTTATTTATTTATTTATTTATTAATTTAATATATCAAGGCAGCATTAAATGCATACCCAACGGTCTTATATTTGATGTAAATCCATGAGGTTAATTAAAGCTTGACAATAGTAACATAACTATATAAATAGCAAAGTTTGAGGTGAAATTAAGAGAAGATTATTTTTATGATTCGAATAGGAGTTAGTTCAGAAAATAAATAATTCAATATATATTTTCAAATTTTAAGAGGAAGTCATGATTCACTGTGGCTATACAAAAGTTCATATCTCATGGCTATCATGAAATAAGTGTATGTCTCTGCATATTTGTGTTAAGAAAAAAATTTGATATATATCCAATATAAAATATCAAAAGCCTACAAAACCATCAAAATATTAGATTTTTTTTTGGATAAATATTAAAATTATATGATTTTTAACTTCAAATATTCATAAAAAAATATTTCATTGGAGTTTTGGACATGTCCTTCATTTACTAATATCTTATATGTTGTCATGTAAGCACATATTTTTACCACTAGAATATTTAACAAAAATTTATATTGGTTGATTATTTTTGTTGATTATGGGGATTTGATGATAATATAGAAAAAAAACCATTAGAAAAATAATTTAATAAATAGAGCTAACAGAATATCACAATAAAAAATAAAGTGTTTGATTTTTTTTTATATAAAGATGGGAATCAAAATTTGTTAATTTTAATATCCACAATGAATTTTATTTTAATTGAACTTTAAACTTGTAATTTTTCAACATAGACATCACATTAGTCACTAGAAAAAAAATATCAATGTCAATAAAAAAAATGTGGACATAATAAAAGAGAGAAATGAGATTTGCTAAAAACAATGAAGTAATTATGCAATCAAACAAGCAACAACAAAAATATAAAAATTCACATCCTCTATAATAATACATAATACATTATACATATATAATAAATAAAATTTAAACTGTTCAGTATAAATTTTAATATTATTCATTTTATAAAATTTATTTTATAAATAATATTTAATAATTTGAATTAATTGAACTGCTTAGTTTATATATAAAGTATAAACCATTTGTCTTTATAAACAAAGTAGAAATTAAATGCATATTACCCTTCAATCAATCAATCAATCATGTCAAAAATAAAAATGAAAAATACTAAATCGATCCAGCACGAATTGTTCTCAGATTTGGACAAATCGATCGATCGATCTGACAAGTTGGCATGTCTAATCAAATAAACGAGTGCTTCATCCAAGAGAACGGGAGGTTGAAATTTGGAAATTAAAAATTAATTAATTAATTAATTCAAATGAGTCTCATATGCGTAGAGGTGACAATTAGATCGGTCGAATCAGGTTGGATTCGGATTACTTTGACTTTTTAAACAAATTAGATTGAGTTGAGTTGGGTATTAGATAAGTCTGACGGGTTTGTCGAGTCGGTATCGGATTTTTACGTTTTGTTACTTCTATAGATGACAATCAGTCGAGTTGGGTCAGTTCGAATCGGGTCAGGTTAAGTTAGTTCGATCGAAAACGATTGTCAGATCACGAGTAGAATTGAATCGGATCGGATTTAGAGTCATCCAACGTCGATTTTTTTTCCGAATCTCATATCATCTCGAATTGGATTCTGATCACTTTGAGTTTTTAAAAAACTCCAATCGAATCAAATTGGGTATCAAACGGATCGAACGTATTCATCGAATCGGATCAAATTTTACCACCTCTACACGTGAGAAACACAAAATGTGTATCAACTAACGATAGCTCCTCTTCATATATGGCTTGTAAGCACTTTTGACAACCAAAAATAAAAAAAGGAGATTTTGACACTTTAATATGTCCCAACCTCACCAAATGGCCAACCAAACCTAGCTATCTTGATTGCGCCATTTCATTGGTTAAAAATTGGGAATTGTACCCAACATTGTAGAAATGAATTTTCTAATTTTCACCTCAGATTTGGAGGTATATATGAAAAAGAAATTGGGTTGGTTGATGTAGAAATGAAATTAATTGGTGTGTTGAGTTTTGTGGTATGAGTACTTCATGTGAGGTCTTCTGCGGCGAGTAAGGAGTGGAGGGTCGTGTAGCGAGTCACCGTCTCAGGAACCAAGAATTTATTGATCTACTAATTCATCTTCTTCTTCTTTTTTTGGTTTTGGGGGGGGGGGGGAGGTGAGGTGTGGTTTATAATTTTAATTTAATTGGTGAAGTTTCTTTTATAGTGAGAAATTAGAAATTCAAAACAAGTTTAACCAAGTTTTCAATTCATGATTTGAATACAATATGACGGCAAATTCTACTATATATGGATTAGAATTTGTATTATAAATAAAGATATTGATTGTGATTCATTAACTATTAAAAATTTTCACATCCGTAACAAAAATGCCTTGATACGAATATATTTTAAAAATTGCTTGTGTATATGCAGAAAATAACTATGAAATAAATTATGTGTGCAATTTAGAAATAAATCTTCTACTCTGATTTCTCTCTTGTAGTGACATGTTACATATATAGTGTGGTTGAATTGCACAATGCATGAACAAGAAAAAAAAAAACAAATTAATTGTAGAGGTTTAATTCCAGAGTTCTTCATGCAGAATATTGTGCTATATATACTTCATAACTCTCTTTCAATGAGAATGTTGGTTATTTAATTTGATGTAATTAAGTATTAATGAGATTATGATATGTTGAAAAAATTTGTTACTATGTAAACTATTTAAAGGGTGAAATTTTATAAGATGACAAAGTGTGTCAAAATCATTCTCTCCCCCTGTCAATATTACCAAAATTTTGACAATAGGAACAACATTATTAATTTCATTGATTTATTGGAAAATATTAAAAGTTAATACAAACTATATTTTAGGAGAAATTCAGAGGAATATCAAATAATCAAATTATTATAGGAAGGAAAAAGAATGCGAGATTTGCGGTTGCTAAATGTGCAAATTTTAAATTTTTTATAAATTTTTCGCTGTTGTTGAATTTAAACGCGTCTTTAACTTCTTCTTTTTTATAATATGAACATGTAGGTTTTTTTCGCACTAATTTAAAATTGAACCCTCCTCAATAATTACTATCATAATTTGAAACAAAAAACTAAATTGGCTTCTATACAATTTGGATAAGCAATGCATCAAATTTGACGTAATTTAAATATTATTTAATATGTAATCGAGCTTATATAAAATAGATTGCTAGTTTTTTTTAATCGGTTGATGACGAACCAATCAATCGCCAAAATGCATCAAATTTCCCATGCAATTTGTCTAAATTAGATAAAAAAATCTATATTTTTAGTTTCTTAATTTCATAAATATTTTATTTGTTTTTGTCAAATAAATTAAATTTGTTGAAAATATACATAATTTGACAAATTAAAACTCATAAACTCTTATAATTAATTTTAAAAAAAATTGCATGCAACATAATTTGAGACAGGAAAATTCCATTGACTCCGGAGAATTATATCCTTTATTGTCTAATTTGTAAAAAAAAGTACAAGTGAATTGAAACATGACATAATTAGTAATGTCATTTTAATTATCTCAAAAAAATAAAATAATAATAAAGTAGCATATGTCATTTCATGCAAGGGAATAAAGAGATGGATGGTCACTTAAATTTTGCACAAAATTATGCTATCTGCATTAATGATGTCTACCTTGTCATGGCAAAACAAAAAATGGTCCAAAAAATTATCATAATGAGAGTATTAGAGACAAAATTTGAAGTGAATTTAACTTTTTATACAATTTGTACTATATATATACCATATATAGTGTCAAACATGTGGAAATAAATTGAACATGGAGAGGAAGGATTGGATGCAAAATTTGGTTGCATGCTACCATCATTGCTAATATATATTAAATGGAATCATTCCATGATAAATCATTCAAATCAATTAAACTTCTAAATCATAGTTGCATAATAACATTCTTAAGTTTCTTTTGAAAGTGAGCATCAAACCATCAAATTTTAAATGTTCTCAACTTTCCTCCATTCGAATTTCGAACCTGCTATAATATTTCATATATATAATAAATATTATTTTTTTAAATGTTCTCAACTTTCCTCCATTCGAATTTCGAACCTCCTATAATATTTCATATATATAATAAATATTATTTTTATCAGTAGACTAAAAACAAATTCTCCTATAACACTCTTAGATTGAATCATAAAATACATATACATTGTTTGACTTTGATCAACATATATTCATAAAATACATGTATGTTGTCATATATCTCTCCCACTTTTATTTAGCTTTTTACTTATTTTGCTTCCCTAATTAAAGAAAGTCAACCCCTAGATTATTTTTTTTAACAAACAAGACTAAAGAAGCAAAGGGGTAATTGCAACTATATAAAAAGTACTTTTAAAAGGGATAATCATATTTTTTTTAGTCCTAGTCAGCAAATTAAAATATGCATTGAGTTGACATTAGTGGGTATCTTATCTTTTCCTCATATATTTCTAGTTTGGGAAATGTCAATTTTCTAAATAGGTTTCTTCTAACAATTGAAAAACATATAATGATATCTTTTTTTTTTTATTTGTGTTGTTTTTTTTTCATAATTTTTTGAGGCATGAAAAATAAATTAAAAAAGTATATATATTTAGGTCATGGAAACCAATTTTTGAAATAAGTTAATTATATGGGGTACTTCTGAATAATTGAAGTTAACGGGTGATTATGATTTTTTTTTTCAAATTTTTTTTAATAATTAATAAATCACAACTGTTATTTTAGTCTAATTATAATACAAATTATGATCCGTTAATTACAAAATTAGCCTTATTACTCATTAAAATTATTTATGTTTGGAAAAGTACTGATTTTTTTTTCTTCAAAAATTTGAACTCAACAAATTAAAGAATTTCAGATTGGTAATCAAAATCATGCCACATATATAATTTCTATAATTTGAGGGAGACATTGGTTGTTTCTCCTACTTATCTTGTCTCAACCTTGGTCCATTATAAACTGATTGTGATTGGTACGCAAATGTGGTACGATATGTTGTCCCCTACTAATATGTGAGACTGTGTGACACTTGTCACTTTACCATGATGATATATAAAAAAGGCACATTATTTTGTCTAGTAGTTTGAGATTGCCAATTTGGTTAATTCAAGCTGAACCCCTTTTTTGTGAAATCTAATTACAAAATTTAGACTTACTTGTTAATTATGTTTCTTTAAATTTAAGAGTTTTTTTTTGTTGTTTTTGAGATAAAGTCTTCATTAGAATGGTTTGTATTGTGTTGGTTAAATAATAATTAGAAAATAGTTCTTGATTAGATCAATCTGGAGATAATATTTTGGTGTATAATTTGCATTAAAAATTAAGAATTATTTTCTATTTGTATTAGGTCCAAAAAATGAATTATATATAGAACTTGTTAAATTATTTTCACTATGATTAAGTGCCATTAACTCATGATATAGTTTCATAACACCTTATTGGGATGAAGAACAGAAAAAGGGAAGGAAGGAGAAGGAAATAAAATCTCCTAATTAATTTTTATTTGATTGGATATTTAATAAGAGGTTACTCATTTAATTTCCTTTAATCTCTTAAAACTTATAGTTTGTTAATCTTCAAATTGAAATATAACGGAGGTTAAAAAGACGAACCAAATAAAAAAAATATAAAATATAGTAATATTTCTTCTCATTTCATTCCCTCCCCTTCTGCTCGTTACTTACCTTCTCCTTCCCTTTATCAAAACAGTGTATAAACAAAATTATTTAAAAGTATTGTTTAATATTCTTTTACATAGTGTTTATTCAAATCCAACAAAACATAATAGTATTTGGTGGCAAACTAGCAATCAAATCATGCCTCTAATAGGTAGAGACATTAGTAGTTTTATTCAATCCATCTATCTTGTCTAAGTTACATTTAGTTAAATAAAAATAACCAATATTTTGTCTAACTTGACTATGATGCAAAAGTGCCATATACAATTAATATATTATCCCCTCCTAAATAAAAACAGTGTGGAGTTTAGTCTCATTATCATGAAATGTGCATTTTTATGCATTAGCTTATGAGTGTCTATTCAATTTTGGAATAAGGGTTAGTCAAATAATTTGATTGATATCATAAAAATGATAGGCAATTATATGATATGTATATATAATAATCCCTGACAGGCAAATTGATTTTGTATAAATTCACAAACCAAAAATCAGCAACAGATGGAATTTGAATTGCAAATCTAAATCTGATAAAAAAAACTTAATAGCACATACCATAATAAAAAAAAACTCAGGCCTAATTCCTTGGAGATCCCAAAGAAAACAAAAATTTATCAAATAGCCCAAATTTGGCCCAAAACAAAAAAGAGGCCCAAATTGCTTCAAACAGCTCACTAAAATAACCTACCACAAACAGAGGCACTGATATATCATTTCCAATTACATACATATATATATATATATATAACTAGTAACCTAAACTCCAATAATATTAACCTAATCATATGTTAATGGCAATGTTTAATTATCTACGGGCACTTGGGACCGCCGCGTTTCGTCTTCCAGTTGTTGTAGCAGGAGCAAACCTGCTTGTTGCCGTAGAAGCCGGGAGGTACGCATAGGCACTTCCGGCAGCATTTCTGGCAAAAGAACATGCACGGCTTGTGGTATTGAGTTTTCGAGCACCGTCTTGTGCATTCGCCGGGGCATTCTGCAAAAAAAAAAAAAATAGAAGTACTAAAATTTGTTTTTGCAAGCTGAACAAAGTTTTCTTACTAACAAATTCATGTCATAGAATGGGTTAATTATTATTAAAATAATTCCTAATTGCAAAATTCCTTAATAGAAAAATAAATAAATAAAATAAGAATAGTTACCAGATGTGCTTAGGTTTCCTTGTCCATACCTTCCCTGAAAATTAAATTAATAAAAATTAAAAAAAAAGTTAGTCAAGAAAAAAAAACCCTAATTGTATTAATATTAATAAAATAAAATGTTCTCTTCTCTACACCTTTAATTAATTACTTACCTTTTGAGCATTTTTAACTTGCTCCACACTGAGCCTGTCAGACCCAATTCCACCCACAACCTATATATGTAAAATGAAGTAAAAATACACAGTACAATTACCATGTGAGTAATAATAAAATTTTTACAGAACCCATGATGTAAAACTATAAAAACCTACCTCAGAAGAAGCACCACCAAAAGTAAGTACAAGAAAGGAGAATACAAATGCTACAACTAAAATTCTGGCCATTAATTGAGAGGAGAAGAGAAGAGAAGAGAAGAGAAGAGAAGAAGAAGAACCAACAAAGAGAAATTAAAAAATGGTGGTTTTGTGATCTTCTGTGGCGATGCTGGTGTTACTTAATCTGTGGTGTTGGATTGGTTTGGTTGAAAATTTTAGGCCCAAAAAGGTTTTGTTTCAATGTTTAAGTGAAATTTGGTTGTGATTTGAGAGAGCCCAAAAGTTTCTTTTTTTTTTTTAGCATATTATTAGTTCATAGGCCTAATAATGATGCATTACATCTCAAACCAAATTGAACCCACTTTATTTTTCATTTTTCAATCACAAATAAAATAAAGTGATTCAAGAGGGACAGTTCAAATCTAGCATCTTTTTGTCAATTAAAAAAGAAGAAGAATAAATTGAACACATTTTATGTCAGAAAGTAGGGCCCTATTAGCTCAAAAATTATTTAAATTAAACAATATCAATGGCTTAAATTTGTAGTATTGATTTGAAATATATATAAATTAATGTAATATAAAGTGATGTCATATGTATCAAAAAAAATTATCATGTATTCATCATTGCCAATAAAGACCCCTTATTTGATATTATAAATGAATCAATCTTTAATAGTAAATAATGATAAAAAAAGGTACTCTTGTTGACAAAATAAAGAAAAATGTAAGATAAAAATGTATACAATAAGGTCACAACCTCCTCAATATATATTTTTGCTGAAATACAAAACAGAGATTAAAAAAAAAGACTTAAAATCTATAACAGGAACCTATTTTCTAAAATTAAAACTACCTAACAATTAATTAACTAAATGATATAAATGATGCTTATATAACTGCTTAACAAATGATTAATTAATCAACATGAATCACAACCGTCACTTTCAAACAATGAGTTGAATTATCATTTAACTTAAACATCACTAATATACATAATAACTCATTTAAGTTGAACAATAACAACACTATACAAAAAATAAATTTATATAATAATCCATTAACATACATAATAATTTACTTAACATGTATAATAAATTCCGTATCGACGACGACGGTATCAACATTCGTGTATCATCTCCCTTAGAAATATCTCCTTATGTGCATTACCTATTTTAGCAAGCTAATAAACCAACAATTTGGTTAGGATTTGGATAATTAATTAATTAATTAAAGAATATGCCTAATACACATGTGATTCGATATATCTTTCTTTCTCAATTTTGTGCGCATTTTTTTTTGGGTATTTTATTTGGAGATCGATATGAAAGACCGTGAGAAATGCTTGATCCAAATACTTGACTAATAATCTAAATTTTGTTAAATAAGTTGTGATTTCTGATGTTATTTTGTTTAAATAAAAATTATAATGTTTGTTCGAAATCAGGATGAAGGATTATTTCATAGACATGTTTGAAATGTTTGTGCGTCAAATATCAAATAATTTTATGATTACTTGATTTCGTTAAATATAGTTTATTATAAATTTCAAGTTATTTGATAAATGATAAAACTCGCATCGAAAATTATTTTTGATGATTATTAAAGTAGTTGAATTAGATTTCAAAATTAAAAATTATTTTTGATGAGTATCAAAATAATTGAAATAGTTCATTTTTAATAAATTCCAACTTTTATTAAGGATGTATAAATGAAATTACTTCAGAAGCACAAATAAATAATTTATTAAGTTTTGAAATTATATATAGTGATTATACTTTTATGGTCAGGATTACCAGTTATGATTTATAATTTGTCTAGAATAAACATATTTACTACTTATCATGTTGTTGTTCATATCTTGTAAAAATAGTTTTATGTCAAAATAAGAAGTTAAAATACATTTAATATTGTATAAATTAAATATTTTAAATGATATATCAATATTTGTTAACTCTATAATGTAAAATGAATAGAAAATTGTAGAAATATATAGATCCTCTAATTAAAGTAAATTAATATGGAAAAAATATTTTATATCTAATGATAAAAATAATTATATTTTATATTACTGATATTATAAGTTTTGCAAACTGTATTTTTACTTGTACAATAAAATTTTTAATTTAAATTTTTCTATAATCATTCGGGAAAAAATGATAAATATTTTTTATAATAACTATAAACACTTTTATATTCAGATATAAATAAGTTAATTGTTTAATATAAACGGTTTTAATGTGCAGATAAAATAAATAATATAGAATATGAGATGTATGAATAATTTCTTCGTAAATTTAGAGTTGATATATATACTAACATCTTCATGGCTGCTGTCATCATTACTATCATTATGATTAGCTTAGTTTCATTATTATTCAATTTAATAACTTAATGATTTAGTTTATTTTAAACATATCTTGAACAAGCCCTTGATTGAATCAATAATTAAGAGATAAAAATTAGAAAATTTAACAGCTAAAGGATCTTAAAAAATTTCCAATTAAGCTAAATGATATGCATATATAGTTTATGCCTCAATTAAATAAAATTATGATTCTCTTCAATAACTTAAGAATCAATTTATTCATATGACCTATTGATTAATAATAAATAAAGTAGTGTGCCTTAATTTGCACAAGAAATTGGAGCGACGAAGCAATTCTGCAACCCGTTTGTATTGTCGGCGTTTTCATCTGGCATCACTCATCAGTCACTCTGTCCCCACCAGACTGTCAGAAATGATACGAACTCTGTGCACGTCTTCTTTGTAGCAGATTCTCTGTCAAGTCACTGACACACATGACACCCATTAAAAAATGTATTGCTCGGATTGTGGGTCCCGTACTCAGTAACTCGCCACACGATTTAATATAAAAACCTCTGGTACTAAAAAGAGAAAGATCAGATCTGCTCAGGAAAGAGAGCAAGAGAGAGAAGATAGATACATTCCTCTTTTTGTTTTCTCTCTTTTCACCTTTGTTTCTTCTCTTCTCTTCTCTTCTCTTCTCCTCTCTTCTTTGCTTGCAATTTGATCGGATTATTGGCTTGATCGCTGCTCTACATGGAGATGCGACCTCCTCCTTCCTCTCCTTTGCCATCGTAAACCTCCCAGTCAGTTGTTGAATCGAAGAAATTCAGCGAATTCGGTCGAGGTATAAAATCTAGGGTTATCTCATTTTTCTTTCAGCGATTTTTGACGATGAAGAAATAGAGAGGTTGAATCGGTTCTAGTTAGTCACTGAGCCAGCGATTTTTACTAAAGAAAGGATGAAAGTTTACCAAATTTAGTGTTGAAAGGGAAGAAAGTCTCAAATCTGGCCATTTATCTGTTCTTGATCTCCACCATTGGATTTCACTGATGATCTGATGCCTTTCATTGTTTTCCGATCTCAGCTAACTGGTCGTTGATGCCATTAATTGCGCATTTCCCATTTCTATCATCATGGCTGAAAGAAACCCTCAATTGGGTTTTGCAATTCGCAAAACCCTCTTTATCTGGTTCGCCATGGCAATAATCCTGGTTGTTGCTTCAATGCTGTACCTCGGATCGACTGGCCGGCCCCGTTTCATTGACCGAAACCTCCTACCTAGTGATAAGGCACTCTCTGTTTATGAAATCGAGAGTTCTCATTTCAAAAATGTGACCAGGTTGCAGAGTTTGAACAACTGCAACCCAGAAAATGCAATTTTGAAGCTTTACATGTATGATTTACCCCCAGAATTTCACTTCGGGCTCTTAGATTGGAAGCCCGATGGAGATTCGGTCTGGCCTGATTTGCGCATGAAAATTCCCAATTATCCCGGTGGGTTAAATTTACAACATAGCATAGAATTCTGGCTAACATTGGATATTTTGTCCTCGACTGATCCAGCCCGGCGCAGTCCATGCACAGCCGTCAGAGTCACTGACCCGAGCCAAGCCGACCTAATTTTTGTACCATTCTTCTCTTCTCTGAGCTATAATCGGTACTTGAAAGTAATTCCTCCTGAGGAAATTAGCCTAAACAAAAAGTTACAACAAAATTTGGTCAAGTACCTGACGAGTCGTGAAGAATATAAGAGGTCAAATGGGAGGGACCACATTATATTGGCACACCACCCTAATAGCATGTTGGATGCGAGGTCAGTGTTGTTTCCATGTGTTTTTATTTTGTCGGATTTTGGGAGGTACAACCCGAATGTGGCCAATTTGGAGAAGGATATCATTGCACCATATAAGCACTTGGCGAAAACATATGTAAATGATTCAGCTGGCTTTGATGACCGACCGACACTGCTGTATTTCAGAGGCGCAATATATAGAAAGGAGGTAAAATTTTATTATTATTTTGTAATTTATATTTAGGTACTATTTTGGTCATGTTTTCTGTAAGTACATGCTACTAATGCTGATTTGTGCTGAAACATACTGAGGAATGAAAGTTTGTTTGGTCCATTTCTAGGTATCCTTAGCATTTCATTAATATTCTTTGATGAAAACTGACATGGAAGGAATGAATATAATAATATTGATTAATGTAGGTGTACTTTTGTTATAGCTTAGATCAGAAGGAAATAATACTTAGAATGAAAGAAAAGAACATGTTTGTTTGATTATGTTGGTAGCTGGACATTTTATAATGTCATGTAATTGTTAGTTCATAAAAGCAAGCATCCAGCTAATGTTAATTGGTCTTTATTTAAGACAGTTGCATGTCTTTTTCCACAGTTTTCCAATTTTGTGAAATCATGCAAATTTCTCTTAATAATTAAGAACTGGAAAATTTGAAATATCTCTTTGAGCCACATACCTAATGATGGTACTTTCCTAACTACTGACTGAACATTGAACAATTCAATAAATCTGTTAACCACAAAAAGAACATTTTTGCAAAGTTTGAAGGACAGTAATTGTTCTGTGTTTCAGTTGTGCCTTTACTATCAAAACAATCTATTTTGAAATGACCATTTTGCGCTTGGTTGCTAAACTTTGCCGAAAAGTTCTCTAGATGGTCTAAAACTTTTCTGAAAAAACAGCATAAAAGTTGTAATAGATTTTACCAAATTACCCTAGGTTCCACTCCATAATTTTTTTAGCATCCTAACATCAGATAAAATTCGATTTTGCAGGGAGGGAACATTAGACAAGAACTGTACTACCTCCTAAGAAACGAAAAAGATGTGGAGTTTGCGTTCGGCAGCATCCAAGCAAATGGCATAAACAAAGCTAGCCAAGGCATGCACGGCTCCAAGTTCTGCCTCAACATAGCTGGCGACACCCCCTCCTCCAACCGCCTCTTCGATGCCATTGTCTCCCACTGTGTCCCTGTCATCATCTCTGACGACATTGAGCTCCCCTTTGAAGATGTCTTAGACTACTCTGAATTTTGCATCTTTGTCAGAGCGGCTGATGCGATCAAGGAGGGGTATTTGATGGGGTTGCTTAAGGGGATCGGGAAGGAGAGGTGGACTGCAATGTGGGAGAGATTGAAGCAGGTCGATAAATACTTTGAGTACCAGTACCCAAGTGAGAGGGATGATGCAGTGCAAATGATATGGCAGGCGTTGGCTAGGAAGGTTCCAGCAATCAGGTTGAAAGTGAACCGGTTGAGGCGGTACCAGAAGTTTGGGAGAGCACTGAGGGAGGGTGGTGGTGACGGTAATTTCCCTGTTATTGATGGGTTTTAGTAGAGCAATCTGGACTGTTGAAAGGTTTAAATCTCTATTTTTTCTTTTTACTTTTTTTGGACTAGGTTGTAGATTTCATTCTTTATGATGAAATGTCGGTAGTGTTAGTTCACGAGGGAATAATTGCCTGTGTTATGCTAGAGGTAAAAGGATGGGTCTTGTAGTTATAGAATAGTATAACTAGATTAAATTCTCATTGAATTTTCATTAAAAAGATGTTGGAGCATTTTTCTTTTTTAGTGAACATTTTTCTGTAGATAAGTAGATTTGACATGATAAAAATTATTTGACCTACTGGAAGATCTATCCAACAAGATGAGCTTGTGTTGGGATAAAACGGGATTCTGGTTTAATTTTCTCATTCTTTTCGTTGTTGAAGTAACATTTAAATTTTAGGGAGCTGATATACAGTTGTTGATACCATCGATATGAGTTTTATTAATATATTAAATAAATTATTATGTATGTTAATGATTTTATTATGTAAATTCATTTTATACAATACTGTCATTATTTAATTTAAATGAATTATTATACATATTAATAGTATTTAAGTTAAATAACAGAAGTATTGTATAAAATAAAAATCATTAATATGTATAATAATTTATTTAACGTATATAATAAAATCTGTATCGATGGCTATATCAATGATGATATTTTCATAACATTTTCTTAAATTTTATGCGTGATGTATTTCATCTCGTCAACTGCAGTTTTATCTTTTCTATGGATACTGAGCGCATTATAAAAAAATAAAAAAATTTGGAAATGAGCAATGCCAGTATGGTTAGTCTAGTATATTACTTCCCTTTTGCAATTAAAATTTGTCTAATCATTAATGAAAGTATGCCTAATTTCTTTAATGTGTTTGGTATAAGCTTAAATAGGATCTGACCATAAATAGGAGAGTTTTAAAGAAGGGTAAATTTGATATTAACAATTTCTCTTTGCTCTCAATATTTTAATTATTGCTCTCAAAATAACACCCCCATAAAAAAATAATAGAAGGAGAAAGAATTCCCAAATTAGTGCGGATTCGTTGAGACTTTGGAGGCTTTATGATTTTTTTTTTTTGAAAAAGAAAGGTGCAAGCACCCATTTTTATTAGAAATGAAAAAAAAATAACCTGAGGCTTTATGAATGAAACGAATGGTCAAAATTGGAAGATCGGACGCAAGAAACTATTCATGGAATCAAGTTTTGTGTTCGGATATATGATTAGCGTTTGGGAAAAAAAAAATAATTGAGTCGAAGAGGATTTTTATTTTTCCATGAGAACGGTTTTCCCCCTGCAGTTGGAATGGGAAATGTAATTATTTATTGTTTGAATACAAAGAATATGGAATACCAATAAATTTTTTCTTTTTTTCAGTTTCTTTCTATTCCCATGGATTAAAGTCTCGCCGTACATCTTCTGCTGCTGCCATTAATTTTGAATCGTAAGTCTAGTACAGTGGTGATAGGTTTTATTCTCTACAGAGAGACGTATGTTCAAGTTCTGTAAAAGACATTTGAAAATGAATAAATATCGGAGTTAATGCAAATTCTTATATAAAAAAAATTTGAACAGTCCAATTTAATTTAAACGGTCTGAATTTAGTTATAAAGAATGCTTTTTTATTTATAATTTATTGAGTCTCATTTATCAATGATCCAAAAAAAAAAAATATAATACAAACACTACCATTAAAAAAAATACAACAGCAGATGTAAATTTCTTCAATGAACATGAACCTCTCCTTCTTCCTATAAATTTGTCTTTTAGAGTATCTCCATCATACTTATAAATAAACTTATTAATTTGTTTCCCATTACTTAAATGGAGATGCTCTCCTTCTCCACACGAAACCCTTACTCGTGGATCTTATCTGCTATTACTTCTGCTTGAACAGTTGGGTTCTACTATCCACATACCGTCCGTCCGATGTAGAAATGGACGGATACGATCCGCACAAATCATAATCTTGCAGAAAATTTGATCTGGTATTAATCTTATCCGAACCTCAGAGGGGAAAAAAAAAATCAGAAGGTTAAAAAACACCTTACTTCCCTACAATGAATATGAGAGGAATGTAGAATAATTCCATTACTCGTCTAGTCCATTGCGTCAGCTAATGAAATTAGTTTATTTCCGTCTTTTAAAATAAGAAGAGAAAATTTAATTCCATCTCATATTTTGTATATTTTATCTCCATACCATGAGTATGTATATTGAATAGATAAATAATTAATTTATATTTATATTTGTAAGTGTTTATAATTAGCATAGAAGATATTTATCACTCTTTCAATTTTCAGTAATATGAAAAAATTTGAAGTTCAAAATTTTGTAGCACAAATAAGTAAAGTTCATACATTTTTTTCTAATAATATAAAATATAAATATTTTTTGAATCAAATATATATATATCTGAAATACAGATAAAAAATATGATTAAAAAGTACAGTTATCAAGAAGAGATTAGTTGGTTTCCAGTTTTCCGCTTTCTAGGAAGCTACATACAGCTGATTGGAAGATTGGTGGAGGAGCCTGCACCAAGTGAAGTTCATATTTTCTGAAGTGGACAGCTACTTTATTGCGTGAAGCGGGCAAAAAAAATGAACGGTTATTGTAGCATCTACTGTAGCAGGTAACGTTGAGATTCGCATATGATGTTTGGGAGGAGATAGATTTTATGAGGCAACTGCTTCACACGGTGAAGTATTTTAGAGGTTGTGAATTCGCACCAAGTGCGCACTCTCTAATACCATTATCCCAATTCCCAAGTCTCAAGAGCAGATCCCGTTTTTCTTCTTACACAATCCACTGTACTGGGATCGCTGGTAGCTGCTCTCATCTCAGCTCCTTCTCTACTCCAATTCTTTCCTACTACACGATATTGGGATCGCCACTCTCTTCAGGATCTTGTGAGTTAGTTTATTCATTTACTGTGATTTAAAAAAAAGTTGCTTCAATTTGACTATAGAAATGCTAGATGCACGTTACAGTTACCGTGTTTAAAAGTGAAAATTTACTGTGTATATGCTAAAAATATAAGTTGCCTTCCGCTGCTCCCCAAAAGATTTCCAAAAATTACAGTCAACTGGATCGAGTAATTCTTTTATTACAGAAAAAAAGAAGAGTCTTTTTAGATCTTCTAGGTTGAATGCCAAAAGTATGTATACCCAAGTAAAAAAAGAAACTGAAACTTTCAAGAGTTTCATCCTAAGAGGTCTTCCCATGTTTCTCAATCTTGTACTGTTGCGTTCTATGTTTTTGTCCTTCTAGTTCTTTTGAGTTTGCATAATCCACCAAGTCAGTTAAAGCTAGTTTGAATGGTGTAAGGTGTGTTTGCAATTCTATATGGTTAAACTGTTTTGATGTCCATATCATGAGGATATACTCGCATGTTGTCGCCATGATGATTGTTGTGCATGCATTTGACACTATTTTATAATAAAATTGGTGCTAGTGATAGGACTCTTGGAGGTGGTACAAATCCGTCTTTGGTTTGCTGTTTTGATTATGTGCACAAGATGTTTGGTATGATTTCTCTTAAACCATCTTGTGCTAATTAATCGTTAATCAGTATACTAGTGCGGTTCAGATTCTGGTAACAGAGTCAGTTTTCTTGTACAGGGTAATGTGTTGGTACGGGCCCATGGCTGGCCTGCTAATTTTCTGGTATATTGTGATTTCTGGTTTGTTTTTCCAGCTGGATCTGATCTAATTTGTTTGGTTTAATTTTGACCTAACAATAGGAACCTTGAGATCTGGTGGTTTAGAATGGAAAACTAATTTGTGGCAGATTAATATCTTTTCAGTAGACGTAATAGGATCTAATTTGTTCAAATTTCATTTATAAATGCTTGAAAAATATCTTTTCAGTAGATGTAATAGGATCTTATTGAAGTTTATATGAGAATTTGTTAAAATTACTTTTCAGTAGCATTTTCTTTCATGGGGGGAGGTAATTGGAGAGGATTCTCTAAAAGAAAAAAAAAATCATTTCCTCCTAAAAATAACAGATGTAGTGTCAATTGTGGTTAATGGATTTGTGTACCTGACATAAATTAATATTTAACAAAAAATAATCAAATAACTTTTCTTCTGGACAGACAATACATAAAAGTGGTGGGAGGATAATATTGGAATTATGACAGAGTTTTGAGCAATTTGTCGTCAGTCATCCTTTAACAATGAGATTCTGCTTCATCATGTCATCTACTGGATAAACAGGTACAGCAGTCTTTGAAATTAATATATTTTTGCCATGCTATTCTACTAACTAGTCTAATCTATTACAATTAATGACTGTTATGTTCTGTTTCTTAACTATTATTTGTCCTAATCATATTCCATGCCTTTGTATTATCCAACTAGTTGCTCTGAAAGTTTAAGTTTTAAGAGTAAACTGTCATTGATTTTCATTTTCTCTTTCTCAACACTCCCCTCGTGGGTAGAAACTTGTTCACATACCTATCACGTGCAAGATTATTTAATTAGAGAAAATTATTTTCTTATCGATGCAGAGCAGTGTTAACCAACTAGTTGCTATAAAAACATTGCAATCTTCAACAACAAGAACTGCTGCCCTGAATTGGGCTATTTTAAAACATTTTAAAAGAAAACTTCTTCTGCTTGAACGATGTATATTATCTAGCATGTAGAAAATGATAAGAAAAGATAATTCATATGAAATGATAGTAGAAATTTTTGCAGAAAACAATATTATATTACATTTGATTTACTTTTCCCAGAATATATGTGCATGCATTACCTTTTCTCTGTTATCAACCCCTCCTTTTCTAGGTCATACTGATCCTTATAACTGTCATTTTAGCTCCCGTTTACAATGGATGGAACAATTGTGGTGTCTACACTTGTAAAGATCGTTGGTGAAAAGTTGGGCTCAGCATTTCTAAATGAGCTTGGCTTGGTATGGGGTGTGAAAAGGGATCTAGAATCACTAGAAAGCACCATATCAGCAATTAAAGATGTGCTAGAAGATGCTGAGCAATGCTGCATAAACAATAAGCACGTCTACAATTGGTTAAAGAAGCTCAAAGAGGTTGTATACGATACCGATGACCTGTTGGACAAAATCCATTTGGAAACTGAGAAAGAGAGGCAAGAGGCGACATCACATGGTCATAGAAGTGAAGTTATTGGTAACTTCTTATCTGAATCAAACCTAGTCAAACGCTTAAAGTTGGGGCATAAGATCAGATCGATAAATAGAAGGCTCGATGCAATAGCAGCAGAGAGGGCAAAATTCCATCTGCAAGGGAAGCATGTTGAATTTAAAGAGATTGATGTTAACAACTGGGTAACATGGTCTAAAATTGATCAAGATACTATATGTGGACGAGACAGTGAGAGGGAGAAGATTTTAAGCCAGTTGATGCAAATTGATGGCAATGAAAATGTCTCTATCATTTCAATTGTTGGGTTAGGTGGAGTTGGAAAGACAACCCTTGCACAATTAGCTTATAACAATGAGAATGAGTTCAAGGGGTATTTTGATCTGAAGATTTGGGTGCATGTATCCCAGAACTTTGATATAGGAAGGATTGTGAGAGCCATGATTGAATCAGTGACCCAAAATAAATGTAAGCTTGAGAATTTGGACCCTCTTGGTGAAAAACTTAGCAGACAATTGAATGGGAAGAGGTTTTTGCTTGTCTTGGATGACATTTGGAATGAGAATCAAGAAGAATGGGAGAAACTCAAATCTGTCTTGAATGTTGGTGCAATGGGAAGTAAAATTCTTGTGACAACACGATCGATGAGAGTTTCCCAAATAATGAAAGCTAGCTTTACTTTTGACTTGACAGGCTTATCAGAAGAGATGTCATGGGCCTTATTCAAACAAAGGGCTTTTGATGGATCTGAGAGTGAATTGGACCATCAGGTATTAGAAATTGCCAGGGAAATAGTGAAGAACTGTAGGGGAGTGCCACTAGCTCTGAAAGCATTAGGGAGTATCATGCAGTTCAGGAAGAGCATTGACCAGTGGTTAGCTGTAAGAGACAGCAATATTTGGAAGTCAGGTGACGAGGGAGATCAGGTTATGGCATCTTTAAGATTAAGCTACATGCATTTACCCCCTGGTTTGAAGCAGTGCTTTTTATACTGTTCTATTTTTCCTAAAGGTCAGAAGATTATAAAATCAGAGCTTGTTGGTCAATGGATAGCACATGGGTTTATATCTTTACCTGAGAGTAAGGGGACAGTGGAGGACAAGGGAAATGAATACTTTAATCATCTGGTGCAGATCTCTTTCCTGCAAAACATAGAGGAAAGTATAGAAGGACGAGTGACATGCAAGATGCATGACTTGGTTCACGAACTGGCTCGATCTATTATTGCTCATGAATTTTCAGTCATTAAGGGTAAGGATGTGATGACAATTACTGATAGCAGCTGTAGATATCTGTCTTTGATTGAGTATTCAGAGAAGTTGAAAGCAACCGTAATAAAAAGTTTGCGTGCGCTTCATATTTATAAAGGTAATTTCCGTCTGGTTGATGATGTTGAAAAGGCAAAAAGTTTGCGGTCCCTTGTTATTGATTCAGTCCAATGTGATATATTACCTATTCACTTCTCAAAGTTAATACATCTGAGGTATATTAGCATTTCGAATGGCACATTTATGGTGCTTCCTGAAGCTATTTGTAACCTTTGGAGTTTACAGGCATTGCATCTGAAGGGATGTGACAAAATCACATGCTTACCAGATTCTATTGGTAGACTTGTTGGTTTAAGAACACTTCAACTGAATTGTGCTGGTGTAAGAAGTTTACCGGAATCCATCGGTCAATGTTTAAACCTTCAAAACTTGATTGTAAACTGCCGTGTACTTGAGTATATTCCCGAATCCGTGGGACAAATAGAGAATCTCATGTTGTTTAATTTTTCACGGTGTTTTTGCCTTAAAAAACTACCTGTTGATGTTTTCCGAAGAACCCATTCTACACGAAACATTTATTTAGTTGGTTGTGACAGTCTTCTGGAAGTCCCTGATTCAATTGGAAACCTTGCAAGACTTGAGTGCCTTGACCTATCATCTTGCGAAAATCTCCGGTTTCTACCAGATACCATAGGCAATCTAACAAATTTGCGTGCTATGAATTTGGTGATGTCTTCAATTGAGGTGCTTCCTTCAAGCATCTATAAGCTTGTCAACCTAGAGACTCTAAATGTTAGTAGTTGTTATAAACTAAGAGAGCTTCCTGGAGGCTTAGGAGAAATGAAGAAACTTAGGTATTTGAATACTGATGGGTGCCCATTGGTAGGCATGCCTGTTGGTCTTGGTAAATTAAGTGACATTCGGATGTTAAACAGCTTTGTTGTAGGTGAGGAAAGCAAATATGCACATATCTCAGAGCTAGAACATCTTAATTTTCTCAGTGGAAGTCTTGAAATCTCTCGATTGCATAACATCAATAACCCAATAAAAGCAGCAAAGGCAAACTTGAAGCAGAAACAATATCTAGAGCACCTGAAATTGCAGTGGAGCCACCGTACACCAGAGAGGAACTGGGATGTGGCTGTGCTGGACGCTCTTCAGCCACCCTCTAACATTACGAGCTTGGAGCTATATCATTATCCAGGGGCAGAGTATTCGAAGTGGATGATGCTCGAGGAGAACATGTCATTCCAATACCTCACATGTGTGACCCTGTATTCTCTTAAAAACTGTACTACTCTTCCTCGCCTTGTAGAGCTACCTTGCCTAAGTGATTTAAGGCTAGTAGGATTGGATTCTCTGACAAATTTCAGTGGTGATTTTCCTACATTGGCTAGATTGGATTTTCATGGGATGGCTAATTTGGTAAGCATCAGCGGTTATTTTCCTTCCTTGGATGAACTCGATCTTTTTAGTATGCCTAATCTGAAGGAGTTGATGACAATGAAATTGGTCATTTACGAGGAAAATGAAGATAATAATGCTTATGCATCGGTCATTCCTCGCTTATCCAAATTGGGAATAAGCAACTGCCCAAAACTGAGGGGGCAACCTCATCTCCCACCATCTGTTGTGGAGCTAGAGTTGTCACAAAGCAATGAGGAGCTGCTGGCAGGAGTACACCTTTCTGAGGGGGAGGCCTCCTCTGACGATTCTTCAGCATATTTTAGAGTTAGGAAGCTCACTATAAATGACATGAAATTATCGGAGTCTGTGCTACTGGGACAGCTTAGCTCCCTTACAGAATTGAAAATTTCTAACTGTGAGCTCAACTGCTTGCCTGAAAGCATGCAGCACCTCGGCTCTCTCTGTGTATTGGAGATTCATAATTGTGATCATCTTTATTCATTACCAGAGTGGCTGGGGGAACTTAAATCTCTACAACGGCTGGAAATCTTGGACACACCCGTGAGTTATCTTCCCCAGTCAATGCAACACCTCAGCTCTCTCCGTGTACTAGAGATTGAAGAGTGCAATGGTCTTCATGCATTGCCAAAGTGGCTGGGGGAACTTAAGTCTCTAGAACAGCTACAAATCTGGCGAACCCCTCTAACCCGTCTTCCCGAGTCAATGCAGCACCTCAGCTCTCTGCGGGCACTAGGTATTCATTCTTGTGAAGATCTTCATGCGTTACCAGAGGAGCTGGGAGAACTTAAATCTCTACAACAGCTGGAAGTTTCTTATACTCCCCTGACCTGTCTTCCCGAGTCAATCAAGCACCTCACAGCTCTGCAAGTATTGAGAATTACATGTTGCCCCGAACTCAAGAGGAGATGTCAGCTTGAAAATGGAGAGGATTGGCACCTTATCTCCCATATCCCAAATGTGTACATCTGATGAATCGAAAAAGAGTATTGCTGAGGTAAATGGATGCAATTGAATGCTTTTTCATCTTTTCAAACTCTTTCATGTTTCATTCTAAAGGTTTGCCTTTTGTAATTCTTTTCAGCTCAATGGTCATGATGGATTTCTGGCTCCTTATGAAAATTTCCCAGTTCATTGAATCTTCTTGGGAGGTTTCAACATTTGTTTTCTTCAGTAATATTTTTTTTCACAATTTCCTTTCCTTTTGGATTTTCAGCTTTAAGTATTTATTTATTTACTAATTAAGATGATTCAAACATTTTGTTTTCATTATCACTGTAATAAGCAACTTTTTTGTTGCTAATTTCACCAAGACCCTTAGAGCGTAATTGTTTTTTTTTTTAATTTTTATGCTTGTGATGTTAACATCTGTGATTGTTATTGTCATGCGGAATGATTTCGTGTGGGACATTTAAAAAGTTATAATTTCATGATTTTACCTTTACAATAGAACCCTGATGTGAATCAAATTTTCTTCATGTAATTTGCAAATATAGGGTTTCTGTTCTGTCTTAATTACGCTTTGATTTTTCATACAACGTATTTGCATTGTACCCCTTTCATGATTGATTGAGGCTTTATCTATGTGACATTGCTGTTATATATCTGCTATTTATGCACATATGGTAACAGAACTTCTTGTGAAAATTTGGTATAATTTTGTTTAAAATTGATTTGGCTGATATTGAGATAGGGCTTGAATTTGTTTATTTTCAGTAATTTCTTTGGAAAGAAAGTCTTTGTAAGTCGATAAGAGGGGCATTTGAGTAGAGTGTTTTTAATAAATTTGGAAATAAGATGGGCATTGGACAATATTGTTCTACCATGTCGAAGCTCAGAAATGAAAAAAAAAAGATATATTTTCGTGAGGAGTTTGCTTGGTAAGAGGTGAAAGGTCTCATGAATTTTGAAATGATGGATAGAAATCGCTTGATCTTATGTTGTATATGTTTAGGTGATGATGATCTGAGAATCTCATCAGAGAAACAGAACATCAGGCCATGCACCTGTGCCTAATTATGATGAGAATTGTTTCAATTTCTCTGGTTTTGCTGTTCATCTCATGGCTAATGTCAACTAATTTTCTGTTCTGTGGATAATATTGTGCAAGAAGATTTTTTTGTGGCTTCTACCTTTAGAAAAAGAGGTTTTAAAATTATATAGGGTAAAGGGAGCTGATATACAGATATCATTACTGATACCGTCGTCGATACTTAACTTTGTTATTTAGATTAAATAAGTTATTATTCATGTGAGCGATTTTATTATGCAACTTATTTGTATAATATTTTTATAATCCAATTTATTTAGATTAGTGATATTTTCAGTTGAATAATGAAACATTATATAAAATAAGTTGCATAATATAAATGTTAATATGAAAATTACTCATTTTATATGAATAATAAATCAGTATAGATGATGATATCAATGATAGTATCTTCCAAACATTTTTCTAGGGGAAATATTATATTTTTTAAATATGGCCCACATAAAAACTAGATTACGGACATGAAAATTAAGAATTTCCTTGATTTTGCAAGTATAAAATAAATAAATTAAATTAGGGATGAGAAATTGGAAACTTGTTTTGAAGAATCTTCTCAAAAAGGAATCCTTCTAACAAATTGTTAACAGCAGATGTTAACTTTCGAGATCCCTCTCCTTTTATTAAAAAATCTTTTAATTATTGTTGTTGTTATAATAGTGATAATAAAAAAATAAAAATAAATAGATATATAGATAATAACAATAATACTAATTGTAAATAATAACGATGTCATATTATTATTATTTTTTCATCATTTAATTGTTAATATTAGCGCAATAATTATTACTATATATATATATATTTTTTTAATGTAATGACATGAATCTTTTTTTTTATTCTCTCACTTAATCAAATAAAAATAATTTATGATGATATAACTGTATATAAGAAATTATACTTCTATAACTTTATTCTCTAACCAAACATGGAAATTGACTTAATCATATTAACGTCAAATAACATCTATAAAATAGCCCAGATCAAATCAAACAAACAATAATTTTAAAAGATTTGAGAAATAGTAATTGTATTTTATAGAGTGTAAAGTGAGGAGAAGAGAAGAAAAGAATACAAGTCTAGTAGCTACATAGATGTGACGTTGATATGGGCCTATTCAAGTTCCGATCCTCGGTACTTTTGCAGTACAAATTAATAGATTTATAAGGGGTTCTTTGAGATTTGTTCCATACAAATATTAAAGTAATTGGATAAATCAAATTCTTTTGTGCATGAGAGTTCATATTTTTTAGAGTGAACAACTACTTTAGAAGATAAAATGGATAAATTATACATAATTATTATAATATATACTGTATATGAAAGGTTTTGTAAGGAGAGATTTTTGTCGAAAATATAGATGGAAGTCTATGCCAACTCAATTTATGATGCTACACAACAATATGAATTTCAACAATATGAATTGGGTACCACCCACCAAACAATTAATTTAATCAACCCACCATATAGACTTTATTATTCTTCGCTAATTATTCTGTGGTCCTAACATCCCTTCACTCCAAACCCACCATACAATTAATTTAATCAGTGACTCTCAGAAGGCTATCATCTTCATTCACACACACTTTTTTGATCACCGACAGCTGCTCTCTCATCTGAGATCCCTCTTCTCAACTATCCGCTCTTCAATTCATCTGGTGAGTAATTTTTCTTTACAATATTGATAGATAATCTCCTGCAGTTTAATCTTAGGAGGCTCTTAGCATGGAAAGACACTCATGTTTAAGTAATTCATGTAGTGTGGTGCTTCTTGTTTAACCTTTTCACTTGCCAATTATTGAATGAGTGTCACTATACGAATTACATTTTTCTCTGTATATTTGTGCTAAATATTTAAGTGTTTTAGCTCTTTACTCTTGAAAATCTTCAGAGTTGAAGGTACAGTTAATGAATACATTTGTTGAATAATATTTGACCAAATTGCTCCCGTTTCAACACTTAGCAGACAAAACAGCTGAAAGAGTTGCTCCTCATTAATTAGTATGTCTACTAGATCTAAAATAAAATTATCATTAATGCTATTCTATCTATAAGTTTAACCTACTATGAGTTGAAATAATTTTTGCAAATCTTTTTCTTTTTGCTATCATTACTTCTATTTTCCGATTTCCAAAGTTATTATGCAAATGATATCTAATGGTCCTCATTTTTGCATCCATTCTATAAATCGTTCAATTAATTACCCTCAATATTCAATCTTGCTACTGCATACCCTCGCAGCTGTGTTTTTTTACATGGTTAAAACAGAATATCAGCTCATATACCTGGACTTGACTCTGCTTCTACGACCTTATTAAACTCGACATAAAGCTAAATAGGATTGGTAAACTGTTGATTACTATTGATTATGGGAACCAAGCTTGCTGTACTGCATACATCAAATTACTATGACCAAGACTACCAGTACAGGATTGAATAATTTCACTGCAAAAATTTGGTTGCATAATTTGATGAAAATTTATTAAAATTAGGAAATGATGGTTTAATTTGTTGACCTTTTATTTCTCTGATTCCCTCTGATTTATCATTCTTTTCTTTGGATAGAAACACCATCCCACCCCAACTAATACCTTATATTTTCTTTTTGTAATTTCAGCTCAGATTGACAATGGATTACACTATTGTGACATCTGCACTTGTACAGACCCTACTTGATAAGGTGGGTTCACCACTTCTAAATGAGTTCAGCATGTTATTGGGTTTGGAGAAGGATCTCAAGGCACTTGAAAGCACCATATCAACTGTGAAAGATGTGCTAGAAGATGCTGAGGGGTGCTGTATTATGCATAAGCATGTCTACAGTTGGTTAAGGAAGTTGAAAGAGAACATATATGATGCTGATGACCTTTTAGACAAATTGTATTTGGAAGCTCAGAGGCGGAAGGATGAATCATGTGACCGGACAAGCAAAGCCATCAACAACTTTTTGTCTAAATCGAACCCAGTAAAACGGTTAAAGTTGGCCCACAAGATCAAGTCGATAAATAAACAACTTGATGCCATAGCAGCAGAGAGAGCAAAGTTCCATTTGAAAAGTAAGGCAGTTAAGTATAAGGAGATTAATATTAATTATCGGGAGACATGGTCTAAGATTGATGAAGGTGCGATACGTGGAAGAGAACATGAAAAAATGGAGATTTTAAGCCGTTTAATGCACAATGATGGTCATGAAAATATCTCTGTTATTTCAATTGTTGGATTGGGAGGACTTGGCAAGACAACCCCTGCACAATTGGCCTATAACAATGAGAATGAGGTGAAGGGATATTTTGATTTGAGAATGTGGGTTTATGTATCTCCAAAATTTGATTTTAGAAGGATTGTCAGGGAGCAGAGAGAGCTGATTGAGAATTTGAACTCCCTTGGAGAAAAAGCTAAGATGTGAATTAAAAGGGAAAAGGTTTCTTCTTGTCTTGGATGATGTTTGGAGTGAGAATTATGAAGAATGGGAGAAGCTTAAATCAATTTTGAATTTTGGTTCATTTGGAAGTAAAATTATTGTGACAACACGATCTCTCAGAGTTTCACAAATAATGAATGCTACCTCTCTTTTCAACTTGGAGGGCTTATCAGAAGCTATCTCATGGGATTTTTTCAAACAAATAGCTTTTGGTGGGTCTGAGACAAGAGTGAACCCTCGAATTTTAGATATTGCAAAAGAAATAATGAAGAAATGTGCAGGAGTACCCTTAGCTTTAAAAGCTTTAGGGAGCATCATGCAATTCAAGGAGAGTATTGAAGAGTGGTTAGAAGTAAGAGATAGTGATATTTGGGTATTGAGTGATGGTGGAGATCAAGTCATTAGATCTCTTAAATCGAGTTACATGAATTTGCCGTCATCTTTAAAGGAGTGCTTTACCTATTGCTCCATCTTTCCGAAAGGCCAGGTGATAAAAAAGTTGGAACTGATTGGTCAATGGATTGCTCATGGCCTAGTTGGTATTCCTCACAGTAAGGGGGCAACAGAGGAGGACAAGGCAAATGAATACTTCAAGCACCTGGTACAAATGTCTTTCCTTCAAATTGTAGCAGGAGAGAGTAATGGAGAAGTGGCATGTAATATGCATGACTTAGTTCATGATTTAGCACGATCTATTGTTGATCATGAGTTTTCTGTCATAAAAAATATGGATGTAGCGACAAATATTGATGTTGGTTGTAGATACCTGTCTCTGATTGATTGCTCAGGGAAGGTTGCACCAACCATTGTTAAAAAGGTGCGTGCACTACACATCTATGGAGGTAATTTATCTGTTGCCAATATGGCTGCTAAGGCAAAAAGTTTACGTTCACTCGTTTTAGATCGGATAGGCCATGACACATTGCATATGTTCTCCTCAAAATTGATTCACTTGAGATATATTTTCATTTCAAGATGTGATTTTACGGCTATTCCAGATGATATTTGTGCCTTGTGGAGTTTGCAGGCATTACATCTTATCGAATGTGACAAAATAACTGATTTACCGGAATCTATCAGCAGACTTTTTGGCCTAAGAACACTTCAACTAGACTGTTTTGCACTCAAAACTTTACCGGCATCAATTAGTCAGTGCCAAAGACTTCAAAATGTAATTGTAAAATCCCGTCAACTCGAGAGCATTCCTAGCTCTCTAGGACAATTACCGAGTATTCGGTTGTTGAAATTTTCACAGTGCGAACTTAAAAGATTACCGGCTGATGGTCTCGAAAAGTACAATTCAGTAAGAAACATTTGTTTAAGTTATTGTTGTGATCTTGAGGAAGTTTCAGTTTCAATTGGAAACCTTGAGAGCCTCGAACTTTCAAATTGTTACAAACTCAAATCTTTACCAGAATCAATAGGCAATCTGCATAATTTGCGTGTTCTGAATTTACAACACTCAAGAGTTGAGACACTTCCTGTAAGCATCTGCAAGCTTGTCAACCTAGAGACTTTAAATCTTCAACATGCCGCACTAAAAGAACTTCCTGTATTGGGTGAAATGAAGAAACTAAGGTACCTACAGACAAGAGGATGTGATTTGTATGGCATGCCTATTGGGATAGGTAAATTAACTGAACTCCGTGGGTTGAACATGTTTCCTATAAACATTGAAAGCAAATATGCATGCATATCAGAGCTACAAGATCTTAATTTCTTGGGCGGTAATCTTAAAATCTCTGGTTTGGAAGAATAGGATAATAGAAGAAAAGCTTCACAGGCAAACTTGAAGAAGAAGCAAAATCTAGAGCATCTTGAATTGAAGTGGAATTCAATACCTATCTCTTCTGTATGGCCAACAATCTGATTGGATGGTGATTGGTGAGATGAACACATCATCATTCCCACACCTCACCTCTCTGACACTGTCTTTTCTTGAGAAGTGTTCTAGTCTTCCTCATCTTGCAGAGCTGCCTAACCTAAGGCATCTAGAACTAGAGAATATAGACTCTCTGACAATCGTCAGCGGTTATTTTCCTTCAATGGTTGAATTACAGCTTCAATTTATGCTCAACATGAAGGAGCTGACAACAATGAATTTGGTCATTTGCAAGGAACTGGGAACTATCAATGCTTATGAGTCGGCCTTTCCTCGATTATCAAAATTGGTCATAAGCAACTGTCCGAAACTGAGAATACAACCTCATCTCCCACCATCAGTTGCAGAGGTAGAGTTATCCCAAAGCAATGAGAAACTGCTAGGAGTAGGCTTTTCTGAGATGGAGACCTCCTCTCAGGTTTCTTTGCCATATTTTAGCACTAGAAAGTTCCGAATAACCAGAATGAAACTATTAACAGAATGCCAATTATTGGGGCAGCTTAGCTCCCTCAGAGAACTGGAATTTTATGACTGTGAGATTGACTGCTTACCTAATAGCATACGGTACCTCAGCTCTTTCCATGTATTAATAATTGGAAAATGCAAGTGCCTTCATGTGTTGCCAGAGTGGTTTGGGGAACTCGCATCTCTAAAACAGCTGCATATCTACAATACCCCACTGATCCGTCTTCCTCAATCAATTCAGAACCTCACAGCCTTGCAATCCTTGTTTGTTGATGGTTGCCCTGAACTTGAGATGAGATGTGAGCGTGAAAATGGCGAGGATTGGCACCTTATCTGCCATGTGCCAGAAGTGAGAGTGTTCAGTTGGTGAACCGCAAAGTGTTGAAAATGTGATGTAAAATTAGATTTTTATATTTAGAATTCTGTTTTTAAGCATGTATTGGAGGTAATAGGATAAGTTGTTTTCATAATTAGTCGGGTAGTGACTAGTGGTTGTAGTAGAATTAGTGGGTTTCAAATTTAGCTATCGTAAGACTTTAAATTCTGAATATCCATATTCAAGTTTGTAATCAATTAAGTTGTTGTTTGCAGAAAATAGAATTGAGTTTGTGTAACTATTTGTTCTTCCATCAATCCAACACAAAGAGTATCGCCAAGGTAAATTAATAAAATAGACTGCCTTTATTCTTATACTGTTTTATTGGTGTACAGTCTAAAATTTTTGCCTTTTTGTAATTCTTTTTCAGGTCAATACTCACCATAAGTGTCCTGCCTCATGATAAGATATTTCCCATTTCATTTAATCTTCTCGCAAGCTTTCAACTCATTTTTTTCCCTAATGTTATGTTTGTCTTTTTTAACCTTCTATTCTTATTGGATTTTGGTGTTATCTATATGTTTGATTGAAATGATTTCATGATTTTGTTTTGCATATCAGTGTAATAGGTAACTTTTGAGGTCCAAACTTCACGAGGACCATTGGAGTCATGTAAATTGTTTATCATATCGACATTTATGCGAGTGATGTGTAACATCTAAGATCGTTATTGTACTATAGATTGATTCCATCTGGAACTTTTGAAAGAAATAATTTTGTCATTTCATCTTTCTAATAGAGCCTTGAAGCAAATTGAACTTTCTTACCTCGTGCATGTAATAGAATTTTCCATTTTTAGATGTGATTTATTAGTGGATATAATAGGTGGCTGTTTTTTTAATCTTCTTTTTTCTTGATGAACAAAAGTTCAATTTGCTTGTATTAGTTCCACAATGATATATTTTTTTGATGAAGTCTTCTAGTATAAAGCCAATGCCGAATTCACTCATAATCGATTGAAGTTCATTCATTCAAAATGTGTTTTTAATATGCTTTCTTTGCTCATCTAACATCCTTCTAAAACAGCAATTTAGTGAATTGGCTACCACACCATACAACCAACCTTATTTACCAGCACCAATTTTGACTTGGGAATTGAATTGACAGCAGTAACAGTACCACACAGACTACAATTAAGTGCAATATTTTCCACAGCCAAAACCCAAGATCTTCGGAGCAATATAGCGTCTGACAGAGTTAGCCTTCAAAAATTGCAAAATAACCCTGGAAAGAGATGGAAAGCAAAAAAAAAAAAAAAAACAATCAAGGTTATAATAATGTTTCCAACAGCTATTGTCCCACCAACCCAACATTCTCTCACAAAGCATCACATTAATGTTGAGTTAGTTAACCATCAAATTAACATACCAAATATTACAGAGGTGTCGTTCTGTGCCTTACCAAGCCAAAATAATGAAATAAATGCCCTGCATTCAGAATCAATAAACTACCAATCAACTCATCAGATGCTTCCAGAATAATTGTATTTATCTAGTCACAAGAAACAAAATATTTACTTGTGTTTTCAGCCAATGCCTACCTCCTTTCAGAAAGCATATCCGAGGGGCTTAATTTAAAACTGAGTCATTTGATCCTTCTATTGAAGTTTAAAATACTTCAGTTCTAATTAGACCAAAATTTACATGCTGTGCGTGGTTTCTTCCATTTCAACCTTCAGATTATTTTGGTTCGAACGTAGATTGAAGTTCCAATTGGAAAATGAAAGCCTTGCTAATTGCATATCACCTGAAAAGATTCTATAGTAAATCAATCATCTATCTGTTAATTTGCAATGTGTTCTATTGGAACATCATACGCACTTGTTGACTAATGAGTTCTGATGAGTGCAGAAAATAAAAGTATCCAATCTAAAATTACCGAACAGGAAAATTCGATTTGAGCTAATAAGCAAAAGGTCTTTGTCTATTGCAAACTGTTGTAGTGTGATGAAGAAACTGACTATGAAATTCATAGCTTGGTTAGTATCTAGTTAACCCTTAATTGTGTGTACAAAAGATATAAAATTTTCATTATGCCTGGGAATCCTGATCTTACCGCAATTTCTGCCCAAATTATCCCAACAGTTCAGTTAAGAAAAAGAAAAGCACAAAAATGGAAAAATTAATTTTTTTTGGTTATAATTGATCCATTTTATTTTATAATCTCTCGGTATCATTCTTTCCTTCCCAAAGGCAAGAGTCACACCAATAAAAAGGCAGTTTTTGTAATTGGAATATAGTTAGTTAATTGGAGAACAGTTGGGTAATGGGTAATGGTTCAAGACTTCAAGTTCCAAATGTAGGACCTATCATATGGACCGAAGCGGGGGAATTCCAATATCCATTGGATCAAATTTCGATTTGAAGGATAAAACAACCGTTTGATGGCATTAAAATTTGCACGAAAGTTTCGCTCCCATGCTTAAAAATTGTGCAAATTATCAGATTTGATGATTCAACGGTGATTTTGTTAATCGGATCAAAATATAGTCCAATAGCCCCTGCCCTGCCCTGGTTCCTATGGATTGAAGCAAAGGCACCACATTTGACATTCTTTTTTTTTTTTTTAACATTTCTTAAAGTATGGATTTATCTTCTTTATTACCAAAAATAAAATGTATGGAAATAGAAGACTGCATTTACAAAAGGAGAATGACGTCATATCATATGAGATTGAACTGGTCCATTTTCATAAACAATTTCATAACCAGCGGATCCTATCAAAAGTTGGATTTTGACTCTCGTTGTTTTTAGCGGTAATTGGAATGAAACATTGGTAAAAATGATGGAATGCAAATAGAACAACCTGCAATTGCTGAGTGGCGGCCAAAATTAATCTTCCAATAAGATAGACCAGAGAAAATAGCAAAGAAATCTAACTCATTCGCTCCAAATTGGGGCAACAAATTGAAAATTAAATTTATTTTAAAATTCTAAAATTTTAGAATTTTTAACACTTTTTGCTCTCACTATTTCAATTACTTTATTACCATCAAATATCAATATTTTAAAGTGATTTAATATTTATTCTGTTTTAATTTTATTTTACTTGTCAAACGGAAATGATAGTATTAGACATTTTGGTCCGTGATTGGTATTGTGGGTGATTCATTTTTTCAACTAGTTTATTTAAAATAAAATCATACAAATATAATTTTATTTGTATATTTATTATGACTACGAGCAATCCGGAGTAACTATGGATACTAATATATATTTGTCATAGTTATCTATGCATTTCTATTCACACTTTTTACCGAGCAAATTTTTGTTTTGGTCTCATCAGATCCAACTGCTCTGGTAAGTCTCATATGGGTCAAAAATCGACATGCATAAAGTAAACAGTAAAAAAAAATTCTGATCAAAAGATAAAAACGCTGAAAGTTGTAGATGAAATGTATTTATGGTGAATTAAAAGCCAATTTGGTTCCTCTCTAAAAGTAAAGGGCCAACTCATAAATTTTCCTTCAGAAAAAAAATAATAACTCCCATATGCTTTAAAATATAGAAATGAAGCACCATCCAGATACATCTATTTATTATATCAAAATGACAATTTGGCGGAGTCAAAGTAAACCATCTTATGGTTGTTGATTTGGTGATATCTTTGACATTTGAGCTGCACATAGATCATCAATTTGAGAGGAATACTTCTCATTTGTCTTCCCAAGATGCTCTCAAAATCCCAATTCTATTGAAATTGAAGAAAATTGCAGAAGAAAACTTAGAACGCCTTGATCAGGAGAACAAATGCAATAGAAGCACCAAACCAAAAGGCCGACATATTGTTGGTGCATAATCTGGAGTAATCAATACTTCCGGTGGAGAATAAAAGGTAACTATTTTTAACATGATCGATACCCATATTTGGGGAAAATTTATTTTTCTTAAGTTATAATTTGGAGTATGCTAAATCTATGGAAAATGACGATATTTGTTCGTTTGTTTTTGTGTTGGAAGGTTGTTTCATACTAAATTTCAAGGCAACTTCCCTTCTTCATCAGTATGCAAGTAAATTAAATGTTTTACCTTTTGTTTTACGTGCTTTGTCAAAGAAATTTTATATACCACAACAGAACTGAGATATCTTAAAGTTTACCTATGTTGGTAACATTTTGACAGAATTTGCCGTTTGTTTTTCTTGTGTTCTTCACTTTTTCTTTATTACCGGATGCCTATAAATTAAGTATTTTTGGTCAGTAATTTTTATTTGTTTAAGAATTTATGTTAATATATCTGAATGAAATATGTACTTCTTATCAAAATTGATATTGCTATATCAAATATGAATTTCTTGCTATACACCAAGTTCTCAAAAAGGTTATAATCGATCAACCACTTAATTGAAAATATATTATTGTTCTAAAATTTGGTCAGACAGATAATGTTCAGGATTTGTTTGTTATGGGAATCTAAAGTCAATCCTGAAATGTACAACTTTACTCCAAACAATCGTATTGAACAATTTGTTGCTATATTGTGTTATATATATGTTCTCTCTTTTTTGTTTAAGATATTACCTGTAATGTCTATTTAATTTGAACAATTTTACTCAATAATCAGCGTACCTAACTTAATTCCTGATTGATTATACACAGATCTGCCAAGAAGTGAACAATCTATTTAAGGAGTACTGTTGATTTTCTGCCAATTTGCCATCAGTTAAATCACTGTATGTTCTTATAGATCTCTCATTGTTTTAGTCGGGTGTTGACCATGTTATGCTTTTATTATGCTCAATTTTGCTACTGGTTTTTCTGTCAATTTTTGTTTATCTGACAAAATTAATTTGGTTTCCGCCTTGCGCCGGCGTATTATTAAGCCATGTATCCTTAGAAAAGAACAATTCATCTTTATTTTCCAATGAGTTTTGATTGCATATTTTCACCCAAGCTAGATTGTTGCTTACTTTTGTTCAATCTTAAACTTAACTATTATGGTGAAAAGGACGAAAATGTATTAATAGAGAAGGTATTTATACTCTTAGGTATATTTTTGTTAAAGTTTTTATGTCTCTATTGAATTATGACAGGGATGGGGGTGATATTCCAAACTGATAAGTAACTAGTTCTGTATGGGAGTGAATTTAAACTTAGATATTAATTATACAATCTACAATCTACCTTACGAACAGAATGATTATGATGATGATGGTAATGTATTTTACAATGTATTCTTATGAACAGATTTGATTGGAATTCAGCTCAACCTCAGTGTGGCAGCACACTAAAAAATTGACTAACTTTTGAACTCTTTATCGAGTAAGTTGCATAGAGTTCATAATTTGATTCACGTCGACCTGTACTAAGTTTTTACTACTTCAATTCCTAAGTTCATAATTGCCATTAATTAACTGGTAAACAATCACAATTGGTTTCTTTTGGGGAATGTAATTCAGGGACTACCAAAAAAAGGTCAAACACAACTATATATCTTTGATAAACTTGCTCCAAATGTGGGCTTCGTTATCATTTTCTCTTTTAATAAACTTTCTAAAACATGTTCTCTCTATTCCAGCTCTTATTAACAATGGGTGTTGGTACCATCGTGACATCCACACTTATAAAGATCGTTTGTGAGAAGTTGGGTTCGCCACTTATCAAGGAGTTCAGCTTGTTATGGGGTGTGGAGAAAGATCTCAACGCATTTGAAAGCACCATATTAACTGTGAAAGATGTGCTAGAAGATGCCGAGAAGTGTTGTATAACGGATAAGCAAGACTACAATTGGTTAAGGAAGCTCAAAGAGAATGTATATGATGCTGATGACCTTTTAGACAAGTTGTATTTGAATGCCCAGAGGCAAAAGGATGACTCACGAGGTCAGATAAATAGAGTTATCAACAATTGTTTGTCTAAATCAAACCCAGTGAAACGGTTAAAGTTGGCCCACAAGATCAGGTCCATTAATAAAAAACTCAATGTCATTGCCGCAGAGAGAGCAAAGTTTCATTTGAAAAATAAGATAGTTAAGTATAAAGAGATTGATATTAATTATCGGGAGACGTGGTCTATGACTGATGAAGGTGCAATATGCGGAAGAGACCATGAAAAAGAGGAGGTTATGGGCTGGTTAATGCAGAATGATGGTCATGAAAATATCTCTGTCATTTCAATTGTTGGGTTGGGCGGTCTTGGTAAGACAACCCTGGCGCAACTGGTCTATAACAGTGAAAATGAGTTGAATGGATATTTTGATTTGAGAATGTGGGTTTATGTATCTCAAAAGTTTGATGTTAGAAGAATTGTGAGGGAACTGGTCGAGTCAGCAACTCAAAACAAATGTGAAATTGAGAATTTGAACTCCCTTGGTGAAAAGCTTAGGAGCGAGTTAAATGGTAAAAGGTTCTTGCTTGTCTTGGATGATGTTTGGAGTGAGGATTTTGGTGAATGGGAAAAACTGAATTCTATTTTAAAATTTGGTGCTTTTGGGAGTAAAATTATTGTGACAACACGATCAATGAGAGTTTCACAAATAACCAAAGCTACTTTTTGTATCAACTTGGAAGGCTTGTCAGAAGATATGTCATGGGATTTGTTCAGAAAAAGGGCTTTTGGTGGGTCTGAGACAGGATTTGACTCTCAAATCTTAGGAATTGCAAAAGAAATAATGAAGAAGTGTGGGGGGGTTCCTTTAGCCTTAAAAGCTTTAGGAAGTATCATGCAATTCAAGGTGAGCATTGAAGAGTGGTTAGCTGTAAGAGATAGTGATATTTGGGCTTTGACATGTGATGGAGATGAAGTCATTAGATCTCTAAAATTGAGTTACATGCATTTGCCAGCACCCTTAAAAGAGTGCTTCACTTACTGTTCTATCTTTCCCAAAGGTCAAGTGATTAACAAATTAGAGTTGATTGATCAGTGGATAGCACATGGCTTGGTTTCATTACCGGACAATATGGGGTCAATAGAGAACAAGGCAAATGAATACTTTAAGCACCTGGTACAAATGTCTTTCTTCCAGAACGTTGAATATAGCAAGGGGGAATTAACATGCATGATGCATGACTTGGTTCATGACCTAGCACGATCTATTATTGGTCCTGAGTTTTCAGAAATGAAGGGTGATGGGGTGACGTCAAATAATGGTAGCAGTTATAGGTACTTATCTTTACTTAGGTGTTCAGAGAAGGTAAAACCAACCGTTGGTAAAAAACTGCGTGCACTCCACATTCAGGGTGGTAATTTTGATGTTTCTGATATGGTTGCTATAGCAAAGAATCTGCATTCGCTTGTTTTACAATGGCTAAAATTTGATACATTGCCTATATGTTCGAAATTGATTCATTTGAGATACATTTGCATTGTAGGATGCGAGTTTACATTAATCCCAGATGATATTGGCATCTTGTGGAGTTTGCAGGCATTACATCTAAAAGGATGTAACAGGATAACAAATTTACCAGAATCTATTGGCAAACTTGTTTGCCTAAGAACCCTTGTACTTCACTGTGATCAGCTAAAAAGTTTACCAGGATCAATTGGTCAATGTCAAAGCCTTCAAAACTTGATTGTAGGGTTCAATCACATTGAGAGTATTCCTAACTCACTAGGCCAATTAGCAAATATTCGATTGTTGAAATTTTCAAGGTGTGCTGAACTTAAAATATTACCGGATGATGCTTTTGGAATGATCAATTTCATAAGGAGCCTTAGTTTTAGTGATTGTTGGAATCTTAAGGAAGTTCCCGTTTCAATTGGAAACCTTGTAAACCTTGAGAGTCTTGACCTGTCGCTGTGTACAAAACTGAAATCTTTACCTGAATCAATAGGCAACCTTGTCAACCTAGTAACTCTAAATGTTGACAAGACTGGACTAGTAGAGCTCCCCATATGCCTGGGAGAAATGAAAAAACTTAGGTACTTGTACTTGGATGGATGCCGATTGTGCGGCATGCCAATTGGCATCGGTAAGTTAATTGACCTCCGAAGAATGAGCACTTTTTATCAAGGCAAGGAAGGCAAATATGCACAGACCTCAGAGCTAGAACATCTTAATTTTTTAAGCGGTAGTCTTGCAATTTCTAGTTTGGATTATTTAAGTAACCCAAACGAAGCTGTACAGGCAAAGTTGAAGGACAAGCAATATGTAGAACACCTCAAGTTGAGCTGGCACCTCTGGGCTGCTTTCTTGGATAAGCCACCAAAGAGCGACTGGTTGGCTGTGCTGGAGGCCCTTCAGCCACCCTCAAGCATTAAAACCTTGATCCTCTGGGGTTATCCGGGCGCAGAGTACCCAAAATGGATGATGCTTGGTGAGATAAGCATGCCAACATTCCCATACCTGACCTCTCTGACTCTTCATCATCTTAAATGGTGTTCCAGTCTTCCTTCTCTTGCAGAACTGTCTCACCTAAGGTTTCTAAGGCTATGGGGTATAGACCATCTGACAATAGTCAGTGGTTACTTTCCTTCACTGGTTGAATTACGCCTTATGTATATGCCTAATCTTGAAGAGATGATGACAATGAATTTGGCCAATTCTGAGGAATCAGGTACTAACAATATTTATGAGCCGGCTTTTCCTTGCTTATCCAAATTGGTAATAAGAAATTGCCCAAAACTGAGAATGCGACCTCACCTCCCACCATCTGTTGGTGAGCTTGAGTTATGCCAAAGCAATGAGGAGCTGCTGACAGGGGTAGGCCTTTCTGTTGGGGAGGCATCCTCTAAGGTTTCTGCATCATCTCTTAGCGTTAGGGAGTTCACAATAAGGGGAATGAAACTATCAGCAGAGTGCATATTACTGGGACAGCTTAGTTCCCTCACAGAACTGAAATTTTATGAATGTGAGCTTGACTGCTTACCTGAAAGCATGCGGCACCTCAGCTCTCTCCGTTTATTAGAGATTGGACTTTGCTACAGACTCCATGAATTGCCAGAGTGGCTGGGGGAATTCAAATCCTTAAAACGGCTTCATATCTATAATACCCCCCTGAAGTTTCTTCCTGCATCAATACAGAACCTCAGATCCCTGCATGTCTTGGGAATTATGGGTTGCCCGGAACTCGAGAAGAGATGTTAACGTGAAAATGGGGAAGATTGGCACCTTATCTCCCATATTCCAGATGTGTACATTTGATGAACCGAGAAGAATATTGCTGATGTAAATAGATGCAAAAGACCACTTTCTATTCTTTGTAAGCTGTAAATCCTAATGGGTTTGTCTTTTTGTAATTCTTTTCAGATCGATGCTCAAGATATGCTTCTTCCTCGTGATGAAAATTTTCCACTTCATTAAATCTTCTTCAGATATGTTAATTTTAACTCATTTTCTCTGTTAATTGCGATCTGTTGCTTACAAGATGTTAGAAGATGTGCAGAAGAGGAATTTTACAAGCAGTTGTTTTTGTGTACAAAAAGAGTAAAGAAAATATAATTCTAGCAGTAAGATCAAATTTATGCAAGTTTTCCATAATAAAATCAAAACAATGTAAAAACTATCAACTATGATAATGGTTGCAAAAGGAAAGCACGTGCAGAAGGCTAAGAGCATTGTTATCATCTTTGTAATCTATTGAAGAAGTATTTAAAGGAGATCCCATTTTAAGGTTGAGAAGACCAGATTCACAACATCCATCAAAGATATTATACCAGGCATTATATCAAACACTTGGTGTGCATATAATGTTACACAAAGATTCCCGCTATTGAAGATTTTCCACTGTCCTTTCTGTCACGTGCTTTCTTCGTTTCATGTAAGGTAAAAAAAAAATAGAATTACCTGAAAATTTGAAGATTAGTAATTTGAGTTTTGAATGTAAGTAGGAAGGATTGTGAAAAAAAACCAAAAAAATAAAATCAATTGGAAAAAATCAATATCAGTATCATAAAAAAAAATAACCCAAATAATATAAGATAAAAGTCATTTCTTTAACCACAAACAAATTTCACTGCAAACAGAAACCACAACCAGGACTTTCCACTTTTATCATAACGCACAAAATTATAATTCAGCTAAATAGTCTGATCCAGAATAATATGGTCATACCTTTAGTTACTGTTTGTGGATTTTGACTTTTTACTGTTAATCTGTAGTAGATTAACTTAAAACAAGATTAATAACTGGACCAAGATCTCAATTAAACTCCATAAGCCACGTTGAATGCCTTGGACTACCATCTCCCCTCAACAACTGAAGCAATATTATGATCAAATTAGTTATATTAAACGTTTTTGTATTTTGTTAGAAAGATATACAAGTTGTTTGTGTATGTGTGTGTTTATTAGAAAATTTCCCTGAAAAATTGTTAACACAAGTTTTTAAAGCAGGAGATGAATTTAACAGGGATCTTTAACTTTTTTTTTTCAAAAAAAAATCATTGTATTCACCATCTTATTAAAATTGCTAGGTAGATTTGTTATATATAGGGCAAATTTCTGAATAAAGAAAACATTGACCATAAAAGTTATAAAATATACAAGAAACAAATTCGTCAAACATTAAAAACAAAATAATAAATCAAACCATGGAAAGCATGAAACAAACAACAAAAAAACTGAAAACAAACAACACAAAATCCATTCCAAAAAATAAAAATTAAAGCAAAATCAACAAAGTGAGAGAATAAGCTTGAAAAAGAAAAGTGAATAGATGGATCTTACATTTAAGCCAGTTGAAAGTGAGTGAAAGGTAGATGAGGCATTCTATCTAGTGAAATTTGTTCACTTCAGGCCAGAAATTTGAGATCAAACACTGCACCAGAATAGGGCACTTAAGGCTCTGAAAACAATTCACTCACATATCAATGAATCAACATTAAAATGAGAGGAATACAAAAAAAAAATGTATTTATCTCATGGGCACTTGAGTTCAGGATAATCAGGCAATGAGATGTGTGTGAAGGACCTAAGCCACAGGAAGGAGTAGATAAGGCATTCAATTAACATTGCTTATAAAAAGTGATATTATAAAAAGTGACATCATAATTTTGCCCACTAATCCATGTAAGGAGAATCGAGCAATTGCTCAATGATTCAAGAGATCCATGTAATTTTGCCCACTAATCACCCTTATAAAAAGTGATATTATCATTTTTACAAAGCCTATATTTTGAACATTAAATAAGTTAAAAACGACTAGACTACCTTTGATCACTTGAACTTAAATTCACTTTTGGTTTATACACGAAATTTTACGTGACACAAGAGAATAGTTCAGAAGTAGAACTCACCAGGTTATTTCACTATGCAACTTGAGTTATTGCGTTCAAACATAAAACCTCCTTCCAAGTAACATTTGTATGCAAAAAACAGAAAGAACATTAGTTAGCAGAATTCAAGAGATACAGATTTAAATTGAAATGTCATTTAAGATAATATTAACAATAGACGCTCACTGGTACTATAAGTTCCCATAAGAATAACTTTCATAAATGGATGAAGTCCTTCATTCTAATATAGAAGTGTACTCTGTTTTTGCTTCATTCTAATTAAGAATAATACAAGCCAAATAAATTATTATAAGCTAGGTTGTTCGCAAAATACTAAACTAGTTTAGATATGAATTGAAAACAAACATTTGCTAGACAATTAATCAAGCAAAATACTAAACTAGGTCACATACTTGTAACCGATCAGGACAATGGAACAGCCTGATTTCAGATCTTGACAGTCTTCAACATGTAAAGGAATCAAGTCTCAATCATTAACTTAATGTCATTTGGGTCCTGATAATATACAGAGTCAGGACCCGTACCGTCTCCTTACGGTTTGGCACTAGTAAGTTTTTACTCTTTTTTATCTTATTTTTTTCCTCAGTTTTTTTCCATTCTGCTCTACATGCATAATTGATAGCCTGATATTGATTAACCACAGAGAACAGGCCCAAAGACTAAAAAAATATATATACATAAAATAATACCACTCCATCTCTTAGAGAGAGCTTCATACAATGAACTACACCACCAGACAAGTGATGAAGCTTGGTTCACAAGCAGCTCAAAATGTATTTGCTGATGCTCTATTTGTTTCTTCAGGTGTGCATATTTGTAAACTGAGTAAAAGATGAGTTTAAAGTGTCAAACAAGCATATTTATGTGCATGCACACGATCATAGTCCTACAGGTAGCAAAATGTCATTTAACATAAAAATTCACTGAAGGTGCACAATGATAAGTCAAAGATGGAATGTAAAACCTTAATACATTTTTCAAGCTAACACTCTGTGCAGGATTTTCCTACCCATTATAAAGTTCAGTCAATTAAAGCCTGACACATGTCATTCACCTCAATTAATGAGTTTAATTGAGTTTAACGGTGTTATTTGTTTCAGTCACTGATTACAGATACAATCTCTTCATTTTAAGTTTTTGACAAGCTTAGAATGAGTTCATAACAATGCTTTTGAAATTTTTTTTATGCACCACAGCACAAGAAAGAATAACTTAATTTACATTTCTGAAAAGAAGAATTAACAACAAATAAAACTGAAATAACTGCTAAAATATTATCACTATTGTTGTTATTATTGTCATCGCTATTATCATTATTATTATTGCCAACTTTGCACAATATCATTTTAGGCGTATCTCACATGTTTTAGAAGCTTGACATTCACTAATCTTAAGCACCACATGATATTCAAACTCATTTAAAAAGATATTTTTGAGAATATTAATACATATGTTCGCCTGAAGAACCATGCACCTTTTGTGAAATATAATTAAATTATTTAAATTGCACAACATGGTTTCTAGATTTGAGTTGTGAATGTCATCAATTGAAAAAACTGCAATTTATATATTTCTATAACCAGCAATTGAGAAACATAACATCGTCAAACTCAATTAAACTCATCAATTGAGGTGTATGAAACGTGGCAAGAAGTAATTGATTGAATTTTATGAGGGGCAGGAAGATCCTGCTCACCAGTGGGTAGGAGATTTGGTTCCCTTCTTCTAGTATTGATTGATGAAGTCTTTTGCCATAAGAATTACTACTGATTACTCAGTTTCAGCTTATTATGTGAAAAGATACTTCCCCCGTTTCAAAATTCTCCGGTTCTGTCACCGACTCACTCTAATCCCACTAGTTATTTCCTATAATGACTCATTTTATTCTACAAAATTTCCGTTTCTCCCATGTATTTTTTGTTGCACTTTTCTTCTTCGTTAAATTTTTGCTGTATCTTTTTGCCTCACTCATTTTTGCTGCATATTTGTGTCGCACTCTTCTATTCGTAGATTCGAACTTTTGTTTTTAATTGACCATTAATTTCTCCAATTTCCCGTCATGAAGTATGCGAAGATTGTATTAGGAGCCTTAATTTCCGTTCTATTTGGAGATCCGACAACCTTAGTTATCAACTTGATTGTGGCCTTCATTTAATTAGCAAGGTAATGCTGAATCTTAATTTTAGCAATGCATGCAGTGCTTATTATGATTTCTTTTGGATTTAGTTTTGATTTACTTCAGTGTGAAGGAACTTTTATGTTTATTTATTGTTTTTCTTAGACCTATATCTGTTGGCCTTTGAGCTTCATTATATATGAAGCTAATTAAAATTATTTTGTTTTCATTTATTTAATATTTGTTTACTCCATTGACCAAAAAGATTGATGAAACAAGTGACCCTGCATGTGTCAGCAAAACTACTAGCTACTAAAAGAAATGTGATTCTGGCACTAGTAGTTGCAGCTTGGAAAAAACTGGTTAAGATATGCCAGATAACTATAGAAATGCACCAGATACTGAAGTGGAACATACTGGAAAGTTACTATTTTAATCATTTTATGTCATGCGGTGTATGCTATATATCAATTAAAAAAAGCGCAAATTAAATGCGCGGTATGAAATTCATTTGGAATAATGCATACAACACTTTGGGATTACCTCAAACTTCAGAGTATGTTACAGTGCACTAAAAATTAAAGCAGATAGCACGCATGGGGATTTATCGATCATATATGTGTTAGCAGAATTATACAATACAAATAAAAATTTCTTTAATTGTTTAGTTTATAAAAAATGTCTTCTGGAGATTGGGTCAACATGGATGATTATTCAACACTGACTTACTGTCTCACTTTATTCTGAGGGTGGTAGTTGATGCCGATAGATATTAATTGTCAGCTTAATATATTTGACACAATAAAAAAATTATGTAGTTTGGTTTCGCATAGAAATTTTTTGACTGATACTTATTATTAAAAAGAGGTTGTATTAATTGGAGACAAAATATCAATTATGTGATACAGATAAAGAGTATTGGCCATTTGTTCATTTCATGCTGAAATATAAGGTAAAGTGTTTAGGGTTTAGGGTTTTTATAATTTGAAAGGAAAGAATGTCTTTTGTTTTGAACTTTTGATAGATATCATATTCTCAAAATTCTGTTAGAAATATCATTTTACTTATCGTTAATTTCTTTATTGAAATATTGGGCAAGGATATGGAATCATTATTTTGAAGGATTTGTAGTTGTGCTTGCCTGCTGACGTGGATTTACTATCACTGCAGGTGGAACCACCATTTCCACAGTTGTCATGAAGGATATGTGCATGGGCTACTCATGCAAGTGATACCAATTGCATTGGTATCTCATGCAAATGAGGTCGATGTAGTTGAGCTCCATGCTAATGACTCCGCACAAGCTCCATGCAAGTGATCAACTGCATGGATGCGCAAACTAATTTACATGGGTTAAAAATTTGGATGGATCAACTCCATGCTAATGACTTGCTTATGGATGCAGTTGTGCAGTGATTCCCATGCTAGTAATGCAAATTCTAGTAGTGATCCAATTCTTACGGTATAATTTTTAAAAAATATATATTGTTCAAATTAGAAAACTAAAGTTATAGATGTATTTTTAGTTATTTAGATAGAATATGTATCAAATTTGGGTCAATTTAAAAGAGATTTTATCTTCCATCAAATAATTATAAAAATTTAATAGTGAAGTAGTTTTAATAACGCTATGATAAATTATCAATCAAATTCTAAATTAACTCAAAATTAATGTACATTCTGTCTAAGTAAAACACATCTATAATTTTAATTATTTTATTTGAATAATATTTCTCAAAAATATGTATTGTAAGAGTTTGGTGTATACTAAAATCTTGTCTGGTAAAAAATAAGACTATATTTGAATATTCCAAAAAAAAGTTAAAAAATCTTAAAAATGATAAATTGATATTCTATGAGATTTTGATATGAAAAATTTATTAAGCTACTTAAATCAAAATTTTGAACATGAAAACTTAAATTTTGACCCGTTAGCATATCGATCGATGTGCTAATTAACGTTAAAATATTAGTAAGACTCTTTTACATTTTTTAAATAAGTTCAAATCAAATGTTTTGTTAAAATATAAATATTTTTGTAATTAAATATAAAAGTTATAGATAAAAATAACAACACATTGAGATATAAAAAGTGTAAAAAAAAAACTTTGGTGTCCTTTTCAGAACAATAAAGCGAAGCAGATAAGTGTCTATTTGTCTTTTCTTTATCCATTTTGAATTATTTTTCCATTAAAAAATAAAAAATATTTGGGAGGTACCATCATTAATACCGTAATAGATATCAACTTTATTATTCATATTAAATGAATTATTCTTCATATTAACGACTTTATTTATAACTTATTTGTACGATACTTTTGTTATTTAACTTAAAATAATTATTATTCATATCAGTGATATTTGAATTGATTAATAAAAATAATATCAAAAATAAATTATATAATAAAATCATTAAAATTAATAATGATTCATTTTACATCAATAATAAAGTGGTATCTCCCAAACATTTTTTTTAATGGAAAAAGAATACAAAATGGGTAGAGAAAAGACAAATGGACAGTTATCTGCTTCGCTTTATTGTTGGGAAAAGGAGACCAAAGTTCTTTCTTTTTCTTTTCTAATGAACGTTGTGGACCCCACGCATTATAATATGACGAAGACATTGACCTAGCATTGACTAGAATGAACCAACCACCAAAGTTCTTTCTTTTTCTCAATTCTGTGTTTTTCCATAATGTCCCTTGTTTCAATGATGTCACTTAGCATGGATGTCTAAGTAGATGTAATTTTGGGACAACAAATTCTTCGCTACAGATTTCAGATGGGAATCTTATTCTATGCAGCGTGTACTATGTAAGGATGTATAAAATTTCAGGAGGATTATTTTTTCCCTTTATATTGAAGTTAAGAGTGTCAATGAATTGGATTAATGTTATTTCATTATTTTTTTTACTGGATCCAAAGACCTAATATGACTTGGTTCAGATTGAAATTCTTTGACATGAATCCAATGTGTAAATCACACATCGATCAGATCAGATCGGAATAAATTGAGCATTTAATATTTTTTTATATTTTTATACAAACTTAATTATAATTTATATATAATTAATTTTAATTAATACATAAATAAGTCTAAATAATGTTGAATTTCAAAATTAATTAAAAAAAGTACAACTTTTTTTTGAATGAAGGTAAGGCTCCGGCCCCTTTTCCATTTATAAAAGGAGTTACAAAATAGGAAGTATCAGCCCATCTGTAATTTCAATGAAATATTGAGACAAATGTTGTAAATCCTCCCCATGTATTTAAAATACAAAAAATGAAAATGAAAATAAAGAAGCAAGATAAAACAAAGTAAAAATCAAAAAACAAGGAATGATTGACCAACGCTGACATCTCTATCCTATGCCTTTTGCATGCTCCGTATTCTTTCTGTACTGTAACCATTCACTCACTATGCTATTTGCCAGAATGCCAACATTTTGCTCTGTATTCCTGAATATTCTGGCACACCTCTCTTTCCAAATCCAGAATAATGTGAATGCCAGCAATCGTCTTCCGACTTGTGATATTTCTCTCCCCGCTATTACTTGGTGGTTGACTGCTCCAACCCTCTTCATTCTGTTGGCAGTTTTCATTTCCAACTGTAGTAATGTTCTGCTATAATACGGGCGACTGTTAAATAGGTTTCCTACTGTCTCCTCATTATCCTTGCATAATGTACACATGTTTGGGAAATATGCATACCCCTTTTCTTCAAATTCTGTATTGTAAGTACCTTATCTTGCATCATGAGCCAGAGAAAGAATTGTATACGTTTTGGTGTTTTTATATTTCATATTGTATTTAGAGCTCTTTCCTTCACAAATACCCCTTCACTGATTATGTTATACAACTGCCGCTGTTGAAAACTTGCCTCCTGGTCCTACCCATTGTATACCTTATTCTCCAGCTGTGTGCAAGGACTCCATGTCGCTCCTGACACTCCGCCATTCTTCGTCAGCTTGTGGTGAAAGTTCAGCTTGGAATTCAATGCCTCTATTCTCATGCACTGCCTGATGGGTTGTCATCTCTCTATTGCTCACAAAGGAGTATAGGCTCGGATACTGGTATCTGATTACTCCCCTCCCTCAATTATCTTCCCAGAACAATATCTCTCCTCCACTTCCATGAGTAAAAGCAGTGAAGTTGTTTACCAGTCGCATGTGTTGGTGTAACTTCTTCCAAATTGTGTTGGAGTTTGCATGCCAGAAACTCCTAGGAATATGCAGTAAATCCAAAATTTCTGTCCACAAGTTCTTCTTTGTATCCATGGCTAACCATGCCCATTTGGATAAAAGAGAGATGTTTATCATGCTCAAATCTCTTACCCCTAAACCTACAAGCTTCTTGGGTTTGCACACATGATACCATGATATTAGACTGAAACCTTCTTCCTGATTATCCTTACTCCATAGAAACTTTCTCCTTGTCTTGTCAATCTCTTTTATTACCCATTTAAGAAGCAAAAATACCGACATAAAGTATTTCGGTAATGCCAACAATACCGAGTTCAGCAAAATTAGGCGCCCTCCTCGTGATAAGAAATTTGCTTTCCATCCCTGTAATTTGTGCTAGAATTTCTGTATGAGTGGCAGATAATCCATCTTTTGTAAATTTTTGTCTGATAATGGCAACCCTGAGTACTTGATAAGGAAGATTTGTTAGAACATTACCCGTGATTCTCTACTGAACTCTTAATTAATATAAAATTACCTTGATTCATGCTGTCGGTCTTCTGGAGAGACACAATCCCGTTGATCACCGGATTCCTTAAGCCTTCGCAGTGATTATTCTCTTCTCCAATGGAGAGATTAAGAGAATTGACCCGGCGGTTTTCTTCTCTTTTCAGAAAACCCGAATTTATTTTGAGAGAGGATTTCTATTGGTTACTGCCTTATGACGGTCATAGAAAAAAGGACGGTTCTTGATTTCTTTATAATGGGTGTTAATAACCGAAAAGTTGGCAAACCACTGGTTATGACTTAGCGGATCCATACTAGATCCAATTTCTCTCTTAACGGGTTTACATACAAAATCAGAAAACTGCCTATTAGTTGTATTCTCCAAGGACCAATAACATAATTGTATTATTACTAAACTTTATATAATTTAGACCATCACTAAATCATAAAGTTATTAATACGTATTCTACACATTAAATGCCCCACTTCTCATGACACATATTGAAACCCGATGAATAATACTTAATTTGATCACTTTATAACGGGTCTAATTAGATATTTGACAATCTATTATTCAATATATATTTATATTACATATAAGCCCATATAATTTTGTAATTAATAGAAATTAATTCCAACAATTTCCCACTTGAGCTATATGTATATCCAAATAATATATATATTGATAAAACCGAATTGAGTACTCTAACTGTGTTGTCATAGCCTTTTGTGTCATCAACCAATTCCGTCCATCACTTATATTCACAAGGACTTAAGCAGTATTCGTTTTATAATGCGAAATCAAACCAACATAAATCACTGTGTAAATATAACTGAATGACATGAATCATAAAGGGGGATATGTAGTTTGAAAATTATATGTAATGTGATCCATATGCCTATCTTCAATTTGGTCACCTTAAAATAATTTTGAGATCAATCACAAATTCAGAATGCAAACTGAAAAACTGAATATCTGAAAACTTTATAACTGAAAACTGCATGATACATACAAAAGTATATTATATAAAACATCAAGCACAAGTACAACAATCTCTCACTAAACCTGTAAATCCTCTGCTACACAGATACCCATATGAGCGACGTGCTCATAAAACTGCTTGGGCACTAAACCTTTAGTCAGTGGATCTGCAACCATGGAAGTTGTTCAAATATGCTCGATATTGATTAGTCCATTCTGAACTCTTTTCTTCATAGCACGAAACTTTATATCGATGTGCTTTGACTTCGATGAGCTCCTGTTGTTGTTTGAATACAGTACTGCAGAATTATTGTCACAATACAATTTTAGTGGTAACTTGATAGTATCCACTATGCGCAGCCCCGTGACAAAATTTCGCAGCCATATTCCATGATTTGATGCCTCAAAATATGCAATGAACTCTGCTGTCATGGTGAATGGGATAATAAGTGTCTGCCTTGCACTTCTCCAAGAGATAGCTCCACCGGCTAACATGAAAATATAACTGGATGTAGACTTCATGCTATCTTGACAACCCATAAAATCGGAATTAGTATACCCAATGATCTCAAGCTTATCTGATCTCCGATAGGTGAGCATATGATTCTTCGTTCTTTGTAAGTACTGTAGTACCATTTTGGCTGCTCTCCAGTGATCCAGTCCAAGATTACTCAAATATCGGCCAAGCATTACCGTAATGTACGCAATATCCTGACGCGTGCAGATCTGAGCATACATCAAACTCGCAACTGCTGAAGCATATGAAATTTGCTGCATTTCTGACCTTTCAAGTTCTGTCTCAGGGCATTATTTGAGACTAAATTTGTCTCCTTTTGCAACGGGGGTATTACCTGGTTTACAATGTTCTATGTCATATTGCTTGAGAATTTTGTCGATATATGCTTGTTGTGAAAAACCCAAAATACCCTCAGTGCGATCTCTATGTATTTTTAGACCTAACACATATGATATTTCTCCAAGATCTTTCATTTCAAAATTTTTGAAAAGAAATTTCTTAGTATCACGCAACATATTTATATCGTTCGTGGCAAGCAGTATGTTATCAACATACAAAACCCAGGAACATGAATTTACTCCCACTGAACTTGTGATATATACATTCATTCACCAAATTAGTCTCAAAACTAAATGAGACAATCACTTGATGAAATAAAAAATACCACTGTCGAGACGCTTGTTTGAGCCCATAGATGGATTTCTTTAATTTACAAACCGTCTGCTTTAGGTCATCCGACTCAAAATATAGCGGCTGCACCATGTAGATTGTTTCATCAATGCTACCATTGAGGAACACTGTCTTTACATCCATCTGATGTAACTCAAAATCATAATGTGCCACTAAAGCCATAATAATTCTAAAAGAATCTTTTATCGACATAAGTGAGAAAGTTTCCGTAAAGTCAATGCATTCCTTTTGTGTAAAGCCCTTAGTAACAAGTCGTGCTTTGTATCGTTCAACATTACCTTTGGAATCCCGTTTGGTTTTAAATATCCATTTGCAACCAATAGGTTTCACACCTTCAGGTAATGAGACGATATCCCAGACTTTGTTGTCATGCATCGACTTAATTTCATCATTCATGGCTTCGATCCACTTCTGTGAATTTGCACTTTCCAAAGCTTGACGGATGTTGACAGGATCATCTTCCATCATGCCAATGTCAAATTTATTTTTTGAAGATATACAACATAATCATTAGATATTGCACTTCTTCTCTCTCTTGTGGATCGTCTTAAAGGCACTTGTTCTTGAAGTTCTTGAGGTGGTATAGGTTCCTCTTCAACATCAACATTGTCTTGTACCTGATTCTCTTCCATTTCTGGAGGTTCATTCACAGTAGATTCATTCACTGTAGGATCCTGAACCAATGAGTCTCCAGATATTCTTATTATAATTGATACCGATGTTGGCGCCTCTTGTATAGGAGAATCATGTCTTTCTTCAAATACAATTTGATTTACATTTCCCCCTTGAACCATAACATCATCAAATAACTTAACTGTATTTGTCTCGAAAATTGTTTTATTAGTGGGATCATAAAATTTATACCCCCGGGACCTATCCGCATAATCGACAAAATAACAGCTAACTGTCCTTTTATCCAGCTTTTTCTCTTGTGGCCTGTAAGGCCGAGCTTCAGCCGGATAACTCCAGATTCTAAAATGTTGGAGACTAGTGTTGGGATATTTCACCTATAGCTAATAATACCCTAAATTTACCTAATTCGGTTGCAAACGTACAACCTTGTTAAGTAGTAATTGGGGTGTCGAATCCACAGGGACAAACTCGTAAAGTACCGGTTCTTACTAGTTCACTAAGCTAGACGAATTAATTTTTGTTGGTTTTCTAAACTAAATCGGATGAAGACAAAACAAATAATAAAATCCTGGGATTTAATTCAATAACAAGAATTTTAGGGGCTTTGGCTTACTTTCCACTAGACTTTAATTTATTTAGTTTGCGTATTTATATTTTCTAAACATGTGCGGGTTAATATATAGATTTTGGTTCTATTAATTAGTTATAATTCACCGTTAGGTACCTCTCACAAGCAATTCAACATAACCAAAAATACCCGTCTAGACCTTTTGATTCACCGTTAGGTACCTCACCTCTAGCCTAGTTTTGTTCTCTTGATCCGGGTTCAAGCAAGTGACTGATTAGTCATTTACTCAAAATCCTAAGCACACGTATTGCTAAAGTTGGTTAAACAAGCAATTCATGCATTTAACAATTCGCAAAAGAACAAATCACAATAATCAGTTAAAAACAACAAACCAAGTAAAATTAAAGTACTAGTTTCGAGTTTTACATGCCATCGCCCCTAGAGAGGGAATTAGCCTCTCATAGGGGCACACATCATCTCAAAAGAATATCTAGAATGACAGATAAGAATTTAAAGGAGAGAGAATAGAGAGATAAAACAAAGCAAGAGTAGTCTTCTTCTTCTTCATCTCCAAGTCACGCGCTAGATCTCTTCAAGCAACCCAAAAATCCTTCGAATCTTGGTCCCAAATCAGTTCCTAGGTGTGGAGAGTCGTGGAGAGAGGTGAGGGGAGGTCTGGGGGCGGCTAGGGTTTCTTGGGAGTTGAGCCCAGGCCCTTTTATATCCCTTCCAAACGAACAGGCCTGTTCTGGGCTTTTCAGATCTGAAACAGGGTCGATTTTGCGACCCGTAAAATCGGGGCGAAAAGGCGCCAGAGAATTCGCAGGAAAAATTGTTTCTTAGCCATGAGAGATTTCGACCCGCAATATTTACTGCGACCCGCAATAATTGTGCAAAACTCCACCAGCAAGTTTCCAGTGCTGTATTTGTGCTCTGCCTTGCCTTCAACATTTCTCTCTTACTCTCGAATGCTCCAAACTCCTGAAATCAAACCAGAACATAGCAGTATCTCGAACTTGGTGCAAAATTTGACTAAATGATCTAAAAATTATGTAAAATGGTATCGTTTTAGAAATCAAATCTTATCAAAAAGTGTATGCAATTAAGACTTATCAAATTCCCCCAAACTTAAACCTTGCTTGTCCCTAAGCAAGTCTAGCTCGAGAGCCTAGGACCGGTCTCCAAACTAACCAAGTTCATAAAAACCCTAAATCAACATGCGAAGGTCGCGAATGGTCTAGATAATTGTAATTAACTCGAAAGGAAATGCTTTCCAATTTACCAAATACTTGTCCGGGTCTTTGGGAAATTTCTTAGGAATTTTCAATTATTTAAAATTTCACTCCACGATATTTTACTTAAGGAATATACCCCACAGCCCCACTTTCACTTCTCTATATCATATGATTTTCAAAAGAATGTTATGCTTTCAAGTCTACACCTTTTTCTTGCACTTAGTTCCGATTATTGGATTTGACCCCCTTTTTTTTCGAAAAAGAAAAATTTAGTGCTAATCTTGAACCTCGCGCTTTTCATTAGAATGATTTTGAATTATTCAATTGTGCTTTTGAGGCTGCCTCGTGTCGTATGCGGATAACCCGTGGGCGTAGCCCTAGCACTTATTTGAGGCTTAAGATCACTTTATTTTATTTTTTTTTATATATATTTTTTTTCAGTGTGTCAAGCATGTAGCTTCGTGCGAAAACGCACAACCAAGTGGGGACCATCTGATTTTTCATGATTTTTCGGATCCACCGGCTACTACAACACTTTCTCTAGATTAGGTCACTTTAATTTTGTTTTTGGTGGGGGTATTTCTCCGCATCGGTTCTTTGTGCAATATTAGATTTGAACTTAAAAATATCTCATTCTAAAGAATCTCACAAAATATTCAACCATTCTACCGGCGTGGGTACCGATTTCATTTATCATGGGTTAGATCATAAAACTTTGAAATATTCCCTAATCAGTTTCCCACAAAAACCCGTCATGGTAATTCAATTCTTTTTCCGACAAGGTTTGTTCATTTGTCAACTTTTCCTTTAACAAGTTAATTCACAATATATTGCTAAAACATCCACTAAGAAACCTAAACTAAAAACATGCAAAAATCAAAAATCCTACATAAAAATGTGAATGCAGATACAATCTCAAATTCTCCCCCCCAAGCTTAAATCGAGCATTGTCCTCAATGCTTCAACCAAACTACAAAAGAAGGTAAATGAGACATGGAATACTTACAATGGTGGCGGTGCTGCGGTATCGCGCTGCTGACTCAATCTGTGGGTCCTTCATGTGGCGGGTGTGTCTCGGACTACTGGCGTCGGCGGTGCTGCCTGGCCGGCCTAGTAGGCATGTCCTCCTGCTCGTAATCAGCACGCTCTAGGTGGAATGCGTGCATGCGGTGGGCAATATACCATGTCTCACTTTGAATAAGACGTTTAATTCTCTGTTGAGAAATATGACCTAAACACTTATGCCAAAGTGCAGCTGAATCATGATGTGTTAACTTTTGTCTAACGTTTTAGTTTCATTGTGCAAGGTCTCATTATAGGAAGCAATAATATCTAAAGCATAAAGATTATCCAAAATAGACAGAAAATCAGAAACAACCAATTTGGAATTTTGATACAAACTAAACTTTCTATCTCCAAATGAACAAGAAAAACCTAATTTGTTCAATGTGGAAATAAAAATTAAATTTCGCCTAAAAGACGGTACAACAAAAGTATCAACCAAATCAAGATACAAACCAATTTTCAAAAGTAATCTAAAATGCCCTATAGCTTCAACTTCTGCCTTGTTGCAATCGCCCACATAGATTTATCTTTCACCATTACTTGGCTTCCGGTAACTTTGGCAACCCTGCATAGACACAAATATGTGAGCAGTTGCACCCGAATCTATCCACCATGTGTCTATTGAAACTGAAATCGCATTAACTTCTTCACAAACAAAAGAAAAATCAATACCTTTCTTGACGCGCCATGCGTGATAGTTGATATAATTCTTCTTCACATGCCCTTCAGATCCACAAAAAAAATAACCCTTCATCTTTTCCTTATTCGGCTCCAATCCAGAGCCGATTTTTTATCCTTGAAAGGTTTCTTCCGCGAACTTGTAGTTGTAGTATCTGAATTGGCCTTATGTTTCTATTTCCCTTTTCCCTTAGACGTAGAAGCAATGTTTGCGCTTTCGCTCTTTTCCGACTTCAATCTCTCTTTCTCCTGAACACAGTGTGAGATGAGCTCATTAACCGTCCATGATTCCTTCTGACAGTTGTAACTCATCTTGAACTGTCCAAATGATATTACGGCCGGAAGAGAGTTAAGGGCCAAATAGACCAGCATATCATCCGATATGTCTAGCTTATGTCCCTTCAGTTTCGAAGCGGTATGCATCATTTCAAGAATATGCTCCCTGACATTGCTCTTGCCATTATAATTCATTGTGCAGAGTTTGTTTAATTGAATGCCTATTTCAATTTTCTCATTCCTAACAAACATCTGCTCAAATTCCTTAAGGTAATTTTTGGCAAGAGTAGAATCAGAAACTGATCCCCTAAAACTTTCAGGAATGGTCTTCTGCATGACCCGGAGACACAAGCGATTTGACCTCATCCACCATGCATGTGTATTTTGTTCTTTGTTAGAACTACTTTCATTAGGCACAGGTGGTTTGGTCTCCTGTAACACTATGTCCAGATCAAAGCACCCAAGGATAATCTCTAGATTATTTTTCCAATCCTTGAAATTAGAACCCATCAGCATCGGAATATTATTGATGCCGGCCGTAAGATCAGTAATTTTTGCTGGAAAAATATTGGTAAATAAACAAATTAAAAGTCTGAATTATAATAAAAAAATTAAAATAAGGCATATTCCATCAACTAAATATCCTCGAACAATAAGTACTCTTTGGAGTCAATCATTATTCTAAGATAAATAGGTGTAGCAATAGAATATAACAGTCCATTTTGATGTCAATAAGTCAACTTTTCTTTGGGCCGATTAATTAACTACATCAAAAAAATATTATGACCATTACTCATTCATCACTACAAGTGTACACATATAATGTTTGATCATTGTCTTTCCTTTGGGCTAATCCAATAACCAAACATCATATGTATATCTTCTGTATATAAATTGACAAATGATCAACTCAAGTATGAGAACTTACTTTAGTAAGTTGATACCTTTATCAATCATTTTCTAAAATATATCTAATTCTGAATCCTTCATAATGATTCAATATTATCCGAATAAAATATATCAAGATTTGGCTTAACCGATTTAACCATGATAGGCTCATGAAAGGTAGAAAATAAAATAATAATTAACATGAGCCCAAATCACAACTAAAATAGTATGACCCAATGTACGATAGTCTCCATTGTAAGAATGCACTCAACAATGATCTTCATTCATCTTCTTCAATGTTCTTCATTCTAACTAAATCACTACTCTAATAGTAATAAATGAAAATTTTACATTAAAGTCCTAAGGATGACGGCTCGTAGACCGCATAAATGATACACATAAGCGACATGTAAGTCACCTTTAATTAAGAAATTTAATTAATTCAACGAGGCACCTTAGGCTGCATTTACACACATCATTCATGCATTCATTACATTTTTTTACACAAGGCAACAGAGTCATACTATCTCATATTCCAACACTGCAAAATAGAGTTAGACATGCAATACAAAATAGGCTTCCTAACAGTGGCGGTCCCGCCACGGACTTAATTTGTGCGGTTAGAGATCAAGAATTCTAGTTTGAAAATAACCGCAGCGGAATACATATCAGAAATTTATACCTTTGATTTAATCCAGAAATTTTCATAACTAATCATAAACAGTTCAGAAACTAGTTTGTTGGCCAATTAATTTCTTAAATTTAATATTGTTTCAAATTTGATTGACAATTTTGAAACGCAGAGTTTAAAACTTAACTGAATAATAAATAGAGAATTAATTCCCAAATTGAATAACCAATTAATTGTCAATTTTGAGTTTCAGAATCAATTTTCAAAACTATATTTTGATTTCTGAAACTAAAATTCTAACCAACAGATGTACTAATTTCCAAACTATTTGAAAAATCAGATTTGGTTAAATAATTTGATTTAAACCAACAAATTAAAATTAACTAAATATATCTTCAAAAGCACAAATATCTTTTCAATTTTCGAACCAAAATCAAAATTTGATCGTTCAACTAGAGTTTGCTTTGATACCACTTGTTAGAACATTACCCGTGATCATCTAGTGAACTCTTAATTAACATAAAATTACCTTGATCCATGCTATCGGTCTTCCGGAGAGACACAACCCCGTTGATCACCGGATTCCTTAAGCCTTCGCGGTGATCCTTCTCTTCTCCGATGGAGATACGAAGAGAATCGGCCCGGCGGTTTTCTTCTCTTTTCAGAAAACCCGAATTTATTTTGAGAGAGGATTTCTGTTGGTTACTGTCTTATGACGGTCATAGAAAAAAGGACGATTCTTGATTTCTTTATAATGGGTGTCAATAACCGAAAAGTTGGCAAACCACTGGTTATGACTTAGCGGATTCATACCAGATCCAATTTCTCTCTTAACGGGTTTACTTTCAAAATAAGAAAACTGCCTATTAGTTATATTCTCTGGGGACCAATAACATAATTGTATTATTACTAAACTTTATATAATTTAGACCATCACTAAATCATATAGTTATTAATACGTATTCTACACATTAAAGACCCCACTTCTCATGACACATATTGAAACCCGATGAATAATACTTAATTTGATCACTTCATAACGGATCTAATTAGATATTTAACAATCTATTATTCCATATATATTTATATTACATATAAGCCCATATAATTTTATAATTAATAAAAATTAATTCCAACAAGATTCCCCCTTTGCACCCAATCTGCTGCGCCAATCGCTGGCTTTGAGGTTGAGAAGCAAAAAAAGTACAATTAGATGCTTCAATCCAATTTGATCCGAATTTGACTTGACTTAATTCGAGATGGTTCAAAAATTTTAGACATTCATTTTTATTTGAATCATTTTGAATCGTGTTGGATATATTAAAATCAGACCAGACTAAAAATTGACATCCCAACAAATTGAAGTTGTATAAACTTTGACGCAACTGAATGACTTGGATATTGCAAGGAAGGATGTCGCAGGGCGAATAATTCTATTCTAAATTGAAGAATTAATTTGTGTTCACAAGACTCATCTCGTGTGATTCATATCATAATCATATTCTATTTTACAACTATCGAACTTGGAAAACACTTAAAATTATAAATTATAAAACTATTTTTCATTCTAATAAATGATAACTCGTTACAAAAACAATAAGATATGTATATACGCAACTTTACTTGATTGTTAATTATAAAATAGCACATCCTCCCCTGTCCAATTTTCAAACCATCCAATCTCTGGACATCTTTAGGTTCTAGAATAAGTAATAACTAAGTAAATGTTAATAAATCTAGCTATTTTTAATTAAGAAATGCTAGCTATTGTTAAATTAAGGGACTAACATATCGTTGATAATTAATAACATGGTTTCAAAATTTTAATTCAAATAGTACAATAACTAAAAATATATGGATTTTGCCTGATTGACAAACAATTCGTAAAACCATGTAGAATTAATGAATATTATTTTGCTTGGTCTCTTAAACAATTAGCCAGCTATTATTAACTTTATCTAATTAACTAGCTTGTGTATATAGAACTGGAGATATATCCAATTAAGGGTTCGACTGAGACAACAAAAGGATTAACTGGATGCTAAATATTTTCCTATATCAAATGACACATAAAAAATGAGCCATTCTTTTATTATATTTTACGAACTTTAAGATAGAAAAAAGGGTGCATATATGAATTTCTATGATAATAGATAATTCATTATTATAGAAATTTTAAACACACTTCAAGTATTAATTTAGACACAAATTGCATGTGTTATATACAATAATCATTATAACTACCATAGTAATGTATCCAAATAATGCATCCATTAAACTAATTATCACTTAAAAATTATCACGTGAATAAATTAACAATCATAGAGATGAAAATATTCTGAAATTAATTTGTTAAATTGGTAATGTAGTAATTAACAATTGCAGGGATAAAAATGACATTTTTTTTCTTTAATGAATGTTCCAATATTAGAACATTTTTAAATTTTCGACATTAAATAATACATAAGAGAATTTAATTAACAGCTGAAGGCCGGGGACAAGATAACGCATGTCAACCTTGACCCTTAAGTATTTTAATATTATTTTTGTTCAAGCCTGATCATATTCGATCCAATAAATATGGTACAGTAGAAATGTGTTATATAAATATTCATTATTTAACACAAAGGTAAGATGGCATAATGCTAATTCACTTATTTTTCTATGTAAATGTCACAAGTCATTTTCACCAATTATATTTTTTATTTTTGTTATTTGTACCTTAGTTGCACTCACATAATATATGCTTAAATTGTACAAGAAACTAAAAAAAATTATAAATGAGTTGACTCGTGGCCCAACTTGACCTGTGTCAGGTCAAAAACTTTGGATTGATATCCGATTCATTTTCTCACGGATAATATTGGATCAGATTGAGTTCAGGATAAGATCAGATCGAGTCAACCCGTCAAATTTGATTAAAAAAATTGATACTTCTATTTTACTCTATATGTATAATGAAATTTTACTTTCTCTTATCAAACAACTTTTAGTTAAAAGCGGTGTTACAAAGATTCAGTAAAGTTGCACGACAGATTAGATGTGAAGCGAGTGAGAGAAACCGAGGGTTTGTGAGATGTGTAAGTGTGTTGTCTTTGTGCATGTTTTTGTCTCAACCATAGGAAGATCTAGGTTATATAAATGGAATTGAATGTCTCTAATAATTGAATATTATATAAATATAACTCATTAGAAATATTCATATTTTCACTTGAATAAAAATATGTAAGCATTATTTCGATGTGACTTCATAATTATAGAATTATATTTTTGATATAATCATTGTGTTGATATCAAGATTTAGTTGGTATTAAGATTTAGTATGTCTTTTAATTCTCATTTAGAAATTTTTTTCATTCTTTCAATGGTATCAACGTGTCTATTATGTATGTATCGGCATACGAGAGAGAGAGAGAGAGAGAGAGAGAGGCTTTTTTCCAATATTTTGTAAAAAAAGAGAGAGAAGGGCTTTTACAAAAAAGATAGAGAGAGAGAGAGAGAGAGCCTTCCTCGCATATCGCTGTCAAGTTTTCCAAAAAAGAGAGGAAGAGAGAGTCTCAACAACACTGTCAAATTTTCAAAGAAAGAAAGAAAAAGTTAAAAATCTAATAGTCCGTCTCTAAATTCCGAATCCAAATAAAATTCGATCTATATGCATAAAAAAAAGAAAAAAAATATCAAATTTAGTCTTGTTCATGGCCCAGATATGAATATATCCAACTCCAATCTATATTGTTGTCATATTGCTAAGGAAAATCAAATTTTGTTGCGATTTTTTGGTCGAAATTTTCTTACTTTTACACAAATCTTTTTAGTTTGCAATTATTTTAGATTTAGTAAAAAATAAACCAATGAAGGTGCTTCTATTTCGCAAGCAATAGTTCAAAATTTCAATAAAATTTATAGGTTTGATGTGCATTATGTGAGTCGTATCAGCTATTTTTTTTTTTCAAAAAGTAAAACTCTATTATTTCAATTCGAAACAAATGGATCGAATCAATTTTGATTTAAAATTAAGAGTGCCTCGTTTTACGAATTTGGTCTCCGTACAATTTGATTTTATGTACGGTCCAATATGAAATAGTAAGTACAATTCTCTTGTTTTTTTTAAAGTAATGAGCTTCCTTTAATTTGGTAGCAATTTGAGCTTAAGTGACTTACAAAACATAAATCATAAGAAGTGAAATAACTCACAGAAGGGCTGAAGACCGCAGTGCATGCTATATATGAAACAACGGCAAAATGATCGAGTACATAGGAGATCGAGAGCGGAGTCGAGGGGTCTGAAATGAGATCGAGCAGCTAGCTAACAACCACTGCACACAACACAGTTGATCTAGCAAGTATATTAGAACTAGGAAGAAGAAACCATTGACCGGATCTGGATCTAGTTAATTCAGTGGTACTCTGGAGAGGATGATGGTGTAACTCAGAGTACTGCGCTTGTTTTGTGAAGGTAATTGACCAAGACTAGGTAGTGTTTTGGTATGCCTACTTGGATTAATTGTTATATAATAATGACCAAGACCGGCCAAGTTGCATGCCTACTTGGATTAATCTATAGTAATATATAAAAACGCTTGACAAAATCTGTAATTTTATACAGCCACGTCGCCCTTTGATACTGACCGTCCGATAGAAACCCTTTGGACGTTTGTGATTTTCCCCAAATGGATTTCTTTAGTCAGCGAAAAGTCTTAAGAGAAAAAAAAAGGTTTTTAGTGCCTCTCATCCGCTCTTTCGTTCCCCAGTGATCCGACCTTTCGGTTCTCTCACTCTGCACCAAAAATCCTCAGCCTCTTCCTCCAGTCCTCCGCATTTGCACTTTTCCACCATCGCGTCCTTGGGCTTATGTTCCTTGCACCTCTCTCGAATGAATATTTGTTGTAGGTTTTCTGCTTTCCAGATTTGTCTTGCGCTCTATACTGCTTTCCAGGTTTGTCTCTCTCTCTCTCTCCCTCTCCCTCTCTCTCTCTCTCTCTCTCTCTCTTTCTCATAGTTGCGCCATCTCTCTTTTTCTCTTCTAGAAATGTGCTCTACACTGTTGAGAAACAATCAGATTTGGTTAAAATGATTTTTGTAAAGTACAAATTTTAAAAGCAATCAGAAGTATGACCGTTTGATTATGATTATGGTTGTTGATTTTAACATATTGAACTTTCAGATTTTTTATGGACTCATCAGGAATTTAAAAATAAATTGACCAGAGGTTTAACCCAAAATTTTTTAAAAAGATACTATAAAAAATTTTGATTATTTTTTAGTACATTTGAAGTTTGCATAAAACTTTCAAACAAGTTTTAAAATTTTCTTACTTAATAATTAGAAATAAAGTAATTGTTGTAGGATTTCTAATGTTGTTAGAGTCAATTATGTGATGAGTAACTTTTTCTGACAAACATAAATAGAGACATTGATTATTTTGACAAAATTGCAAATCAAAATTACGTTGTAGTTTTGGCTTAGGTGCAAACTTTGAAGCGCTTCAGCGATTACTCTTAGAAAGAACTATGAAATTGGCACTACTACTAAGACCAAGAGGTACTGACATTCATTTCAATTATTATTCTCTCATTTTATTTTTTGACTTGCATTATAGAATTAGGGAAGAAAATGTTGTGGCCCTGGACAGATCTGCATTCTAATAATGTGCTGGCTTTGATTTTTTAAACTAGAAGAAAATAAATTTGATATCTTTAAAGGGAACACTAACGCAAAGAACTCTCAAGAGTTACTATAGATACTGCCAAAAAACATCGGGTTAAAAATATGATAATTTATCTGATTAAAGTTGTGTCCATGATCATTTCACTGCATAGAGAATTAAAAGGAAAATTTTTTTTACTAGATTTTTATTTTTTTCTAATCGTGGCTAGAACTTTTATCAGAGAACTCAGAGATTTGAATTACAAGTACATCATCCGTTTTACGATCTTACAATAAAATCAATTTCGCCCACTAAGTTATGATATTTCTAGGGCTAACTAATAAATTTCAAGGTTTTGACTCAGTTTTGACATATTCTTGGTTTAGTTATGATCTTTTCTTCTTCTTCTTTTTTTAAAAATGATCTTATTTAAAATTTATTTTTGTTTTAGTTTTTTTGTACCATTTACTGTTCTTTTGCATATTTCAGTGTCAATTCAGATCTAAGGAGATGAGATTAAAAGAAGCCCTCAGAAACTTTTAGAAGTATCTGAAAATGAGCAGTGAGATCAAAGCATTACCGAAATAAAAAATTGAGGCACTCAAATAAAAATGAGCATGTTCTTCAGAAGTTCATTGATTTTTGTTCCAACTTAAATTTATGCATGCAGATTGGCTAATCAACAATATTTTTCTCCCACAATTAGCTGATTTCTTGAATATTTGTATTATAGAGCCCAATATAATGTTGTCTACTGCTTCCGTGCCAAGGATTGAGTGCCTCATTCTTTCCTTTTATGCAATATGTATATTGTAATTAATAGATTCTGAAAACAAATACTTATATAAAAAAATATGTATATAATTTCAATTTACAAAAGTCATTTCAAATTTACCTTTCCTCTTATTGATAATTTGTCAAATTATATTTTTGTACATGCTACTATAGGTGCATATGGTTAATGCTGCCCAGACATGTTGAAAAGCCTCCCGAAATCCTAGCAAATTTCATCACTCGATTGGGAGACTGGTACATGAGTATTTGGTACATCTTAGATTTGGTGTTGGTACTGCCAAGCAGCACATACCTGTACAGAATCCAAATAATCCATGACTATCTAGGATGGTCCTTACAGGACTAAATTAGTTTAATTAGCCAATATAGTTATGTAAGCATTGATTGAGCATTTTCTAATTTCAGTTAATATTTGTTTAATAATTATGTAGCCGAATTATTTCAAAAAAATAATCATGTGCCCATAGTAAATATTTTCTTTAACAATTGAATAATAATTTCTGCACTATATAATTATCAAACTAATTTAAGCAATGCTTAATTTATTTGCAGTATTATGTTAAAAAATTTGATGTCTCCTCTCACTTAAGCATAGTTTTTTCCAAGAGGTATGATCTCCACTTTAATTTTTATTTTAATATTTCAGTTGCTTTAAGCCATAAAAATTAGCACTCTTTATTTCTAAATGTTATTAAGAGGGTCAATTCTACATATTATTAGAGTGACATTTCTTTCATTGTCAGAAAAAAAAATTATTCTTCAATTTTCCTAAGACACATTCAAGTTCTAACCAAAGTGAAGAAATGCTATATTATAACATTGTGCATATATATTAGTTTTGTTACTTAATTTTTTTTCATTTTTGTTCATGTGTGTAACAGAATGGTATAGCTGGTTCAACTGAAGATGATATCATACTACCTCCTTTTCAATGCAGGGTTGATACTGATTTTATACTGATGAAATATAATAGTAGTGTATATATTTATTTTGGTGCTTTTAAGTACTTCGTTCTGGGACCTGTTTCCACTAACTCTTCAAATTTGGCTACCATATATAAAATAGGCCTTTGTATGTAGTTTAATTGATTGCAGACTACTAAATATTAACCAAACCTTAAAGTAAAGAAAAATTCAATGGAGCTGTGGCACAAGTAGAATTGGGGACTTGGGGTATCTATGATGAATATGCATTATTAAGTTTCTGAAATATAGTTTATTATACAATTTAGTTTGTAAAATGACATTTGATAAACTAAACTCCGTGCACTGCACGGGTTACATGCTAGTTATTATATAATAATGAATGTTTTTATATGAGAATAGGATATTTTAAAAATAATGAAAAAAATGGTTAGAAAAATCTAAAAATAAAATTTTTTTGGTATTTTATAATATTTTAATATAAGAATTTATTTAGTAACTTCAATTTATCATTTGAAATCGATTAGATAGATTTTTGAGTTAAACTCATCAAAAAGCTTAATGAACTTAAGCTCATCTTATCTTTGCTATATATATATATATATATATATATATATATATATAGAAAATATTTATTTCCCCCAAACACCATCCCCTAGATTTATCCCCTACGCATTTTGTCTTTATTTGGTCCATGTGACTTTTATTATTTTTCTTTTTGAAAATTTATATTTTCAAATTAATTCCGTTATTCAATCATGTAAACACCTAAGTTTAACATATAAACATTTGATTCACATCCATAAATACCTGAGTAGTCCATATGATGTGTCTTTACGCGTTTTGTTTTCCGAGATACTATTTCTCTCTTTTCTTCCACATGTTTTTTTTTTCCCAAAACTCTTTTTTTTCTTTCTCTCTCATCTCTCATGTCACTGATCATAATTTTTTCTTCATATGTTTTTATTTTTCGAAACTCTCTTTTTCTCTTTTCTCTCTCTTATTATTTTTTCTTGACGATTTATATAAACACCCGAGTCACATATATAAACACATAAATGTGAAATATAAACACCTGAGTCATTTATATAAATATAAGACTCAGGTGTTATTTAAAACCGATTAGATAGATTTTTGAAAATGATCTATTTTTGTATGTAAAAATTCATTATTTTATTATTATTATTATTAGAGTAACCTTAAAAAGTCCAAAATAAATAGTTAGAAAATCTTAAAAATTGAAAATTTCGATATGCTACAAGATTTTGATATGAAGAATTTATTGAGCAACTTGAATTCTTTGTTTGAAATCAATTTGATAGATTTTTGAGTTAGGAGCACCGAGAAGCTCCATATATCCACTCTTATTCATAAATTATATAGGAAGTAGGTACTCCTGAGCTGTCTCGTGTACTGTTTTAGGTGTTTAATTATCCTTCAATTAATTGGTTTGATTGCATTTTTATGAAATGCGCTTCGTTTAGATCGAATGGGACCGAATCTGAATACTAGCTAGAGCACATGCATGCATTGCAGGAGAGTAGTTTTAACATTATATTTTACTTATTTAATGATTTGGTAAAAAAAAATTGTCACACATAATTAACTATATGAATGATAATGTCTAATCCTATGTTATATTATACCGTACAACGCAGCGTATTATCCATCATATCATATTAAAATTCGTGTAAAATAAATTACGAAAAAAATCTCTTTATAATTTCATTTGTCCATATGCTATATCAGAAGATTAGAACCTATGTCTCCAATCATTTTTTGATCCGGGCTAACAGAACAGTTGAAACAGTTGCTGTAAATGATCCATGATGTTGTGTTATTCGATCAATACCAAAAATGCAAAAAAAAAAAAAGAAAGAAAAGAAAAGAGATAAACTGGGCTAACAAAACACAAGTAAATTTACTGGGTTATGTGTATAAATGAATTACAATCAACCAAACTTCTGAATCAAGCTATATATTTTAGTGGGCTACTAAAATAGACTGGCCGGCTAACTTAATGGATCAACAAATAATTTTGAGCCTGTTCAGTTGGATTTCTTTATATGGGAAAGAAGAAGAGTCTCTTCAGAAAGTGGCTACTACATGCTGTCAATCTTTTATGAAAAGAAAATGTTTGGGAGATGGATATACATTAATTAATAGAGACTTTATTATTCATATAAAATAAATTATTATTTATATCAATAATTTTATTATGTAATTTATTTTATATAATATTTTATTATTCAACTCAAATATCACTAATCTGAATATTAATTCACTTAAATTGAATAATAAAAATATTATACAAATAAGTTATATAATAAAATTACTAACATTAAAAATAACTCATTTAATCTAAATAATAAAGTCAATATCGATAACGGTATATAAAATAAATTACATAAGCTCCCTTTATAAAATATCGATAACGGTATATAAAATATCAATAATTACATCTGTATATAAGCTCCCTTTACAAAATTTGCCTTGTTGACCGCCAAGCCTCAACTCTCAGATCTCACTGACAAATTGATGTAGGTTGAATAGGTTGAATTTTTGCTGTGTTTTTCTCCTTCTGTTTTCGGTCTATTCGCTTTCATGCTTCAGTTCATTTTACTCGGTGAATAATTTCAGTAGAACTTTTCCCATTGCAGTAGGACAAGTAGTTTGAAAACAGGAGTAAAAAGAGTGTTTTAATGCTTTAAGTTTTTTTATATCATAAAATATCACAAATTTACTTTTGAATTTATATTTCAAAATTTAACACTTAAATTTTAAATTCAAACTATTAATCTTTTTTATTTTTATGGTAGATTTATGTATATAAAATTTTATGATTTTTAGAGTTTTTTCATATGATATTAAGTGGATATAAAATGAATGAACATAATTAATTATGATTGGTTAATTTTAATGCATTAATTTTGTGACCTTCTTATATAGTATCAAATGAATTTTAAAAATCATGAAATTTTACGTACATATATCTTTCATAAAAATTAATAAAATCAATAATTTAAATTTAAAATTTAAATATCAAAATTTTAAATATAAATGAAAAAATAAATTTATATGACACCGAAAATTTATGACGTTGAAACCATCTTTAGAGTTAAATCAAATTAGAGTATAATTAACTAACTAAAAAAATATAGTACCAGAGGTACCCTTTTATTTAGTGTACAATGCCCACTATCACACTGACACTCTCCATTCAACAAGGAACCTCATTGACTCATTGAGCAGTGGATCTACATGTGCTGGGACCAGCAATTAATTGTTGTCTCATCTCATCATTTTCCCTTTCTTTCTTCTTCTTTTTCCAATTGATTTAGTTTCAATATTTCAGAGTTATGGGCTCTAGATTCTTGGGTACGGAAGATTGGTCTTATTAATTGATTTTCAAATCTATAGAAAGATGGAGAGAAAAATTTGCTAATGAAAAGTTCTTTGTATACATGCAATGCATGTATTGGTTTGAAATCCAATTTGAGAGTCTTGTATAGATTGATGTTTAAAATTCAGATACTTATTATCTTAAAATATTAAGAAAAATTGAAGATATATATATATACACCTCTTATTAAGCGTGTAATTGGCCTAATTCTATAACAGTTCAGATTAATTGATTAATTTTCCGAATTAATTTCAATCATTGATTGTGTTGTCCTTATTCTAAAAGAATTGGGAATTACTTATCTAATTTTGCTTATCAATACAGATTCTTATCCAAATTTTTACCATAAATTTGCGCCTCCCTAATAACATCGAGCCCCTTGTGCTCCTAACTCAAAAAGTTATCAAATCGACTTCAAACAAAAATCTAAGTTGCTCAAGATCGTTTTATTCGAGCCTTTTTTTCATGCTTTTCCCGGAGGTCTGGAGAAAGCAGCAATCATCAGGATAAATTATTCGTATCAAAATCTTATAGGATACTGAAAATATCTCTTTTTAGGGTTTTCTAACTTTTTTTTCAGATTTTTAAGATGTCTCTAATAATAATAATAAAATAATGAATTTTATCATATAAAAATAGGCCATTTTAAAAAAATATGAAATAAATAGTTAAAAAAACTCCGAAAATAGAAAAAATTAGCATCCTATAAGATGTTAATATAAAAAATTTATTAAGCAACTTGAATTTTACATTTAATATCGATTTGAAATATTTTTGAGTTAGAAGTACTGAAGGGTTTTCTGCTACTAGGAGGACGCTAGCTTTACTATATATATATATATATATATATATATATATATATATATATATAGAGAGAGAGAGAGAGAGAGAGAGAGAGAGAGTAAAGCTAAACGTGAGCTTAAGCTCACCAATGGAGTGTTACATTTGTATTCTACAAGTTATTATATGCTGATTATTTTTATATATTATATTTATGAATTTAATGTGATATACATTTTGTTCCATGAATTGTATATTTATATCTAGAAGTGTTAAATAAGATGCACTTGGTCTTGAACCATAAGACTAAAAATAAATACATGTATAACTCTAAAATTTTCACAGATCTTGAATATTAGCAGGAACACTAAGATTCCATATAAAACTATCGTGTTGATTAAAAGTACGTTATAGTTTTGCAAATGTAAAATATTATCATTTAATAACACGAATATATGAAATAATTCATATATTGAACAAATCTAATAGATAAAATTTTATATGGATTGTGTTTGTATCATTAATATTTTTTATCATGTCTCTGATTCTATGATTAAAACATATATCTTTTTCACATTAGAAATGTATAACGCAATTGTTATTAAAATCTACTTGCAAGAAGTAGTAGTAAAAATAATAGTTCGTTGTGTATAACTTGTGCGAGAAAAAAAGTGTATGCCAATAGCATTATTGTCACTAATTAATAATGAAAAATGATATTTTTTGACCCCTTGATAAAATAGAATTATAAATGGATCAAATATAACTGAAGTGCAGTTATAATTTTAATTTGCTTAATAGAGATCAAGAAATTATTATAATACAAGATGACACAATTCTACTTTGTATATTAATCAGAATATTATAAGGCAAAAAATGAACACAAGTAATGATAAATGTTACATTATTGTAAGAATCGCGTTTTTGCAAAAGATTAATAGACATCTATATTATTTGGGTTTAGGGTTTAGGGTAGCTATAATATATAGTCAGAATATCGCTTATAGTTTATGAAATAAAATATTTTATGTTGTTATCAATATAACATAGATTCTCAATATATGTCACATATTAATATGTGCATATTATAAGAATAATATAAGTTGTAAATATTATAATAATATATGAATATTATTATGGAATATAAATTCATTTCAAGCCCAACCCCAAAACTTATTTTAGAAAATTGAAAAGAGAATAAACCCAACCAAATATGGATTATAACCATTAAATTCGTGATTGCAAAATGGATATATTTTAAGGTAATTTCGAATAAGCATTTGAAGGGGCAAAAATTAATCATTATGGGTATATAATCTATGAATTCTATAGCTGTTTGAGTTTATAATTCAATGGTGAAAGTTTCAATCCTTTTGAATTTCTCTAGCAAAAATTATGACAGTTTTAGTAGCCAAGAGTTAGAAATTAATATATTGTTTCGAATTATATTCATATTTTAATTGTCATACGAATTTTAAGGGTTTAGTCTCATACTTAATGGTTGTAAGAAAAATACCTGAGATGCTTTAATTTTGGTTCTCTCTCTCTTTCTCTTGATTTTTAGAGTTTCCTCAAAAACACTTGTTGATATTTTTTGATTGATTATACAATTGATTGAGAGACGGACGAAAAGCTAGAGGTGGACAAGAGGTCACTAGCACGAACTCGATACCGTTCTTATTTCAGATTCAAGGTGAACCGAAGAGGAATTAAGTTACGTTAGAGATAATATGTATGATATAATAATTCTTCTTGTTGCAATAGAATACATATGATTATGACGTAAATAAATTAGCAATAATAGAATAAACTTAGATGCTATTAGATTAAATTATTTTAATTTTATCTTATTCGCGGCATGAAATATTTCATGGGGTTGGTGATCTTAACTAAAAAAACTAAGAAAACGGCTCCAAACGATAAATCTGAGTAGCTTAATAAATTCTTCATATAAAAAATCTTATAGGATACCGAAATTTTTCATTTTGGAGTCTTCTAACTACTTTTTTTTGGATTTTTTAAGATGATTTCAAAATAATAATAAAATAATGAATATTTATATATTAGAGTTGATCATTTTGAAAAAATCTCAAACAAATACTTAAAAAATTTTAGAATTTTTTTGTATTCTATAAGATTTTAGTATAAATAATTTATTGAGCGAATCGGATTTGTCATTTGGAGCCGTTTGGATTGTTTTTGGGTTAAGCTTACTAACTCACTTGGTAAGCTTAAACTCATGCTAGCTTTACTATATATATATTATATATAGTTTTTCTAAAGTGTTATCATTAGCGTTTTAGCTGAGATGCTAATGATCCAAATTTTAAGTTTTCGTATTCAAAATTTCGATTTAAGTAGCTCAATAAATTATTCATATCAAAATCTCGTAGAATACCAAAATTTACCATTTTTAGAGTTTTTTAACTATTTTTTTATTTATAAAGATGGCTTTATTTGGCTCAAAAATAAATAAAAATAAAAAATATTTGTATGTCAACTAAGGTTGTCTTTGAAAATAAAAAATAGTTAAAAAAACTGTAAAAGTTTTAAATTTTGGTAATCTATGAGATTTTGATATGAAAAATTTATTGGGCTATTTAATTGACATACAAACATTTTTTATTTTTATTTATTTTTGAGCCCAATAAAGCCATCTTTGAAAATTAAAAAAAAATAGTTAAAAATTCTAAAAATGTTAAATTTGGATATTATCTAAGATTTCGATATGAATAATATTATATTTATAGAGTTCAAAGCTAATGTGTTATTATTAGCATTTTGGCCGAAATGTTAACTGTTTAAATTTTATGTTGTCATGTTCCAAATTTTGATTTAAGTTGTTCAATAAATTCTTCTATTAAAATCTTATAGGATACAAATATTTTTTTTAAGATCTTTTAACTATTTATTTCAGATTTTTTAAAATTACTCTAATGATAATAATAAAATAATATTTTTTTTCATATGAGCAATTATAATATTGTTATAAGTTATAACTAAAATGAAGGTCTCTACATATTATATATTAGGCAGCCAGCTGGAAAGCAACTAACTAGGGTATCTAATTCTCTTCATTGGCACTTGATCAGGGAAATCTTTCTCTGATTTCTCAGCAAAAGACACAAAAAATGGAAAGAAAAGGAAAGATACATCATAGATATACAAATCTGTTTTTTTGTCTTCGTTTGGAAGAGGATAAGTGTTGGCAAGTAGCGATCAATCAGTTTTCATCATCATCAAGTTGCATGCGCAGCACCTGGTTTTGTGCAGAACAGCAAAAGAAAGAGAGAGCGATTGGTGGTATTCATCTCCTTTTGCCCAGATCTTTATGTTTGAGTGTCTATTTGTGTGTATGGATTTGGAAAGTTTGAAATGCGCGGCAATAAGTGATTCAATGATCAATGTTATGATGAGGTGATGAGGTGACCACTAGCTAGGTATATATATATATAACAAGTAATATTGGGGAACCTCAGATTTTGTTAGAATATGTCAAAAGAAACTATATCAACCACATCATGCATATATATATATATATATATATATATATATATATATATATCAAGTATTATTAATTAAATAGTATAGTTAGCTTTCCGGTCTTGCTCAAATTTAAAAAAAAATATGAAAGTATTATAAATATTTAAATATGTATTAAATTTGGAGAGATTTTGCATTCCATCCAATAATTTTAGACCTTTGATATGGAGTTTTAATGATTTTATAATAAATAATCAATTAAATTTTAAATTAATTCAAACTTGATATACATTTTATTTAAATAATTAGAAATATGTCTATAATTTTAATTGTAGATGTGTGGGAGCCCCCTGATTTTTTACTTATGGCAAGTTAATTCCTAAACTTTTAATTTGAATACCCCTGAATTATGTAATTTGTGATAAATGACCCACTATTAATTTGTGATATGATTTATTTTATCTTAATAAAAAATATGTAGTTATGCAAATAATTAAATTTGATTAAAAATATGTTTTATTTTTATAAAATATTACAATTTTCAACATCAAGTTTAAATTAATAAATGCTTTCTTACTTCATAACATTTGTTAGTTTTCATATTTAAATAAATAAATTTTATCAGTTTTAATTATTTACTTAACTATAATGTTTAAAATAGTTAACAAGTTTTTGCAAATTAGAAATTTATATAATATAAAAATATTATACTATAGACATACAAGGATATTTGAGTCATTTTATAATTTATAATTGAGTATTAAATAACAAATTAATAGTCAGAGGGCATTTATCATAGGTTACATAGTTCAAAAATTGTTTGTCGAAATTAAAAATTCAGGACCAACTTATCACAAGTAGGTCCCTAGGCATTACCATATATAATTAATTTATCATTCAAGGAGAAGTGAAGTTGTATCTGGCACATTCCTATTTATGTAAACAATAACCTTATTAGAATGTACAGTTCATGTAATTAGCAAATTATTTGGTTCAAGATTCCCACGTACTGCCCATGATTGTTTTAAGATAAAAAATGAGATTACATCATTTAGTTTTTAAATATTTATAAGAAATCTTTATTCCGGTTTCGAATCTGCAACAGAAAGTATTATTTTTGACACGTGATCAAAACATGGTTCTTCTGATTGTGCATGATTTGATCATATATTTGAAATTAACTACTATTGATGCTGCAAGTTGCTCTAACTCTTAATTTATTAATCTTTATAATGTATCTAACAGATATTATATAAATATATTTTAATCAATATTTGATCACAAGCGATAACAATATTAATTTTGTTCAACATAAAAAATATTCTTTTTTATACTTTAAAATACGCAAACCCAAAAACTATCTAGAATTATTTTTTCTTAATTAACTGTCCAATTAAGAAAAAGATTAATCGAGACATATATATTTGTATCCAAATTAAGTTTTATCTCAGCCAATGCTTGCAACAAGAAAACAAATGCATTAAAAAATTTAAATCATCCTTTGGTAAGCAATTTTTTGTAATTGAAAAGTTTTAGAGGGGTCTAACACTAAAAAAAAGAAAGGAAATCTATCCACAATCCATTCTCTTACTGGCATGCATATTAGCATACATAGTATAATAAATCCTAGCCGTTAGGTGAGTAAATGCACAACAACCATGAGATCCCGTCCAACTCGGGATGTAGTACTATAGTCACTGTGCGGAGAAAATTTGTTGGGGGCCCACTGTCAGTGTGTGGATCAATTTCTTCTGTACATTTTGTTAATGGAGTTGTTATTATATATTGATGTTAATAAATCATGTGATATGTTAATGGATTAGATTTTGATTTTTTTTATTTTTAAACGGTCAATGTAATTTTCTAAATAAATTGTACATATCAAAAATTTATAAAATGCCAATTTTTACTATTTTTCAGAATTTTGAAATATAACCTTATGCCAATTTTATTATTTTAGTGATATTTTTTCAAAAATCATTAAAAGTAGTAAAATTACTAAATTAATATTCTACAATATTTTGATATAAAATTTCTATTTGAGCTAATCGGTTAAAATTTGATTTTTCATTTTTGAACAGTCAATCTAATTTTTTAAATAAATTTTACATATCAAAATCTTATAAAATATCAAATTTCACTATTTTTATTATTTTTGAAATATAACCATACATTTGCTATGCAAACATTTTTAAACTCTTTATTATTTTAGAATTGTCTTTCAAAAATCATTAGAATAGTAAAAGTTCTAAAATTAATATTTTCACAATATTTTGACATAAATTTTTTTTGGCTATTTGTATAACAAAAAAAAATTGTTGAGCTATTAGGATTAAAGTTTTTGAACATAACTATATATGCTTAATATTAAAGTAGATACTTTTTAAAAAAAATATTGTCAATAGCATTAAGTGTAGATGACTAAATGTTATGTGCACATGGATATTTGTTTAAAAAAAAATTAGTTACTACATGCATCATGAAATAATTACCAAATAGGCGCTTAAAAGAAGGACCAAAAAATATTTTCAAAAAGAATAATTAATTATTCACAATGTGGGGCTAATGTGGGGCCCAAGCAGAGGCACTCTTCCAGCCATGAAAATTTCATTTACTAGTTTACTAGTGGCAACGAAGGCCTCCGTACAAGAAAAAGAAAAAAATAGCAAAAATAAAAACAAAATCTTATATATAGTTACATACCCATACACAATAACACAAACCAGAGCAGAAAGCTCTGTTCTATCTCTCATTTCAGTTGATATATATACAGCATTTCGATCGCTTGATGTAGCATGAAGCTGCCTTCATCCCGATACAGAGGCGTGGTGGCGCAGCAGAGCGGCAAATGGGGTGCTCAGATTTACAAGAAAGACGAGCGCATATGGCTCGGTACATTTTGCACCGAGGTCGAAGCTGCTGAAACTTACGACCTCGCTGCACGATGCCTCCACGGGACGCATGCCGTGACCAACTTTAATCTGTCATTGCAATCTGACATGGATGCTGAGGCTGAAATCCAGTTCTTCAAGTCGCACACAACAACCGATATTCTGAGCATGCTCCGTAGACACACGTACCGAGAGGAGTTGAAGCGTAGCCGGCACATGCAGTGCAATGATTCTGGTAAGGTAATGCCCAATACACAAAGACCTCGACAGCTTCTCTTCTTCAAAGTAGTCTCTGCGGGAGATATCGGACCACAAAACCGACTACTGATCCGGAGGCAGCATGCTCAGAAGCACTTCCCGCTTTTCAGAAACAGCAGCGGTACTGCTGGTCACAGAGGGGTTATGATCAATTTTGAAGATGAGAAAGGGAAGATATGGAGGTTCCGGTACGCATATTGGAGCAGCAGCGGTAATCATGTGCTGAACGGTGGATGGGCAGAGTTTGCTAAGGAGAAAGGATTGACACCCGGCGACATGGTTCGATTCTGGCGAGTTACAAATGAGATAGGCGACGATGTGCACCTCTTCATTGATTGTCATCACACCGAGAGAACTGCGACCGTGCGGTCTCCGTCTCAGGCGCTAGAGTTCCCCATATCGGAACCTGAGAAGATGATCAGGCTTTTCGGCTTCAACGTCTCGGCATCTATTAATAATTAACAAATAATTAGTGTTAAATATGTTTAGAATTTGTAGAAGATGATGTTGGTAGCACTAATGTGGAAAGATTTTCAATTAATTTTAGTGAAGAAAGTAATTATACGAGTGCTAAACGACTTCTTATTTCTCGTGTGATTTGAACTCTGAATTGATGTTTAGTAGTTGTTCTATGGTCTCCGACAAATAATTGACGGATGATGATTTTTATTTTCTAATTTTTTTCTCCTCTTCGATGCCAAAACAGTCGAGTATTTGAAGTTTTGAGCTAAGCTGCCTTACTCTTCCATTCGGAATTGATAATACTTTTGTTTTTTTTTTTCTCCTTTTCAAACTTCTTGTTTTGTCGAAAAATGTGGACCACCAAGAATTCACATCCGCTTGCATTGAAACGGCGATAAGTGGACGCCTCAAAAACAAAACAAAAATAAAAAAACACTCCTATAATTAAAGTATAATCCTACCTTTACAAAATCAATATATATAATGATTTAGAAACTATGACACAGCCCCCATAAATTGACTATAGCGATTGACGAGACAAATCACCAAACTAGGGATGCCATGTGGCAAAATGGTAGAAAATATCTTCAAGTTCAATTTGTTTTTTTCAATTCCTCTTGTTAGTGCAAAGCTGTTTAAAATATTTTCAAAATTAACAAATATTGGTGGAATTTTATATATACCTTTCTAAAAATAATTTCTTTTTCTAAAATTTATAATATTATATTTATTCTTTCAAACTATTAAAATTTTGGATATTATAAATTTTAGAGTAGAAAACATACAATTTTGAAATTTTAAAAGTGTTTCTAAGGATCATGCCAACACACGTACTAAAAATAAATGAGAAATGAATATTTAATCCGTAACATATACCTAAACAGCATGACACATTTAGACGAAAGGAGAATTTCTGACACGTACCACCATGTTTATAATTCACTAATAACAACATAATTTAAAATGATGTAGAAGTAGACAAAAGTATATAGCGACAAATTGGTGGAGGTAGAATAACAAAATTGTGTGAAACCGTATGAAAAATAGTGATCAAACAAGAATAAAATTGAGTGAAATCTTGCTGAAGAAGTAAAATTTGATTTAAACTTTTGCGGTCCTTATTTTTTGCAAGTTGATCCCTCCTTTATTTTGTCAAGAATTAAGATGAAATAGAGAATCAATGTTCTTTCCTTATTTCATTTCACTTTTTTTTTTAATCTATAACTGAAGAAGAACACGATTGAAATTAATAGTGCACAACAAAATCCTATTCTAAATTTCATGTTTTCCTCTATTTTAATTATACTCTATATTCCATTCCATTTTAACAAAATACTATTGAATAAAGAAAAGGGATTCTCTCATATTTGCTTTTTTTTCCTTCCCTTTTCTTCGAGATATGCTCCAAGGTATATATTTGTTTTCTTCTTTCTTCTTCTTTCGAAACGTGTCCTACTTAAGGATAGATTTGGTCTTCTTTTTTTTTCTCTTTTTGACGATGACAAATCTATCTGATGGGATCGAGAAGACAACAATGCATCTCGATGTTTCTTTTCTAGCTCATTCCATGACGTTACCATCAATATTTTAAGTATTAAAGTACTAAGCTGGAATGTTCGATTCATTGTATGTGACCCAACATGCATGGTACCTTGTGCTGTGCAGAAACTTCAAGAAGTATAATAATACCATTTGTTTATTACTGATATATTCACAAGGATTTGTTTCAATGAATGAACTGGTGACCCCCCCCCCCCCCCCCAAAACACCCACAAAACCCCAAAATGCATTTTTATAATAATAATAAAAAAATGAAAATAATAAATTTACATATATGTTGGTTGAGCATTACTACTTGAAGATCAAAGATCAGGGTTATCTATACTTCCCACAGAAAACATATTTTGACAGACATTTCTTTTATATATGAATTCAATTATTTATTTGCTGTGATCACAACAAGAGCAGGAACTAAATCTCTCTACTTTTCATTAATTAAAATGCTTAATTCCATTCAAATACACTTTAAAAACATAGCATGAATTGTAATTTGTTTTGGAAACTTAATTTAAATAAATAGCATAACAAAGAAATAAAAAATTTCTATTGTACGGATAGCCTCATGAAAAAGAAAAAGAATAAGACCGGATTTAAACATATAGGGTTCGTTTAACAAATCAAGGAATAATATTAGAATAATACTGTTAGGATAATAAAAGTAAAATAATAATAAAATAGTGATATTTGAAAAAGTGAATAGAATAATGTTATTTTCAAATTATTCGGAAGAGTGAAAATATCGTTTGATAAAAAAAATAAATACTTTTTGCCATTCTAGACACAAAAAATGAATACTATTTCGTTATTTGATCAATGAGTCCAAATAATAGAATAGTCTATTCATAGAGCTATTTCAATTTGTTATTTTGCGTTTAGTAAATTTTTTCAGCCAGAACAACGCGCTATTCCGCTATCCCGCGCTCAAAATGAGTTGCGAAACGAATCCACAAAGCATAATTTAGAAAAGAAAGGCAGATATTTCAAAGGTCAGTATTTTTTCCTAATATTATTTTGTAATTGTACTCTTAAATTCATTTTATATCAACCATTAATTAGTTGTCAATGTGCACTACTTCACCCAATTGAAACACAATCCTTCTGTGCTTATTTTAACTTTGCAAGATACATTTAGCAATTTTAAACATAATCCACAAATATAAACAATTAATCAAATATGAAGTGACCTCAAAACAAATATAAACCTTTTAGTTAGCTATTTCTATATCCTCCCTTCACAGTAGCTCTCTAAATCAAACATAAATATAAACAATTAAACCTACACCCACAAAGTTCAGAGTTTTTTTTTTCTTTTCTTTTTTTCTGATAAAAAACAAACTTCAGAGTTTAACAAGATTACACTAAAAGAAAAAAAACTAAGCGCTTCCTGTTTGATCACAACTTGCAAGCATTGACAAGGAAAAGGACCAACTTATCAATAGCTTATTCAAGTACATCAAGCCCGTGCAATATGACGCAAACCGAATTGGCGGGCCAAGATTTGGTGGTTCGTCACCAAGGCAAGGAACTGCACCGCCTGATTGGTGTTTAACACCTTCAGTTTCCTTGACACAACATGCTTCCTCAGCCTATCGGCGTCTTGAAACACCGTATGCATAATATCGATCAACCTTGTTTCCACGTCAGCTCTTGCTTCTCCATTTCTTGCATTTCCATGCAAAGCTGTCACAGTTACCAACGCCATCATTGTCACCTCCACTTCTCGCATCATCGCTTCCAATTCGGCCTCGCTGTGCACCGTCTGTTGTTTCAGCTTCTCTATCTTCCTTCTCTGATCCTCATTAATGTCTGGTGGTGTGAAATGAAATAATATGCCAGGTTTGAGGCCCCCGAGCCAGAAGAACGAACGCTCAACTGGAGTAAGCCAGTAAGCAGACAACACCAGAAAAATCTCTCGATCAGCGAGCTGAAACAAGCGGTCAGAGTACTCGGCGTAGTGTAATAAGACACGGGATATGAGAGGTATGTGGAGGTCAGGACGGTTAGGCAGAACAGATAAAAGATCATTCAAGAGGCGCTCTTCTTCGGTGATCCATTGAGAGTAGAAAGCCTCCATTGCATATCTGATAAAAATGTGTTATATATGTAGTCATGGGATTAAAACTGTGGTCTCAACAACCAGACAAACTTGGGTTGTTTTTATTAATTCTTCCACAGATTTTCTTAATCCGTCATTATCATAATTATATAAATTAAAAATAATTAAATATGTATTAAGAATTAATACAAACTTACAAAGTAGGCTTGATCAAATTAAAGTTTCACTTTCATTTTTTTTTCTGTTGTGAGACCCAAAGTGCAAGAAATAGACTACTCAAATTAAGTCAAATTACAATTGGGTAATAATAATAGGTCCTATTCAAATTAATACAAACTGAAATTAGATCCTATAAAGAACAAATACAAGATATAAATAAGCTCATACCTTGTTTTATCCTGATTTTCTGGTGAATATGATACTTCTTTTTGCACTTAGCTCCTCTAAAATTTCCCAAAAACAATACAAAATTAAGAAATAAAATAATCTTCAGTAGAATAGTTGAAATGTACATGACCAAATTAATGAACAAGTAGAATTGCAATTGGGTATCACCGCACAAAGAATCAATGACAGATTGCCATTCCAACAAAGTCTACATCATGCAATCAATTTTTGGGCTATAGATCCATTGCTGCAACTGATTCAACAATTTGATTAATTAATTTAAAAATTAGATATGAATATAAAAAGTTAAAAACAAATTGAAAAACCCATCAGAAATTGATTCTTTCATTCTTCAACTAAGCAAGCAAGTCGGCCACAAGATTAAAATCTTGATCTTTCATAATTCATACAAACACAAACTAACTATTTCCACTTTTACAGTATAAGTAACTACTAACTAACCTATTTTACTTGAAATAAATGCAAATAGGTGGAAAGTTTACCAGAAATTTCATTTGGCACATAAATAAGACACAAAGGAGAGATGAACATACTGTCCAGCTTGCTATAATAGCTTTATCAACTGTTCCCTCAATACCTTCCCCTCGAAATAAATCGGCCAAAGACCCAAACAAAATTTCCTAACAAGAGAATGCAATGCACCCAGAAACCAGTCCAATTAGCTGAAAAAGTAACTAAACAAGGAATTAGTTAACTTATCTTTATTTGTCCCATACAACCCTGATATAACTAAGTTTACTCTAGTAGCAAGGTGAATAGAGGATAGATTTTATAAATGCACAACGAATCAACGAATACTGGATTACTATGTTGCACAATCATACCTTGGATTACTCTACGCGTGTGCGCGTGGGAAAGAGAGGTAGACAGAGAGAGAGGACCTGAAGAAGTCGAACTGTCAAAGGCTGAGGGGCTGATTAAAGGAGAGCAAATGACCTCCGGACCTCTCCAGAAGTCGCTTTGTCCAAGCAGCTCTGGCGAGCCTCAGGAGGGAGGGAGGAGGGGGGGTTCACCGAGACTGAGAAGCGAGAGGAGACAAAGAAGAGCAAGCGGTGTATTCAAATTTATCTTTTCCTTTTCTAACGCGACCTGGATTTGACTAGTGCCTAGTAAATTCAGTACGTGTACGTGAGCGCCGTGTCGTGTCAGTGTCAAAACGCGGTCTATGGTATTAGTTTTTTTTATGTGCATATCGTAGTTAAAAATAGGAGGAGGACAGTATTGTATAGATAAGATACGGTACAGTTAAGACACTACGTATTATATGTATTTGATGGAAAAAAATTCGAAAAAAATCAGAAAAATTGTCTCTTTTCACGTGCATGGCTGAGGTTGACTCACGCGACAGCGATGGTATTGGAACATTGTTGATGTGTTCAATTCGCGACGAGAGATCATATATTATATTTAAATCTACATTAGAGTTGCTAGGTTCCGCAGCGTCATGTTCAGGACTAATACCCAATTGTACGCTGGTAATATCTAACCAAGTTCGGTTTGCATTTATATATTAAAATTTAATTTGGAAAATAAAATTTAAAGGGTTTTGATTAAAAGATTTCTAGAAAAAATATTCTTTTGCATTTTGGCTTTTTGAAAAAAAACCTGCATTGAAATTTATCACAAAATATTAGTTATGTCAAAAAAAATCTAATTTTCGGATTTGGGTATAAAAATTATCAAAAAATGTACAATATTAAAAAAATTACAAATAAATATTTTTCTTATGTTCATTCGGGTTAGGGGAAGCAATAGAAAAAATTTCACCATTTTTGGGATCATGCATCTATTTTTAACCATTTAATTTTCTAATTTGGTTTAAAATTATCAAAAAAAAAGGTATAACATTAAAAAAAATTACAAATTCATTTTTTTATGTTCATTTGTATTAGAGGAAGCCGCACAAAAAATTTCACCAATTTTAGAGTTGTGCGTCTATTTTTTATATGTATATTTCTATTTTCTACAAAAAAAACGAATTAAAAAATTATCTAACTTCTAAATTGCTATTAAGTTCCAGAACCGGGAGGGGATTGGAGAAAAAAACGTATGAAATATGAGACCTCAGTTCAGAGAATGATATTGAGAAAAGAGATTGAATTGTTTGAATGAAATGAGTTTGATTAAATATGAAAGTATTTATAGATAAATTGTAGTGTGAAAATTACAAAAATAACCTTCAAATATAACCGTTTATAACTGTTCAGGGGGTATTTTCCTCATTTCCATCAATTTTACAATTTTACCCTTGAATATAGTCGTTTATAGCTGTTAAATGAGGCTATTTTGGTCATTTTCTTATTTTAAATTTGAATTTTAAATAAAATTGTGTTTACCAGAGTATATTAGTTTGGGGATATTTAACATTACTAAGGAGGTGGAGGTACTGCGGGGTACGCAAACTCAAGATAAATATCATATTAGCCTATTTTTTAATCACCGTTACAAAATCCCGTCAATAAATTACAAAATCAATCATCCGATCAACATCAAACGACCTACAATCCGTGCATACTATGCCTATCCGTGCGAACCGTACTAAACGTGCCTATCCGTGAGAACCGTGCTAAACGTGCCTACCCGTGCCTACCTGTGTCGTGTCTGTTCGTGTCTATACGTACCTACCCGTGCCAAACGTGCTTACATGTGCCTACACGTGCTTATATGTGTTCCCGTGCCGTGCATATGCGTGTTCTGTGCCGTATCGTGCCATGTTGACCCCTTTATCCGTGCGTGCCGTGCCGTGCCATGCCTCCGGCGACGAAAACCCAACACAGCACGGATAACAACATGGCATGGCACGCAATACGCATAACATGACATGTTTTGACACGCCGTGCCGTACCGTATCGCCCCCGACACATACCGTATCTTGACACAACGTGATTTTTTGAGAACTCTACTAGTGCCTTTTATTTGTCCGAAGGGGTACAACCCCTGGGATCTTATTTGGGACTCTACCCGTTACAAATGCATTTTGAAAGATAACTCATTGTAGGATGTTTTGCATCTATTATTCTATGAAGTGTGTGTTTTGAGTGCGGAAAACTGAATCTAACGTGAGAACTTGGATGCAACATGGTTAGCTCTACGAGAGTTGTCGCTAAATTGTAAAAGGAAGGAGAATCTAGGTAGAAATATTTGGTAGAAATTGTAAAAGGAAGGAGAAACTAGGTAGCCCATGGATAATAGGTTTGTATTTTAGTTATGAATATAAAAACTGCTAGACACCATACTCATTTAGAAAATTAGTCTCTACTAATTTTATCTTTTAAAAATATATTTCATCAACAAAAACATATTACTAATTCAAACAAAATTATAAAAATAAACAATAAATAAAGGAGCAAAGATTGATAGAGAAAATTCAAATCACGTAGATCCTTATTTTCTTGCTATTAGAGTATCATAATGTTTTTTCTAACGATTTGGATGGTTGAATTTCGATATTTTGAGGACTTGTATAATGGAGAGAAATATTAGATATGTTACTCACTCATTCATTATTTTTTTTTACTTATCACACCAAATATTTGGTGGAAATATTTTCAGAATTGGATGTACTTCTTGTTTTCTCTTTTAATCAGAAAAACTCAATAGATTTCACTCTTTTTTATGCTTTGTTTGATCATACCAGCCATTGAGATGAAGTGGAGAGGCAGGGGTATTTACAAGATGGGGTTTGAAGCCTTGTGAGCTCAAAAACATGACAAACTTGCTCATGGTCTGCTCCAAATGCTTAAATCTGCTTTGAATACATTAAACACCATTTGAATGTATTAGACAAACTCTGAAAAATGGTTGAAACTTTCACCGTTGGATTCTACATTCGAAGGGCTACATAATTCACATATCATATGTCCAGATTGGTTGATGTTTGCCCCTTCAAATTCTCATTCAAAGTTATCTTAAAATCTGTCCATTTTGTAATCCGAATTTAATGGTCATAATCAATATTTGTTTGGGCTTATTCTCTTCTCAATTTGCTAAAATATATTTTGGACTTGGACTTGGGTTTGAAATAAATTTATATTTCATAATATTCACATATTACGATATGTGCAACGAATATTATTCTCGTAATATACACATTACAATATATATTTATTTCTTTGCTAGTCAGCCACATTATGTGACATAGTATTTATTTCTTGTTTCCCGTTCAGTTGGTGTGACCTATATTGAGGATCTATATTATGTTGGCAATGAAATTAAATATTTAATTTCATAAACTGTAAGCGATATTCTAGCTATACATTACAGCTACCCAAATAACATATACGTTTAGTAATCCTTTTACGAAACGCGATCCTTACAGTAATGTAATATTTGTCATTACTTGTGTTCATTTCTTGCCTTATGATATTCTGATTAACATACAAAGTAGGACTGTGTCATCTTTGTATTATAATCATTTCTTCATCTCTATTAAGCAAATTATAAAATTATAACTGCACTTCAGTTATATTGGATCCATTTATAATTCTACTTTACCAAGGGACCCAAAATATCATTTCTCATTATTAATGAGTGGCAATGATGCTATTGACATATATCATTTTTCTGCACAAGTTATATATAAAGAACTATTATTTTTATCACCACTTCTTGCAAGTAGCTTTTAATAATAATTACGTTGTATATTCCTCATGTGAAAATAATATATGTCTCAATCTTGAAATCAGAGACACGATGAAAACATTAATGACACTAACACAATCCATATAATGTTTCATCTATTAGGTCTGTTAGATATATGAAGCATTTCATATATTCGTGTTATTAAATGATAATCTTTTATCAACGTTTGCAGAACTACAACGTACTTTTAATCAACACGATAGTCTTATATGTCATATTAGTGTTCCTGCTAATATGCAAGACCTGTGAACATTTTAGTGTTGTATATTTATTTATTTAAAGTCCTGCAGTTCAAGACCAAGTGCATCTTCTTGAACACTTCTAAATATAAATATAAAACTCATGGAACAAAATGTAAATCACATTCAATTCATAAATATAACATATATAAAAGATAATCAACAAATGATAACTTTTAGAACACAAATCTAACATTTTTGAGAATCTAGCCAGAAGAGGAATTTCGATTTTTTTTCTCTAACAGAATTTTGAGAATCCAGCCAGAAGAGGAGTTTCGAATTTTTTTCTCTAACCGATTTCTCATAATCCTGCTAGCTTTTATTATTTTCTCACATGCCGTATCTGACAAAATTTTCTCTATTTTTTCTCTTTTGTGTTTTCATTATTCTCGTCTATGAAAGGATTGTGTGTTTTGAAAGTTAATTAAATTCATATATTTTGTTAATGAGTATGTAATTTAAATATATTACTATTCCATGAGTTTTAATATGTTATGTCTTATAAAATATTCAAGAAGATACTTTTAGTCTTGAATCATCGAATTTATAAGATGACAACATATAACTTTAAATATGTTCACAAGTCGAGGTGATAAAAAAGAACACTAATCACTAAGATAAGTTTGTTATGTTATTAAAAGTACACTGAAGTTCTATAAGTGTTGCATATGAATTATAATTTAATAACATGAGTATGTAGAAATGAGTTTTTACATACTGAACAATGATCAAACGGAATAAGACATTATAAGAAATGTGTTATGTGTTATTATCTTATTGTGTCTTTAGAGTCCAAGATATGAGATACGTGAATTTCTCACATTAGAATTATATATTGTGATTATCATCTTAAACTTAATGACTTTAGTGAATAGTTGATAATTCATGTGTATGACTTGTGCGGGAGAAATTTATATATTAATATTATCATTGTCCCTCAGAAGAGTTATGATATTATTGGACACTCTTGGTAAAGTGAGATTATATAGTGCACATTATAACTGAGTTAGTTATATATATAATTCACTTGAGAGACTAACAAACAAATATAATGTGAAAATGACACAGTCTCATTTCACATAATATTTATAATATCATGAGACAAAGATAAACACAAATATTGTTTATCGACGTAGTCATCTATTGTCATTTAACAACTGTAATGTAATGATAGAATCTCTTACAATCTATGATATGAAATTCATATCATAAAAAAATCTAGATAACGTAGATCCTCATAAATGTCACACCAACTGAACAGAAAACAACAACTATTTTGATATTTCATAAGATGTATATATTATGGAAATACAGGTGATAAAATATCAAAATAAAATGTCATTTTATTATATGATTTAGATACATAGTTAATTTATGTAGGTTTGTGATTATTATTTGGTATAATGATTGATATTATTATAAGAATAATATTATCACATGATAATATTGTATAACATAATATTATTATGTCATAAATTAATTAACCATGCAAAAATGTTTGTTTGAGAAATAAAAGAAAGAGAGAAAAACTAATTTGCAATTGTGCAAATTACCATTTAATTTCTTCATATATTATAAATATGAAGAAGGATGCAAAGTTATTTTTTAGAAGACCTATTATCTTTCTCTCTCCTTGAGGCTAGTCAAACATAGAAAAAGAAGAGTTTTCTTCTTCTTTCTCTATTTTCTCATATAATCTTCTAATTTTACATCACCAATATCAAAAAAAGCAAGTTTTGATTGAAGTTAGGTGGTTGTATCTAAGCCTCAAACTTTGAAACTCTTCTATCAAGAGTTCTTAGTTTGTTGTTTAGGTCAAAATGAACTGAGAAGCGACGTGCAAGAGAAAAAGGTTTGACAAGCGAAAGAATGACTTCTAGAGAATAAGGTTGGTATCCTACAACTTATATATATATATTATAGGATAAATAAATACATAAGATTTCATATTTGACCCAAGAACAAATATTTGTATTGTTGTCAATTAAAAAAAAATTACTTCCATTACACAACACGTAAAAAAAAACTAACAATTTTAGATTTGAACTCATTTGTTATATATAATTTCCAATGAAATTCTTTAGTTTTATCAAATAAGATCAACATGTTGTAAGTGTTTTTTTTTAAAACCAAGAATTAGCAACAAATAAAAATACCAACATAGAGAACAAAAAGAATAAAAAATTAACAAAGAAAAATAACCAACATAAAAAAACATAAACAAATTAAGTCAAACAACATAACTTTTAGCATAAGCATGCTAGTTATGTCTTGATTTTGATACTTGCATTTTTTTTTCCTTCTTGTTCTCTCTCTGTTTTTTTTTTATGAATGAAATAAATTGATATTATATAATTTTGGGTGTCTACAGATATCAAAATTAATACCGACTTTATTATTCATATTAACTACTTTATTTCTTCAACTTATTTTTTATAGTATTTTTATTATTCAACTCAAATACTACTAATTTGAATAATAACTCACTTATGTTTTTTAAAAAAAAATACTGTATAAATAAATTACATAATAAAGTCGGTAATATGAATAACAACTCATTTAATATGAATATCAAAGTCGGTATCGATTTGATATTTGTATATCAGCTCCCATAAAAATAATAAAGAGAAAGCTATTTGAATATTTGTCACACAAGATCTGATCTTATAATTTATTATTTTTATTGGGAATTTGCGAATATAAACTAATAAGTTAGTAGGAAATAACCAGAATTAGAGACGGCAATAAGGTGAGTCGAGTCGGATTCAGGTTGGACCGGGTTAGGTTGGATTAGTTTGACCAAAAAAGATTGCCGGGTCACAGGTCGGATCGGGTCGGATTTGGTTGTGTTTTGGGTCAATTTGATTTTTTTGAAAAAATCAGGCCGAGCTGATTCAGGAGTTAGGGGGTTGGGCGGTTCATCGAGTCGAGGTCGGGATTTTGAGTTTTGCCATCTCTATAGGTGGCAATCAAGCGGGTCGAGTCGGGTTAGTTTGACTGAGAAGAATTCTCGAGTCATCGATCATTTAGCGTCAATTTTTTTCGGGTTTCGAGTCGGGTCGGATCAGATCAGGTGGATCAGTTTGATTTTTAAAAAAAATCGGGTCGGATGTCGGATCGATCAAGCGGGTCAGATCAGATTTTGCCACTTCTAACCAGAATGATTCTTTTGTTTATTTTAATTAATTTTGTTTTGGTTGTACTAAGAGCCTGCCAAGCTATCACTCCCTTCTTCAAAAATCGAGGTGGCATTTCTCCCACATAAATTTGAAAAAGAAAGAAAAATCCATTTTTCTGTTTTCGTAAGCAAAACTTAGCTTAGCTAGAAAATTGTCCTCTCTTGAGAAGAGTGACTTAGTTCAAAAAACACTGTCGAAATTAAAGAATTATTCCGAATGAGATGTGTTTTATACGTAAAATTCATTAAATTTGCGTTTAATTCGCGAATTGTTGTATTAAATGTCATTCGGTTTGTCAAAATTCGAATTAAACAAGAATTATTCGTGAATAATTTACGAATTTTGTCACTATGCGTGGCCAAATCACCGTTTCCTCGACGCAACGGGTCTTGATCTTTTATAGTGCTACGCTACGCTATGCAACATACATATATATAAATTAAAGGATTTTTTTAATTTAAATTTATATATCATTTGATATGATACAACACAGCAGATATAAATTTTAACGTAATAGTTAGCTATAATTTATAAAAAAGAGAGAAGCAAAAACATGGTTGGCCACCGTACAAGAGTTGCATCGATCTCAAGAGACATGGACCATACCAACCACGTGTCACAGTCTAGACACGTGGCCGAATCACATTTCTCTTAAATTAAATAATTAAAGAAAATGTATTTATAAATTTTTTTATCAAATTTTTTTTCAAATTTATTTAAAATCATATTAGAATTATTAAAATAATTGAAATAATTAATTCCTTCCCTTTAATTGTATAGCTCTCTGGGGATAAATTTTTGAAAGATTATGTTACAACTATGTTTATCTTAAACTTCGGTTGAAATAGTTCATTCTTTTTATTTTTTCACTTTTTTCGATCAAATGCTCATACTATGATTACAAAAAAAATTCAATACTAATTCAATAGACATTGACATGAATTAGACATATTAGTATATATATCAGGACGACTACATTAGCCTTACTATGCTTAATGCTTAGAAGAGAAGAAATATTAATTTTAGATTGAATTTTGACTTTATTATTCGGATTAAATGAGTTATTATTTTTATTAACGATTTTATTATACAACTTATTTGTATAATATTTTTGTTATTCAAATTAAATGACTTATTATTCATATTAGTGATATTAAGTTGAATAATAAAAATAAGTTGCATTATAAAGTAGTTAATTTGAATAATAACTTATGTAATATGAATGATAAAGTTAGTATTGATTTTAGTATCTCTCATGTTAGTGTAGTGATCTAAAAGCAAAATACATTTAATTTATGTAATCTGAATGATTTATATATGTGATATATATGTTTATTTTATTTGTTAAGTTATCTTCATTTATTAATGTTTTGGTTGATGACCTAAAATGTGAAGTTTAATAATATATTATAAAGATTATTCTAAAATGTCCCTAATATGTCAATTAGAGAGGACACTAATTGGATAATTTAAGTTAGTGTGTGAATTAATTTGATGGTTATATTTCACAAATAATGTGATAATTATTATCAGCTTAATCACACAAATGCATGTTGGAGAACGTGATATTGGACTTGATCTCAAGATGAGACATTATAATTGTATTCGTGTCATTGATGTTTTATGTGTGTATTAATTTAAAGTATGTGATGATATATTTTTTACATGAGAAATGTGAACTTGTGGATATTATCCAACATTGTCCATAATTGACAGTCATACATATTCTATTTTAGTACGTATCTCTTGTGTGGAGTGAATGCATTAATTAAGAATACTTGTGTCCCTCATATATGTCATTATGTGAGTGATGATATCTTTTGGTCACTTAATGAAATGATTTAGTGACTGCGCAGATATGATTAAGTGCTAATCATTATTACTAATGTCATTCCGAGAATAAAAAATATGATGAATCTGTAAGGATGATACAAACTTATCTTGGATTAATAAGAAATATTATGTGACAAGAAATTTATACAAGACAAATATTGCTTTAGGATCGTGATGTACTTTGCTAAGTATCGCTCACATCTTATAAGTTAGAATGATTCTAACATTATTGTTAAATAATATAAATTCTGTAGGGTCACATCAAAAGAAAGTGAGCTAAGTCAAGCATGTGATACTTGAGCAACGTCAGGGGATGACAAACTCAACCCGATGTTTATTGGATAAACACCATTCTCTAAATTGGATTTCAGACGGAGCTATTGTAGGTCGTAGCAGGGTGTGTTGTAGGCACAACAAAGTGTCATGAGTCGCAGCACAGGGTGTTACGGGTCGCAATGCGTGTATCTGTCATGGGGTGACATGAGGCATTGTTGTGGTGCACAACATAGTGCTCCAAGCTGTAATAAGAGGTGTTATGAGCTGCAACATGCTGGTTATGAGAGCAGTTGCATCGAGTCGGTCCCCAGATGCAGTTCTCATATATGGGAGCACGCACGTCATTGGGAACCGACCCACGCTTACATTCTGGGTAGGGTGGGAGTTCCCAGCCCCTCTCCTAGCACCCTATGAAAGGGGTTGCAAACCCAGTGTTCTAGACATCGCAGTTTCCCATGTCGAAATTGTACCACTCCAACGTCTGAGTCAGTTAGGAGTATTTAGTGCTGCTAACTCAATCTCCACTAGCAAGGAGTTCGTTGGCGCCTAATAACTTTCAGATAGATACTGACGGACGGCTTTTGTGTTGGAGCCTTAGCAGTGCAGACTGGCAACCACTTTAGCATTATCACTCGAGTCTCTAACAAAACAAAGGTACAAACTGATTTGTATTACGAATTTAATTTAATTCTAACTACATGGATAAATCCTTTGATATATTTTTTAATTTTTAAAATTCATGTTGTGCCCTTATACCATAAAATCTCTAGCAACGAACATCCCAAATATTTTCCATGACCGAAATCCGTGGAAGCTACGCCCTTGCTTCTACGTTTCTTTATGGGCCAGAAAAGGGATCTGTTGGCTTGGAAGAAGATGACGAAAAGCTACTACTATTGCTGGATTTCCTTGAAGTTGGGATTTCAAGTTACGGAACGTGCGTACGTAATCTTTTCTCACCCGGCGGGAGTTCTTTCTTGGCTAGGCCAGTCCCAGCACATACCGATAGAACAAATGACCCAGTCAAGAACTAGTATTTCTTTCTTTACTCTACAAGTGTAAGGACCAATTTGATATGCAAATCATTGTTTCCTTTGTTTGAAATATATTTAGTTATTATACGCCAGGAACTATTCTTTGTATTTTGTTTGGAAATGTAAATTTTAAGTAAAACAATTCCTATATAAAATTGTTTTTATTAAGAAACTTTTGTGGTCAATAATTTTCTTTAAAAAAGTTGAAGACTTATATAATGGTAATTTTACAATAAATTGTGCAGTAGTTTAACAGAGATATACAAAAGTTTGTATTGTTTTAAACTTTAAACTACTTGAAACATATTAAACTCATACTATTTAAATAAGAAGAAAAAATCATGATACAAGAGACATCCGGTTAAAATAAGATAAAATAAACTACATGAAATAGATAAAAAAACATATAGATGAAATGACATAATTAAAAAAAATGGATGTTTGATATTATAAGATTATCAAATTTTCCTTTTTTTCTTCTAATAATGTTGATTCTGATGGTTAAATAAATGAAAATTTAGCTTACATGAATTAGAAACCAATGTTATTGAGTAAGTTATTTTTTTTAATTCACGTGCTATCTTTGTTCATATATTTTAATGTATTTAATTAACCATTCTTCCGTATGTTATTGTGTTAGGTTGATATGTTATAAACTTGTAATTTCATTTGCATTTTTGTGACTTTCTTGAGACTCGAAATAAATATGTAGCATTTGAAGTTTCCATAAAAAGGAATGAGGGTTTCATCTTATACGGCCTTTTCAAGCAAGGCTCGAGAAACAATCATTAGTCCGAATTAATGAATCCAAAAAAGGCTACTGCTTCAATCATAAAGTCTTATAGCCATGAAAACCTTTCAATATGAAGTAGTGTTGTAAAAAACGGAATGTGTCTAACGGATGGAGGGATACCGTCAAGTAATTAATCATTATATGGCTGATTAATCGGATTTTTATGGACAGTTTAACGTTTGTAATTTAATATACACAAATATTAATAATTCAAATAAAAATAAATTATTTATATACTTGATGAAAATTTATTTACTGATTTTATTTTAGAAATGATAAATAGAAATTTAAATGTTTCAATATATGTTATTTTAGTCATTTTGAAAAAAATAAAATAATATACATACCTATTTATTATTTATTATTTTTAAAATTAGATAAAAGGTTTGAAAAATTCAAAATGAAGTAAGAAACAACAAAAAAACTAAATTGATTGTTTTTGGAAATTTATATTTATGAAGCATGTATTGTAAATAAAAATCAATTACTTTCAAGAAAAATAAAAATAAATTATGTAGACATTAAATTAAAAGAAATATTGTATTTGCAAGTTGTGATAAAAATGACTAAACTTTAAAATTTTTCACTTACTTAAAATATCTACAAAATTTGAGACTTTCAAAGTCTATTTGTCAACTAGAAAAAAAATAATAGAATATGTCATCTTCATGACTGAATTTACAAAGAAAATATTGTGCAAATTAATCATTCAAATTAAAAAAAATATTAAAATTTTTATCAATGTCCAATTGAGAAAAAATACATATCAAATTAAAATTTGTAAAATCTAATTTATATGGAGCCTTAGATCATGAAAATCGTAATTTGAATGAAAAAAATTGACTCGAATTGGAAAATTAATTGGCCGATTAATCGGATTTGGTGGCCTGTTAATCCATTTTGCGGTCAACTAATCGGTTTTGATAGCTAATTAATCGTTTTAACTGCAAATGCATTCTGAGTATACTATATATATAATGGTTTACCCATCAACTCTGATTAATCAGTCGACTAATCGGTTTTAGCGACTGACTTTTACAATACTGATATGAAGGCCTCTTTTTTTGTTTTAAAAAAAAAAGAATTTGAAAAATACCAATATGAATGCTTCTTTAATTTCACATTCTAGTAAAATGGGAGAATAAATATTATTAAATCAATAGTTGTAAGACCTTTTGGTTTCAATGAAGCAGATGGCGATGACTACTTTTTTTTTAAATAATAATAATAATAATAATAATAATAATAATAATAATAATAACAACAACAACAACATACAAAAATTATTCTAACACCCCACGTTTGCACCTCTTATGTACACACAAAAAATATTTATACTAAATATATTATTTATTTATATCTAAATTTATAAATATTTATTATTAGTATAGAAAATATTTATAACCTTTTCTTTTCTAGATAATTATAGAAAAATTCAAATTAAAAATTTTATTGCACAAATAAAAATATAATTTATATAACTTTTAATTCTAATAATGTAAGATATAAATACTTTTATTATTAAATATAAGTATATTCTGAGAGAAATATAAATATATTTTAAATGCAAGATAAGAGATACAATTAAGGGATGTGTAATCAATCATATTCACTATTCAACGATAGTGAATCTGGAGGAGGATTTCAATGTCACAAGTATTTGGTGTTACCGAATACCACAAAGTCTTTTTTTTTTATTTATATTTTAAATTTTAACATTCAAAAATCATATCCAAATTATTGATCTTATTTATTTTCATGAAAGATGCATGCATATAAAATTTCATAATTTTTTCAGTCTATTTTATACTAGATGAAGTGATTAAAATATGAATGAATCTAGTTAATTATAATTGATTAATTTTAATACATTAGTTTTATGACCACTTAATCTAATATAAAATAAACTAAAAAATCATAAAATTTTATACACATACATCTTTCATGACAATAATCAAAATCAATGATCTTTATTTGATTTTTAAATGTCAAAATTTGAAATATAAATAAAAAAGAAACTTTGTGATATTTGGTGGCACCAAATACTTGGGCTATTGAAACCTCCTCATGAATCTGACCCCTCAATGACACACACACCCAAGTGGCCATTTTGCACTCTACGTCTCACACTTCTTAACTGGTAAAAGCTTAAACTGGGCCTCTTACTGTGGAAAATTCTAGTGGGTCAGTCTCCCCAGTACTTTTCTGGGTATTCTAAGTTCTTTCTAATATCTTTATTATTACTTGTACACCAAAAAAGTTAAGAAGCTCTGGATGCTAAATATACTAGTCATCATCTATTGTCATCTACGATTGCATTTGTATATAAAACATATCTTCACTAAATTTATCAATTGATTTGCAAGGAATGATGCCCAACAAATTTTTAAATCTACGGAAGATTACAAGGTCTAGAAATGTATATATGGATTTGGTGAAATGTGCATGCACAGAGGTTTTAGCACTAATTATTGTATGAGTTCCGAGAGGAGTCCACTCTATTACCGTCCACTCATCTATTAACTATTTATTTGTTAACGTTAATTATATATCTATTAACTAAAAATACATTATTATTAACTAATAAAGTTTAATTATTTTATATATATTTTTATATATAAAATGATTAAATTTTATTAGTTAATAATAATATATTTTTAGTTAACAGATATATAATTGATGTTAATAAATAAATGAGTGGATAGATGGGTGGACAATAAGGAGGTGAACGCTAAATATTTTCGTTATTGTATTCGAATTCTGGTACATGAGAGACGTCCATGGTGAATATACATCCACGTTGGTATATTGAGATCCATTTCTTATATGTCTAGTGGGTCACACATAAATATATTAAAATGTAAAATGAAAATGATATTTTAATTATATCAAGCTTACTTAGTAGCTTTTCTTTTTATTTCTCATAATGTTTATTAGTTTTAACCACATATAATTATGATAATGCCATATTAATTAAGATAATCATCATGTGGGGAAACAAGGGAAAGCAGGCTAATTAGTGTGTGTTTGTTAAGACCATGGTTTAGTCCCATAAATATTTATGTAGCCCAATGCTATGAGAAAAATGTCATGGAGACTTTCTATCCCCAGTGGATTATTGAAGAAGAATGCCTCCTAAATGATCTCATATCTATACCTCAAAACCGGCCGGACCTCCACATCCCTCTCATATCTCGTGCATTATCGCACTATGCCGAGTACTACGATCGCTTGTCTCAGCTTGCAGACCGGGACATTTTCCTCGTGTTGTCAGCTTACTGGCTTACTCCAGTTGAACGGTCCTTCTTCTGGCTCGGTGGCCTGAAACCTGATGTATTGTTTCTTTTCACACCATCGGACCTTGATGATGATCAGAGAAGGGATATAGAGGAGCTGAAACAGCAGACGGTGGAGAGAGAGACGAAACTTGAAGCGGTTATGCGAGAAGTGGAGGTGACAATGATGGCATTGGTGGCTATGGACACTGTGCATGGGAGCACCGGAGACGGAGAAGCACGAGCTGAGGCAGAGACGAGGGTGACTGAGATCATGCATTTGGTGTTTCATGAGGCTGATAGGCTGAGGAAGCATGTCGTGTCAAGGAAACTCAAGGTGCTAAACACTGCTCAGACGGTGCAGTTCCTCGCAATGGTTTCGAACTACCAAATCTGGACTCGTCGACTTGGTTTGTGTCATATTGCACATTTTTGACCTACTTTCGTATGAGGCTCTCTGAATAAGCTGGTTCTGTTCTTTTTCATGGCTTCTAAGTTCTGATCAAACAAAATATGCTTAATTAGTTTTTTATCTCAAAAAAAAGTATGCTTAGTTTTTGTTTGTGTTTGGTGTAAACTAGGCTACTTAATGCGCGCAATTTTATGTTTGTATTTATGTTTTGATAATATAAATCTAACTAAAGGACATATAATTTAGTAAAATAAAAACGTTGTAGTTTATATTAGTTGATCCGTACGATAAATCCGGCCTCAAATGTTCTCTTTTTATTTTTGTCAAGAGGCGGATTCATACAACAGGGAATATTAATATATTTATTATGCTACAATTAAATTAAGTTTTGTGAAACCGAATTGGAATTGTTGTAATGTTTTTAAAGCGTATTTGAATTGTAATAATATGGAGCTGTTTAATTAAAGAAAACAGAGAGATTTGTGTTCTTATCTTGATGCGATCTGAACATATTAATAATTTAATTAGTATATAGAAATAGTCTGTCAAATCTGTTTTCATTTTGGAAAATAATTTTTAAATGCATAGATAACCCATTTGACATATGTCATTAATGATTTCATGTTGACAAATTCATGACCTGCTACTATTCAACTATCAATTAATGCAAATTCAACCCAACATTATGTAATAATTTTAAGGTAATGCAAATATGCAAATACAAATTTTCGGCATACTGAAATAAAAGAAAATTCTGTATGAATATATATTTAGTGAATATACAAAATAAATGTAAACACATGCATGATTTTCACAAGTTTTTTTACCTGAAAGCTGGTGGATGTACATAACCTGAATTATCTAATATACAACCCTTGTTCTATTAGTATCCTAAATTGGAGATTAATTTCTGTACAAAACAAGCTAGTGCCACGTTGTGTTAAATTCAATAATGGATATTTGCATATAAAGAGCACCAACGTGGCAGGTCATCCACCTTAGCACAAGTTCATTGAATCGAATATTTGAACTTGAAATAAATTGATGTAAAGCTAGCCTTAGTACAAGTACAATGAATGGAACATTAATTCCAAGTTGCTACTTGATGATCCATTGATGGATGTGATCATGTGAGAAAAGAAAAGAAAACAAAAGGATCAAATGCATGCGTGCAACTTTTGAAGCTCAACTGAGATAAAATCCTAATGGGCTGAAACAACGGCTAGTTAATTAGATGGTTGTCGTTTCTAGCTAATAGAAAGGAAAAACTTTTTTCTATCAGAACCTCTTTTTAGGAGTGATGTTTTTTGTAATCTTACACTGGACTAACATTTTCATGGGCTTTTTTTTCTAAATAATATGGTATAGATGTAGGGTTCTGCAAGTATAAATTCTAGCTGCCCACTTTATAAATGTAACTATAATGGATCCACACAAATTATGTGCTAATTTTCCTTAATTTTATTGGCATGCCCATACAATTTGGGTTCTCTTTTTCTCTAAAGCAGTGTTGTAGAAAATGGCCTCCAAGACCAATTAGTCGGCTAATAAGTTAGAGTCGGTCAGTAAACCAGTAAACCAGTAAACCAGTAAACCATCACCAATAGTATATTTGAAGTGTATTATGGAGTAAAAAAATGATTAATCGGTCGCCCAAATCAATTAATCAGCTGTTAAACCGATCAATTGGTCATCAAATCTGATTAATTAGTCGATTAATTTTGTAGACTTTGTTGTGTTACTTATTGGAGTCATATTTTTTTACCCAAATTCTGATTTTTATGATCTAAGGCTCTTTATAAATTAGACTTCACAAATTTTAATTTGATATTAATTTTACTCAATTGGACATTAATAAAATTTATTTTTTTTAATTTGACTGATTAATTTGCACCATATTTACTTTGTAAAATCAATAATGAACAGGACTTAAATTTGGTAGATAATATGTAGCATTAATGAAATTTTTTAAGGTATAATTATTTTTTCACAACTTACAAGTATAATATTTTTTTTAATTAGATGTCTAGAGAGTTTTTTATTTTATTTTTCTTGAAAATAATTGAATTTTTGTTTGCAATGTGACGCAAATTAAGATTTCCAAGAACAATAATTTTTTTTCTCCTTCTTACTTGATTATGAATTTTAAAAACATTTCATCTAATTTAAAAAATAACAAATAGTAAGTACATATCTGTATACTATTTTTTTTGAGATGACTAAAATATCATGAATTCAAACATTTAAATTTTTATTTATCATTTTTAAGATAAAATCAGTAAAAAAATATTATCAAGTACGTAAAATAACTTATTTTTATTTGAATATTAATAATTATGTATATTGAAACAGAATGTCAAATTGTCAGCAAAAATTTGATTAATCGGTAGCATAATGATTAATCGCTTGGTGATACCCTCCGTCTGTCAAGTACATTCCATTTTTTATAACATTGCCATAAAGTTCTATTGTCATATACAAATAATTTGGGAGTTTATTCATTTTCTATTTGAGTCGTAAAATTTTTGAAAATATCATTTTTAGTCCTCAAAATAAATTTGTTTTTCGTTTTAGTTTTATATTTCAAAATTATGATTTTATCATTGAATTTCAATTTTACTCATTGAATAAAAAAGATCTAATTATGCCGCATTTAAATAAAAAACAACCGATGAACCAATATTAAAACTCTAACATATTTAGATCTATATGGAGGAATTATATCCAAATCCATTGAATGGCAACTCCACTAATCAGAGCAGAGTTAGGTGAATTTTAAAATGGAAAAAAAAATCAAAATGAATTATCAAACAAGAAAGTATGTCTACAAAATTTATAAAATAAGAAAAAAACCATACTCTTAGGATACAGCCTCTCCAGAAAATGCCGTACATTAAGAATGCAACGTCCTAGTGAGGCTTTTTGCGAGATAGATTTTTATTTTTATTTTTTTAGTCTCTTGATCGTTTTACGAGCTTTTCAAATTGATATTAAACGTTTTCTATGGATTTTTCTATTAAAATTTATGCATGTTTAAATCTCGATATTTCATTAATAATTTTCTGAAATTTCGAAGATTTTTTTATATATCATCTGAATTTTTTTTATTTTTTAACTTTGACTGTACTTTATAAAGTATGCATAAATTAATAAAATTATTAAATTTTAAAAATAAATATTTTTAATAAATGATACTAATTAATAATATATACATACATATAGAAATTGATGGATGAATTTTATGTCGGAAAAAAAATAACCCAACAGTGCCACCTTTGTGTTACACCCAGCAGTGACGTTTTCGACCCTAACCCAGAAAAATTTGAAATTAGGAAACTTAAAATAAATCAATTTCTATATGTATATATACATTATTAATTAGTATCTTTTATTAAAAATATTTATTTTTAAAATTTAATAATTTTAATAATTTCTGTATGCTTTGTAAAGTATAGTCAAAGGTTGAAAATAAAAAAAATAATTTCAGACGATATATAAAAAATCTTTGAAATTTCAGAAAATTGTTAATGAAATATCGAGTTTCAAACATACAAAACTTTTGATAGAAAATATGTAATACCAATTCGGAAAGCTCATAAAACAATCAAGAGATTAAAAAAATAAAAAATAAAAAAATTATCCCGTAGAAGGCCACACTCACCGGGAGGCTGCATTCTGAGAGTGAGATTTTTCTTATTTTATAAATTCATAGAAATATTTTTTGTTTTATAATTCATTTTAATTTTTTTCCCTTTTAAAATTTACCCAGCAAAGTTGGTCTTGACCAAATTAAATTTAATTAAGCGTTCGGTGCATTATAACTTGAAAAATCAGTTCCATCTGTAGATTTTAGATAAAGACGGAGTTCAATTTTAAAATTTTAAATATTCATAAAAATCCCTAAATTACTTTTTGTAGTTGTTTTCATTTGCAATTTTCTTGAACCATACTAACAAGCTATCAACCGTCTATCTATAGGTCCGGCTTGAGAGAGAGTTAAATTGGAGATAATTTTTGGAAGATAAAATAGTTCTATGTTAGAAGTGGAGATAACTTCATCCTTTTGTTATTTTGCTCTCAAATATAACCGTAAAATATAATATTTGTAGAGGGATCTCTTGACAATAATTACATTAGTTGAAAATCTCAATATATATTAATTCTACAAAATAATTCAAATACAACTAAAAGGAAAACTTTAATTAATTCGTACTTAATTACCATGAATCAATGCCAAAAATTATTATAGTTAAAGTTTGAGATGGAGTTGAGATAACTCTGTCAAATTTATAATATATATTAGTTAGGTAATATGGACTAGTATTAGGGGTGGATATTCACGCAAAGAATGAAGATCAGTTGACTTGACTTAAAAATTAAAAAGGAAAATTCTACAAGCTTGATATGTTATATATATATATATATATATTAGTACAAATTACAAGTGTGCTCTAGAATTGATCAGGTTTATAGACTAGATATATATACCAGGTTGTTTCATCCAGAAAAAATGGAGATCATCGATTCATCAGTTACCTAATTCCTATTAAAATCTTTAAGTATGAGACGACATGTACCTTAAAATTGACATCCAAACTTGCAAAAATGTATTTATGATTAATGGTTACTCTTCTAAAAAGATTCTATAATTCAGGCCTGAAATTTAAAATTCTTGCTCCTTCTCTTTCCGACAACATTTAGGAACCATACTTCTGTATTTATAACACATATTTAAACTTGGTGCACCTCAATCATTGCTGGACAAACAATAAGAAAAAAATGATATTGTGGCTAAGGTAAAGATGAAATACCAAGTTTAAATATTTGTCTGTTTTTTAGATAAAAATGTAATTACTTAATATTCTAATTTTGAATATCAACACAAGGGATTCTTCCAACTTTTGAGAGCATTAATTGTCATAAAGTATTGGGGGACCAAAAAATAAGGACAAAATATTATATAACTACTTGCATGGATTGTCAAAGTAACTTATTAGTAATTAACGAAGATCAATTCAAAAGTTCTGACAATAGAATTACGATTTTGGTTTTTGACTAAAGTGTTCTCATAATTTTTTTCAAAAATCATTAAAAATAATAAAAATTTCAAAAATAACAAAAATCAATATTATATATATATATATATATATAAAATTTATGGATCTATTATATATATATATATAATTTATTGATCTATTATATATATATATATATATAATTTATTGATCTATTTAGATTGATACTTCCGACATATATCTGACTACAAATGTTTTGCCTAAAAAATATGTTAGCTGAACTCATAAAGTAAATATTTTGTAGCACATCTGTAATTTTCACTCATAATTCAATACCATATCCAAGAATCAAACGAGAACTTACTTTTAAAGACAGATCCATGCATACACTGCTTATTCTAAACATATTCACACTAGTACTTTTTCAAGAGAAACAGAGACTAATTATTGTGAAGGGACACCGACATGTCAACGCCAAAAAGTCGGATTCTCTTATCAGGTTGTAGTTCAGGAAACTCAAGTGCCGGTGACGGCACAGTTGCCGTTCTCTTGGTGTCACATTCTACGAATAAGCGTACAACGCCTTGTTCGTTGGTCGCTCGCCAAAATTGAACCACATCACCAGGTCTCACATCCTTCTCCCTTGCAAATTGTGCCCATCCACCATTCAGCACATGATTACCGCTGCTGCTCCAGTATGCGTACCGGAACCGCCATATCATCCCTGCCTCGTCTTCGAAATTGATCATAACCCCTTTGGCACCAGTGCCCATATTGCTTCTGAAAAGTGGGAAGTGCTTCTGCGCGTGTTGCCTTGGGATCAATAGTCGGTTTTGTGGTCCGACATCCCCGGGAGAGACCAACTTGAAGAACAGCAGTTCTCGACTTTCTTTTGCACTTGATATCACCCCACCAGCATTGTTGCACAGCATATTCTGGATTTGATGCATTTGCCGGCTGCGCTTCAATTCCTCATGGTACGTTTGCATGCGGAGCATCCTCAGAATCTCGGTTGTTGTGTGTGACTTCAAGAACTGCATCTCAGCCTCGGTATCTTTGTCGAACTTTGAGAATGGATTGAAGTTGGTTATGGCGTGCTTCCCGTGAAGGCACCGTGCAGCAAGGTCATAAGTTTGAGCAGCTTCGACCTCGGTGTAAAATGTGCCGAGCCATATACGTTCGTCGTTCTTGTAAATTTGAGCGCCCCACTTGCCGCTCTGCTGCGCTACCACCCCTCTGTGTTTGGACGAAGGCAGCTTCATGGTTTCTCAAGTGAAATAATGCGGTGCTTGGTTAATTTGGGGACAGAGCTCTCTCTCTCTGCTTTGTTTTATGGTTTATATATGTGTGTGTGTGTGTGTGTATAACATGTACATGTTTTTCCTTTGTTATCTTTTCTTCTCACCTTGTACGGAGGCATTCCTCGCCACTAGTTGACTCATACGTATAATTTTCGTGGCTGAGAGAGCTGCTTCTCAGGCCCCACCTTTTAAATCTAGTGTTCCTTTGGAAATTGGAAACCTTCAACTAATCCGGCTGGATGTAGGCAGGATCAATTGATCATGCATGCAAGTTGTATATTGGAGAGGTGCTGCTTTGCTGGTGATTGGTGAGCAATGTTTAGGATTTGAATTTATCAAGTTTTATATATATATATATATATATTTCCATCTTTTTCTTGGGAATTAGGTAGAGCTGATGACCCCCTTTACAATTGACCAAATTAATGAAATAGGTTAGAGATAAATATTTACAGTGTTTTATGCTGGCAATATAGGTAGATTCAAGTACTAATCATAAATAATTTATTATGATTATAAGTAAAATTTTGAGATTTTTTAAAATCTTTTGATGATAAATCAGTCTCCATCTCTTTGTCATTCTGCCACAAGAAATTAAATTTAGTTGTAAATCAACTTTATTCAAATCTAGTCAAATTTCCTAGCTAGTGGCTCATAATTCCGATCAGAGATAATTAAATGCTTTTGTTCTAAATTTGAATTTTTTTTCACTCTGAACAGGTATTGTAAATCATTTAATGTGCCGTCCGTTTTAAAGTATTTTAAAATATCAGACTTGTAAGCTTTTGAATCATATTTTAATAATTTCTTATATAAAAAATGTTGAAAATTAAAAAATACATTGTTGCTAAAGCTTTCATCTGTGATTATTTAAAAATTAGAATTGGCACGATCAAGTAGAGACATGAATACGAGAATTAACTTTTAATTTAATAGCCAAAATAATATTCTTTTATATGAGGCAGTTCAAAATCAAATTGGATAATTTCTATGATAAACTGCAATCAGTTTTTTTTTCTCAATTTATTGCTTTATATAATAACGTTTTAAATAGTGGTTACATTCGTTTAATTTCTCAAAAGTGTTATTGATTTAACATTTAACACTAGTTATACATATATGTTTTACCATAATTTTATTAAATTCTTGGATTAATTAGTGAGAATCGATTGTTTTCTAAACTCATAATTCATAAAGGAATATGTTCTAGCAAATAAATAATGAAATAAAAAAATTTCTTTGTTGACATGAAAAAAAATATTATACATAGTGTCGCAGTGTAATTCTATTTTTGAAAAATTGTACATAGACAATCAACTTATTTGATGACATTAATAATTAAATAATTACTTCTATATGTCAAAAAGTAATTTATCTTCTCTCTATAATTTAGGTATAGTCATACATTAATTGTGAATAATTTTAAATAAATTTAACATCGGTATATTTTTTTAAACCTTTACTAGATAAACTTTATTTTTTAAACTAAGTATATTTTATACACAATCAATTCAAAATCATCAAGAATTTTTTTTATGTTGATAAATATTGAATCAGTTATCATCATTATCAGACAATTAAGATAACAATATAACTTATTATTCTAATTTTTCTCATCGTTTGTTCAATGTTTTTACTTTCTAAACTGAAAAAAAAATAGTCAAAATTCACATATAGCTAGAACCGGTATAGCATACACAATACCCCTTTTATCGTTGGACAACTTCAATAAATTTAAAACCGAAAAACTTTGCCCTTTTTAATAAACAAAGAATGACAAAAATACTTTTGAAATATGCATAGTGTATATTCGCGGTATACTATTATATAGTAAGAGCTACTTTCATTCATGAATCTATACGTACACATGAGGAACAGTACTGTAACGTAGGATCACAATTCTAAATTAGAGAACATCCTTTGAAAGAGGAAAAAAAGCCAAAAGTTTCGCATTTAAAGTTGTGGGCTATATTGGTTGCCTTCTTTCATACAGTGCATTGATCTTATCTTGTTTCCCATGGTATTCTAGTTCTACTAGATTCTAGAAGTTTCCAAGAGCTCTTGCAAGAGTCTTGAGAGCTGTGTATCTTCCAAATCAAATTCTAGTAGTATTTGGTCTCTAAAATTTTAAATTCTTGAAATTGATATTTTATATTTTTAAAAATTTTGAGAATTAATATTTGATCTAGTAATTAAGGCGAATATGAAATTGCAACACATTTGAAATCTAGTCAGATTATATATTTGAGGAAATTTTTCTTAATTTATCTTCGGAAATATATTCTTAGAGCTCGTCTTCGCTTTATTTCTTCATTTTTGTAAGGGCGCATTCTCCTCTATTTTCTCTTTTGGTAAGTCTTTAAGTTATTTTTAAATTTTATGTGATTTTTTATTTTTTTTCTTCTTTTTTAGCATTAATTGTGCACACACAGATAAATGTTTCATGCAATTATAAATACAATTATGTGCAAGTATGAACAAATGTCTTTGTAAGTATATAAACAATAATATTTTCAAAGAGAATGACTGTTTGTGCAAACAGAAACATTTGTGTGCAAGTTTGAAAACTAGGTAGGTAGTTTGTCAAGTATGAAAATTAATTAATGGTCTGTCCCGGTATGAACACCAATCTTCATATGAATGAACATATTAATATGTAATTATGAACATCAATTTGTACAAGTTTCAATATCTATTTCTTGCAAGTATGAACAATTAGATATTGATTATAGATTAAATAATTGGTAGCATAAGAATGTAAATTTAAACAATTATGTATATGGTTGGACATTAGGCATAGGCATGGGAATAGTAACGAAAATTAGTGCGTAGGATAGGGTTTTAACGTGTTTTATTTATTTTTATAATGCAAGAAATTATTAATTATCATATTATAATTAATAAAACAGTTAGGAGATAGATATAGAGAATTTTGTTTGTTCATGAGGTTCTCTGCATCAGAAATGAACTCTCTGAACTTTAAAAATCACTACAATTTCAATTTATTTCGTTACATAATCTATAGAAAAATAAACAAAGGACATATATTATCACTCCGCCGTACAAAATTAATTGTTTCATTAAGATGAAAAACTAACCATGCCATCATAAATTACTACCGATAGAGCTTGGCCCTAAGCCTATATAATGTATAGAGGTGATATTGGGATGGGTAGGGTCCGGATATTATTATATTTAGATATGTATCCTAAAAGTCTTCGGGTCCAAATTTCGATTTATATACTTATTACTTACAAATCGGATCAGATTCAAATCCAAGTACCGCATCTAACGGTAGATATTTCGGATCTCATATTTCAATTTTGGATAGATAGATATTTATAACATGTTTGTGAATTATCGGATCCAGTTTAGGTTTGGAATAGATATGGGTCATACAAACATTTCATGAATTATTTATTCTTAAATTTATGATTATAATTTCTTAAACATCTCATATAGAATATATTGTTATAGTATAATATATAAAATAAAAGGTGCTTCAAAATCAAAATTATATTGTTATTGTTTATAATAATAAAACACAATATAATATTTTTAGGATTTAATTGTTGATGATTGTTTGCTAAGAAAGTTGATGTGGTAGTTAAGACTGAGTTCACATGATTGAATAAAAAAATATTAAAATCAGATATTGAGTTCTTTTCATTAAGAATTGTTTAATTCAGAATAAAGGAAAGAGAGAATATTTGAAAAGTAAAATATTGAAAATGTGTATTAATTTATTTCCTAATATATGATATTATTATATTTGTTTCCTATTTGTTTCCTAAGAAAACTGCACGTGATTGCCTTTTGATAGTTATTACTCTCTATTTTTATATTAATTAATTATAAAAGATATCTTAGCATTATATCAGATATTTATATGAGTATTGGTTTGAGTTTTTGGGTCGAATAATTAAATCAAACACATATCCTACCCATTACAATATTGGTTCTAGTTCGGATCCAGATCGGATATTAAATTATCATTTTATATTCATGTTCATAATTTAACCGGTTATATTTTTTAAGTCATATCCAATCCGAATTAGTCGGATCCGGATCAGTTTTAGTTCGGATCCGGTTTAGTCTCGGATCAGTACTAGATAGTCGGATAAAAGTAGCACCTCTAATAATGCATCCAAGGGTTACAATTAAAAGATAGGCTCTAATTAATAAACTAATTAACAACTATGTCAAAATCAAAACGAACCTGATATACAAATACCATTATTGATACCGTTGTCGATACAGACTTTGTTATTCATATTAATTAAATGAGTTATTATTCACGTTAATAACTTTACTATGTAATTTATTTGTATATTATTTTTATTATCATGAGTTATTATTCAAATTAGTGCATAATATTTGAGTTGAATAATAATTTATTATATAAAATAAGTTGTAAAATAAAGTCATTGGCATAAATAATAACTTAGTTTATATGAATAATAAAATTTGTATTGACGACGGTGTTTAATGGTATTTCTCAAACATGTTCCAAATCAAAATACATGTCTCAGCGCCAACTTAATTATATAGTTCATTAATTGATAAGTAGGCCATGTCACAGGTGTATTGGTGCACCATTTGATTAACGACTTACTGACTTGTTTTGGTCTTGGCGCTTTCAATGACTTGTTTTGTCTAGGCCAGGTGTACCGGTGCACTTTAGTTAAAGGTTGATATATAAGTTGAATTATTTTAGAGTTGTTTTGTTTTCTATATATAGTCAATGAGGGGAATACGTAGTTGAGGATGGACCCCATATCCTGCCAGTAAGATACATTGCTGGTAGTTGCGGTTACAGTGCCAGAATTTGGATCTGAGTCCTAAGATTAGAAGTTACATGCATATTTTTTGGAATTTGTTTGGGGGAGGGGGGTATATAAATCCTTTTTTTTTTCTTTCAATGTAAAAAGTCTGTAAAATTTTTATGTTTCAAACAATGAAATAGGTTATTTATATTGCCCATTTTCTCATGGTGTAAGATCTTTAACTTCCTTAATTCGTTTTATGAAGTATGGAGTATACGCGCGTTCAGAATTAGGTCTTCGTTCATGAATTTGTTTTATGAACTTCCCCTTTTCTTGAATTATCATCATGCATGCATGCATTCATAGAATGATTTGGGTAGAATTTCATGAATGAAGAAGAAAAAACATTCCTTTTTTTAGGATAAAGTTGGAGGTCAATTTTTCAACTTTAATATATATATATATATAGAAATGTTTCTGTCAGATTCCCTATATGTGATCAAGAAGGAAGAAGTCTTTAATAGTCTACATAAATTCGTTTCCTGAGACCTCTAATTGATAAAGAAAAGTGATTTTTTTTACTGTTTCTCTAATAATTTTTTAATTTTCTTTCTCGTTTGGTTTGGATGTTATTGCACTCAATGGTGAAGTTTGATTAAAATTAATGAGTGAGGGGTGGGGCTAAATATTATCTTCAATATCATTATCCATCTCAATTTTTTTTAGAGTGAAACTGACTATAATATAATTATAATAAAATATTATAAATTCTCAATATATATAATTAACTTTCAAAATTTTATTTGAAGAGATGCTACAGCTCCTCCCGATTTCTACTAAATTCCGCCCTAACTGCACTTCACACTTAAGTTCACACCTGCAGACATATATATATATATGCATCAAATCAAGCAATAATTGTACAACCGCTGCGTGCACGCATACAACGCATTTTGCAGTGGTATAATTACTCCCTCATGGGAGAGGGTCCGGATCAGGGACAGAGTGTGTGCATTGCCTAGACTACGGGTGAAATATTAAAGAAAAAAAGGAACTTAGAAAGGTGTGACTAGTTTGTCTAACTTAATTTTCTTTTGGCTAACCAATTCACACATATCACCTAATTTGAACTGTTTGGATAGCTTCCGCTCAAGTCTGTTGGAAGTTGCAACCTATAAAAATTGAACATTATGGATTGCTACACTAACTTAGCGTGAAACACCTGTCATATCCACATAGTAGAGTTCTCCGCGCGAGCCAGAAAATTTTTAAATGAAGGTCAACTATTATATTAAATATTAATATTAATATAATGATTATATTAAAAACATAAAATTACATATTATGTGGGTCACAATAGGATAATTTATATAATATAAAAAGTGCCATATATACATGTATAAATAGAAAAAAAAATGAGGGACATTGCACCCCCATTTTGCCTACTTGGATCCACTAGTAGATGGATAGTCCGGGACTCGTGAATCTGTGCACTTTCAAATATTTAATGGATTAGTTCAACTTTAATATTATCTCATCTGGCTTAGGAGCAGGGGTGAATTCAGGATATCAAGGAAGCATAGACATACTAAATAATTAGATATATAATTAGTTAAAATTTTCAATTAAGTTCAAGTTAATGAAAATTTAGACTAGTTTCAGAAAAAAAAATATTACATTAATAACTATTTTTGAAAAATAATTTCAAACACTAGCCTAAACTTGTCTGTATTTAGATCCGCCCCTGCTTGGGAGTGTAAAGAACATATATTTATATATTTTATCTATATTCAAATTTGCATATTATTTCTTAACATACTATTTTAATCTCTATATAAATTATTTGTACTCATATCCATATCATATTTACAAAAGAATATGAATTCTAATACAAATTTGATTTTGAATTTTCAAAATAATGTCAACGTCCAAATTAATTATTTTAATATGAAATAAAACTGTTATAAGTTTCTTATTGTAAGTTGAAGTTAAAATGTCAAAATTTCTATTAATCCAAAGTTTTTATATTTATCAATTATTGACTTCTCATCCCTACCCATCTAACGCAGATTTTGTTTTAAGTTTTGACATCAATTTAATATAAGTATCCTTGTTAGTAAAATATGAATATGGATATGATTTTGACACAAAAAGAAAAACATTTACATACCTAGTCTTGCATTGGGTGAAGAGTTGTTAATCGAACAAACTAGACGCATCTCTCTGGTAATATACCTTTTTCAGAAACACTACGGTGGAATTAATTTCTATTAATTACAAAATTATATGAGTTTATATGTAATACAAATATATATTGAATAATATTACAAAATTATATGAGTTTATATGTAATATAAATATATATTGAATAATAGACTGTCAAATATCTAATTAGACCCGTTATGAAGTGATCAAATTAAGTATTATTTATCGGGTTTCAATATGTGTCATGAGAAGTGGGGCCCTTAATGTGTAGAATACGTATTAATAACTTTATGATTTAGTGATGGTCTAAATTATATAAAGTTTAGTAATAATACAATTATGTTATTGTTCCCTGGAGAATACAACTAATACGCAGTTTTCTGATTTTGAAAGGAAACCCGTTAAGAGAGAAATTGGATCTGGTATGGATCCGCTAAGGCATAACATAATTGTAATGAATGCATGAATGATGTGTGTAAATGCGGCCTAAGGTGCCCCGTTGAATTAATTAAATTTCGTAATTAAAGGTGACTTGCATGTCGCTTATGTGTATCATTTATGCGGTCTGCGAGCCGTCATCCTTAGGACTTTAATGTAAATTTTTCATTTATTACTATTAGAGTAGTGATTTAGTTAGAATGAAGAACATTGAAGAAGATGGATGAAGGTCATTGTTGAGTGCATTCTTACAATGGAGACTATCGTACATTGGGTCATACTATCTCAGTTGTGTTTTGGGCTCATGTTAATTATTATTTTATTTTCTGCCTTTCATGAGCCCATCATGGTTAAATCGGTTAAGCCAAATCTTGATATATTTTATTTAGATAATATTGAATCATCATGAAGACTTATGAATTAGATATATTTTGAAAAATGATTGATAAATGTATCAACTTACCAAAATAAGCTCTCATACTTTTGTTGATCATTTGTCAATTTATACACAGAAAATATACATATGATGTTTGGTTATTGGATTAGCCCAAAGGAAAAACATATCTGTGTCTATGCAGGGTTGCTGAAGTTACCGGAATCCAAGTGATGGTGAAAGATACATCTATGTGGGCGATGACAACAAGGCAGAAGTTGAAGCTATAGGGCATTTTAGATTACTTTTGAAAACTGGTATGTATCTTGATTTGGTTAATACTTTTGTTGTACCGTCTTTTAGGCGGAATTTATTTTTTATTTCTACATTGGACAAATTAGGTTTTTCTTGTTCATTTGGAGATAAAAAGTTTAGTTTGTATCAAAATTCCAAATTGGTTGCTTTTGGTTTTCTGTCTATTTTGGATAATCTTTATGTTTTAGATACTATTGCTTCCTATAATGAGACCTTGCACAATGAAACTCGAAACGTTAAACAAAAGATAACACATCAGGATTCAGCTGCACTTTGGCATAAGCGTTTAGGTCATATTTCTAAACAGAGAATTACACGTTTTATTCAAAGTGAAATTCTGCGACCCTTAGACATGTCGAACCTCGGTCCGTTCTTTGAGTGTGCAACGGGCAAACAAACAAGCATGCGTAAATATACAGCTAATCGTATGACAGACGTCCTTGAGCTGATACATACGAATGTATGTGGGCCATTCCCTACAGCTACTAGGAATGGACATGTATATTTTATCAGTTTCATTGACGATTATTTTAGATATGGGTATATATTTTTAATTAAAGAAAATGCTCAAGCTATGGACACATTTAAATCCTTTAAGATTGAAGTTGAGTTACAACTCAATAAAAGGATTAAAAACGTCAGATCGGATTGTGGCGGTGAATATTACGGTCGATATGACGGCTTAGGAGAACAACGTCTAGGGCCTTTTGCTAAATTTCTAGAGGAAAGTGGAATTGTGCCACAGTATACAATGCCGGGTTCGCCCGCAATGAACGGTGTGGCTGAACGACGCAATCGAACGTTAATGGAGATGGTGGGGAGTATGATTTCTCATACCTCGCTTCCATTGAACCTCTGGGGAGAAGCGCTCAAGACAACAGCATACATTCTGAATTAGGTACTGACTAAGACAGCAAACAAGACTCCATATGAGTTGTGGACTGGGCAGAAGCCCAGTCTCCAACATTTTAGAATTTGGGGTTATCCGGCTGAAGCTCGGCCTTACAGGCCACAAGAGAAAAAGCTGGACAAAAGGACAGTTAGCTGTTATTTTGTCAGTTATGCGGATAGGTTCCGGGGGTATAAATTTTATGATCCCACTAATAGAACAATTTTCGAGACAAATACAGTTAAGTTTTTTGAGGATGTTATGGTTCAAGGGAGAAATGAAAATCAAATTGTCTTTGAAGAAATAGATGATTCTCCTATACAAGGGGCGCCAACATCGGTACCAATTGTAATAAGAATATCTGGAGACTCATTGGTTCAGAATCCTACAGTGAATGAACCTACTGTGAATGAACCTCCAGAAATGGAGGAGAATCAGGTACAAGACAATGTTGATGTTGAAGAGGAACCTATACCATCTCAAGAACTTCAAGAACAAGTGCCTTTAAGACGATCCACAAGAGAGAGAAGAAGTGCAATATCTAATGATTATGTTTTATATCTTCAAGAAAATGAATTTGACATTGGCATGATGGAAGATGATCCGGTCAACCTCCGTCAAGCTTTGGAAAGTGCAAATTCACAGAAGTGGATCGAAGCCATGAATGATGAAATTAAGTCGATGCATGACAATAAAGTCTGGGATATCGTCTCATTACCTGAAGGTGTGAAACTTATTGGTTGCAAATGGATATTTAAAACCAAATGAGATTCCAAAGGTAATGTTGAAAGATACAAAGCACGACTTGTTGCTAAGGGCTTTACACAAAAGGAAGGCATTGACTTTACGGAAACTTTCTCACCTGTGTTGATGAAACAAGCGTCTATGGGCTCAAACAAGCGTCTCGACAGTTTGCAAACTTTCTCACGGTTTGCAAATTAAAGAAATCCATCTATGAGCTCAAACAAGCGTCTCGACAGTGGTATTTTCGATTTCATCAAGTGATTGTCACATTTGGTTTTGAGGCTAATTTGGTGGATGAATGTATATATCACAAGTTCAGTGGGAGAGCAGCCAAAAGGGTACTACGGTACTTACAAAGAACGAAGAATCATATGCTCACCTATCGGAGATCAGATAAGCTTGAGACCATTGGGTATACTGATTTCGATTTTATGGGCTATCAAGATAGCATGAAGTCTACATCCGGTTACATTTTCATGTTAGTCGGAGGAGCTATCTCTTGAAGAAGTGCAAAGTAGACGCTTATTGCCCCATCCACCATGACAGCAGAGTTCATTGCATGTTTTGAGGCATCAAATCATGGAATATGGCTGCGAAATTTTGTCACGAGGCTGCGCATAGTGGATACTATCAAGTTACCACTAAAATTGTATTGTGACAATAATTCTGCAGTACTGTATTCAAACAATAATAGAAGCTCATCGAAGTCAAAGCACATCGATATAAAGTTTCTTACTGTGAAAGAAAGAGTTCAGAATGGACTAATCAATATTGAGCATATTGGAACAGCTTCCATGGTTGCAGATCCACTGACTAAAGGTTTAGTGCTCAAGCAATTTCATGAGTATGTCGCTCATATGGGTATCTGTGTAGCAGATGATTTACAGGTTTAGTGGGAGATTGTTGTACTTGTGCTTGTTATTTTATATGATATACTTTTGTATGTATCATATAGTTTTCAATTATAAAGTTTTCAGATATTCAATTTTTCAGTTGGCATTCTGAATTTGTGATTGATCTCAAAATTATTTTAAGGTGACCAAATTGAAGATAGACATGTGGATCACATTACATGTAATTTTCAAACTACACATCCCCTTCATGATTCATGTCATTCAGTTATATTTACACGATGATTTATGTTAGTTTGGTTTCGCATTATGAAACAAATACTACTTAAGTCCTTGTGAATATAATTGATGGACGGAATTGATTGATGACACAAAAGGCTATGACAACACAGTTAGAGTACTCAATTCAGTTTTATCAATATATATATTATTTGTATATACATATAGCCCAAGTGGGAGATTGTTGGAATTAATTTCTATTAATTATAAAATTATATGGGCTTATATGTAATATAAATATATATTGAATAATAGACTGTCAAATATCTAATTAGACCCGTTATGAAGTGATCAAATTAAGTATTATTTATCGGGTTTCAATATGTGTCATGAGAATTGGGGCCCTTAATGTGTAGAATACGTATTAATAACTTTATGATTTAGTGATGGTCTAAATTATATAAAGTTTAGTAATAATACAATTATGTTATTGTTCCCTGGAGAATACAACTAATAGGCAGTTTTCTGATTTTGAAAGGAAACCCGTTAAGAGAGAAATTGGATCTGGTATGGATCCGCTAAGGCATATCCAGTAGTTTGCCAATCTTTCGGTTACCGTCCTTTTTCCATTACCGTCATAAGGCAACCAACAGATTTCCTCTCTCAAAACAAATTCGGGTTTTCTGAAAAGAGAAGAAAACCGCCGGGCCGATTCTCTTCGTCTCTCCATCGGAGAAGAGAAGGATCACCGCGAAGGTTTAAGGAATCCGGTGATCAACATGGTTGTGTCTTTTCAGAAGACCGACAGCATGAATCAAGGTAATTTTATGTTAATTTAGAATTCACTAGAGGATCACGGATAATGTTTAAACACTATATATATATTTATGAATATAATTTGAATAACAAAAACAAGCTCTAGCTAACTAAATAAGTCTTATAATCGGATAGATTGAAAAAGTAAATGTGTATATGGTCAAGGTAATCAGCATTCAGGTTTGTGGACTTAACTTTTGAGGATAATAAATTAATGAAAATTGAATGCATAAGAACTAATATTATATAAGTAAACAGTTTTTATTTTCTGTATAATATAGAAGACTCATACATTGGGATGACTACAATAAAATATTGGATTGACAAAAACGATTGTCAATACACAAACATAATTCATTCAAGAAGAAAAGAAATCCTCCCGTATGGCAAGTGTAATAGTAGTGATTTTAAGTATGTTAAGCTCTTAAATGTATTAAATGTAAGTGATTTAAGATAAAATAAGTTAAAATATTAATGAAAATTAATGAAATAAAATAAAATCATTAAATTTTTTAACTTTTAACATTTTTAACTTTTACTTATTTTATTTACTTATTTCAATAGTATCAAACATCAATATTATTTTAAAGTGAACATTTAAAATTTACTTTGTTTTTTACTTGCCAAATGAGGAGAATACATGTAATGAATGCTGGTGGGCAAACCACAAAGTTTTCATGTAATATGCATTTATTAATGTACTTTATAATAGAACAACCAACAACGTGGTAAAATTTTGTGGGCGACGTATCTGAAATAATTGAATAGTTGTGAAATATTATTGACGTTCAATGAAAGAAGCATGATTGATTTGAGACATTAATTAAAATATCAATGTATGCAGGTTGTTAGGTTAGTACTTTGATTAAAATTAATTAAAATTAGTTTGGGTTTGACTAGTGCTTAATTCAATAACTGGTCATCAAATAAGGGTGGTGAGAGTGTTGATTTTGCTATTGAAAAAAAAATATATATATATACACATTGATAAATTTTTATAGGAGTATAAAAAAATATCAAGATCAAACTTACTAATGACTTTAATTATGTGGTTTGATAAAAATACAAAAATTTCTCTGATATATATTAGCAATTTTAGTTTGGTTGCTACTTTAGTTAATTATAATTGCCAATTGAACTTTGAACATGACAATATTAGTTTTGAAATTTTCAACAAATATATTTGTAAGTGTTTTTCTGAATATTAAAATTTTAATTACCAAATTATCAAATTATCAACGAATATTAGGAAGATAACATCATTGATATCGGTATTGATGTCAACAAGTTATCATTCATACTAATAACCTTATTAATAAACATACTTTGTATAATAATTTATTATAATTATTAAGAGATCCGATAACAAAAATCAGAAGTTAGCTCTCTTTAACGTCGACATATTATTACTTGATGCATGTGGCTGACCTTTTGGCACATTCTAACAAAATTGGAAGTTTGCACATTAGCCCGCGTTGATATGTCATATCAGTTGATATATATGTATATATATAGTTGATAGTGTTGAATCACCTTCGTCCCCCCTTGCTTCCAATCTCTATACATGGCCAAGGGAGGTGAATACCACCAACCGCGTCGCGGTTTTCCAAGAAAAAAACCAGGTTCTAAGCGTGCAACTTGATTCCTCCGTACGACCCAACACTTATCCTCTTCACACGTAGACAAAACTTTATCTTACTAGCCTTTTTTTAATTGCCTTCTCAGTTCTCTTTTGTCAGGAAATCAGAATAAGATTTCCTCACAAGTACTGCCACCGAGGAGAATTAGATTTTTCTTTTTTTCTTTTTTGCTATAATTCAGAGCCCGTAGGTCAGAGACCAGAGTACAGGATTACGTACATATATGGACTAGATCACATATGCAGGAAAATAGGAACAATCAAGAGATATTAATCATAGCTCTCTCTACATAGCGCTAAACTAAAGAGAGGGAGAGGATTGCTTGGAAAAAATGTAACCAGAACAGCAGCTTGCACGCCTCCATTCGTCCCCAGTTCTCCAAGTGATGCTTAATGCATGGTGTTTTGATCCCTTGCTATATAATCCTGAACCCTAGCTAGATTCTTCCTGAGAGCAGATCCTAAATAGGAGAGAAGAATTAACCCAATCCCAATTTCTTTGAAAGCTAGAGTTATGTTTAAGAGAAGGATGGAGTGAGAATAATTAATGGATAAAATTATTATTTGTGATAGATAATGATAATTTTAATCGTTTAGTTATTCTCATATCAAACATAACCTAAGAGATTTAGATGTGGTTGTCTAATATTGAAAGTTGGAAACCTAGATTTTATTTTCTCATAATACCTACTCTCTATTTGAAGTATATATATATATATATATGAACAGTAAAGATAGGGTGAGTTTAAGCTTATCAAAATCATTGATAAATTTAATTTAAAAAACTATCAAATGGATTTCAAATAATAAATTTAAGTTGTTTAATAAAATTTTCATATTAAAATCTTGTAGAATACAAAAAATTTCTATTTTTGGAGTTTTTAACTATTTTTTTCGATTTTTTTTAAAAATGACGTATTCTTATATACAAACATTTATTATTTTATTATTATTTTAAAGTCATTTCAAAAAATCCGAAAAAATAGTTAGAAAACTCTAAAAATAGAAAATTTCGGTATCCTATAAGATTTTAATATGAATAATTTATTTAACAATTTAGATTTATCATTTGAAGTTGATTCGATAGGATTTTTAATTAAACCCATCAAAGGACTTAACGAGTTTAAACTCACCCTACCTTTATTCTATATGAATATATTATATGATGTGAAGTTAGTAGCCCAAACCCAGATTCTTGTTTACTTTTACTGACAAAAAGATTATCTAATACGCCAACACCAGGGCTATACTTTGAATTAATCACTAACTTTTCTGGGTCGCTTAATAGTTAACATATATATATATATATATAGAGTAAAGTTAGAGTGAATTTAATCTCATTAAGTCATTTGGTGAGTTTAATTCAAAAATTTATCAAATCGATTTCAAACGATAAATCTGAATTGCTCAATAAATTTTTCATATTAAAATCCCGTAGAATATCAAAATTTTCTATTTTTAGAGTTTTCTAACTTTTTTTTATTTTTGAAAATTATGTATTCTCATATAGAAACATTCATTATTTTATTATTATTTTAAAATCATTTTAAAATATATTTATATTAATATTTAAGTATATTTATACTAACATTCAAACATATTTGTACTAGTGCCCAATATGTTTACATTATTATTCAAATCATGTGGTTATACTAAAATTCAAATGTATATTTATATATAGAATAAAAAATATTTATATTAATATTCAAATGTATTTATCTACGGAATAAGCACATCAACCATAGTTTTACAACTCATAACAAATGTATGGCCATAACAATTTGTTATGGATTGTTATGACACATATTAGACTTTATTGATATAGACCATAATACTAATTATTAATGATTGGATCATGATATGTAAGAATAAGATGCATAAAGTGAAAGTTAATAATAATTTCCATTAAAATAAATCAATGTTCGACCCATAAAATCCGATTTGATTGAATTCATGCTAAGGACTAGACACTTATAGAGTGACCGGCATTAACATATCAAGATGCAAATCAAGTCCATCCAAGTCGGACCCATGATCTCGGCCCGCCAAGATCCATTCTAGCTTGGATAAAGTCTGACAATTAAAATCCATAAAATCTGTATAAAAAGTTTTAATTCGTCACAACCTATCCAAAGCAAACACATCAATTTGTATGTTACATTCTTCATTTCGTATAAGATACAAGATATTGCCAACAAGAAAAGGAAACGCATGTATTCTATAATTATATAAATTTTTAGAAAAAATTATTATTTATTCACAGTAACGAGAAATAATATTTCGACGAGATTACTGTTAATCTGAAAAGATTATTATTTATCTACAATATTATTTATATTTTATATATAATTAACTGATGATAATATTTCATATGTGATAAAAAATTAATGATAAAATTTTTCATGACGGAGCTGAGCTAGTTAATTCTAAGGTAATACATTGTACCGCACAGGAATATCTATCTATCAATCGCAGAGGCCCACAGTTATGACATACGACATTTAAGCTGTCTCCAACTCGGAGGAAAAGGTAAATAAAAAGAAAGGATAATGATGGACTTATAAACAACAACAATAAACGATCCCTGGTGATTGGTTGGGTTGAGTGAATAAGTGGGCGTGAGCAGACCAAATAGCTCTTATTACCAGTTCCTCTACCGCTGGCTACTTCTGTCGTTACTTGGGCTCAAAATATTACAAATTGAAAAAATGTTTAGGAGATATTAAAATTAACTTTATAATTCAGATTAAATATTTATATTAATGATTTTTTTATAATTTATTTTTAACAGTATTTATATTAATAATTCATTTAAGTTGAATAATAAAAACACTATATAAATAAGTTGCGTAATAAAGTCGTTAATATGAATAATAATGCATTTAATTTAAATAATAAAGTTGATATTGATTATGGTATCTATATATTAGCTTCCTCTCTAAAAAATTAGCAGCAACATTTACAAAATATAAGTTATGTAAAAATGAAGTTTGAGTGTGATTTGACGGTTAAATTGTGGAATTCATTAATTATCTGAACATAAAGATCAGCTAAATACACAAATATTATATAAAAATTAGAAAGTTATGCTTTGATAAAAAAAAATGAGCATGCATTTGACTAAGTCAAAGAAATAAATTAGACATTCAAAAAAGTAAATTATTATCAAGCTTTTAAAATATAGAATTTATACTCCGTTCAAACCTTGTAAATATTTTTTAGACCCCGTGACGTTAAGAATTTGAAGAAAAAACTGTTTTAATGATTTTTTTTTTCACAATTAGATGATTTTAACCTTGATAAAATTGTTCAAATTTGCATTATTTAAAAGTGATTAAATACTGTGAAATTTGAGTGTGAAGGTTATGTATTATGAACAATTTCAAGTGTTCAAAATGAACAAATTAAATGTTTATGGTTGAAAAAATTAAAATATAATTTATCATGTTCAACTCTTTAGAACTTTTTGTTTTTGTTTAATCTTTTCTGATGCAATAATGTTGTAGTATTAATTAGATTAAGTATTTACTAATGATATAATTATTATATATTATTACTTATTTTGCATTATTTTTTGAATTATTAAGTATAAATATGCATCACTTATTCTTTATAAATGCTGAAAGATAGTCTTTATATAAGAGTACCCATATCAGAATTTAACGACTGTTTAATTCCATTTAAACGTTAAACCATTAAATGTTTACCTTATGTTAAGGGCCTTTAAATGTTTTTTAAAAGCTTGATTATTGTAAATGATTATTATGTAAAATATTTATGTAATAATTTTTATCAAAGTTTGAGGTTTACTATATTTGAGCCAAAAATTTAATTATTCATGATACACATTAAAAAGGTTTAAGTATCTTCATCTGTCATATCTCCATTCCTCTCTTTCAATTACTAATTCTACTGTATAACAACAGAAATTCTAAAATTTAAGTAAAAAATAAATATATAATAGGTAGATATGCATGATATTATGTTAGTTTTTCTACATGCATACCTAACAAGTACGGAACTTATACATTGTTTAGGTAGTACACAATACCTTAAAAAAGTACATCATAAAATTATCTATGATCTATATTAGTGAATTTTTAGTTTTTACAGGTTCTTGATCATGCTACTAAAAAATGTTAAAAAAGTCAAATTTTAAATGTCGTAAGTTTTTATGTATACATTAAAAAGATGCTGTGGATTAGATCTAACAATTTAATTGATAGTTCAAATTTGAGATTTAGATGAAACTTTTATATAAAAAGCTAAAAATTGAGCGATAACTCTCATCTATTCTCAAAAAAAATGAAAAATAATTTATTTGATATTTGATATCATCACCAGACACACCACACCTTTAATCCGCTGTTGGATATACTCGTAAGTTAATCGTAACAACAAAAGATTATTTTAGCGTTATCAGGAAATCTTCTACATCACATTTAAAAGTTTTAAGCTGAACCCTGAAATGTATAGCTAGTGTTATGCAAACGCTAAACGAGGAGAATAGAATACAAGACTTCACTCAGAAAACTGATAACTGAATTTATGAGCTCCTAACTTGTCAGGCCAAAGCAGACAATCATCCATTCTTTCTGATGCCTTGGCAATTACTGAAAACAATTGTAAACACAAATTTACGTTATTTACGATGAAAACCAAATGCACGTCAACTATGTGAGATCAGGAATAAATCAGAGTGCATTGCTTACATGTAACCAGCATGTTAGAACTAAAAGCAAATGGGAATACTGGTACACAGAAAATCAGTATTTTGATCAATAAATAATTTCTCTAACCAGCTCTTTTATTAATCTCTCTATTAAAATCTCAATTACATCAAAGACTCTCTGTTACAACTCTCTCTTTTTTGTATCTCTCTCATACACACTACACCCAAAACTAGAAAATAAAAGACATATTTTTACTACTCAGACAACCTACAGATAACCACCCATAATTACACTAAATTTAGACTCCAAGTAAACTAAATTTAGCCTAAACATTACCACACATTTTCTGACATAACTGCTGTCTAAAATTAACCTTTGTTACCTTAATTAACCTTTGTTAACTAAAATACACTTGCTGATGCATATCTGAAAAGAACTGCTGACACGCCCAGCTTTTGAAAACTTCTATTAACAATGCAACATCTTCAACACTCCCCCTCAGTTGCGAAGAGAGTTCTCAACAACTCCAATTGCTTATCTGTTATTCTCATACTTCGTTCTGGTCAGAATCTTTGTAAACATGTCTGCTTTCTGATCCTCTGAAGAACAATAGATTAGCTGAATTTCTTTTTTGTCCACTGCTTCTCTTATGTAATGATACTTGATGGCAATGTGCTTAGTTCGATCATGGCTGATTGGGTTCTCATTAATTGCAATTGCAACTTTGCTGTCACTGTACAACCCAATTAGTTCTTCACAATCTGTGTAAACATCTCTGAGTATGCGCCTGAGCCATATTGCTTGGGCTGCTGCCCTTACTGCAGCCACATATTCTGCCTCTGCTGATGATAGAGCAACTATCGATTGTTTCTTCGTTGACCATGAAACTACCCCTGAACCAAGTGAGAAAACATACCCTGATGTGCTCTTCATATCATCTTGACAACCTGCGCAATCACTGCTTGTGTAGCCGATCAGTTTGGAGTTCTTCACTGGTTTGTACCAAATACGATGCGCAATTGTACCAGAAATATATTGGAGTACTCGCTTTGCAGCTGTATTATGTTGTTGGGCTAGTTTGTCCATGTATTGAGACAATAAACTTGCACTGAACATCACATCTGGCCTTGTTGTTGTTAGATGCAGTAAACTCCCTATAAGACTTCGATATTTGGTGGCATCAACCTTGTCAGACCCATCATCTCTTATGATCTTTTCATTTAGTATCAGTGGTGTGGAAACAATCTTACAACCATTCATTCCATTCTTCTCAATTATACTTTCTCCATACTTCTTTTATGAGATAAATATCCCTTCATCAGATTGTTTCACTTCAATCCCTAAGAAATACTTCATTTCACCAAGATCACTCATCTCATAAGTATTCATCATGGTCGTTTTAAACTGTACCATCAATTCCTCACTGTTGCTGGTATAAATTAAATCATCTACATATACAGCAACTATTAGAATTTGATTTTCTGATTTCTTCACATAAAGGGTAGGCTCAGATTTGCTTCTCTCAAATTGTGTAGTAACAAAATAGTGATCAAGTTAACTATACCATGTTTTTGGCGCTTGCTTGAGGCCGTATAGAGCTTTCTTCAACTTATACACTTTGTTAGCTCCCCCTTGCACGAAAAAAACCTTAAGGCTCTTCAACATAGATCTCTTCTTTGAGCTCGCCATTAAGGAATGCTGACTTGACATCAAGTTGATACAGTCTCCATTTGTGTTGGGCAGCAAGCGCAATGATGGTTCGGATAGTCTCCAATCGTGCAACAGGTGCATACGTATTGAAATAGTCTACACCATACTCTTGTCGGTACCCTTTCACAACAAGTCTGGCTTTGTGCTTCTGAACTGATCCATCTGCATTCAACTTCGTCTTGTAGAGCCATTTAACACCAATTATATTTCTGTTCCGTAGTTTGTCAACCAATTCCCAGGTGTTATTCTTCTCAATCTTTTTTAGCTCTTGTAGCATAGCCTCTCTCTAATGCGAATGCTTCTCTGCTTCCTGAAAAGATGTTGGTTCGATAGCAGCAAGGTTGCATTCTTCTGCTGTAGCATAAATGTTAGCTAATGATCTTGTTCCTTTAGGTGGTGTTGGATTGTCAGAACTCTCATCTTTAGAATCTGGCACAATTATCCCTTCTTCTAATGGCTGTTCATCATCTGATAGTTGTTGCAATTCCTCTTCTGCCCTTGGCTGTTGTTGTACTTCTATTCTATGGCCTGAGTCATCAATATCAACATCTGTAGAGGCTTCCCTGGCTGAAATCACACCATCTGTTGAACTATCAGAACTTCCTAAACTAGAAGTGCCCTCAGCGTTTGTTGTAATTGTGGGGCTGAAACCTCCTAAAGTATCACTATTCATTGAAATATTTATTACACTCTGCTGGTCTGTTGTGCCTTGAGGTTTCTCCCAATCATAAACTGCATCTTCATCAAAGATAATATCTTTGCTCACTATAATCTTTTTCTACTCCAAACTGTATAACCGATACCCTTTGGTTTCATCAGAAAAACCCATCATAATGCATTTCTCACTCTTGTCACTCAACTTCTGCCTTTTCTCCTTTGGTATGTGTGCATAACACATAGTCCCAAACACTCTGAGGTGAGATACATCAAGTTTCACACCACTCCAGGCTTCAATTGGTGTTTTTTTTTAAACTGCAATTGTTGGATATCGGTTTTGAATGTGGACTGCCAAAGAGACAACTTAAGCCCAGAATTTTAGTGGAATAACATTATCTTTCATCATTGCTCTCGCCATTTCCACCGAGGTACGATTCTTCCTCTCTGCCACACCATTTTGTTGTGGGGTGTAGGCTGTGGTGAGTTGTCTCCTGATTCCAGTATCTTCACGGTATTTATTAAACTAGTTTGATGTGAATTCGCCTCCTCTATCACTGCGCAGAATTCACCAAGGATTTGAAGTTTAAATGGCCAAACCTCTTGTGTCAAAGTGTACTCACATTCTTAGTTGACATCTGCAATGCTTGGTGTGACACATGCTCCAAATTAAGGGTAAAGTTTCGGTTTTCAGTCATAGTAACCTCTGCTACAAACTTTCTTTCAGCATCAAGAATCTTGAAGCCCTGTCTCTCAAAATACACAGAAAATCCATTGCATACCAATTGGCCAACACTAAGAAGATTTTGTTGCAGATCTGAAACAAGTAATACATCACGTATTATCTTGTTTCCTTGTGCCGTTTTCACTTTGACATCTCCTTTTCCCTTTGCTGAAACCAATGCACCATTACCCATTCTCACTTTGGTTTCATAGGCTGTATCAAAGCTTGTGAAAATCTATTGGTTTCCTGTCATATGATGTGTACACCCGCTGTCCAAGTACCATGTGTCATCCCTCTCCTTGTTGGATGAGTGGTTTGCAAAGCAAAGATGTTCTGCAGTTAACGATCCTTCTGTGAAGTTGCCATGGTCTGGTTGATCTTCTCTTGTTGGTTGAAGTGCGCCAGGGAGGAATGTGCCAGGATGGGCTGGTTGGGGAGTACCAGACTGGGCTGCGCCAAGTTGATTTTCTCCAATTGTTTCTTCTCTGCAACGCTTGGCTACATGTCCCTTCTTTTTGCACTTATTACACATCTTTGTTGTCCAACAAAAACTGGTATCATGATTGTTTCTTTTACAGATTTCACACCATCTTTCTGCTTTGCTGGATCTTGGAGAGTAAACTCGATTGTTTCCTGCACTAGCTTTAAAGGCTGTTTCACTCATCTGATTTCTCAGCAACTTCCTCTCTTCATAGGCCTCTAAAGAACTTATAAGCTGCTACACTGGAAGGGTAGTAAGATCTTTAGACTCTTCTATTGCTGTGACTATTGAATCAAAGGGTTCTGACAGGCTGATAAGAATCTTCTCAACTATCTTCTGTTATGTCAGTTCTGCCTCACCAAGAGCTCACATTTGAATCATCGACTCAACAATACATTCTGAAATTGTCTGCGCAGGTTCAGCAATTTAACTGCATGTACCTTAGACGATCCCTGAAACGCTTGTTCCGACAGATCCCAAGCCTCCTTCGATTTCTTGGCTGTGATGATTCGAGAGAAGATGCTTTCTGCCACGCCTTTGTTGGATCATGAACAAAGCTTTTGCGTCATGCATCTTGTCATCCTTCAATTGATTCTTCTGGACATCAGTTAACTCATGGCCTTCAGGGAATGTAGCATAGCCGTCTGAGACAACATCCTAGAGGCCCTGCGACACCAGTAGAGTCTCCATCTTTACACGCCATATCTGATAGTTATCACCAGAGAGCGTCAGCGCTCCGAATTGTGCTATTGTGGAGGTCATCTGGTTGCGCTTTTTGATACGCCCGAATGGCTCTGATACCACTTGTTAGAACTAAAAGCAAATGGGAATACTGGTACACAGAAAACCAGTATTTTGATCAAAAAACAATTTCTCTAACCAGCTCTTTTATTAATCTCTCTATTAAAATCTCAATTACAGCAAAGACTCTCTGTTACAACTCTCTCTTTCTGTATCTTTCTCATACACACTACACCCAAAACCAGAAAATAAAAGACCTATTTTTACTACTCAGACAACCTACAGATAACCACCCATAATTACACGAAACTTAGACTCCAAGTAAACTAAACTTAGCCTAAACATTACCACACGTTTTCTGATATAACTGCTGTCTAAAATTAACCTCTGTTGCCTTAATTAACCTCTGTTAACTAAAATACCCCTGCTGATGCATATATTTAAAGAACTGCTGACACGCCCAGCTTTTGAAAACTTCTACTAATAATGCAACATCTTCAACACAACATCTTACGAGAAAAAACAGAAATGAAGAAAACAATGGTTACATGTTTGAAATACCTTACCTAAAACTTCTAATTTAGAAAAATTCAGTTTTTCATGATTATTAAACAACGCAAAACATGCCAAGAGAGAAAAAATAAAGAAAACCATGGCTGATTTTACCAATTTTGAAAATTTCACCATGTATCTTGAATTCAATTCACACAATTTCTACGAGTTCACATTTCTTTACCTACCCAATGCAAAAAAATAAAGAAACAGAAGGAAATAGGGTACTAACTTTAAGAGTGAAAGAGAGGATAGTCGGGAGAGAGAGAGAGGTAGGGAGAGAGGTGAAAATAGCGGCTCGGCTGGGCTACTGGGCACTACAGAGAAGGTCATGTGGGTTGTGCGCGGTGGTTTGGCTAAGAGAGAGATAGGGTTTGAGAGAGAAAGAGTATAGTCGAGAGAGAGAGAGAGAGAAGGGTGTAGAACTTAGCAGGCTTGACAGGGATAGAAGGGGTTTAGGGACCAAAATTCAACATCACACATTCGGCACTAGCTATATACTAAAAACCGTTGCGAAAAGTAACCTTCAACGATGATTAATAATAAATAACCAGTGACGAATGTAGTTTCCGTAACACGTATTAGTAAATAACCGATGCAAAAGGTGCTTGCGTTGATTTCCCCCCTTTAAAGTAGCACGACATGTGGACCCCACGTGTCAATATAAAAGAAACAAAAATAAGTAAATAAAATGACGTTTTAATGGTAACTTATAAGAAATTGATGTTAGTATTTAAAATAAATACAAAATTACTACTAACAACTCAAAATTAAATTACAAAATTAAACAAAAATTGATAGAAAATTTAATAATTCCTACTAATAACTCAAATTAGAAATTAAACAAAAAATGATACAAAATTTATGAAATTAGTACTAATAACTCACAATTAAATTACAAAATAAACATAAATTGATACAGAATTTAATAATTTCTACTAATAACTCAAAATTAAATTAAAAACTTAAACATTAATTGATACAAATTTTACAAAATTACTACTAATAACTCGAAATTAAATTACAAAATTAAACATAAATTCACACAAAATTTAATAATTACTACCAATAACTCAAAATTAAATTAAAAAAATTAAACATTGATACAAAATTTAAAAAATTACTACTAATAACTCAAGGTTATCGTCAATTGGTACGGAGTCAATACCGGTTGAAAATGGAGGAATTTTGTCAAAATGATCATATTCTTTTTCATCCACGATGTCTCCAATGTTGACAATATGTCTTTTACTCGAAAAGACAACATGTCATTTTTTGTCGGTCGGATCAACAATGTAAAACACCTGCTTTGCTTGTTTTGTTAGTATAAAAAGGTGATCATGATATCTTAATTAGCTGAAATCAATAAATACGAACCCATGTTTGTCTTTTCGGTCTCACATCGGTTTTTGATTTGACCCATTGAGCTCGTAGGGTGTTGCAATGACATCGGCATGTAATTGAGAGCGGCTGGGTCAACAGGATGTGACAATCACTACATCCTTCCACAATTACTCGTGCAAAAAAAATATTATATGAAGGAAGAACTATTCTTTCAGATTTGCATCAAATATCATCACTCCATCCCTTCATAATTTATCAACGTCCTCAAACAATGAAGCTAATAATACGTTTATATCATTATACGGTTGTTTAGGACCTCAAATCAATAACGGTATCATCAAATACTTTATTTTCATGCACAACCAAGGAGAAAGATTGTAAACACATAGTAAAATCGGTTATATGTTGTGACGGCTACTCATGTTATTATAAGGATTTATCTGGTCCGTGCATAGCCCTAATCTCCAATTTCTAGGTTCACCATCGAAATTAGGGAATGTTCTGTCAATATTCCTCCATTCGGGAGACTTGACGGGATGTCTAAACATTTCATCTTCTTATCTGCAATCAGCGTGCGACCGTAACAATTTAACGTCGAAATCTCGGTATTATTGGAAGATACCACAACACTTTCATTGTTGGCATTTTTTTATTTTTAATTTGATAATTGAACTACTTGTACCATGAAACCTCATACTTCGGACATTTATCCAGATCACTGTACTGATTTCGATATAATATGCAGTCATTCGGAAATACATGAAATTCTCTCGACTTTCAAACTCAAAAGATACAATAGTTTTTTCACCCTATAAGTCGAATTTGACAACTCGTTATTTTCTAGGTAGATGTCTTGTAAAAGTTTGAAGAAGGATATAAAACTTTGATTACTCCATCCATTTTTTGCTTTCAGATTATACGATTTAAAATAGCATATAATTTTGTAAATTTCGCATAGTCAGAAAATAACGGTATATTAGAGTCATTATACAAATTTTCAACAATTTGGGGAATGTCAACAAAATTTGTTGCAACATCATTCATCAGTTCATCCAATTCATTATGTTCCATATATTGTGTACTATCTCAATTTTCTATGTTTTCACCCCTCATTTCAGACTGTACATTTGTGCCCGGATCTAAAAAATCTTTCGAGTCGAGTACAGTCCTGCTCGACCCAGGATTAATTGATTAGTCGGAGCTCTCATCATGCCATACCCATCGGGGGTACCGTTCCTTATATCCACGAAGAATTAAATGATCTCTCACATCTTTGACATTCCGAAATCTTCGTAAATTTTCCTCCGCCTCATATTTTCCTCGGCACACTCCACAAATTTCTAAATTCCTATTAAATATTCAATTATATCCCGCCTAATTCCATACGACTGAATACTATGATCCATCTGTAAAAAAAAATTATTCTTAATTATGCATGTAGTATTAGGTTCTAGGATTCTACATATAAAGAAGGCTTTGGGCTGGCTAATTATTCTAACCCACTATTTGAATACTTTATTTCATTAGTGAACATTACACTAATCAATTTGATGTTTGACAAAAATTCAACAGCTTTTCCTCTCAGCTCTTCAGGTACGCAAACGCACACGTACATGTACATACATGCTCATGGGAATAATTTGGGGAAATGCTGTCGAATGTTTCTCAAACATCAAATTGGATAGAGTATGTTCACTAATTCTAAATAAGACAAAATATTCAAAGAACAGTCTCAATGGGGATTATTCGAGATTAATCCCTATTGAGTTAATCTCGAATGGGTATCGACTTAAGTGAGTATAGAACTTCCAATAAATTGGTGTCTATATAACATTACTACTACATCTCAAATGCTAATAATAACTATTTAATGCATAATAATAATATATGATCCAAAAATAATTCATTAATTAGTATATATAATCAAATAAACTAAATAAAAGAATTAAATTAACCTTAAAATAATAGAAAAAGGAGCCGGCTCGGGTTAGGGTGTGTGACCTGGTGCCATGAAGATGTTGTGTGTTGGTGGTGAGTTTTAATTGTTGCTGTGTGCTAGTGATGAGCTTCTATTATTGTTGGCTCATAGTTTAAGATGTGGGATAGAAGGAGAAGATAAGAGGGGCCCAGTGGGGTACTAACTAGGACTTCCGACAACGGTTATTATAAGAAAATTGTTGCTAAAGGTATTTGATAGATTAAAAAAAAATAAACTAACATTCAGCACCAGTTCTTATACAAAACAGTTGCGAAAGGTAATCATTAAGGTTGGCTCCTACTGGCTGGAGATTTCCTGCAGAACATTCAACACTGATTACTTAAAACAAACCATTTCAAAAAGTTCGAGCAAATAAAAAAAAAAGATTCAGCAACGATTGTTTGTAAGCAACCATTTCTGAAAGTTGTACATTTGGCATCGATTTTTTGTAGGAATTGATGCAGAAAGTTTTTCGATTTTTTTATTTTCTAGACATTCATTTAGCAACAGTTATTTTCTAAAAATTATTGTTATAGATTTCATAAAAATTTTCAAATTGCAACCATACACCCTCATTAACTAAAAGAACGTTTACGAAAATTATTTTTATAGTAATGAAAGCTACAGTAACTCAACTTTATAAATATGAATTAATGAATTCCCCGGGCTATCAGAAAATTGGACATAATCACAAAGTACAGCTGCCTAAACCTAATAAATTTACTCGAGTTCCCGTTCTAAAAGGGGATATATAGAAAAATTATAAAGTCAATAATAAAGTTGAAAAACAGGATAATAAAAGAAAATACAAATAAGATATATATATATATATATATATATAGAACCTAGCTAGAGTTGACTTTATGAGCCGCCTTTATTTTAATTTAAAAGAAGTTTATCAAAAATCGATCATCTAAAGAATATCATAACTCAACTATAGTACATTAGAATATTATAGATTGACTATTCATATTCTAGATGAACCAAATTAACTAATTAACCCGGATATTTACACCCTAATCCTCGCACACTTGACGGTTCATTGGGTGATATTTAAATTAATGAAAATATTTGGGAGATATCAAAATCGATATCATAATTGACACCAACTTTATTATTCATATTATGTGAGCTATTATTCATATTAATTACTTTATTATAAAATTTATTTTTAATAGTATTTTTATTATTCAACTTACATACCGCTAATATAAATAATAACTTACTTAAACTGAGTAATAAAGTATATAAATAAGTTGTATAATAAAGTCATTAATGTGAATAATAATTTATTTAATCTAAATAATAAAGTCAATATTAATTATAATATGTGTATATTAGCTCCCTTAAATTAAACTAGGCTGTGCAATATGGTTGAAAATTAATGTAAGTCCAGGATGTCGGGTACGTATGTATGTGTACCTCAAAAGGGGAGAAAACAACATTTTTTTTTAAATAAGAACTCATGTTAATCATGGTATGTATTTATTATTTATAAATTTTTTTTCGTTAATTTATTATTTTTCAAATATTTTTTTCTGGCTTTTATTCTTTTCTATTATTTCAAAAAAAAAACAGAAACTTGTTGATAGTAAATTGCTAATATCTATTTATATCTACTAACGGTTGTTAAATATTTTAAATATATTTCCAACAAATATTATTAAATTAATCGGAATGAATGATGCGGATGCCCGATAAATTTACGGATGATTACAAAGTTTCGCCACTAATATCGAGAAGCTTTGTGCTCCAAAAAATATACTAACTTTACTCTCTATATATATATATCCACATAAGTATATTTCGAGTGGGTCATGGCATAAATATTAAAATGTAAATATGACAATAATACATATTATTTTACTTTCGTCAAGCTTACGCATACTTCATAGGTTTTCTTATTTTCTTTCAAAATTTATTATTGCTAATGCTCTATATTATTGTGATATAATTTAAGGTTAAGAAAATCTGTGGGAAAAGAAGGAAAACCAGGCCATGTGTGCTTTTGTTAAGACCACAGTTTTAGTCCCATAACTATTTATGTAACCCAGTGCTATCGGAAATTGCCATGGATGCGTTCTACCCTTAGTAGGTTATTGAAGAAGAACGGCTCCTAAATTAATAATCTCTTATGATCTTCCGCAGAAAATCGGCCTGACTGCAGCATCCCTCTTATATCATGTGTGTCATTGTACAATGCTGATACTATGATCGCTTGTCTCTTCTTGCTGACTGGGACTTTTTTCGTGTGTTGTCAGCTTACTGGCTTACTCCAGTTGAACAAACCTTCTTCTAGCTTGCTCGGCGACCTGAAACCTAACATATAATTACTTCACGCATGCACGCCATCAGATATTAATGATGATCAGCCAAAGGATCAGAGGAGCTGAAACAGCGCCTATAGTGCATAGAGAGACCATATTAGAAGCGATAGTCCGAGAAATCGACGGTGGTAATGCGAGTTGAGTTGTACATCCAGCAACTGAAATGATACGTATAGCATTTAACGAGACCAATAGGCTGAGAGGAAGCATGTCATGTGAAGGAACTCAATGTTCAAAACATGGCTGATCGGACGGTGCGATTCCTTGCCTTGGTGGTGGAATCATCACCTCTGGACATGCCAATTAATTTAGTTTGCATCAAATAAGCTGGTTTTTTCAACCGACAAGGGTTAGAACTTTAGATCATGTTTGAAGCACAACAGGTTTCAATAGTTTTTGTTGTGTAATTTGGTGCACACTGGTCAATTAGACGGTGAACTTATTTTCATATAATTTGGTGAGGAAGTAGATGTATGAGTGTATGTTTATAATTATATGTACTTGATAAAGAGGGCAGCAAAGAAGTGAACATATATAAAATTAGAAATTGCAAAATACTGGGGTTTTAAGTTAGCTGGAACAACTCCAGAAAGACTAGATGTGATGCACATTAATTATGAAGAAGATGGATAAAAAGATGTTTCTGACGGAACTGCTTTGGATATTTAGTTCGATCGATTGTAATTAATTTTTGAAGTTGTTTTGTTTGGTATTTTGATGAAGACTGATGTATATATTTTATGCAACTCTGGGTGTAATTCTGGGATATTAGAGGTTTTTTCTATATATAATTTAATATCTGGAGGAAATTAAATAAATAACACTAAATTAACAATCTCGATAATAATGGAAAATAATTTAATTTTTAAAAGAAGGAGTGATAAGTGCACTCTTATCTGTGCCCAAAATATTTAAAGTTATTTAATATAGTTTCAAACTTAAATTTTAAAACATATATTTTTCAAAAGTATTTATATTTAATATTACTGGATGCAAATAAGGGTGCAAAATTTGATATGCAAAAATAATTTCTCTTTTAACAAAAAAATATGAATATCTTATAGATAAACATAAAAGTCTTAATGGTAATTAAAATTTGTTGAAAAATTGTTAATGGAAAAAAATAATGAGCAGTAGAATGATTTTCTTTTGTATATTAATTTAGCTGTGTATTATTATCAAAAAGAGTAATAACAACTTGTTGGACATTAATTTAACGTGAATATAATTGCAAAGCAAAATATTTTGCAAAGTAAAATACAGGAAGAAAATTCCTATATACGGATGTTCCATCTAATACAATCTCACCTGTGAGGTTGTGGGGTACATGACTATATTTATTTAATAGGAAAATATTATGAGGATATCATTATTGATTCCATGGTCGATACGGACTTTATTATATATATTAAATGAGTTATTATGTATATTAATGAATTTATTATGTATAATATTTTTATTATTTAACTTAAATATCATTAATATGCATAATAACTTAAGTTGTATAATGATAATACTGTACAAAATAAATTTACATAATAAAATCATTAATACACATAATAACTCATTTAATGTATATAATTAAGTCCGTATTAATAATGGTATTAATAACCGTGTATATATATATATATATATATATATATGTAATGAGCTCCCTATTTAATATTTATATATATCTAGCCTTCGCCGGGCCTATGACGATTCTTGGAGGTTTCTGTACAGCACACAGCCAGGTTGGTTAATTCAACTTGAGGCTAGATGTTGACAGGCCATCAAAAAATGGAAAAAAATTAAAGTACATGGAATGGAACATTCAAACGTGATACTTGTAACTAAATCGATAAAAAGGCGTAGTACAAGTACAATGAATCGAACATTTCAACTTGAACACTTGATAAATTGATGAAAATGTTAAGAAAAAGCAAAAGAAATTCTAAAAAAAATGATGCAGCTTTTCAAGCCAACTGTGCTATACTCCAATGGGCTGCTGGACCAACGGCCAGATAGATTGGTTGCTATCTCTCCTGCCAAAAGAACCTTTTTTTTATATTAAAAATATATATAGAGGCTTTTAAATATTTGTGAACAATGCTTGATTTATTGATTTTAAAAGATTTGATAATTAGTATGTGTAATTTTTAATTTTTAAATGCATGTGTTCTGAATTTCTAAAAAAATGCATGTATTTTTTTTTCTTGACGAAGAAAAATAAAATGCATGTATTCACATTTCACAATGAAATTTGTTTGGATCATCAATTCATATTCGGTTGTAAAATGATGCGGCGAATTTTATATACACTAATGAGTGCATGATTTTACATTAGATTTCCTGACCAATGTGTTTAGCATCGCAAATATTACAATTAAGAATTGAAAGACTTCAATCCATAGATTGTGGCTCTCACAAGAAAGAAGAAAATAAATATATTCATTCAACAATTATTTTACAAAACTAAACAACCACAACAACAACAACAACAATTACTTGCATTACCAAGAAACAACAAACATTAGTTCATAGTTCAGAGTTCACACACAAGAAACAGGAAGTTGTTTAGCACCTGTGTAATTTCTGCAGTACACAAAAAGCTCTTTAATCTAAACCTTTTCCAAATTGCAGCTTCTTTTAAAAGACAGATCCACCCAGATCAGCATTCTTTCCTAATTCTAAACATATTAACACTAATTGTTTTGATGAGATATCGAGAGGTTGACGCCAAAAAGCCGGATTATTTCATTGGATTGTGACATAGGTAACTCTATCACCTTAGACGACCCAATCAGAGTTCTCTTGAAGTCACATTCAATGAAGAGGTGCACGTAGCCTAGCCCGTTTGTCACTCGCCAAAACCTGACCACATCACCCGGCCTTAAGCCTTTCTCCCTGGCGAACTGTGCCCATCCACCATTGAGAACATGATTACGGCTGCTGCTCCAGTATGAGTACCGGAACCTCCATATCTTCCCCCTCCCATCTTCAAAATTGATCATCACACCTCTGCGACCAACAGTGCTGGGGTTTCCAAAAAGTGGAAAGTGCTTCTGCGCATGTTGCCTCGGGATCAGTAGTCGGTTTTGTGGTCCAATATCACCAGGAGAGACTACCTTGAAGAAGAGAAGTTGTCGAGTTTTGTTTGCTCTACACATTACATTGCCAAAATTATCGCACTGCATATTCTGGATTTCATCCTTGTATCGGCTGCGCTTGAACTCCTCGTGATATGTGTGTCTACGCAGCATGTTGAGAATCTCGTTCCTTGTTCGTGACTTCAAGAAGAGGAGTTCGGCCTCAGTATCTTTGTCGGATTGCGAGAATGAATTGAAGTTGGTTATGGCATGCGCACCGTGAAGACACAGTGCAGCGAGGTCATAAGTCTGAGCAGCTTCGACCTCGGTGCAAAATGTACCAAGCCACATACGGTTGTTATTATTGTAAATTTGAGCACCCCATTTGCCGCTCTGCTGCGCTACAACACCTCTGTATTTGGAAGAAGGCAACCTCATGGGGAGCTCAAGTGAACTGTGGAGCTAGGGTTTGGGGAATAGAGCTCTCTGCTCTGTTTGATGGTTAATGAATCTGTATATATAATGTGTTTTTATTTTTGTAATATTTTATTATCCTATTGTATATATTGAAGTCTCCCTTGCCACTAGTAAATAGTGAGTGAAGATTTGGTGGATGGGAGAGCCTCCGCTCAAGCGGCAAGTTGTTAATTGTAGTGTTGTGTAGTCCATGGAAATATTAAATTAATTTTGGGATTCTTTATATTTGCATCATGCAAATGGTATACTGGAAAGGTGCTAGATTATAGCGTTAACGGTTTCAATATACCATGTTTTATCTGGAAACACGGCATAAACATTATTCCAATTTATCAAGCTAATTAACCCGGTCAAGCATTGGATCTGCAAACATAGAGTGTCAAATTATTGTTGCTATCATCGTTACTAGTAATTACTATGATGAGTCAACATGGTGATGAATAAATACGAAAATAAGTTTTAATTTAATGATAAAAATAATGTTCTCCGCGTACAAATAATGTAAATTCAAAAACAAGATAAAAAATTCTTTATGAATTTTTATCATTAAATGACTTGACCTAATGTTTATCTAATTAAAAAAACCACGATGCATAGATACATTTTTAGCTTACACATAATCTCTTATCCACTTTTCGTGGTAGAAAAAAAGTCTGACAAACTTGGTGGTGCTCTAATGAACTTTTTATTGTGATCAAGTGAACTTTTGGCTAGCAAATTTCTGAGAATTGTCTAGCAAACATTAGGCAGTGTTACATTGGTTTAGCAAACTTTGAATATCAATAATGTTTTTGTATTCAGTATTTGTTCTTTATTACTAAATTTATTGATCGATTTATTTACTTTAAGATTTATAGATACAAGGTTTATGTTGCATGACTATTTTATTATCTAGTTATTAATCGTAAATTGCTCTTATGTATTTAGCATAGAGGAGGGATCACGTGACAATCATTTATTGATAATTTACAATAAATTTTAATTTCAAATTCAACATTAATTATAGATATGACGTGAAAAAGATAATGAGATTTTGTGCATTATTCATCATAAAAGTAAGTGACTTAATATAAAATTTTTCAGCGGACCAAAATAAATGGTTTTTGATACATGCATCAAATGATATTTGAATCGAATGCAATTTCATTATTAGATTATCTCTATGTTCAATAACACATAGTGAATTTAATTTTGAAAGATCTTTATAATAATTTTCAAGATAACCATTGATAAATAATCCCTCGTATACAGTTATTTGCTAATTAAAAAATTCAATCATAATGTCATGCAAAATCCACTGAAGCATTGCCAGAAAACCATCGAAATTCACTAGAGTTCAATTGCAGGCGCTTGATATATACCATTTTATGATTCAGCTTAGTACCCTAAACTTGCAGATCTTTTTCGAGAATTCCTCATTATTTGATAGGCTTTGAACTGAAAATCAATCTTTGATTTAATGATAAAGATAAAATATTTCATATAATAAGTCACATGTTTGATATATGGATGAAGAATTATTTATAAACATTAAAATTAAATAACCTGATTTCATATTTGTCTAAAATTATTTATATATGGATGGAGAATTATTTATAAACATTAAAATTAAATAACCTGATTTCATCTTTGTCTAAAATATACTTGAACTGAATTAATTTTTTTAACGAACTATATACATTACGTCAATTTTTTTGTTACAGAGAGAGTTTAATGTCTTCCATGCAATTAATTCCGCTGCATCGTCCATTGACGTTTACTGATGCAAATTTTTTCAGTTACCTAGGCAAAATAATTAAATCATTTTCAAGTAATTAATTAATGACGATTCCTGCATGGTAAGCATGATTTGATTGCTCTATTTTTAAATCTAATTCAACATCTTTTCTAATTTTATTGTTTTTCTCATTTCACATCCGTACCAGATAAGGAGTCAGCAGCTGGAATTTTTGGACAATTGAAGATAATATTTACCCTATTTGCTATTGCACTAGCAAGCATGCATGCATGCATGCTTTTTTCACCAAATCTACGGAGAAGTTTTGTCTCTCACATTTGTCTAATTAATTTTTGTTGACTAACAAACAAACCAATTAAGCCACCTTCGTACAGCTTGGAGAGGCCCCACAAATGTTTGTTGAGCCTATCAATGTGTGGCACATGGCATCATGATATATCCCACCAATCCGAGTCCGTATCTGTTATTATTCCAAATAAAAAAAATAAGATTATGTTATTTTAATATAGACCGTGAGATTAAAATAGCCGGATCGGATTGATTTTATTTGAAATTTAGAGGATTTTTTTAAACAAATTCGATCCGTTTATTTTAATTCGATGACCCAAATTAAAATAATAAGATCCTACTTTTCTATTTGAAATAATATGTTATTTCATTCCTCACTAACCCGGTCTTGAATATTATTGTTGGATAGTTGTAGATATAGTTATTATAAATTAATTAAGCAAATGAAAAGGGGATTATTATAAGTTGGACAATTACAAACATTGTGTTCACCATTTTTAATATATATATGTTAGGTTCATATTTTAGTGAAAATCAATTTTTAGTCAAGTAATAAAAGTGATAAAAATAATTTTTGTTATATGAAAAATTACATATTTAAAATTGAGATGAATTTTTTTTATAAATATTTAAAATTGAATAAATTTTATCTTTATCTTTATTTTTATAAAAAGGTCCGTATTTTGGTTCATATATTAGTCAATATTAAAAAGTGTGGATAAAAAGATGCACAGCGTTAAAGACACATGGATGCACTGTTCTGGACATGATTCAAGCATTGAACAGTAAAAGTTAGTAGCCGACAAAAACAACTGGAGAATTTAATTGGGAAAGGATCATGGATAGGTTTTGATCGAACACTAAATATATTTACTTTATGATTTGACAAAGTTATTATTTAGTTGAAAATAACTTATAATTAGAACTTAATTACAAGATTTATATATCATGGAGTAGAAATTAAAATACAATTACAATTTCGGAAAAAAATATTTACATTACTCTTGAATATATTTTATATCCGATGAAATTAAAAATGTGCTTTTATCTATCGTATCCTTTTTTTTAAAAACACCATTAGATTTATAATTTATACTTTCACCACAAAATGTTCACATATAATGAGCAAAGTTAGGCAAAGTTTCAACAAAAATATTCATGTAATATGAATTTGTTCATACAGTCACTTACAGGGAGTGATTATATTAATATTAGAGAAATTATTTTTACACTCTAATTCTATAATCCTTATCTATATCCAATGTTAAGTATAAATATTTTTTAAAAATATATATTTTAAAATTTAAGTTACAAACTATATTGAATAATTTCAAATATCTAGGATACAAATAAAGAGTGTAATTATACACCTTCATTTTATAAAATAAAAAAATTACCAGTATTTTGCATAAACTCTTTGTGAAATTCGTTTCAAAAATTGGAAAACTTATAAAAAATTAGAAACTATTATATTGAAACATAAATGTAATTTTTTAAATAAATTTTGATAATTTATACAATGATAATTTTATTCAAAATTCAACTTGCATATCTCAAAAGATGTATACATTGTATAAGAAAAAAATGCTAAATGTTTATAATTCACTTTGCATATAATAAAAGCTACGAGTTACAACCTGAGATCAGGAAAATTAGGTGAAAGTTCATCGGTAATAAATAGCTCAGACAAAAATTGCCGAGGATATATAGAACTTCAAAGAGAGACTATTGAAGTGAGAAGTGAAGAGTTTATTGGAAAAAAAAAATCAAACAGAAAGAAAGATAATAGTAATTCATTTCTTAATTTAGAACCAGTGAGAAAGAAAAAATAAGTTATTTGAAATCTCCTGAGATGGAAACTAATGCTGCATCAATAATTTTTCTTTATTAATATAATGGATTAAGAAGGTACAACAGAACTCTAAAAACATACTTTGACTTTGCATGTTAACATATATATTGAGAGTGGAAAGAGTATTAATGAACATGAACAATTGGAATTGACACATTCTCTTGCCAGTTTTGGAGGCAATTAGTTAATTAGTTATGAAGATAATGTTGAATGACATTCTGCCAAGCGTTCCCATCAATCTTGTTGTTTGTTATCCACTGACATTGAAGATAAAGATCTGTTTTGCTAGGGGAGAAGAATACCACTCACCATTGCTCTTTCCTTTGCACAAAACTAGGTGGTTTGTATGCAACTTGACTGATCATTACTTCCAACTTGACTGATCATTAAGCCCAACACTTATCCTCTTGGCAAGAAGAAACATACATACCATTACCTTTTCCTTTGTTTTCTTTTTGCTAGCTAGGCTACCAGGAAAAATATTTCCACAAGTGGCAAAGAAAGCATAAGATACCCTTGGCTGCTTTCAAGCTAGTTGCCTAAAATAGAAAGATCTGAATTTCATTTATTATAATTATTGCCTTTTAATTTAAGTGTCAGGTTCATAACACACCGTACTAATATTGATTGGAGCCCAATACAAACAGAAGATTTTATTTTTATTTTAAAAATAATTAGTCTGTGTTCATTTTTTTTTTGCTAAATAATTAGTATGTGTTTCTGCTGTAGTGCATTATTCTAAGAAGTTGTTTTACAATTTATGCAACAATTCTGGAAAATATAAATAGTGATAGTTGAAAGAGTACGGTGACTCGTTGAAACAACTTAATATATTAGTATTTGTGCCATGGAAAATGATGAGTACTGCTATTTGTACCATTCACTATTGTGTAGTGCTAAAGTTCCACATTTGCACTCAATGGAATTAAAATATTGAATTTAACATATATATCTTAGTACTAGTATTTTTAATATTATTTTTTAAATAAAAATGAACTTATGTTTTTTGAACTTTAAATATCCATTAGAAAATTTTCAGTTAGTTTTTTTATTTTGTGATCTTTCAAGTAAAAAGCATTGCCTTGTCTAGTAAATCACCAAAGGCTAATTCTTTTATTTTTAGAAGAAGATCACAACTTTGAGCATTGCCTTGTCTAGTAAATCACCAAAGGTTTTTTGAACTTATGCTTAATGTTGTTTGTTGTTAGAATAGGGATTTGTTAATTAAATAATCCTAAAATATCATTTGGTCCCGCTCTCTAATATAATTTATTTATATAGAGATTTTCTCTAATGATCATAATGAATAATTTTCCTTGACCACTTATTATTTCTAGGATATATATCTTCCATGTTTTCATGGTGAATCTAAATTAAAATCTCAAATCAGCATAATAGCACAAACAAATAATTAATAAATGTACTATAAAGTTAGTATTTACTTAACTTTAATTCCCTTTTTCTTTTCTTTTTGGAAAAAATATGCACATACTAATTTTGGCAAATTAAATTTAAGATCTTACTGGAGACCAAAACTTGAATTCCATTCGGAAGATGAAAAGTTCTTAAGACTCTTGGGAACTCTGAGAAACATCCAGAAACAAATTAAAAAGACAGGGAAACGAGATAAGATCAATCCATGTACAGTACGAAAGAAAGCGACCCAATGGAATAGACAATAGCCCACTGCATTAAATGTGACATATTCCGCTGTTTTCCCTTGAAAAGGTATGTGTGCGGCCCTTTTTGGCGGCCCACGCGTGAGGTATCGGCGTTTTCGTTCACGGAGGGAGAAGGTGTAGGTACATCCCTGTGCGTGTTCGTGCGCTCAAGGACTTATTATTTAGGTGATTGTGGGAACTTTTATTTTCCGACGAGTGCAAGCTCCCGCCATTAATTACCCCGGCTCTCGCTTCGGAAACCTTTGACTAATGGGCTAAACTAATCAAAATATATGAATCAGATTTGTGGCTTTATTTTTTCCTTCCAATTTATTATAATACATGCTTGAAATAACTCAAAGGTATAACTTTGGATCATAATACTAAAAACGTATGATCTAAAATCAAATAAACGTATCATTTTTCATAAATCAGAGATCGATGACGTATAATCCTATTGATCTCACGGAGTTCGAATATGAAGCGCACTGCCAACTCGATACTCAAGGAACTAGAGATGTTTGATCTCTAGAAAGGTTCATGTCAAAGACAAGAACGTATAGTTCTAAACCGTCTATTGACCTTCCAAATTCCGAATCTGAAGCGCTATGGCAATTCGAAACCTGGGAAAATTGGAGAATCAAGAACATATAATTCTTTATCGATTTCCAAAATGAGGTACATTAAACCTGAAGCGCACTGCCAGTTTAATGTTCTCGAAACATAATTTGATATGATTTGATATGTTGGTATGTTTTAACCAAATTTTGGACTTATCTGCGTATTTGGCATATTTGACCAGAGATTTGGACATATTTGCATATTTAACATATTTTGTCAATAGTTTGGACATATTTGTATATTTTGCATGTTTGATCAAAAATTTGGGCATATTTGCATATTTGACATGTTTGGTCAAATGTTTGTGTTTATTTGCATATTTGACATGTTTGGTCAAAAGTTTGGTCATATTTGCATATTTGACATGTTTGGTCAAATATTTGGACATATTTATATTTTTGACATATTTGGTCAAATATTTGGGTATATTTGCATATTTGACATGTTTGGTCAAAGGTTTGAACATATTTGTATTTTTGACATATTTGGTCAAGCATTTGGACATGTTTACATTTTTGACATATTTGGTCAAATATTTGGGTATATTTGCATGTTTGACATATTTGGTCAAATATTTGAACATATTTGTATTTTTGACATATTTGGTCAGATATTTGGCCTATTTGCATATTTGACATGTTTGGTCAAAAATTTTGGTTTTATTGGTATATTTGACATATTTTGTCAAATATTTGGACATATTAACATATTTAAATATTTTGATTCGTTTTATAACATAATTTGATTATCTTTGAATATTTTTGACTTGTTTTAACAAAATGTGACATGATTTGATCATTTTTGAATATTTTGATTTGTTTTATCAAAACATAATTTGACTATTTTGAAAATTTTGATTTGTTTTATCCACATATAACATATTTTAATCATTTTTGAATATTTTGATTTGTTTTATCAAAATATAACATAATTTGATTATTTCAAATATTTTTATTTATTTTATCCAAGTATAATATTTATTTAATTATTTTGAATATTTTGATTTGTTTTATCAACATATAACATGTTTTTAATCATTTTTTAATACTTTGATTTATTTTATCAAAAAACATAACATAATTTAATTATTTTGAATATTTTGATTTCTTCTATCAAAATATAACATATTTTGATCAGCTTTGAATATTTTGATTTGTTTTATCAAAATATAACATAATTTGGTGATTTTGAATATTTTTATTTGTTTTATCAAAGCATGACATATTTTAATTATTTCGAATATTTTCATTTGTTTTATCAAAATATAACATATCTTGATTATCTTTAAATATTTTGATTTATTTTATCAAAATATAACATAATTTGATTATTTTGCAAATTTTGATTTGTTTTATCAACATATAACACAATTCAATCATTTTTGAATATTTTGATTTGTTTTATCAAAATATAACATAATTTGATTATTTTGAATATTTTTATTCATTTTATCAAAATATAATATTTATTTAATTATCTTGAATATTTTGATTTGTTTTATCAAAAATTGAGTTCAATTATTTTAAGTATTTTCATATGACATAATTTCCATTTATTTCAAATATTTTATTTGATATTTTGAATTTATTTTATACATATATCATATGTCTTGAATTTTCTTTATTTATAATAAAAAGAAAATAAAATCGAAATTGGCATTTTTTGGCCTTAAATATATTCATAAATGAAATCATGATTTTTGAGATATTTTTCGTAATTTTTGGGCTTGAGAAATTATTTTTAATTGGTGTTTAAAGTTTATTTTCCAAATAGATAAATATGGGCCATTGGATTTGGACACATGCATCAAGATCTGAACTTTAGTTCAGTTTTTATAGCATCTTTTAAACTGGGCTGTTGGATCTCTGGCGTGCATCAAGCCTCCACTGGACTTTTTGAATTTCATCAAGATTCGCACTATGAGATGTATCAATATCCGTGCCCTTCCTCTCCGACACTGATCTGGGCCCAACCGGCGTCGAATCTCCGATCAGAAGACATGGCTAGCATCGCCGGAGCGTGGGGAGTCCATCAGTGGTGGTCTCGACGGCGGTGGCGGCTTGGATCGTCGGAGATGAGGGTAACCATTTGTTTTCGGTTAGGATGTTGGCTGAGATAAAATTTTGAGGAATTTGAGCTGATTTTTGACAAATTAACTCGATTCCTTTGTCATATGGCATCATCAGAATATGTTTAACAAGTTTTTGAGGTTTAATTTTGGTTTAATTCATCAATTTGGCAACTTTGTCAATTTGGCACCAAATTGGTTTCGGGGCCTTGGTACCAAATGGTATTTCATTGCTTTCCTTTGCAATTTTCTTCCAATTAACTTTTCAAACAGCGTCGTTTAGTGTTTGAACATGTTTGGATGATCAATTTTATCAAATTAGATGCGCATTGTCCTTTATGCATATTGGGTCCTTTCTGATTTAATTTTTAGTTTGGTTATCAAATTAGATGCGCATTGTCCTTTATCACATACTTCTCAAATTGCATGTTAAAATATATTTATTAGGGTCAATTACATGTTTTAGAAAGGTTTTGTACTAATTTTACATATGAATTTCACTTGTACATAAGTTAATTTCATTTTCTTTCTTTTCTGGCATTTATTCCACAATTGACCCAATTCTGATTTTTTTTACATATCCAATTTCAGAAATTCATAGAAAATCACAGGAAATACCAAAAATGGTAAAATTTGGTGAGTGAATGCACTAAGACCTATTATATATGCTCATGAAATTTCAAATTGATTAAGTGAACAGAAAGCTTGATTTTTTAATATTTACCAGACTGGACAGAAATACCCTTTCAGATTTGTTAAAAACCAAATTTGACTTAACCTATGTGTTAAAGCCCGGTTTAATTATTCTAAACCCTTTAAAACATCATATGAGATGTTATAAGGTTGAATTTATCAAGAAAATTTGGATTTTTGATTCAAAGAGTTTTTGACCAAAGGTTTGACTTCTTTGGAGTTTTTAACGGATGAGATTGTAAAATCCATAACAATTCACAGCAAATTCCAAAAATTATAAAATTTGGGTTGTAAGTTGATACAAACCCATTATACCTGATTGTGAAATTTCATGAGAAATTAACAACCAGACTGAGAGATATAGATTGATCTCTCAGCTGGACAGAAGCTGGCATATACTGGACTTCAAACCAATATTGATGTTTATGCTTTTTCATTGCTCAATTGTGGTTCTGAGCCATCAAGCGCTTCAAAGAAACATGAGAGAAGAAACTAAAGGAGGAAACAAAGCCAATTTGGACTAAAACATCATATATTATAACAAATTGAAATACAATACACATAGAAAACATGGAGTTTTGTTTTTCCATGGAATTTTGATAGCATAATATCTTGTATAAAGCCATTAATGAGCTTTGTATAGCCACTGCACATGTGCACAGGGCTTGAGGGAGAAAGGGGATGAACATGTGCCCATCCCCATGAAACCAGATTGGCATGTGCCAATTGGTTGAAGCATATTGTCAAATTTCATGGTGAACTCACCATGTGAGCTCCTGAGACTCATGCTCAGTCGTCAATTGAGTTCTGGAAAGAGGGAGACACATGTGCACCTCCCCAGCCATGGGGCTAGCCATCTCACCCAGTAAGGTGAGACTGGCTCCTTGAGCTCAATTGCGACTGAGCCAAACTCAAGGCTTGGCTCCTCTATCCCTTACCTAGCTATTCAGAGCTTAATCTCTTCTCAGCTAAGCTTTCTTTTTGTGGAATTTGGGTGGAGTTTTGATTTTGGCAGAGTTTCAGCTATGTTGCTCTCTCTCTCCTTTTTCTTCTTCACTAGGGGTCTATTTATAGCCCAGAGGGAATGGTTTGAGCTTGAGGGCTGAGCTGGAATCATCCCCACCCTTGGTTTGATCAGATGGCCAGAATTGAGCCAGCCAGGCCTGTGCTCAAACCTCTCCATGAGTTGCCTACACGTGTCCCTGTGTGCAGGCCTGGGGAGAGAGAAGGAAGCCGTTGGCTTTGTTTTCTTCTTGGGCCAGTGTGTCATGCTTTTCGAGTAGGAGTATATCCCGAATATTCTTTAGCCTTGCTGGCACTTGACATGTCACCAAGGTGCCACTGAGTGTGTCCAACGTGTCAATTTGGTTACTTGAGTGCTGAGTTGTGCCAATTGACCACATCCAGATCAGACCCGAGTGCCAAGTGACACACCCACCAATTGAGCACTCCCCAACTCAAATTAACACTTCAGGAAGCGTCGTGGAGGTGTCTTGAGGCTTCCCCAGGTGTCGGCTTGACTTCTCGAGCTCCCAATTGTCCGGTCACCTTCAAGGTCGAGGTACTTTCTCCTTCGATTTTCTCCCTGTTTACTTTACTATTTTCAGTGCTGTTTGTGGCATTGAACTCCCCTTAGGGTGTAGATTAAGTCCCTAAAATGGTTTAAGCCAACTCGAGCTGTACACCCAAACTCCATTTTTGAAGCCTTGGTTGAGCTCCGAGCTCGGGGAGGAAGAAAGGAGGGAGAGAGAGTGAAATTCAAAGGGTTTCCCTTGCCTGGGTTGGGTACATGTGGATCGTGCTTTGATATTTTCTTTATTTCTTTTCCATTTTATTTTGTTTTTCATGCAAAAATCCATGAAAAATTACTGAAAAATCACAGAAAATATATTCCATAATTCTGTTATTTTAGGTAATATTTTTGGTATTTTTGCGTGTAAAATTAGACATTAATTTCACTTAATTCATTAATTGTATATGATTAAGCATATTAATCTTATATAATTAATATTTGGCATGATTATTCCAAGGAATTATTATATTTTTTTTAATTCCAAGAAATAATATTTGGGACATTTTTCATGAATGAAATTCATGATTTTGAATTTGACATGGTTAATTATATGAAATTGTTTCTTGATTTCATATAATTAGGGTTTTGTGCATAGATTTTTTTTTTTGCACACATGTATATATTTTTCCTTTGTGGGGGTGTTTGGCATAATTACTTCATGAAATTATTTTTTAATTTCAAGAAATAATTTTGAGGTTTAATAAATCATGAGATTGAACATAATTTCATGATTTAATATTTGATACGACTATTTCATGAAATTGTTTCTTTAATTTCAAGAAATGATTTTTTTTATACAGTGAATTATGAAATTGGGCATAATTTCATAGTTTCAAATCTTGAGTATGAAAATCACATGAAACTATATCATTGATTTCATACAACTTAATTTGTATATTTTTCTGAAAACTTTTAAACAGCAAACAGTATGTTATTTTCGAACAACTAAGGTCCTATCTTAATCTTGTTATATGTAACTGTACTTCAATTAATGGTGCTTGTTATTGTACCGCCAATTCTACTTTTTGTGTTTACTTGCTCTATCCAAATCTAATTAATTTGATCATGAATTATTACTGTGCGGAAAACTTTATCTAACAAATTGGCAAATTTAAGTTACTGTGGACAGCTTTATTTAATGAATTATTACCGTGGAGTCAAAAATTTATAAATCTAATTTTTAAAAGGAAAATGTTTGGGAGATACCAAAATCTATATTATAATTGATACCGACTTTATTATTTATATTAACTACTTTATTATATAATTTATTTTTTACAGTATTTCTATTATTTAACTCAAATACTACTAATATGAATAATAATTTACTTAAGTTAAATAATAAAAGTATTGTACAAATAAGTTACATAATAAAACCATTAATATGAATAATAATTTATTTAATTTGAATAATAAAGTTGGTATTGATTATGATATCTGTATATCAACTCCCTTTTTAAAATATTTTAAAGCCAGCAGCACATAATTAAATGATTGGAAATTAATACCCGTTCAAATTTTAGAAATTCAAATCTTGAAATTGATGGTGTTTACAAATATATCTACTATATATGTAATGTAATGTTCTAACTAACAGCATAATATACAAATAAAATTTTAAACATTGGCAATGCTATTTATTAGACCTGTTTGTCATCATACTTCTTAAGTTACACACGGATGAAATTCTGGTACCATTTCAACTTTCAAGTCATCTCTCCAGAAATATGTAAAAATAAAGATAGCACTATTACCTGAAACTAGCATGTAGCCCGTGGCATGCACGGGATGATATATGCTATATTGATAAATTTGTCTGTTTATTAGAATAAGAAGCATGAATTTAATATTGTTGATAATTTATAGTTATTGTGTAACAGTAGTTAATATTTTTTACTGACATTTATTTATTTATTTTAGTATATTGATATGGTATGAAAATCAATTTTTTCATATTTAATTATCTAATTTTTTGTTTACTGATTGAAAAAAATTGTAATATTTAGTTGGCATATTTTCATAAATTAATTTATAATTTATATGTCATAATGAAATTGAAAAAAAAAAGATAATCATGATAACATGTATTACCTTCTCATCAACAAAGATGACATTTAAACCGATGCAATCATTTATTCTTAAGTTAATGCTATCCCATATACGAGTTGCACGAACAAAAAAAGATGCTTTGTTGCTTGAATATAATTCATTGATATATATTGTATTATTTTTGGTAGTCCTAAAACACAAACATGTAAATATGAATTAAATCAATGTATATATGCCAAAATTGACAATAGAGTTGATCATGAAGTAATGACAAAAAAAATGTTATTTTCTATTTTTGATCATCATAATCAGAAAAAAATATAATGATAAGGACAGTAAACAACTGGTAATATTAGATTTTAAAAAATGTACAGGATCTTACGACATATTGTTTTTTTCTTCTGATTTTGCCTTAATATGCATTTCAGTCTTTTGATTCTTTGAGTGCATCTCCGTCTTCTTTTTCTGATGTTATCAATAAAAAAATAAATCCAACTAAAAAGAATTGTTAGTGCATTTAAGAGTTAAAATAAATAAATTAATTTATAAAGAAGACTAATATAAATTCAGAAAGATGACAGAAATAAATAAATTAGTTTACTGAAAGAACACAGTTCCTCTCATATCTACCTTTCTACCATCTTATAACTAAAATGTTTCAATCATTTCGAATAAATTTGCAAATAAATTAACAAAATTCAACAAATGAAAAATCAGTGTTCAAAAGTATTTTAAAATTTGAAGCCCGCAAAATAAACACCTATAAAGGATTAACTAAAATATTTTTATATTCCAAATAAATTTGCAAATTAAATAACCAAATTCAACAAATCAAACATCAGTGTTATCTTCTATAGTTATTTGCAGTTGGAAAGAAAATCAAGTTAATCTATATTTATTTGTGTTTCAACATTGGTATATAGCACTTGAGGCTTCCAATCCAATGCAAAAAAAAACCCATTAATTTAAAAAAAAATAACAAAAATAATCAAAATAACTAAGCAAATTTATTATATCCAATTCATCTCCGTGAAGGGTTCCTTAAATTGAAAGGATTTTTCAATGTCCAATCGAAAGGGTAAACAAATTAATCAAAATAATTAAGCAATTTTATTAAATTCGGATCAAAACAGGGAAAAAAGGAAATTACACTACTTTTAAAATTCAAATCGCATGGTAAACAAAACTTCGAAACAGTTTCAGAAATTGTTAAAATACCTCAAATTAATGACAGGCGGAGAGGTAGCGATACGGCGCGAGGTTGTAGACGAAATGCATAATGGCGAAAGCTTCGGTCTTGTGACAATTAGATAGGCGAGACGGTGTAGAAGAAATACGAAGATTTGACAAAATGAAAAGTGAAGCGTCGTCAGAAAATCGCATGGCAAACAAATTCCGCAATAGTTTCAAAAATCATAAAAGTACCACAAATTATGAGAGACGGAGAAGTAGCGATACGGCGTGAGACTGTAGACGAAATGGATCGCGAAAAAAGCTTCAGTCTTGTAACAAATTAGAGAAGCGAAACTCTGGATCTCGAGATTAAAAAGGACAGAGTTGGAGAGCCGCTGGTTTTATCAAATTGAGGAGAAATGAGAGGTGGGACCATCTGTTAAAGAGAGCAAATGGAGAGATGCAACCCTCTATTAAAGAAAGCAAATGGAGAGATACGACTGTCTGTTAAAGAGAGCAAATGAAGAGGCACGAAGAGAAAAATATGTGGCATAGTTTGGTTCGGCGCTAGTGAAATATACTACACAAATCATAACCCTTCCAACTTTGCATCAGACGGTTCCTCATAAAGGATGACGTGGCTACATAAAATCGTTTCTTTTGTCAAGCGTTTTTGTATATTACTATAGATATGTCAAAAACATTTAGTGCAAGGAAGATCCTAAATGTGCAGGACAAAAAACATTTAAATTCAGGTGATTACCCACACTAATAATCTTTTTTTTAATTAGCAACCATATCAAGATAGAGTCCCCATTTGCTGTTATCCTCGCAGTTCATTGTACTGACGACTCACATTATTTCATGACACCCTGGCCCTACACTGCCACTCGCTTGATGGCCAGAGAAGAAGGTGAAACTGTTGAAAATAATCCAAGTCAGCAGCAAAGTGCATAAGAGATGCAGTTTCTAGAAGTTGTGGTTTAGTTGTAGGTTTATTTTTGTTAAGAGTTAATTATAAACTGTTTGTTAAATTTAGGCAGTACGTTTTCAGTTTAGATGTGTGCAGGGAGCAGTCTAGAAAGGATAGTTTCTATATTTAGTTTGTCATGTAGTGAGTTGGTTATAGGCTAGTTATAGCAGCGTTAGTGGGTTGGTTATTAGGGGTTAGTGGGTGCTAAAATCAGAATATGCTCCATTTTAAATACTGCATCTGTTTCTGTTGATGAATTAATTAAGTTGTGAGAAAAATCAATTGTTGTCTTCTGTATTTTCCTTTATTTTCCGAAAAAGTTCCAACAAAATTGGTATCAGAGCCGAAGGTGAGAGATCAGGGCAGATCCGAAGGTGAGAGATCAGGGCAGATCCGACCATGGCAGAGAACATGAGCATGTCGAATCCATCGATTCCGCTGTTCAAGGGAGACAACTACGAGTTCTGGAGCATCAAGATACGAACTTTGCTCAAGTCGCAAGGTCTATGGGAATTGGTGGAGAACGGAGCACCGACCACAGATCCCACACCAACAGAAACAACAAAGCGAGATGCGAAGGCGTTGTTCTTAATTCAACAAGCCGTTGTTGACACGGTGTTCACAAAAATTGCAGCAGCGGCATCGGCAAGGGAGGCATGGACAACCCTGAAAACCGCATTCCAGGGAAATTCAAAAGTTCTCGAGATAAGGCTACAAGGCTTGAGAAGAGATTTTGAGACGTTGAACATGAATCAAGGTGAATCTGTTCAAGCATTTCTCACAAGAGTCACATCCACCGTCAACCAAATCAAGAGTTGTGGCGAAGATCTTGCTGATAAGACCGTGGTTATGAAGGTGCTCCGCAGCCTTACCTCAAAATTCGACCATGTCGTGGCAGCAATCGAAGAGTCCAAGGACCTATCCACATACTCTTTCGACGAGTTGATGGGTTCGCTGCAAGTCCATGAAGTACGACTTCTCAGATCTGAAGAGAAGGACGATTCTAAGGCTTTCCTCACCAGAGGCAACTCAAGTAGAGGAAGAGGTCGCAGCGGTAGAGGTCGCGGAAGAGGCACGAGCAGTGGAGACAACCGTCAACATCAACAAACAACAAAGAAGGATATCGAGTGCTATTATTGTCACAAGTTCGATCATGTCAAGGCAGATTGCTACAAGAAGAAGAGGGAAGACGGACAAGGCAAGCAAGGCGTTGAATGCCACTATTGTCACAGAATCGGCCATGTGCAGGCTGATTGCTTCAAGAAGAAGCGTGAAGAAGAGCAAGCCAATGTTGCAGAGGAGAAAGGCAATGAGAAAGGCACCGAAACCATGCTCTTCATGACAAAAACTGACAAGAAATCAGACGTGAGTCAAGTTTGGTTCTTGGACAGCGGATGTTCTAACCACATGTCCGGTTACAAATATCTCTTCGAAGAATTGGACGAGTCATACAAGAAGCCTGTGAAACTCGGCAATGACAAACAAATACAAGTTGAAGGTATCGGCAAGGTGGCTGTCCAAACTGCAAACAATACAAGGTATCTACACAATGTATACTACATCCCGCAACTTTCACAAAATCTCCTAAGCATCGGGCAAATGATGGACAGCAGGTATGAGATCAAATTTGAAGGCAACACTTGTAAAATTGAGGAATCATCAACAAAGCATGTGATGGCAACCATTCGGAAGACACAAAATAACTTGTTTCCGTTGGAAATAACAGAGGTTGATGATAGTGCACTTGCAATTATGGAACCTAATCAAAGCAGATTATGGCATCTAAGGTACGGGCATTTAAATATTAATGGTCTGAAATTACTAAACCAGAAAAATATGGTGATAGGACTACCAAAGATAGAGGTAGTCGGGTTATGCGAAGGGTGTGTACTTGGCAAACAATCAAAATTGCCATTTCCGAAGGATCAATCTCTCCGTGCAACCCGAGCACTTGAAGTGGTGCATACCGACCTATGTGGGCCCATGGAAACGACTTCAATGGGTGGGAGTAAATATTTCATGTTGTTCATTGATGATTTTAGTAGAATGACATGGGTATTCTTCATTACCTATAAGAGCAAAGCATTTAAGATGTTCAAGAAGTTCAAAGCCATGACGGAAATGCAAACCGGCATGAAACTGAAAGCATTAAGATCAGATCGGGGTGGTGAGTATCAATCAACTGAATTCAAGAAATTTTGTGAACAAGAAGGCATCTTGCAGCAACTAACCACACCCTACACCCCTGAGCAAAACGGTGTAGCCGAGCGAAAGAACCGAACCGTTGTTGAGTTGGCAAGAAGCATGTTGAAATCAAGAGGCATACCGAATTCCTTTTGGGCAGAAGCCGTAGCCACAACAGTCTACATCCTCAACCTTTCACCGACAAAGGCAGTCATGAACAAAACTCCATATGAGGCGTGGTTCAGAAGGAAACCAACCGTGAGTCACTTACGAGTCTTTGGATGCGTTGCATACACTCTTATCAACTCGCACAACCGAAAGAAGTTGGATGCCAAATCTGAAAAGTGCATATTCATAGGGTACTGTATTCAATCGAAAGGATATCGACTCTACAACCCTGAAACAAAGAAGACAATTGTCAGCCGCAATGTGATGTTCGACGAGAATACGAGTTGGAAATGGAATTCGGAAGGTGTTGAAGTACCGACTACTTTACAATATGAGGAGGATGAGGACAGCGAGCAGCCTCAATTCGAAACAAACCTAAACGAAGACATACCAACACCAACACGAGTTTATACAAGAAGAAGCAACCTACCGCCACAACAAAAGACCAAAACCTTGCAAGAATTATATGCAACAACACAAGCGCTTTTGGTGGCTGATCCCGAGTGTTTTGAAGAAGCCGCTGGAAAGGAAGAATGGGTTACAGCTATGAAAGAAGAAATGCGAGCAATTGAGGAAAATAACACGTGGGATTTAGTAGAACTGCCAAAGGATCACAAGGAAATAGGGGTCAAATGGGTCTACAAGACCAAGCTCGGTCCTGATGGGAAGGTGCTTAAATATAAGGCAAGATTAGTTGTGAAAGGATATGCACAAAGGCAGGGAATTGATTACAATGAGACGTTCTCCCCTGTTGCGAGGTTTGAAACCGTTCGACTCTTGCTAGCACTAGCTGTCCAATTAAAGCAACTGATCTTTCAACTCGATGTTAAGTCTGCCTTCTTGAACGGAGAACTAATGGAAGAGGTGTATGTCGAGCAACCTGAAGGATTCAAAATCGAAGGCAAAGAAAACTGGGTGTATCGGCTCTATAAAGCACTTTATGGCTTGAAACAAGCCCCACGAGCGTGGAATAGCAAGGTAGATGCATGCTTTCAGACCTTGGGGTTCACGAGAAGCAAGAACGAGCCGAATCTCTACATCAAACATAACATAGGTCTGCTGGTCGTTTGTTTATATGTTGATGATATGATCTACTTCGGTACAGATCAAGGGATGGTTCAAACATTTAAAGAACAAATGATGCATATGTTCAAGATGACAGACTTGGGTGAGATGCATTACTTTCTAGGGCTAGAGATTGAGCAAGAAGAAGGTAATATGTTTATTTCTCAGAGGAAGTATGCCAAAGATCTATTGAGAAGTTCGGAATGAAAGGATGCAATCTCGTGCAAACACCATCTAATGTCAACGAAAAGCTCACAGCAGAGGATGGCACAGAACATATTGATGCAACACGATTCCGAAGTTTGGTTGGAGGCTTGATGTATTTAACACACACACGGCCCGACATCTCACACTCAGTTGGGGTCATTTCAAGGTTCATGCAAACACCGACCAAACAACACATGGGTGCAGCAAAAAGGATATTAAGGTATGTTGCAGGCACAACGAGCTATGGCCTGTGGTACAAATCTGTGGAGAATCCAAGTTTAATTGGGTATAGTGATAGCGATTGGGCAGGGAGCCTAGATGATAGAAGGAGCACATCCGGGCAAGTGTTCTTCTATGGAGACAATGCAATCTGTTGGAATTCAAAGAAGCAATCAACTGTTACACTTTCCACAGCTGAAGCGGAGTACAATGCTGTGACTTCAGCTGCACGTCAAGGGGTCTGGCTTAGGCGCATGCTAGAAGAGTTAAATTGCAAGCAAAAAGGAGCAACCATAATATTATGCGACAACCAGTCAACGATAACAATGAGCAAAAATCCAGTATTTTCATAGTCGTACTAAGCATATTGATACAAAACAACACTTCATCCGAGAGTTGGTTGAGCAAAAGGAAATCGAATTGCAGTATGTTAATACTAATGAACAAGTTGCAGATATCATGACCAAGTCTCTTGCAAGAGAGAAGTTTATTTGGTGTCGAAGAACGATGGATGTAGATGACTTTGGATTAAGGGGGAGTGTTGAAAATAATCCAAGTCAGCAGCAAAGTGCATAAGAGATGCAGTTTCTAGAAGTTGTGGTTTAGTTGTAGGTTTATTTTTGTTAAGAGTTAATTATAAACTGTTTGTTAAATTTAGGCAGTACGTTTTCAGTTTAGATGTGTGCAGGGAGCAGTCTAGAAAGGATAGTTTCTATATTTAGTTTGTCATGTAGTGAGTTGGTTATAGGCTAGTTATAGCAGCGTTAGTGGGTTGGTTATTAGGGGTTAGTGGGTGCTAAAATCAGAATATGCTCCATTTTAAATACTGCATCTGTTTCTGTTGATGAATTAATTAAGTTGTGAGAAAAATCAATTGTTGTCTTCTGTATTTTCCTTTATTTTCCGAAAAAGTTCCAACAGAAACTTCAATTTCAAACTTCTTTCCTCCTCCGCTTGGTCTTCTTGTATTAGAACTTACCGGACTAGTTGGTGCAACATACACAAAATTCTGTAAGATTATTCCATTAATTCAATTACTAGCACCAGTTGTTCAATGAGGTCGCTGGATAAAACTTTTTTTCTCTCTGTTGCTAGCTTCTCACTATAGTAGAAGATTAGTGAGAGGAGTGCACGCCGTAAATAACCACACCTGATCCACCATCGGAGAGCTTCAGTGCTGACATACAATATGATATAAGCACTGGATTTGTCCAGTTACTGCAAAGCCTCCAGGGGTGGCAACGAGACCTTATCGGTGGATGACAATGCATTGGGGGGCAGCGAAAAGAAAGGTCATGTGATTTGGCGCGGCTTGTTACGTGTGTAGACGACCAGTCTGTTTGAATTGAATTCAATCCTTTTTTTTGTTTTTTTAAAAAAAAATAGTTGAGATAATAATAAATGTGAATCTTGTGTCGTTCTTACGATTCATTTTTCTCTTTATTCTCAAAATTATTTTAGTAGTAATAATTAATATTTAATTATATATGTGCAGTTATTAAATTATTTCATTAAGTAACCAATAAATATCATCACTTATATATAGTGTCTTATATGAAGAACACTAGTATTTTTGATAAATACATTCTTTTTGCATAAGAGGTATATCCCGAGGTAAATCTGTATGGCTGTCAATTACGGATAACGTTAGATAAAACCCACAAATATATATTTCTCATATAGAAAATATATCATCTCATAACTTAGAATTAAGACACGTATGAAACATCAATGACACTGACACAATTATTATGATGTTTCTCCTTAAGGTCATGTCCAATGTCATGTTCTCCAATATTTATCTGTGTGATTAAACTGATAACGATTATCACATGTTTTGCGAATCAAATCCATCACATTAATCTACACACTGATTTTTATCTGTCAATTAATTTTCATCTCTAATTACTAAAGTCAAAGACATCATTTAGAATAATTTTTATGTTTTATTATTTAATTTCACATTCTGGATTCTTAACCCAAAAGATTAATAAATAAATAATATCCAAGGAACAAAATGAACACATATATAATGTATATAAATCATCCAATTTACATGAATCAAATGTATTTTTTATTCTAAATCACTACACTAACAATTTTAACATATGAAATTTTAGATAACAAATATCTGATGAAATTTAGTCTATAATGATCTAGATTATGCAGAAAATGATGACTTGTTCTTTCTTTATAACAAATATCTTTTATTTTGTTGTGCCATAAGAGCATTAAACTTTCAGTTTAACATGCATGACTGTTTTTACATATAGATATATTATTTTAATACATGTATTTGATAGCTTAATATTATGACATTGGTTTAAATGATATTACTTTGACAAATATTTATTTCCTTTCAATAAATAAATTCGTCAACATAACATAAAGTGTTTTAGTTAATCCTGGTATATAAAATTGAATTTTTATGATGAACCAGCTGATGTTTCATCGGTCGCATCTTAGTGAAATGTGTCAACTGGGTGTCTATTGGAGCAATTAAGAAAATGTATGGGCATTAGTCTGTATGTACCAACACTTTCAGCAGCTTCAAAATTACTACTTTCGCTACTCGAGCTGCTTTCATTTTCCTCTCATTTCCTCACTTCTTTTGCTTCCCTTACTTCTTATGCTTCCACCTTGGTATCATCACCCGGTGATTCTCTATTATATACTTATCAGAAAACTCCTCATCCATTAAACACACTGTTTCGAACTTTATCTTACTTTCATTTGGATTATTTGTAGGCTTATTTACGATAGTAGAATCTGATGTGGAGGTAAAAAGGTGATTCATTGGTTCAGAAATGTTTTCTTGGGGTATATTATACTATGATAGATATAAAATAATAAGGGTCCATTGATTGTGATTGGTATTGCGGTATGTTATATGGTCGGTACTGCAGTTTGTTATGCGGTTGGTAGTACTACTGTTAGGTAAATTATCGCTGATTGGGACATATGCGTTATTAGAAAAATGAGGAATGATATCCAAAATAATTCAATCATCGACATCTTCCCTCTTCTAATGGTTTGTTCAATTGTTGCTGATAATCTGTGATCATCATATATTAAAATCGAACTGAAATAAATAGTATCATTTTCTCTAACATCTTTCTTAGCTTGAATTTTTAGTTGGCACTGATTTTGTAGTAATCCAAGATGCTGATATATTAATCTCTTTAAAAATTCGAATGATACATTTGTGTCTCATGTAAAAGTAAATCTGGACGGTTGACTGTAATTAACACCCATAGAACCAAAGTATATAGAGTCACCAACATAAACACCAAAAGATATCATTTTACCATATATATAAATCATTGCGTATTACACATCTTTCTACTAACAAAATAAATTTTTAGCAATATAACAAATTCTAACCTAACTTTAAAGTTCAAAATGTCTTCATATTGAGGATTCGAATTGTCTTTTTTTTTAAATATAGAGAAAGAGAGAGAGGAAGAGATAATAGAATATATTTGTAAATGATTCTGCGAATGTGTATTTATAAGAGATAAAATAAGGCCGTATTCTCATAATGTGACATATTAATAATTTCGGACAGATATGACTAAAGCAAAAGGAATAACAAAAGCAAAAGGAAAAGTATGGAGCGTGTTGTTGGCCAATTCGTGTGAGAAGGCCGCACTCTGAAAATGCGTTTTCCCTGGGAGGCTGCACTATGGAAAAATGGCTCTCTGGGAGGCCGCACTCTGAAAATACGGTCTTCTCTGTCAGACCGCACTCCCAGAATGCGGTTTTTGTGGTTGTGTAAATTTTCAGAATTTTTTCTCATTTAATAATTCAATTTAATTTTTTTCCTAACATAAAATTGACCTGAATATTTGCTCATTTAGAGTTGGAAGAATATATTTTTTAATTATATTTAATGGTAGACACTGTCCTCAATTTCATTTCAATTGGGTTATAATTTATTCCAGGCATTTTACAGAAAATACCACATGGCTCTTGAAACTCCATAAATATTCATAAATGGCCTCAGTGCTCCTATGTTCCTATGTTCCTCAGAGGGAGATCTTGCCATGGACAAGCATGTCAGATGTATTCACAAATTTGGTTGAGTTCAGATCAGAGATCCGGAGCAAAAAATGGAGCTTGAAAGAGGTGACATGCAAAGAGAAAAGAGTGTGTGATTTGGCAAGAACAAGTGAGATGAAACTGCCATGGCCAACGGATGAGCTAGGGTCATTTTTACAAATTTGATGTTCCCTCTCTCGCTTATGTCCATGACGGATGTGATGCCGAGGGAGAAAGATATGGTACTTGCTTAGTCTAATATTAGTTGGGGCAGCCAGCAATGCTAAAAATTAGTATGGGACAAAAAGAAAGAAATTCTAAGCTGTTTATTATAATAGACTATCTAGATTGAAAAGAAGTAGAATTTTTTTTTTTTTTGAGAATAATGGCCAGTACAAATCTATCAAGAACTCAAGATAATCAAAGGAAAGACAAGTAAAGGGCTAAAGGCAAACTTATACATTAGCGTCACAGAAATGAGATTAATTAATTACATAAGAGATTCCTCTTAATTTATGATTTTGTGTATGCCGGTTTACTTGGTAATTCTGATTTTTTCTTTTGCTCTAGAATCAAAAGGCAGTTTTCATCGTTCTCTATTTTGAGATACAACAATATGTCTATTTTTTTTGTTCAACTGAACTCTGATACTATCTCCTATTGCTCTAGAACCGTAGACTTCACACAATAGTAATAGGTCTCGCATTTTTATAGAAAAATATAAATTCAAATTTCTAAAAAAATATTTAAAAATAAATAAATATCAGGGCTAACGAAAGTCTTTATTTAAAAAAAACCATTGCAACGATATTATCGAACATTTAACCTCTCTATATTTGATATCCTTGCATGTCATGCAGATAGCTGTTTTGGAATTTGATGAAAAAAAAAATTGCTTTTAGATTTATTCGTAATGGTAATTTAATCAATATGATTTATGATGATTGTCGGTCCATTTCGTGTGTGCAGCACTTCCCTGCACCTTTTGCTATCCCTTCAATTTTTGCTTCAATCTCTTTTCCGGCCTTTCAAATGAAACAACTAAAACGCATTAAAAGAAAAAAAAATAGTTAATTGCTTGCCACAAACAAGTTCTTAAATTAGTGCTACCTCTATGCACATTAAATGAACTTTCCATTCCTGAACAAAATAAAATTAATTATAATATATAACCAGACAATCCGAAGTGCCAACTTTTGACAAAACATGGATGGCAGAGGACAGAGGTTCATTCCGGTCATATTTGAATAGGGAAAAGCATGTGGCATGATGAAGAATTTGAAGTGAAAAAGACCGAGAGCAGTCTAGAGTCTAGAAGCATACTTCTCTCTTTGTGCTTTTTCTTTTCTTTTTCTTGTCGTTCCACCTGTTTTGTGCACTTCAACGACTTGTTTGGTTAGAAGTTCTTGTTGCACCGACGTGAAGTGGACATGCAGAAAACCCAGCTACTAGCCTAATTATAATAAGAAATTAATTATCTGTATATTAAATGTTTTATTATTATTATTATTATTATTATTATATAGAATAAAAGTAGTGTGCTCTTAGAAGCACGAAGTTTTAGATGCTCTTAAATAAAAAATTTATAAAATCGACTTCAAACGATAAATATAAATTGCTCAATAAATTCTTTATATTAAAATCCTGTAGGATGTTAAGATTTTCTATTTTTAGACTTTTCTAACTATTTGTTTCATATTTTTTTAAAATGACCTATTTTTATGTACAAAAATTCATTATTTTATTATTATTAGAGTCATTTTAAAAAATCCGAAAAAAATAGCTAAAAAACTCCCAAATTAGAAAATTTCGATATTTCATAAGATTTTAATGTAGAATTTATTAAGCAATTTAGATTTTTCATTTGAAATCGATTTGATAGATTTTGAGTTAGAAACACTAAGGAATTTCATGCTCCTAGAAGCATGCTAGTTTTATTCTATATATATATATATATATAGTGAATTTAACGTGAACTTAATCTCACCAAACTGTTTGATGAGCTTAACTCCAAAACCTAAGAGTCGGAATATATTGATGGTACATCTTAACATCTTATACTTAAAAACAATCCATCTTGATGATCAGCATTTCACAAAACCAATCAAGATGCTATGTTTTTGGTGAAAAACCAAAAAACTGACAACTCTGAAATGTCAACATTCGTAAAAATAACATTTTATCAAATACTTATGATATGCAAGAATTTTTTTTAAAGATGACTTTATCTGATATACAAAGAAATATTTTAATTAAATTTGAGCTAAATAAGATTATCTTTGAAAAATAAAAAATATAATACAAAATTTTAAAATAGTGATTTTGAAATTTACAAAATTTTAATATGAAAACTTATTGAGTTACTTACATTGAATCTGATATGTTAGGAAGCTAAAATTTGAATTTTGATGCCTGAAATATCAATATAAGTAGCCCAATATATATATATATATGTAAGTATGTACAAATATATAAATGAAGGGAGATCACTTGATAATGGTTATTTTGACAATCTTGACAATTTGACTACAAATAAATTCGAAAATAATTTTAAAAATAGAGAAAAGTTCATAGACATATTTTTAAAATTATAGATTAATTATATTTTAAATTCTAAATCATTAAGTGTCGTTTGATAGCATATAAAAAATCATTAAATCGAAATCATTACAAATTACATAAAATTTTTTCTATTTTTAATATTTTTAATATTTTTCAAAGTTTTTTTAAAAAATTCACTGTTTCTGAAGCACACCCTCATTTTCTGAAATCCATGGATGGACATTTAATCCTCTTCTTGAAACTTAGTGAAATTGACTTATAAAGTAAGGCTTTCCACATCTTGAAAACTATAACTTGTTAAAATTACTTTCACAGTAAATATATACTATTATATATATTTTCTTCAAAAAATATACTATATATGCTCTTGGCTTACATTAATTTAAACCTTTCAATTCCTAAGTTCTCTAGCAATTTAATTGTGTCTTCTCTCTTCACATCACCGCGGCAGTGTAAAAAATTTCTCCGAGGCATAATTAAAAAGAAAGAGACAAAAACGTGATGAAGAAGAAAACATCTAAACATTTTTTAAGTTCCGTAATTCTGTTTATTGCAGACTTTCACAGCCTCATCAGGGTACAAATTTATATATATATAAGTAATGTATTAATTATGACAAAAAATTGAAAAAAATAGCAATTTATCTGATAGCATAAAAAACAGTCAAAACAAAAAAAAATAAGAACAAAAACAGAACGCACTTAAAAACATAACAATATTTATTTTATTTTAGTTCGGACCCAATATATAACAACCATTTAAGTGCACAACTTTTACAATGCTTTCTCAAATTTAGTTAAGAGATTCTCAAAATTGAAACTTTATACACATCAACTATGTAATTTGAATGTCATTCAATATTCAATTAAGTTGGAATTTCATATATACCTTTCTAAAATTTTAAAATTACATATGTTTCTCTCCAAATTCATAATATCATATTTACCCAATATATTATCTTTTCCATTAGAATTAACTCTTATAAATTTCTCATTTACCCTTATTGAAAATAATAATAAAACTTTTTGAAATTGAATTCTCAGTGAGTATACTATTAAGCATCAATACCGACAATTGAAGATTTGAAATTATCTAAAATTGAATTTTCAATAAATAAAAATATGGGATGTGAAATATATTTTGATGCTTAGAGAATTATTACCGGAACGATATGAATGATGGAAGCCAAATTATAATAGTCATAAAATATATATTAAGATCTTAAATTGAGTTTTATAATATTTAATGAGATTATTTGGATTTTTTGATATATTTGATATATTATAAAATTTTATCGGATAAATACAATTGTTGTAATAGTTTAGAAGGGTAAACATAATATTATGAATTTTAAAGAGGAAAATATATAATTTTAAACTTTTCAAGGTTATATATATGAAATTCTGTCTATTTTTAAAGTTGAAAATATATTGATGATGTTTTAAATTTCGTACAGTTGAAGTGTCGTATGATATTTCAATACAATTAATAATATATTAAATTTACAACAGTCCCATTTTAATGGTCATTAATAAAATATGAAATAATATTTAAATTTTATGAAATTTGAACACATAATCGATCTATAAGTTTCAATTAATTTATTTAAAAATTTATTGTCAAGATTGTCAAGTTATCCATCATAAATATATCTTCATGTAATAATCATTAATGTAGGTGATGCACATAAACTACAGATTATATTCCACCAAATTTCAAGTTCTTCTATATGTATGATGTACATGTGGTATAGTTTATATTCTATCAAATTTTGTTTTACAATTATCGAGATTATCAAAGCATCTCCATTTCACATATAAATGACTTACTAATTTTTATGTGACACTTATAATTTTAATTTCAGATATGTCAAGTATTAATTAATTTAGCAATTTTTTATAAATTATCAAATCTTTGTAAAAAATTATATAAGCTTTTGTAAGTTCTTTACAAATGATATGATGAACTTCACCATCCTTGCAATTTCAAAAAGATTTTTCATTTATTAATTAGAAAATATTAGATGAGCGAATCAGAAATTATAGAAATAAAAGCATTCTAAAATTAATATACACAACATTGCTAAATTGTTGATGTGCAAATATGACTGCAATTGTAAGAATATGAAATTGCTCAAATTAATCTATTATCATTTATCACTAAATCCTTCCCAATTTATTTTATTTTATTTTGCTTCCCAAAAAAAAATTGTAGAAGTGCGCTGTATTCATTATCTAATTACTCTTTTTAGTATTTAGTGTCATTGCATTTTAATGACATGAACATACTGCGATCACATGAACCGTTTTCAGCTATGGATGAGCTAGCCTTAGTATATAAAACTTTCACGACCTCTATCCTCCTCCATCTGATAAGTGTAGTAAAAATGATTTAATTGTTAAGCCATTTTATTACATCAAATAAAAATAATTTAAAATGGAATAAATTAAAGTACTTATTTCGTTATTACTGCACATTAATATTTTAAAGTGATTAATTTTTATTTCGCTTTATTTTTACTTGAAGGTTAAGTAATTTATCAGAAAGTAACACAGGTCAATTACTCAGAGATTAAAATTTAATCGAATGGGAAAAAGGGAAACAAGCTTGGAGCAATATTATTAATGTCACGTGCAAACAAAATTAAGAAACGCCACTCATAATTTATAGTCACGGACCGATCGAGTGGAACAAAATTAGATGATAAGCTCACTCCAGAAATTATAAATTAAACATCGTACTGGTAATATTTCGAGATACTGGCAAGCAAGCAAGCAAGCAAGCAAGCACAATTAAGAAACATATCTAAGCTGAAACCATTTGTCTCTGGCCTCTGCAACTCTGTCCTCGGTTCAGAAATCGAGTAGATCAGTAACCCACTTGACATCAGGCGCCTCGATTCCGCCGTCTTGAAACATACTAGTGCCGCATGAAGTTCGATTTCCAATTTCATTCATGCTCATCCTTTGTGTATCTGCTACGATTACACGCAGAAGAGATGACAACATGCGCATACGTTGGGAGTCTGAGGGAGCGACAGATGGCAATGTTGCCTCACTGATCTCAGTTGTATCAGTATCGGCTGTATTGCTATCACCTGTCCACCTCAACTGCTCCACTGAATGTGCAAAAAAGCACACCTTTCGGTTACAAGCCTCACCGTCTCTGCACAGTTGCGTCCGGTACCTATCAGGATGGAGCCACACCTCAAACACACCATGTGCAAGCCCACAATTGTCATGGTTGGCACATTTTCCGTTCTTCCTGAACTCGGTGCAGAGTTCACTCGAATAGGAGTACTTTTTCGGGTCACGGCGCCTTGCCTTTTCACCAGGGTGGAAGAAGGGACAGTCGGTCCAGTCGTGCACTCGGCCAGAGCGGCATCGATGGACCTTGAAACCATACATCCTGAAATCGTCACTGGAGTATGGGTCGTCGACTGAATCATGACACGAGCCGACTTGTTGGCCCTCATGGCATGGTTCTAGGGAATGGTTGCAGCAGGGACAGAGCAATTGCTGAGAAATGGTAGCAGTGACGGGGGAATTGGGGATGCCTGAATTCCATGAGGGATTACTAATGTTCTTGAGTTTGGTTTTGCTTTTGTGGGGGCTTCCTCTGAAAACCATTTCTACTGTTATGGGGACTGGATATTTTCAGGTGGATCTGATGTGAATACAAGGTGACTGGTGTATATATAGGAATGGTTGATCAATAAAACATTTCTCAAAAAGAAAAAACCAATAAAACAAGGATATATATTCCATTTGTCTGAAAAAATAACGGAGCTCAGATCATCACCAATCCATGTAATCATGTACTGTGACAATCCAATAGTATGAATTTGAGTTTTAGATCTAGGGTTCCGAAAGCTTCGTACAACCCAGAAAGGATAAGGATGGTTATGAGACCCAGTAGTAGGGGACACTGGTATCCTAGTCAAAAATGGTCCCACAGGTATGGTTGAGACTACGATAGATATGGACCCTGCGAACCAATTGTCCTTTGTTTTTCTTTTTCTTTTTCTAAGAGGGCTGATACAATGCTCTTGTAAAAGCATTCTCTGATAATTGTTGATGCATGAACCATAAATTTAATATAATGGTAAATCTCATTTCTCTATGGATGAATGTAAGTTTGAATCATAAATTTAATATAGTGGTAAATCTCATTTCTCTACGGATAAATGTAAGTTTAAATCTCACAAAAGATATTTAAAAATAAATAAATGTTAGAATTAATGCTTATATAAAAAAGATAATTCTTGATGTGTTGGCAGCTTGGCATTAATAAGACCATAATCATTGGTATAAAAACCCACAAATTAATTTATGAAAACTACCACGGAAATTAATTAAGTTTAATAGTTGTAATTATGAGAAATTCTATTTTTTTAAGAGACTGGATATGAATACTTTAATAGCTGTAATTTTTAATATAATCTAAATGAAAGAAGTATCATAGTATTGTGTATATAATTAATTAAGTTTGATAACTTCGACAAAAGTTAGAAAACATTAAAAATATTTGTAACTTAATAAAGATTAAAAAGCAAAAGAATTTATATGAAGACAAACGAAATTTATACATGAAAGTGGGATACATTGAATGCAAGTAATTAGATAAGAGAAAGACAATTAAAGATAAGAGAAAAGAATATTAACAAAGCAACTAATTAAAGAAAGCATCAAGCTGTACTGAATTTTTATCCAACTTTTGTATAAAGTTGGGGTGAAGAAATGAAATTTGTTTCCCAACTCACCAGCAAAGAAATGGTCCAATGAATATATGTGGAAAATAAGTCGTTTGTTGAAATTTCTACCAATTTCAATGATGTGAGATCTCTCTCACTATATCCTAACTATTATATATAGTTCAAGTATTAAAAATTATTCATACAGATGCACATCAACAACAAATAGTAACTTTAATAACAAAATAACTGTATATATTTTTTTTCAACTTGAATCAAACAACGCAGATTTTTAAATTAAGCCAAAAAAACAATTGAAAATCACACTAGAAATACTCAATATTGTATGAATTTACAATTGAGTCCACAAATTTACAACACAATCACACAGAACCTTCAACAATTAATCGATATAATACACATATACAATATTGTTCCCTCCGAGCCAACGCTAGAAAGGTAGCAATTAATATCTGTCGTTAATTTGTGCACGGAAGCTCTCCAATTAATCCCTGCATATCTTGTTTGATGTAAACTCTTGTTTGTTTTTTGAAAGGTACGATAACTGTATTCTTTATTTGCATCTCAAGAACTGGGGTGCATAATTTAAATTTTAAAATATGTATTTTTTAAAAAAACATTTATATTAAATATTGGATATAAATAAATGATGCAAAACTTAGGTCATGTTTGGTTGGAGAATAAGTAAGAAATAAATCCCTTATTCCTCACTTAAAAGTCAAATATGAATAACTAAAGAAAATATAAAGAGGAAGAGAGAGGAGTTATGGCTCCATAACTTAAGGAGTCTAGAAAGGCTCCTTAAGTTATTTATCAAGTTATGTCTCAATGGTACTCATAATTTATAATAATAAAGACGATGATGATAATTATCATATTATTATTATTATTATTATTTAATAATAATAATAATAATCATACTTCTTGTTGTCATTACAATTTTAATTAATATTATGATAGTTACTAATATTATTATTAATAAATATTATGATTATTTTTATTTTTTATTATCATCATAATTATTGTGATTATCAATGGTATTATCATATTTTATTACTGTATATAATTATCAATAATCATGATTATTTTTTTCATTATCATCTTATGTGGTTATCAATGATATTATCATATTTTATTATTTTTATATAATTTTAATTATAAATATTGCATAATTATTGTTAATCTATTTTTTTTATCTATATTATTATTATTTATTTAACTAACGTTATCATGATATAACTATTATTGTCATTGTTGTTATTACAACAACAACAACAATAATAATACTAATAATATTGTCATCATCTTCATTTTTATTATTTTCATCATGATAATTGTTATAGTTAACATTATTAACAATATTTATATTTTTTTAATATGCGATATAAATATATACTCTTCTTACTCTTTCATTTACTCAACCAAACAAGAATATTTTATGGTGTCATAACTTTATATAATAAGTTATGTCTCCATAATTTTATGCTCTAATCAAACATAGACTCAGAATAAGTTATGTCTTCATAATTTTATGCTCTAATCAAACATAAACTCAGAATGTAAGAATAATTTATCTTTCTTTTAATAAGGATGTAAACATTTGAATTGTAGAGGATCCAATTAATCAATTAGATCGGCATGGCAGCAGCACCATCCGAAACGAAAATATATATCAGTATCACACAGGCGGGACCCATTAATTAGACAGTGCCCCACATCCCAGCTATTGGCGATGTTAATTTATTGTTAATTAATTGATTTAAAACTCCTTGACGGGAATAAGAAAAGCCATTGGCTGACATGGCGGTATCTTAGTAGAAGATATTTTCTAATTTCCTCCAATAGAGCAGATGGGACTTAGATTCTTTTTTTTAAGATTCGTGCCCAGACAATAGAATCGACAATTGTCAGTATATGATATCTTCATAGATATATGCATATTCGCTTGTTTCTACTAAAAATTCTTAGTATCGAAATTTTATAGGATGTTGAAATTTTTTATTTTTAAGATTTTCTAATTATTTATTTCGAATTTTTTAAAATGGTCTATTTTTATATGTAAAAATTCATTATTTTATTATTATTATTAGAGCCATCCGAAAAAAGTAACGTTATTGTAGTTTTATTTGAGTATGCTTCAAAAACTAATAAAATCGACAATCCAAATTTTAACAATTTAACTCTTGATTACTACCGAAATGAAGTTAAAATTAAATGCCAAGATTTTTTGATATGCATGTAATTTATTGAGATGATATAAAATACATTTAGTAAGTTAATTATTGAGATGATATAAAATATATTTAGTAATTTGAATTATAAATTTAAGTATAAATAAAGTAGTCGATATCGTTGGACACTAATAATCATTGACGTTGGAGTTCTTCTCAAATTTTATGTGTATATAATATTTTCATATCCTTGGTGGGGGTCCGATGAAATTTTCGGATATCTAACCACTTAATTAGTTTATGCCTCCTTTATTAGCACAAGTTCATTTAGATTCTTATAATTTGTGAAGTTCTTGGAAAATACAGAAAGTTGCTTCCTCTCAAGAAATCACTTTGGTTATTTCAATTACATTAATTAATTATCTATCCTTCATAAATGTTTGGTATTCTAATTTTGAAAGGACTACTTCAACCCAATTTTAACTTAATTTGTTGATGCTAAATATGAAATCCAATGGATTCGGAGATATATATATTCATGTGCTTTGTGTTGATAAACTTATTTTATGTTCATTTAAATGGGTATATTCCTTTTTATATAAAGTAGCATACCATTAGGACTTTGAGCATCCTTAATCATTAAAAAAGTTATAAACTATTGCATCCAATTTTTGGTTTGATGGCACATCCGGACATGTAGTGAATATGTCAATAGATAGGGTAATTAATTAATGGACCATATACAAGGTTCAAAAATCAGTGGGAATGCAAAATTAGTTAAAATGTAAAAAAGTAAATTAAGAAAGAACACGGTAACTCGATTAAGGATGAAGACTTTATAACCAGTAGGAAACTTTCTTTTCCTTTTTTAATGAGTAGTGTTTGTCATTCATGTAACTTCAGCAATTTGACAAGAAAAATATATGTATTGTGTTATGAAGTCGCAATGTTCTAATATTATTCTTAAATTTATTGATAAAAAGAATTTCTAAATATGCTTTATTCACGTGTGATCTATGTATATATGATACATAGATACTAGGTGAGATAAAAGAACAAGATAAATAAGTGCATTATTACTTCATTTAAGAAAAATAGTAGCTCATCCTTTGTTTCTAACGCTTGGTGTTTTCTTTTGCTAGCACACTTAATTTAAATGAAGATGTTTAAATTTAAATTTTTTTAAATTCAGATTCTGATTTTTTGTTTATCTTACAAAAGGTAAATTGATATCAGAATATTTAACAACTCAAATTAATTAATTTTAAAATAAGAAAATCAGTGCCTAATACTCATTAGTTCTTCCACTAACTTTGGATTTTAACAAATTAAATAACTTATATTTAAATTAAAAATAAGGACAAATAAGCTATAAATTAATTTAGAGCTGCTTCTATCTACCACATCATCCAATATTCAAATTGCCAAATTGCTGTTTCATTTATTTGATCGACGAAGGTAAGGCAACCAAGTTCATCTCCCCTAGAGGTACCTTTCTTGGGAGAATTTATATGATTAATTATATGGAGAGATCATGGGTTGTGGGGCCTTGGGCAGTGTCGTTTTGTATTATTTTCAGTACAGAACATATAAATATATCACGTATTGGGACCATAAAATAATAACTAAACAATGTTTACAATAAGTTTTAATCCATGTTAAGATTTTTTTTGTTAAATATATAGAAATTTTTTGAAAATATTGCTAGACTTACATATTAGTTGTGACTAAATTTCATACAATTTAAGTGGAATTTGATATCATGTTATGGACGGAGTCAGGAAAATTTTCAATTAGGGATCAAGTACTAAATTAAATGTTAATATCAAATTATCAATACAATGATTATATTAATAACATAATATTACAATTATTGGGGTCGACGTAATGAATTAATTTGTATGAGCATATGAGGTTTAAATACAAATTTGATTAAGAAAAATATTTGTATAATATAAAAAATACCATATATACATATACATGCATAAATAAAATAAAATTGGGGGACGTGGCACTCCATTTCTTCCACTTAAATCCGCCAGTGTATGATATAAATAAAGGATCAATTGAGGATAGCGATGCTATTACCGACACTATCATTTTATACTCTTATATATTATTTCATTTATAGATGTCCAAAAATTTAATAAAAGATGATAGAAAATTAGAAAAAAATACAACCTAATATTGAGGTACAATTTAATTCAATTTAGATAGAAAGTTAGAGAAAATTTTATTTGACAAAAAATACAACCCAACTCAATAATTTTCAAAATTAAAAAAAATAAAATACTCTACAATTTACATAGATTGTGTACAATTTAGTTCAATTTAATAATTAATAATCATCTGTCAAATGATTTAAAAAAAAATTAAACAGACAGTTTTCAAATTACACCAAAATGAAGCAGTACTATCCTATTCAAAATTCGTTCCATATTAATTATTTTTTATTAAAAAATTCTAGAAGTATGTTTGACGATCAATTTTAAAAAAATTTCCCTCCTATATTGAAAATTTTTCATTATTTTTTCTTATTTATTTAATTTTGAATATTATTTTTCTCAAATAAAAAAAAATCGGCTACTTTTTTGTTATTTTATACCAAAGAGGCTCCCCCCACAATTTCTTTTTAAACCCCTTTTTTGTTCGTCCCAACAATGACCAGCCATTTTGGATCGCTTTTTTCTTTTTTCTTTTTCTTTTTATTGTTCTTTTACACATGCAGTGTTTTGTTAGTTCATTTTTTCACATGTTTTTTTTTGAAAAAAATATTTTTATATTTCAAGTTCCGTATCTTTTATCTGCATTTCAATGTAAGATATAAATTTTTTTTCAAAAATATATCAAAATATAAGTCAAAAATTATATTGAATAGCATAACATATATGTTTCAACAATTTAATATAAATATTTTTCGTTCTTTTCTTTTTCAGTGTACCCTGTTTTCCGTGTTAAACAGTGAGATGTTCTTCTCATTTTTCCTATTTTCCATCTTTTATCGTCTGTTAGTTATTTTGTTTTGCAAAGGATTAAGTAATTAATCTCCCTCTTTTTCTTTCTAAATCTTCAAATGATGTTGAATTTAAAATTATCATTTTTCATATGAATTATGTTTTCATGGTCAAAGTCTATCCTGAATTTTTTATGGCTTAAAGATATTATTTTTAATCAAATGAGATATTGGTCAGTTATTTTGGAATAACAATAAATCACAAAAACAAGAAAAAAGATGAATTTTGACTGGCATGTATATATATATACCTCATGACCTGATATATGCTTGTTTTTTGCTTCTTTTAACCATTTCCTGCAGTTTCCCTTGAATCCAGGGAACTAATTTTGGGAGATATCAATTGATCACAAGAAGTCAAGAACTAATATCATATATATATACATATCTATAGGTAAATGAAAACAAATTTATGACCAGAGATGTAAATCATGTAAAGCAATATGACCTCTACATGAAAGGAGAGATGGCAGAGGGGTGAGGCTTTGATAATATCACCTGTTACATTGTGTGTACTTCCACTAAAATTTCTGAAATTGCAAATTATGTTTCTGAGCCTTATATCTTCTCATATAAGATCATTGCCTGTACATCAAATTATGTTTAGAAATTTAAGTAGAAAATTATTGTTTTCTATGTTCTGGAATGATACCAATCTTACTTGAAAATTAGTTTTGATTAGATATTTTTGCAAGTGGCGGAGAAGGATAGAGCAATTCAAAGCAAGTGGTGTTTCCTATGTAGAGGGGAGGTGCCTACATGAGAATGTGGCTTTTAGTTTATATACTAAACTCCACAGAATAAAAGATATGATGCCTCGATACAATTTGCAAATTGATTGACTTTTAGTTTTTTTTTTTATCATTATAGTAAATTATTTACATAATCTAATAATAATTTGTGTATATCTTGGAGACAGCATAATTCCATTCGGTGACAAATACAATTCTGAGTGTCGAAAGCCATATAACATTAATTATCTTGAATTTTTACAATGATATTTTAAATAAAATTTTCACAAATATTTGTGTACATATTCACTTTAAAAAATATATGTTTTTACCTTTTGAGCATATTCAAATTTAAAAATTATTTGAAAATTTATGGTCTTAATTATCAAGTTAATAATTATCAACAAATCCTTATCTTTAGTATTTTGGGCAATCATTGTAACCCGGCAACTGGGGCGAATCCTTGTAGAACTAAAGGGAGACGTTTGTTTTCTTTTAGAAGATTCTACAAAGGACCTTTAGCTTCTCAAGACATTTCTTCAAGGGAAATCTATATGCCTTTTAAGAAAATCTTTTCTATAATTTATGGACCTTTAAGTTCTATAATTTTGCCTCTATTCTAACAAGCAAACGTATCTTTTGCATACTGCAATTTATATGCATACATGAACATATATACTTATATGTATGTATCTACGAATGCATGTATATTCAAACACTATTTCAATTTTCATCATATTGTTGATATTTCTTCTTCCTTGTCTGGTACTGATGATAGTATTCCTATCGTCAGTAGTTCTGACTTTAACTCCAATCGGTTGGAACTTGGAAGCAATCATCCTTTCCATTAAATTATCTGGGGTTACCTCTGCCAATTGAAAAAACTATGCAAGGCAGACAATCAGAACATCAAAGAAAAGATAGGGAGAAGGCTATACGAATGTGGAAAGCAGATACTCTGTCAATTAATGGAAGAGCATCATTGGTGAATTCAGCTCTGACCGTAATAACCGATATATTTCATGTCAGTATTCTTACAGCCATCCTGGATGATAAAAGAAATTGATGAAATAAAAAGAAACTTCTTCCGAAGGCCGTGTATAGGCAAGAGGAAAAAATTCAATTTAGCAAGCTGAGGTAGGTTTAATATAAGAAGAAAGAAATGGATATGGTTATATATGGTGAAGAAATGACAGAATGTTGTGGAACGAAATCAGGAACTTAATTATTCCATCTTAGACATGAGGACATTGGAAAATAAAATGCAACAGCTTTGGAAGTGTTTGAGAAGTGTCTACTGTCTCACATAATGGATACATCCTTAATTTTCAAAGATGCATCAAATACTGATATACAATTCTGGCATGGCAAATGGAGATTAGGAATTTCTGAAAAATAGATACGTGCATTAATAGTCATGCAGGTCAAAAGTTGATTTGGCAATGGAACAGTAAGGATGACTTCTCTATGAGTACAGCATATAATATTTTTTTAAACGGGGTCTGGTAAATCAAGTTTGGCGAGAATTTGGAGGACAAAAGTAAGTTTTAGAAAAACTAAAGATGTTTAGCGGGGTAATGTGGCAAAAAGGGCTGTGTACGGTTGATAACCTAATCAAACGAGATGAATCATGACAAACATGTGTATATTATGCAAAGATGATTAGGAAATACAGGAACACATATTTAATAGATGCTTATATATAGCAAGTTTCTGATGGAATTACAAAATCTAGTGGCAGCAAAAAATAGTTGCGCGCTACTGGGACACAATATTTAAAAAATCAAGCCATCAACCATTGACGACGTTGCCGAAAAAAATATCGATATATCCACACCTGAAAGCATACATGTATTGCACTTCTGCATTCGGGAAGAATTATGAAGAAGAATATTCTAAGATGGAGAAGAAGACATGCAGAACTTGTGGTGTAAGATAATTTCTCAAAAAATAAATGGAGTTAAAAATATTAAAAAAAATAAGTACCTAGGTTCAAGGACTTAATTAACTGTTTAATTTACCATCGCAAGAAGAAAAACCAAAATAAAAATCTATTTTTTGAAGAAACAGGCTTTTGTGATTTTATTAATATAAACAAAATAAAAATCTTAACCCATGAATTATTTTGCGACGTGGAAGAAACAACAACAAGATAATAACACGCATTGTCAAGCAACAAACAATTAAACATCAGAGTTCACATATTTACCAGCAATTAATAGAAGGTTTTTTTAGCACTATGTAATTACTTCAGCGCACAATGCTCTTCATTCAGAACTTTTCCAAATTAGAGCTTCGTTTAAACGAAAAAGACAAATCTATCCCTACATACCAGCTCTACTACGAATTCCGAACATATTAGCACTAATTAGTTTGAAGAGGCGCTGACACGTTGACGCCAAAAAGACGGATTATCATATTGGGTTGTGACATAGGAAATTCCATCATCGGAGACGGCCTAGTCGCAGTTCTCTTGATGTCGCATTCAATAAAGAGTTGCACCACACCTAGCTCATTTGTCACCCGCCAAAACCTGACCACATCACCGGGCTTTAAGCCATTGTCCCTGGCAAACTGTGCCCATCCACCATTGAGGACATGATTACGGCTGCTGTTCCAGTACGAGTACCGGAACCTCCATATCTTCCCCTTTCCATCTTCAAAATTGATCATTACCCCTCTGCGACCACCACTGCTGCCATTTCCGAAAAGTGTGAAGTGCTTCTGTGCATGATGCCTCGGGATCAGCAGTCGGTTTTGTGGTCCAATATCGCCAGGAGAGACTACCTTGAAGAAGAGAAGTTGTCGAGCTTTATTTTCTCTACACATTACATTGCAAGAATTATTGCACGGCATGTTCTGGATTTCATCCTTGTGCCTGCTGCGCTTGAACTCCTCATGATATGTGTGTCTACGCAGCATGTTGAGAATCTCGTTTGTTGTTCGTGACTTCAAGAACTGGAGCTCGGCCTCACTATCTTTGTTGGATTGTGACAACAAATTGAAGTTGGTTACGGCATGCGTTCCATGAAGGCACAGTGCAGCGAGGTCATAAGTCTGAGCAGCTTCGACCTCGGTGCAAAATGTACCAAGCCACATACGGTTGTTATTATTGTAAATTTGAGCACCCCATTTGCCGCTTTGCTGCGCAACAACACCTCTGTATTTGGACGAAGACGGCCTCATGGTGTGTATGAGTGAACTGTGGAGCTAGGGTTTGGGGAACAGAGCTGTCTGATCTGTTCTATGGTTTATGTATGCGTAATCGTGAATATCTAAATATATGTGTTTATCCTTGTGCTCGTTTTTATTGTCCTATTGTGTTGGGGCCTCCCTTTACCACTAGTACATAGAATGTGAAATTTCGTGGCTGGGGGAGCCTCCCCTCAGGACTCAAGTTGTTAATTAATTATCATAGTGCTGCCATTGGAAATCTTCAACTAATTTGTCTTTCTTACATTGGCATCATGCAAATTTATACTGGATGACTGGAAAGGTGCTCTGAGCACTGTTACAGTTCCAATTTACCATGTTTTCTACTGGAAACATGACCGTAGGGGGAGCCTCCTTTCAAAATTAATCTACTAATGCATTTACAGCAACACCATACATTAACATTCCAGAATTCTGATTATCACGCTAAACCCCTCAAGCATTGGACTCACAATGGAGATTGTTGCACAACATACAAGTTAGCAGAGGTATTTTGAAATAATGTCTGGCAATATTTCACTGTGATTGTTTTCTATTTTTAGGAGATTAACTGTTTTATTTATTTTCTTTTTTTGAACACTTGGCTTAATTGTATTTTCTTCTCTCTATATTAAAAGAGACACATATCATTGCTGCAACTTGTAACAAAAAACAAAAAAAAGAACTTCATAATTAATAAAATCTGTGAGGGAGGGAGCTTTCTGGGAGTCTTATGTCACTTTTATTTTTTCTACATGGTATCAGAGCAAGAGTTGATTAGTTATACTGATTATTGATGGCTATGTCGAAGGTGATCTAGATAATCCATCGATTCCGTTCTTACTGGTACATTTGTGGCCTTCGTTTCACTGCTTGACGAAGTTGTTTTGTCTCTCTTCCTGACGATATATCAGGTTTTGTTGTACCCGACCCGTTAATCTTCTCTGGTACTGTCATTTTTTTTTATGCATTCACCCCTTATTTTTGTGTCTTTACCAATTGATCCCATGGCTGACGAAAATCAAGAAAAGTCTAATAAATCCCTTGTCAATTTTCTGTTGAAAGGTGATAACTATCTAAATTGGGCTCGAGCCATATCTGATATGATTGAACATCATTATGATAATTTTCAATATAACCATTTGATAATGATTCCTTTCATTCAACTTAATTACAGACCTTAGTACAACTTATATGCATGTTTCATTTTTTAGTTTAGAAAATCACATAATAATTCTGCAAAAAGTCTGCCGATCCATTGTCAGAGTATTTTCGGAGTACCATGCCACTACATTTCGGTCACAGGAGCTATATATCATGAAAAGATTCTAATGACACGAGTTTTAATGTCACAAGATATCACATATTCACTTTTTAATTTATAATTTAAAATTCATACTCAAATTTTGAATCCAAATAGTTGATTTTGTTAATTTTCATGCAAAATGTATGCACATAAAATTTCATGATTTTTGAAGTTTATTTTATACTAGATCAAATGATCCCAAAATGAATGCATTAAAATTAATTAATCATACTTAATTATATTCATTAATTTTGTGATTACTTGATCTAGTATAAAATAATTTTAAAAATCATAAAATTTTATATGCATACATCTATCATAAAAACTAACAAGATCAATAGTTTGAATCTACAATTTAAGTATCAAATTTTGAAATATAAATTAAAAATTGAGTTTGTGATATTTTGTGGTACAGAAAACTTGTGACATTGAAACCCTCGACATTATTTTATAATTTAGTTTAGTATTAGCATATTAGTTCATGTATATAATATACATATATGATCATAAGTAAAGCTAGTGTTTTCCTAGAAGTACTGAACTCTTCGGTACTCCTAACTCAAAATCCGTCGAATCGACTTCAAACAACAAATCCAAATTATCCAATGAATTTTTTATATTAAAATCTTGTAGGATACTAAAATTTTCTATTTTTAAAGTTTTTTTTAACTATTTGTTTCATATTAATTACAAAATTATATGGGCTTATATGTAATATAAATATATATTGAATAATAGACTGTCAAATATCTAATTAGACCCGTTATGAAGTGATCAAATTAAGTATTATTTATCGGGTTTCAATATGTGTCATGAGAAGTGGGGCCCTTAATGTGTAGAATACGTATTAATAACTTTATGATTTAGTGATGGTCTAAATTATATAAAGTTTAGTAATAATACAATTATGTTATTGGTCCCTGGAGAATACAACTAATAGGCAGTTTTCTGATTTTGAAAGTAAACCCGTTAAGAGAGAAATTGGATCTGGTATGGATCCGCTAAGGCATAACCAGTGGTTTGCCAACCTTTCGGTTATTGACACCCATTATAAAGGGATCAAGAACCGTCCTTTTTCAATTACCGTCATAAGGCAACCAACAGATTTCCTCTCTCCAAACAAATTCAGGTTTTCTGAAAAGAGAAGAAAACCGCCGGACCGATTCTCTTCGTCTCTCCATCGGAGAAGAGAAGGATCACCGCGAAGGCTTAAGGAATCCGGTGATCAACGGGGTTTTGTCTCTTCAGAAGACCGACATAATGGATCAAGGTAATCTTATATTAATTTAGAATTCACTAGAGGATCACGGATAATGTTGCAACAGTCCACTGTTTACTCATGGAAATTTTGTCAATCACCTATGCAAAAATATCAATTTCTATTGATTAATCAGTGATTATACATGCATGAAGAGAATAACTGGTCAATTTGCTAGAGTTTCCTGGATAAAGAATAGAGAAAGAATATATCTTGTTTTTATTGTTGTTCTCATTTCCATTTACCACGTTTCATGTTCATACCTGCTGAGGTGTTAGCAGCTTCTACTTTGGTGCACTTGAAGATAATATTGCACTACCGTGTAAGCGCCAAAAATCAATTGATAAATTTGTCTCCTCCCAGTTTGTTGACTAACAGACAGGGCCCCAATGAAGACACCTCTGTACAACTTGGAGAGGTCCCACTTATATATGCCTGTAGCAGCCAATGAAAATACGACACATGACACATCATGACATAACCTACTCAGTCTTGAATTTTATTTTTGGTATTATTTCATGTATATATCTCTCTAAAAATTTAAAATTATATATTTTTCTTTCGAAAATTCATAATATCATATTTATTGGTTCAAATTATTAGCACTCTTGTATTTATCCAATAAAATTTTATGATATATTAAATATATTCAAAAACTCAATTTAATATCTTAATATATATTTTATGACTATTATAACTTTGACATCTTTCATTCACACCATCCCAGCAATAATTCTCCAAGCACAAAAATTTATTTCATCTCCCAGCTTTTCATTTATTAAGAATTCAACTTTAATTTCAATGAATTTGAAATCTTTTATGATTGATGTTCATACTCAATAACTATATCTATATTCAGAATTCAATTTTCAAAAGTTTTATTTATTATTTTCAATGAGAGTAAATGAGAAATTTATATGTAAGAAATTAGTTTTAATGAAAAAATAATATTGGGTAAGTATGTGAGTTTTAATAATTTATAAGGGTAAATATGATATTATGAATTTTAAAGGAGGAAATATATAATTTTGAAATTTTGAAAGGATAAATATGAAATTCTACCTTTGTTTTTAGCTAGAAGCTGCTTTACAAAAGTAACTGTAAACCAAAACGAAAAGGAATAAAGAAATCAATTGAAGGATATAATTTTAGCCAAAATGTCAAATGCATGTAAGCCCGACAGTTTTAAAAGTTGGGTTTGCAATTTTGTATATACATAGACAAACTAACGTATAAATATTTATATATTAGTCGAAATATAAATAGCTTAAATTATAATTTTTCATGTTTGAAATTTAGATTCAAATTGCTCAATAAATTCTACATATTAAAATCTTATAGAATATCAAATTTTAGTATCCTTCAAATTTTTAAAATAGAAAAAAAATTAAAATAGTAACAATTGGTATTATAAATTTTTGGTATAAAATTTTTCTTAGGCTACTTAAATTAATGTTTTAGACATTAATTTTTTAAAATTTTATTCATATGGTGTTTCAGCCAAAATATCTATATATGGAAGAACATTAGCCAATATCTATAGACAAATTTTATCATTTCATTAATGGAACTAACAATTTACTAACCAACACTTTCAATCTTTTAAACAATGCAATAATAGCATAATTCTAACTCAATCTGAAATAATTAATTATTCATCCACTATTATAATTGTACTATTTTAACAACACTATAGTTCTATTCCTTAAATACTAATTAACCAAACAAACCCTTATTAAAACAAGTTAAATCTGTAGCTCATTTCAATTACAAAACTATTGCCTATTTTCCATTAAGAATATTGAGTCTCTAACTCGAATTCATCGGTTCAGTTCATTAATGTAGATTATAGAACTAAATATTAAGAAATTAAACTTAGCTATATGCTGTTCGTAACCCACTGTAATAATTCTAAAATTGAAAATTTAATAATAAGTTATAGTATTGAACTATTGATATACATAATTTTTTTATATTAATTCGTTGTTGATATTTTAGTAAAAAATAATTGACAATTTAACGTAACAAGACAATCAAGTTTGTTAGATTAATTACGTTAGTTGTATTGGTAAAGTTGCAAACATATCAAATTATCTTTCAATATTTCTAGATGAATGTAATCAAAATTTGTAACAAATAGTTTTTTTTTTCAAATTCTATGACTTCTATAGAAATACTAAAATTATTATAGGCATATATAGTTAACAATTATGCCAGTCACATTAAAGTAAACACAATTAGAATGATTATATTAGTAAAATTACTTGTTGATATAAAGTTAATTATATGAGATATCAATACTAAAACGCACGTGGTGTGCTTCTTAATTTTGAAATATTATAAGTTTCATCAATATAATGTACTCACCCTTCCAATGTCCCACACCGCTTCTGTTCAAATATTTCATAAAATAACTTGCAAGTGTACTTTGTTTTTGTTTAAATGAATGAGTGTGAATTATACCTAAAACATGGGCCAATTTTAATTGCAATGATTAAACATTCTAAGTGGATTTGAACAGGTAGGTGATATACCAAAATCTTAATTTGTTGCTATCCTTGTTGTTATCCTCCTTGATTCATCTTAATGACATTAATTACTTAGGTTAATTCTTGATGGATTTATTGTATTTGAATAAGTATCAATCAAGTTTTAAACCGAAAGAATTAATATCAATTGAAAATAAAGCTGGAATGTTTAATAACAAAAGGTTTCATTATGAACAGCTGTCAACCGAATCAAACATTTTATTTCTTTTATTATTCAACAACTCTCGACCGAATCAAACAATATGTGTTTTATTATTCAACTCAATAAAGTATGATTTAGTTAAATGGTTTATGGATATTTTTTTATTGAAAAGATTTATAATGAATAGTTCAGTTCAATAGTAATGATTATGGTATAAATGAAGATAGCTTCTGAATATTTTTCATTCATATTTAAATTAGTAATTAGTTTACAAGTTACAACAAAACTCCAAAATATATTTTGACTTTACATCTCAATCAATAGCGGTTTTAAATTTAAATTTTTAAATGGACAAGTATTAATTTGTTTAACAAATTAAAATCGGCCGAATATGAACACGCAGAGAGAATGGTTGAAAAATATCTTGAGAGAAAAAATTGATGGAATATTAATTAAACCATTAAGTAATCTGAACCGTTTGACATATTCTAACAAAATTGGAGGTTACCTAGCTCCCTGAAGATAACGTTGAATCACTTTCTTCCAAGCGTTCCAATCAATCTCAGTATGGTGTTGCACACATGAGACATTGAAAATTAAATTTAAGATCTGGTTAAATTAGCCAGGCCAGGGGGGTTGAATACCACCAATCCCTTTCTGTCCCCTTTGCACAAAACAGCTTGTTTTGGCATTCAACTGGACTGAATCCGTACATCCAACACTTATCCTCTTTGGCACGCAGAATTCTTATCTTACTTTTTCTTTTGTTTCTTTCTTTGGGTGATCAGAAAAGTACTTCCCCAAGTGGCCCAGAAAAGAATTAGATACCTATACATGGCAGCTTTTCCAGCTGGCCGCCTAAATTAGGAACATTTTGATTTCCTTCATGATAATTATCATCTTCCATACGAAGGAAGCAAGGTCCTACAACTCTTGGAGCTTATGGAAAGTTCCGGAAACAAGTTAGAATACCATATAAGAATTGAAGGAGGAGATAAGATCAATGTACTACTGTCAGAAAAAGCAGAAAGCTACCCAATAAATAAACCATAGCCCACAACTTTGAATATGACACATTAGGCTGTTTTCTCTTGAAAAGCAGGATGTGTATTTTTCAGAAACAACTGCGGTCCAAGGCAGTTCCACTGTTCCTAAATATTGGGGTTTTTTCAGAACTTATTAAAGGAAGAGTGCTGAGAATACTACTATTATCTTTACTTGGTCGTACCAAGTCTACTTTAATTAATTATAGTGACATATTTTTTGATAACCCATTATAATGAAATATTACATTCGAAATCTTTAGCAATAATTAATTTGTGTATATCTCATGCTCTCCTTCATCACATAATATGCAACATCGACTTGATTGTACGCCAATTAATGTCTTTGTCCTAAATTAATTTGCTTTGGTAGCTCATCTTGTAAGAGTAGCTATGCAAACATTAATTTGTTTTATTTCTCTTTGTATATAAATATGCTAGTTTATTTACTTTGAAATTCTTAATTTTTTTTCCTCTAGAATCAGAAGGCAGTTTTCCTTAATTCTCTCCATTTTGTGATAAAACAAATGGTCTATTGATTGTTTGTATTTAACTGAATTGATCTGGTACCAGATCTGGTCGCATTGATCGTATTGATCCGTGAACCTCTCCATTTGAAACCCTTGCAACTTGCGCAAGTCATTTTGATATATTTACTGCTCTGGATCTTTGTGTTGTTAGTAGTTGCTGGTAAGAAATTCAGACTTCAGATTTATTCATAACAGCAATTCAATCATTAGTTCATTATATGACGATTGTTGGTAAATTTTCAGCCTCTTCTCTTCGCATAAAAATATTACAAAAAACTATGAGCCAAAGAAACAATTGAAAGTTTCAATTTGAAACTAATTAAAGGTAAAATAGTTAAATGCTTGCTCCAAACAAGTTCTCAAAGTACAACCTCAATGCATGAAATTTCCATTAATTTCCTAACAAACCAAATGTCCAAGTTTCACTTCATTGATGATCTACCACAAGAGAAATAAACAAAATTAGATAATCAGACAAGTTGCAGTGCCAACATGCTGATAAAGTGTGTGGAGAAGTGTGGCATGGTGAAGAATTTGAAGAGGAGAGGGCAGTTCACCTGGGAAGGACAGAAAACCTCTTTCTTTTTTTTTTTCATTTTTCTTGTTGTTATGTCTGTTTGACATTATTATATTTAATTTGTTTTCTCTTTAAAATGGTTTACATAAATTGCTTCATAGTTGTACATCTGATTCAAATAGTACCATTTGTTTTGTTATTTACGATATAATCATATAGACATAATTTAAGTGTTACTTCTCCTTAAATAAGTTAATTATAGCATAACCTACATTAATTAATGGTGTGGAAATTACTCTTGGACAGCTCATATTAGAGATGTACAATAATATTGGATTTACACTAGAACAATCTTAATGGATAATCAAAATTATGGTACAATCAATGGTTGGAATGATTGCATGAAAACTTAACAAATTTCTTATTTTTTGTCAAATAACACATTTAATGAGGGCAGATACTGTTGGTGAATTAGGAAATAATTTATGGTACTGAATGGCTGGTTGAGAGATCCTAAATTGTGCTCTTTATGAGATGTTCTAAACAAGTCCATATAAATTGTACACGTGCAAATTAGGAAGCCATTTTTTTATTGCACATTTATTTTGCTTTTAATTTGATTCAGTGCTTGTACTTATAGTCATCGAGTTACCATTGGTTCTTGCATTTGTAGAAAAATTATTTAGTTAATTTTCTCCACTAGCTAACAGTGATCTTCTATTACGTCTCAAAACCTTTATAATGTATAAAAAGATATTCCTTAATGAAAAATTATTCTTGCAACATATATTTTACATTCCTTAACTATACATCAAAAATATTTATACTAAATGATAATTTATTTATATCTTAATTTATAAGTATTTATAGTTACTATAGAAAATATTTGTTATATTTTTATTTTTTAGATGATTATAAAAAAATTGAAGTTAAAAATTTTATTGTACGAGTATAAATACAATCTATATAATCTTTAATTCTAATAATATAAGGCATAAATACTTTATCATTAAATATAAATATTTTCTGAAAAAAAATATAAATATATCTAACATACAAATAAGAGGGACCGTTAAAAAGTGTAATTATCACTCATCTTCCTTTATTTTTCTTTGTTACACTAATAAGACTAGTTGTACGTCTGTGCATCATAAATTAAAATCTTGTAGACTATTTTTTTTCTTTACCAAGGTGGAGTGTTTTTAATTAATTAGTCATGCACTACTATAAAAATAACTTTCGTAAACGCTCTTTTAGCAACGCTTATTCAGGAAAACCGTTAATGAAAGTGTCTGATGGCAATTCGGAAATTTATATGAACACTTTAGCGACAGCTGTTCATAAAAAATCGTTGCTAAATGGTTACCCAGAAAATAAAACAAGAAAGACTTTCAGCACCGATTTACTAAAAAAACCGGTGTCGAATGTCAAACCTTCCACACTGTTTTTTAAGCAAAAATCGGTGTGGAAAGGATACTAAGAAAATAAAAAAAATAAAAACTTTCAACACCAAATTTTCATAGAAAATTGACGCTGAAAATCACCTTTCACAAACGGTTGTTTAAATAACTGTTGCCGAATCTCTTTTGTTTCTGGAGAGAAATCTCCTGCCTGTTGGACCTTCAGCAACTGTTTTGCATAGTAACCAATGCTGAATGTTTGTTTATTATTTTAATATGCATACATTTAGCATCTGTTTTCCTCTAATAATCGTTTTCGAAAGTCTCAATATATGAGTTCCATCTCCCCTTGAGAGTTTCTTTGTCATTTTATATTTTGTCAAAAATTTCAATAACTTCACCAGAACAAAGAGGTTCTCCCGGAAAGTTTTTTTATTATTTCATACTTTGCCGAAAATCTTAATAACTTCAACAGAACAAAAAGACGACGAATTAAATTAGCTCCCACCACTAACACGCACCAGCACAACCTCAAACACCCTAACCCCAGCCTCTGCCTTTTCCTGTTATTTTAAGGTTAATTTACTTCTTTTATTTAGTCTATATTTGATTAATTATATACACTAATTATAATTAGTGAATTATTTTTTAATCATATATTATTATATAGCATTAATTAGTTATTAGCTGCATTTGAGATGTAGTAGTATTGTCGTATAGGTCGGTACCTAATCGAGATTAGCCCAATAGAGGTTAATCTCGAATAGTTCTCGTTGGGATTGCTCTTTGAATACTTTATCTCATTTATAATTAGTGAACATATGATAGCTAATCTGGTGTTTCAGAAAAATCCAACAGTATTTTCCCAGATTGTTACTATGGGTACGTACGTACATGCACGTGTGCACTTGCGTACCTGGGGAGCTGAGGGGAAATGCTGATGGATTTTTCTCAAACACCAGATTGACTAGGGTATGTTCATTAATGAGATAAAGTATTCAAAGAGTGGATTAGGATGGTTGGCTAGCCTGATGCCTTGTCGGTTATATTCAACACTCTAAAATTTAATGTTGCACGCATGCATAATTAAAAATAATTTTTTCAGATGGATCGTAGTAATTGGATGTATGAAATTAAGCGGGATACAAGCGAATCTTTGACAGTATTTTGGAATTTTGTAGATTTTATCGAAGGAAATACGAAGAGGAGTGACCATGTAATTCTATGTTCTTGTTGGGATTGACATAACTTGCAAATATTTCGGAATGTCGAAGTCGTGAGAAATCATTTAATTCGTCGTGGATTTAAGTAACGATACACCTAATGAGAATAGCATGGTGAGAGCCTTGAAGATTTGATTAGTGCCGGGCCAAGCAGGACTATACCTGACTCGAAAGAATTTTCAGATTCGGACACTGATATACAATATGAAATGAGAGGTGAAAATGTCGAAAATTTAGATCGTACGCAGTGTATAGAATATAATGAATTGGATGAAATGATGAATGATGTTGTAGCATATTTTATTGATATTCATGAAATTTTTGAAAATTTATGTAATGACTTTAACATACCTTTATTTTCTGATTGTGCGAAATTTACAAATTTATCTGTTGTTTTTAAATTGTATAACCTGAAAGCCAAAAATGAATGGAGTAATCAAAGTTTTTCATCCTTGCTCGAACTTTTACGAGACGTACTCCCGAAAAATAATGAATTGCCAGATTCAACTTATAGGACGAAAAAATTGTTGTCTTTTGAGTATGGAAGTCGAGAGAATTCATACATGTCCGGATGACTACATACTATACTGAGACATACTCCTGAAAAATAATGAATTGTCGGATTCGACTTATAGGACGAAAAAATTATTGTGTTTTTTGAGTATGGAAGTCAAGATAATTCATGCATATCCGAATAACTACATACTATACTGACAACAGTATAGTGATCTGGATAAATGTCCGAAGTGTGAGGTCTCACGGTACAAGCCGTCCGATTATCAGATTAAGAATAAAAAAGGTAGCAACGAAAGTATTGTGATATCGGCCAATAATACTGATGTTTCGGCGTCTCTTTGCAAATCCAAGAAACGCTAAACTATTACAATGGCATGCTGATTGCAGAAAAGAAGATGAAATACTCAGACATCCCATTGATTCTCCCGAAGGGAAGAATATTGACAGAATATACCCTAATTTCTGGAGTGAGCCCAAAAATTTGAGATTAGGGCTCTGCATGGGCAGGATGAATCCTTATCGTAACATTAGTAGCCGTCACAGTACATGGTCAGAGTAATTTCGTCGTCCTCATCCTCGCCGTCTCTAATCAGCTCTATAGTTGATCCGAGAATCTATAGATGGTTGAGGGCGATCGACCTCTCCTAGTCAGGGACTTGCTATCATCTAGAACTCGGCAATTCAATAGGTTCTCCGATGAGTGGTACGTAATTTTACAAACTCAAAATTTCATTTTTAATGTAAATTTCTTTCTCGATAAGAAGAAACGCTTGAAGAATTCAGTTATGGTAACTTTGTATTTTAATGTATATTTTTTTCTCGAAAGGAAGAAACACTTGAAGAAGCTAGCTAAGGTAACTTTGTTCTGTATCGTCAGAATGGTATCTTGACATTGGCGATTGGGACACCCAAGCATCCCAGGAGGTTGAGAGGACACTCCGGATTTTGCCAAGGTGAAATCCGTTTTCGGCAAAAAAATGCAAGATTTCCTTGCACAAATCTACATGCCGACGCCAAATCCTACCGCCCCTCCCTAAGAAATCATGCTACAAACTGAAGCAAGCTCCTATTATGTGCATGCACGGCCGATGCACGGGATCGAGATTAGGGTTTGTGTATATTTGATGCAAATCCTAGTTCTTTCAATAAATTAAATTTCCTAATATAAAAATATATTTAATTTTCAGAAGTTCACTCCATGTAGACTAAGTGTTCGGATGGCTGAAAGTGTTGTAGTGGTAGCGGACGGGATGGTTTATTCGTCTGGCCTTGAAGTAATGGTCCACCATCAAACTCTCCGACCCAATGACGTTAAGGTGAAGGTTGACTCGATATTTGAGGGTTGTCAGTTCGTGAAAATCTCGGCACTGTTCAATGACGTGGAGAATCTCGGTGAAGTGCCCGTAGGTTTTTTTAAATGGCCAGCAACTTTAGTGCAGCTACGCAAGCAAGTAATATAAATAACCGAAATTTGTACTCGTACTTAATTTTCATGCTAATATTATAAATTGTAGGACAACACGCCGCAGAAGTTTGAGAAGGGGAAAGGTAAGGCAAACGGTGCCAATGGCAGCTTTAGTTGTCTGTCGGGAGGCACTTCTCGACAAGAGCGTAGTGAAGCTCCTTGATGAAATCGACAATTTTGAGGTCCATTTTGGCGCAGAGTTGTTCGAGTTTGAGGGCGGCGTCGTGCTCGGCGTGTCCGACATAATCAACATGCTGAAGTACGATTGGCTAGACGTATCTATTCTTCAGCTTTCTACATATAAGATTTTTTTCTAACTATGAAATGTAAGTCATAAATGTGGTTTGCAGTGTTAATGAAAATTGGTGCAACACGTTCGCGATTACCCGATTTTGCTTTCTAGATCCGTACCATTGCTCCGAGGCTAGTATGAAGAGTGATTATCCAGCCACAATGAGTTATATTCAAGACTTTTTGAACAGAATTGTCGAGCACTCCTTAGTCTTTCTTCTATATATTGAGTGGTTAGAATGATTAATGTTTGAAAAATTATTTATCTATTTCATAAGTTATTATTTATAAAAAAATAAAAATTATAGGAAACACTGGATTCTTCTTGTTCTGCACCTCCGTGAGTTCCGTTGTTATGTCCTGGATCCTTTAAATTTCGATTAGCCCGTAACGTTATATATTCAAGCGACATTGAACACTTAAATTATTTTATTCTAACCCGGATCTGAATTCTAATAATATATGTTAACTTTATTAATTTATGTTGCAGGGTGTTTCGGCATTATTGGCTACAGAGGGGCATTTCCAATAAGAACAATAAAAAATTCTCATATGTCAGGATTAGGGTACGCAGCTTAATTTTATTTAATTTGTAATTTCTCAATATGTAGATTTTGCATGCAAATATTGTATATTTTATTGAAATTACTTATTATTTTCATAATTTTACGGTCTGTACCAACCGGATGGTATGGAGTAAAGCTATTATGTCATGCGGATGATACATGACATAATCAATAATTTTAATGATGCACAAATGTTGCCTAGAGTATGAAAAAATAAATACATTCGTATATACATTTTATTTATTTCTTTAACCAAACTAATCGGAAATTTTATTTTGTTTTTACAGACTTTAGAGCTCTCATTATACTCCTCGAATAACATCGATGAGGTACGAGTTATGGTTGCAATATTTCTTACTTATACTATTTAATTTTGTATATTGTAACTATATTTTTTATTTATTAATTGTGTGAATTTGAAGTATGTGAGTGTGTGATTGTATAATTTATATTGTGATTGTGTTAATATTATTTATATTCGTTTGTAATTAAATTAATTCACTAATATTTTGTGATTCTAGTATATGCATGGCATATATATGTCTAATTTCGACTAGTATTTACTAGATTAATCACAAAAAATGAACATGTAATAAAAAAATAAGAGAATTGGCGCCGGTTATTATCAAACAACCGTTGCCAAAGAATCACTTTCAACACCGGTTGTTTAGTAGAAACCGGTGCCGAAAGTTTTCCTTTGGCAACATTTATTTGATAACAATTGGTGCCCAAAGTGAACTTTGGCATCAGTTATTTGTTAATAACTGATGCAAAATGTCACTTTTGAAAATGATTATTTGTTATTATTTGTTAATAACGATTATTTGAATAATCGTTACGGAATGTATTTTATAATTATTATCAAAACTTTTTTTATTTCGATAGTGATGGCTCCTCTTCAATTATCATTTGTTTGCATGACCTGCTTATTTAGTTTTTTCTACCCATAAACTTTGATGAAGTCAAATGTTATAATTTTGTTTGTTTATTTTTAGTAGTCAAACAAAGGAATCATTGGGTGATTAGAATATAATCTCAAGTGAAGGGGAGCACTTTCTTAATTATTCACGTACTATACCTTTTTGTTAATGTCCATTATTTTAATTTATGTACCTATGACTAGTTATAACTGTTAAGTTCCTGATTTACAATAGTGCATCTTTTCTTTTAAATCTATTTTCAATATGTGATTGTTAATGCATGATTAACAGGATATGTGGGCTTAATTGAAGAATTAATAAAGATATATTTTCCTTGGATGAAAGATACCAAATTTGCAGCTATTTTGAAATGAAACTTATATTTTGTCTAAACTGAATGGTTTATATTTTTAATGCATATTACTGTTCAATGTACCGTAAAATTTAAATATATCTTAGAAATATCCTTATTAATATTACAAATGATATTATGCTGAGCTATGAATATTTAGGAAAATATGCTCAATTGCTCACAATTAATTATTCACAAGTATTGTTCTAACAATAGAAGCTTCTGTTGCTTTTTTTTTGTTACTGACAAATAAAATCATATACATAAACATTATCTCCCTTTCGCTTCGGTTAATTAACCATCCTTTAGTGCATTCGTTGATTTTTATATACATATGAATGTGTATAATAATTAGTTCCTTGAGCTATCACCAAACTTCTCTACGTGCACATATTCATATATAAAAAACATAGTCTAATTCTTCTTAGGAAAATATACCTCTACGTAATAATACAGCTTATTTTTGAATTAATGAGCAAACGAATTTTTATGTGATTAAACTATGCATTGTATATAGTTGATTCAATTTGAAAATCATTGATTATCTTTAAAGTGACCAAAGAATATTAATGAGCAATAGAATTTCAAATTACACTAAAATTAATGCGAGATTACCTAAAATTATAGATAACATAACATTTTGATTTTAATATTGATAGCAATTGAGCAAATTATCAGAGTTATTACATCAAATAGAATTATACCATAATATCATGTATAATATTCTATTTTCATGTTGACAAAAATATTATTTTTGTTTCTCTATTTTATAGAACCTCTTGCTTTATATATAATTAAGAGAAATTATTCTTGTCTCTCATCTTTTGCACTCTTTATATACATACCAAAATATTTATACTAAATAGATAATATATTTATATTTGAATTTATAAGTGTTTATAGTTAATATAAAATGTGTTTATCGGTTTTTCTTTATTAAATTATTATAGAAACATTGAAGTTCAAAATTTTATTGCAAAGTAAAAATACAACTTGTATAACATTTAATTATAATAATATGAAGTATAAATATTTTTATTATTATATAAATATTTTTTGAAAAAAAAATATAAATACATATTGGATATAAACACATCTTGAATATAAATAAGAATTATAGTTAAGGAGTGCAATCATCATTTCTCTATAATTAAAACATGAGATAAGAAAATAATTGATTCTAAATAATTAAAGCCATCCAATCAATTTTTTTAAACGATAGTAAAAAAATACTAACAAGTGTTAAATCTCAAATCTCATTGTATTTCCTCAAAGAAGAATTAGCTATTCTCTGACCAATATTTTAGCCGGATACTGTATATTTCTAAAGAAAATTCCGATAACATAACTGTATCGAAACACTACATATCGGAGTCATCGCAACTGTTTGTGAATGCTATAAATCGATGTCAAGCATCACGAAGCCAATAATAGAATTGACTTTCTTTTTGACCAAAAAGGTACAATGAAGGGGATCTAACAGGGAACAAAAAATTAACGTGATTGTACTTTTTTTTCTTTGTTTCTTTTTTTTTTATTCAAAGGGACGCAAACCAAAATTTTGGCAAGATTCAGTCTGTCGAGTCAGTGGGAATATACTAGTATTTTATCGGTATGAGTTTTCAGAATCTTTATACTTGATTTTTAGAAATTTGCAATTCTTGCATGTGAACTTTTAAAAAGAATTAATCAGTGAATAAACTCTAAAGATAAAATATTTTATAAATATTTTAAAGTTAGATAAATTAAGTTTACATCTTTGTCTCAAAAAAAAAAAGATTCAATTAATTTTTAGAAACTTTCATAGTCTGTATAAATACTTGATTTTTAGATATTTCAATTAATTTAAACTGGATACTAGGGCATCTCAACAATTGAATAAACTCTAAAACTATATTTCCAGCCAGAGTTAGAGGGAATTTGGAAAATATTATTACAATGGAACTACCAGAAACCGGTAAAGATTATATTCATGTATTTAAACAAATTTGAACTATACTTATTTGAGTTTTGTAACTTCTATTTATCAAATTATGGCGGTTTTTTTTAGTCTCTTTGTATAAAAATATATGCTACCACAATTCTAACTTTAACATCAGTTTGTTAGAATTTTGAAATAGGAGCTGATATATAGATATGGTTATTGATACAAATTTTATTATATACGTTGTAAATTATTATTCATGTTAATGAAATTATTATATAAATTCATTTTATACAGTACTGTCATTATTTAACTTAAATGAATTGTTATACATATTAGTGATCTTTAAGTTAAATAATATAAATATTGTATAAAATAAAGTCATTAACATACATACATAATAACTAATTTAACGTATATAAAAAAATACTTATCGATAATAGTATTAATAATAATATCTCCATAATATTTTGCTTTTGAAAAATATAAAAGTTAGAGGGAGAGTACGGACAAATTTTATGAGTAAGGAAATTGCATTCCGACTTAAAATAAAAAAAAACTATAATTGTTTCTTTTTTTTTGACATAAAAATGAAAATGAAAATCACTCAATTTTAAATATTCCATGAAGACCTTCCATTCAGATATTAAACCTACAACCTCCCATAAAAAAATATTTTCTTTTTGACACTAAATCAAAGGATAATTTTAAAAAAAAAATACAATTACTAATTATTATTATAACACAAGTTCTCTATACAAAAAAAAAACTAACATAAATGCATTCTTGTCTAGCCTGCATACTAAATGTACGATCGATGTAAAAAAAAAATACTAACATAACAAATTATTGTCAATCCTACATACTAAATGCAAAATCCATTTTCTCCTGAACTTGAGTTGCCATATTGTAGCATTCTCCTTAATCCATCATAATACAATCAAGAGCTCAACTCTCATTAATTGATGTTGAGATCAGAGTCATACATAATAATTATCTCCTTGACTCGATATATATATAGTTTTTAAAATAAAGATGAAAAGCTATGCTTATGTAATTTAAATATTTATAAAAAAAAAATTTCATCCATATTTTGGACCTATCTTGACTCAAAATATTACTTTGAACCAAACCAAATCAACTTTGCATATTGACAGTTGAGCCCTTGATTGTAGGATCTTACAGTCTATATATTACATTCACCATTTTCAAAGGCTTTTTTTAAGATAAATATAAGAGTCTAAACTATCTAATTTTAAATATTCATAAAAACTTTCCATTTAGATTTCAAATATACGATCTTTAATATGAAGAATATTGTTTTTGCACTAAATTAAAACCCGATTCTTACCATCTTTTAAATTATCTCCTCATTAATGAGTTTTCTAGGACCAAGTTTCTTGTGATGTATATAAGTATGATTTCCAATAAAGTCAAGTTTATTTTTCATTTGTTCTCCCTTCTCGACAATCAAACTAATAATTTGATGACCACTTAGACCTACATAAGTCACCACCGGAAAGGGATTTCTCATTCACCGTCTCTCAATCATCGATTCACCAAAATGGTAACATCGTAAAACTCCCTAAATAATATAACCCCAATCATCCAAAAACATCAATTCTCCAAATTAAACATGTCAATCATGAAAATTCTAATATATCAAAAGTTACCAAAAAAAAAGTTAGAATTACTATAACCCCTAATCCAAAAAAGAAAAAAAAAAGGAGAAGCAATTGTAGTTTTGTCATTTTAAGTCAAGTCAGAATGCAATTTCCTTCCTCATAAAAATTTACCAGATGTGCCATATCAGACGGTGGTAAAGTCGGAAAGAAAAGTGTAAAAGGGAAACAATATTTAAGAGTTAATGTACTTACTACTTAGTATCATAATAAGATTTATTTTATTTGGGTTAGGACCTAATGAAAACAATTTAAGATTACAACTTTTTTTAATGTTTTCTCAAATTAATTTGAAAATATGAAAAATTTCTAGGTATCTTGTTAATCGATCTCATTCATTGTATAATGTATATTAGTTTGAATGTAATTTGAATGTCCTTTAATATTTCAATAAATCTCTAAGGTATTTGATGAATGATGAAATTTACATAAAAAAATTTTCTTTTAGTATATGATGTACATCAAATATAGACTATAATTGATCAAATTTCAGAAATATATAAATTATTTTTCATAATATCAAATACTATCAAATTTATCCGCTATCGCTAAATCCTCACCCATTAATTTTACTTTATTTCGCTAGTAAAGAGTACAAGTACGCAACATTCAGAGATGACATCTCATTGCAGTTCCAATGACATCGTACATAGCACTGACATGACTGTTTCAAGTGAAACAATTCAGAGATGAATCAGCGGTACAAACAAAACTTTCTTGATTTTAGAACAATTAATCAAAAGATAACATTATAAATCAACTCAATTTATGATTTCATCGGACAACTGAAGAGAATTAAAAAGGCTGGGAACAATATTATTTCATGTGCAAACATTTGCACCACTCATAATTTACAAACATAAGATTGAATGAAAGAAAAATAAGATGGCAAGCTCACTCCATAAATTATAAAAACATCATGCTGGTAATATTTCCAGCTACTAGCTAGCAAGCAAGCATAAGAAGCATATATAAGCTGGTTCCAGCAATTCTTTCATCAGCTCAGAGGTCAATCAGATCAGAAACCCAATTCACATCAGGCGCTTCAATTCCACCATCTCTAAACATATTAATTCCACATGAAATTCCATGTCCAAATTCATTCAACCTCATCCTTTGTGTATTGGCTATGAGTACGCTCACAAGTGATGATAAAGGCAGACGGGTTGAGTCGGATTGGGCCACCGGTGGCGACGATGCCTCGCTGATCTCCGTAGCATCAGTATTGCTATCACTTGGCCACCTCAACTGCCCCGATGAGTGTGCGAAAAAACACACCTTTCGGTTGCAAGCCACACCGTCTCTACAAAGCTGGGTCCTGTACCGTTCGGGATGAAGCCACACCTCGAAAACACCATGTGCAAACCGACAGTTGTCACGGTCGGGACACTTGCCATTCTTTCTGAACTCAGAGCAAAGCTCACTGGAGTAAGCATACTGTCTTGGGTCACGGCGCCTTACCTTCTCGCCAGGATGTAAGAAAGGGCAATCGGTCCAGTCATGGAATTGGCTAGATTGGCACCAGTAAACTTTAAAATAGTACATCCGGAACTCATCGCTGGAGTAGTACAGGTCGTTGGCTAAATCATGGCAAGATCTAGAGCCTACCAGTTGCTCCTTGTGGTGTTGTTCTAGGGAATGTTTGCAACAGGGGCAGCGCAGTTGTTGTTCTAAAATGGTAGTGGCGATAGGGGAATTGGGGATCCCTGCATTGCTTGAGCGACTACCTTTCTTCTTCATTTTGATTTTAGGGGGATTTCTTTTGAAAACCATTTCTAGCTTTATGGGTTTGGATATTTTCTGGTGATCTATATGCAAAGTGAATGGATATACATATATATATAGAGGTGCTTAACTAAAAAAACCAGGATAATTGTTTTGCCCTAAAACTAAGAAAAGGAAAAAGGAGCTCAGATCCAAACCATGTATACAGTGGCGATCGAATAGGTTCCCATAGGTTGGTACTGCCAAGAAGCGATATGGATGCAGTTGCGGGCCCACCTGTCGGGGACTCAGCAGTATCCTTCTCCAAATGAGTCGCATATCGAACTATATGCACCTCTATACGGTACGCATATTGAAAATCGTATTTTGAAACATTAATTATTGTCAAGGTTCATATATCGATATACGGTGTCAGAAAATTTAAGAGGGAAGTATGAAATTAAATATTGTTGGGAACGTGAAGGAGATTAGCTTAAGAATATTTTATAACTTTTTCAAGACAAAGACAAAATTGATGTCGGTCTCTTTTAAGGACTCCAGCAATCTAATGGGGCAACAATTATTAATATGAGCCTAATGCAGATTTTTATTTATTTATAAATTGAAGACTCTTGAAATGTGAAAAGAAATTAATGTTGAAATAAAGCTTTTCTCATACTTTATATATATTTAACATCTCTTATGTGTATCCTAAAGTATTTGTCATTTAACGTTCGAGCTGTTTAAATTTTAATTAATAAGTGTCTATACTTACTTATTTACTGTATTAATAAGTATTTACTATGTAAAGTGTCACTAAGTTTTGTTTCTCAATAATCATAAGAAAATTCAAGTTAAATACTATGTCAAATTAGGAGTACTAAAATTACTCATAGTTATGTATCACTACTAGAATTTTCAATATTAGCGTGGATATACAATATTAATTGTGTGGGTAGTTCAATACGCACGCAAATAATCTTAATTTTAAACTATATTTACATGCGTATATTTATATAACCAGACATTAGCGTGAAAGCATTTGTGTGCATAATTACACACGTAAATACTTTTCACGCTATTGTCCAGTATACGCACGTAAATATAGTTCAAAATTAAGGTTATTTGCGTGCGTATTGAACTACCCACACTATTAATATTGTATACCCACGCGAATATTAAAAATTCTAGTAGTTATAAATGTTTTTGTCATCAAATATAAGATTTTTAAAAATAATATGAAGCACATTTAAGACGTAAGTGTGCAGTAAAGAGTTACTGTTTTAACTTAAAAATATAAGAGAGATCACTTGAATAACGGTTATTTTAACAATCTTAACAATTGATTTTTAAAAAATCATATAAAAGTTGAACATTAAAAAAATAAATTTATAGATATAAAGTGGACATATAAATAGTTTAACAACGAAATTTTATACCATTTAAGTATAAATTCGGAGCTTTTTTTTATGAAAAATCCGTATGCTTGTTTTACTTAACTAATCATAGTTCAGTTACATAACCTTGAGAGGAGCAAGAAGATTTTTGGATGGGGATCAAGCATTGTAGCAATCATTAGTATCAATACAATAATTACATCAATATCAATACAATAATTATAAAAAAAATCATTGAATTATAACTGTGGGGTTTATAATGGAACCAATATCATACTTTTTATGAAATTCAAATATAATTTTTCTTAAGAAAAATGCAAACATAACACTAAAAAAAATATTATATATACATATATAATCAAATATAAAAATGAGAGAAATTGATCCTCATTTGCTTTACAGGAGAATTCACCTTTTAATTCTTGAATTGTCTTAAAAATCAAGTTAGTCTCTAAACTTTCATTTGCATCAAATTGGTCCTTAAATTTTTTTAAAAAAAGGCAATTCGGTCCTTGAATTTTTTTTAAAAAAAATCAAATCAATCCTTAAACTTTAAAATACACCAAATAAATTCTTAAACTTTTTAAAGAATGTAAGTTTAATTTGATCCCTGAACTTTTTATAAAAAATTAAATTTGTCCCTGAACTTTCATTTACATCTAAAGGTATCAATTCTTAGTCATATCTAACGAGCTACCTTTATTGGACCCGACCTGATTTAATATGATTTTTTTAAATTAAATCAGGTATAAATATAAACAATTTTATTTGTCTCAGATTGGTCAAATTAGACTGAATCCGACTCAACCTTATCTGGATAGAACTGGACCCATTTTTTAGAAAATAATAACATAATATCAGTCTGGCTCGACCTGATCCATTTATACCCTTATGTACACAACTTTTTTATTATTGTTACAAAAATAATTAATTGAAGGTCGGATCAATTTATTTTTGTTACCAAAAACTAATACTTCTAGGTGCAAATAAAAATTTAAGAACCAATTTAATTTTTTTAAAAATGACTCGTTAGTACGAAGAGTGAAAGTGTGTTTGACCTCAATAAGATCGTGTTGGTGATCGACCTTGATGCCGTTTGTAATGTCAAACCAACAACACTTGAAGAATAACACCTTGTTGCTAACTCCATCATATTCCAATTCTATTACTTCTTTAAGTACTCCATAGTAATCATATTGTTTTTCATTGATACACTCCCCCTTCATGCAAACTCTGTTATTTGCCATTGGCCTATGTTGTTCATATGCCTTCGTGTAAAATCGAAATCCATTGATCTCACATCCCTCGTAGCACATTGCTCATTTTTCGGACTTAAGGCCAAGTTTGTGGATGTTATCGTCGCAAGCACGATTCGTATTAACCCTCTTGTGTAACTAATTGGCAAACTCATTTTGTCGAACTTTGTCCAATGAGTCCGGTGTAGTAGTTTGACCTATATTTGCCATTTGTATGTCGAACTCCCTACACATTTTGTATAAAAATTCTAAATTTAAGAAATTTGGTGAATGTGATTTGTTTTATTGTAAATGAGAGTTATTTTATTTAAGATAGCAAAAATACTCTAATAATGACTGAATTTCGAGAGAATTGAGGATCACAATAGTTGTAGGTGGCCTTGTATTCATCCTTATTGAGAATCCTTGCTTTCCCCCGACTTAGGAAACTTGACTTCTTCCTTGAGCCACTTTAAGACTTGTCGCCTTAATCTATAGTCAATGTGTATGATGACTAAGGTTTATGTTTCAAGTCAAGGGTTAAATGTAACTTGCAGCGGTTGTAATATATGACCAAATTTTGTTGTGCCTTTGGATTATCCTTAGTTCTGCTCAATATGTTAACTGGCGTCAAAAGGATTGAAGAGGGCACGGGCTACTCAATACACAAAGGAACTACATGTAATAGTAGACAACCAAGCAATCCAAACTTGAAGGTGCATAGGTTGATGCAGCACAGCTAAAGCATAATGTAAGAGGCCCAAATAAGATCTAAAACACTAAGACCATTGAGGCAAACAAGCCTAAGTTTTGCCGGTGGGCTATGCCGAATTCAACTCTAAGCCCTACTGCAATCTCATTGTAGGGACACTTGCAAAGTTAGCTCTTCTTGCAATGCCACAACCACATCGAAGTTTCAATTGCTGGTCCAAAACTGCAAAAGGAGTCGTTAAGAAATAATTTCTGGTACCCACTGTTCTTATAAAATTCATCACACACTTCTTAAAATATTAGTAATTATACTACATATTTTAGTTTAAGATGTAGGCTTTAACTTAATCTTTAAATGCTAATGCTTTAGTTTATACTTCAAATTTAAGAACGATCTAGATGGCGCAGGTTTGAGGATGAAACAGCAAAACTAACCGATGCTAAGTGTACCGAGGTGTTGGATAGACTGGCTAATAGGAGGTACATGTCCAAATGTATCATCGAGTGCGGCAATGACACCAACACATTGAAGAAATTGGTGTCTTCATGATGCAACAATCCAAAATTTTGGGCTGCATTCTGTGACAAATGGGGCAGTTTGGGCTAACGGGAACTATCTGAAAAAAATAGAGACAACCATTACCATTCTAGTAGAATGGTCACACACTATGCAGGAACTGCTGGTGCATTTAAATGTCACACTAGATTAGTACTTAACCAAACATTACCCTTTGCATCTATGCACTTCACTACAATTCTAAACTGTATTCAATTCTTTGCGTATGCAAACCGAAAAGTTCAAGCAAAAAGCAATATATAAGGAACTATTTGTGAACCTACATATACCCAGGAACAGAATAAGAGCCGGATCAGATGAAGGTGATGGAAAAGAAGAAAGATGAGGAGATTGTGTGACTAGATAAGAGGATGGCGGCAAGAAAATGATGAAAGTGGAGAATCAAGTAATGTTATTGTATCACTGAACTTCCCTAACCCAAAAACAAGAGAGATCTATAGCTACCTTATATGTTTTGGACAGATTTGATTATGTTGATTCGGGTTTAGGGTTAGGATGAAAGTTCCATCCGTAAAAGGTATGAATTAATTTCAAAAGAAACATCCAAGTACATAGTCTTCCATATTTTAACTAGTTAACTAAATACATAATTACCGGTAAATCGTATGAAAGAGTTAAGGAGATGAAGCGTAATCCAGAAAAATGCTAATAAGCCCAAGGAGGTGTTGTGGCTAATAGCAAGTGGTGGGCCAAGTCATGGTAGGAAGTTCGGCTTTGGCAACAAGCTAGACAAGATTATCATGCCAAATTTTGACGTGTGTACCAAGCGTACTCCAACAATCATTCCCTCTGTCTCGGCTTCTAGACTAACAAGTCAGCAAGTCAGCAAATTTTATGAATGTCCAAATTAGTAACTTACCAATATGACAATTCTAATAATTCATCTAAAACAAATATTGTTCCAAAAGAAACCATACTAACATATATGATTTTGGTCAACCTTCAAAATAGAGTCCATTGTCACCTCAAGCATTACCACCGGTGGGATACAAGGCAGTGCAAAATTAGTGGCAAATCAAGCGTCACCAGCAGTGGGCATACAAGGTGGTGGAGAATTGATCTCAGATCAAGGCAATCCATTAAATATCCAACTTAATCTCACTCAATGGTTCTTGGGTACCGGTTTGGATCCAAACATGCTAAACATTCTTATCGGATAAGAATAATTTAAGATATGAAGTACGTTCCTTAGGTTCTATTTTATTTGGGATCAATGGGAAAATTACTTCTCAGTTCCATCTACTTTTGGTTGGTATTTTGGGTACATTGGTTAGCATGGATGATTTTGTTAATATTTTGATTGTGAGCTTTCTCTTGTCAAAAGTATGCAACAGACTTATGCTGTAGAAGGTATTAAGTCATACAAGGATATTGTATGATGGGATGTCACATTTTTTGTTAGGTATTGTGTGGAATTATGGATCTTGTTCAGATATTGTCTTATTTGTGATAAAATGGTGTATGAATTATATTATGTATTTATAGATATTGTTTTAAATGGATTGACTTCATTGTAGTGAATAGATGCATCAAAAATATTTTACATCTGTGGATGCTCTTTCTAATTCAATTTAATATTGCTGTAAAGCAAATTAAATGGATTGAGTGGAATGTTTCAAATTGCATGTTACATTGATGCTTGCTCAATTATGTCGTTATGCCTACATAAATATAATATCAGTGAATTAAGCACAAAAAAATATACACATCAAAAATACCCGAGAAATTCAATAAAATAAAATAAACATGATAAATTTGTGGCTAATGGGCTTTTCCTCAAAAAAAAAAAATTCAATAAAATAAGCACAATAAATTTGTAATGTCACATTAAATATAAGAACAAGTAAAAGGACGTTGATAAGTTTTCTCTAGAGTAGGCACAAGTGCTAAAGAAGTAATTATCTATGCTACTGCTATTCATTTGGATACTATGTAATATCGGTGGCATGTGTTAGCCCAAGTAAAACTAGGTTACGCACATGACAGGCCAGGGGCATAAGCCCCAAGCAACAGTTGTTTAGTAGCGTCAAGAGGTGTCTCATAGGTGTTCAAGTATTGTAAGTACATGCAACTAGACAGTTACGTCATGATACTCATACCAGTGATCCCATTTTTACTCAAGCTTAAATTGTATATTCTAATAATGATTTTATTTTATTTGTCAAATAGAGAATATTCAATTGAGTCTTTCAGTAACATACTATCAAGTCCCATCAATCATAGATGCATCAATCGATGCTAACAGTGTTAACTTGATCTCTTCTTAAGACAAAATAGTAAACGGCTCCTTCCTCTCTATTCTATTTTGCAATAAAATCCTCAAGGTCCTCAAAGAGTATCAATGGAGGAAGTCTCTTGATCTCTCTCTTTGCCTTGTCCATTAATTAATTTCACCTCTCTTTCTCTAACATTTTACCTTGTAGTAATGTCTAAACCAGTTTCACGTGGTACGGCATTACTAGTAGTTCTTCTCTTGTATTATGTGAACATACTAACCAACAACAAGAAGGGAATTAGTCATGGTGAATTGCATCAATGAAATGCTTGTGGCCTGTCGTCATTAGAGGAGACAAAATTAGTAAAATTCCTTGCTTTTCCTAGGTGAGACCTGAGAGGGAAAGGTGTGACAGAAAACTATTCCATTGTACTTTCTTTATTTCTCTGTGATTGGATTCCAAAATAGGCCAAAGAGAGAAGAAAGTGATTTCCATATTTTATTATCTAACCATTTTGAAGAAGTTAACAGAGCATTACCATCAATCTTGATAGATCTTATCATGTGGCTTAGAAAAGCTTTGGATGAGGCTCTGTTCAAAGTCCTTCGGACAAGTTTCAGATCCTTTCAAGTATTGTTCCATGATATATTCAGAATTATTAATTTTAAATCATTAATTGAAATTTAAAGTTATTAGTTAATTACATGATGAAAATACACTAATTTCATCATTTTTTAAACATGATATTTGAATAATATACACCATTACTATAATATAATGTTAGAGATTTAATTAATTAATTTAAACTTCATTTTTAAAAAATCATTGAAATCATCAATAATAAAAAAATTGTCAAGTGGCCACTCTTCATACATTCCAACATCTAAATTTGTACCCTAGAAGCTGATTGCCCAGAAAAGAAAACCAAACAAAAAAAGAAAGTCATTGGCTGGGAACCTACCAATTGTCAAATAACCATCTAATGATATAAAGGTTGTCGTCTCCTCGATGTATAATTATTTGATGTAATCTTCTGAACTGTATGGTTAGGCAATTAAGCACAATGCATGCCAAAAGAAAATATCACACAAGTCCATTACATGGTGCATGCCCCCACATCCCGGCTGTTGGTGACATAGACATATTAATTAATTGTTCCTTGAAATGAACTACTAAATGAACAGGAAACAAGAAACTGTCGGCTAACCCCTAACCTGTTAGTATACGAGATATTTTTCCCAAGAGAACCAATTGTAATCCGTTATAATGGAAATCAACTGGCCCACTGGACTTTTATAAACCAAAAAGAAAGAAAAGATGAAGCAACTTTGTGTTGGATTGAAGGAACAATAAACAGTTGCAAAAACTCAATTCTATTTTCTGCAAACAACAACTTAATTGATTACAAACTTGAATATGGATGTTCAGAATTTAAAGTCTTACAATAGCTAAATTTGAAACCCACTAATCCTACTACAATCACTAGTCACTACCCGATTAATTATGGAAACAACTTACCCCACTACCTCCAATACATTCTTATAAAACAGAATTCTAAATATAGAAATCTAATTTTGCATCACATTTTCAACACTCCCCCTTGATGCAAAATTGACTACACCAAGCTTCTTCCTCATGTTCTCAAACTTGCCCAGCGATAGTGCCTTCATCAGTACATCGACTTTCTGATTTTCTGAACTAATAAATTTCAGTTCGACGATCTTCTCTGCAACTAGATCTCTGATGAAATGTAGGCGAATGTCGATGTGCTTTGATCTTCCGTGAAATACAGGATTCTTCGACATTGCTATGGCTGATTGATTGTCACAATAAATCACCGTTGGCTGCTGCTGTACGTGTCCAACATCTTCTAGAATTCGTTTAAGCCATACCGCTTGACATGCTGCCGAATTGATTACACTGTATTCAGCTTCTGAAGATGACAACGCCACTGTTGCTTGTTTCTTCGAGCTCCAACTTATTGCACTTGATCCTAGTGAGAAGACATAGCCCGAAGTACTTCTCCTATCTTCTACACATCCAGCCCAATCACTGTCACTGAAACCAATTAACTCAAAAACTCCTGTGTTACCATACCACAGTCCGAAATCTGCTGTACCTGAAATGTACTTCAGTACCCTTTTTGCTGCTCCAAAATGATGCTTTGTCGGGTTGTGCATGTACCTAGATATCACTCCAACTGCGTATGTTATGTCTAGTCTTGTGTGGATTAAATAAATCAACCCTCCAACTAAGCTTCTGAACTTTGTTTCATCACAAAATCCGGTACCATCATTTTTAGTCAACTTCTCATTCTTATTCATGGGTGTAGTTGCTGCCTTGCAACTATGCATACCGAATTTCTGTAGTAAGTCTCTTGCATACTTCCTTTGGGAAACAAAAATACTACCATCCTCTTGCTCCACTTCTAAACCAAGAAAGTAGTGTAACAATCCAAAATCTGTCATCTCAAATTTCCTTTTCATGCTAACCCAAAATTCATTCAACAATCTTTCACTTATGTCCATATAGATCATATCATCTACATACAAACACACAATCAACAACTCTTCTTTTTCACCCCTTTTAACATACAGATTGGGCTCACTCTTGCTTCTTTCAAAACCAGAATTTGTGAGATAAGAATCAATTTTGTTGTACCAAGCACGTGGCGCTTGTTTCAAACCGTACAGGGCCTTTGCCAATTTGTACACATAGCTCTCCTTCCCTTTCACTTCAAAACCTCTTGGTTGCTCAACATAGACCTCCTCTAATAATTCACCATTAAGAAATGCAGATTTCACATCAAACTGGTATAGGACTATTTTCAATTGAGCTGCCAATGCTAACAACAACCTCACTGTTTCAAACCGTGCAACCGGTGAAAATGTTTCTTCATAATCTATACCATATTCTTGTGCATAACCCTTTGCTACAAGTCTAGCTTTTAATTTCTGAATGCTTCCATCTGGACCAAATTTTGTTTTAAAAACCCATTTTAAACCAATTACATTTTTACCTTCAGGAAACTTCACTAGCTGCCACGTTTTGTTCTTCTCAATTGCTTGTATCTCTTCTTGCATCGCCTTACACCACTCCTCTTTTTCTACTGCCTCTTCATAGCTTGTCGGATCTGCAACAAGAAGAACTTGTGTGGTTTCGTACAGCTCTTGTATGGATCTGAATTTTCGTGCTGGACTGCCAGGTGTATTTTCTATACTTGCGCCAACGGAACTGCTGGTTGCTGGTTGCTCATGTGCAGTAGGTACCTCTTCATCTTCTTCTATTATTTCTTCAAGTTGTGGTTGATATAAAATATCTTCCCACTGCCATCTTGCTTCTTCATCAAACAATACATTTCTACTCACCAAAACCTTGCCACTTTCTGGATTGTACAACCGGTACCCCTTGGATTGAGTACAATACCCGATAAAAATACACTTTTCAGATTCTCCATCAAGTTTGGTTCTCTTTTGTGGATTAATAAAAGCATAGGCTATACAACCAAATACTCATAAATGACTTACACCCGATTTTCTGTTGAACTATGCCTCGAATGGAGTCTTATTCATCACGGCTTTTGTTGGTGAAATGTTCAAAACATACACCGCAGTTGCAACTGCTTCAGCCCATAATTTATTCGGTAAGTTCTTGCATTTGAGCATGCTTCTGTCCATCTCAACAACTGTTCTATTTTTCCTCTCTGCCACCCCGTTTTGTTCGGGTGTGTAAGGTGTTGTTAACTCGCGGTGTATCCCTTCTTCCTCACAGAAATTAATGAAATCTTTTGAAAGAAACTCGCCACTTCGGTCTGTTCTTAACACCTTAATCTTCTTCTCAGTTTGTTTCTCCACAAAAGCTTTAAAAACCTTGAAGTTGCCAAATGCATCTCCTTTGCTTTGCAAGAAATACAAACTCATTCTACTATAATCATCCGTGAAAAGAAGAAAGTATTTGCTGCCTCCAAGAGATTCGGTTTGCATTGGACCGCACAAATCAGCATGAACTATCTCAAGCACCTGCGCTGCTCTCTTAGCTTGGCCTTTAGGGAATGGAAACTTGGCTTGTTTACCAAATATACACCCTTCACAGATACCGATTTCATTGATTTCCAGTAGGCCATAAACCATTTCTTTTCGATTCAATAATTTCAATCCATTGATGTTTAAATGACCATATCTATGATGTCATATCTCAGATTGGTTCAACTCTTTTGCAACCATTGCCCTTTCTTTTACACTTGAAACCTCTAAAGGAAACAATTTATTGGCTGCCATGTTCACTTCCAGTATTTGATTTTCAGATTTTATTACACAAGTTTTCCCTTGAAAAACAATTGTGTAACCGCAAGCCATCAATTGCCCTATGCTCAGCAGATTTTGAGACAGATTCGGGATGTAATACACGTTATGCAAGAATTTCATTCAAATCAGATGAACAATTCCTTGAATCCCGACATGTGATTTGAGCACCCGCTATCGAGAAACCAGATGGTTCTTGCATCGTATTCATCAACTGCACTGCTGGCCATGAAAAGAGTTGGTTGTGCATCTTTCTCTTCCGAATAATTTGCTTGACTTTCTTCTCTTTGTTTCTTACAGCAATCTGCTTAATAGTGCCCGTACTTGTTGCAATAATAACACTGAACATCCCTCCTGAAATTGTTGTTTGGATCTGCTTGATTGTTTCTGCCTCGGCCTCTACCTCCTCTGCTGGTATTAGCCCTTCCTTTGCTGGAATTATATCCACCCCGGCTGAAACTGTTTCTTCCTCTACCTCGGCCTCTTGGGTTGCCATTAGTTCTCCCTCTTGATGACTCCCCCTGCATGTAAAACGCTTTGTCGTCGCCTTTATCCTCTGATCTGGACAGCCTAGCTTCATGGGTCTGCAGCGACCCCATCAATTCATCAAAGGTGTAGGTTGCGAGGTCCTTTGATTCCTCAATTGCTGCCACCACGTGATCAAATTTAGGGGTTACACTTCTCAGCACTTTTGCCACTACTGTCTTCTCTTCCATGGTGTCTCCAAATGCTCTGATTTGATTGACCACCTCTTGTACTCGTGACAGGAAAATCTGCACAGATTCTTTCTTCTTCATTTGCAAAGTTTCAAAGTCCCTACGTAGGCCTTGAAGTTTGATTGTTGTGACACGAGTGCTCCCATGAAATGCTGTTTTCAGGGTTGTCCATGCCTCCATTGCGCTGGTGGCTGCTGAAATCTTTGAGAAGACGGTGTCATATACTGCTTGTTGAATGAAACACAACGCCCTTGCATCTTTTTTCTGAGTTTCCTGCTGATTAGGATCTGGATTTGGTATGCCTTTTTCAACCAAATCCCATAGGCCGTGAGACTTGAACAAAGTCATCATCTTGATGCTCCAAAAGGCATAGTTTTCTCTTTTGAACAGCAGTATTGCTGGTTGTGTAACGTTCACCGTGCTGCTGTCGGTTTCAGCCATCTCTTCTCCCAATTAGATCACCTCTGCTCTGATACCAATTTGTTGGATTGAAGGAAGAACAAATAGTTGCAAAGTCTCAATTCTATTTTCTACAAACAACAACTTAATTGATTACAAACTTGAATATGGATATTCAAAATTTAAAGCCTTACAATAGCTAAATTTGGAACCCACTAATCCTACTACAACCACTAGTCACTACCCGACTAATTATGGAAACAATTTACCCCACTACTTCCAATACATGCTTAAAAACAGATTTCTAAATATAGAAATCTAATTTTGAATCACATTTTCAACACTTTGAAGAGATGAGATCAGCAGTCACAAAAACGAGGCGTTTAGATCTTTTTATTTTATATTCCCCACCAATACCAGCTTCCAGTGGCAATGGGGTCTGTATATTTGTAGGAGACATAGTTAAATGGAAAATGTTAGGTATCCACAATGTTATTCATCATTTTTTTCATCCTTATCCGTTCATCACACTTATATGTCTGTCAATTAAAATTCCCTAATTAACCAGACTGTTCGCTCACTACTTCGAAAACGGAAGTATATTATATTCTTTTATATTTGCTTGCGAGCTCTAATTGATGGTTTTGTACGTACCAGCTGTGAGCAGACATGTACACTTGTCTAATTTAGCCTTTTTAGGTGTACTTGTGTTTAACTATTGGCACCTGCAACACAATTGTGTTCTGGAAAGAGCTTTCGGATTCCTTTAATTCTTCACTGTACAAAATGTTCCTTATATATATGATACGGAGACAGTTATTTTCTTTTGCAAGACACTGACATAATATACAGAAAATGAAATTGTGATTTCAAAGTTAATGAAAAGATCATTTTGTAGGCTATATAAAAGATTGTCTCGGTTTGAGATTAAAAAAATACATACCTACAGAATGTATCATACGACTTTATTTTGGTCCAAAAAGGACCGCTACAGACTCCAGTCAATAATGAATATAGATCTTTTTATAAGCATTATAAATTAGAATCATAATAAGGAATATAATTTTATCATCAAAAGTTAAACTTATTTGAATTTCGAAATTTATTCATTTGCACATTTTGTTAAATTTTTCGATTTATTCTTCTTCTTGTTGGTCTGATCCAAAAAGTTTTCAGTGACCTATTCCGCATCAATATATGATTATTTGTACAACAATTATCTATTTTCTTCCTTCGCATTCAAAGAGCTGAAATAGATGTGTGGATATACTTGATGATTGAATTTGACTCCAGAAGTTTAGAGCTAGAGGAAGAATCCTTGTGGTTATCCAATTTTCTCCATTTCTTGTCAATTATTTTAGTTTAGTTACTCAATGTGAGAATATTACCCGTGATTCTCTAGTGAATTCTTAATTAACATAAAATTATTTTGATCCATACTGTTGGTCTTCTGTAGAGACACAACTCCGTTGATTACCGGATTCCTTAAGCCTTCGCGGTAATCCTTCTCTTCTCCGATGGAGAGACGAAGAGAATCGGCCCGGCGGTTTTCTTCTCTTTTCAGAAAACCCGAATTTGTTTTTTTTTTAGAGAAAGGATTTCTGTTGGTTACTGCCTTATGAAGGTCATAGAAAAAGAACGGTTCTTGATCCCTTTATAATGGGTGTCAATAACCGAAAGATTGGCAAACCACTGGTTATGCCTTAGCGGATCCATACCAGATCCAATTTCTCTCTTAACGGGTTTACTTTCAAAATCATAAAACTGTCTATTAGTTGTATTCTCCAGGGATCAATAACATAATTATATTATTACTAAACTTTATATAATTTAGACCATCACTAAATCATAAAGTTATTAATACGTATTCTACACATTAAGGGCCCCACTTCTCATGACACATATTGAAACCCGATAAATAATACTTAATTTGAACACTTCATAACGGGTCTAATTAAATATTTGACAGTCTATTATTCAATATATATTTATATTACATATAAGCCCATATAATTTTGTAATTAATAAAAATTAATTCCAACAATCTCCCACTTGGGCTACATGTATATCCAAATAATATATATATTGATAAAACTGAATTGAGTACTCTAACTGTGCTATCATAGCCTTTTATGTCATCAACCAATTCCGTCGATCAATTATATTCACAAGGACATAAGTAGTATTCGTTTCATAATGCGAAACCAAACCAACATAAATCACTTTGTAAATATAACTGAATGACATGAATCATGAAGGGGATGTGTAGTTTGAAAATTACATGTAATGTGATACACATGCCTATCTTCAATTTGGTCACCTTAAAATAATTTTGAAATCAATCACAAATTCAGAATGCAAACTGAAAAACTGAATATCTGAAAACTTTATAACTGAAAACTGCATGATACATACAAAAGTATATCATATAAAATATCAAGCACAAGTACAACAATCTCCCACTAAACCTGTAAATCCTCTGCTACACAGATACCCATATAAGCGACATGCTCATGAAACTACTTGGGCACTAAACCATTAGTCAATGGATCTGCAACTATGGAAGCTGTTCCAATATCCTCGATATTGATTAGTCCATTCTGAACTCTTTCCTTCACAGCAAAAACTTTATATCGATGTGCTTTGACTTCGATGAGCTCCTATTGTTGTTTGAATACAGTACTGCAGAATTATTGTCACAATATAATTTTAGTGGTAACTTGATAGTATCTACTATGCGCAGCCCCGTGACAAAATTTCGCAACCATATTTCATGATTTGATGCCTCAAAACATGCAATGAACTCTGCTGCCATGGTGGATGGGGCAATAAGCGTCTGCTTTACACTTCTCCAAGAGATAGCTCCACCGGCTAACATGAAAATGTAACTGGATGTAGACTTCATGCTATCTTGACAGCCCGCAAAATCGGAATCAGTATACCCAATGATCTCAAGCTTATCTGATCTCCGATAGGTGAGCATATGATTCTTCGTTCTTTGTAAGTACCGTAGCACCCTTTTGGCTGCTCTCCAGTGATCCGGTCCAGGATTACTCAAATATCGGCCCAGCATTCCCGTAATGTACGCAATATCCGGACGCGTGCAGACCTGAGCATACATCAAACTCCCAACAGCTGAAGCATATGGAATTTGCTGCATTTCTGACCTTTCAAGTTCTGTCTCAGGGCATTGTTTGAGACTAAATTTGTCTCCTTTTGCAACCGGGGTATTACCTGGTTTACAATGTTACATGCCATATCGCTTGAGAATTTTGTCAATATATGCTTGTTGTGAAAGGCCCAAAATACTCTCAGTGCGATCTCTATGTATTTTTAGTCCTAACACATATGATGCTTCTCCAAGATCTTTCATTTCAAAATTTTTGAAAAGAAATTTCTTAGTATCACGCAACATATTTATATTGTTCGTGGCAAGCAATATGTCATCAACATACAAAACCAGGAACATGAATTTACTCCCACTGAACTTGTGATATATACATTCATCCACCAAATTAGCCTCAAAATCAAATGAGACAATCACTTGATGAAATCGAAAATACCACTGTCGAGACGTTTGTTTGAGCCCATAGATGGATTTCTTTAATTTGCAAACCGTCTACTTTGGGTCATCCGACTCAAAATACGGCGGCTGTACCATGTAGATTGTTTCATCAATGCTACCATTGAGAAACGCTGTCTTTACATCCATCTGATATAACACAAGATCATAATGTGCCACTAAAGCCATAATAACTCTAAAAGAATCTTTCATCGTCACAGGCGAGAAAGTTTCCATAAAGTCAATGCCTTCCTTTTGTGTAAAGCCCTTAGCAACAAGTCGTGCTTTGTATCTTTCAACATTACCTTTGGAATCTCGTTTGGTTTTAAATATCCATTTGCAACCAATAGGTTTCACACCTTCAGGTAATGAGACGATATCCCAGACTTTATTGTCATGCATCGACTTAATTTCATCATTCATGGCTTCGATCCACTTCTGTGAATTTGCACTTTCCAAAGCTTGACGGAGGTTGACAAGATAATCTTCCATCATGCCAATGTCAAATTCATTTTCTTGAAGATATACAACATAATCATTAGATATTGCACTTCTTCTCTCTCTTGTGGATCGTCTTAAAGGCACTTGTTCTTGAAGTTCTTGAGGTGGTATAGGTTCCTCTTCAACATCAACATTGTCTTGTACCTGGTTCTCTTCCATTTTTGGAGGTTCATTCACAGTAGGTTCATTCACTACAGGATCCTGAACCAATGAGTCTCCAGATATTCTTATTACAATTGGTACCGATGTTGGCGCCCCTTGTATAGGAGAATCATGTCTTTCTTCAAAGACAATTTGATTTGCATTACCCCCTTGAACCATAACATCCTCAAAGAACTTAACTGTATTTGTCTCGAAAATTGTTCTATTAGTGGGATCATAAAATTTATACCCTAGGGACCTATCCGCATAACCGACAAAATAGCAGCTAACTGTCCTTTCGTCCAGCTTTTTCTCTTGTGACCTGTAAGGCCGAGCTTCAGCCGGACAACCCCAGATTCTAAAATGTTGGAGACTAGGCTTCCGCCCAGTCCACAACTCATATGGAGTCTTGTTTGCTGCCTTAGTCGGTACCCGATTCAGAATATATGTTGTTGTTTTGAATGCTTCTCCCCAGAGGTTCAATGGAAGCGAGGTATGAGAAATCATACTCCGCACTATCTCCATTAACGTTCGATTGCGCCTTTCAGCCACACCGTTCATTGCGGGCGAACCCGGCATTGTATATTGTGGCACAATTCCACTTTCCTCTAGAAATTTAGCAAAAGGCCCTGGACGTTGTTCTCCTGAGCCGTTATATCGACCGTAATATTCACCACCACGATCCGATCTGACGCTTTTAATCCTTTTGTTGAGTTGTAACTCAACTTCAGTCTTAAAGGATTTAAATGTATCCAAAGCTTGAGTCTTTTCTTTAATTAAAAATATATAGCCATATCTAAAATAATCGTCAATGAAACTGATAAAATATACATGTCCATTCCTAGTAGTTGTAGGGAATGGCCCACATACATCCGTATGTATCAGCTCAAGGACGTCCGTCATACGATTAGCTGTATATTTACGCATGCTTGTTTGTTTGCCCTTGTCATACTCAATGCACGGACCGAGATCCGACATGTCTAAGGGTCGTAGAATTTCACTTTGAATAAGACGTGTAATTCTCTGTTGAGAAATATGACCTAAACGCCTATGCCAAAGTACAGCTGAATCCTGATGTGTTATCTTTTGTCTAACGTTTCGAGTTTCATTGTGCAAGGTCTCATTATAGGAAGCAATAGTATCTAAAGCATAAAGATTATCCAAAATAGACAGAAAACCAGAAGCAACCAATTTGGAATTTTGATACAAACTAAACTTTCTATCTCCAAATGAACAAGAAAAACCTAATTTGTCCAATGCAGAAATAGAAATTAAGTTCCGCCTAAAAGACGGTACAACAAAAGTATCAACCAAATCAAGATACAAACCAGTTTTCAAAAGTAATCTAAAATGCCCTATAGCTTCAACTTCTGCCTTGTTGTCATCGCCCACATAGATGTATCTTTCACCATCACTTGGCTTCCGGTAACTTCGGCAACCCTGCATAGACACAGATATGTCAACAGTTGCACCCAAATATATCCACCATGTGTTATTGAAATTGAAATCGCATTAACTTCTTCACAAACAAAAGAAAAATCAATATCTTTCTTGGCACGCCATGCGTGATAGTTGGTACAATTCTTCTTCACATGCCCTTCAGATCCACAAAAGAAACAACCCTTCTTCTTTTCCTTATTCGGCTCCGATCCGGTAGCCGATTTTTTTATCCTTAAAGGGTTTCTTCTGCAAACTTGTAGTTGCAGCATCTGAATTGGCCTTACGTTTCTGTTTCCCTTTTCCCTTAGACGTAGAATCAATGTTTGCGCTTTCGCTCTTGTCCGACTTCAATCTCTCTTCCTCCTGAACACAGTGCGACATGAGTTCATTAACTGTCCATGATTCCTTCTGACAGTTGTAACTCACCTTGAACTGTCCAAATGAGGCTGGAAGAGAGTTAAGAGCCAAATAGACCAGCATATCATCCGATATATTTAGGTTATGTCCCTTCAGTTTCGAAGTAGTATGCATCATTTCAAGAATGTGCTCCCTGACATTGCTCTTGCCATTATACCTCATTGTGCAGAGTTTGTTTAATTGAATGCCTATTTCAGCCTTCTCATTCCTAACAAACCTCTGCTCAAGTTCCTTAAGGTAATCTTTGGCAAGAGTGGAATCAGAAACCGGTCCGCTAAAACTTTCAGGAATGGTCTTCTGCATGACCCGAAGACACAAGCGATTTGACCTCATCGACCGTGCATGTGCATTTTGTTCTTTGTCAGAACTACTTTCATTAGGCACAGGTGGTTTGATCTCCTGTAACGCTATGTCCAGATCAAGGCACCCAAGGATAATCTCTAGATTATCTTTCCAATCCTTGAAATTAGAACCCGTCAGAATCGGAATGTTATTGATGCCGGCCGTAAGATCAGTAATTTTTGCTGGAAAAGTATTGGTAAAAGAACGAATTAAAAGTCTGAAGTATAATAAAAAATCAAAATAAGGCATATTTCATCAACTAAATATCCTCGAACAATAAGTGCTCTTTGGAGTCAATTATTATTCTAGGATAAATAGGTGTAGCAATAGAATATAACAGTCTATTTTGATGTCAATAAGTCAACCTTCCTTTGGGCCGATTAACTAACTACATCAAAAACATTATGACCATTACCCATTCATCACTACAAATATACACATATAATATTTGATCATTGTCTTTCCTTTGGGCTAATCCAATAACCAAACATCATATGTATATTTTCTGTGTATAAATTGATAAATGATCAACTCAAGTATGAGAGTTTATTTTGGTAAGTTGATACCTTTATCAATCATTTTCCAAAATATATATAATTCTGAAGCCTTCATGATGATTCAATATTATCCGAATAAATATATCAACATTTGGCTTAACCGATTTAACCATGATGGGCTCATGAAAGGCAGAAAATAAAACAATAATTAACATGAGCCCAAATCACAACTGAGATAGTATGACCCAAGACACGATAGTCTCCATTGTAAGAATGTACTCGACAATGGCCTTCATCCATCTTCTTCAATGTTCTTCATTCTAACTAAATTACTACTCTAATAGTAATAAATGAAAAATTTACATTAAAGTCCTAAGGATGATGGCTCGCAGACCATATAAATGATACACATAAGCGACATGCAAGACACCTTTAATTACGAAATTTAATTAATTCAACGGGGCACCTTAAGCCGCATTTACACACATCATTCATGCATTCATTACAATTTTTCACACAAGGCAACGAGGTCATACTATCTCATATTTCACCACTGCAAAACAGAGTTAGGCATGCAATACAAAATAGGCTTCCTAACAGCGGCGGTCCCGCTGTTAGGAAATAACCGCAGCGGAATACAGATCAACAATTCTGGTTTGAAAATAACCGCAGCGGAATACAGATCAGAAATTTGTACCTTTGATTTGATCCAGAAACTTTCATAACTGATCATAAACAGTTCAGAAACTAGTTTGTTGGCCATAAATTTCTTAAATTTAACATAGTTTCAAACTTGATTGACAATTTTGAAACACAGAGATTAAAACATAACTGAATAATAAATAGAGAATTAATTCCCAAATTGAATAACCAATTAATTGTCAATTTTGAGTTTCGGAATCAATTTTTTATTTCTGAAACTAAAATTCTAACCAACAGATGTACTGATTTCCGAACTATTTGAAAAATCAGATTTGGTTGAATAATTTGATTTAAACCAACAAATCAAAATTAACTAAACAGATCTTCAAAAGCACAAATATCTTTTCAATTTCCGAACCAAAATCAAAATTTGATCGTTCAACTAGAATTTGCTCTGATACCACTTGTAAGAACATTACCCGTGATTCTCTAGTGAACTCTTATTTAACATAAAATTACCTTGATCCATGTTGTCGGTCTTCTGGAGAGACACAACCCCGTTGATCACCGGATTCCTTAAGCCTTCGTTGTGATCCTTCTCTTCTCCGATGGAGAGACGAAGAGAATCGGCCCGGCGGTTTTCTTCTCTTTTCAGAAAACCCGAATTTTTTTTTTTTTGAGAAAGGATTTCTGTTGGTTACTGCCTTATGACGGTCATAGAAAAAGGACGGTTCTTGATCTCTTTATAATGGGTGTCAATAACCGAAAGATTGGCAAACCACTGGTTATGCCTTAGCGGATCCATACCAGATCCAATTTCTCTCTTAACGGGTTTACTTTTAAAATCAGAAAACTGCCTATTAGTTGTATTCTCCAGGAACTAATAACATAATTATATTATTACTAAACTTTATATAATTTAGACCATCACTAAATCATAAAGTTATTAATACGTATTCTACACATTAAGGGCCCCACTTCTCATGACACATGTTGAAACCCGATAAATAATACTTAATTTGATCACTACATAACGGGTCTAATTAGATATTTGACAATCTATTATTCAATATATATTTATATTACATATAAGCCCATATAATTTTGTAATTAATAGAAATTAATTCCAACACTCAAAACCTATATCAAGAAGGCTAATGAACTTATTTTGTTGTATGTCTAGCGTACATCCAATTTTAATAAATTAAAAATATAGGTGTGTGTCTTCAATTACTTTGATAGAGTGTGTATCAAATTTGGATGCATTTGACAAATTTTCAATTTTTCATCAAATAATTTAATTTTTTTTTACGATGAAATTTTGTTAGCTCTATGATAAATAACTAATTAAATTTCAAATTGACTCAAAATTGATACACATCTTAATTATCTAAAATATTAGAGACAATTATATTGTTAATTTTTTAATTTAAATAATATTTATCATATATGAATAGTAAGAGTTGAAAGTACACTGGGAATATCTTGTTTCTTAAGAAATCTTCTTGTTGTACGTTGTGCTACTGAAATTTGATGATAAAAAAAAAAGAGTAACTTGATGCTTATATCAGAAAAATGAAATAAGGAAAAAAAAATAATTAAACAACACTCAATGACTCAAGCAAAAGGAGTGAACTTGCAAAGATCTAAAAAAATTGCTTTATCAAAAGCTATACAAATCCTGTTCAAAAACAAAAAAATAAAAATAAAAATAAAAATACATTTAATAAATACAGAGTAAGTAACAGCTAACTGCATGCTTAACTCCTAATAAGACCTGAATGGTATACTAAAATGCAGACTAGAATGTACCAGTTGGTACCAAATAAGGTTAGTTTTGCCAATTTAGCTGGCCTTTTATTTTTGTCCTCTTTTGTGATCGTGACAGTCCAGCGATGAATCTATATGGAATTAATTGATTTCCAGTACAGCCTGTCACAAAAGACAGACACTACTAGGTGCATGTAATTTGGGGAAATTCCAACCAACTTGAGTGAAATCCAAGAAGGGATAAAATGAAGGCAAAAGATAAAGAGAAAATTAAAAAAACAAAAAAACATTCTGTGGCAAATTAAACAATTATACCATAATGGAAGTAGGGAGGTCAGACTATAGATTGATATCAACTTGAAAGCACACAAGATCTCCAAATATGTAGTACAATTTCAATCCTAAATTTACAACATGGCTGATACTCAGCACTCAATTTCCCTCAGTATCAGTGCCAAGAACCACTGGTATGAAGTCATCAAAGTTCCACAGATTATTTCCTACTAAATCCTGTGTTACATCACCACCATCCAACAATCCATCTGACAGAAACCCACAAACAGATCCATCAGTACTGGACTCTTCAAGACCTCCTCCCAGAAACAAATCCAGATAAGAACTGATATCAGAGAAGTCATCAGACATGCCGGAGACAGCCTCATGATTCCCCATTGCCGGAGCCATACTAGATGCGGTTCCAAATTTCATGTCATCACTGAATGAGTTGGTGAACTGGTTCGAGGGGTATGAATTTATGCCTCCCGTTGGAACCACCTTTTCTTCCACATAATCAACTTTAGAGGAGCCCTCGTTGGGGCCCACCGGCAGAGGGCTGAGCGATGCTGTGGGATCCTGAGAGAGCTTTGGCCTTGAAGAGCGTTTTTTAGATCTGGTGGAGATGACTGGTGAGGCTGCGTTCTCAAGGAAGTTTACCTTGGCTTTTTTGCCATGGATCCTATGTAAAACCACAAAGATTAAGGATTTATTATATGTTTCTTGTAAGGTTCCACTACAAATTACTGTACTGATAATTAAGCTGGGGTAATTAACAAACAAATAGTACCTTAATTAATTACATGTGCATTAACTGTGTTTCTTTTATGTTCCTTTTACAATTTCCTATATAATACTTTTTTCCAGAGTTCCCATCTAAGAGTCAAATAAAGGCATAAAGTTTACTGATAAAGGCTGTTATGTACTATTTAACCCACATTGATTTTAAGTAAAGGTTACAGTGATGTTAATCCCCACAATCTCGGCCATCTACCAAATTTTTACCAACCATAATTTGGTCGGTAAACATTTTCTTTTTCTATTTTCCCTTGTCCAATCTGTTTTCTTCTCAGATTTCTAACTCTAAACACTTTCCTTCCAAAATTTATTTCCTCATAAAAGATACTTCACAATGTATTTAATTTCTTATAATTTATGAAAATATATCTAGCCGTACCTGCGGGCCACAACATCGTATGCACGAGCGGCCTCCTCGGCAGTGTTGAAGGTGCCGAGCCAGACACGACAACCCTTTTGCGGGTCGCGGATCTCAGCGGCCCATTTTCCCCGCGGGCGTTTGCGGATGCCCCTAAACTGGACAGGTTTCGCTGCCAAGCGGGAGTTCTTCATGACCTTCTTCTGAGCACCATGTCCATCTGTCCGAAAAAATTAAACGATTAGCAAGGTCAGAGGAGACAAGATTAAGTTCAACTGTGGCTTCATCTAGTTATTTAATTATACTTTCATGTTAAATGATGAATTCCGAGTGTTGTTTAATAAGACTAAGTCTTGTAGTTCCTATGGAAGTAGCATTGATAATATATACCAGTATCATATCAGTATATGAGGCTGACAAGAAAATTAGATGGGGAATTTAAAGTATTTTAATAAAATATTAATTTAAGCTAAAGCTCCATTTATGAAACTTTTATGAATATGAAACGATTGATATTAGTAAGAGCAATTAAGATCTATTTCTTCTTTGAAAATCTAGACAACATCCCAACCCAAAGCTCTTAAAAGAAATTGAAAACTAAGAAAAAAAATATTAGAAAAATTACTTGGAAGAATGTGGCGGGTAGCATTGAAGCAGAAAGGCTTAGATCCGGGGAACGCCACCGTATCATTGTCGTCATCCTCAAACTTAATCCCAATATCATCGAAGTCTTCAAAATCCGCCTCGAAATCTATGTTATCTTCGATCTCGATCTGCATTTTCTTCACCTTCTTCGCCTTCTTCGTATCCGGATACAGGTAGTCCTCCATCAGCTTCCATGAATTTGTCGCCGGGATGAAGTCGCCAATAATTGCACCTCCACACATGGTGGCCAGTACGTACTAGATGATCAGCACAAATAATTTGTTTTGTATTTGTACAAGCAGCTAGGTTAGAGAACAGTAGAAACGTTTTGCTCTTAGAGTTTCTGTTATGGCTTGAAAATAGGTGTGATAAGAGTAGAATTAGATGGTGCCTTTACAGCGGAGAGGAAGTTTGGCGATCTTTATAAGTGACAAAGTCGCAGAGAGAGAGGAAGGAAGCTTGAGACTAATTCTTTTTTTCGTAAAGGAAATGATTAGGATCTCCAGTAATATTTACCCAAATGTTACTTATTACTAATGAATTTAATTTAATTTTATATAATGTGGGTATGTGATGATGCACTCCCTTTGCTTTAAATTTATTTCCAACTTTTTTTCAGTTTCGGAAGAATTTTTGCAGAATCTTCATAAGTGTTAGGGTTATATTTATTAGATCTAAAAATATGAAAATTTTGGTAATTAATTAACGAGAGGGAAACCTGATTCTACGCATAATGTTATTTTAGCTTCGAAATTTCTAAATCTTATTAAAAATTTGTTGGTGTTGTTCTATATATATTGATGGATAATTATCAAATAAATTATTTTAGTAAAATTTTGCATTGTTTTCTTATATTGCACATTCGAAATTTTATTATTTCAATCAATTGAATTTAGTTAAAAAATTATATGTGTATATATGTCTACACCAATTTTTGTTAATTATATTTCAATAACCATTACAAAAGTAATTAATATTAAAGTAGTTATAATTTTTGGCAAGAAAAGATCATATTTTTTTCTAGAAATACATCTTATAAATATAGTAAATTCTGTAATTAACATCGCTCATTCATAATAACGCATGGAGAAACCTTCAACAAACTACCACATAAAACATATATATATTTATGGCATTGACATGGATATCCCTCATATTCATTCAAGATACACAAGAGAAATTTTGCTATTTAATTTTATCACAAGAAATCATTTGTAAAATAGCTCCAATTAGTCCCATATATGTTGGTTTTAAAACCAAATCCTGTATCTATGAAACCTATATGTGATATATATGGAAGAATATGATATCCTCATTTTAAAATTGCATTGACCAGAAGAAGTTGAATCTAATAAATATATATATGATTATTTATTTTGTTTCTATTGTTACCTACCAAAGTTCAAAATATAGAATAATTAGCATGGGGTATTCATGTTAATTAATCCGAATTAATCCATATGCTCCAACTATTAATATGATGGGACAAGAGAGGCAGAGCTAGCAAGCAATTCTATTATTGACTCCTATAGCTAAGTTAATTTTGAACATTTTAGATTCCATTATTGAATTTAAAAGGCATAAATTAAATTGTTGTAATTAATATTTTTGGCGTATTATGTATTATTTAGTATTTGTGTTTTTCGTTTGTGAATAAGTGTATGTTATTGTTATGTATATATGTTGGACCTAATGTAATTAAAAAAAAAATTGGACTCCATTCTTTTTCTTCCTTCTCTAAGAGTCACACATGTGTAACAATGTTTTTTTGTTATATATTTAAACTGCAAAAGTTTTATTACTAAATAAAACAAATTCTTAAAAAATTAGAATTGTTTTTGTTTTGATTTTGCTCTAAATACTTTTGTTTTGAACTATTTTACATCATCACCAATAAAAAAAATAGTAAATAAACATTTTATATACTAAATTACTAACTATAAAAATAACAAATTACTTATTTAATATAAATACTTTTTTTATATACCAATAAGAGAGATGCAGATTCCGGAGTGCAAAAACAATTCCCCTTTCTTTATTATCTCTAATTTGTAACAATAATATAATTGTGCGGCGGGTGCATTGTATGGAACCAACCTTAATTTAATTTCTTCTCCTTCTCCTTCTTCTTCTCCTTCTTCTCCATGGTGATGAGAGCGGGATAAGCCCGACCGTTTATATTTTGGTGGGTCCCAATCACCAGATACATCGCATCTTTTCCTGCTTATATAGTGGCTCATAGTTGGTCAGTGGGCCCACCAAATTGCCTAGAAAAATGAGTGTATATTTATCCATTGCTTGTTTCCGTGTCGTATCGACGTGGATAAGCATCGCTCTTCAGAAAGATATTTAGTGGGACCCACTTGATTATCAGAGGTTGGTGATCTTTTAATTCTTTATTTTGCATCCATCCTCTTAAAATATCTCACGGGTCTCAGTCTCAAGTCTGAAATCTCAACTCTTCTTTCCAGATAGCAACGTGAGAATCATAATTACTGGGACTTGGGTATTTATTATTGATGGCTTCTTTTTTTCTCCTAATTTTGAACAGTATAAATTTATTTCATGGAACTGTATTTATTGGGGAAGCGATTAATAATAGTAGTTCAAGTCAAATTTCTCAAAAAAATTATCTGATTTTTCATTTTTGATAAAAAAAAAATAAATTCATGGGTATTCATTTTTCATTTTTGACAAAAAAAAATACATTTATATGCTCTCAAGAGGTTCAAGTATTTTGTATTATGTACTCAGGTGTTTATATAAGTGATTCAAAGATTTATATAAATAAAATGACTCAAGTGTTTATATATTTTAAACAGGTATTTATATTTTATTTTATACTCAAGTGTTTATATTTCGAATTCACGTGTTTATATGTAAGACTCAAGTGTTTAAATAAATTGTCAAAAAAAAAGTAATAAAAGAGAGAAGGGAGAGAGAAAGTATTGAAAAAAAAATTACATGAAAAAAAAAATTTATGGAAAATGACAGAAATATATTTTCATTTATTGGATATTAATTAATTAAGCTGGGCTGAACTAGATCCAATATATCTTTCTAGAATCAATGGAGAGTATTTGATTTGACCATTTTTTTTCTATTTGAATGATTTTTCTTGTAATGTGTCAGGATCAACTTAGACCGTCCGATGTGAAAAAGATAGCCTAAATTTGTTCGGATCGGTCTCAAAAAAAAAATGAGAAATTGTTAAATAAATTATCAACATCAGAAATGTAATTTCATCAATAGGGATCGGAAATGTTAAATAAAGTATCAAGTTGCTTGAGAAAAATATCGTCATGTTGTGAATCATTTAATTAGATAAAATACAATTAGACCATTTAATGAGGATTCTGCAACTTGGCATTTTTGTCCAATTGTTAATTTTTGCCAGTATCCTATGTCATAATTTTTTAACTTAGCAAATTTATCATGTCATTATTCATCAATCAAAATTATTTAAATAACCATTAATTAATTCCATGGAAACATATTTCGGACTCGATTAATGTTTTTTTATGCTAATATTGAATTAAATAAAACTATTGACTTAACGAATTAGCATGAGAATTATGTTTGTTAAATAGGATTAATATTTATATCACCAAATGCAATTTAGTTAGATCAATCGTTGTTACATCGTCATTTGTTGGTAGGCAATTAATAATTTAATCAAGTTGATATTATCTTCTTGGGGCCACAAAATAGAAAGTCAAATAAATACATTAGTTGATATAAAACAAGGAGGTTTATATGAAGGGTGTGAACCGTTGGACTACAAATTAATTAATTTAGAAATTTTAACAACTTTGAAAAAGTAAGATAAATTTTGAGACAGACACAAACAAGTTGATTCATATATACTTTAATTATTCACATCATACACATTAAGAAAAGATTAATTTTGAAAATTTTCATAGTCAATCAATCATATATGCGAAATTTAAAACCATCCATATTAATTTATATCATTTAATTGAACAATAAATGAAAATTGATATATAACCAATTGATATATATATATATAAACACATCTACACTTTTTTCCTACTACATGACTTGCATGCATGAGAAAAGCAATTATATAATTACAAAGAATCTTCATCTTTATAATTGCATAAATTGAATTTATTTGTCACATTTGTAATTTAACAATTTTCTGTATATTGATTTTAAAATACTTTCATCCCTGTAATTTTTACTACATTAATATGATAATTTTAATTAGTAAAAAAATATATTGTATTATAAGGATGAAGATGCTCATGTAACTTGCGAAGGATTTATAAATAGTGACGTAATATTTTAATAAAATTAGCTAATTTAGTAAGATCAACAAATCTTTCACAATTTTTAAAATTACAAATACAATTGTTACATCAAAATTAATAAATCATTTGTACATGAGATAAAGATGCTCTCTTATTCAAAGTGGTAGAATAGAAGTTTATATTGTCAGCACACCCGAGTTGAAATCGATCATATAGCTGTAGCATATAGCATCTTACCAGCAAAAACAGAAAAAGAAAGAAAAAAAAAAAGAAGGTTATAAATTTCCAAGTACCATAACTAAAGTTGATAATCTCTAAATCAAAACAAAACTACGCATTCATTGAGGATCCTTCTTTCCAATATCTGATAACAGAGTTAATCACACAATAAGCCCAGCCCGTGGGCCAGACCAAGCCCACGGGCCTAATGGGCTGGACTCATGGGCCACACGTAACGCTTTGGATGAATTGATTGGGACCAACGATTGTGGTGGTGGTGGAATGATTCCTCGCTGAAGCTCATTTATGATTTATCACCTGACATAGATGTAGCCAGGTTCAGTATATACACAGTTCTAGACTTCGAACTATTTTCCGGTAGGGGTTTGCGCAGATATACGGCTCATATGCCCATTGAAATGTTGTTTTTAATTAATCGGGACCCAGATGATGATCGGTCGATGAAGAAGATGAATGCCAGGATATATTGAATATTGACCCGATCGCGACGAATATCTCGTGCATTTGTTCTTTCAGTTCAATGTTCATACTCGCGGGCTATCTGGTTTGTCTCGTTGTTTAGTGTCAGAACAGATCGCTTGCAGACGAGTTTCACATTAGCGGTAATACAGATGGCATCTAGACTGGGTATGGATGAAATTGAATTTATGTGCAACATTTTATGGTGCATGTAGAAGATGAGAAATGAGGGAATTTTCCAAGGAAAGAAATCCACACCCCAAAACAAAGGTAGCTAATCCGTTTCATGCGAGGCGTTGTCGGTTGATTACGCGGTGAAACTGGTACACAGGTTCATGTGGTGCGCTGATGAAACATCCAAAATCACAATGTCTACTGATTGTGGGAACTTGACGGATGCGGTTCGCAAGGGCAATGTACAAGGCACTCCCCCATAACGTGCTACGTACGGAATCGGTCCAATACTGCATAAACACCACATGTACAGCAAGCAAGGAATGTCATCACCGTCAGCCATGCTTCCCGACCAACACCGATGCAAGCACATAAGCTGGCAAATAATGCCTGCAGGATAACCGGAAGAAGTATCGCCGCCGGACCTCTGTCCTCGTACATGTGGAAGAGGTACCTAAGGCTTAGCATGAGGATTAAAGGAAAATTAAATTACTTAATGTTTCTATGATTTTTATTAGGCTAGATTAAAGTAAGATTCTGTACTGGTAAATTTCTCAGTTTTAGTGAATTGCCTGGGGACATTTACCTCAAATAAAAAAAGATGCTGAGTCAATTAGTCAAACCTGAAATTGAAGACCGAATTCTGACCGTTGTCACTTGGCGCCATTCTTTTCCCACGCGAGACATCCCCGCCGTTAATTTTAGAGACCTTTTCAAGTTTTTGTATTGCACGAATCTTGAAGCAGTAGATACCGTTGGATTTGCGCAGAAGTCAATCCCACACTCTCCGCCTTACATCTTTCATCCACAAACAAAACCTCCTTTCGATCTCTTCCAGAAAAAGAAAATAAGAAACAAGAGAAAGCAAAAAAAGAAAAAGAAAAGAAAAGAAGGAAAAGAGAACTAGAAATGGAAACAATGGCGATTGTTTCTCCATCTCTGCACTTCTCCAGCCCCAAATGCTCTCTTCGTCTTCGCAACATTTCGTCTCTCTCTCCCTCTATCGCTTCCACCAATCCGTTCTGTGCTTCTCCGATCTGTTTGAAGAGCTCAGTGCGAAGTCAAGCAGTGAGGTGCCTCGTTTTGGCGAAGGGAAGGAGGCGCACTGGATTAAGGTGCTCGGCTAGCACCAGTTCATCGACCGGTTTGTCAGAAAGATGGATTCTTGAGCCCACAGGTTTGTTCTTTTCACTTATATATCCAATTATGAGAGAATTTCCATCAATTGATTTGACAATTGACAGCATTCAATAGCATCCCAAATGTGATCAAAGTTAATTGCTCAATTTCTTAACATCTTTGTCTTTGATTGATTGATACAGGAGATGGTGATTTTCGCCACATTGGTTACAAAGTTGCACGACCAGGTGCATTTGAAGTAGCATCAGTATGTTTGCTACTTTCAAATATGAAATATCTTTTGCTGCTACGTGTTATTAGTTTTTTTAGTAACTCAATTATTTTAATGCAGAATTCAGTGACTGTTGGTCGGGTCCCGGAGAAAGCAGATGTTGTACTTCCTGTTGCTACTGGTATTAGACTATTTTTTACTTATTCGATAATCAGAAATATTTAATATTCTTTGTATGGGTTTCCTGTTTATCTGTTAATTTTCATGAAATAATGTATTATTTCGGTATTTTGTGTTTGAATATCTACAATTGAAATTCCAGTAACTAAAATAGAAAGCCCCCAAAATAAGTACAAAAATAAGCACAGGTTGGCTGTTGTCATATCAGTCATCCATACCTCAATACAAGATGGTAGAAATAATTTTAGTGATTCCCCCTAATTTAGACATAAGTTTTACCCTGAAAAAACCAGAATAATTTCAGATCATACATTAAAACGAAAACTGTAACAGATGACAGTGTTCTAATTCTCTAGAAATACCAAAATTGCCCCTTTATTCTTCTACCAGAGATATATAGCATATCTAGATTATATTTGGGGCAGTTAAGGAAAAATGACAGGAAGAAGTGGGGATGATATTTTTTTTTTTCCTCCTTTCTTGTAAATCTTAGAAGTAACCATACATTTGAGGTGTAATTTTGATACTACCATATTTTGCAAGGACATGCAAAAAACTGGCAAAAAGGTTCTTGTTTTGGCATTTTTCTGTTTTAGTAAACTGTTAACCTTTTTTTTCTCTTTTTGAACAGTTTCTGGTATGCATGCCCGGCTAGAGAAGAAGGACGGATTGTTACTGGTCACCGATTTAGATAGCACAAATGGCACGTTTATAAATGAAAAGAGGCTCAAACCTGGTGATGTTACACCAGTCCCACCAGGCAGTTACATAACATTTGGTATTTCCGCAATTACCCCCAATGATTTTTCTTATTGCTTTGTGTGGGTTTAATCCAGTCCCTATCATCCTTGTATTACATGGTTTAGGCAAAAAGTAATGTTAATTCGCAATTAAATTGAGATAATTCGATCCTTTACTTAATTGCAATCATTGAAGTTCTGAGCTGTATGCAATATTGTATATGCATGTTTCTGAAAGCACTTGAATGCATAAATTATTTAATGCAACTAGCAAACCGGGATATATCCATCCTATTGAATTTTTATATTTTCAGGTGATACAAATCTAGCAATTTTTCGAGTTATAAAAGCAGAGGTTGAATCAGCAAGCGAAACTGAAGATTCTCAGTCCGAGTCAACCAGCGAACCACAGGCTGTAAGTGCAGAGACTACAAGTTGAGATTGGGGTTAAAATTGTCAAGGCTTTTGTAAAACGGTTGAGATTTGGGGGAATTTTTAAATGAATCAATTTGGAGTATTTACTTGTATGCTTGGTTTGAATGAAACGAGTAATCTAGTTGCCATTTTTACATAGTGTAAATTAATATGAATAAATAATAAAGGATTTGGGAAAATCTCGGTCATGTTGCTTTCAGATTTTCACTGTTATTAAGGTTTGAAATACTGGCCGGTAAATTAAAATACCAGTAATGTACCTGACTATTATAAAATTGGTAATTTAACACTGGATTACACTGCCCTCCTAACTGGAACTTCACACAAATGCATAAAAGACAAGAAAGGAAAAAAAAAAAAAGATCAGTATTTGATTCTTATTGTACCAGCTGGTAAAAATATTCTGGTTTAGAATTTAGACATTATGAGAAAGATTATTCTTGTAGCTTGGTTATAGGACCATAGACGATGAAAAACTAAGATGTGGTAATACAATAATTCTAATTTGTACAAGGCAAAATTGAGGGTAAAAAGAAAAACATAAAAAAAAATAATGATAAATTATGCTTATTCTGCATTCTCCATCATGCGTTTAAACTCATTGAAGCTTATTCTCCCATCACCATCCATGTCATAAACCCTAATCATTTTCTCACAGTCTTCATATCTCATTTCTGCACTTAACCCCAATTTTTCCATTAAAACCCACAATTTATTTGGAGTTATGAACCCATCCCTGTTATTATCAAAAACCTCAAATGCTGCTTTCAGTTCCTCCGTACTAGCTACCTTCTCCACTAACAGCACATTAGCCTCTTTTATTAGGCCGTTATTTCGGCGCTTATTGTCAATTATAATACCTAATCTCTTCATGACTACATTCACATCATCATAACTAACCTCTACATCCTCTTTGAATATGCATGATGCGCACGGGCTTTTTAAAATAAGCTCTTCTCTTCTTTCATTTTTCACAAGGATGAAATCATTTTGAACAATGTATCTGATAGAGGAGAAAAGAAACTGCATGAATTTATAGGTGAAACTATGCACCATTTTTTTTGTTTTTCTGGATAAAAATGATTCTCTGGTATGAGAGTATATATGAAACTGGACCAGGAAATGTAGTTAATTGAAAGATCATTCTGGATTAAGGCATTGAGAACAGACTTATATAGAAAGAAAGGTGCAAGTGTGAGCTTAGATTTGGTGTGAAGAAATTGCATAGTGAGGTAGGTGAAATAGCTCCATTTGCTTTAATTATATCATATTTTAGTTATAAACAAAAGGATCAGAGTTTCTCGGAAATACCCTGACTAATGTTCTCTCAATTTTGCATTTTTACTGGACATATATCCCTAATTTTTGTTAGGCTAGCATTCAACTGAGCATTTAATGTATTTAAATATGTTCTTAATTACAACTCTCATATATATTTTTAGAGGAGAGTTCAAATGTCTTTATTTTTTATATTTTTATTGTGTCTTCACTTTAAAATTTCAATTAACTCAAATTTTGAAGTTAAAAATGTTAATATAAAACCGTTAGATATGATTTATATTACTTCTCTATGCACACGTAAAGTTTAACAATATTTTAATGTTATTTTATTTTGACATCAAAAGCTTATAAAAAATGTATTATTATGGATAATATCTAAAAGTTAATTTTTTAACTTATTGATTTATATAAAATGAAAGTTGAAAGGTCAATATATTTTTTATATATGTAGTGAAAATAATATAGATCATATTTAACGATTTTATTTTTATATTTTAGTTTTAAAATTTGTGTTATTGAAAAATTAAAAAGTACACTTGACAGCCACCATCAAGTTTTCAAAAAACAAATTTAAAAAGTAGAAATATGATGGAGATACAAAAAAATAGAGGCATATATTTTTTGGTGAAGCAAGGACTAATAAGGGCATGGCACTAATGGAGATCTCCAGTTCTTTAAACAGGAGAAGAATGGATAAGGCTGTGATGCTCAAGTCTTCAATCCCCTTGGTCAATGAAAAATAATTAGTCAATAACTACTCGTTATTTTAGGAATCAATTAAATTATTGAGGAGAAGACTGATTGGTTAATTACTTAGGAAAATGATATGGACGTATTATTATTAATATTATTAGGAAAATGGTATGGACATATTATTATTAATATCACCGTTCATACGGACTTTATTATATATATTAAATGATTTATTATGCTTATTAATAACTTTATTATATACAATATTTCTATTATTTAACTTAAATATCATTAATATACATAATAACTCATTTAAGTCGCATAATAATAATTTTGTATAAAATAAATTTACATGATAAAATTATTACCATACATAATAACTCATTTAATATATATAATTAAATTTGTATTGTCGACAATATTAACAACCGTATCTACGTTATCAGGTCCCAATTACTTAATCTCCAAGTAGGTTTACATTTGAGCACAGCTGGCAGCAAATTAAATTATAACGGCTAGTCTCCAAACTTGCAAGTTAATTAATTAATTTCACTAGATAATTGACATATAATTTACTAATCAAATTAATTTTATTCAAATTTCAATAAAAATTGGAATTGGGAAATGGGAAGGATAGAATATATATGTTGTCTACTAGTTTCACTTCTTCTAGAAATAAAATCTAACATAAAAATATTGTTGGAATTTTTATCTTTAAATTAATCTCCACAGTGAGAGATGTATGTTTTATTATTGTATTATCAATTTGTAGATTTGGTGGTGTTTTTACTAATTAATCAATAGTTAATTATAATAGGGCTGTTCAAATGTCATAGTTTGTTGACCTAACAGTTTGCATTATGGCATTTAATTAATATCCTCTCTTCTGAAAAATAAAATGAAATTACAAAGAAAGTAAAAGACAATTGCTAAACAATCGGAATTTCTTTTATGTAAAATAAAATAAAATAAGGACAGACATGAAAAATCTTGCAAATTTCATATAAAAAATGTACTGCACAAATATATAGTCAAGCAAATAATTTAAACATTTTTTTCTGTAGACATGCACTATTTCTTTAAAAAGAGCTAATATATAAATACCAAAATCGATATTGAGTTTATTATTCAGATTAAATAAATTATTATTCATATTAATGATTTTATTATGTAATTTATTTATACAGTATTTTTGTTATTCAACTTAAGTGAGTCATTATTCATATTACTGATATTTGAGTTGAATAATAAAAATACTGTTAAAAATAAGTTATATAATAAAATCACTAATATGAATAATAATTCATTTAACCTGAATAATACACTCGATATCGATTATAATATTGATTTTGATATTTCCCAAACATTTTCTTTATTTAAAATGTAAAAAAAAAGACGACCAACTGACCTTTCAATTTCAATAATTGTAGAAACAAAAAGTACTAAGATTTTGTCTTGTGAAACGCGGATTTAGTAAGAAATAATTGGAGTCTATTGTCCTTTTTTGTTAAAAAATTTTTATTGACGCGATGTATTCAAGATAAAAATTAAAAAAAAAGAATTTTGACCAGCATATTTTTTTATTTTTATTTTTGCAAATCTTTTAAGACTGACCTTAAGATTTATAAAAAAAATTAAAATCAATAACTTCATAGTATGTAAATCCTCATAGTTCAAAGATCATGTAATTAATATGAGAGAAGATTAGAATGAATTAAAAAAGGAAAAAAATAACATAAATATATGTTTACACAGATGGCCTCATGGAAGGATAATCATTCAATCAAGAAAGTGTCACATCGCATCAATATTCGTGCTAAATAAATTTAAAAAAATATTCTTAATTCAACCGTTCATACGCCATATAACACAGTACTGCATAATAAAAAGTTAACACTCCGCACGTTTTCTAATCTTTTTCTTTCTCCTCTGAGATTTTTTGTGTCAGTGTGTTGATAAAAATTACAGTTTAGTTCATATTACCAGTATCAGAAATGCCAGCAATTGCCTTATAATGCTGAAATATGTACATGCATTGAATATTAATACACATAAATTAGGCAATTTCCATCCTCTCTTCATTAAATTTTGCAATGTGAGTATATATTTTATACCTTAACATTAAACATAAAAACTAATACTTGCATTCTTAGGTTAAAAATTAATATATTTTATCTACGAATTAGATTAAAAGTTTTATAAATTACATTTCTATTTATACAATAACGTTTTTTAACTTAAATTTTTCTATATCATTCAGAAATTAAAAATGATAAATGTTTTTTATACTAAATATAAACAAACTATTTATTTCGTGTAAGCGTTTTTGATATATAAAATATGAGATACTGGAATAATTTCTCTTTTACTCCATTATTTATCAAATGAAGAAAACCATAATAATAGGTTTTTACTTAATTACTCTTAGATATATTTTCATGCGTTTTTAACCTAGCATAGCTTGCTAGTGTCTCTCGCTTTTCACTGATCTTTTTTGACATTTCGTTTTTAACAAATTAATGCATCATGTTTTCTTTTCATATGTACTATCACCAAGTTATTTTGTATCCACTCCTAAGCACGAGCTCAAATCCGTTGTAGCATAAATGTTTTGGTTCAAAAGTGTAAACATTTATAACTAATTAATTTAGTTTCAAAAATACGTATAAATAATAAATAAATATATCTAACAGCTTATGTCTGAAGATCATATTTGAATAAGAAATGAAGTAAAAGTGATTAAAACTGTATTTAAACATGTTTAAAAATATTTTAAAGACATTTTAATATAATTTGAGATGAAATATAGTTTATAATTAGTTAATTTTTAACTCCAAAAGTACATAAAAATAATAAATAAATGCACCTAACAGCTTATATATGAATTTTGATCATATTTAAATCAGAAATTATGTCAAATTAATTAAAAACGTGTTTAAACATGTTCAAAGCACTATAAATACATTTTAATGCAATTTAAAGGAAAATATATATCTTAACTAATCAATTTAGCTCCAAAAACACATATAAAAAATAATGTTTGCCATTAAAAAATTGCTAGAAAATACACACAAATTAAATTATATAAAATAAATAGTGTAATTTCATTAGATTTTTATGTCAAAATTTAAACTAACGAAATTATGTCCAATTTCATAATTCTCCACATGAGAAACTTATTTTTTGAAATTAAAAAAAAATTAATGAAATAACCATGCGAAATATTAAATCATGAAATTATGTTCAATTTCATGATTTATCACACATCAAAATAATTTCTTGAAATTAAAAAATAATTTCATGAAATAATCATGTCAAAAATCCCTTTCAAATATGTGTAAAATATATGCACAAAACCATAATTGGATGAAATCAAGAAATAATTTTATATAATTCGTCATGCCAAATCCAAAATCATGAATTTTATTCATGAAAAATGTCCCAAATATTATTCCTTGGAATCAAGAAATAATTCTTTGGAATAATCTTACCAAATATTAATTGTATAAGATTAATATGCTTAATCTTGTGCAATTAATGAATTAGATGAAATTAATGCCTAATTTCACACACAAAAATATCAAAAATATTATCTAAAAATAATAGAATCATAGAATATATTTTCTATGATTTTTCAGTGAATTTTCATGGATTTTTACATGAAAAATATAGAAATATTAAAAGAATAAAAAAATACAGAAAATTAGAGCTGGAGGTAATTTTGTGTGCAATTTGGAGAATATACAACATTCTGGGTGCAAACTGGGGCTCTCAAATGGTTGAATAAGTCTCCGGACCCACCTGTCATACACAAAAGACACCCATTGGGATTTGAATGAACACATCACACGTGAACTGATTCATTGACCTTGTGTTTTGGCTTACGTGGACCACGCTCACGAGCTCACCTTGGACTTTTCGCTGAGGGATGAGTCTCATTAAATCCGAGAAACGGCCCCCGCCCCCGTTGTCTCACTGCCAATGGGCCCAAGTGTCGAGGCATGCTTCGCTAGCAAAAAAGAAAGAGAAAGAGAAGAAGATGGACGCGGCGCACCCCCTTTCTCTGACTGACAAATTCAAAGTTAAAGAATGGTGCATGTGAATCGAGCTCAAACGAAGGAAAATTTTTGAATTAAACACTCTCACCCCCTCTCTTCTTCTTCCCCGAGCCTCGGAGCTCGGCCAAAGTTTCAAAAATGGAGCTAGGGTATACAAGCCGAATTAAATTAAACCGTTTTGAACATTTAATCTATATCCTAAGGAGAGTTCAATGCCACAAACAGAAGTAAAAATAGTAAACCAAACAGAGAGAAAATCGAAAGAGAAAGTACCTTGGCCTTGAGATGGATTGGGCGATTGAGAGCTTGAGAAGTCGAACCAACACTTGGAGAAGCTTCAGGGCACCTCCATGATGCTGTCTGAGATGCCAATTTGGTGTAAGAGGCACCCAATCGATGGGTTCATCATTTGGTGCTCAGGTGTGGTCAATTGACACGACCCCATGCTCAAGTGATCAAAATAATGATTTGAACACATTTAGTAGTGTTCTAATAGCATGTCAAGCGTCAGCAAGGCAAGGGAATATTCAAGAAATACCCTCACCCGAATGGCATGGTGAACCAGCTCAAGAAGAAGACAAAGTCAACGACTTTCCTCTCTCTCTCTCTCAGCTTGCGCATAGGGACACGTGTGGGCATCCTATGGGATGACATGGGCGCCAATTAGCCGGAGGAATCTCGTAAGGATGAGCCACAGGCCAGCTGTTGCCTGCCGGGCTCCATCTTAGCCGTTTGATCATACCAATGGCTGGGATGTTGTCAGCTCAGCCCTCAAGTTCAAACCATACTCTTTGGGTTATAAATAGACCCCAGAGAAGAAAATCAAGGAGGAGAGACCCCCCCCCCCCCAAGAAAAAAAAACTAATCAATTATGCTCTAAAAGTATATATAAATAATAAATAAATATATCTAGAACTTATGTTTGAATTTAGATCATATTTGATTCAGAAATGATACCAAATTATTTAAAAATGTGTATAAACATGTTCAAAAGCGTATTAAATATACTTTCATGCAATTCCAAATGAAATATAGATTACTAATCAATTTAGCTTCAAATATATATAGAAAAAAAAATAAACATATCTAATAGTTTATGTATAAATTTTGACTATATTTGAATAAGAAATGCGGCCAAATTGATTAAAAACATGGCTAAACTTCTTCAAAAGCATTCATTCTAATGCAATTCATTATAATATAGGTCATAACTAATCAATTTAGCTCTAAAAATATATATAAATAATAAAGAAATATATCTAACAGTTTATGTGTATATTTCGAGGATATTTCAATAAAAAAAATGAGGCCAAATTGATTAGAAATATCGATAAACATGTTCAAAAGTGTTTAAAGTGTAGTTTAATGTAAGTCATAACTGCTCCGAAAATATATATAAATAATAAGTAAACATATTTAACAGCTTATGTTTGAATTTTGACCATATTCAACTCATAAATAAGGCCAAAATAATTAAAAACGTATACAAATATATTCAAAAGCGTTTTAAATGTATTTTAATGTAATTTGAGATAAAATATAAATCATAATTAATCTATTTTGCTTCAAAAATATAAATAAATAATAAGTAAACACATTCAACAACTTATGCTTGAATTTTGACCACATTGAATAAAAAATAAGGTCAAATTAATTAAAAACGTGTTTACACATATACAAAAGCGTTTAAATGCATTTTAGTATAATTTGAGATGAAATATCGGTCATAACTATTCAATTTAGTTCCAAAAATACAAATAAAAATAATATACAAAATAAATTACATAATAAAGTCATTAATATAAATAATAACCCATTTAATTCCTAAGCTACAGTCGGAAAGTTCTTTTATTAAGCAATTTCATTATTGATAACAATGTTTATTTATATGATGTTTCTATAATTGGACAGAAAAGAAAAGGTTCTAGTGGGAACATGATAAATTTTAACTTTAAGTTTGACCAACAATATTCCTTTGAGCTTAATTAATTTCTTTCTTTAACTCTTAGAGGGGATATGAATTAGGTACATGTAATAAAACAACCACATGACTAATTAGAAAATTATATTATTCCAAATAAGTAGGGTATTAGGAACTTTAATATCCCAAATAAATTATTTTTATGTTGGTACCCAAAATTTAGGCTTTCCCCTAAAAACACCATTTATTATATTTGAACAGGACAGCAAATTCCCTCATTATTGGAGGGACATTTGGATTTTGTGTACAACCTTGGAAAATGATATATAAAAAAATATATTTTTTCAAACTTATTGACATTGAAAAAGTTAATTTAATTAATATATATTTTTGTAATTAAGATAGATTGTGAATATTCAAGGATATTTAATAATTAGTTTGGAAGTATGAACCTTTCGGCTCAACATGGCCCTAACTAAATTCTAAAGGGTGAGAATTTCTTGATAATTATTATTTTAATAATTTTAATAACGAATTTTTAAATAATTTCAAAAAAATACTTAAAAATATAAAAAATTATAAACATATTCTTTAATATATAGATCAATTGTATTTCAAATTTCATACAATTTAATTTGATATTCTATAAAAAATCATCAAAATTGCATGTTATATTTAACGATCTTTGATGGAATATCAAATAATCCTTAAATTATATGAAAATTGAAATACAATTAATCTATAAGTTAAAAAATATATTCACCAACATTTTTTATTTTTGAAATTTTTTAAAAATTATTTAAAAATTGATTACATAATTATCAAAATAATAGTTATCAATCTGAGCAATCTACATAATTAAATTTGACCAACTAAAATAGATATATATACATTAGCAAATTCACACCGAGCAATTTACATATTCTGTTAAGCAATAAGCTGGTAATTAGATTCAAATGTATATACCAAAATCGAAATTACAAAAAAATTAATTTGGAAAAATATCAGGTCTCCTTACAACTTTTTGTAAAAGAAAGAAAGCGCCAAATTCTTCTTTCCGTTTTAACAAGGATTTACTACTTTAATTAGTTAGAGAAACAAATGGTGCCACGGTGGATAATTCCCGTGGGTTTGTTAGAGATGCACACGTTACGCTCCTCGTTCCTCTCCAGTTCTCCATTCAAAATGAGAAAACCCCGCTTGGATGCTCCGTCTTCTTCCCCCCAAAAGACAGCATCAACGGACACTCCAGTTATGATAAACTGGAGGCATTCGTATAGAAAGAGACACAACACGAGTCCGTTTGAATTCCTGTTTATTATTTTCTTTTTTTCTCGATTTTCCTTCCATTTTTATAACCTCTCTCTTCTCTCCTCCTTTTGTACAGTGTACGCCACATCAGCGGTTTCTCTTTTTAGAAGAACCTCGCCATGCACCGCCTTGATCTCTCCTATTAAACCTCCAATAAATCTCTCTCTCTCTCTCTCCTCTCTCTCTCTCTCTCTCTTTGTGGATTGGAATAGAACCGATATTTGGTCATGGAGGCAAAGGATTCGTTTCCTGAGAGAGAGAACGAGAGCGATAATGAAGAAGCTGTCAAGGGTTCTATGACGAAAAAGGTTAGAATCAGAGGGCACTGGACTCCAGTCGAAGACGAAAAGCTCAAGCGACTGGTCACGGAGCATGGTGCGCAAAACTGGAATCTACTCGCTGGACGCCTCGAGGGTCGAACAGGTAACGAGGAAACACAAACAATTTTTGAAGTGTTTTCGTATATTTTGTCGATTTTGAATTGATTTTTTTGGTACTTTTGCATAATCAGGGAAGAGTTGTAGGCTGAGGTGGCACAACCAGCTCGACCCGAGAATCCACAAGGGGGCTTTTACTGAAATCGAGGACGAGCAATTACTCGCGGCACACGAATTGTATGGAAATAAATGGGCGCTGATCGCGAAACTACTCCCGGGCCGAACCGACAATGCCGTGAAGAACCAGTGGCATGTGTTGATGGCGAGGAAGAGGAGAGAAGAAGAGGCCGGCGGCGCAAAGAGGATGAAAGAAATAGATGGGGGATATACATATACTGGGTGTCGTTCTCAGGAGATGAGTATCGGGTGCAGCTCCAGTAGCGGCGATTCGGGTGTTACTGCTAATAATAACGAGCCGGTTTATGTTAATACCGATCTCTCTCTTGGTTCAAGCTTCCTTCAAGGTATTCTCATTAATCCCAATATTCATTTCTTTTTAAATACCTCTTATAAAATTTAAACTTACATCTCTCCGTAAACTGACGAGACTTATATATCACTACTGTGCTAGACTTGTGGTTGCGTTTTGTTTAATATTAATAGATATTTTTAGGTTTACAGTGTGTTGATTTACTCCTTGGTTTGGTTAGAGATTGAAACTATTTAGGTAATAAATTTATTCTCATATTTTTATTTATTTAAATTTGGAAGGTACCCAACATATTACCTGTATAATTCATATTACATATATAATTTTGCTCAGTTTTATGTCAAGGGAAGTTTCAGATATATATCCATGAATTAATACTTCTAATATGCATAATCTAAAGACACGCATTTTGGGTTTAAAAAACAAAAACCTGATATGAGATTAATTATCAGAGAATTTTCATTCTCAATTCATCTAAAATTGAGGATACTGCATAACCACATTTTGATTCAGGGTAGTGATCATGATACGGTGCATTTTTATTACTAATATTATGTTTTTTTTTTCCATTTAATTGCAGAAACAAGATTTAATTTTTGGAATAAAATGATTGAGAAATATTTTAATTTTGCTGTCATTTTGTATTACAGATAATGACGAAAGACTGATTACCATGGGAGTTCGAGGTAATTCACCTTCGTCAACTGGTACCGAACACTGTACCAGTTTCAACTCTAAGCCGGAGATCTTGGCAGCAGAATTGCATCCGAATTATAAAGACGGGGAGATGACTGCGCCTTTTGTTGATTTCATGGGTGTCGGATCCATTTAGCATCGATCGGAGGTTTGATTTCATGAAGTATATTTCTTGCTTAATTATAAGAAGACATTATACAGAGAAATCAATGAGAAAATTGTCATAGAAGCACCATTTTTGTTAGATACTTGAACAGAGCTTGTTGTTGTTTTTTATCAACTTTTTGTTAATTCTTATAGCCCAAAATGCAACAAATTGATTAGTGTTTAGTTGCTTATTAATTAGTTGAAGCTTAACATGCACCAATTGTCTTGGCAAAGTTAAACGTCGTTTCATATAATATTTTTCTTATTGCTGATACAACATTTGATGAAATATATGTTCACAATTTATCTTAGTCAAGGCGCACCAATTTTATCATTCCAAACCAAAATTAGTTTTGGCTTTGGTCCATATCTCCATATAGATTGGTTGATATATAACATACAAATTTTTGCATGGTAACCTCCTTTTGATCTCTATATATACATCACATAATATATTTTTCTATAATATCATGCTTTTTGTAAAATGGTTTGCACTATAACACAATTGGGTCATCAACTACGTACATTGTTATTATTTAGAATTAATATTTAAGGTGTCATTGCTTTAAATGTAATTGAATCTGATGACATGGCTGATATTGGTCCACAAACAACCATTTAACATATATTTGTGGAACAGTTTGAAAAATCATGTTCTTGGTTTTGAGACTGAGACAGCAGAAAATAAATATTTTCATTGAAGTGTGTAAAATATATACAAAACATCTGCCTTTTAAATAGGGGCTTGTAGAAAAACGGAGCATCTCTCTCTCTCTCTCTCTCTCTCTCTCTCTCTCGCTCACACACACACACACACACACACACACAAGCTATGTTGAGAGGAAACAATTTTTGGTTGGAAATCAAAACTCAGTTCCGCTTAGTATATTTTTCCAACTTCAGAAAATTAGCATCATCTCTCTCTCATTATCTGTTCTTTATATGGAGGCAGTTATTTATGGTCTTGAATGGTTAATTAATTTATCACTTCTCAAGGACTGTTTCCATGCAATTAACACATGTAGGAGTTAGTGACAGAGTTTTGATCAAAATTAATAAGAGGAGAGAGTTAAAATATTATCTTCAATATAATTACATGTTTCAAATTCGTTTGAAGAGGGCTGACTACAATATAATTCCAATAAAATATTTTAAATCCTTAATATATATAATTAATTTTCAAAATTTTTTTGGGAGGAGGAGCTACAGCCCCGCCCGATCTCCACTAAACTTCCACCCTTGTTTGGAGCCGAGTGATCTAAATCCAACGGCCTAGATCTTCCCCATATATATAATGCATTGCAAGAGAGAGGAAATGGAACCGTTGGTTGTGCTGTGCATTGGTGTATACAGCATGCATGTTGTGGGGTTCTTCTATGTACCTTTGAGAGAGGTGTGCATGCAAAAAAGTGAAGTTGTTAGACCATGTTGGGCTTGCAACAAAAATGAAGTTGTTATGTTTCACCAAAATCATGTCTAATTGGCTTGAACTACATATTTTGGAGGAGTGCCATATCTACATTTTTAATGTGCCAAGGTTAATTACTAAGTAAAATGATAATGAGAAGGTGTTATTCGGTGTAAGATGGCAAATATTAGGCTTTTGATTGGAACTTGGTTGGATCTCAAAAGTGCACATGATTTAGCTAAAACAGTATTTTAATTTAAAAGAGAAGATCTTTTAGAAGCTCCTTGTTTAATTTTCTTATTTTTGGGAGATAGCACCAAAAGGAGAATTGCAATAATAATAGAATTATATATGCATATAAAGGGTTACATCACTAATCATCTAGAAGCAGTGAGAGGGAGTGGAGTCAAACAACCCCACTAAATTTACAAATTATCTTATAAATTTTTTAAAACTATATTTTTTTTCTCACCATCATAAAGTTTTTAATATATATTGATTACATTAAGTAAATTTTCTTCCTCTATCACTATCTAGGCTAGTGATATGGTACTTCTAGCAATGCCCCGTCACTTCGCCCATTAATACTGTACGCGGGCCCCATGTATTGATGTTTTTTAAGGGGTTTTTCATTTGTCAATGATAATTAAGGCATGAGTGAAACATTTGATTGGGACATTGTCAATTTTTTCAAATATAAATTTAAAAAGACAAAAAGTTTATAGAAAAAATGATGGCAAAACAGACATAATAATGCCCTTGTCTCCTGCAAGATATTAATTAATTGTCTTAAACTTCTAAACTCATCATGAGAACCTCTAAATTATATACTTAATCATTACTTAATACATATTTATTTATTTCATTTTAAATGCATATTTTGTCTATTCAATTTATTGCATATCTTCAAACTGTTGAATTGAAGATATGCGATATCCGAAAGGATGATGACTTAAAAAGTCTAATTAGTAAAAGGACAGGATCTCTTGATAGCTATTATTTAACTTAACATTTTGACAACAAATTTTCAAATAATTTCGAAAAAAAATCTTAAAAATAGGAAAAAACTTACAAACATATTCTTGAACTTATAGATTGATTATGTATCTAATTTTATACAATTTAAGTATCATTTGATATTCTATCGAAAACTATTAAAATTACATAACATTTACAACAGTCCATATTTAATGATTTTTGATAGAATATGAAATGATATCTAAATTACATGAAATTTAAAATATAATCAATTTATAAGTTCATAAATATACTTGTAAATTTTTTATTCTGAAGAATTTTATAAAAATTAATTGTTAAAATTATTAGTTAATAGTTGTTAATGGATCTTCTCAGTGAAATTACAATTTTGGACAAAAGGTAAAATTGGGCCCAAAGAAAGCCCAATGGTGCCAATTTGCATCTCTCTCGTTTCAACGCCTTCTCAGATGAACTTGACCCTGACTTTCGTCAGAATTACTACTTTGCCATTGCTCTTTCATTCAACCCTCCTGCCCCGTCGTGTGGGAGAGATTTGTTCTCAGCAAAAACCGAGAGAATCCGAAGCTGAAGCGATTGTGTGCTTGGAACTTGCGATCGATCGCGACATCTGAATTCTATCAGGTTTGTGATTTTTGTTTCTCTCTCGTTTGAACTAATCAAGTGCCTGATCGTACAATTGTCGTAATTAGATTGGAGATCTGATCGATTTCGCCTGATTGTTCGTTCGATTTTGGGGGCAGGATGGAGGGAACAAAGGCGAGTACAGTAATGGCGATTTTCTTACTAATCGCACAGATTTCGCATGTGTTTTCGTTGCCTACGACAGCTCCAGCGTTTCTCTGGACCCCTCACGATTACGGGTACTTATCTGATTTAATTAGGTCTTGAATTGTATATGCTCTTCTTTGTTTTCAACCAGAGATGCCTTTTCTTCATTCAAATAGACAACCTGAAATGCTTTCTTCTCAGTTCAGAATCTGAGTAGTCAATAGAATACCCTTGTTTGGGCTCGATCTGAAATTATTTAGACTATTACTATGGTATTTAGTCGCGTAGCTACTGTTTAAGTCTAATCGATTTGTACAGAACTAACGTAGAAATTACAATGAAACTATATCATTAATATACTGGTTCTTATCTGGTTTTTCAGATTATCTTATGAAGGCACTAAAGATTTGGTTAATTACAAGACAATTTCCCCAAAAGATCTTGCCAAATCAGTTCTTGATGAAGCTGGTTGGTCAGATATAGTTGTGAGTTTCCAATTCTCTTTATATATTTTTTTGGAGAATGAGATGAGGGTCAAACCTTCAACTTACCCATATGGGAGATACGGAATATACTAAAGTAGTTTCATACTTAGCTTCTTCATGCCGTAGTTTTTTCATCAACAACAAAACCTCGATAGTACAATTCACTTAAAGTGTTTAACAAGTAATTATTGCATTTTTCTATCAGTGTTCTGGAGAAAATGGCCATGCCAAGATGGATCTTGCTCTGGTTTTCATTGGCAGAAAGGTAACATGTCTAATTGTCTTCCCTTGCATTATGTCTGATCATTTAAGAATTTCTCTATGATTTTCTACCTTTTTTATAATATTTCGCATTTTATTTACAAGTCTTTGATATGTTACAGTTGCACTCGTCCGACCTATCTAAAAATAAGCAACAGGACCCTGTACTCACAGACACCTTGAAGGTAATAGTTGTTCTATTTGGTGATGAGGTTTTCTCTTCATCTTCTGAGCAAGTTTAAACCATATATACTGGTACTGGGTTTCAGTATTAGTGAGTGTTTTCTTACCAGTTACTTTTTTCTGAGGCAATAATTTAACTTCATAGCAGCCCTTGTCGACCATACTACCAAGTACAACTGTTGTTATGTCATGCTTGTTTTCTTCTCAAGAGGTGAAATTTAAAACAGCAGGATACCAGCTGTACGAAGTACTTGTGATGTCTTGTATTGGTACATGGTTCTTAATTGTGACACTTATTTTCTGTATTCTTTGCTTGGTGTGTACCAGATGTCCTTTACAAGCTCGAAATTTTCCATGGCTTATCCGTATGTGGCTACAGCTGATGGTGAGGAAACTGTAGAAAATGCATTGTTAGCAGAATTCTCTGAGAAATGTGGCCGTGGTTTCAGCGAGAGCCTTCTAAAAGTCAATGACATTGATGCAATCCAGGTTATTTACTTGCAAAATTTAATTATCCCGTAACTTCTTCAAGCTTCTATAGATAATTGTATCGCGATATCCTTTCCTGTATTACCAAATATGAAACATCATCATAACATTATTATAAGCTTCATCCTTATTACGTATGAATATGAATTCCAGGAACATGTAGCTAACACTATGGAAAGAAAGACTGAGAATGAGAAAACTGATGTGGTTCTTTTCAGCGTTGACGGTCTCAAAGAACTAGATGGTGGTAAATCAGAAGGTAAACTCTAGTAAAAGGATCTTTCTTATGTATATGTTTGCAAATTGTTTGATTATTCGACCCTGTTTTCTACGGAATTAACTTTTCTTGTCAGTGAGAACCACAAAAAGTTTTCCACTAAGGTCAACTCTAGTGAAAATTTACTAACAACTCTTAAGTGTCTGTTCTCTCAAACTTCAAATTTGCAAAAAGCCATGGTGTTGGAAAGCCACATTTAAAAAGCCATGGTTACTAAAAGAACCAAAGAAAAGCATAGTTACAAAAAAAAAAGTACAAAGATATGAGGTCTCTATAAACCGTGAATATGTTAATTAATTGAAATTGACTTTCCCATTTAATAAAATTTGAATGCACTTTTGTTATTTTGATTTTTATTTCACGTTGAGCATATTCCACATGTTATGCAAAATCTCCCAGCATTGGGAGGCACATATCTTTGCTTAATCTTTAGAAAGGAGCTGAATAAAAAAACAAAAAATGGAAGGGCCCAAGCTTTAGTGTGAGAGACAGAGTTCGTCTCTTCTGGAAAGAGAGAGATTTGCTGGCACTGGGCAGAGATAATAACCATTGATACCATGAAAAAAATTGATCTGACTGGATTTTTCAAAACTAGCAACCTTTTATGTTTTGCTTAGCATAGGAGAGAACGAGGCCTAACTGTTTCATACTAACTCAATCAAACTTGTTAGTGAGAACTTCGTGTTAGTCATCAACTTGCAATTATTTATTTTTGTGCGTAGGCATTAGCTTAGTAGAGTTAGCTAAAAGATTGTTACTATTTGATAGAATGCACCAGCATCATGTTAATAAATTGCTGGAGGGGAGTAAAAAAAAAAAAGAACATATAAGCCAGTGGTATCAAAGGAACAGCAGTCAAAGAAGTGGGAACTTTTTCAAACGATTTCACATTTGCTATTGAAGTGTGATGGTTAGAGTTGGGTCAATTTATCCTACTCCCCTCCAGCTTCTGCTACCATCACATGAAGTGTGTGGTCGTGACTGTACAGTGTACTGGACATAAGTGTGAGATGCTGTCATCTCAATTGTTTAAAATTGTTTGTTATTTCGATTGTTTCTCATGTGTATTTTTTATGGCATTGGAGAATCATAATTTGATAAATAAACATCAGATAAATTAAAACATAGTAAGAGGCATTTCAAATTGTCATGATGATCCCTGGGATGATACAGTGCCAAATAAAGTATCTAAAAGAAAAAGGATGAGCTAATTTTTCTTGTCATACAGTTAGCATCTTTCAGTATTAAATATTTGTTTAAGCATCATGTGTGCTTTTCATGCTAACTTCTGATATTTGTGGTTTAATTCAGGTGAGATTTTGTCAGACCTTGTGAGGATGTTAGAGAAGTCAGGTGCCAGGTACACAGTGCTTTATGCCTCTGAACCATACAACATTGGCCAGTATGGCACTCACGTACCATTGACTAGATTTCTTGAAGAAACAAATACCAGCACTTCATCTAATACAACAAAATGTGATGAAACATGCAAACTCAAGGCATCGCTTCTTGAAGGATTATTTGTTGTAAGTCCACCTTCTTTGTAACTTTTATCTTAATCACTCACTCATGATCTGTTTAAGTAATTCTTAAATTGCACTCTGTATATATTTTTTTTGAAATAGTGGTTGGAACCGCCAGTTTCATATTGAAACTAAAAATGTTTTTACTACAACCCAGTACCCTAGGTTAGTAAAAGCAATAACTACTGATCAATCATGTGATATATCAAGTTCCTAACCCAAGCTAACACATCATATAGAGACAAGAATACCACGACCAGTATCTTATCTAATTATCAAAAACATCAAAAGCAACAAAAGCAACATAGCCATCCTGAATCTTCAACACAAGTGCTTCTTCTTGAGTACATTATTTCTCCACATTTTAATTTCCTGGCACTTACTTTTTGTGCATCCCTTTTTGCCAAAAGTTTCTTAAGAAAAGATGTTTCAAAATAAAGCAGTAATATGCATGCAGAATTTGTCTAATTGAAGCCAAGTAATTACTTCCTATTATATTGGACTGTTTCAGAATGAGTCCCCACCCATGGATTTCATCCTTTATTCTTCTCCACCTGAGTAGTATCAATCTTCCATGTGCTATTTTCTTTTTGAGTTTGCCCTTTAATTAATCATGTTAATTAACAATAATGATCATTCCTCAATACTGTCATTTACTTGGAAAGGTAAGCCATCTACATCACTTGGTAAAACTAATTGTGCCTTTAGGTATGTATTATTTTTGCTACTCTGACCTCAATTGCACTCTGTATATTAAAATATTTTTTATTGAAGACTATTTAGTGTATATGCAATTCCAGCAATTTTCTTATATTCACATATAGTATGAAAACAATTTAGAAGTACCATATTAAATTTGGGCAATTGTTCCCAAATATAGTGTGCATCTTTTCTTACTAAGGTACCAACTATCAGTAGTTATGTACACTTTTGAAGTTGACATTACATAAAGGTTGAGATCAATTCAGTCATACTGTTTGACTCTCTTAACTCTGGCCATTTTTTGCTATAACCAAAGTTGGGTGTTAGCTGCTAGACATTAATGTGGTTGTTATTTGCATTCTAATTCTTTGTGTATCTCGCAGATAATCTTTTCCTCTAGCAAGTCATAATTTACCCTGTTTGATATGATCATTATTTATTCGACAACATTTCAGGCAATAACATTGCTGATAATATTGATCTCGGGCCTGTGCTGTATGATGGGGATTGACACCCCTTCAAGATTTGAAACACCCCAAGAATCTTAACTTGATTCCAGAGGAAGCAATTGTAGAGGGGATCCTTACGAGAGATGGTTATGCCTATGTTATTGAATGCTTTATTTGTTGATATGTATATTTTGCCCTCTTGCGATCATTTGCAATGGTTTTTTTTGGTTTGGTTGTAAAAGTTGTCTAAGACGAGACATTTGTCAGATTAGTATTAGATTTTTCTATTTCACTTCTGAATAAGAGCTCATGTAAGTTACCTTCACATATTTTTGAATTTTTCTAATGCTGTTTTCTATCATCTTTGGCTTGTAACTCGATTACAGGTATCAATTTACATGGTTATAAATTATGTTAATTTTCTTATTCTATTTTTTTCCTTAATGGCTGGAGGTGTCTGAGACCTCTATGTATGCTACCAACCACTTGGATTATTGGAAATCTTGTTTGTCTATGAATGTAACATCTGTACTATGCATTGAAGTCACATCAACTTTGGAAGCAAAATCGGGCAACTAGCATCTCCTCTCTTAGCCACTGATGTAGACTGTCTTTGAAGTTTTGTTCCAACTAAGAGCAAAATCCATTAGTTAATTAATTAACAAATAAAAAAAATGAAAAATCTCAATTGATAAAAGGTGGTAAAATTTCCGGGGTCAGAGCTTTGTAACTGAAGGATCATTTATTATGAAAATTGAGGTGGCATTTTTTTTGCTTCAGTCTGGGTTTCGATTAAACTATTATGGTATCCTGCCAATCTCCAGTTATATTTTAAAGGGGAGGGATCCTTGACCATGCTTATTTTGACAATCGTGACAATGAGTTTTCAAATAAATTTGAACAAATTACAAATGAAATGTTATACACTTATTTCTGACCAGACCATTTTCATGTATCGTGTCGATCGTCGTTATCAGTACTTGGGGAACACCTCCTCTTACATATGGGGGAGATATTTTTGTTCAGGCCAAGTGTGGGTAATGGTAGAGTTAAATTTTGAGTCAAGGCTTTGTTAGTTACACACCGTGACAACACTATCTGTTGTATCAGCAATTTAGTTTTAAGAGTCTAATTACAAGTCAAAAACTCAGTCTTATATTTTCTAATTAGTTGTCAATATGTATTTGTCAAATTTAGAGTTCATTTAGGACATGATCAAGAAAGCGTAAAATTATTATATCTTAGTAGAAATCAATTAAGTTTATTCATTTCTCTATGTTTTTTATCTTGTAGAAAATAAATTATAAAATTTATCATTATCAGATAGCAGCTATTATTTATGACATAGAACAGTATTAATAATACCTTGAGTTTATCATTTGGAATCTAAATTTGAAATATTTTGCTCATGAGAAAAAATAGCGTATGATGATATAGGACATAGAGTAGAATTTTATTTGATCATTCTTTTTAAGAAAAAAAAATATTTTTTTTCTTGTAAATGTAGTAATGCTACTTGTTACATTACAGAACAAAGAGTTCAACCCCTTTTTAGTTAAGTTATCTGGTTAATTGTTCTTTAATGTGTAAAGATAATACAGAAAGAATAATATTGTTGAGTACAGAAACACTAAGTCACTAACTAAAGGAAGGAAATGATATCTCCTCTTTTGAGTCAAAAAGTGTTAATTTCCCCATATTGTCACATGTTATGTGTCCATGAAGACAACAAATTCATGATGGAAATAGTGCCACATAAGCTCTTCTCAAAGGTCGGTGCGTATATCATGCCAATACCTAACATACGAATATACAACCATGCATATAATTATGAAGCAATAATACATGACCAGATGGCCTAGTTCAATTTGGCATGCAATAGCTTCTAAAAGAGAACCTTTCTTTCTCCATGGTTTTAATTTGACCTGTCAATATATATCTCTTTGTTGTCTATTAGGCAAGATAGGTCACACTTTACGGCCTCTTTTAATGGTTTTGAAAGTGACAAATTTGTGCTTTTGTAACTTATACCACAACAATGTCATACATAAAGGATTTTGAGAAGTTGCTATAATGTGCATACATAAATAAATACTAAGGATGAATGTCAAAATGTCGGTACCAAAGCAACCAAATGCGTTGCACAAATGATGCCACATGGTTCTAATTTTGGGGTTTTATGGGGAAAACATGTCGTTGTTAATTTTTCTAATTAATTTGATGCCTATTTCAATGACTTTGAAATCTACACCCAATAATTGAGTGAGGTCTATTTCACTTTTGGAGAATTTTAGATATAGGTTCCAAAATGACCTTTTGTATTTATATAGAATTTGGAGAGAGATTCCAAACTTAAACTTTTTAGCATGTGAACTAATGTAAAAGTGGTCAATTTCTAACTTTTGTTGCTAGCTAGAATTGAAAACCAAAATTTTTGACTTAGAAGGAGCTAAAAAGCCCCAATTTCCCAACTTACTGACTTCCATTTAATTTCATCATATATAGCTGCTTCAATATCTTCATCTTTATTGGATTCAAAAGGGATGAATTCACATCCGCTGTCATAGTTTATTTTATTGCAGCTTATTGTCATTGAGTCAATGACAAATATGATCCACAAATTAATTATTAAAAAAATCTCCTATAAGCTAAAATCTGAGCTGTTGTGATGAAAATGGATCGTTATAATTCTATGATAGCGAACTGTCATAATATTATAATGACAGCAGACATAGACTCCAAAAGAAATTGTCATGATAGGCTCATAAATTTTTGATGTGTGATATATTGTCCTCTAAACATTAATCCTCTCACTTTATTATGTAATTGATGACAATTACTTCATCAATAGTTAATTTTCTATTTAATGCTTAATTAATTTTAGATATAAAACAATCAGAATACTTGACAATTTATCATTGTTTAAGTATTTTGAATTTTCAATGTCAATTTTTAATTAATATTTAATAATATAACTACTAACTTCATAATATTTCCTAATTTTTCATGTATAAATAAAAATAATTTATCAATTTTAATTATTTATGAAATAGTATGTGTCTTTCCGGTAAAAATAAAGCATACATACCAAATAAAAAAAAATAAAGAAATAAAATATCAAACATCTATGTATTTTATTATATATAAATATTTAACCAACTGCATTTATTTTTTTTAAAGAGGTGCCAGTATATATATATATATTAAATTTCTACAAGTTAAAAATCCATTAATCATAAATATTCTAAACTTATGGTATAAACAACCAGTGATACTACAATCATTTCGTATTTAAATTAAGCATGAAATAATAAATTAACTATTGAGGTGGTTTTTTTTTTTTTTGGGGGGGGGGGGGGGGATCATTATTAGTGATTACATTGTTCAGAGTGATAATTGTCAAAATAAAAAATTTGAAGTCAAGTTGTCATAAACCAAAACTTAATTTGAGGGACCACGTCCATTGTATTACCCCAATTAAATAATAAATTAATTGCAATTATACATGTCAACAAAAAAAATAAAAAAAAGAAGGAGAAATATATTATTGATACAACATTATGAAAAATCTTAAAATAAAGTATTTTTTTTTCCGATGATCAACTTTTCTTAATTTGTCTAATATCACAGGGATGCATTGTAGCTTTTTAACACTGTATTGCACAAAATTTTTATGAAATTAAATTATTTCTGGGATATATATATCTATAGTAGTCATAAACAGTGCACCTAACAAAATCACTTTATTTTCATTAAAAGCTTGAAAGGACCCACTTTTAATTTTATTAATAAAGTCAACGAAATATTAAGATCTTAATAGTGCCACGTGCAAACAGACTCTTAATTAATTCCCACCGCATATTTTAGCGGATTTCTCGTCTTATTTTTCTTTTTGGAAAATATTTAGAAGATATTGTCATTTATACCGTAATCAATATCGATTTTATTATTCATGATAACGATTTTATTATATAATTTATTTGTACAGTATTTTATTATTTAACTCAAATATCATTAATCTGAATAATAATTCATTTAAATTAAATAGTAAGAGTATTATATAAATAAGTTGTATAATGAATAGTAATTCAGTTAATTTGAATAAAAAAATTAGTATCAATGATGATATCAATGACGACATCTCTATTATGAGCTCCCACTTCTTCTCTCGCTGTCTTTTGTTTTGCACAGACACTGGATATATCCATTGAAAAGATCGTTATCAGAGAAGGCTAGAAAGAGTTCTTATCTTTTTCTTCTTCAAAAAATCAACATAAATATTGGAAAATAATGCATGCATGTTGTACAAAAACTTAAATTCAGGAAATAAGTCATCATCTTTAATTTAATTTAACCAAATATATTATTATTTATTAATTATTATATTACTTCAACTTGGCCTATATTTATTTTGGACTATAATTTATAGATATTATTTTATAATATATATATATAGAGAGAGAGGGAGAGAGAGAGAGTAAAACTAGGTGTTCCTAGAAGTACGGAGTCTGTAAGTGTTTCTAACTAAAAAAATCTATCAAATTAATTTCGAATGAAAAATTCAAGTTGCTCAATAAATACTTCATATTAAAAATCTTATAGGATACTAAAATTTTCTATTTTTAGAATTTTCTAACTATTTATTTCAAATATTTTAAGATAACTCTAATAATAATAATAAAATAATAAATCTTTGTATATAAAAATAGACTATTTTTCTATTGAAGTTTGTTCTTTTTTATAAACCATTTTCAAAAGTCCAAATACTAACATCAATACATTAGTAAAACTCTATATATATATATACATCTTTGTAGTTAATTAATTACTAGCAAAAAAAAGAAATAATTTATTTATTATGGAGGCCACCATAGCATGATCTATGCATGCATGCTTGTGCATTCCAACTATATTATTCTGTACATAGATCTCAAACCCACCAACAAAACTGGTCTAAGTACTGAGAATATATCTGACCTAGCTAGCTGTACATGGATCAGCTAGCACTTGACACAGTCCCCTTCACTATATACCTCCACTTGTGTGATATATAATATATGTGCTGGAGGCAAATATATGGAGGTGATAGATCCATATATGAATTAAGGTTGTGTGCACTCAATTAATTAATTAAATTAATCATGTCTGTGTGTGTGTAAACAGGGAAGGGAAGGCAGCAGACTGGAGCTGTTGCACAATTCTTGCCAGAAAATATGTGCCAGGAGGAATTAATGGAGTTGTTGGTTTTTTCTTTTTTTTTTTGATGTATTCAAACTCAATTATGATGGTTTTTAATTTTTTAATTACTGTTAAAAAGAAAAAAAAAGGATGGCATATATATATGAACGTGTGTATATATATTGAATTGGAATATACTTGTAGGACAAAACGTTTAAGTATATATTTTTTTAGAGAAATTATTCTTACATCTCATATTTTGTATCATTTATTTGTACACTAAAAATATTTATACTGAATAGATAATTTATTTATATAGGAATTTATAAGTATTTATAGTTATATAGAAAACATTTATATCTAATTACCTACAGCACTTACCAGCATCCAAATCAGATGTAATTATATTTTTTTCGAAAAATATTTATATCTTTCATTACTTAAAATAAGAATTCTAAGGATTATACTTTTTCAACAGTTTTTTCTTTGTACTTTCTTATGATCATTTAGTAAAAAAAATGTAATAAATATTTTATATACTAGATGGAAATGTTTGTGATTTTATATACATATATCATATGCTTAAAATAAACACTTTTTAATTAGATGGATATGAGAGATGTAAAATATGGATGTAAAAATAATTTCTTGATATTTTATTATATGTTTGTATAACCCAAGAACTGTACACACACTATTTAGCCATATATGCCTTAATTTCCGTTACAGTACGCTTTTTATTTCACTAACAAATAGTTTTCATGAAATAGTATATTTGTTCTTCACTTATGGTTTAATTTGCACTTGTTATTTTAACATTTTAAAAACATGTCGAATTCTATCATGATTTTAAAAATCTGATCCTTCAACAATATTTGTGGGTCTGCACTTGACTATTACGTAGTAGTGCAAATTAATTAAGAGAGTTTATATTGATGCATATTTTTTATTTGAGAAATTAATTAAATATATGTCCTTTTTGTAAAGTAGTAGCTAGTGGTCAGGTACCGTACGAATCCTATTGCAACGCGTTTTTGACTTCTGGATATACATATATAACAAATATTGTTTGGTAAAAATGTCTTCATGTTGGTAATTTTTTCTTTATAATATATTGCTTGTATACATAATATACACACATTTATGATGTTGACGGAAGAATATATTCTTGCATTCATGATACTAATACTGATTCTCTACTGTACATTATAATATATTAACGAATGAATTATAAAATTTTTTAATTTATTTTATATGAATTTTAATATGATGGAATGAATAATATACTAAAAAAAAGAAGAAAAAAAAGAAAAAATAAAAGATGAAAAGACATCAGTGGCCAAAAAAATATTTCCCTCTGTAGGAAAAATAAACACTTTAGTCATAATTCCCACTCAATACATTATCTCACTATATTTTATATACATTTGTTCTATTTTGTGAACTCCTATATATTTTATAAAAAATGAACTCCATAATATTATATAATATTACAGTTTATACATATATATGGGTGTGCATCACTGGTGAAAAATGCCAAAAACAACGAATCATGCATGAATGTTGGTCATTTAAATTTTAAGTTTTGAGATATTAATAGAATATAGAGAAATTTATATATATACCCATCAAAATTTCTTGAATTAGATTTATATTTACCCATCAACAATTTAAAATTTATTATTTGCCCATTCAAATTTAAGATCTTTGCTAATATCCTCATTTTTTTTATTTAATCAGTTTAAATATATATTAATATTAATAAATAAAATAAAATGACAGTTTTGCCCTTACCTTCAAATGGTAATAAAAATGAATTGTCACATGCCAACAACGTAGATAAACTAATACTTGATAAATTGAAACTATAAGCAGAAATTGCTAGTATCAACTCATACTTTTTAATCCAGTTGTTGCAAAGATTAACATACTGGTACCAGGCAAGAAAGGATATTATGTTTTTTTTTTTTATCATTTGAAGGTATGGGCAGAACTATTATTTTATTTTTTTAATATTAATATATACTTAAACTGATTAAATAAAAAATGGGGATATTAGTAAAAATCTTAAATTTAAATGAGCAAATATGAAATTTTGAAATTTTGATGGGAAAATATCTAATTCAAGAACTTTTGATGGGTATATATATAAATTTCTCTAGAATATAAATCTTATGCACCAGATACTTTTTTGGTACTTTTTTATTTATTCATTTTTTAGACATACTTTGTGGTACTATAATTTTATGGCTTTTATCTTAATTAATTAGCTTTTTAAGCTTGTAAAGCAAGCTACATTAATCTCACCCCAGTCAAATGGTACAATTTTCAAACTAAACTGTTTTAAAAAGAGGCTTAATTCCCATCTTTTTATCTCAACAGAAAGAAGAAAGAAAAAAACTGTCTTAAATTAAAGAAGCTTTTTTCAAGGAAAAGGTGGGATTTGCTTTCTTGACGTTGACTGTTTCAAATTCATGACACAAAATATATATCACAGAAAAAAAATTAATCAAAAGTGCTTGATATAATCAACTGCCAGTACAAGTTTTAGTTACATATAAAACCATGCAATTGGAAACTAAAAATCCAGAATATCTTATTAATTACATATATAACTTACAAAAAATGTCAGCAATGGCAATGTGCACAAAACTAAATACCTGTCACTTACAAATGTGAACAAAAATGGGAGTAAATCATCAAAAATCCAAACCCCCATTCCCTAATCAAAACTCTAAAATCATGTATCTATAATCTTTTCATGATCAAACAACTCATTGAAACAAAAATCACTTGAAATACAAAAATAACACTACATATATATATGACTTACATTACCAAAACATTTAAGGTTCTTCTGTGGCAGTAACTACTGGTAGTAGCTTCAGAAATTATTCGCATCGGCACGCCTGTCAAATTAGCCATCCCTTGGCCTCAAATCAACGTGAATTAAAGCTGTTATATGGCTCATATCCATGATTGCCAAACCATGGTTGATTGAATCTAACTTGGTTGCTGCTTGGTAAATTATTTGGAAGGAGAACCTGGTTTGATTGAGTCGTCAAACCCGTCATGCCAGAGAGATTCGGAAAATTAGTCATGTTTGTAGCATTGCTTGCTTCTATACTTGCATTAACATCTGAGCCGGGCATGTCATTTGCATAAATATAGTTCGGGTCGACTAATAAATTCATAAAATCTTGGTCATCGAATGAGTTGGACTGTTCCATTTCAGCTGGTGGCTGGTGTGTGCTGGTCGACGGATTCGTTTCGGCTGGTTGGTTTCTCCTGTTATTGTTACTGTTAGTGTTCTTCTTCTCGTTGACCCGACACACTACCCATTCATCCTGTGATAATGTTATAAAAAATCAAAATATATTTTAGGTAAATTAACTATACAGAGATAAATGGAAATCATTAATTGTTGGTAAGAACACATCAAACTAGTATATTAATAGGTTATGTTGCTAGTATATATACAAAATAATAATTTCATAATAATTGAAGCATGTAAACAAAAAAAAAAATCAAAGAAGCTTGGCAGAAGAAGTCAAGAAGCAAATAGACCATCTTTTTCTGAAAGGTAGTAAATAGCCAAACTTAAACCATCATTTTCATGATCAAGACAACCTGAAAATTAGAAAGATGCATTCATACTTTGAAAACAGCTCATGCTAAACAGCAGTAGTCAAAATCAAAACAGAATAGGTAAAATTAACTCATGTATAACACACCTATGTTAAAATGGAAAGAAGCATGATTATTCGAATCATTGTCTTACCCTTGCGGAGATTTTGGAGCTGCCGGTGTCCTTTGATGCGCCGTCAAGTCTGAATTCATGCATGACCCAATTAGTCTTCTCACCTTTTGGAGCCCTTCCCATGTAAAAAACAAGGGTCTTTTTCATCCCCACAAGCACCTTTTTCTTATTATTTCCGTAAGTTCTGATGCTGTATATCTCCTTATCTTTTCCTGTTGCCTTCCAATACCCATTCTTTGTAGCTCTGTTGGCTCTCATCCCTGTTGGATACTTCATATCCTTTTGGCAAAAGAAATACCATTCTTTTTCTCCCATTTTTGCTTTGCCTACAAATTAATTAATTGCCATAACCTAGCATATATTAGAGACCAAGCATGCAAACCATAAACAAGTCAGAAGATCACAAATAACCAAATTATGAATAAGTCAAAAATTTGAAAAAACTCATATAAGAAAGGATCAAAGGAAATCATAACAAATTAATTAAAATAAATTAAGAACTTACTTGGAAGGTCCCAGGGTTCACACTTGTTGAGATCTACATCTCCCATGGCTATTGTAGTAAACCTAGGATTTGCAGCCTTCAAAGCAAGATATTTCTCTATGATTTCATCATCTGTTGGATGGAACCTAAAGCCTGGAGGTAAATACAACTGTTTTTCTTCATTTTTTGCCACTGGCATCTGAAACAAGCTTGGTCCTGACATTAGTCTGAAACCTAATTGACCAAATTAATCAAGGACCTTCAGCTTAATTTGTATAGAAAATTGAAAAGGAGATGAGGTTGTGTATTTGTGTGAACTTTGAAAGAAGGAAGAGGATTCAGAGAAAGTAGAGGAGAGAAGAGAAGGCTAGGTTAAATAGAGGTGATGAAGGCTTAGCTAGTTACGTGTCAATCAAGGAACTTCTCCAAGGGAAACCAATGTGGAAAAAGCCACTTGCTTTATATTAATATTAATTTGTTGTGTGGCTGATGCTGATACTTTGTTCTCATCTAAATAATCTCTATATTCTTCCTTAGTTTGGCCTAGTCTTTCCTTTATCAGTTAATTTCAAATAATATCTGATCAACTTTGAGCTTTGCTATGGATCTCCCACATGTTCTGCTATATATTTTGTTTGCTTGATGCAGTGTGTTTGTTCATGATAGAGAATTTTATACAATAATCACAATACACATAAATATTTATGGATGGCTAGGTTATATTGAAAACAAAATTATTTATCAACAGAGAAAACTTATCAAAACGATGATCAAAATTGAAAAGGTAGAAAATAATGGATATTTTCTGTATGGTTTAGATAGTGTATCAAACTTGGTGCAGTTTGGAAACCAGATTGGTCATCCAACGATTGACCTAACAATTAATTTTAAAATACACCTAGTTTAATGTACACAAAATATTTTTATTTTTATTTTTACTTGATAATCAATTTGTGTTCCACATAAGATGGAAGTTGTTTGTTAGGTTGAGATAAACCATAAAATAAAAACAATTAACTTAGTTTTGAAACGAAATCTCATATTGTTTCCAAGGTTCACAATCAACAACATATGAAAATAATTTAATTATCAACACAAACTAATCACAAGAAAACTAGGTGATTCATGTAACAATATTGGCATTTTTTTTCATATTTCAAATTATATTATGGTCTATTTGTACTGTTGTATCCTTCTCATGAGTAACTATATGTATGTCACACACTGGAGATGGGAATCATTTCATTAATATTTTTATACGTAGCTTCTTAGAAGTTAATTAAACATTTGTTCACAAAAATAATCATGAAAACGTCTTTAACCGACCGCCTAATCGTAGCTTCACTTTGTCGCCTCTAAAGAAGCATTGTCTGTATCAATTAAACCTTTTTGTTTATTAATTAACACATCACTTCAAATTCTAAACCATTTACTAATGCAGCGGCCACACTTGATTAATTAATTCTGTTTTAATTCAAATAGCTGATTTGACTGTTAACTAATCTGGTTATGTATAGACAACTAATTTTGGAGCATATTTATTCTATTTATTTAATTTTTTTTATTGGTCATTGAGATTTTTAAAATTCAAAAATTTATGCAAAATTTATTCCTGATTTTAAGATTATGGTCAGATTTTTGTATGGAATAGTTTACATATAAATGCTGACATTTTCCAAAATCTTAAATTGAGTTTTGAAATTATAACTTTACTTTGAAATTCCGCCATATATATATATATTTAATGCAGATTTGCAATTTGATCAATTCAAAATAACGTTTGTCAATTCCGAGATTGCATGTCTCAGGATATATAACATTTTTTTTCTGAACTACTTTTAAGGAGAATTATATATGTTACTTGTTGATTTGGAATTCCAATTGTTTGAATCTGATTTTTAAAATAGTTGTTGGTTGACAGTTGGTCTAAAAAATATTTTTTTTTCCTGACAAAAGTTGGTTTGCAATTTGCATGGATCAGTACTAGCTAGTAATATTTGTACAATATTGGTACTATATATACTTAATTTAATTAGGTTGGGGTACGACCTATATATATATATATATATGAATTACTTTTTTAAGCAAAATGAATGGGGTCCTTAATTAGTATTATAAACTTAAGCTTAATATATTGATTTTCCTTGTCAAGTATTAATTGTTATTATTTCATAAGCAATATTAAATTATAACTAATTAATTGGGTTCATATAAAATGTGAAAATATGAATTGTTATTAGCAAAAACAGTTCTCGTCTAAATTCAAAAAAAAAACAATTGGCTGAATTATGATAAGATCTAAGATCATAAAAAATGAAGGCCTGGTCAAGTATATTATTAGCATCTCATATTCTTTTTTAATTGTAATTTTTATTTATTTATTTATTGTATCGAAACTTCCCAGAAATTGGCACTCAGCGCCCAAAAATTAAACTTAATAGGTAAATTAATTACAAGAAAAAGGATCTCTTTTAGTATTGGGTTTATATTTGCAACTTACATTTCTATGCAATTACTCTCCTTTTTCCTTAAAGAAACAAAAGTAAAAAAGAAAAAGAAGCAAAAAGATAAAAGAGTTCATTTTTTTAAGTATATATTGGCATATTAGTTAAAAGATGAATATGGATTATATTCCTGATAATGATACAAAAAAATTATAAAAAATAAAAGGGGTTAAAATATGTAAAATTGTAAACGCAACCAATGGTTTATTAGCAAAACAATACAAAATTACAGAAAGAGAAAAAAAATAAAAGAAACCATGTCAGATACACGTGTTAATAAGGACTGCATGAGGTGATAATTAAGTTGTTAATAGCTCACTTCCAGCTCAAAGTTTTTATAATTTTATAATTTTCATTTTCATCTTTGCTTACTATTTCTTCTCACCTAAGTTTTCTTATGGTCACCTATAAGTCGGTGCACTATGATTTTATTAAATTTTTAATAAAGCTTACTACTGGGTAATCCCAATTAATTAATATTTAAAAATATAATATATATAAACTTGGCATCATTGCTTAGCTATGTGGTGAAAGTTTCAACAAAGTTTCAATAATTTTGTTAATTAAAAAAAGTACCAAATCTGACGAGTGTGTAGTTATTGTGCTGAAAATATTATACTTTAGTGTGAAATACAAAATCCAAACAAAAATGAAGAAAAATAAAGAAAAAGAAGCACCAATTGAAATTAAGATCATGATTTTACATTTTGCATTTGCGGCGCTGCTTGTATATATGTTACATGTTTAATTTTCTAGAATTTTCCTTCTGTTTTTTTCAACTCTGCATTTATGGTGTGTACATGCATTCACATCCACATTTACATCAAGGTGTTAATTAATTAAACTAATGAATGAATTGTGATCTTGGTCAAAATGCACAGTCATTTTTGTACTTGGTATGATTTGGCAAAATATATAAAACAATTGATGCTGTCTTTCTTTAAGAATTAAGATTGTCAACTGGTTTTAAATATGAGAAGAATTGAGAATGTACTAGTTGGATAGCAATTCCTATGTGGCATCATTAATTGAATAATAACAAAAAGTACATCCTGAAACACTATTCCCTTGAAATTAATTAATAGCAAACCAGCTTCAAATTTCAACAGTCTAGATATATGGTTATGTGGGGCCATATACTACAATATTTAATTTTTTTTAGTGAACACAGTACAACATTTAATTGGTAAATTGTGAAGAAATATATTTAAAGAACATATTTAATTAGAACCAAATTGGAAAGAAATATTTTCACAACTGTATTTATTTAATATATAACCATGTCAACCAACAAAACAATTATCAAAATGTAAAAGATAAATAGTAAATATATATTTTCCACAATATAGATAGGTCTATCAAATATGACATAATTTTAAAATATTTTATTTATCATTCAAGTGCACATAAAACTTGACGATCAATTTCTAAATCATCAATATATGACAAATTGTATCAAATTTGATCTATTCCCTCTCTGAACTTCAAAATCATCTCCAATTTTAAATACTTTTTATTTCAATCGTTGTATTATTTGTTGCGATGATTCTCATAAAATCTGATGTAAAAATATATATAATGTATCTTTGGGAATTCAATTCTTTCGTAGGTTTCCACTTAATCACTGTAAAAGAAAAATTTTAAATTGAAACAAAAACGATGGTACTGTTATCAAATTTTCAACCCATTCAGGCCCAAATTTGGCCCATTATTCAGGCCTAATACCTGAAATCAAATCACTAATGTCATGTTTTATTTTCTGCTCCAATAATTGTATCTTTTTGCTAAAGTAAATTCTGAAGATAAACAAAACTGAAGTTCACAACAGTTACCTTTTGGAGACTGGCATCTGGTACCAGTTGAAATTTCAATGTACCCAATTTCATTCTCTCTTATTTATATTCTCAAAACGAGGTAATTATATCCAGTGCTGATACTGGCCATAACAGATTAGCCTATATTGTAAGAAAAACCTTCAGGCCTATGACACATAGTTTTGTAATGTAAGATCTAAAAGCCTATAGGAGGATCAAATTAATTAGAAAATATGCTACCTATCCAACCCAAAAAAAAAAAACCCAATGTGAAAGTTCATAACAAATAAACTTTCACATAATCTTGAAATTTCTTAATGTTTACAAGGGCCAGTTCACAGATCCGCCTGGTTCTACACTTGATTTCCTGATAAATAATCAGAACAAGCTAGTGACACTCGACAAATTTCTTGATTTCTTCAAGCAGCTCTCTGTTCCGTTCGCCGGTAACCCGATCCGCCTCAACCGCAAACTTGTTAAGGTAGAAAATATGCTCCATGCCACGGCTCATCACCAATTCCACCTCTTTCCCCGCTTTCTTCATCGCTTCGTAGTACTCCAACTGCCGGTCCCTTAACAAATCCAACTCCGCCACGGCCACAAGAAGTGGTGGCATGTTAAGCCCCTCCATTGGTGGTGCATCGTCCCCCATGGGACATATGTATGGGTGGTCTTTTGTTTCACCGATAGGTACTGCCAGTGTCAGCAGCTTGTCGATCATGTCCCAATTCATAAACGGGCCCTGGGGGTTCTCCAGCTCTGACTGGCTTCGCTTCGTTCGAGCAAATCCTGGGTCAAGAAGGAGGCCTCCGGCGATTCGCACTGGGCGTAACAACCTGGGCCCAATTGCACCTGCTCTGGCACAAACTTCATGCACAAGGTTTCCACCAGAACTATCTCCAATAAGAAAAACACGGGAGAAGTCAACGGTTTCACGCAACTGTTCAACCACTGGCGTTACCTCTGCTTCACCAATGGCAACCGAGCGGAGCCAGAGGAGTGCAGAGAAGGCAGCGTCAATGGCTGCCGGAAGGCGGTGCTCTGGAGCGAGAGGAAGGACAGGAGAAATTACTGCAGCGACTGGTAGAGTAGTCGGTAGTTTAGCATAGAATTCATGATACAAAGCCCAGGAGGGGTGTGACAAACAGAAGGCGCCGCCATGAAAATGGAGAAGGATTGGGAGCCGGTGTTGGCTTGGATTAGCGGCCACTTTAGGAAGATACACACGGATTGGAGGATCAGTGGTTAGGTCATGCACTGTGATGCCGTTTCTGGGTTCGTTGTATGGTGCAACCGGATTTAAGAGCGGTCCAGCCTCAGGCGGGCCTGACCGCTCAACTGTGCCATCACTGTATAATATGAGCCAATTTGGGACCTCCTCAACGATGGTCCTGTTAGAGTTTGCTTCCTGAGAGGCCATTGAGGTTATGGATTTTAGACAGTGAGAGTTTCCAACAATTAGAGGTGCATTTTTATAATCGAAGTCATGATGATGACACCCAGTTTTTGAATTTGAAATTGTATATACCAAATAGTTATTGACTTTAATGCTATTAGATAGGATAGAGATGAAGAAAATAATATTATAGTCGTCGTTTCAAACAAAGCTGTCCAATTGATAAGGGTTACTTGAGTTAATTAATTACGCCATTTTAATATTGTTTTCAGTTGTTGAGTCCATTTTTCACATTTTTAATCAATTGACTGCTCATTTCTAATTTTCTTTTTAAATTGTGTTAACTTATTGGCAAAGTAATTTTAAACAGTATTTTGAAGTAATTTAATCAGTTTATGATTTAAAGAACCTTTCACCAAGTAATTAATTTTCGTTATAAAAGATTTACTAAACAGGAAAGTGGGAGCGGTCTGATACTCATCGAATCAAATTTATGTCCGATAAACTTAATAATTATTTAATAATCAATTTTAAGATTCATGTTGAAATTTTGTCCAAAGTTTCAACATTCGTGCAAAATATGAGATTTGATAATCCGGTAACAAATGATACTCATTGAACTTAAATTTGATCTATAGATAAGGGACCACCTTCCACACCATTGAACAGAAAATTCTGAAAAGGAATTTTGACAACAGAAAAAAGAAAGAAGTTCAACAGGTATAGGGGGCCCAATTCATGAAAATTAAGCTATTGTGCATTGAAGGATGTATAATGTATTATATTATAGTTGAGCCGTCTCTGGTGAATTAATCCTTATATTTTATGTGAACTTATCCAAAATAGCGTGTATCATGCGTTTGATAATTAGTTGTAACCCACAACTAATAGATTAATCTTTTTAGAATGCCACACGCATTAGCTGTTCCAAAGTCAATTTAGATATGGAAAGAGACTTATTGCTGCCATTATCGATTAGAATTTAATGTAGAGATGAAAATGCTAGAAGAATAATAATAATCCCAATATGGTGCCTAAGGAATGGCATTATATTCCCTACTTATCAGCGTAATCAAACTTTTTTATATTTTATTTGTTAATTGTTTATCTTCTTATACCTATTAAATGGTTATCGTGCTAAATGGTACCAATTTTATTATATATACTTAAATGTATAAATTTAAACCGTTAAATATTTTTATATCATCAAAATAATATGTATATAAAAAATCATAAAATTTTAACTTAATTTTCAAAATTTGAATCGTTGATTTTATTAGCTCTTGATACATACTCAAATAAAATTAAAATAATATAGATCTTTATGTACATGTAGTATATGTAGTATATGAAATATATAATATATCTCATCAATTAGTTTTGATTTTTATAAGTTTAAAAAAAAGTTATTTGAATTTTAGTTTCATTCGAATCAATTTAGCACACAAAACTATTGGCATTAGATTCTTTCTCAATACAAAATATCACAACTTTACTTATAAATTTATATTTTAAAGTTTGCAATATAAAGCAATGAATTCAAATTGTGAATTTTGTTCATTTTCATAAAAGATACTGATAAGCCTTAAATGCATACACTTTTTGATAGAATTTGATATCTAAAATTATATTTTTATAGCACACTGAAAGCTTACTAGTGGAATTTTGCACAATTATTGCGGGTCGCAATTTCTCAAGGCTAAAGAACAGTTTTTCCTGCAAAGTTCACTGGCACCTTTTGACCTCGATTTTACGGGTAGCAATAATTATTGCGGGTCATAAAATCAACCTTGTTTCACAGTTGAAAAGCCCAAACAGGCCTGTTCATTTGTGAAACATATATAAAGATCTATGCTCGACTCTCAAGAAACCTTAGCCGCCCTTGAACCTCTCCTCACCTCTCTCCACGACTCTCCACACGGAGGAATTGATTTGAAGCAAGATTCGAAAGATTTTGAGATTGCTTAAAGAGATTTAGCACGTGACTTGGAGAAAACGAAGAAGAAGAAGACTCATCTTTGCTTTGTTTTATCTCTTTATTCTCTCTTCTTTAGATTCTCATTTATCGTTCTAGATACTTTTTTGAGATGATTTGTGCCCCTATGAGAGGCTAATTCCCTCTCTAGTGCGATGATATGTAAAAATCGAAACTAGTGCTTTAATTTTATTCGGTTTGATATTTTTAATTGATTATTGTGATTTGTTCTTTTGTGAATTGTTAAATGCATGAATTGCTTTGTTTAACCAACTGTAGTAATACGTGTAGTTAGAATTTTGAATAAATGACTAACCAATCACTTGCTTGAACTCGGACCAAGAGAATAAAACTATGCTAGAGGTGAAGGACCTAACGGTGAAACCAAATGTCTAGAGGAGTATTTTTGGTTATATTGAATTGCTTGTGAGATGTACCTACCGGTGAATTGTAACTAACTAATAGAACCAAAACCTATAAATTAACCCGCACATATTTAGAAATTATAAAGACGCAAACTAAGTGAATTAAAGTTTACTGAAAAGTAAGCCAAAGCCCCTAGAATTCTTGTTATTAAATTAAATCTAAGGATTTTATTATTTATTTTGTTTTTATCCGGTTTAGTTTAAAAATCAATAAAGATTGATTTATCTAGCTTAGTGAATTAGTAAGAACCGGTATTTTACAAGTTTGTTCCTGTGGATTCGACACCCCATTACTACTTGATAAGATTGTATACTTACAATCAAATTAGATAAATTTAGGATATTATTAGTTATAGGTGAAATATTCGAAGAGATCAATTAGAGATGTTATAATTCTTAAAATGATCATTGATATATACTCTACTAGCAAAACTCTATATATTAATTGAAGTTATAAAAAATTAAAAGAATCTAATTAACTATAATATATTAAATTTAATACGTTCATATCTTGACATATTGATTTAGTATAATATAAACTTTTAAAATTCATAAAAAGTTTTACGTGAACTCATATCTCATAAAAAAAATAAGATAAGTGATTTATATTTAACATTATAATTTCCAATTAAAAGTACAAAAAAAAAGTAAGGACAGAATATTTTCATTTGTGTCACAAAAAAGTTTATATATAAACACACAAACTTTCCTTTCAAATAAATAAAACTGCAACCCTCAAAAGTGCTTAAGGCCCAAGCGCAGTAAATGTCGAAAAAATCATGTCCTGACTAAGCTAAAATGGGTAGTGTTATAGTGCCCGTTATGCGCTGATATTTTTTAAGGAGCTCTACTTATTGATAGTAATTGAGACATGAGTGAGACGTTTGTCAACATAATCTATTTTATTTCTCTATAGCATGTAATATCTTTATCTCCTTTTTCTCACCAAACTATATGCCATGGAAGAATTATTAATTAACCGATAACAATTCATTTTTCACTTCCATAATCAATTGTGATCCTAATTTAATGACTGAAATTAAAAACCATAAGCATATATAACAATATCATTCACGGTGAAATTTTCTTGAGCAATGATGATGTACCAGCCCATAAAATAGTCTGGTCAAGATTCAATGCAAACAGAAAGAACAGAAGAGAAGAAATACGTGGGAAAGGAATGAACTGGACCATATTTTTCTTTTTTTATTTTCGTTTTTACTATATAAAGAGAAGGACAATTGAGTCATTCTCTTTTTTAGTTAATAATAATCTATATTTAAATTGATGAAGTTTAAAATTGGGGATATTTAAAAGAAGTCTGATTTAGAATTGATAAATATAAATTTTTCAATGTTTGATGGGGGAATTACTAATTTTAAACTTCTAAATGTGGATATAAATAATTTTAAACTTAGCCTTGAATTACAACAACAGTCCATCTCAGGCTAATTCCTGCCTTCTGACTTGCAAATTGCACAATCTAGAACAGTTAGCTGCGCCGCCTCCTCCTCCCTCAAGTTCCTATGTAAGCTACTCTCTCTTTCTCCCTATGTGCACTCTCCAGACCTCTGATCTGCACTGTGAGATTTTGACAGAATCTTTGCCTTTATTTTCTTATGAAATTGGTGTACTTCTGAGGTCAGCTCAAATAATACATATTAGAAGTTTTGGAATCAAGTTTCCTTGGGTACAGATGATTAAATAAGAGCTATAAATTACATAAGAATAGGATGCATTGCTTTCTGTTTTTACTACTCAGTATCAAGGTACCAGTATATATAAACATTATAAGTAGTTACAACATACAAAAATTATTTCTTTTGCTTTTCTTGCAGCCGTGACTGGTACAAGCTGCTTTTGTCTCTACCCAGCTTGCTACAATTTTGAGTTGTTCGAAACAGCGACCAAGCTACCAATTTTGCTGCCATGGCGTTGAAGGAAACTCTGGCGAGAGATTGGTCTTTTCTTCTGCCAGAGGTGCTGAATCTCATTGCCAAAAATCTCAGTGAAATCTCTGATTTTGTTCGATTTCGTGCTGTTTGCAAGGCATGGTCCTCCTCTACCCCCATTACCGACCTACCCCCGCAATTCCCTTGGATTCTTGAGGACCATGGATATCGGTTTGAAGGAGATCTGGAGTTCTACTCCATACCTTCTAACAAACTCTACACCATCCACTCTCCAAAATTTGTGAACAAGTATCTCTATAAACGGATAGAGGGATACATGGCTGCTCTGCAAAACGGTCATCTTTCTCTTCTAAATCCACTTAACAATCACGAGATTCCTCTCCTGACATGTGATTTTAAGTTCTATCCTCCCTGGTATATCCATTGGCAAAATCGTATGGGGGAATCTGTTGTTTACATCAGACTTGTTAGTTCAGACTATAAATATAAATTGTGTTCCTGCCATCTTGGCCAGGACAACTGGCATGTTTTACTAGAATCGGAGTACAGAACATGCGACCACTTTTTTCACAATGATATGCTCTTTACTGTAGATTTTGACACCGGTGCTACCAAGGTTACAGATACCACTACTGGTGCTCTTGTCTATGTTGTACCACCTGTGGAAGATCGTGTGGCAATGGGAATTGTCCATCTTGTGGAGGCTTCAGGAGATATTCTAAGGTTCAATCAATACCATGACCAGTCTGATGTTTTTCCCTACAATTATCAGTTTGATGTCCATCGACTGGATGTAGATGAAAATGGTTCACCGTGTTGGGTCAAGGTTAAAAACATTGGCAATCATGCATTTTTCGTAGATATGGAAGGTGGCTTTGTGCTTAAAGCCAATGATATGGCCAGAATCGAAGCGAATTCTATCTACTTCATAGACGAAGTATCTGTGCGTAATAGCAGAAGAAACATACATGAAGTAAAGAAGATTGACATAGATACTGGTGCTACAGAAACTTTTCAATTTCCTTTTAAAAGTACAGTAGGCTGGTTTGTCCCTAATTTCCACCATCTTTGAGCTCAATGATCCGACACTCGAGATAAATATATTTTTTATTTAGTTATATTTGGTAGTGAAATTACTTTTAATATTGTGATGAATTAGTTTGATTTTCTCTATATTCATTATATGGATGTATGCAATTTGAGTAGTTTGATTGTCTCTCTCTATATATTACATGGATGTATGAATTAGTTTGTTTCTCTCTCTATAATTGGAAAAGCTTGCTTGATATGGAGCATGATCACTTGATATACACTAGACTGCTTTTCAGAAATTAATGACGATCTCTTAATATTTGGGATGCTTTACCAGTGATACTGGGGACAGTAAATGTTGATATTATATATTTTTTTTTGTCATATGAAACTCAAAACTCATGATAAGTAGTTTGTCAAGAATTATGAGTTTAGTTGTTTAAAAAGGTTTTAATGGTCATATATACCATTTAAGCTTTTTGATGACTTTGCATCTTCTAATTGCTTATTTTTGGAGTTCTTAATTGACTGGTGGTGTTTCACCTATTTTATAAGTTAGCCTAATGGGACCATACCTGATGGCTATTGTCATGTTAGCAGCACAAAGTTCTCCATTTCTTATTATATTAAAATTATATGAAGTTGGATTAAAGTAAGCTTTAAAATGATCAATGGAACTATCGGTGTACATTGCATCGAGCAACAGACATGAATAACCAGCAAATAAGGAAACGAGGATCATTATCTTTGTTTCGTTCTACTAGTAAATTAAATAATCATTCAGCACTCGCATTACACTGAACATTTGAGCACTCTTTGCTGATAATGTTTAGATGCATGCAGTAAAATTAATAAGCTCGCTTCATACTGGAATCTACTGAGATGGCTAGATAGTTCACATTTAATTGAAGATCATAGTGGATAAACTACTTAAACATCTTGCAACTCTCTGTTATGGTAACTTTTTAGTTTGTATTAATTCCAATATAATTATTATGTAGTGGCAGTGCTCATGATTCCTTCCTTGATTGAAATTTGCAAGGTATTCTCTGGTAAAACAGAAATATGATAAGGATTTATTTCTGATTTGTTAGTCCTAACTTCCTCTCAGAATTGTATTTTTATGTTTTACCAAAGAAGTACATTATCACTTAATTGTGGACCGAAATTCAATATAGTATTTGGATTTCTTGCATTTATGGATAATGGTCCATGCTTAGAAAAGTTTGTCTGCTGCCAAGGATTGGCAAGTTACTTTTTGTTCAAAAGGCACCTCTCTGCATTTGATTTGAATGCATTAGGAGCAAATATTACAGATGAGCATTTATTGGCATAATTGCTGTTTTGCTCCATATGTACAAATAGTTGAAGAAATATTACAGATGGTGTTTCACCTATTTTATAACATTTGATTTGAATGCTGGATTCTCTCTTTCTCTTGATCGATCTCTGTTGGGGATTCTTGCCTTGTTGCCATGGAGGCAGAGAAAGCTCTAAAGAGGGATTGGTCATCTCTTCCACCAGAGATGTTGAACCTCATCGCCAAACATATCGGAGAAATCTCTGATTTTGTTGGCTCGTGCTGTTTGCAGCCCATGGAGCTCCTCTATCCTAACAACCAACCTTCGTCCGCAATTTCCTTGGATTCTTCAAAACCGCAGTTATCCTGACAAACAGGATCTGAGCTTCTACTCCATAATCTATACCAAGATCTATAACATCCATGCTCTGAAATCTTTCGACAACAAGCTTATTGGATCATCAGACAGGTATTTGCTTATCCTTTCAGATCGCCGTCGGAAGGTAATCACTTCTTAGTCCACTTAGTTCTTGAGATTCCTCCCCCTGCACTTGATTTGTATTACAACCTCCGATTGATCGGACAGCACAAAAATCGTATCGGGGAATATGTTGTTTGTTATGGGAATTCTGGTTATAAGTTCTCTATATTGGTTTTCTGTCATCTTGGTCAGGATAAATGGTGTGAATATAATTTACACTCGGAACATGTAAACTGCCACCATTTTTACCTCAAGGGGATGCTTTTCAGCATAGAGAAAGACACCAGTGTTACAAAGGTTATAGATGTGGCTACTGGTAAACCGTCTTATGTTATACCACCTATTAAAGATCACTGGAGGGAGCACACTGAGTATCTCGTGGAGGCTTCTAGAGAGGTTCTCAGAGTTATTCGACATCATGACTTCTTCTTTGATTGTTTCTATGTTCACTGACTGGATGTAAGCGAAATTGGGTCACCGTGTTGGGTCAAAGTTAACAGCATCAGTGATCATGCATCGTTTTTAGACCAGGATGATTGCTTTGCGCAGAGAGCGGATGGTTTGGTTGGGATAGAGAGGAACAGCATCCACTTCTTGTATAGAATACATCTAAGCAGAAAGAGTATATATGGTATTGGGAGGATAGACATAGAGACCAGTGATGGGGAAGATCTCTCATGTCCTTTAGAAAAACCAGAAAGCTGGTTTATTCCTAATTTTCACAATTTTTGAGCTCAATGATCTGTGTGTGCTATCCAGATATACACATTGGTATAATTTAGTTAAGTTTGGTACGTAGTATATTATCTCTTGATATCATGATGAATAAATTTCATGCATTATTTCTTTTCCTTGGTTCTTAATTGTTACTTATTCTGAGTAGTTAATTTGCTTGCTATGATGCATGACCCCTGGTGTTTTGACTGCTTGAGTTCTGCGCCGGTCATCTTCTTTTTGGGATATGTTACCAGTTATACTGGTAACATGAAAGCGTTGAGCGGTGAACTGATCAGGTATATTCTTTCTCTGTCCATGCTTGACAATCATCTACGGCTGAGATTTCTCATCATAATCTACATGCATAAGAATTTGTGAGATAAGTTGTGTAGTGGGCAGTATCAAGAAGTAGTGAACTGGTATACAATAAGAAAAATTGTTTCCTTTGTTTTATGTTGTAAGATTTTGTTTCGTTTTCTAAGCGAATGAGACTATATATATTCTTACAGCATGAATTGCTTCCAAAAGAAAGGCTATGCTATTCGATTTTCTAATGCCACATGTAAATTCGCTTGCTGCCACGTACATATGTTATTCAATTTTTGTTTAATCAATTTTAATATATATATATATATAAAGAGTACATAGGCAAAATAGAATATCCTTGTTATGTAGCAGATGGAAAAAAATATTTTTTGTTAATTTAAGAAATATAAGATTTCCTTACAGCTAAATATTGATCGTATTACAAAGAAAAAAATGTTCATAACATTTTTCATTTGTTCTGGAGAATTTTAAATAGTCGAGGTTTTTTTTAATTGAATATTTCTAGGAACTTTTTTTTCTTCTATATTTATACTTTTAGAATTTTTATATTTTAAAATGCAAAACAAAATGTAGTTTTCTGTATGACATTACTAGGAAATTATCTATTTCATATATATAGATAGGAGGATGTAAAAGGATCTGATATGCTTATAGAAATTTCATATTTTTTATTTGGATATTGCAAAATAAATATAACATATCTTAACTAATATTTGATATTCATTTATAATTAGTAATTACTTGGGTCAACGCAAGTATTATGGTCCAAAAATAGGTCCCACAAAAATATATTTAGTTCAAGCACTCTGCTGCTTTGGAGCCTGACTAATTATGGTTAATGGAATGATGTTAATAGAAGAAGCATTTCATGCAAATAAAGGGAATACAGACATACAGTAGTTAAAAAAGAAAACAGCAAAACACACTGTCAAGTTTAAAAAAGAAAAAGAAAAAGAAAAAAAGAAACACACATCCACAAACATAATTGAATATAATTAATATGCAACAGTTTTTACTTTCTTAAAGAATACAACATATTAAACTGATGCAAATGACTCTAGTATCGTTATAAAATCAATGTATCATAAAATTAGATATACACTAACTGTTGGAGAAGAGCACAGTAAATGAAAAATGTTACATCTGATAAAAATAGCAATACAAAAATCTGTTAGAAACTTAAAAATAATTTAAATATATTTAATTTAGAGTTTCTAATATTTTAAGGTTTTATGCATATTATTATAATATATTTTATAATTTAATATTTTGGTAATTAAGAAAATATAAAGGGCTGGTCACCTTTTATATATTCTTAATGATTTGATCTTTCATAACTATATAATAACTTTTTTGTTAAATCAGATTTAATAATATTTAAATAAGATATAATTTTGGATAACCGTTGGTGCTAGAAATTTGAAGCATCATTATATAGGTGAATTGATGGCAATAAACGCACCTGTAGAAAAATAGGTAGATTTTTGTAGTTTAGCTAATTAAGAATTGGTTCAATACATGGTCTGTTACTAATCTTCTCTACTGGACCAAATTAAAGAATGAATTTTAACAACCAATGCTATTCTTAATGTCAAAAGATATTACCATTTTAGTAGTCGTTACCTGAAATGCTATATATAAAGCTAAGCTACACCTTGAGAAAAAAAACATAACAGGAAGCAACACAATTCTTTTTACTAAAGGTTATCCATTTTCAAATATTTTGCGAGCTATTGTTGCAATTATAATTTGGATTTTATCCTTCAAGTGGAGTGCACCGTAAGTAAAGAGAAGTGGGTCGTAGTATCTTGGAGGAAAATCATCGCGAGTTCACTACACCTATGGGACGAATATTTTTCTAAAGATGACACTCGTATTTCGTTACGGACGTGTTTTGACCAACAAACAACTTTATTAGACAACAAATAAGACGACGGCGATCAAGAACCGCATCACATCAAAATAGAGTTTGTGTTATCTTTTGATCTTCCCTTTATTTTGTACGCTTGATTTATTTTTCTAAATATTTTACACAATCAACTATAAATTTTCTAACAAAATCTGTGTTAAATCTGATCCAGCCCACCCACATGTTGAAATCAAAACTGGTCAAGGCCTTTCCATGCTGTTCTGATGGAGACAAGAATAGGCCAGATGAGGTGGCGTTGTATTCTCCTCCTTGTAAGCAATTGGATCCGAGTCTTAGGCTCTTAGCATTTTTGTTATCTCACCTCTTTTTGCACAGTTTACCACAAATGTTTCTGTGATAATCTATTGACATCTTGATCTTTGCACACACGCTACTGAAGATGGCTAGAACAAAAAGTAATTAGGAACTGCAAATATTTTCAAGGTACCTATTACTTTTGTAGAATTTATATACAAAAAAGAATTGTTTCAGTGCAGCTTTATTCATTAAGAACACTCAACAGAAGGAAGTTCATGAAAAATTTGTGTTGGTGTACTGTAATCTATTTTAACAAGGATGTCACAGCAGTAATCAGCCTAAGACTACCAATAAGAAATGCCCAAAATAGAGATTTTAGTACTCAACAGTCTTCCTAAAACTACCGACATTCCCAGGTATTAGGTTTAATAATATAAACTTGTATAAAGAACTATGAGCATGCTACAACAAAGTTTTTTATTAATCATGCTATATATCAAATTAGGCAAGTCTACTTTCAAGTAATGATATGACCTTTAATGCTCTTTTAAAGAACTATGAGCATGCTACAACAAAGTTTTTTATTAATCATGCTATATATCAAATTAGGCAAGTCTACTTTCAAGTAATGGTGCTCCATAACAAGCAAGCCACTCAAACTAAGATAACGAAGAACAAAGAAGAGAAAACTGCAAACATGCACATATATATAGAGAGATCAGAGAGGCATCAAACTAAATTCATTATAATCTTAAAAGATAGTTCACTACCAGAGGCAACTAAATATCAATATGCATATCTTGGTTGCAGGAATCATTGAGCTCAAAGGCGGCATAAATTAGGAACAAACCAACCTACGCTGTCTCTGAAAATGAAAGGACACTGGCGATATTCCTTAGCTCCAGTCTCTATGTCAAGCCTTTCCACTTCAAATAAAATTCTAGTGCAAATTTTCCACATATATTTCCTTCAAGGAGTAGATGCAATTTGCTTGGATCCTGGTCGAATCATTCGCTATAAGCACGAAGCCGCCATTCATATCTATGAATAATGCATGATCGCTGATGTTTTTAACCTTGACCCAACAAGGGGAACCACTTTCATTTACATCCAGACGATATGAAAAATCTGGAGGTTTGTTATGACGCCTAGAAACTTTCAGAATATCCCAAGAAGCCTCTAGAAAATGGAAACGCTGCACTGTCATATGACCTTCAACCGGTTGTACAACATAGGCAGGAGTACCAGTGGTGATATCTGTCATCTTTGTAGTTCCAGTGTCTCTGTCTACAGTAAAAAGCATACCCTTGACATAAAGGAGGTCGGACATTCTGTAGTCACAGTCCAAATTAAGTTCAAACCAATGATCCTGACCAAGACGGAACAAAATCAATTTCGGTTCAGAATTCGGACGATAAAGGGAACAATAAACCCCATATTCCCCTATTTGATTTTGTCGATGCCCAAGCCCACAAGCACGGTAACCACAAGCAGGGAGAGGAGTTTCATCATTGTTAAGTGGATTAAGAATTGAAAGCTGGGTCATGTGTTTACTGTTGTCACAAAGCTTGGCAAGCAAATACCCTTCAGATATTTCGTAGAGACACCGGTCACAAGACTTTGGAGCAGGGATGGTGTAGAATCTGTTAGAGGAAATGGAGTAGAACCTTAGATATGGGACATACCGACTTTTATATTTCTCATGAATCCAAGGGAATTGCGGGGGTAGGTCAGTAATTGGGGTGGAGATGCGCCATACTGTGCAAACAGCACGAAACCGAACAAAATCAGAGATTTCTCTGATATATTTGGCAATGAGATTCAACACCTCTGGTGGAAGAGAAGACTAATCCCTCTCTACAGCTTTCTCAGTCTCCATGGCAGCAAGGCTGATAGGATCTGACAACTTTTGGTATGTATGATCAAGCTAATCACACAACTAACAATTAAACAAGTAAATCAAACATTTTGCCGAAATCTCACACAATCACAGTTGTGAAACTCAAAGAATATGCCCGGATCCAATTAAAGTCTAATAATTTATAGTAATTTCTAAAAGATATTCATGGAATGTTGTCTGGAAGGACATTCTTCCACTTCGAATATTTTATTTGAGGCATTTCTCCAATTGACAATCATAGAGAGAGACCTGTCCGATTGGAAGGCCTCGATCCAGATTCAGAGAGAGATAGAGAATGGTACCAGTTCCAACTTGGAGCTGTTACAGATCAGTGATTCAGAAAGGAAGGTGAAGAAAATAGAACACTGGAAACAAAACAGACGTGCTAATTGCTAACCTTTTCGCTGTACTGAGACTGCTTTGAGCATCGAGAGCGGAGGAGACGCAAGATCTGAGCGATTTAGAATTTCAGAGTTATGATGGAGGATTTAGAACTTTAAACTATGACGACATATTTAATCACACTTAATTATAATTAAAAGCACAACAGATGCTTATCCTGGTTATCCATAAGGATGCATGTGATACTTTTGAAATAAAAAAAAAAGGAAAAGGAAAAGGAGAAAAAGAAGCTTTCTCCAACTTATGAAATGGGGACAATTTTTTATCCTTCTCTTTCGAACTCCTATATGGCAGTCCAAAAGATTATGAAATTTTTCTTATCAAAATCATACTCTGAATTTATACTTTAAAGATCAATAATAATTAATTATATTTTAAGAAACAAAATAATAACTAATTACATTTAAAAAAAGAATCACATTAATAATTTTTAAATTTTAAATTTTAAAAACTGAAATACTAAATGAATAATATTCTAGAAATCATTCATGTAATTTATTAAAAAGAAAAAGAAATTTCAGACAGCAATGCTCCCCAGAAAAAAAAGCACAGTAGATACAATACAAAATACTTGGTATGACAAAAATAGCCACTCAAATCTAAAACGGTGTAAGTATGGCCTTTGAGTCCTGATCCAGCGGAGTTGTGTATAGTCCCCTTGTAACCATTGGAACTCGATCTTAAAAATTTTGCTATCCTAAGGAGAAATATTTATTTTACTGACATGATGTTATTTGCCAGTATTGTAATATGGTTAGTCTGGTTACGAATATTAGGAGGCTAATCAGTAATGAAATGGAGGATTGTGTCTTTATTTTTCATATAAAGAGAACTTATTTCAACTTAATTAGCACTACTGGTTCACCACATAAAAGTGTCAGTCCTTGAATGCTTATTTCATAAGATGCAAATACTCGTTTTTTTTTTTTTTGTTTTTTGTTTTATTCTGGTCCATCAAGAAACAATGATTCTATCATTTGAACCCTTAACAAACATGTCAATTAGAGGAAGAAAAGTCGTCACAAAGCTATATTGGAACTTGTAAAACAACTATACTGATACTGCTTGACAAAGAATTTATTTCTGATTTTGAGTTCTAGAAGCTGGACAACAAATAAAATCTTAATATTTGGTGTCCGCATATGACAGGTAAGACATTCCAAGTATCAAGAGTTTATCATTTAATATCAAAAAAAAATTATTTATTCCACAAATCAAGCAGTCAATTGTACTCCACAAACAATCAAGCACCATAACAAACAAACCACTCAAAAAGAAAAAAAGTAATAACAAACAAGGAAAAAAAAAATGTATACACCCATATACATCAAGAGCATGAAACATAATTAACATAGCACTAAAAGATAATTAGACAGTACCAAATGCAACTCAGAAGCAATATACATGGCTGAATTATGCCGGCGCAATCACTGAGTATGAAAACGGTGTAAACTAGGGACAAACCAGCATGCTGGTTCTTGAAATAAAGGAAATCGTAGATGTTCCCTAGCATCAGTTTTTATATCTATCAACTCGATACCTTTTATAGGTCCTTGAGGGTGACCATCATCTATATACTTCAAATGGTATATGCAATTGCTTCTAATTCCAGCATTGTCATTGGCTCTAAGCACAAGCACACCACACCGGTATACGAATAATGCATGATTCCCTATGTTGTTAACCTTGACCCAACACGGTGAACCACTTCCATTTACATTCAATTGATAGACATCAAATTTACTATAGGACCAATATTTAGAATTAGCATATTTAATGATTCTCAGAATATCTCCAGATGCCTCCACAAGAAACTCAAACCGCCTTGCCGGAATACCATCAACTGGTGGTATAACATAAACCATGCTACCAGTAGCCAAATCCATAACCTCCGTAACTCCAGTGGCTTCCTTTACACTGAAAAGCTCACCATTGAGGTACAAGCAGTGGTAATATTTGCAGCTTGAGTCTAAGTAATATGCACACCAGCTGTTATCCTGGCCAGGATGGCAGAAAGCCAATTTGGGGCTTTCGTGACCTGAAAATTCATAAAAAACCACATAATCCCCCATTTGATTTTGCATTGGCCCGAGCCAGTCGGAACTGCCATACCAATCGTGTGCAGGGAGAGGAAGTTCATGATTATTAAGTGGATTGAGAAGAGATATCGGCCGATAGTGATCTGAACGGGCAAGCAAATACCCATCTGATGGTCCAGTTAGCATCTTGTTCAGAGAAATCGGAGAATTGATGGTGTAGAACTTGCGAGACCGTATGGAGTAGAAGCTGAGATCTGGTTCGGAAGAATCCTTGCGCTCCTCGAGGATCCAAGGGAATTGCGGAGGTAGATCAGCGATCGGAGCAGAGGAGCGCCATGCTTTGCAAACAGCACGAAATCGAACGAAATCATGGATCTCACTAAGTCTTTTCGCGACAAGATTCAGAATCTCAGAGGGAAGAGAAGACCAATCCCTCTCCAGTGCTTCACTCGACATGGCAGCTAAATTTGTAGTCTAGGTTTGGACTGAGGCAGAGAAGCTTAGTACAGGTCGAAAGAGAGAGAGAGAGTCAAGGAAAAGAGAGAGAGGAGCGGAGGCTTTGAGGGAGGAGAAAGTGGCAGTTGTTGCACCATGATAGTTGATCATCGCATCTTTAATTTAACAATTCTTTACGGATCAAAGTCGGAATATATTCATCTTTATAATTATTAATTCTTTACGGATCAAGTTGGAATATATTCATGTTTACAATTATTAATTCTTTACGGATCAAGTTGGAATATATTCATCTTTACAATTATTAATTTGTTGACGTATTAATTTTTAATTAAAACAAAATAATTTTAAATAATTGCAGAAGTAAAGATGATATCATATTACTTGTACATGAATTACAAATATTTATGCAATATTTTTCTAAATTAACAAAATTATTAAATTAATAAGTGTTTTTAATTTCTGAAATTGTAATTACAGTTATTATATAAAATATAATAAATTATCTACACGTGACATGAGATGAAGATGCTCTCCAACACAACAAATTCGTATTACTTGCATGATATGTGACGTTGAGGCCACTTTTATAATAGACAAATTTCTGTCAAGTGTATTGTTTGCTTTATAAGCTAGATGCAATTTGCTTTGATCCGAGCCAAATCATTGGCTTTAAGCACGGAACCACCATCCATATCTACGAATAATGCTTGATCACTGATCTTTCAAAGTTCTAAAAAAATAATTAAAAAAAATTAAAAATTATAATAATTGGTATTTGCCAAGATTTTTTTTATATGTAAAATTTAACAAATTAGATCGATCATTTAATCACATCAAAAAAAAATTAAAACCATTTATATCTTGATCCGGAAATAAGAATTTTTTTTTTTTTACTGAAAAGTCCGAAATAAGAATTGACCAAATTTTCTGTAGTAATACAAAATGTTACAAAAATGGATAAAAATAGGATGTAGAACGGAAGCTCCTGATCAATTTCTTAACTTTGTTATATTTGATATGCCTATAAACAATTACTATCAAAGAAAAGTGGAAAACAGTGAAAACATGCAGTTACAAAACTATGTATGCAACACATAACAAAATCAACGGAAACAGTTCCTTTTGACAATTTTGGGAATTATCCAGGAACGATTTTAGAACTACTGAACTAGAAAATTTCTTTAGTAACTCTTCAATTAATTAGTTACAAACCTATTGCTAATCCTCAATAATTTTTCAAAATGAGCCAAACAAGATTGCATAAACATACGACGACGTACGCTATTTCATCAGAGAAAAAAGAAATTATGGCATCAGCTTTCCAATGCTTTTATTCTCTCAAAATTACTTTTCACTGAACTCTCAATCTCTGGGGTCACACGATCACCATACGTAAGTTTGTACTGCTCAAATTTTGTTGCATCGCATTCCAAGGCCTTTCTCCGACACGCCCTTATGCAACCTAATAAAATTGAAAGAGAGAGAGAGAGAGAGAGATAAATGTGAAATATAGAAGTTTGAAAAAGAAATTCAAATTTGGAAAATCTTAAAAAAAAAAAATCATGCGGCCACCAACATTGCAGAGCCATACAGCTGCATGCCTGATTTATATTTAAGTCTGATGTCGTATAATGATCATATGAGATCAAACGTATGGATAATGAGCAGATAATTAATAAATATGTCTAAACTCAAGTCATACCAATATTATACTGGCATTCTACCAGTACAACAATGTTGAGACAAAGTCTTACCACTCAAGTCTAATAGGTTGAAAGAAACAGGGCACCTCCCGATGGAACGCACCATGGTTATAGCAGCCCAAATTTTTTGGTGATCATCTCTTGAGACTCTTATAATGCATATCTTTGTGATTGGATTTATATATTTCACTAAACAAAAAAATAAGTGGAAGAAGTAAGCAAATTTATTATATATTGTTGATCCGTGCTACGACATAACAGATGGGATAACAATTAATGAATGATACCCACTAAATAAAGTTTTGCACATTACATTACATTCTATTGTACCAGTATTTTCGAAATGAAGCAAAACCACTACTACATGCATTATTAGGAGGAGCAAACAAGCTCATTCATCTCGAAACAAACCAGATCTTACCTGATCCGAATGGTACCAAACTGTTAATACTCTTCTTGTTATAACAAGCCTATGTGAACTCCTAATTTCCTTGGCCAATAAATGCTATCAGTAAGAGTTGCATGAACAGGTTCCAAACCAAAACATCTGGCAAAATTGTAGTATTAAGTTTCAAAATCTGATAACAAAAATAACTGGTAAATTTCAAAAGTAAATTACAATCTCTGGTAAACCCAGATTCTTAAAACACTGCAAAAGATGGATACCTTGGAAAGAAAAGAGCGAAGAGGCTAAACCACACTCTCCGAAATTTAATTGGATGCTATCTTTAATGACTTTGGTGACATTAAAGCTGCTAAGCACTATCGGCTCAATATCACCTGTTTCACGATTCGGGTCAACAATCACCTCCATCAACAAGTACCTGTTCTTGAAATGAACCATGTTTCCCAGAAATTTCACTTATGACCTGCATCCAAATTCAGTAATCAGGACCAAGTTTCCCCAGACAAGCTTGGAAGGAAAAATGTTTGAATTGTCTAAACATATATCTGAGCGTGAAAAAGTACCAATTGATCAGCGGGAGAAGGTTTTAATCATCTGAAAAATTCAGAGAGAAAGGAAGCAGCAACCCTCGAATTTGGTGAAGAACTGATAAAGATCACGAGTACATGCTAAATTCTCCTCCTCGCACTATGGATCAACATTCTACAAAAGCAACATTCAGTTTATGCAGTAGCTAATAGAACTTGTGAAAAATGCAATTGGTGTGGTCTGGTATGGTTTGCTAACATCCAATCACAAATTCAATCAGTCAATACCAAAACTCGAGGTCTATCCATAAGTCATTGTTTTAACAGCGAATATTTCTGCATAACACTCAGTAAATTACATATCTATTATTTTTGGAGGTAAATCATAAAATTCAAGGTCCTAAAAGTTTAGTAAAAGCTGGTACATTGGTGTATATACTAGTAATTAGCATGGCATCAAGAAGAAAATGTAGATGATACAAACTGGGATGAAGATGGGACAGTACAGATCAAATCAGAGCTTTTGAGTGACAGAGACAAGGGTAACAAGTCAAGACAAGACAAGGTGGGCCGTACCAGTCAGGTCTGAAAAAGAAAAGTAATAATGAAATTTAAAGGATGTAGCGACTAACTACAGAATTGATATATAATGCTGTTGCTTGGTCCAAGAGGCACAACTACAAGAGAACAGCAATGCATTCTATGCTAACCATTACACTTAATTAATTAGATATCTTGGCAATTTAGCTGAATTCAAGATGCAATCTGAGGTCCTGAAGAATTAAAACATAACGCTGACAGATGGGTCCAGGGATACACAACGGAAGCAGTTCAAACTAACTGAATTCGAGTCGGCTCTCTTTTGGTGTTACACGCTGACGTGGCATCTCCACAAGCAGTCTAATTAGATTTTACGTGAAATTGTAATCTGTTAATTAGAAAGACATCGCTATAAATAGAGCAATGCATCCCTTGTATCAACTAGACATTAGATTAATGAAATCCAGGTCAATTTTATCTCTTTTTCCTTCGTTCTTTGCTTAACTCTGTCGTTAAAGATGATCTCTTTTGCCTTCGTCTTCTCATCTGTCAAAATTGCACGCCTAATCTCAATTCGGAGATCAGGTACGTGACAGATGTATCATGAAGAAGAAACTGAACTGAAATCGACTAATTATGCAAACAACAGTAAGGTGGCACTTGCTAACCTTGCAGCTGTGACGAATACGCGAGAGAACCGACAATGAGAAGACGCCGGCCGCAGCTCTGCCGATCTAGGGTCTGGATTTCGTCGCGATTCGTAATTTGAGATTATTGATAGATTCATTCACGAACGAGCTTTTAAGAGCTCAATTGTCGCAACTGAAACCTCTGATTCTTTTGTTTTAAGACAAATTCCACTTATATTGATGTTGCACTTCCCTCTTTCTTTGATAAAGCTACTGTATCCAGATATACAATTAACACTGTAGGTGAATGTTTACTTACTTGGAAAAGATTTTACAGGCTGGAGAATGCATGTATAATTGGAAAAGGTGTTTCTCATGGGGGAGTGATCTCTTCATTTCACGATAATTACTCTAAGCCCTCTAATGGTTCCTGTCTCTGGTCATGTGCTGCTACTACTTGATTGTAATAGTGGAGAAACAAGGCCAATGAAATATAGAATTGAGAAATACTAGATGCAACATTCTAATTTCACTACAATCACAGCTGACACATGGACGATGCTGCAAATGCCAGCAGATGCAGTTTTTTCTTTCAAGAAAAAATCGGTACGGTTACACAAATCTCTTAGAAGATGGCATTATATATACGACATTCTCCAAAATACAGCTATACCTGGAGAATTGTAAAACGGTGCTTGCTTTCTTGGATGAATTAGAGGAGATCAGAGTCCTCACTGTCCTCGAATTCTTTCTAAGGATCAAATTAAGGGACTATACCTATGAATTGGCTAATTTGATTGAGCTCAAATGGCAACAACAATCGCGATGCAAATGGATGAAAAGTGGAGATAGGAACACACGATTCTTCCGTGCATACGCATCGGCATGTGCTAGGAAAAACAGTATGACATGTCTACAGAGTGACGGTTCCAAGATTGGGGGAGATAAGGAGATGCAAAAGGTGTTCTTGGATCATTACTCGGCTTTGATGGGAACTGCGCAGCAAGTGACACTGTACAATGCTGCTGCACTGCATAAAGCAAATGATAATTAACATCATTGGCTGCACCACTTACGCAACATGAGATCTGGGCCGTAGTTAACAAAGCAGTGGGACCTGATGGCCTGCCTAACGAATTTATTGAAAATGTCATACAAAATTAGATTTCTATATTTAAAATATACTGTTATAGGTCTGTCAATTTTAGTATCAGTATTAGTAGTAGTTTTTTCTATTTTCAGTTATGTCATTAGCAGTAGTTAGCAGAATTAGTGAGTTCTATTTTTTAGTTTTTGTTTTGTTTTAAATACTATAACGTTGTAAACAGTATCAATCAATCAAGTTGTTGTTTACAGAAAATAGAATTGAGTATTTGCAACTGTTTGTTCCTCTATCAATCTAACAAATTGGTATCAGAGCAGAGGTGATCTAATTGGAAGAAGAGATAGCTGAAACCGGTAGCAACACGGTAAACGTTACAGAACCAGCAATACCGCTATTCAAAGGAGAAAACTATGCCTTTTGGAGCATCAAGATGATGACCTTGTTCAAGTCTCGCGGTCTATGGGATTTTGTTGAAAAAAGGCGCACCAAATCCAGATCCTAATAAGTAGGAAACTCAGAAAAAAAATGCAAGGCGTTATGTTTCATTCAACAAGCAGTACATGACACCGTCTTCTTAAAGATTTCAGTAGCCACCAGCGCAATGGAGGTATGGACAACCCTGAAAATAACATTTCATGGGAGCACTCATGTCACAACAATCAAACTTCAAGGCCTACGCAGGGACTTTGAAACTTTGCAGATGAAGAAGGAAGAATCTGTGCAGATTTTTCTATCACGAGTACAAGAGGTGGTCAATCAAATCAGAGCATTTGGAGACACCATGGAAGAGAAGACAGTAGTGACAAAAGTACTGAGAAGTCTAACCCCTAAATTTGATCACGTGATGGCAGCAATTGAGGAATCAAAGGACACCGCAACCTACACCTTTGATGAATTGATAGGGTCGCTGCAGACCCATGAAGCTAGGCTGTCCAGATCAGAGGATAAAGGTGACGACAATGCGTTTTACATGCAGGGAGAGTCATCAAGAGAGAGATCTAATGGCAACCCAAGGGGCCAAGGTAAAGGAAAAAACAGTTTCAGCCTAGGTTGATACAATTCCAGCAGAGTAAGGGCTAATACCAGCAGAGAAGGTAGAGGCTGAGGCAGAAACAATCAAGCAGATTCAAACAATAATTCCAAGAGGGATGTTCAGTGTTATTATTGCAACAATTACGGGCACTACCAAGCAGATTGCTATAAGAAACAAAGAGAAGAAAGTCGAGTAAATTATTCGGAAGAGAGAGATGCACAACCAACTCTTTTTATGACCAACAGTGCAGTTGATGAGGTTGATTTGCAAAAGAGTTGAACCAATCTGAGATATGGTCATTTGAACATCAATGGTTTGAAATTGTTGAACAAAAAAGAAACGATTTATGGCCTACAAGAAATCAATGAAATCGGTATCTGTGAAGGGTGTATATTTGCTCAGTAGATTTTGAGACAGATTCGGGATGTAATATATATTATGCAATAATTTCATATCGTTTTCCTTGGTGCGCACTGAGACCGTGCCCTTGCCTTCTACTTGAATTAGCTTGTCCTCACTAAGTTTAACTTTCAGCTTGCATTTTTCATCCAAATCTTCAAACAATTCCTTGAACCCCGACATGTGATTTGAGCACCCGCTATCGAGAAACCAGATGATTCTTGCATCAACTCCATCAACTGCACTGCTGGTCATGAAAAGAATTGGTTGCGCATCTTTCTCTTCCGAATAATTTGCTCGACTTTCTTCTCTTTGTTTCTTATAGCAATCTGCTTGGTAGTGCTCATACTTGTTGCAATAATAACACTGAACATCCCTCATGGAATTGTTGTTTGAATGTGCTTGATTGTTTCTGCCTCGGCTTCTACCTTCTCTGCTGGTATTAGCCCTTCCTCTGCTGAAATTATATCCACCTCAGATGGAACTATTTCTTCCTCTACCTCGGCCCCTTGGGTTGCCATTAGATCTCCCTCTTGATGACTCTCCTTGCATGTAAAACGCCTTGTCATCGCCTTTATCCTCTGATCTGGACAGCCTAGCTTCATGGGTCTGCAGCGATCCCATAAATTCATCAAAGGTATAGGTTGCGATGTCCTTTGATTCCTCAATTGTTGTTACCACGTGATCAAATTTAGGGGTTAGACTTCTCAGCACTTTTATCACTACTGTTTTCTCTTCCATGGTGTCTCCAAATGCTCTGATTTGATTGACTACCTCTTATACTCGTGATAGAAAAATCTGCACAGATTCTTCCTTCTTCATCTATAAAGTTTCAAAGTCTCTGCGTAGGCCTTGAAGTTTGATTGTTGTGACATGAGTACTCCCATGAAATGCTGTTTTCAGGGTTGTCCATGCCTCTATTACGCTGGTGGCTGCTGAAATCTTTGAGAAAACGGTGTCATGTATTGTTTGTTGAATGAAACATAACGTCCTTGCATCTTTTTTTTGAGTTTCCTGCTAATTAGGATCTGAATTTGGTGCGTCTTTTTCAACCAAATCCCATAGGCCGTGAGACTTGAACAAGATCATCATCTTGATGCTCCAAAAGGCATAGTTTTCTCCTTTGAATAGCGGTATTACTGGTTCTGTAACGTTTACCGTACTGCTACCGGTTTCAGTCATCTCTTCTTCCAATTAGATTATCTCTGCTCTAATACCACTTTGTTAGATTGATAGAAGAACAAACAATTGCAAAGACTCAATTTTATTTTCTGCAAACAACAACTTGATTGATTGATACTGTTTACAACGCTACAGTATTTAAAGCAAAACAGAAACTCAAAAATGGAACCCACTATTTCTGCTAACTCCTATTAATGACATAACTGAAAATAGAAAATAGAAAAAAGTAACTTAACTAGTACTGACACTAAAAGTGACAGAATTATAACAGAATATTCTAAACATAAAAATTTAATTTTGCATCACGTGCTCAGATTTCCTCTTGGTTTGACTCATGGGGGTCCGGTCAATCACTTGCTACGTTACTACATCTGAGAAAACTATCACGCCCATTGATTTCATTGGCTAAGGGAGTGCACCACATGCAAACTTTGCTCCCAAGACCTAGGACGCAACTGGTAACATCCTATCTCAGTTCTCTTCAGCCTCTGAGATAAGATGCGGCCCCCTGGATGTCGTTATCTAGAAATGGACAGGAGAAGGTGCTTACTCAGCAAACTCATTGCACAGGCTACTAGTGAATGCGGGGAGAATGGGTGTTCCTTTCAAACACATACGGAAAGCTAAGGTGAGTCTGTCCTGTAGGTTTTTCTTTTTCCTTCTCCTTAATAACAGGCTGCTCACGCAAGATGTCATGAGGCGCCGCAACTTTCAATTCTAGTCAGGATGCAACTGTGCAACAACTGCCCATCTGAAAATGCAAAGCATTTGTTCTTCTTATGTCCAGTGGCAGTTTAAATCTGGCAGAGGGTCAGCGAATACATGGCTTTAAGAATGGTGCTTATCAGAGACACCATACTGGACACGTACCTAGCCTCCAAGCCATCGGACAAGGGAAATCTTACGAGATGGCAGACGTATTACATTACTACGGCTGACATCATTCGGAAGGAGCGCAACATGAGGACCTTCAATGACAAAGCCTCACCTGTTCAGCTCATGGTGCAATGCATAGTGCAGGACACTGGACTTAGTTTGATGTTCTGTTAGGAGATAGGTACCATACAGTAGGTCAGATGTTAAAGACTGTTATTTTCGGCATTTTCTTCATATCAGATGGATATATGTGTGGATGTGGATGTATGTTTTGGATGTAAAAATTTCTTTTTGTTATTAATAAAAATAACTTGGCAGCCACAGCCAAGCTTTTCAAAAAGAGAGAGAGAGAGAGGAGACGATTGGAGAAGGATTCGACTAAATTAATTGATTGATTGATTTTATTGAGTCTTGAAGAGATTTGGGCTGAAGCTTTTTGGTCTCACACGGGCTGATTCTTATTAAAGCAAGTACCAGTAATTAACAAAATAGGAAAATATTATGCTGATATCATTATTGATATTATCATCAATACGGACTTTATTATATATGAGAAATGAATTATTATTTCATGTTAATGATTTTTTTTACAGTATTTTTATCATTCAATTTAAATATCATTAATATACATAATAATTCATTTAATATGTATAATAAAACTCATATTGATGATAGTATCAATAACCGCATTTATGTATGAGCTCATATTTGTATATAAAAAAAGGCAAAATTGAGTATATGCCGATCAAAACTTTGTCCTTTTTAGATATTTCCCCATACAAACACTAAAATTATTTAAACAAAAATAGTCATACTTAATTTAAAACAAACTCTTGATTATATAAATAATCATACTTAATTTAAAACAAACTCAATTGAGAGAAAAAAATTTGAGTTGTTACTGCAGACTGTAGAAAAATATAATTAAGGAAATCAATTCAAGACCGGCCCCTTCAGTTATGTCAAATTTTAAAGTGAAAAAGCCCATTCATTTTTTTTGGTAACATATTAATATAGATTAAGTATTAAAATTAAAAATGAAATCATTCTTACACTTTTACGGAAGTTGAATAAAAATTTTCTTTAAAAAAATATTTATTATAGGCTATACATTTATATGTAATCAGATAAATTAAAGATAAAAAGTCAATGATCCGCATTTTCTCTCACTAGATCCGCCTGTCTACAACTAAAATAATAAATAGCTTTGGTAAGACAAATATTATGTTATTAATTTGAAGTAGGTACAGTTCAATTGAAAAATAATGGAGTTCATAGGAGATGCCATATATATAGGGAATAAAAAAAGGCACGGCGTGTCAAGGCACGGCACGTGTCGGAGGCGACACGGCACGGCACGGCATGTCAACGCGTGTCGTGTTATGCGTGTCGCGTATCGTGCCGTGCCGCCCTCTCTTCATTTTTGACACGACACGACACACACGTCAAAAAAAAAATTTCACCTTCCATGCCGTACCGCGGCACGCCGTGTTTTGACACGACATGACACGGCACGCACGGTTTGAGAACCCTACGTAGATAAATTCATAAGTTTACCGGTCCTTAGAAGTGTGTACCTCTACTATATTAAAATAAATTTATTTTATAAACGTGAGTCATGCCTCATGTGGATAGGGATCGATGATTTGAACAATTAATTATAGTAAAGGAGGAATTATTTGAAGATGATAACTTTGATATCTTGATAATGGGTTCTTAAATAACATTTGAAAAAAAAATAAAAATAGAAAAAAAATTGATAAACATATTTTTAAATTTATAAATTAATTATATTTAAAATTTTATATAATATAATTATCTCTTAATATTCCACCAAATACAATTAAATTTAAATTTAAAATGCCATTTTATTTTCTTCTTTCTCCAATTAATTATAGTAACACGTGAATGGTGTTTAGGAAAACCATAAAAAACCATAAGCATATTAATTAGTTCAGATTTTCTTTCTAGTGATTGCCTAATTTTTAAAAAGAAAAGAATAAAGAAATCAATAAAAGTTAACAAGTCATATTCTATATATTACTTTTCAAAAAGTTATATGATTTGAAATCCGAATCGACCTAAGAGTCAAAAAAGAAGTTGGAATGGGACAATAAAAAATCCTAACTCAATCTAACACAACCAATGAATTTATAATCTTCCAAAATCAAACTAACTCTCCATTCGACACGACATCACCTATAATTATTAATTACTTTGATTAATTTGATGTAGATACACTTAACTTGATTGGAATATTATATGGGATAGATAATCAATGAATTGAGTTTTTCATGGATAAATATTTCAATTTAAAGAATTGATGGGAAATTTTTCAATTAACAAAGTTTCAATATATATCCAATTTTTTTTATATTATATTCTCTTCATGTACATAAAAAACTGGTCGACTCTTTGATTTTTAGTTTATATGAATCAATAAGATAAAAATCAATGTTCATAAATTATCTACAACAAATAATTTCTTACAACCTCTTAATGATAAATAAAATAATGTTGAAATATCATAATTTTTTACCAATATATAAAGAAAGTGATATAGATCGCATCTAACAGTTTATTTTGAAATTTTAGTTTTAAAATTTGAGTTATTAGAATATTAAAAAGTGGAGACATTTGAATCCTCATATTATATATATTGTTCCTAGTACTTAACTAATTAGGAGAAGACATCTACAAATAAATTCAGTATCCATATTTATGTTCACTTAGTCCTTCATATTAATGTACGTGCCGCTACTATATTAAAAAATGTTCTGGCTCTTGAGACTATTAAAATAAGTTAATATTGTATAATTAATTAATTAAAAATCATATATAAACTTATGATTCACGCTCCAAATTTAAATTATTGGTCCATCATCTGGCGGGGTAGAACTTGCGTGTTAGTTGTGTGCATATATAGGAATCAATTGATGAACAATTAAGCATTAATATACAATTGACTATGCAACATATTCAATTAATTTGCATGGGTCTGTTCAAATTATATATAAGATCAATTAATATTTAATAATGAATTCATTTCTGACATGCATCTTCCATTATTGCAACTCCTGCTATTTTCATACCCCAAAACAATCCGTTTATTTAAGACATTAGAAGGATGGTAATTAAGCTTATTAAACATAAATCATTAATTCATATTGTAAAAGAGTACTTCTCTAATTAGAAAGAAACCATTTTTTTTAAATAGTGACTACTTGATTTGCCACCGATTTTATTAAACTGTTAGATACAAACACCAAACAGACAGAAAATATATAGCAAAGTATTTATAGTGGCATGCATGTACCAAAAAGCAAAGTAACACAAAATATAACAAGTATATATCATAATTAATTAACAAGAATAAGGCAACAGAAACATAAATGAAATGTAAAGGAACTAGTTAACTTTTTTGTCGACATTAATGAAAGAGACTGGTTAGCTTACATGTTGCCATCCCTCACTGACCAAGGAAATTAATTTAAATTCTCCGTGTTCCATGCATCTAATTAATTAATTACTCCGTTTAGAGCAATGAAATATACATGTTATAACTGAATCACTAAGTATATATAATATATATTACACATCAAATATATACTTCAACTTTAGTATTGGTTGGGGAAAATATAAAATGAAACATTAACGTGAGAACTCAGAGTTCCTTGATAAAAAAAAAATATATATATATCACATCTCAGCTAACCATGTGTCCATCTCCATATAAATAGAGCTAGACACCAAACAAATATTTAAACTTCAAATTAACAATGTTGACAAAGCCTTTCTTCCTGTACTTCCTTCTCCTGCTGCCTTGTATATTTGGCAATGTCGGACTTGGCCGAAAAGTTGCACCTGTAACCAGAGAGGCCGGAACCGAAAACAACGGTGGGACATATGTGGTTGCGTTTGATGCGGGTAGCACAGGAACTCGGGTCCATGTATTTCGATTTGACGACAACATTAATCTTCTACAAATTGATGGCCAGCTTGAAATCTATGCTCGGGTAAGATATGCTTTCTTTGTATACTATAACTAACAATCAATATGTATGAGTTTGAGTAATATGTTTCGATAAGTAGTTCAGTCGAAATTTTTACAGATCAAAATTTTAAATTTTATATCAGAAATATCGATTAATGAGTTCAATAGAATCTTTATATAAAAAAATATATAAGTGCCAATTATTATTATCATTTTTAAAAAATTTTAATATTTTTAACAATTTTTGACAGATAATTTATTTGGCATACAAATATTAAATATTTTTTAATTATTTTTGGGATCATCTTTTAGAAATTACTAAAAATAGTAAAAAAAAATTAAAAGAAAAATTAGCATTATACAAGTTTTTCTATAAAAAATTTGTTAAGCTAGTTTGATCAACGTTTTGAAAATAGAAATTTGAAACTTAATCTTAAATATAGTTTGACCGAAATTATTTATAAAAGTATGTTAATCAAACTCTATATACATTTCTTTCAAAACATAATGGTTTGTAACATGGTATCAGCACATGCAAGTCTAGAAGTGGCAAACTTTTTTTATTGCTATGCATCTACTTTACAAGTAGTAAGGTTTTCACACATATAAATCCTTTGTGCAAGAGCAATCAAACCCTACAAAATACAAATTGCTTCAACGTTTTTTAAAAAAAAATCAGTTATATATCTTCAAAGCTCTTATTGTTTCATCCTAAAACATTGAATTAATCTTTTCACATGAAACAATGTGTGTTTCGCATTTCCTTGCAAGCATTGAGGTTAATTAATTGTTATTTCTTTTTTTCAGGTTAATCCTGGATTGAGCTCATATGCAGATCATCCTGAAAAGGCTGCAATCTCAATTGCTCCACTTCTTGAAAAAGCAGTAAATGCTGTTCCAGAGAACTTGCGTTCACAAACACCTCTCGAACTTGGGGTATGGATAAATTAATTGTATATATCTAAATAAGAATCAGTATATCTACCCATTGATGCTCAATCGATGACTCAATCAGAGCAAAGCAAATAGATATTTGGTGCTCAGTTATCTATGCAATTGGTTATTGTTATTATTATTATTTTAGCAGTATATGTATTCTGAGAAATCAGTTGAGTTAAACATGATCAATACATTGGCTAAAATTAATGCAGGCTACAGCGGGCCTAAGACTGATAGGAGAAGAGAAGTCGGAGAAAATCCTTGAAGCGGTAATCATCTACCTATTAATTTCTCCAAGTATCAACACTCCAATACTTAACTTATTCATAATCATGGAAATTGATGTTGCGAGACAGGTAAGGAGACTTTTCATTAATAGCTCACTGCTGTACGAGAGAGATTGGGTCGCAGTAATTTCCGGAACACAGGAAGGAACTTATATGTGGGTAAGTGGGATACTCTACACTTGATTTTGGTGTATTCGGATGTATGTAACAAAATATAAAGTTAATACATATATAGAATTTCAATCATCAACTGAAACATGAACCATGTATGCATGTATGCAGGTTGCAATGAACTACTTATTAGGAAATTTGGGCAATGAATACTCAAAAACAGTCGGCGTTATCGATTTGGGAGGTGCCTCGGTGCAGATGGCTTATGCCATCTCTGCACAAGCTGCTGCCAATGCTCCAACAACAGGAGAGGAGTATATCACTAAGCATTATCTCAGAGGAACAAACTACAATTAGCCCATTTTTATTAATTCTACACTTGATTTACAGGTTTAATTTATTAACATACAATTAGCCCATTTTTATTAATGCATTGATTGAGTCATTGTTATGGCTCTCCAATGCAATCAAAAGTATACATCTGGTTGCATTTTTTTTTATCATGTAGTTACTTGCGCTATGGTCAAGATGCATCAAGGGCAGAGATTTTGAAGTCAACCAACGAATCAGCAGTCAACTATTGCGTCTTAAGTGGTTATAACGGTATGTTGCTTATAATTAATTAGGTCCTTAATCTTTTACGTGTTCTTTTTAAATTCAAGTAAAAAAAAAATATTAGAGTACAATATGTACTATGTTAGCAACAGAATGACCCCTGAAGTCAAATACAATAGAATTAATTTACATATTATCTGAACAATAATAATCTTAATGAAATATTCCACCTTGTAAATTAGGGACATACAAATATAATGGAGCAATGTACAATGCAATATCACCCTCTTCTGGTTCAGACTATGAAAAATGTAGAGAAAATGTGCTAGAAGCGCTCAACTTGAATGCAAAATGTGAAGTAAAGAATTGCACCTTTAATGGTGTATGGAATGGAGGAGGTGGTGCGGGGCAGGATAAGCTCTACCTTACTTCTGCTTTCTATTATACGGCAGCCGACGTAAGTCTATATGTTTGGATCGATCCTAGATTAATTTTATGGTTGTGCTGTTTTATTCTTTTGGAGAACAGTAAATTTATACAGAACAATGCAATGGGTCTCTCTTGTGCATCAAGACAAATCTAATTCGGTTCGAGAATTTTCCGGTACCTGTGCATAAACACATACATTGATATTCGAAATGCAATTCATGAATGTTATCTTAGTACTTATAATTTTTGCGCTCCCATATTGGAACAAAATACTGCATTGACCAAATTGCAAACACATTTGTTCTAACTGTATTTGGTACACAACTTATTCTATATAGGACAACATAATCGACAACAAGACGGGAAGCGGGGAGGTAAGACTGGCAGATTTGAAGAAGGCTACCGTTGCAGCCTGTGCGCTCAAATCACCAGAGGAGGCAACAACTAAGTACCCAAATGTCCGGCCTTCGAAATTGCCGTTTATCTGCATGGATCTTGTGTACCAGTACACTCTTCTTACTGTGGGATTCGGTATGTATAATGCACATATATGTATTCCAAACTTATACTAGATGTGTTGACAGAAGATTCTTTGTGCAAAATGTGTTATATGATAGTTATAAGATAATTACATTCTTGTCACTGAAAAAAGAAAACACTAATTGGCAGGTTTCAATAACGAGAAAAAGGTGACAATGATCGAGAAAGTAAAGCACGGTGATTTCGATGTAGAAGCTACATGGCCTCTGGGTAGTGCAATTGAAACAGTATCAGGAATGTCTTCAACAAAGCTTGAGGTGCCAAATATGTATCAGTTTGGTCTCATGCGTAAATATATCCATTGGAACTGGAGTTGCAACTTAATTAGTCTATCCATGAATTAGCATCATGTATTGGTTTTTGTTTGGACTTTAGAATAATTAAAGTCGAAATTGTAAGTTTTATGTTTATGGATGTATGATGTGTATCATTTCACCAGCAGATTGTCTTCTCTAATGAATTTTCTAATAGACTATATACAAACAGCTTAGATCAAAGGGAGAAATATAATGGACAATGTAGTATGTGTTAATGAAATTTTACATCTAAACAAAAAGGTACACTTTTCAAAATTGATTTTGAAAAAGCATTTGATAGAGTCCACCGGGACTTCTTATTAGAAATTTTATAAGGTCGAGATTTTGGAACAAATGGATTACATGGATTACTAATATAATGAATGGAAGTGAAATATGTATAAACTTTAATGGTACTCCAGGAGAGTATTTTTCTTGTAAAAGGGGGGTTAGGGAGATCCACTGTCACCCTTCCTTTTTGATATTGTAGCAGATGTGCTTAGTAGGATTTTACAAAATGCACAACAATCTGGATTTCTAAGAGGTCTAGGACAATTTAACAATTTTTCCTATTGTGAATTTACACTTTGCAGATGACACTCCTATTTCTGGAGGCTGATTTTAAGAACATCGAAGCTTTAAAATGGATTTTTATAGGTTTTGAAAACTTGTCTGATATGAAAATTAATTATGCCAAAAGTGAGCTAATCCCTTTGAGTATTTCTCCAAAATTAGGTTCGCAGTTAGCCAGTAATTTAGGGTGCAAAGTAGGGTCTCTCCCCATCAATTATTTGGGGGTTCCTTTACATTGGAAGAACTTGACCTCTGACCAATGGAATTTTCTGATAGACAAGATTGAAAATAAATTTTAAGGTTAGAAAAGTAAACCTTTATCATTAGGAGGAAGAGTTGTTTTATTGAACTCTGTCATTTTAGGTTTACCCTTATATTGAATGTCTATTTATAGACTTCCAACTAAAGTTGGACATAGATTTGATAAGATCAGAAAATGTTTTCTGTAGTATGGAGGTAATTCTGTAAAGAAAAATATGCTTTGGTTGCATGGCATATTGTGTGTAGGAAAAAGAATCAAGGTGGTTTGGGTGTTATTGATTTAGAGCTCATGAACAAAACTCTCCTAGAAAAATGGTTAGATTGAAAGACCCTACAATTTAAGGTATTTGAAAACAAATTCTGCATATCAAATATACTGATACATCAAATAGGAATCTCTTTTCACCCTTTTGGAAAGGGATAATAGTAGATTGAGATGTTGTTGAACTTAGTTTAAATAAAAAAGTTAGTAATGGCACAGTAATCAGATTCTGATTGGATAGATGGATAGGAGAAAATGCCTTTTATCATGAATTTTCACATTTATTTTCCATTGTTCAAAATCCATATATTACAGTTGCAAATGCTTTTCAGAATAATAAACTTAATATAATTTTTGTAAGGCAATTAGTCAATGCGTATTTACAGGAATTCAAAGAATTAGAACAAAAAACTTCTTCTTTTACCAGTCAACCCTGGTTTTAGACCAAATTCAATGGAGATGGCAAGTTTCAGAAAAATTTACTGTGCAATCTTTTTATACCTGGCTTGATTTTGGAGGCATAGTCAATACTGATTATGATACAATTTGGAATACCAAAATGCCTTTAAAAATTAAAATCTTCCTTTGGTTAGTTAAAAGAGACAGCATTTTAACTAAAGAGAATTTAGTTAAAAGAGGTCGGAATGGCAATACTACATGTATTTTTTGCGGTGCTTTTGAATCTATACATCATTTATTCGTTATATGTCCTATCATTAGGAAAATTTTGGAATTGAATTGCAGATTATAATAACTTTCGTTTTCAGGGTGAACACTTGGATGATTTATGGGCTTTGGATGCTTGTATGTATAATAACTTTCGTTTTCAGCGTGAACACTTAGATGATTTATGGGCTTTGGATGCATGTATGCCACTCAAAGATCCTATTTTGCTTGAAATGATTAGAGGAGCAATTTTATGGTATGTGTGGCCTGAAAGAAATAAAATTTGTTTTCAGGACTATAAAGGAAAATCAATAAGATCTTTAGGTATATAAATCATTGGTTTGTTGTCTTTCTGGTGCAAATCTAGAAATAAAAAAATATTTTTCAAACTTACTCTAGTGTTTTCTCAAGAGGTAGATCAGCTTCCTTTGCAGATCACTCAGGTTTTGGGAGAGGAAGAGGAAGGTGTAGACAACCATGGGCCTAGAAGAGAGAATAGTCCTTCACTGGTATTACTTGATGATGACTGAGATGGTACAGCTGCATGAGATCTTGGATGTTTTTCTTAGTCTTTTATGCAATGTTTTTTCTTTTCATTTGGAGTTTAGCTGCCTTTGGTTATGGTTTTGTAGTAGCTTATTTCTGTGCTTTTGTTAAGTAGCTGATAACCTGTGCCTTTGGTTATGATAAACTGTATTTGGTTGGCTGATAATTAGGTTTGTAATAAGGTAACTGAACATACATGTGTTTGGTTACAGTGGTTTGGTACCTTCGCATTAGACTTTGATATGTTTAAATGAAACAGGTGGTACAACCACTTTTATCAAAAAAAAAATATTTGGAAGCATGCATTGACAACTGCCTTTGACCAGTTGAATATCTGTCTATAAATTGTCCTATCTTGTAAAGATACAGTGTATCTAAGCACCTTTCAAAGAAGTACAAGTTGAATATCACCGGCCGTCTTATTGACTTATTATATATTTTATGTGGGTCAAGAAGCACATCCATCGAATATATATTAGTATAGTTATAATAATTGTATTAGAAATATTAATATAGGTTATAAATATGAAGGTTAATAATGAAATAATCCTTACACTTTGATGGAAGTTAAATATAAATTATATTTTAAAACAATGCTATACATTTATATGTAATTAGACAAAAATATAAGAGGTAATGATCCACATTCTCTTTCACTAATCTGACTATTATTTAATTTGACTTTAAGTACAGTTTAATTGAAAAAAATAGTGTTCGTAGGACATGCCATATATAGATAAATTCAGCATCCATAAGTGGTCCTTTAGATGTGTCATGTTTGTGCCTCTACTATATTAAAATAGATGGCCAGATCTGATTATATGGCTTTGGTGATTATTAAAATAAATTTATATTTTAATTTCCAGAAAAAAAAACGTGAGTCATGCGCATAGGGATATCCATGATTTGGGTAATATATTTGGCATTGTTTACACAGCAACATGTGCAATAATTCAAGGAAAAATTACATACTTGCATGCGTGGGTCCTTTTAAATATTTAAATAATAATAAAATCAGAGTTTCTGTGCAAAGAATTTACAAAAATATTATGGAGATACCATTATTAATATTATTATCGATACGGATTTTATTATATACATTAAATGAGTTATTATGCTTGTTAATAGTTTTATTATATATAATATTTCTATTATTTAACTTAAATATCATTAATATACATAAAAACTCATTTAAATTGTATAATGATAACACTGTATAAAATGAGTTTGCATAATAAAGACATTAATATACATAATAATTTATTTAAATTACATAATGATAATACTGTACAAAATAAATTTACATAATAAAATCATTAACATACATAATAACTTATTTAATATGTATAATTAAGTCTGTATTGACGATGATATCAATAATTGTATCTGTGTATTAGCTCCCAAAAATTTATTATAATATCATGTATCTTTTATTTTGGACTTTTCAGAAAAGTTAAATATAAATTTAAAAATTACGTGCACATATTATATCTAATTTTTTTTCATTTATTTTATTATTCTGATGTTAGGAAAATTATATGAACACGTGATTGAAAAGATTGCATTTTTTTAATATTGAAATTAATTTAATTATTTTTTACAGAATTAACTATGAATTAAATATATTTTATAGTAAAAAATTTCGGATCAAATTGTCTCCAGGATTATCTGTACCTGAAAGAGATAGACCAATGGTTTGCTGAGATGTCGTCTCATATTGACCATAGAAATTAGTCTAAATTAATTTTACCTTGTAACTCCGTTTAAAGCAGTAAAATATGCATGTTAGTAATTGAATAACTAATTAATATTATACATATGCGGAAACCATATTCTCTCATGATTATATATGTGAGCATGTTCTTCATTATTATGTCTTCATATAATTAGTTGGGAAATATAGATTGTGTATTTTCCTCATTGTAAGTTGGAGGTGATCAAATAAAATTTATGATTTAGAAGCAAGTTTTAAGCTTTTCGTAAGTAATAATTAAAGGATAAGGGTATAAGCTTCTGATTTGTAGTTCTCGCTATTGAATCACAAAAAACAACACTACGAGAAATTTTCCCTTTTTGTGCCAATTTCAAGATCCTTTAACAAAATTGGTAGAATGAGTTCATGCTAAATCAAGTAAAAAAAGAGTTGGATAAACCAAACCCATCTGTGTTGATAAAAAAAAATTAGGAATGGTGAGTAAGTGGCTAATTTTTTACATTATGTATAAATTCGCTTGGGCACCGACACATTATTTTTTTTTCAATTTTTGTTCTACATAAAGGCCTTTGCATGTAAAAAGAATCAATAATAAAAGTAAATTACTTTTTTACTTAGTGTAGTTATATTTTACAGCTTTTATAAGTTTCAAAAACTGCAGTTCATGTTCTATATATATGTAAATTGAACATAGTACAATAAAACAATCTTACTAAATATTAACTTTCTTCTCAAATTGCGGATTGTTATTTTAATTATAATGTTAATCAATTGAGTATTACGGATTGTAATTTTTATGGTTTTTTATTAATTTAGTTTCACTACATCACATATTCACATGATTTTTTTTTTAAATATGTGCATCTTTTTTCAATTTTTTTATTTTCCTGTTTTCACAGCAGTATTGATGCTATTTTGTCATTTTTAAATGACAAATGTTGTTGGTTTATTGAATTTCTTATTAGAAAATTATGTTTGTATGACTCTTATTAAAGAAAATGTTGAATCAATACTGAAAAAGTTTGTAAAGGCTGAAAAGGGACAAAAGGATATTTTGTTTCTTATATCTCTTAGTTTTAAAGAAATTTAAAAGTATACAATATATTTCAAGTTGGACGTACAAAAAGTTATTAATAGTTTTATTCTAATAAAAAAATATGGTCTTTGTGATTGTTTTACGTGTGAATTATATAATGAAATTTCGTCTAGCTTTATTTTTTTTAATCAGCAGGTTTAAATTACGGAGAATGTGTTAATAGGGCAAAAAGCTCCAAAAATCCATTGCTTAGATGAACGGAATCAAATTAAGCTACAAATCCAAAAGCTCAATTAGTGCTAATGAGATATGAATGTGGGCCCCGCTTGGTAGTTGTCACTTGTCAGTGATTATGTTGATTGGTACCATTCATTAAGGATTTCATGGTGTCAGATTTGTCAATCCACTGAAAAAAAAAAATTGAAATCTCAGAGTTACGTTACTTGATAGATAACTAAAACCCTATAACTAAGCCCACATCTCAGCTCGAATTTTTTATTATTGAATCCCAGAAAATACATAATTTTAATGTTAAACTTTTCGGATTTAAATTTCGAAATTTAGAATGAATGTTAGTGTTTATATAATTACAAGAGGACAGCATTAAAAAGGGACTTCCAACTTAAAGAATGCTGTTACATTAAATGATGTTTCCTCTTATCTATGTGTGAGTTGCTTTTGGTGTTAAGCATTCTTTCCTATCTCTTTCCTTCTCTTTCACATTTCCTTAGTTATTTTATTTTATTCACATACTTTTTTTTCTTCTCTGCGTATAGGGTCATGAGCTGAAAACGGATGCTTCTTTCTGGCAACGTTCAGATAAATCAGTGGCCGTTCAATTTCATCGGCATCCAATTGTAACTTTGGACATCCTTAATCAATGACGTTTATGTTAAATCTGTAGCCGCCAACGTCCGTCCTAGATTTTAAAACCGAGTTATACAGATCTTAAAATTAAAATTCTATATTTTTCAGAGTTTAATAATAAAGTTCGGCATCTCAGCTAACCATATGTCAGTGTCTCTTATCCATATAGTATAAATAGAGCTAGACACCAAACAGATAATTGAATTTGCCATTCATTTCCAAATCAAGAAAGGCTTGAAGCAATGCTGACAAAGCCCTTCTCTCTATTCTTCTTTCTTCTGCTTCCATGTGTGTTGGGCAATGTCGGACTCGCCCGAAAAGGTCGCATTGTTTAGCAGAGAGGTTGTAACTGAAAACAGTGGTGAGACGTATGTGGTTGTGTTTGATGCCGGCAGCTGTGGAACACGGGTCCATGTTTTCCGATTTGATGAAAACCTTGATCTTCTACAAATTAATTGCCAGCTTGAAGTCTATGCTAAGGTAGGAGTATGTTGTGTTAGTATATATACAATTAATAAAAGTTAACACATTTATTTATATACATAATGCCACAATGGTTTTTAACGTTGCATGGTATATATCTACACATCCAAGTCTAAAAAGGAGCATATTTTTTTATACTGATATAAATCTGATTTACAAGCAGTAACAGCTAACCACTGATGTAGATAATTATGCCAGGTACTAGCTTCTCCTTAAATGAGTAAATCCTCTTTGTAGGAGCATTGTCACCTACAAATTACAAATTGCTTCCACATTTTGAAAACAAATATTTAGTTACATATCTTGACAACTCTTATTATTCCGGATTAATTAATCTCGTCACACGAAATTATGTGTGTATTTTGTATTTCCTTCCAAGCATTGAGGTTTATTGTTATTTTTTTTTTCAGGTTACTCCTGGATTGAGCTCATATGCAGAAGATCTTGAAAAGGCTGCTATCTCAATTGCTCCACTTATCGAGAAAGCAGTAAAAATGCTGTCCCAGAGAACTTGCGTTTACAAACTCCTGTTGAACCTGAGGTATGGATAAATTAATTGTATTTAAATAAGAATCAAGATTCAAGATATTTACCGATTGATGCTCGATGGCTTAACCGGACCAACAATAATTGATATATATTTGGCGCTAAAATATCTATTGCAATTTGCTATCATGATTTGAGTAATGTACAATTTAAGATCATCCTCTTTCCGGTCAAACAATAAAAAATGTAGAAGAAACGTGCTAGAAGCGCTCAATGTGAATGCAACATGTGAAGTAAAGAATTGCACCTGTAATGGTGTATGGAGCGAAGGAGGTGGTGCAGGGCAGGATAAGCTCTACCTTGCTTCTGCTATTTTTATACGGCAGCCAGCGTAAGTCTATGCTTGCATAATAGCTTAATTTTATAGTTGTGCAGTCTTTTTTTTTTTACTGTAAATTTACACAGAACAGTGCAATGAAGATCTCTTCTACACACTTTCAGAAGTATGTACTAGTCAAGTCTAATTCGGCGCATAAACATATACATCGATGCTCAAAAGTCAACTAACTAACTAGCATGATATGTAATTATGGGGTTTAAAAAATCTCCTTTTAGTTACTCTGTCAAATGCCTCCATTATCAAAATCCTAAATCCCAGAAATTCAAAAATTTTAATGCCAAAATAAGTCTGTTAGCTAGATTTGGATATGTAATTTATATTACTTTTCTATATGAGCATAAATATCTTCCTTCATCTTTTGTTCGGAAATGCAATTTCATATATGAATGTCATCTTAGTACTTACAATATTTAAGCTCTCATAATTTGTCATCTGCAACAGAGTATGTAGGTACGACTTCAACCAAATAATTAACACGTTTGTTTTAACTGTATTTTTGTACCCAACTTATTCTCTATATATAGGACAATATAATTGATCCGAAGGCTGGAAGCGTCGAGCTAACACTGAATCCGTAACCCAAGCCTGTACACTCGAATCCGTCGAGGAGGCAGCAACTATGTACCCAAAAGTCTGGAATTCAAGCTTGCCTTTTATCTGCATGGATCTTGTGTACCAGTACACTCTTCTTACTGCTGGATTTGGTATGCCTAGTGCATAGATATTCCAAACTTATACTTTGTGCAAAATGTGTTATCATCATGATCTGTGTAAATTTTTCACTAGATCAAAGGCTGGTTCTCAATATTTACTAAGCTGACATTACATTCTTGTCGCTAATAAAATGCTAACTGGAAGGGTTGAATGATGAGAAAGCGGTGATATTGATCAAGCAACTCAAGGACGGTGATTTCAGTGTAGAAGCTAAATGGCCTCTGGGTAATGCAATTGAGACAGTGTCAGGAATGTCTTCAACAAAGCTAGAGGTGCGAAATTTGTACCTGTTTTGGTCTCAGGCTTAAGTGCAGTAATTAACCAGGCAGGTGTACATGTTCATCATCAGCTTAGCAATTAAAACATATATCCATTGAACATAGAGTTGTAATTAATTGTTGATCCTCAATTTCTATGAATTAATTAGTGTGTGATTGGTTTGATATTTGGAAATAATAAGACCTTGTAATTTGTCAGTTAAGATAATACTGAATGCCTATTTAGTTAGTTGCTTTGTGAAAATAAATTGTGGCCTATAAACTTCAATTGGGAAAAGAATTTATACTTTGTCTAACGAAATTAACAGTATTTTTTGGTTAAATAAGCAATACAAAAATTTTCTAAATTAGACCAGACTGATAGGAAATGTTGAAAAGTGTGAAAAATTGTAGTTAATGAGATACATTTCGAATACAATTGATGATTTAAATCATGCATACATCATAAAATCGTACTGATAACTAATGTTTAATTAGTATAAGACATGATCATGCCAGGTGTGGGACGCTTGATCTGACCAGACTACCAAGGACAATGATCAAATCGGAGAATTTAGAAATTATAATGAAAATTAAAATTTCTAATTTTCAAAAATAATATTGCAATAGAGATCAGCAATACAAAGTCTCTCTTTTTTAGCAAATTCTAATGAACTAGTGCAAAATGGATTACATTATTTGGTGAATCTAGAAACAAAATTTCTCAAGACAAGAAAACATTCTAACTAAACTCATACTGACTTGCAATTTCTAACTAGGCATGTCTAAACTACTTGAACCAAAGAATGAGTAGGGGAAACCGTATTTGTCACATCCGGCATTTTTGCGTGCTTAGACGAGAGTAATTCCAGTGCAGCACCGAGGCACCACTGTACTGGCATGGAAGAACCTCCGTACGACACAGCATTTGCTGCTGTTACCACCTTTGTTGGGTCAATTCCTGTAAAATTGGGGAAAAATAGTATTAGAAGAGTATGCATTACAAATTGACAATAATAGAGCTGAAACCATATATATTAGATCATAGAAATTCAACAATTTCTGGTATGCTTACCGAAACCATCAACAAGCACCGAGTAGACATAGACGAGATCCATGCATAGATAAGGCAAATCGAACGAAGGCACATCTGGATATAAAATATGCGCTTCCTCGAATGACTTCACTGCACAAGCCACTTTTGCTGCTTTCTCATACTCCAATAGTTTCAGGTCTGTGCTCGGGTTGGAGCGGTTAGCAATGCCAACCTGAGTAAACATTCAGTATCTTATATTCTTAATTACTCCTATTGTCAGAAATGTCAATAAATCGTCATTTGTAGAACTAAAGAATGAACAAATTCATTTTAATTCAGTCTAAACCCTATATATCAGAAAGAGGCTTCTAAAAGGTTGCTCTCTGTTTACAATCAGAGCATGTTAAAAGGAGAAAGATTACCATGTTCTTTTTTTATTACATAGAAGTATCACAATGGAATTATCAGACCATTAATTTCTTTGGAGCATATGGTTGCAATCAGTAGTATTTTATACGATTTTTCTCTTTTTGAAAGGTTTATGCATTACAACAGTTAAAAAGAAAAAAGAAGATCATCAACCACAATAAAGGAGGAAGAAGATAACATACATCAGCACCGGTATTATGGAAGCCATTAGTAAGATAGATCTTTTCTAGGCCAGGTCCACCTCCACCACTCCATACACCGTCAAATGTACAATTTTTCACATAGCAAGTTGCATTTAGATTCAAGGCTAGCAAGACATTTTCCCTGCATTTCTCATAGCTCGAACCGGTAGGTGAAGCTCTAACGTTGTAAATCTCTCCATAGTAGTCAAATGGTTCTTTAATTTTATATAGTATGCAAAAGATGGATGTTATGATTTCAGTTATTAATTTAAGAACTAAGATAATTTTGTTAGGAATTAATCAGCAAGCTAAAATTAATTATATGATCTTATAATATAAGTTCCACGAGATTACCGTTATAACCAGGCGTGACGCAATAGGTATATGAATCGTTGGTATACTTCAATATTGCTGTTCGAACACCATACGCACCATAGGGGAAGTAGCTGAGAAAAAAAAAGGGTAACAAATGATGGTTAACATACATCAATGTTAAAAAAATAAAGGCAAGAAATTAAAGGATAATGATCAGAAGCAAACCCATGAGAATAGAGATAATAATGGTTTGATTGAATGCGATGTGTAGCGATGTATTTCTCTCCTCCGGGAATCTCCGGAGCATTGGCAGCTGCTTTCGACGAGATTGCATATGTCATTTCTGAAGACACACTCTCCTGAGTAAGAACCGCCACCGTCTTTGAGTAATCACTGCCGATGTTGCCCAAAAGATAGTTTATTGTATCCTGCAAATGCAAGTTTATAGTTCTCCATTACTAATGAATAAACACTTACTGATAGTTGCCACTTGAAAATATATATATCAGTGATTGACTGGCAAACTGGGCCCACAAAAGCCCAGAACTACAAATGATATATAATCCAGCCCAATACATACCTATGTTATTAATGGTTGGTTAATACTAATTACATTGGTTCTTCCTTCAAAAAAGTTACTAAATTTTCATGTACACTATTATGTTATTTGGGTTGAGTTGTACTTGATCTTTGATTCTCTTAAATATTTGACATGTTTACAAATAGTGTAATGTATCTTACCCAAAGATAAGCTCCTTGCTTAGCCGCAGGAAGAATAGTTACCCACTGTGGCTTGTAAAACAGAGGGCTTTTCCTCAAAACATCTCGAATCTAATTAATAGAATAATTTCTATAAGATAAAAAAAAATTCACACTCTTGGATCAATGGGATTAGTACTAATTGAAAGCTAAAATTATATAAGTATGAAGATCATGTATGCATATGGAATATATTAATTAATAATTTAATACCAAAGGCCTTGGATCTTGTTCCGCATTAAAAGCATGAAATAAAATAAAAATATGCTTGTTATATGTGGTTGGGCCCAACTAATTTATTGTTTTGCTCTATTCAAAGCATTAATTTGCACATGAAGTTTGGACAGAGTAGTAGATGATGTTATAAACTTATATAATCTTAGACTTTTTTTTTTAATTAGCAATTACCACTTGAAGAATTTTCTCATACTTCTCTTCTCCTAGAAGGAACAGCTCGTCAAATGCCTGCTTGCACAAGCCAACAAAAAATCAATTAATACCTCAATCAAAGCATCAGATACTTCAATCAAATATACATTTTAGGAATCATGAATCATGACAACCAAATATCAGAAAATGAACTTCATTTTTCAATATATAAGATATATTGAGTAATACTAGGAATTCCTACACCAAACAGTGCTGGTGTCTCAGGCTGGAGATGAGCAGGAACTGCATCTAAGGCCTTCAACAAAAGTGGTACCATGATGATATCAGCAACACCGGTCGTGTTTTCGGCATAAGAGGTCAGAGGTTCTAGTACCTGAAAGTGCAAACAAGTTTAGCACTCTATACCAGTAATTTCAATCTGCACAAAGAAGCACAAACAATGAAGTAATTAATTAATATATGGAAAATAAGCAATATGTAACAAGGAGGGTGAACAGGATCATATATTAGCACCAGCAACAATATACTGACAAATTAATAACTGAAAAAGAACAAAAAATCAAGTATTTATTGTTTAGTAAATTACATTGTGATAAACCTCCAAGCCTCCGTTGATCTCGAGAAGGTTTGCACGCTCATCGAACCTGAAAACATGGACATCTGTAGATATTTTCCCGGCATCAAAGACGACGACATATCTGCCGCAGTCTCTAGAAACCTCTCGGCCTCCCGGAGCAGCTTTTTGGTTGAGTAGATTGGCGTCGGAGGCAAAAAATTGCACGAAAAGAAAAAGAAACAGAGCCAAGAAAGTAATGCTTGTTTCTCCAGCTGCTTTAGCCATTGTGTGTTGGAGATGGATAGTATCAGTGTTATCTATACACTGCTATTTATAGCATCAATATCAGATGCATGAATATATTGTGCTGTTTGTGTTTCTACAAGTACAAGAAGCAAAATCAGAATTCAAGATATCTGATTAAATTTTAAATTATCTGGGCATATTTTTTTATCCCAATTGCTTGGCATCTGATAATATTGAGGCCATTTTTCCCCCAATTAAATGCAGATCAGACTACATGGATAAATATCCAAATTTTTTTATCAGACATGGTACGTATGACGTACTTGAGATGATTTATTTAACAAGGTATTTCTGTTACTCACTCATATTTTTTTTCTTTTTAGTAGAAGTTATTTTTTTTATTTATAAAAATGTCTGTTGAATGAAATATAATTACTTTATGTTAAAATTCGAGAGAAAAAGAGATGGAGATTTCAGATTTAAAGAAAATAGAAATTGAGAAGTTTAAGATTAACTATAAAAGTAAAATTATTTTCTGATATTGTGGTGGTTAGAAGTAAAATTAATTTCTAATATTGGAGTTTATATATCTCCTACAAATCGTGTTACTAGGAGATTGAGAGATGAATCTCTGAGAGTTCTTGAGAGCGGATTGTGATAAGAAAATCCTACACGAAAGGGGTTAATTTTATTCTTAAGGCAGTGCTACGTGCATGCAATTTGAGGCTTGATTTTCTCAACTCAGTCTATTTATTTGATTAATTTTGATAAATAAAATTTACTGGTATATTCTTTTTTTCAGAAAATAATTTTTTTGTCTAACACTTTAAAATGATTTTCTGGTTTAATTATGTATTCTAGCAGTTGTTCAAGGAATTCCAATATAATCATGAAAGGATTCCAATTTTAATAAAAGTAATTATTTTTATGGAAGTAAGTACAATATTCTGGCTATCTAGCAGTTGCTCATGAAAAATAAATATGTATCTGCATAGGCTTTTTTTTAAATAAAAAATTTGAACCCATTAATTATGCTTTGGTGGATTTTTTTTTTTTTTCCTTTTTGAATTGAACAATTATTTCTTTGTATAAAAACAAAGCTTGTAATCTAATTTCAATATGCTTTGGTGGATCATGAGCTCGTATTTATCAGAAACTGAATTTGAGTTTGAAAATTAGATGTTCTATTATGTATGCATAATGAATTTTAAAGTTGTAAAAGAGAAATATAAATAGTAATATGAAGTAGTAATTAACTAGTTATAGAGCTTATTTTAATAGTGAGCTTCAGCGATGATTTTATTTTATTTTATTTCCAAAATTGAGATTATTTTTTCCCATTCCTAAATTTTGCATAGTGTATTGTTGTGCACTAGTGCAGAGTACCTTATTGTTGCAAAATGATGAGCATTTTTTTTATTTCAATATGGAGTTGTGGTGCCTTATATTTTAAACAAGTCAATTGTAATCGGATCTAGTGTAAGTTGGTGCATTAATTATTCCAAATTCCAAAATAATTTCAATAAAGATTTGTTTGTTGTTTTTTTAAAAATGGACTAATTAATTTACTAAATTTTACGAACTTACAATTCACGTGCAAAGCCAAATTGGAATATTAAATTCACGTCTCTTAATTTTAAGTGATCCAAACAATTATAAGCATACTTGCAATTTTATTTTTTTTAATTTAAACATTATTTTGCATGACATTAAATAAATGTAATACAAGAACTGTACAATAACCTTTTTTTTAGATCAAAGAAGAAATTTATTGTATAAGTTAATACAAACTAGAATTTTTCTTAAAACAAAGAAAAGAAAGAAAGAAAGAAAGAAGGCAAAAAAAATATAAATATATTAATCTTAAAACGCATAACATATCAGCCTTTTTAAATTCAATCAATGACGGTATCACTAATATACAAAAAAAAAAATCTCTTATAATCTATCTATTTATACATCGTACAATACATTACTGCACAGTAAAAAATAAGTACTCAGAATAAAAATAATGAAAGGCAGTGCCTGAAAAAGACTAACCTCTGATAAGATAAAACGAAAGACGCGCACTAATGTTTAATCAATAACTCGGCTAAGCTATATATATAATTAATTTTTAAATAATTTTAAAATAAATTTTAGAAATATCAAAAATAAAAAAATTAACAAATGTATTTTTTAACTATTATATTGTAAATTTCATATAATTTAAGAGTCATTTGATATTTCATCAAAGACCGTTAAATATGAATCATTGTAAATAACATATAATTTTAATGTATTTAATGGAGTATCAAATAATACTTAAATTATATTAAATTTGAAATGATCTATTAGTAAATTTAAAAATATATTTTTTTAAATTTTGTAAAATTATTTAAAAATATCTTATCAGTCAAAATCTTTTTTAGACATGGAAAATAACAGTGTTTTCCCTGCTTATTTCAGAATTTTCTGTGTTCTAGTGTTTCATTTGTTGTGAAGCATTTTGTGTTTTCTATTTTTTTGCTGTGTGGTCTTTTAGAGTTTTTTTTTTAATTCATGTAGATTTTATGATAGATGATTTGAAATTTGTATGCCTCAATTTTTATGACAAAAAACTTATAAAATTTAAATTCAATTTGTACCAAAATCATTACGGTATTGTTCATAACTTGATAATTACCAAAATAATATAATATGGATAAACAAAAATCAAACTCAAATGTAATATAGTAAAAAAAAAAAAAGGTAAATACCTTACCAATAATTTTAAATAAAGAAAATCAAACTCAAAAATGGAGAAAAAGAATTATGAAAAATATAAGCGAAAATATAATAAGGGAAAATTCACTTTTTCGTACTTAAATTTTCTTAAAAAAAATCAAATTGATCCCTAAATTTTTATTTGTATCATATTGGTCCTTAAATTTTTTTAAAAAAATCAAATCAGTCTTTAGATTTTTTTAAAAAATAATTAAATCAGTCCTTATATTTTAAATTATATCAAATAAATCCTTAAGCTTTTGAAAGAATATAAGTTTTAGTCCTTGAACTTTTAAAAAAAATAAATTAAGCCCTGAACTTTAATTTGCACCTGAAAGTATCAGTTTTTAGTCTCACCTAACAGGTCAATCTTATCAAATCTAACATAATCTGTAATGACTTCTTTAAATTGAATCAGATACAAATATAAAAAAATTTATTTGTCTCGAATTAGCCAAGTCAAGTTGAATCTAACCCGATCTGATATGAATCAAACTCGACCCATTTAAAAAATATTAAAATAATATCAACCCGATCCGACCCAATCCATTTATACCCTTATTTACACATTTTTTTTATTATTATTATAAAAATAATTAGCTGAAAATTGGATCAGATTAAATAAGGTCAACCTGTCGAGTCGGATCAGCAACTAACACCTCTAAGTGCAAATAAAAGTTAAGAAACTAATTTAATTTTTTTTTAATTTTAAAAACCAAAACTTATATTTTTTTCAAAAGTGAAAAAGATTTTTTTGATATAATTTAAAGTTTAAGAACCGATTTAATTTTTTTTAATTTTTAAAGACCGATTTGAATTTTTTTTTAAATTTAAGAACTAATTTTATTTTTTTTAAGAAAATGGAAGGACTAAAAAATAAAATTTCCCATATAATTATTATTTAAATTAAGTACAGATACTTCTTGAAAGCTCACCAAGTCAAATACCAATCAACGTAAAAGTTATCCTCTTCTCCTCCAAAATATCTCCTCTCTCTCTCTCTCTCTCTCTCTCTGTGTCTTTCCCATGCGCGCCACCGCCAGCCAAAACCAACGATCCAAAACTACAACCATCAATTCCTCTACCTACTACCCACAGCTTTTCCATCTCCGCAGCAAAAGAAAACCACCTCCTCCTCCTTTACTCACTTCTTCAACCTATTCATCCATCTCACCTGTTTCCTCGAGAATTTTGATGTCGAACGCCGATCTACTCTGTTTCTCTAAACCCTTCTCTAGGGATACCTCCGTTGAACCAACCCAACTCATCTCCTCTTGCCTCCGTGAACATGAGCAAAGTCCAACCAACCCGGAAACAGATACGGTGTCGGTACAAACCCCGACTGGTCGCACCAGCTGGCAGTTGAGCCGATGGTCCCGCGTTCGTTCAATCCGGTCTCATCGGCGGCACGGTTTCCCTGCTCTGGGAGAGAAAACAGGGTTGAATGATCCGTCCCTGGTTTCGTCACTATCCCCCTCTTGCTCGTCCACGTCATCAGTCGGCGAGGTGAAGGCGTCATCGGCCGGAGACGTGAAGGAGCAGAGGATGGAAAAGATGAACGGTCCGGTTGGATTTACGGATGTGATGAATCAAGGGAAGCAGATTTATATGGTGTCGGACGGTACCGGATGGACGGCCGAGCACTCCGTGTACGCCACCTTGGTGCAGCTTCAGCATTGCCATGGCGACAAGGGCCGCCCCGTAAATACGCATCTCTTCTCAGGGGTATTTTCGTCTTTTGCGCTTCTCTGCTCCTATTGTTTTTCCTTTTTCCTCTATATATGGAATTTGCTGATTTACAGTGTGTTTTCAGAAACTTTATTGCATCAATTTTCATATATATACTTGAAATTTATATGATCAAATTTGATGATAATTAATTCGGATTATCTCATATTCAAATTCGACCAATTAGAACTCGGGGTACTAAAACCATCACAGTTTTATATGCATAATAATTTCAACAGATCAGATTCTGCAATGAAAAATCACACTATCACAGTAAACTTAGGTGCATCAGTTTATATATATATATGCTTTGCATCTAATAATTTACCAGTGGTTACATGACTGGATTTATATAACAAAATTAACATTAACAAGACATGGATTATATAATACATCTCTCTCCACACAGAATTAATTCCATTACTTGCTATAATTTCCATGCATTCCTGCTTAAACCATTTTTTATGAATGTCACATTGTTTAGGTAGAAGACATGGAACGGCTCTTGGAGATAATCCGACGAGCGGCGAGAAATGGTGCACTGCTCCTTTACACCCTTGCGGACCCCACCATGGCTGAGGCCACCAAGCATGCATGTCAGCAATTGGGCGTTCGATCTGCTGATATTCTGCGGCCAACCAGCGAGGTCATTGCCGAACACCTCGGTATGGCGCCTTCAGCAACCCCCCGTGTGGACCCGGCCAGCACGAAAAGGCTCGTAAATGACTACACTCGGTTAATTCATGAGGCCGTCGAATTCACCTTGATGCATGATGATGGGGCCCAAACGGAGGACCTCAGCGAGGCCCACATTGTCCTTCTTGGTGTGTCTCGTACCGGAAAAACGCCGCTCTCGATCTACCTGGCACAAAAGGGGTACAAGGTGGCAAACATACCGATCGTTACGGGTATGGAATTGCCGAAGAGCTTGATCGAGATCAACCAAGAGAGGATCTTCGGTCTGACGGTAAGCCCCACCGTGTTGCAACAAGTGAGGATGGAAAGGGCTAAGGAGCTAGGGTTTCTTGGAAGTAACTATTCAGAGATGGATAATGTAAGAGGGGAATTGGAGCGTGCACATAAATTGTTTCTTCAAAATCCATCCTGGCCTGTTATTGGTATGTTAAACCTTCTTCTTTTCATGTATCTTTTCAGGAAAAAAAAATTTATGTATTTCTATCTTCCCCAATATTAGAGCTCAATTTACACACAGACATATAAGATATAGCCACCAAATTGCACAAGTTGTTTCTAATCATTGTTGGTTATCTTCTTTTTAATCAAATTATTGCAGATGTGACAGGGAAAGCAATGGAAGAAACAGCTGCTCAAATAGTGAGGATGTATAATGACAAGAAGCAAAAACGCTTGATGCCTCTTATATCTAAAAGATACTGATAATTAGCGGCTACCTTCTTTTTATTTAAGAATTTTGTAAAATTTTGTATACGAGCAAAAAAAAAAGTACTTGTTTTGACATGAACCAAACCAAAATTGGAAAGAAACTGTTTGTATTTTCTCCGTGTGTGTAAATTGAGCGTTTGTGAACTAAATTTATATTCTGAGAAATTTAAGCTGAGCAGAGATATGTAAGAAGTGGAAATTGAATTTGAACATGATCTTTTACATAATTAAGAACAAACTGAGAAGAGGAAGAATAAAATAAATTACTGGAGAGATTAATTTTGCGTTTTCAAGGATTGAGAAGTGAGAATGCTAACGTGTGAGAGCAAAGAATCATTGAAACTAAACTAAATATCGCTTAAATTTTTTAAAAAAATTATATAAATATTCATGAATTCATAAATTATAAATTATTTGTGTTTTAAATTTTAAATAATTTTAAGTTTCATTACATATTTCATGAAAGACAATGAAAATTACCATATAAATTTAATGATCTTTAATGAAATATCAAATAATATTTAAATTTAAATTAAATTATATGAATTTGAAACATGATTAATTTATAAGTTAAAGAATATGTCTAAATATTTGTCTACATTTAACAATATTTCAAATTTATTTAAAAAAATTATTGTCTGATTGGTTAACCGTTGTTTAGGATCCTCGCCATTTTCTACTTAAATATGTCCGATTATTCAAACAAATCATTTTTTTTTAAAGAAGACCGAGGACTTTTATAAACTTATGAACAAATCATTTTTTAGATTGTATAAACAAATCTACTGTTTATTTTTTAATAAAAAAAAGTTGACTTCTAAATCAATTCTAGTGAAATTACTTTATTAATATTCAATTCTTGCATAAACTTATTCTGATCAGAGAATAAATGCAATATCGAGCACACACTCTTTTGCACTACCGCACAACCAAGACATATGGTATGTGCGTTGAATTTTTAAGATAGAATTTCGATAAAAAAAAATTATCCAATCCATAATTAGAGGTGTTTTTTTTACCCGATTATTCGGCATCGAATCGGGACCTATCCGGATCCGATTAATTTGGATAGGATATGATTTGAAAAATATAATAGGTGTAATTATTGATATAGTTACAAAATTAATATTTTGATATCTGATCCGGATTCAAATTGAAACTGATATTATAATGGATAGATTATGGGTTTTATTTAATTGTCTGACCTAAAACCGAACCCTACCTGATACCCATATAAATACCCGATACAATGCTAATAAAATTCTTTATAATTAATTAATATAAAATAAGATCAAAGATTAATATCTATGAAAAATATAATCACTTATAGACTATAATATTTTTCATGAAACAAATATTTATAATAATATCATATGTTAGAAAATAAATTAATACACATCTTCAATATTTTATTTTCCAAATATTTATCTCTTTCTCTATTCTAAATTCAAAAATTCTTAGCGAATATATTACTGTGTTGTATTATTATGAACAATAGTATAATTTTAATTTTGGAGTGGTTTTTAATTATATTATAACAATAAATTCAAATATTTAAAAACTATATTTATAAATTTAAGAATATTGCGATTCTCAAATACTTGTGACTCATATCCATCTTAGATCCGGATCAGATCCGTTAATTCACAAATAAATTATAAATATCTATCTATCCGAAATCAAAATATTATACCGAAAATATTTATTATTAAATACAATATCCGGACCAAAATCCAATCTAATTTAAAAATAATAAATATATAAATCGAAATTCGAATCTAAATATTTTTAAAATATAAATTTAAATATAATAATAAAAAAAGATAGGATTTCTTGAATCGGAGGGATGTTGGAAAGTTGGTCCATTCTTAAAATTAAAAAAAATTGCAAAGACTGAATGGAATATTTTTTTGAATTCTTCTCTTATGTGGGGTTCTTGTGAAAACCATCATAGTTTGATTGCTCCTTGAACCGATTCCACAAGCCTGAGCAAAAAGACAATGCCTGATTTAAAATTGTTTCTGACAGAAAGAGACAGAGACATGGTGATTTGACTGATTGGTGATTGCTGACATCCAAGCACTAATTGCTCTAAATTATTCTCTAGGTGGCAATTGGCAAATTGTACACTTCCTCACACTGACATGACATGAGATAGGGGATATTCCTTCCTTTAGTTTCTACTTTCTACCAAGAAATAGAGAAGAAAGGAAAAAACATATGACATATCCCAGCTTGGGGAACAGCCCAAATTGAAACATTTATCAGAAATTTAATTACTACATTTTTTCTTGTAAACGACCCAAATTGGAACCAACTTCGAATTCTATATATAATAAAGTATAAAGATTTCTCTCGTTCACCTAATTTTAGAAGATCAAAACATTTCTTTTTTGTTTTAAGAGAAAAGTGGCTATTACATCACATCACCTGTTTCATTGATTTGAAACAGATTTTGGGTTACTTACGAAGTCCAAAACATGATTACAGAATATATTTAAACGAGACAGGCAGAAACAGAAGGCTAGATCGATGAAATTACGATCATCATTTATCAAAAGAAAAACAAAATAAAAAAAAAGGCTACAAGTAGTAGTAAATGCATTCGGTTCTTCTTGTTTATGTGAAAAGCAATTTCATATATATGAAGTCTCATTTGATCAGTAAAATGATGTAAAAGAAGAATGCTAATATGCATCAACTGCCTTATTAGCGTACCAACCTCAGCCTCGATCCATTCGCATAAATCTAGTCACGTTACAGTGTAAGAAGAGATCTCTTCAAGAGAGAAGCATCCAAAATAGATATACAGTTTTTTGTATTTATGATATGTGGAATCACTAAATTATAAATAAATAAATAGAAAATATTATTTATAATTAAATATTAATTATTTATATCAAATCAGATCATTTAAGTTTAATGATAATGGATGCTCAACCGAATATCTTTAGATAAAATAGTATATACCATGAGCCTTTTGGATAATAACCAATAAACTTTGTAGGTCCATCATTTGCAATTTTTTTTATGTAGAGCTTATTTTTGGATGATATAAGCTTAGATGTGAAATGTATATATTTTGACCAATAATTTAGAGTGGATTTATTAACCCGTAAGATAACTAACTTCCTCTTAAAATCAAAAGACACCCAAATTAATGAAACAATTGCACACAATAGATTATTCCATTAAGTAAAATAAGAAGAGAAATGACAAGTACCACACCATCGTAGTCCAAAAGAAGCAAAAAAAAATTACTTGGCTAAATTCTAATAACCCTCTCCAATCAACTCCGTATTGTGCCATCAGCTCCCAATCTTACAACCTTAGCCTTGATGAATACTAGATATTGAGCACTTGATTCAAGTTTAAACTAATCTAAACTCAATAGCTCAATTAATTTTAACTCCAAACTCCGTAAAGTACTGTTCTTTTTTTTACATAGCGGCAATATGTCACAAATTTTCATATCTTCTTAAAAGCAAATACATGACAAAATGTTCAAAAAGAAAACAAACACAAAATACAAGTAACAAAACTAAGTCCTAAAAAATATAAAAACTCAGCCAATATATATAACAAAAAGGCTGAGAACAAAATACTGAAGATAAAATATCCAAACATTCATAACCAAAAAAAAATACAAGAAATCATCTCTACTCTTCTTCAGTCAAGTCATTAGAATTAGAAATGACCATCATATCTTCACGATAGAGATGCTCCACAGAATTAGGAATACCTGTTCAGAAATCAAATAAGCTCAAAATAGAGCGATATAGCACCACTTCCCTAGTACCCATGAAATTCTGAACACTTTTTTTTTTCTTTCACCCCAAATTCCCCAATAAAAAACTGCACACAAAGATAAAAGATATATCCTATTTTTCTTTGATAAAACATATGCATAATGAAAAAATTCCTTAAAAGAATTTATATTTGGTTGAGTACCCCTTGAATTACCATTAGAAAATTTCGACCAGAAGAGAGCAATATAAAGACAACCAAAAAATAAATGGTGTACTGTCTCAGTATGAGTATCACAAAAAATACATAAAATATTTTCCCTCCAACTCCTAACCCACAAATTTAACTTAGTTGAAATTTTATCTTACAAAACCAATTAGAAGAATAATTTTAATTTTAAAGGCAAATGAAGACCCAAATAGTATCACACTTTCTCAACTTAACCCCTCTACAATTAAGAAAATAACACATACATTGTACTATATATATCCCCACTGAATCCCATTACCAAATAGCAATATCATTTTCTAAGATAAAAACCCTATTAGAAACAATATTAATAAGCTTTAATTTCTCTACTCTAACATGCTTAGCAGAAACTTTAAACATTGACATATAATATAGTATTAAAGAAGATAGCATAGAATTTAGCAAAACTAATCTACCTCCAAGTGATAAAAGTCTACCCTTCCAGATGGATAATCTTTTTTGAATTTCTTCTATAAGAACTTCCCAATTTTGTTTAGAAGGCATTTTTCAATGCAAATGAAGACCTAAGTATTTCATTGGTAGAGAACCCAATTTATACTGTATGATATTTGTCAGTGTAGTTGCCTCCATATCAAAAATATTTAATGGTATCTGTTTAGACTTTGCATAATTTATTTGAAGTTCAAAAATACCCTCTAAGAGCTCATTTAAGATTTTTCATCATAATTGAATCAGCCTTTAAAAATAAAAGAGTATTATCAGCATACTGCAAATTAAGAAGCTTATGACCAACAGATAAAGTAGGTCCCAATCCAGTAAAATTATCATGATGTATATCGTTATTGCTCAACGATACAGTACTGCATCATTGAGCAATAATGGCTAAAGGTTTATTTTTCTTTTGGATGATAACAATATAACTAGTCGGAAAGCCAGAAATATAACTTAGTGATGTCAATTAATAAATAACTAAAATTAAGTTAAGTTTCATTTTAATTAAAACACAAAAGTTTCAACGCTCTATTTCTTTTTTGCTAACATGAACCTATGAGATCCCATATCTTGATAATAATACATGACAAATTCATTACTAATATTTTCAAAAGCCTCTCTCTCAATATACGTTACCAAACAATCATTCATCCATTGATCACACGTTCTGTTTCTCAACTTATTTTTATTGAAATTCATTGTTGAAAATGCTCTCTCAACTAATGAAGTGGCTACCGGAAGAACAAGAGCTAGTTTTAGTAGTCGGAAAGCTTCAGAAAATAGTAGATTCCGTCGAGTATGTATCATCTTTCTACATAGATCACCTATTCCCTTCAATCCTTGAAAGCTACTGTTTGATCGAACATCTTCAATGTCTCAATATAAAATACTGCACACAAAGATAAAAGATATATCCTATTTTTCTTTGATAAAACATATGCAAAATGAAAAAATTCCTTAAAAGAATTTATATTTTGTTGAATACCCCTTGAATTACCATTAGAAAATTTCGACTAGAAGAGAGCAATATAAGGACAACCAAAAAATAAATTGTGTACTGTCTCAGTATTATATCAGTTTTGGAGAAATCGTGTGAATAAAATATAGCCAATCTTACTAATATTTCATTGTCAAAAGCTTCAAATGAGTTTCTAGGATTCAAACATGCTATACAAAGAAGCAACTCGGAGTTTGTCTCATCAAATCGGTTGTCGAGCTCTTGGAGTTACATATCTAAAATGATACAAAATATCTCAACGCGGTACCTATATAGATGTGAAATTTCTGGAGCTTTGTGCGAAGATTTGTCAAGTACAAGATATTTATCATCTAGTTCGGATATCTCAATTGCATGCCTTGTTGAAAAATTAGATGCATCATCAAACAATGGATTCTCACCCTTCATCTCTCATTTTTTTGTAGTTGCATTTTTGCCACTCTAACTAGTGATATGACATTTAAAATATCTTGATCTTTGCGCTGCAAGGCTAAAGAAAACTTATTTGTAAGACTCAACAAATTCTTCATGAAAAAGAAACAAAAAATAAAGTCAACATTTCTTTGCTCTTGTTTTGAACCGTTCTTTCCAACCCATTTAAGAACATGTAGCAAGGAGGAGATTAGAAATAAAATTTAAAATAATGCGATGATGTGAACCCAACGTATATCACCCGGCCATTTCAAACCAAGTTCTTGGTTCAAACCTCTTCTAGTTTGAAGATCATCGTGGCTTCGTGATTCTACAAGATCAATGCCAAACTTCCTATGCAATATATCCGAACGTTTTGTGGAACCACCAACCAAATTTAATGTGCGGGTAATCAACTCAAAAAATCAATCAACATCCTCATTACTTTTAGCAATATACACAAGTGTCAATTGAAGTTGGTGCGCAAAACAATGGATGTAATAAGCTGATTGATTTTTTGTAATTGTTGATGCTTTTAATCCATCAAATTATCCTCGCATGTTGCTTGCTCCATCATAACCTTGACCACACACTCTAAGTTAAGCTTATTTTTGCCGAGTAAAGAAACAATTGCTTCTTTCAGTGATGGAGCTGATGTATCCTTGACATAAACAATTCTGAAAAAAATGCTCTACAACATTGCCTCATTTGTTGACGTACCGTATGACAATTGCCATTTGCTCTTTCCCTGAGATATCACATGACTCATCAAGTAAAATGGAAAAGAAATCATCACCTAACTCATCAGTTATAGCTTTTGTAGTTAGCTTTGCAGCAGCATAAACAAGTTTCTTGGAGCATTGTGAAGAACCACTTTGTCCACGTCTTCATTATTTTCAGTATGAAATTTCAATAGTTCAAGAAAATTGCCTCTATTACTAGAATCTTCAGATTCATGATGACCACAGAATGCTAAACCTTGACAAAGAAGGTACCTTATACAAGCAACTGAAGATTTTAACCGAATGGTATAGTGAATTGTTTCTTGTTCGGTTTGTTTTTCAAGGGCAGTTTGGATAGACTGGTTTTGATTTATTAGAGCCTCACACATGAATCTAGATTGGTTATTGAAACCTTGAAATCCAATGGTAACAAAAGCATCACCTCCAGCTTGGTTATCAAATTCATCCTTGAATAGATAGCAGAAAAAGCAAAACAATTTGTTTTTTTGCAAGCTATACTCTAGCCAACTAGGATACTTGTCATACCAATATTGATTAAACCTACGCAACACACGTCCTATGTCAATTTGTTGGTATTCACATCCTCTTAGTTACAGGGACCTCTTTGCAAATAGACTCTTCTAACTTCATCACAGATACTCAGATGATAGTCAGAAATCTTCTTTCGACACCTCGGATCTTTTGGAGCACCATCTGCGTTGAAAGATTCTACTTGAATTCTCTTGGACTCTGGAGATGGATTTCAAGATGCTCTAATTCCTCATCTTTTTAAAAATTTCTCCATTTTTGATCTATGAAATGAGAAGAAAAAAGGATAATAGTTTTAAATAAAAATCAAGTCAAATAGTCAATTCAAGATTTGTAAACTAACACTGAAATCATATCTTTCAAGCAAACACTCTTAAATTTTTAATTGGTGCTACTACTAGTGTCAAAATAGAAATAAAATCTGAATAAGGTAAATTATCTTTGTACTTGTATTTATCTAAAATAAGAGTTCAAATTTCATGATTGAACTTCAACTTTCAGTTGTGAACTTGGTCCAGATTTGAGACACTATTTCCTTGCTCAGCTTTAAATTCATAACACCACTACATGAGTATAACAAGCTTTTATTAAATTCTCAAGTTTCATAGAATTCTTAGAGTTTTTTAAGATTATAGAACAATAAAAGTTTGTATTTGCTTCAATTTTTGTTTCAAAAAAGACCCCTATTTACTAAAATGCTCAAAATTCAAAAAATGAGACAAGTAAGCTGTAAGCATTGATTAATATCCTTTGATACCAACATAGAGAGGCTATAAACTCTTATTTTCTCCACACAAAAAAAAAAATCAAAAGTGTACTGTGTTGAATTAGTGCACTGTAGAGGAATATTTGGTTGTGCTTGTGCATCTCCAATTGATTTCTTTGATACTTCTTGATTTGTGTTGGCCATTTCAATTTTTGAAAGATGAAAATACATGGAAAAGAAGAGAGAAGTGATTACAGGTTAGTAGAGAAGAATAGCAAAAGACGCATGGGAGAGTGAAATAAGACAGACGAGAAGATAATGGGAGGGTGGATTTAGACAGATTACTAGACATATTTTTCAGAAATTATTGTAAGCCATAAAGTATGTTTGTCTCATAATTTTAGATGATCTGCTGAAGTTTAATAAACCAAGTGCATGAATATTTCATAATTTTCTTTGGCTCTTTTTCTCAACAAAAAGCTACAGCCTGCAAGTAAACGTGTCTAGACTCTAGAGGATATAGCTTAGTTCATTCTATAATTTAGGATATATGATAGTAATCTCCCATTACAAAGTAAACAGATATTTTTTTTATTTCAAATTGGTCCAGCTATCCAAGATATTGTGAAGTCGATGGTGAGAAATCAAATAAAATATTTGTGGGGTTCAAATTGGTAAGAAGATAACAAATATCAGCACAAATATGTTACCATCTAACCAAATGTCAAAGACAATTGAAAAAATCAGTGATGTCATTTGCACCCATAGTTATATATATACCTCCGTCATTAAGTATAACAGTAAACAACGCTACACGGCACATTATTCAGATCTAAAACTCATGAAAGAACCAATTATTTTGGGCTTAAATTGCTTGAATTGCATAGCGAAAATGGGCTCTCAATTAATTTAGCATAGACCCCTTAATTTGAAAAATGAAAGAAACCCAATTTTGAATAAAAAGTAAAAGGTGAGATGGGGTTACCCATTTTGTTTTGAATAAAAAGTCGGTAGCTACTGTCTGTTTAATTGGTTGCTCCATGTAGTAAGTTCTGCTCCCTTTTGAGTATGTTTTGATTTCATGTAGAGGCAAGAGGGGAAACCACCTTGATGTTTTATTGTACGGGATGCACTTTGATCTATCTGCCTATTGTACAGGAATCATTTGAGGTAGTTTACAAACCCTGACACTAGAAAAGATGTCTTCAATCTTGATCATATCTATGGAAAGAGAAATGAAGAGTCCGTTATAATGTCGACCCAGACGAAAGAGGACGGCAGCCGTACAATAAAACATCAAGGTGATTATGCTTTTTGACTCACTAATTAGTTCTCGCGAATTCAAAACTACCACCATGCGCCTCCTCTGCCAAACCTCTATCCAACAACACAAAACCTAGGAAAATTCCTGGTACATAATCTCCCACATGTGATATGTAGATTAAACACTGTTCTTCCTTGAACTAGGATCATACTGTCCTTCAGTTATAATAATTTTTCATTCGGTCTGAAACATTTATACAAACAATATAATGAATCCAATTAGTACAGGGTTTAGGCTTTCACACAGTTTCCTTTTCTAATACTGATCCTCTCCCCTTGCTTCTTACTCAATTTGCTACCAGTATATACCAAAAAAGATAACAAAAAAGAAAAAATGCTAGCAGTAGCAGCTAGGAGTTTGGGCTGGATTTTAATGGATACAATTCATCCAAACCTTGTAGTATATTAGGCCTTAATTTGTAAATTACTAAATTATATTTGGGCCTAAATTCTCGAGTTGTTGATGAATCGTGTCGTTTTTCTTTTTCTTTTTTCTTTTCTTTTCTCTTTCTTCTACTTCTCTTCATGGATCAGATAGCTGTGGTTTTTTCATTAAAGAATTTTAACTATGAAGCAGAGGCTCAAAATATTTGCTAATTAATGTGCAAGTTTTCAACTGTGTAAAAACAAAGTCAAAACTTATTGATTATTGATAGAGACTGGTCAAGGAATAGCAATATATTAACAGTAGCAAAGAAAATGGAATAACAAAAAAAAATTGGTGGTCACTCGTCAGAAAAAAAAAATTTATGAAGAACCATGAAGACAACAAATAAAAATAAATGATAAAAAAAATTTTAAAAAAAGTATGATATCTTGACATATCTTGCACACCCTGTTATGTTTTAATATTATATGGATAAGGCTACTTTAATAGTTAACAAATTGGAGGATATCTCAAAATGTGGGTCCCCTGTGACATATTTAAATTTTATATTTAGTACAGCACGTACGTACATGGCGCTGCAGTTCAGTTGAAAAATATTAAACAAAAGAAGCACCAAACAAACAAACAAAATTAAATTAAATATACTTGCCAGGGTATAATGACAAGAAGACAAGAGCTGACATGTTCACATGTGAACTTAAACACTGTGTGTTGATTGGTTGCTTGCTTTGTATTGCCTTTGCCTAGCTTCTCTATTTATCTATCTATGATTTGCTCATATAATACTTTTTCAAAAACTTAACTTTTGTAAAATCTCAATAAGAAAAAGGGAAAGAAAGAGTGCACATATAACATGTAATTTTTTTTCCAAAGTTTGATTAATATGTTTCAATTATCCTATGATGCATTAGCTGATTGTGCTTTTTGATTTCTATTAGATAAAATATATTTTGACAGTTTCGGTTGGTCTAAAAGATGTGACCAATTTCAAAAAATGTAATAAAATTCTTCAGCAGGCAGAAATATTCTCTCTCTAAAAATGACTAGAGATATGGTTTCAGAAATATACTCAATTAAATTATGAATATTCGTTATAAAATTGATACTTTTGTATAACTGATATTTGTTAAATCAGATATTGTCATAACTAAGGTATTATTTTAATCAATTTATTGCATTCAAATTCGATCTAATATTCATTTGGTTTCTAACTTATGGCATCTTGTTATATATATTATTATGATATAGTAAGGAAAACTGGTGAAAGAATTAATTACATGAGTAAATAGTCAAACTCATTTTCATACAAATACATAACCGTTTTGATTAAAGCAGTACTTAGATAGATCAATAACACCGTCTGATAAGAAAATTTAAAAAAATGATTCAGATAAATTATTTTATATATAGTGCAAGAACATTTGTGGTGCAAGTTTATAATATGTTTATGTACCGGCCCCACTCTAGACCCATCATGGATCCAACTTCTAACGTCTTACAAACAATATATTTATATATCTATATATACCTCAACCTAAATTATTAGACATGAAAGTTTCATTATTTTATGTACTATCCAAATTCGCACCCATATAATTATATTTAAAAATTAAAAGTGTATGAAGTAAAATTCAGAAAAAAAAAATACTTTAGGTTAAGGGCCTAAATATTATTAATTCATATAATCCGAACTATAGCTATCTTGATAACATTTTTAGCCGATTCGAAATTGGATGATCTAACTTGAACCTAAACAATCAAAATTGTTGTCAATCCGAAAACAAACGATCTGAAACATGATCAAACTCACACCTATCTACCTGAAATTCGAAAGTAGTTCTAAGTCAATTCAAAAAATTGGACCTACCCGATAGCCATACCAAATAAAAACTAATAGTTATAGGAGATTCTCATTTCACTATTATATGAATAATGTTGTAAGTTGTGATTGAGGAATTATAACATATAAAATATAAAATTTTATAGTAGAATAATATAATAAGGGCTTAATTAAAAGAGGGTCCCAATTAAATAACTTGTTCATTAACACATTACTTATATGAGATGTTTAGTTAACATAAATTGTGTATCCGGAGAATCAGCATATGGTCTTGTGATAAAGATAATGTTTTCTATGTAAGAGATTATAAGTTTAAAATTTAAATAAAATAATCATTTATAGACATTTAAAATTAAAATAATTTGACTTCTATCTTTATGCAAAAAATAAACTATGTATTTGGAATTAATTCACAAAATAACTAACCCGCTTTACCAATGACTACACAATTCAGACTAAAGAAATATAAAAGGTGCTTGTCATATGATGGCGAAACATGGGGACGTGACGATTGTAGGGAAAAAGAAAAGAAATAAAAAAGATACCGACACTATTGATCTTCAAAATTAGTGTCTTTTTGGTGTTGCTATGAATTTACAAGACATGATTGGAACAGTTTTTTAAAAAAATAATAATTAAATAGGTGGAAATATTGTAATTCAAATAAAGAAGGCTATCTAAATTATTACTAGTTTTACAAGGAATTTTTTTTTAATAATTAATGGTTCGTCATAATTTGAAGATATTTAGTTAACATTTGTCTAGGCGTGTCATGAAATTAATTAAGTTATTTGTGATTTACTCTCACGTGACAACCTAATTAAATTGACACGAACCAATTCTAATTTTTTTTAACTTAATTTAATTATTGGTCCTCTAAACAATGGAGGCCCGCCTTCTGCACAAACATAAAAATAGAAAACAAAGAATTAATGATACACTATGTGATCTTCACCAAATTTAGTTACAAATCAAAGCAGAAGGCTACAAAGCCAATTATTAACGAGGCAATTGAATAGTTTTAAGTTTGTAATATGTTAATTAATGGAGATCTCCAGCTTAATTAATACAGCCAATAATTAAGAAAGCCTGATCACTTCATTTGGAAAGCGAAACAGCCTTGTCTTATTATATAGTTCATGATATATAGGTACAACTCTTTCACATAATCTAATTTCATTATGATATATTATTTCATTGCTGATTGATGTATACAAATATATGCTGATCAGTCCAATTGTTGGCCCAGTTGGAATCATTTTAAACCCTAAATTCCCTTTCAAATGACAGAAGAACAACTAATGCAATAGCGCACAGACAAAGATTGCAACAATCTTGATTAATTTTATTATAATCATTTTATTAATTTGTAGATTATTAATTCAGTGGGCTCCTTATGTCTTGTTAAAATTTAATGGCCCCAATTGGCAACTGCCAAAGTTGATTTGGTATTAAATATGAGTTAATTACTCATCAGGAATATGCTGTTTTTTGTTGAGTTTAGTATACTAATTCAATCCAGATGTTTTAATATTTCATCAAGGATAGTTAAATATGAATCATTGTAAATTGCATAAATTTTAATGGTTTTGTATGGACTATAGAATACTAAATGAAATTTAAATTGTATGAAATTTGAAACACAATCCATATATAAGTTCAAAAAACATGCTATAACGTTTTTTTTATGTTTAAAATTTTCTTCGAATTTATTTAAAAATTCATTGTCACTATTATTAAAGTAAGCATTCTCAAATGATCCCTTTAATAGTATGAAAATAGCTAAAGTTGATTTTTTGTACTTATTTCAGAGACTGCACCAAATTATTACAGTATCATTATTTCCGTGTCAAGCATGCAAAAATGGGATTATAATTAATGTACAACACACAGTACGTAGCTCAAGAGTAATTATAACCTCATCATGTACAGTAGTAGTTCAGTACATGTAGTAGCAATTTCCAATTAAGAAATTACAATTTGTAACTTGTCAAATAATAATTTCCAACAAAAAAGAGGTTGCAATTTGTAACTGTCAAATAATAATTTCCAACGAAAAGAGGACTTACAAAATAAAGTATCATCATCTTCTTCTTCCAGATATATACAACAACAGTAATTAGTTATTGTTGCATGTCCTTTTCAGTAAACTTCTAGTAATTAATTATTTCCAATTTAATTACACAAGTCAATTTTTCCATCTGCTGCCAGCACTACATAAACTTGTTAATAAATGGCCAATCTATTTAATGTTTCCTAGCCAATAGCTGCAGTACTTTGTAACTTTAAGTAATCAATTATATACTATCATGCAACGTGTTAAATCATGATTAGATATTTCTCATCATAACCTACATATATATATCTACGATGCAATTCCAACTACAACTACAAGCTATGCATACATACTAAGCTATCCAAAGAACTATTGTAATAATTGATTGAAAGTGACATTAGCCTCTCCAAACAGGCCATAATTGCACCAACCATCCTGGCCTAAATCAAGTAAAAATAGCCACTTCTTTTCTTAACAAAATTTCTCTCTCAATTCATGGTTTCTCTCAGCACAAATCCAAGATTATACCCCAAAATTCCCAACAAATAGTTGCCTTGCTCCCCTTGCATAGTTGCATCACCCCCAAACACAAGCCATGTAAGGTGGTTACTGTTCAAGTGTGACACCAACTCATGTGGTGCACTGTGACCTAATTAACAAACATTTAATTCAAGTTTAATATCTTGTCAATCATTTAAATAATTCATTATAATTCCATCATATACCTCATAATAAAAATGAGAGATCGCTTAATGATCATTTATTTCAACAATCTTCAAAATTAAAGTTTAAATTAAGATCCCACTTGATAGGCATGATCGATAGATTGCACTTATCGTGTCTATAAAAGTTATGAAATTTGATATACGTTGTTTCACTATATATATATATATATCAACAATCTTAAATTAATGATCCTTAGTGTATCAACAAGTGATATAAAAAATGTATGAAATTTGAATATTTGATTGTTGAGCTATTTGTATGTCCGGCCAAAAACGTATTTATAAATTTAATTTTGAATTTTGAATATTATGTATATTAATTTGAAAAAAAAAATATTATTAATATTGTTGAGACAAATAGTCGAGTGTTGTGTTCTCCGTAATAAATTCATTTAAAGAGGAATGATCACTTGATAATGACATATCTTGATAGTCTTGACAATATAATTTCTAATTGATTCAAAGGTTGAAAAATAAAAAAAAAAGTAATTAGGTATGTTGTTGGAAACATATATGGGTTACTAGCCACATTTTATGAAATTTTAGTATCGATTAAGAGCCGCTAATTAATTTTGAATTCCTCATAAACTAATATCACTTCATAAATGATAAAACACGCATAAAATCTTTTAATGTTTTACATAGGCATGATATTTCCTCTATATACATCACTTATAATATAGATATTAAATTTTATTTTTTTTATTACTGACAAATATTACAAAGATAAATAATTAATTTTTATGATTTGTCAACATAAATAACTGTCAATTGTCAGTCGATCCCACCTCTTCAATAAATTCAATATCAAAATAATTAGAACAATATTGAATATCAAATTTGAACTTTATTTTTTTTATTGACATTAGTGTCAAGATAAACATTTACTTTTTTATAAGTTTTCAAAATAACTAACTGTCGGAGATGATTCTTTCTCTTCAATAAATTACTTATTAAAAAAAACATAACAAGAACAATACATAGAAGCAATAAGCAAGGAATGGTTGTAGTTGTAGCATGTATATATATGATATATAGCTTGAGCACATGAATCTGTAGCCACAAGAGAACCAAACAGGTTAGCAACAACAATGAGATCAGCTTTCCAACTCAAGCATGAAACCCTGCCATGGCAGTCACACGTGACATGGAGCCGGAAACAAGCCATGACACACACACACAGCAAGCGAGAGAGAGAGAGAGAGAGAGAGAGAGAGGGGGGGGGGGGGATTGGGAGACAGAAGCGGGTGCGTTGAGATCTCACTCCAGTGGTTGTGATTGCCCCTTGGAGCTTTGGAGGGGAACGGGTTGTATTGTATTGTACCCCACGAAGTGCTCCTCTACAATCTTTCACTATACAATCCTGTACAATATGCTCCCTTTTTTAGTCGTTGGAAATTTTATAAATGCCCGCCCATTTTCAAACATTGTAAGATCCTACGTTTACTTTTTTTCTTTAAGAACTGCAAATTCAAAGTTTCATAATTTGTTCTCATTAATTTCTAGTAGTTGAACCAATTATTAATCTGTTGTGTATATAAAAATGCACACAATTATTACTTCAATAATGATCTTGTAAAAATCAATGAATAATCTCCACAATTATGACTTCAAAGGAAAGAAAGAAAGAAAATGTGATTGATTTTTTTGAGGCAAGGTGATGAAGTGAAGTGAAGTGAAGTGCAGTGAGATTCCAGGTGGAATTATTGCAGAGGGTTGATTGATGTTAGATGGCAAGTGAGTGAGTGAGTGAGTGAGTGAGTAGAGAGCACTAGGGACTAGAGAGGGAGGGAGGAACACAAGCCATGTGAGTGCCTCTGACATATTTAGCCCGCCTTTTCTTTCTCTCTTTCGTTCTTTCTTTCTTCCCGCTTTAAAGCTGACCAGTCCTCTTTGACCCCACAGCGCCACACTATGGCCTCCTTGATTTCCGTGACGCCACTATCCGACTTCCTCTTTGTGCACCCACGATACACTCTCGTGCTTTTCTTCACGATTAATTACACTGTACATTTTGTATTGGTGTAACGGGAAAAAACGCTTTAGCTATGACAAATAATTTGTTTGCGTCAGGCATCGTTTAACTCAGAAGTGTATTCCTTACTTTATTCTCAAAGAAATCAACCATCATTTAGTTAAACTTACAAATTTCTTCGTAAATAGATAGCGGGTGTAACATTTGGTGGAACCATAACATATCCGAATTTTAAACAAGAAGCAAAAAGTTGTGCTAGAAAGGCGAGCCCACTAACCTGAGCTTTGCATGCATGCGGTTAAAAAAGCAAACTGTGAGGCATAATTACTCCGGACAAGAGAAAAGCAGTTGGAAGGACATAAAGTTTGGGAGGAGCGGAGAGAGGGAGAGAGATAGGGAAGCACTTGACATCTTTTGATATTAAGAGAGAAGGAATTTCAATTTCAATTTCAGTTTCAATTTCACGTTATTATCATTTGCATATATGCCGAGGGAATCAATCAATAAGTCATTAACAATTCTTTACTTATGAATCAGCTGTGTGAGAAACACATGCATGTGTGTGTGTGCGTACAAGCTACAATGGTGTGCAATTCTAGCTTACAAGTTGTCACACTGAAATTTAGTTTCTAATGATGTAGTGGGTCACTTGAGCTTTCAATGTGGCTTCTGATGATGTGGTATCACCAGTAGAGAATTCAATTCTACGTCATCCTACTATTAATGGGGTTGAGATCAAGCACCAACAACAATCCTGAAATTGTTCAACTAATAATTCTAAAACCATCCAAAAACTAAACATGAAAGTTGATGAATCTTAAAAATGTTAGCACAAAATAAAAGCAAATTATTGATTGATTCAATTTGTTGGCAAAACACACGAGTTGCATTCACGTGCAACCTTTTTTTTTCCATGTTAGTATTTTATTTTGCAGAGTTAACCAAACAAAGATATTAACTATGAAGGAATTCTAAGTTTCCAAATTAATTTTAATACCTTTAAAAATTCAGAAATTATACATTGATTAAAATAATGTATGTAATTCTTACAAGGCTTTTGATAACAAATTTAAACATTGCATGATATGAAGAGCTTCAATTTTCTCAATTCTCATTTGTCTATTCCAATTATTCAATTATCAGTCATCTCATAATTTGAGAAATAAAGTTTACAACATAATGACTCACCACACCAAATCCCACTTAATACAAGCCCATATCATATCAACTTTCCAAAAAAGTATATATGCATGAATCCATAATGCCTAGCTGGAAAAGATGTCCGGCTTCCCTATAATATTCTCCCAAAAGGATTTCATTAACTTTTTTGTATAATAAAGAACATTAAATTCTAGTCGGACACGCGTGTCAGTATGACTCTACAATAATAACTGGGTTAGCAATCATGGTCATGTAACAAGTTCTATTTTTTTACTAATAAAATTGGGTACCTGGATTTGGTTTCTACTTGGAAAGCTAATGATTTGGAGGTTGACTTCTCAACCTAGTTTTGAACTTTGAATAATAATACATGTGATGATATGGTATATAGTGGAGAGATTATTAGTTTTGCTTTGTGTACTGTCTTCTGATATATACTCTGAAATTGTGTACTATCTGACATTAATTGAACTAATATTTCGCTCATGTTTGTATGAGGTTTTGGAAACTGAATTGCCACCATGGTAGAGTATTTTTCATTTGGTTATATTTTATGGTTAGATTGTTTATTTTCGTTGAACATGAAACATTTCGCTCATGTTTTTATGAGGTTTTGGAAACTGAGTTGCCACCGTGATAAAGTATCTTTTTAGTATATGGTTATATTTATGATTAGATTGTTTATTTTCGTTGAACATGAAATAGCCTTTATATTTATGAGTTAGTGTTATATATATGTAGAGGGAGGGATCATTTGATAATGATTTTTTTTTGACAATTTTGATAATGAGATTTCAAATAAATTTAAAAAATATTAAAAAAATTTATAGACATATTCTCAAACTTAGAGATTGAATATGTTTCAAATTTTATGTAATTTAAATATCATTTGATATTCCATCAAAAATTATTAAAACAGAATCATTGTAGATTGTATAATTTTTAATGATCTTTGATGAATTACTGAATAATACTTAAATTGTATGAAATTTGAAACACAATTATATATATATATATAAAAACTTTTTTTCTGTTTCTAAGGAGCAATAAGCTCAAGTAATTGTAGCAGTATTACTACGAGAAGTAATTAATTATAACAACAGATACAGACTTTAATTAAGAGAAATCACCAAATTAAAAAATGGTCCTGAGTGACATCTTGATGAGAATTTTTCCTTCTAACATTAATAAAAAATAAATGAAACAATTAAAAAAGTAGAGTTGTCTAATTCAAAAAGAGAAAAAAATATATACATTTTATTGGGCAGTGGGAGAGCAATACACATCCAAATTTGATTACTAAACTGAGTTGATCCAATTATGGATAAAGCCTTGATTCCAGTACAGTCCATCCTTTGAATTATAAGCTGATTATATTAGATGAGGGATTAATGTCGGTTGTACCTTAATTGATTAAGACTTTGATGATGAAACAAAAATGTGCTGAGTTGGGGAGGGGAGGGGAGGGGGGGGGGTCAAATTCAAAAAAATATTAAAAAAAGAAAAAGAAAAGAAAAGATTAAAGATTAAAGATGGGAATATAAATGTAAGTAGAGTACAGAGGTGGAGTTGGGGAGCAATCCCTATCTAGGTTTGATTAATGAAGTCAAGTAATCCATTTCTGGATAAACACACTTGAATTGATTGCATGTGGATGCAATGCAGTTGTCTCTCCATAGGAGTTGGTGTGCTGTTCCAATCAACTTGACCTCAGCCTCAGCTCTCTAATCATTTTTCTTTCCTCTTAATTCATTTATTAATCCATTAAGTAATTAGTTAATTAATTAACTTTGCTGAAAGTGCCATTTGATAGAGTCATGCATCCAGAAACAGTGCAATCATCCTTATTTTTTTTTTAAATACCTGGCTTATGGCTTATGGGTGTCTCCCTTTATTTCGTCAACAAAAAACAAATGATATATATAATATACTAGCTAGTTGGCAAGAAAGAAAGTTTAGGGAAAATGTAGAGTATTGTGTTTAATTTAATATAGAGAAGGTATCTGTTACTAAAATAAGATTACAAGTCCAACCTCATATCTTCAGTAGTATTAATTATATAATAAATCATATCTAATTTTATAAGGAAGTCCAATCATTTTCAGTTCAAATGGTTTAGAAGAGTTACTCAAGAAAAAAAAATTAGATTAAGAGAAAAAAAGAATTTGTATCAATGATTTTAAGGTAAAGATGAAAGATATCTAGCTTCATATCCTTCAAAAAAAAAATATAAATATACATGTTTTACATGATTAATTATATGTCATAATAAAATACCCCGAACTATTCATCAAGTATATTACATCTGTTAAATTAAATCTGATGTCCAAACTTTTTAATGAAATTGCATGGGACAGCTCAAACTAAATTCATCTATATTTAAAAGAGCCAAAGAAAGATAATTGGTTAATTAAGACCATAAATATGCTTGATAATTAATCCTATGTTTAAACCAAATTTACCTTCAAAAAGAAAATTTGAACCAAGAACTAGTCTTTCATCTAATGATAAAAATATTCAAAAATCAGATGAAAGTCCTTTATAAATATTTAAATTTGAATAGTTTAAACCCTAATCTTCCATAAAAAAAAAAGAAAAAAAAAGAAAATTCGAACTTAAATATTCCATCTGGAGGTGAAAGAGGTAGAAACAGTTGGGAGACCCGAATCCCTCTCTCTCTCTCTCTCCATTAAATACTTACATTAAATAAATGCTTGGGACTACCGTCTTGCTTTTAGCAACCAAAGCACACAATTAGAGGCATGTTTATCGCTCTAGTTATTATCATCATATAAATATTATATATATATATATATATATATATATATCCTATCCATTTCACACATTTATTATAGCATTAGTTCGGTACGTACGCTTATTATCTTATATTAGTTGGTTAATTAAATTATGGGTTTTGAATTGAGGCGCTCGCTTTGTTGCGCTGTATGGCATTACCTCATTTAATAATAATAAACCATTTATTAATTTGATGTTGACACGCCTACTTAAGTACTTATTATGACCAAATAAAGCAGGTACTTATCATTATTGTTGTTGTTATTATTATTATTAATATTATTATTATTATTATTATTATTATTATTATTATTATTATTATAAGCTGGCTATAAGTAATAAGGGCACTAACATCAGGAGATATCATGTGGGGCCCACACAAAGCAAATATTTCACAACACTGGAGGTATCCAGTTAATTAATTCATTTATTGATGTTACAGATGATGGGGTTTTTTTTTGTGTTTTTAAATTAATTAAGCTTGGTGGTGTATGTTGGTTTTATGTGGTTCATTAATTGCATGAAAATTGTGCAGGGTATCCTTAATTGACATTCTAGTATCCACAGATTTCATTGTTTTTAACTTCTTATAGACTGAAAACCGTAGATTTAGTACAGATAGAAATAAATATCATTTTTTTTATGGAAAGATATAAATTTAAGTTCCGTCACAAAATAATAAAAAATAATAAATGCCAAAGTATTTCAAAAAAAAATTCTTATAAATAAGTTCCGATTCAAAATTTGTATCTAATATGATATGATTGACAAATATTATAGTACTATACTATTTTAAGTATGCGAGTTGAGAAAACGGAGAATTAAAACTTCGGTCAATTAATTTGTTAAAAGAAAAATCAAGTTGTATCTCAACTTTCTATTTTTTTTAATCAAATTGATTCTTAATTTTTTTTAAAAAAAATCAAATTGATCTTGAAATTTCTTCATAAACCAAATTGGTTCTTAGACTTAAAAACATCAAATAGGTCCTTGAGTTTCGAAGTTTATTCTTCAACTTTGTTTAAATTAACCAAAATAATTCTTTAACTTAAATCTTTTTTATAACATTAAGGATCAATATGGTGTAAATGAGGGTGTAAATGGATTCGATCAGATTAGGATTGGATCCATATTATTTTATTATTTTTTAGACGAGTGGGACCCGCCCAAATTGACACGTATGGTTTATTATTCTTTAATTCCAATCCACACCTGAATGGGTCATTGGTCAACCCAACTCATCATGAATAACTTAATTAAGTATTTAATAATTTTTTTATTTATTTATGTAATTTGATTAAATAAATCTTAATTAATGTTATATTTCAAATGAATTGACCCGACCTAATCCAAGATGGATACAAAATTCTAGATTCATATCCAATTCATTTTTTTCATGAGTCATATCGGACCATATTGAGTCGGGTCGGATACAGATCAATGCGTCATGTTGAGTCCAGAATTAACACTTTTAAACTCAAATAAAATTTTCGGGATAAAATTAGTCAACTTTTGAAGTTTAAGGATGAATTTCATTAATTTAAGGAAAGTTAAAAAAAACTAACTTGATATTTTTCAAAAAATCTAAAGACCAATTTGTTTTCTGAAAAAGTCTAAGAACTAATTTGTTTTTTGTGAAAAAATTTAACGACTAATTTAATTTTTCTAAAGAAATTTAAAAGTCAATTTGATACAATGAAATGATTATTAGATGTAATCATGTCCAACAAATACATACGAAAAAAAACATCAACAATTTGCCAACAAATTGTACTTCTCCTTGAATCTCTCTCGCCAAAATAAAGGAGGAATTTTCTATATCTATAAATGAAGAAGAAATCAATAATTGCTCTACAATCATATGTCTTTTTAAAAATCGCAGATTTAACATAAACAGTGATAACTTTTATTTTTTTACGGACATATATAAGGTCAATCTTGAAATATATATTTGAAAAATAATAAATAACAAAATTAACATGAACCTTTTATTTAAAAAAAAATTGTACGTCTTCTTGAAAATATCTTGCTTAACACCATATTTGAATAACACAAAGTGAAAGAGAAAAGAAATAAAAGGGAATGGAATAAAAAAAGATATTACTATATTTTATATTCTCTTATTTAATTTATCTTATTAACTTTTATTACACTCCAAATTAAAGATTAACAAAATATAAAACTTTAAAACCTTCATTAATCTTAACCTCTTATTAAATATCCAACTAAACAAAAATTAATTAGAAATTTTCTTTTAACTCCTCTTCCCTCCCTTCCTCTACACTCCATCCAAACAAAGTGTAAATGGAGAAGATTTTTCTATGTCTTTAAATAAAGAATAAGTAAACAATTAGACCACATCTTTCATTACAGACATGGAAAGTGATTGCCACTCCAAAATTCTTCACATTGATTCTCAATGCATCATTATTATAATAAGCAAATTATTGATTTGGCCACAGTATTAATAAATGGATTCATTAAAAACACAAAAGTATTAGCAAATGGAGGCATCATCATCATAAGAAGAAAAAATAGTGTATTTTTTTTGTAATAGCACCTTGTGAATTTTCATATGACTTCCTTTTTTGGAATGTCCCATACATATATGCATGTTTTTTTTTTTTTGCTTTTTTGGATGATTAAAATGTAATCTTTGCTACCTCAAGTACGCTAGTTCTGAGCCTCTGACACTGATTACAAATCAGACATATCATTATTAATTTATATGATTTTAGATACATTGTTGAAATATCACATTTTTTAAAATGTAACAATTATTAATTTAAATTAAGATTCAACCTCAACTCGTTCCTAGTTTAATTAACACCTCCTCTAATAAGCATACATGCATGAATAATAATATATTTTACTATGAGTTTCTTCTAGAAAATATTCAAGAAATTAATTAATGAGACTAATTAATTAAGTACTGATGTATCATGTTTGTGAAAGGTAGATTAATAAATATATTACCTTAATTTATTGCAACTACTCCAATACATAAAGTCGTTGACAGGACAAGTGAAGGATTGTCTAAATGCAATAAAAGAGATGAAAAGATGCTTCATGGGAGAAATAAATTGGTTACACTTACATTAAATTTATTTTTTTGGCTCCAAATTTTATAAAAAATAAAAATAATATTTTCTTTTTTAATATAAAGATGAGGTTTAAGTCACTCAAATTTAAAGAATAATATTTTTATTTTTCGGAAGGAAAGGGAAACATCTTTAAATAAATCTCAATGCATGTTTTCAAAATTATCAGTTAAAAGTATGTGTTTGGAGTGTGATTTCAAACATATATAATAATGTTATTTTTTTCAAGATTAAAAATTTTATTGTATTCATATTTTGAATTTGGGAATACATTTGTAGTAAAATAAAGAGAAAAGAAAAAGGATGTAACTTTACATTATTGTTCGGAACAAGCTCAGATTTTTAAAATCAGATTCAATGTGTAATTAGGTACTTTCTCAAGGACTTAACTAAAAAAAATTGGGACAAAAAAATATTGTGTTGTTGTAGTCTTGTAGATAATTAATATAATGTTCTATTTTGGAAAGGAAAACACAAGCACTGGGCTCAGTGCAATTAATAGTTAAGAGAGGAGAGGTGAAATAGGAGATTGGTCCAAAAAAAATTAAATAATTAACACATTATTATTTTACTTAGGAAGTGGTCCTTTATTTATAGCATAAATTACACAACACCTACATACAGAGAGGTTTGTATCCTCTCCAGTTTCATCTTTACAGAAGAATCCGAGATACCTAGACTGTTATGAAATGGACGCTAAAATGGTCTGTTGAACTGGAGAAGAATTAATGTCTCTCTCTTTTTCTATTTATACCCTCCAAAAAGTTAAAAATAAATGAAGAGATCAGTGAATTTTTCAGAAGCGTCCCAAAGATTAGTTGTCTTTTTGTTTTTTATTCTTTGTAATTTCTTATTTAAGCCAGATAATAACGATCTTTGATGAACTTATCCCATTTCATTTTCATGTATGATAAAATATACGCAAGATTATTGAAAATAATACATAGAAATTTGATTGCATCTCAATAGTTAGTATTACATGGGAATAAATTGAAGGCCTATTGCAAAAATGCACACTTACTTGCTCAGTAAAATATAATTATTTTTTACTGTTTATATATTTAGACTAAGTCAAAATGCAATTTAACAACTACCAACAAATGATGAGTATTTTTGGACTAGGTTTTGAAACCCCAAAATGTAGTTGGCTATTGCAAATTGAACACTCCACCAATGTTATAAAATGTACACGTGACAATTCTAAAATTCACTCTCTAACTATTATAAAGTTAGAGTATTTGGAATTTTGGATTGATCATAATTTTATGATAAATAAAATTAATATGATGGTAGATGTGAATTCATAAAATATAATATGTTTTTGTTTTAAATTTAATTTAACTTTTTCACTTTGGCTTTCTTTTTTTTCTTTTTTTCTTTTTACTGAGATTTGCTTATCTGTTGAATTACATCATAACTGTTTGTTCTTACCTGGTTTGGATCTTAGATGATGTTGTATTTAACTAGGACTATATTTTGGACTTTGTTATGAAAAAAATATTTACTAAGGAAAGAATAAGAATTTAAATTCTGAAATAATTTTTAGCAACAAAATTTACAGGCGACAAAAATAAAATCAAACAAATATTTTTTCCTCAACAAATAATACCATGTATAATTAAAAAACAATAAAATAGTTATATAAAAGAGTTATATCATTTAGAAAAGTTATCTAATATTTTAGACATGATAAATAATTTTTTAAATGAAAAGAGAGAAGGAAAAATATATGAACCATTCGATTAATTAAGATAAAGAGTATATCAAATAATTAATATCAGATGTTATGTGATATGATTAAAAAAACTTAAAAACTTCTGTAATTATCTTTCATTGGACTTATCCAAAGTAGCAAAGTTAAAAACTTCCGTCAAATTTGTAATTAATATGTAATTCACACTTTACATAAGTCATAATTGATGATTCATAATATACGATTGATACTTTATATTTATTGATTTGTAACTTCAGTACAAAGAATTGAACACTTTTACATGAGTTTGATTATAAATATATATCAAACTTTTCATATGGGGATGAAAACTTTATATAAAGTATTGTCAATTTGAAAAATAATACAAAGAGTCGTATAACTTAAATATCATTTGATATTTCATTAAGCTTCATTAAAATGAAACCATTACAAATTGCACAACTTTAACGATCTTTAATGAACTATCAAATAATACTTGAATTGTATAAAATTTGAAATACAATGAATGAATAAGTACAAAAATGTACCTATAAAGTTTTTTTTTTATTTTTTTTGAAATTTCATTGTTAGTATTGTGAAAATAACCATCATCAAATGATCCTTTCTTTTAAAAGAAAAACAAATTAAGTTTTTTTAAGTGATCTCTTCTTTTTATATAATATAGTCATACAGATGTGTTTTGTACTTTTGTTTTGTGACACTTTTTATGTGCTGTTGGCTCCAAAAAGTGGGTCAAATGCCACTGAAAATTTTTGTGCAATCAAACCGATCAAGCTGGCAAAAGATTTATCGCGCTGGTCTGTTACGAAAAGTTTGATGAACAGTACATTTCAATTCATAGAATTATCAACATAACAACACAAAATCAGTACTCTAAAAGCGTTACATAAGATCCGCCCATCCTCATCGGTGTAGGTGTACACCGATCGTGTACACCGTGAGAAGCCACGCTCTCATCTATTGATGTTTCACGGACGTCCCGATTTCAGCTCACGTAGACCATCGAGCGGGAAGCTCTCCAGTTGAAAATTGAACTGGAGAGAAGTAGACTTCTAAACTCGCTAAATTACCGCGAATTTGTCTCATAGCGCCACACTTTACCACCAACCTTACCCCTTAGCTCATGTCAACAGCTGTAAAAAACGCTCCAGTACATCAAAACCCCGTTCGCCTTTTTGTCCTCATCCCCTCGTAAAAGTACTATTTTACCCCTGCGTTTCTCACCTTCCTCTTTATCCTCAGTCTCACTCTCTCTCTCTTTAATAACACTTGCTCTGTTTTATAATTTCTTCTTCTCTTTCCCCCCCCCCCCTCTCTCTCTTTACGCCCCCGCTCTCTCTCTCTCTCTCGCTCCGCCATGGACGCCTACGAGGCGACACGTGTCGTATTCTCGCGTATCCAAGCTCTCGACCCAGAGAACGCTTCTAAGATCATGGGTCTTCTCCTCATCCAAGACCATGGCGAGAAGGAGATGATCCGCCTCGCTCTCGGCCCCGAATCGCTCCTCCAATCTCTGATTCTCAAATCAAGAAAAGAACTTAACCTCTCGTCACCTCCGCCTCCTCCTTCTTTCAACACCTCGCCTCGTCTCCTCCCTTCCCCCACCTCTTGGGCTTCCTCGCCTCAGCCGTTCTCTCGAGCAAACAACGGCTCGTTAGAGGAGGCGCCGCCATGCAGTGAGGATATCTATGGGGAGGTTTTGGATGAGCAGGGGTTAGGGTTTTACCCTGAGGCCATGGGAGGATGGGGAGGAGGGGGAGGTCTGGGCTGGAAACCCTGCTTGTATTTTGCAAGAGGTTATTGCAAGAACGGTGCGAGCTGTAGGTTCTTGCATGACGAAAAGCTAGACGCCGCAACTGCAGCTGCCGTAAGTCTAGAGCAGGAGATTCTCTTGCGGAGCAAAAACCAGAGTCCCCGGCCCAGCCAGCTCATGGCCTCCGCTTTCCCTTACTCCCCCACGGGCAAAGGAGGTGTCAGTTTTCTCTTTCAGCAACAGACGGACAGCCAAAGGTATAAATTCTCTTTCTCTCTCCCTCGACTCTTCCTTTCATGTGTGCGCGTGAGTCGGAAGGGGTGTAATATTTTTAGTGTGGCAGAGCGGCAGCTGTGGCGGCAGCGCTGATGGCGAGTAGTGGTGCTGACGAGGCCGGAAGGTTCATGGCGCGGTCTCCAAGGCTTGAGAGGAGCGACCTTGCCGCCGGATTGAATAACCCGGGAGCTCGTCAGATTTATCTAACCTTCCCGGCTGATAGCACCTTCAGCGAGGAGGATGTGTCGAACTACTTCAGGTAACTATTTGATGAAATGCCTCTTTGTACAATAAATTGAGGGAGGATCAAATTAGTTGCTCAAAATTTTCTAATTTCTGTCTTAATTTTTTTGTGTTTGTGTGATTGAAGCATATATGGACCGGTACAGGATGTGAGGATACCGTACCAGCAGAAGAGAATGTTCGGTTTTGTGACCTTTGTTTATCCGGAGACGGTGAAGCTGATTCTGGCCAAGGGAAACCCGCATTTCGTGTGCGATGCAAGAGTTCTTGTTAAACCATACAAAGAGAAGGGAAAAGTTCCGGAGAAATACAGGCATTGCTTCTTTGGTCCCTTGTTCCTTTTCTTTTTCTGATTTTGTGTATATGGTGTGATAATGTGTTTTATCGGTTTTGTTACAGGTCAAAGAATCTTCAAGCCGAGAGAGGAGATTTTTCTGGTTGTTCTAGTCCGACTGGATTGTTAGACGCCAGAGATCCCTTTGAATTGCCTCATCTCGGTAATTAATTTCCATTCAAAATTGATCAAATTTTAAACTCGGGTTCGTTTTGATTTCTATAAAAGATTCTAACTTTGTTGAAATTCCAACAGGAAGTCGCATGTTGTACGGCACTAGCCCGACCCAAGAGGCATTTCTGAGAAGAAAACTGGAAGAGCAGCAGCAACAACTCGAGTTGCAGCAAGCGATCGAGTTCCAGGGCAGGAGATTCATGGGACTCCAGTTGCTGGATTTGAAAAATCGGACTCTGAATTCCCCCACCGTCACCGCGCCTTCACCAATTGCTGAGACCAACAAGAGCAATTTGGAAGAAGATGCAACTAACCAAGGTCAACTTGGCAAATACCAAATTCCTTTTCATTTTGTTTAAGATTTTTTATTATTATCAGCTTTTTAAAGAGGAAAGTTTCAGCCTTTATGCTGAGTTAAAAGGAGGTGCTCTGTTTTTTACTCTGTTATTAACAGACAAGAAGGCGTGCAGTAACAACATTCAGAGCGCTCCTTCTGGAGTGACTGACATGGGGGACCCACCAAAAGTCAACGGGTCTCATGAGGTAGTGGTCAAAGAATCTGGAGCTGAAGCCGCTACAACCAAAGCAGATTGCGGTTTCCCAGAAAGGTAATGGTGCTCTGTTCTATAATTTATTTACTATTTCTTTACGTATCATTATTATTCCCCTTTCTTTCTTTTTTTTTTTTTGGCCCCAAAAGAAGGGTGCGAGGAACAAGGAAAGAAGTGGGTGTTCTACTGTCGTTTTGTTTGTTTATTAATTGTGTATTGGCTCTCTCCATTAATTGCCTTAAAAAGCTTTTGGTGCTTTTTTGGGTTATTGGTGGAAAGAAATGCTCTGTTTCTCAGATAAAATTGGTTTATTCCCTTCTGACTCTCCTGTAATTTACCATGGAAAAGATATTTGTAGCCTTTTTTGAGTGTTCTCAGAGAAAAGAATGGTTCTTATGAAATTGTCTTTTCTGATGGCATATCCAGTTCCTTTTAAAGAAAAAGGAAATAATTTTGCTGTCCCAAAATATGCTATCTTATTCCTCTCTGACATTGGTGCAATGCAATTCATTCGTTCTCTCTTTTTCAGAGAAATGAGAATTGAAAGGACAGAGGAAAAGATTACCTCTTTTCCTTTGCTCTTTTCTTGTCATCGTCTCTTTTAGTTTTATCTTTTCTGATTAGTATCTTTATTTTATTTTGAATTTTGATTTGTTATAGCGGTCTGGAGCACAATTTACCTGATAGCCCTTTTGCATCCCCAACCAAGTCTTGCTCTCAAATTGTGGATACACCATTTTTACCGAATGAGCCCTCGAACCGTAGTAATTCTAATAGCGCCGCCCCGTCGTTCATGGCTTCACCGCTCATCCCTCCTTCCTCCATTGACCTCGCCTCTTATAACTCTTGCTTCTTTCAAATGCCCAGGTAATGGAAGTTCAGATTTACATCATCAAGAGTTCAATACATACACCACTGTTCATTTTCAAATCTTTTAATTGTTGTTATTTGGTTTTGTTGCCAGATTTTCTTCTGGGCATGGAGCCATTGGTATGTGAATAGTTGTGAGAGAAGGGGGTGGTGTTTCTCTCTCTAGCTGGGGTAAGTAACATACAATCAGCAACCAATAATTGAAGCACATATAATAAAATTTTGAAAATTTCATATTAAAATAAAAAATATGGTACATGGCCAGCCAACCCTAAATTGATTGATGGTTCTGTTATTGTTATTTTATGTGGGCAGGAGAGAGAAAGCTGATGGTGTGATGATTGATGACTCAATACTGGAAAAAAACAGAGAAGATAAAAGGTTTTTTTAACAAGATAGGAGTAAAAAAGAAAAAAAGGAAAACTTATATAATATGCTACTATTATTAGGCTATTGTTACTAAGCTTATTAGTACTTACCTTAGGTTTTATATAGTTATCATAGGTTACTTTCTTAATTATATAAGTATAGCTTTTATTTATATGTTAGAGTTTTTAGGGAAAAGCCATAAAAGGGACTCTGTTCACTCTGATATTGGCTTTTTTTTATTTTACTATGTTAATTTATGAAGTAGAGAGAGAGGGAGAGAGAGGAGAGACATTTGAAAACCTAGAGAGAGAGAGAGAGAGAGAGAGAGAGAGGAGCAGAGTTTGTACCTTTTTCAAAAAATTGAGAACAGTGTTAGTATTTAGTGTGTTAGCTATCTATCTACCTACCTACCTACCCCTGCCATATACTGTCAAAATCTTTGCATACAAAACCAAACAGTAGAGAGAGAAAGAGAAGAGATGGAGAGAAAGAGAGAAGAAAAAGAGGGAGGAGACCAAACTGGAATCAGAGAGAGAGGACATGGATGAAAAAGTGAAAGGATGGAGCTTGGACCACACTCACGGGTGTGTGTGTGTGTGGGATGTGTGGATTGAAGATTGAAGAGATGGATGGAGAATCAAAAGATGGTATCTTCTTGGCCTCTTACTGTCCTTCCATGTACTGTACTCCATGTGTTGTGTTGTGTTGTATCATTGTATGTTGGGTTGTGTTGTACCACCTCTCTCTCTCTCTCCATAGACTAGCTTTTTTTTTTTTTTTACTTTTTACTTTTTTTTTCTGTTTTGTTACTTTTGGCTGTAGGAAAAAAAAAAAGAAAATGAAAGTAACCAACAAATAATTTCTCTACATTGATCTCCTCTCTGCTCTCTTTTCTTTTTCTTTTGCAAAACAACATTTTTATCTGTGTTCTTTGTGTGAGTTGATGGCTAAAATTTTGTTCTAATTTGATCAATATACAGTTTAAAAGTGTAACATTTGAATATCATATATAAGAGGATATGCATTTATCATCCAAATTTGAGCCGTCTGATTTAATTTGGTTGGATCAACACATCTTCACATATTTTAATCAGACTATAATGAAATCAGTTTAAAAACAAAATTTGAACCAACTTGACCGTTAAAATTGATCCAACAACACGGATTAAAATTTGAGCATTTGTTGTCAGCGAGCTTAAACTTAAAATAATTAACCTACTGTTACAAATTACAAATTGCGCGCTCTTTTTATAATTGGTGTAGCACAAATTGACAAGTCATATTTGTCCAAAGTTGAAGACAACAAGAAGCCTGTTTTCACTGTACTCATTTCAACTGGTGGGGTCCTTGGCAAAGAGAATCTACCATTCTACCATGTGGTAAAAAAAATAAAAATATTGAACCACATCGATGTATGTAAAAGAGGAGACTTGAGGGGCAAAAGGAGACACCTTAAATGGGATGGCACGGTACCGGTACCATGCACCATCACCTTTGCTTCGTTCTTTCCAGCATTACTAATTCAATAAAGAAAGACACCGCAAACCATCTTTTTCTCACAAAAGAGACCTATAGCCTTACTTCAATTAAAACCCATTTTGTGATTTTTTTTTTAGACAAGTTGTGTTAGTTTTCAAAGATTAAAATTAAACAAATATTTTTGTGGTGGGTACTACCTCGCTGTCTGTCTTTCGCTAATCCTGACCCTTTTCTTGGCTTCATTTGTGCTGAGTCACCAGATTTCTGTTCCAACCTCATCTGCAATCCTTCTCGGTGAAATTCTCCACAATATATGTATACATAACATATAATATTTGGAGAAGTCTGAAAAAATAGAAAAAAGAAAAAAAAGCAAAATGTTTGAACTTATTTAAAGGTTAGATTCAACATTGGTCGTGTACCTAATCCTAAATACTATATATGATTGCAGGAGCGGAGTTTAATGGAGATCGGAAGAGGCTGCAGTCTCCTCAAAATTTTTGAAAATTAGTTATATATATTAAAGATTTAAGATATTTTACTGTAATTATACTACATTCAGCTTCTCAAAAAAATTTGAGACATATAATTATATTAAAAATAATATTTTAACTTCTTCGTTAAATTTGAACAAGGTCCGCCACGGTATGATGGCATTTCTTAGTTGGAGGGATAGGAACTTCCAATATTGCAGAGGGTAATAATTGCAGAGGGAGGTGAGTTGGGTCAGCAGCTGCTGTGATCTATTCCATCTCTTGATTTTGTACATGCATGATTTAATGGAGGGTGGGTCACATGGGCTGATGACAGTAAATTGTGGTCCTGTGCTTTTTTCCCCATCTTTTGAATTTATAATAGGAGGATGTATCAGCAGCTGTCTCTCTGAATAAGATAAGCAGATAACCTCCTGTGCACATGCACAGAAAAATTTTTGTGAAATTTTGAAATTTAAGATTTTGTACGCTCTTTTACTCTGTAGGGCCCACTTTGACCCAACTTTTCATTTTTCTTCTTTTTGGGCCTCTCCTTTGTTTAGACAAAAAGGCTGATGGTATATGGAGCATGGGTTTCTGATTTCCCTGGTTTCTTGCAATATTAGATGAGGTCTAATATAAGTGCCAAGTTTTGTATATTTAAATGAGAAGTGAGGAACCACAAATAGATAATACAAAATAGATGATATAATCTGTCAAAAGATACTATAGATAATTATTCTTTTATGTACTTACTTCTTTTGATTTAATATATTTTGGTGAAATATTATTCTGTTTCAGTATTTAAATATAATGTCCAATAGCTATTCTATAGGGGTTTGCCTACCTACATTGAAAATTAATAATAAAGAAAATAATACAGTTGAAAGTGATTATCATAAAAGCTTTCAAAATTTTAATTGTCAATACTTTGTTTAGATTCGTTTTACCATCCAGATTCCAAATTATTTTTTTGAGATAAAGATGAAAATCTAAATTACTCAATTTTAAATATTTATAAAGAACCTCTTATTTGGGTTTCGGATCTAGGACTTCCCCCGGATTTTCAGATTGTAAAATGTAGTGTGGCCTAAAGATTTCATTCAAGTTGTCACAATAAATTCGGGCATAAATGAGCCCCTAAAAGCTCTACTATTTTGTACCTACACTGAACCAACTTGGTACAGTAGTACAGCAGTTGCATGTGCTTAGTAGCACATTTAGCAAACCATAGAGTTGATTCATCATTGACCGAATGCATATTTTTGGTTACATAATGAACCATGCATTGTCTATTTAATTTATCTTTCATATAAAGGCATCGTGAATCTTTTGGTATCTATCCGATAGTTGATATCTTGGAGATAAGGTGAGTTTAACAAGTTCTGAACTTGAAAATGCTTCCATCCATGCATGTAACAAAGGAGACTTTGATCTATTGATATTTAATTTAAAACACAATTTATTTCTTCATATGCATACGAAATCCAGCCGTCTGAGATATCAAGAAACCCAATTCTGTCTTTAGCAAAAAAACCAAAAAAAAAGAAGAAGAAAGAAGTCTTTCCAATAAGCTCTTTCTCTAAGAGTTCAAAGATTCTGGTGACAGAATGTAGGTGCCTTTTCTTGTGCTTTGCCTTCAGTAGTGAATAAATGCAATAACTGCATTTAATCATATAGTGTAGAATTGAATTCCTGACAATAATAAACAAGCAAAGTACTTAGAGAAGAGATCTGCAAGAACAGGAACAAAATGCAAGGTCCTTTTAAGCATTTTATAAGTAATTTTGATTTTTAAATTTACAAAGTATGTCAGACTTTATTTAAGAATTTTGAAATTCTAACAAGCCCCTGTGTATGTTGTTGATAACATGTTGCCCGGTAGCTTTTCAGCAAAAAAACTCTTTTTATACTTTTGCAGAATTCAGTATCTTTAATCAGTCATTGGTAATAAATCGGATGAAATATTAGATCAAAATAAAATAGAAAAAACTTGTAGAGCCGAAAGATATACCCAATCCCCTCCGGCCTTGGTCCAAAAATTTTGGCATGGCTCTCTGATAGGGATCTTGTGGTATGATTGGATTCTTCTTCCAAGTTTCTTCAATGAATTATTGAATGATCGATGACTCAACAATGACTTTGCTGTTCGTACCAGAACAGGTAACTTCCTGTACACAGGATTGTGCTCCCAAATTACAGCATTCTTGTTGCATAAATCTTCTTCAACATACTTATATCTAATTTTTTTTTGTGGTGTGTTTAGTACCCAAATTACATACCGTTCGGACTAGTGGGCTTGACATATGTCAAATAGTGACACTTCCTCTTCCTTCTTTTGCCTCCTCCGTTGATGGTAGAATGGTTTTATATGTTCTCTTGATCTTACCCTTTTTATCATGTAAATATGTAGTCAAGCTTTATTTATTTATTTATGGAAAAGTATTCAAAGGGGAAGTTTTTCTCTTTACTCTTGTAGTCAAAATTGGCTGCCAACTTTTTTCAACAAGATTTAGGACTAATTTTAGTTTTATTTGAATGATTACTTGATGAATACAAGTATAAGTGACAGTCTTGATTAGGCTATTTTCATCATTTTTTAATGGTTTTGTTGTTTCATTCATTCAATCAATCATTTATTTACTTTATTTTAGTGAAAAAGGTACTTATATTCATTTGGAAGTGGAAATGAAATTGTCTTATCCACTGAAATGACTGCCACTGGCTAGTGCTGACTTTGACAGTTTTGATAATCTTTTTTCATCTCATCTCATCAAAATTGAACTAGCAAAAGTTTGGATATCAATATATTTCTTCTTTTCATCTAAATAAACACTAAAAACATAATTTTCTTATTAGTTTTGGCAATTTCGGTGATTGCCATATTTCATTGAATGAAAAAAAAAGAATAAATTTGTTGACTTGATTTTTTTTTTCAAACAAAAGAACACACAACAATAACCCAAAACCCAAAAAAAAGAAAAAAAAAATGCACCAACCAAACTGGGCCTTAAACAGTAGTTGAATAAATTCATGATCCAACCAGGATTGAAACTAGGCCTTAATCAGTTATAAAAATAAATTCACTATATATATAACCAGGTCTAAAAGTTGTCTAAATAACAGGCCTAAGACCACAAGGACCATTTATAGGTCTTGTTGAAATTCTTAACTAAACATATCTAGACTGGTATTTTGAACTTCTAAATATGGCATGAAGAAAAGAAGCAGAATGTCAAAATTCAAAACCTCTGCTGCTACATTGTAGTTAACTGAGTCACAAATTTGAGTGATTGATATAAACTTGAACAATGAAACCAGTAGAACCGTTCTCATACTAAGTTAGGCATCCGCTGCTCGATACACGCTTTTGGCATTTGTATATAAATAAGATCATATGCTCAAGTCAGGAATAGCAAACAAATTTGCCTTATCTTTCTTTACCAAGAATAAGGAATTTTTTTTTTCATAAGATAAGGTATTTATCTGAGCGCTTTTTCAAGTTTTCAATCCAAGGTGAAGATTGTAAGCTTCCTATTTTAATTTTTTTCCTAATTTAACTTTTTTGTTTTAAATTTTGGTAGGATGATTGCAGTGCTAATTATATCATGATGGTGTATAATTATACAAAAAAATCTCAAAATGGGAAAAGAATAATACCTATTATAACTAATTTCGCACCACAAAATTTTGATTGGAATTGTATATGAAAATAATATATTACATTCTGTCATGTGTAGTGGTACCGGAAACTGAAATGGCGCGTGTGGAGTTAGTATACTTGCTTTCGGCCCTTCTAGGCTTGTCGGTGGTCATGGCAGAGGATCCATATCTTTATTTCACATGGAAGGTTACATATGGCACGATTGCTCCATTGGGGGTCAAGCAGCGAGGCATCCTGATCAACGGGCAGTTCCCGGGCCCGAACATCAACTCCACGACCAACAACAATATTGTCATCAATGTGTACAACTACCTCGACGAACCATTCCTCCTATCATGGTACATAAATCCTGAGTTTATTATTGAAATAGTTGATCTAAGTACGTAGTCTTTGAGAAATGTATATTCTTACAACAAAATCATTGCTTCGTTTTGTAGGAATGGAATTCAACAGAGGAAGAACTCATGGCAAGATGGTGTTCCTGGGACAAACTGCCCGATCCGGCCTGGAAAGAATTTCACATACAAATTCCAAGTTAAGGATGAAATCGGCAGCTTCTACTACTTTCCGTCACTTGGCATGCACAAGGCAGTAGGTGGCTTTGGAGGCCTTCGTGTCAACAGCCGACTCCTTATCCCGGTCCCGTTCGACCCACCAGCTGACGACTACACGGTCCTAATTGGTGACTGGTATGGTAAAGATCACAAGGCCCTCCGACGCCGGCTAGATGCCGGCCATAGCATCGGCCGTCCTGTTGGCGTCCTAATAAATGGCAAATCAGGCAAAGCTAACAAACCGCTTTTTGTGATGAAGCCTGGAAGGACTTATAGGTATAGAATTTGCAATGTCGGTTTGAAGACATCTCTCAACTTCAGGATCCAAGGGCACACCATGAAGCTTGTCGAGATGGAAGGGTCCCACACCATTCAAAATTTGTACGAGATGCTCGATATTCATGTGGGCCAGTGCTACTCGGTTCTTGTCACAGCCAACAAAAAGCCAATGGACTATTACATCATCGTGTCGACCCGGTTCTTGAAAGAAACCATTACTACGACTGCTATAATTCGATATGCCGGTTCTAATCAGCCTCCGAACCCGACTCTCCCAAAGGTACCGGCGGGTTGGGCCTGGTCTCTGAACCAATGGAGGTCCTTTAGGTGGAACTTGACAGCTAGTGCGGCTCGTCCGAACCCACAAGGCTCTTATCACTATGGCCAGATAGCTATCGCACGTACTATCAAGCTTGTCAACTCCCGTAAGCTAGTTAATGGGAAGCTCCGTTACACCATCAATGGTGTATCTCACGTCAGTTCCAAAACCCCATTTAAGCTTGCCGAATACTTCAACATTGCAAAGAAGGTGTTCAGCTACAACCTCATCCGCGATGAACCTGTTGCCGGTGCACCTGTGAAAATAGCGCCTATTGTCATCAGTGCAAAACACCGGACATTCATTGAGATTATATTTGAGAACCATGAGAAGAGCATCCAGACATACCATTTAGACGGTTACGCCTTCTTTGCTGTTGGGTAAGAATTGCTACTCGTATATATATATATATATATTTTTTCTGAATTAGCATATGCAATCATGTTACCTTGTGTAAACTAGTTTCTTTCATGATTGGTGCTTACAGTATGGGACCCGGCAAATGGACACCGCACAACAGAAAAACATACAACCTCCTTGATGCGGTAAGCAGATACTCGATACAAGTTTACCCGAATTCATGGACGGCAATCATGACTTCATTTGATAATGCTGGTATGTGGAATCTCCGATCTGAGAATTGGGAGAACCAGTATCTGGGGCAGCAACTTTACATCAGTATAGTCTCAGAGGCCAGATCACTAAGGGATGAGTACAACATGCCCGACAATGCGCTTCGGTGCGGTGCCGTTGTTGGTCTCCCGCTTCCTCCCCCTTATACCGTGTGATGATATTGCTTCATTTGCTTGTGCATGTTCAAATGTCACATTGTATAAATGACTAACATTGGATGAAGATTTTGGAAATTTTGCTGTTTGATTTCACATTTTTTTTTTTGTTTTCTCTGTTGCTGCTTGCTAATGACAGAACAAAATGCTCCAGAGCAAAATTATTACAAGAGCATAAGGTAGCCTGATTAATTGTCATTCTTCTCAAGCTTCGTGTTATGAATTTAATTGTCTGATTATCAAATTTTGTTGCTGCATGTTGCAAATGAGATGAATTAATTCGATCACATCAGCAACTAATTAATGACCATAAATGTAATCTTCATTCATTTCCAACCTATGATCATATAGAAATGTTGCATGTTGCATAATGTATGCATGATGTCCCATTCATAATTGCATGATTATATTTCAATCTGCATGATTTATGATTCAATATTATTGGTATGAAGTTTTTTCGCTCTGATTATATGTACAAGATCAAGTCCTTTTTTATGATGTGCATCTATATATTAAAGATAACAGTACATACTTTTCCACCATCATATATATCTATATAATTTGTAAAATGTCAGAATAAATAAATAAAGTAACTAATAGATAAATCACCATTAATTGTCATTTTGAGATACTGGTGGAAATTGTAATGATACTAGGTTGGAGAATTACCTATGCATTTCACAATTAACTCAATATAATTCATAAATCATATTTGTTGAAAATCGAACTACCTATAAAATCTTGTTTGAAAATTATTGAAATATGTTGAAAATATGTTTTAATTGGGACAAAAATTTGATGAATCGGAAAATTAAGAAGTCATTCAAACGCATAAATGATGTGGTTAAATTTGTACAGATATATATTTTTGCATGTGATTATAATATTCGCCAGATATATAGTAAGCATGAAAATTTTAAGAATCTTTAGGCAGATCTTTTTTGCAAAAAAATATTTGCAATATTGGTTATTCCAATAAATATTATAGCTAGTCAGGTCGAATCTTGTATATTTCTTTATATGGCATATTGACATAACAATTTTGAATTTTAGGGTAATAGATTTTCTTTTTCTTTTTTATGTTGCAAAAACGTAATACATAATTAAATTTTCCACATCAAATATTACATGCCTTTCCCTTTGAATATTTATTGTATCCTATTGATTTATCCAAATTAATGAGCAAGCACATAAACATGAAGAATTCCCAGAGAAAATATTTTGTAATTGCAACCAGTTGCAACAACAAGAAAGCAAAGACCCAACAAAGTCTTTTGCTCCTAACAAAATGGTGATGTTATTTGCACAAAAAAAATCTTGTTATTCACAATACAACAACAAAAAAAAACTCTCTTTATTTCAATTAAAAGAAATTGTTATCCTTTTTTGTTAGTCCTTATTAATTTTCCTCGAATATTATTTTCAGGCTACTGATTTATGTAACTACTATTTCTTTCTAAAAAAGCTGCGATTTTCTTTTTTTCACCCTGATATATAAGAGAATTAAACTACTCCATGTCTCCATCCGTTCCAAGAACTCATTCCAAAATTAGCACTAGTTAACAATATATTTTTGTGTTGATGTCCTTGATATTAATTATCTAAGTTTATGCATACATTTATTACTTGACGTCAGTGTCTCTATTAGTCTATTTAATTTGCTTTGCTTTGTCGTACTTTATTTTTAGGGTCCCAAATACTATGGTATACTTGTGCCGTGAAAAAAGATATGGCAGCTAGGTTTGTAAATAGATTGAATATTATCTGTTTTTATCCGGATCCATATCTAGATATTTGACGGATATAGATTTGGATATTGGATATGAATTTGGATTTGGATATTCTTTTGATGATACGGATGCGGATACGGATATGATTCTGATAATTATCTAGATCCAAATTTTTTTGAGATTTAGATATTCATTTTAAAGGCTCATTATATGTCTTTCGATTGGACTTTTGATGTAAATTTCAAATTCAATTAATTTTAGATCTAATTTGGACTCATGTTTTATTATTTTTAAAATTTCTTAATACATTTTAACTAATAATATAATGATAAGTAGTGATTAATTTTTGTAATAAATATTTAACTTTTCTAACTAGTGACTCTATCATGAAAAATATTATGCAATTTTTTTAATGATATTTGTGATATTATTATTTAATATCCGAAATATATCCGTATCTGTATTCGTATTCGTTTAATATCCGATCCGTATTTGTATTCGTATTCGTTTAATATCCGATCCGTATCCGTATCCGAGACTATTCTTATCCGAAAATTAGAAAATATAAAGGATATGATATAACAATTATCCGTGGCTATCCGATCCATTTACACCCCTGACGGCAGCAAACGTGAATCCTTGTTTTTAGTACATTTATTACGACGACTTACCACTATTTCCACCCATAAACAAAATAATAAAACAAAATTCTAAAAAAATGTAAAAACATTGGCATTCAAGAAGATTTTCATATTGTGGCGATCATATTGAACGATTTGAATCAACCGTTTGAATAAGATTCGAGATTCAGATATTAAACATCTCTTTTAACCCGTCAGCACAACTCCATGTACATATATTATTCTTACAATAAACCTTGCTCTTTTATTTTAAATCAACTAATTACTTCTCTTACAGTAAAATTTTCCCCTTCTTATTTTCTTAATTCTATAACATAAGATTATTTCAGAAATTAATTTGGAGGGTCACAGTGTTCTGAATTCTTGCTCTCTCTGGTGAGGAACGAGTTTTAAGACCAGAAGAGTGGTAGATACAGTGCATGAAATTTCAAGATGCTCCAGCCTACTGAGCTGGTCTTTGAATTAATGGAGCCATGGTCCAGAGTTTGAGTTCATCTTTTCTATTTTTTCAACATGGATATATTTTATTAGATTTAGGGTTTTGAAGAAGAAGACAGAAGGGGACTGTATTAAGTTCCATATAAGGTTGTTGCTTCGTTGGAATTTTAATTTATTCATCTCTAAAGCATGAAATGAAATGCCTTTTGCACAAACAATTTTAATTATATTTGACGCTGCTCCCCTTTTGATATATAAGTTCATCCATCTATCTACTTTTTATTTATTGACCTTAATTATATATCTGTTAATTAAAAATATATTATTATTAACTAATAAAGTTTAATCATTTTATATACATTTTATATACATTTTTATATATAAAATAATTTAAAATGAGTAGATAAATGAGTGGATAGTAAGAGAGTGAAAGCTTAACAAAGACCTCTCAATGGAATAAATCTAATAAATTATTTCCCCCCTCACGCTGGACCATAATTCATATATAAAATATTTTACTTAACCTAGCTACATTATGCACTCTAGTTGTGAAGGTTAATTATTAGCATCTCCATTGACATGCAAGATATTTGAATTGAAAGGAAAATTCGATTGATATCCTCCCAATAGAAGATGGTTTCATTTCATACATAGCAAAACATCACATAATCAACAAGTGGACATAAATCATCAAACCAACATCATTGTCAAATACTCAAACTCATTAAAGCATATCACACATTTTATATTAATGATTCATTTTTTTAGTTCAACAACAATGATACTATATCAGAAGTTGCATTATATATGATTTATCAGACATTTTTTTTATTCTTAGCAGCCAACATAGGCATACTACTGCAACATTGACTTCTGATACACGACACGACGATAGCAAGCATTAACTAGTTTCCACAACAAGTTCACACTCTCATAAAGTGGAACAAGCACGACACCGGGGATCTTTATATATATAGATCCTCGGAACAGTTGGACTGTTATCAGTTCCTGCACATAGCGCGCAGGTGAAGTCCTCCATCAATATGAAGTGTCAGCATTGTTTTCCACTTGACTTCACGAGATTCGTCCCACATTTGGAACTTGAAGAAGAACAACAAAGTGGCGGCAAGTACCTTCATCTCTCTGTATGCAAAATCCTTCCCGAGACAGATACGAGGGCCAGCCTAGATCGATAAATATATAACAAATTTAAAAAAAATATTAGCGAGTAGTCGTGTTAATTAATTAACTAAATCATTTTTGTACAAAATTATACTGGCACTGTCCAAACCTGGAAAGCAGTAAACTTGCATGGACTTTGCGGCACAAATAGCCCGTCTTTGTCAAGCCATCTCTCTGGTTTAAACTCCTCTGCATCATCTCCCCATAGAAACTTCATTCTTCCCATAGGCAAAGGTTGATAATCCACTGAGTCGCCTTTTTTTATTTCAAAGCCGTCTGGCAATGTGTCATCAGAGAAGCAGAACTTTGAATCCTATAATCAATGGCCAAATTTTATAATTAGTTCTTTTTTGTTTTGGAGAAAAAAAATTAAGAATAAGAATCTCAACCAAGAATGATCAGGCCATCATATGATACATTTATGTTTTGCAAGCAATTGATGTTTGCTTAAACAATAGAAGGAATTTAATTTCTTTAAATTGTAGGTAACTCAACATGTGTTATAATCAGGCAAATTAACTCTTTTTGTTGACAATATATTTTCATGCTTTTTGCATGTGATGAAAAGAGCAATAAAGTCTCATTTTCTCACCTGAGGTAGTGCCGGATATAGCCTTAGGGTCTCTGTAAGAGAGGCATGGAGATATTGCATGTTGCTCATTTTTTCGTCGTTCAAACTTGAAATAAACTCATCAAATTTCACATCAGACCTCTCCATTTTAGTCGCTTCTCTTACTTCCTTTAAGATCTTCTCTTGGATGTTAGGATGCTTACAAAGCAAATAGAAGAACCAAGAGAGTGTCCCGGCTGTTGTGTCCCTACCGGCAACAGCAAAGTTGAGGATGATATCTCTAAGGTACTTATTGCTGATGGTACCTGGAGCTTTCTCCTTTTCTAATAGAAATCTTGACAAGATGTCTTCTGTCTTCATCTATCACAAAAATTAAGCATATTTAAAAACAAATTTGAAGAGATCACTTTCTTAGACATGCACCACATAACACAGTAAATTCCGAAGCATATGAATTAATGACTTACAAAATTGCCCTTCTGAGTAGAAATCTGCTTAATCCTTTTGTTGATCACATCATCGATGAAATCTTTTATCAGCTTGACATTCTTCTTCATTTGAGCTTCAGAGCCGATATTTAGAAATCTCTTTACCTTCCATGATATGTCAAAAATTCGATGAAGAGTCTGGCAACTTGCCTCGTCAATGGCCCTTGAGAACACCTTGCTCTGTTCCGATCCAGCCAAAGCGCTCAGTTCAACTCCTAATAGCACTTTGAATATAGAATCCATAGTTGAACTCATCAACAAATCCTGGAAATGAAATGTAGATAATTTATTTTTTTACAGTATCAAGAATCAAACTTTGCATGTTAGCAAACATCCCAGGCATAAGCTGTTTGTAGTTAATATATAGTACATGGAAGTTCAGAGTCAATTTGAAACCAAATTAGAAGTACCAAGCCGGCCCCCTCAATCTAATTTGTAAGAGGACAAGAACAATGCACCAAAATTGATAATTAACAATTTTAATAAGATTTTTACTTGGATATCAAACTTTTGATTGCACGAGGCTAACTCTGACACCGTCTGAGCTAGTTTGGTTGCAGTTGTGCTAAAGGCGCCACTGGTATAACCCCTTAACACTTTGGTAGAGAATTCAAAGCTCGCGATCTTTCTCTGTTGCTGCCATTTGTCCCCGTCAACAGCAAAGATACCATCTCCAAAGAAGTCACTCATCAGTTCATAACCTTGAGGTCCCTGCATTTACCAGAAAGTAACATTAAAACAAACCGGCAACTGTAGGTTTCTAACTAGATAATTTAGCTTTGAGGTATATAAAATATTACCTTGCCATAATTTGCAGCATTTGTTTTGAGGATATATTCCACATTGGCTGGATCGACAGTGTAGACATAGCTACAGAATGGCGTCATCATGCGAAAGGTCTTGTACTTCTTGCACAACTCCGTTTGGTACTCGATAAGCCGAGGGAAGTTAAGGAGTTGATGAAAAATTGTACCGGCTACAGGTGGATAGTTCCGCTTCTTTTCTGACTGGAACAACAACCACCTGAAGAGACAGAGAGAACTCACAAGCATTATTCCTATGCTTACGAGGGAGAACGGCGTCGGATAACCCGTACTCGACAAGGAATCCATCGCTGGTTTATGAATTTGATCTTAAGAAATTGTAATTGTTTTAGTTTTCTTGGTGAGAAGAAGGTGGATCCAATTGCCTATTTATAGTTGCTGTGCAAGGGGAGTATAATGTGGACTGTTACATTTTTCATTATTATCTCAATAAAGTTAGGAATAATTTAATATATTTAAATTATTGTTTTTTATTAGGATAAATATGTAAGACTAATTATCCACTATACTGATTTTGATACGTGTGAATTTTGCTAATTTAATGAAAAAAATTATTTTTTCACTATTTCATCTTCTGAAACGCACCTTTATGTGGAGATTTATCCTAGTGCCATTATGTAGCGAATAGCTATATATTTATGAGAGGTAATTATGAGAAATTTTTAGTATATATATTTGATGATTTTTTTAATTAGGAACTTATATATATATATATGTGGGCTATTATGTATCATCAAATATAAAAATTAGTTGTGAAAATTAATGATTTCTAAATATCTGTTGAATATAGAAAATATGACTACCACCTCAATTGCTTAACCATCTCATAAAATACTAAAACTCAGTATGTTGTTTGCACTTGAGAAGAATATGGAATTTTGATCATAATTCATTATAAGGAGATCACAAAAAAATACTTGCACCATACATGAGTTATGTTGTGTATTTGCCATATCTTTTTTTTGAAATTTTCTCAAGTCAGTACAAAACTTAACGTGATAGAATCATACTAAGGTTTTGTTCACACCAAATATTTATCATATTGTTTGTAGAATTCTTTTATCCAATATATTATTTTTAAAAAACAATAAATTGGGATAAAAATATCAGAATTAAATTTTTTTTGTTAGTTTTTCTTAAATTATGTTCTTTTTTCACTTTAATTATCCCATCTTTCGTTTATCCTTCTACCTAATTACTTCGTTTCTCTTTATCTTTCCACCAAACATAATCCTAGCTCTGTTAGGTAGCAACGGAAATAACTTTTTTCTTTACTCACATGAAATTAGAGTTATTCTAACAAACACAATAATCATGAAAATAAATAAAGATGCACAAGATTTATACTACTCTTACACAGCTAGCTGCATTCCATTTTTCCAAATATAAGATACTGATTATTTTGCTTTATTGCCTCATGTTTCATGATTGTTGTTACATTTTGAACTTGTCCTCTATGCTTTTGTTTAGTTGGTTTTTAAATTACACAAATTTTTGTTTAGTTGGTTTTTAAATTTAAGATGATAGAACATACTATATGCTTTTGTTTATAAAAAAATTATCACACAAAAATTGCTTATAAAAATTATATCATAAGGGGTCAATTTATAAAATTATTCCACACGTACTTCCCCAATGTGTTATATTTAAAGATTCGATAAATTGACAATATAAAATATCTGAATTGATATAAATTTTATTTTTGTGCCAAATTAAGTCCTACTTTCTTCACATTATCCGTCCTTCGTTATCTTAATTTCTACCTAACTTGTTAATTTCTCTTTATCTTTTCATCAAACATAATCCTAGTTTTATTTGGTAGAAAAAAGAAATTAACTTTTTCCTCTATACTCACATGGAATGAGAGTTATTCTTTTTCCTTTATATTCACATGGAATGAGAGCTCTCTTCACATTATTCTTTTTCCTCTTTTAAATTGTAATTTATCCTGAAAATGATATGACATAATATGTATGCTTTTGCTTATAGAAAAAACTAATGCAATGATATTGCTTATAAAATACCTTCAATAAAACTTATATAAATGTTTTATGTTCAAATTTAAGTATTGCTCTTTCGGTTTCATGTCATTGATTCTCATCCTTCTACCAAACTAATTCATTTCTTTTAATTTTTTTCACCTAACACCATCATAGGGGAAAATAAGTTTATTAAAAAGGAGATAATTAACTTGTCTCTAATGCAATATGAGAAAATATTTTTTCTTTATATTTTCTTTTTATCATTCTACCAATCACAACCATGAAATAAGGTATCGAAGGTATATAAAACTCATACGAGATTCACTGACAATAGTTAAATTGATAATCTTAAAAATGATTTTTCAAATAAATTCGAAATAACTTACAAAAATAAAAAATAGAAAAAAAAAATTACAGACAAATTATTAAATTTATAAATCAACTATATTTTCAAATTTCATTCAATTTTAATACCATCTAACACTCCATCAAAAATCATTAAAATTAAAATTAGATCATTACAATTTTGATTGTTCACAATTGAGTTTATTTGAAGCCTTTTTACAAATGATCAGATCCACAAACTATCTATTTTTTTTTTTTATGAAAGGCCCGTAGGCATCCACAAACTGCCTATATTACATTAATGACACACAACATAAATTATTTTCACATATAGTCTAAATTAATGATAAGTTGGTAGATGGGCTTGTGAAAAAAATTCCAAATTCCTTGATCTCAGCACCAATACCTCTCCAGTTTCCTGAAACTGGAGAGGAAACTGGAGAGGAAAAACTGGAGAGGAAAGAACCCGAAAAACCCTCGTCTCTCTCCCTTCCCTTCTCCTCTTCTCTCTCTCTCTCTCTCTCTCTCTCCCCATTTTCTCTCTATGTATCGTGCAATAGGTACTCTACGACGATCGCGTGCTTGGCACCAGATATCTAGCGGATTTAATTTGGGGGAATTCTGGTTAGTGTTCTCTTCCTGTGTGAATCTGGGTTTTATTAAGTTACTTATTAAATTTGGTGTTGCTGATTTTACAATTGGCTAATTGCTGATCCGAATTGAATCGGTTTCTCTGCGCTGTGCCTCACACCCGTGTAAGCGATTTGAGTCTCTTAAAAGGTTGATGATTGCTTCGACATGTAAAATTAAAATTTAGCTTTCAGTTAATGAAATAGGAATTACTGTTCGCGCTGTACTAAACAGGAGCTAATTGCTCATGAGTGAAAATTGACAAACCATATGAAATGTGTGGATAACAAATTGATCTAGTTACCGTTTCTTTGTTTGATTCTTGCAGGAGTTTCACTGACAGTAGAAAGGTATTTCCTTGTAGATCTACCAATGTTCTAAGTCTCTATTAGATCAGTGGTTGCTGGAATTTTATTTTCTTTATTTTCTTGACCTATTGTTGTTTGTTCTTTTGGCAGATCGGAGCCGGGTATTACAGTAATTACGCACCCAGTCATATTTTTCAATCAAAGGTGCCTATTCATAGCAGTGTAAACAAAGATGTAGAACATCATAAACAATATGGATTCACAAACAAGGAATTAAAGGTTTGGAAATGTAAATTTTTCTCCCTTCTTTTTCCTTTTATTTTCCCAAGTTATTTTATCGGCTAATATTTACATGGATTTATTCCCAGAGGTATGATGAGGGAAATAATCAAGAGCAAAGACAAGATAGTGAATTGTTAACTAAACCGGTGGGAAGGAACATCTCAGCAGCTGAAAAGAGAAAATTTCTTATCAACACGGTACATAAGATTGCACTTGATATCATTTAGGCCTCCCTTTGTAAACAATTTTGTAATCAGGTCTTGGTACAGTACTAAATTGTGTGGCCTCACTATTGGTTTAACCATTTGTATGGTTTTCTTTTCTTCTCCTGTGTCTGTGTGTTTGGCTATGTGAATCAAGGCTAAATCAGATTAAATTGAGGATTCGTGTAGGCTTAGTTGGATTGATTGATGTTTATTGGTTCCCAAGCCACTGTATGATTGAGACTTCTGAGCAAAAATAAATCATTTGTCTCAACATAGTGATAGTGTACTTTCATAGATCTGTTTTCTTAGTCTTTTTATTCAGTTTACTTGTTATTTTCAATTTTGGCAGCTATTTGACCTTAAGGACTCAAAGGAATCTGTTTATGGAACCCTAGATGCATGGGTTGCATTGGAGCCAACTTTTCCTTTGGCCTCTCTAAGACAAGCCCTTGTTGTTCTTGAAAAGCATGAACAATGGCATCGGATTGTTCAGGTACTATTTCCATGTCTCCATAGATTGTTTGTACCTGTTGTGATTGGATCCTTACATCACTGGTAACTGATTTGACCTGTATGAAACTTGGGTTTTTGAGGTTTAGGTGTCAAATCATAGGCATGGGATTATTTAGGTTTCAGGTTTTTCAGGTGACAGCTGCTAGAATGCAAAATCCAAATTAAAACTGTTCTGTGCCGTTCATTTACAATACCAGGCAGCATCATGGTTAGTACCAGTCAGATATTCAGTTTGTGAATTGTCTGGTACCTGTATCCAAATCCGCCTATAACTATAAGCTGTATGAATGTCATCACATATGGTTTCTACTTTCTAGTCATTATCATTGGTGCTACCAGTCATGAATTTAATTACAGACTTGCCTAAACCTGATTAAAGCCTTTATATTAAAGACTTTGACAGAAGAGATATTAAAAAGAAATAAAGTTCTGTTTTGTACGGTGTATGTGAGGTGTCCCTTTTCAATGGGTATGCATAATACATGATATTTCTTATTAAAATTTAAATTCCTGCAGAAGGCTCAAATTATTTGTACAATTTTTGTAGGTAGTAAAATGGATACTGGGCAAAGGTCAAGGGACGATGGGAACATACAAGCTGCTAATAGAGGCACTAGAGAAAGACAATAGAGCAGAAGAGGCCCATACAATTTGGGAGGGTAAAATTGACCACGATGTACATAATGTGTCTTGGGATTTTTGCGACCTTATGTTGTCAATTTATTACCGCAACAACATGCTAGATCGGCTAGTAAAGGTATCTGTCATTTTCTTTCATGCTTTGTTTTTATTTTAGTTTGATTTTCTTTCTCTTCTGTGTGTAAGGACATATTAGGCTTTGCATTTCTTGTGAGAAATTTGCAAATTCCCGTGTTACTGAGAAATTGCAGAAGGAAAAAGATTTTGCATTTTCTAAATTAGAATGGTACTTGAACTTTTGACACTAACACCCTTACTTATTCAAAAAGTGATGTAGACGATTCAACACATCAGATCAACAACATGTTTTCGTCCTTGAAACTTTGCAACAAACCATCTTGATCCCTAAACTTTCATATTCATTTTCAAAGATTGGTCCAATTATTTTTTTTCATAAAAGCAAGTGGTCCTCATACTTTGGATAAAGAAAAAGGTCAGCCTGAAGTCTGGTTTCTACCAAACTGGTTCCGGAAAATGACTAAGTTAGTCCTCAAACTTCTCTCAAAATAACCAAGTTAGTCATTTGAGTGTGCGATATCTCATTGCCATAACTTTTATGCCTTGTCTGACCAAAATCATTTAGTCCAAATCACACTTTGGCTTTTTTCAGAGCAATTTTCTTTTCTGACCTGAACCAGCCAATTTTAATTGATAGTCCTCATGCAAAGTATGACATGCCGCTCCTTCACCTGCGCGGAATGAATTATTCTCCTCCATAAGGACTCATTTTTGTCATTTTGAGAGAATTTTAGTAACATAGCTCTTTTTACAGTCTCTAAGGACCTATTTTGTTGTTTTCCCAAAGCTTGAGTATTGACCTGATATTTCTGCAAAGTTCAGGGACCAACTCAGTGCAAAACAAAGATTAGAGACCAGTTTGTTTTTTTGCAAGAAGTTGGAAGGATCAAAATTTGAATTGTCGTTTTAATTTATTATGTATAAATATTTCATAAAGTCCAACATACAAGGAGGACTTCTTTTTTGAATTAATTTCACAATATTGATGTTTTTCTTTGCAAAGCACTTTTCTGTTGTAATTGCTTGAGACGTTTTATATCCTCACAGTTTTTGTGTGAAACTGTACCTCGCTAAATCAATCAGGTTTAACAAGAAATAATGATTTTTTACTAAACCTATAAATAAGGTCTAACAACAAACAATGATTTTGTACTGGAGAGAGCTACAACTTTTCTCCAATAGAAGTATATATACATGCACAAAGATCTGGAATGTTTTATTCATTTAATTTTTCATTGTATTATTAACTCTTTCTTATATTATTTTATGTAGCTGTTTAGACGTATTGAATCATATGGCCGAAAGCCACCAAGAAAAAATATTGTACGAAAAGTTGCAGATGCATATGAGGTGCTTGGCCTCTCTGAAGAAAAAGATAAATTATTGAATGAGTATAGCTATCTATTTGAGAAGTCATCAGATGAGAATAAAAGGAAATATAGGTTTTCTAAGAAGGCTAAGAAAGAAGGTAACCTTGCTACTTAAATGAAAACAGTATAGTTTTTTTCTTTTCTCCCATTGTTCTTGTTTTTGCTTTGATGGCTTCTTTAGTTTGTTTTGCATATCAGATTTTAGCTTTGGGTAGTTTTGCATTTATGTCCGTTATGTATGTTTGTTTCCAACCTTGATATTTTTGAATTGATTGACAACCTTGATATTTTCTACCTTTTGCTGCTGGTACAAAACATTTCTTCCTGTACTGTTTTGCATCTGCCATCTTTGATTTAATCTATGGTGTTTCAGTAAGCCCCAATCTTATTGGGAAAAAAATAAAAAAAATCATACCAGTACAAGAAAAATAACATCATATGTGAAAAATTGTAACCTATGATAATGTTGTTTCTTCTTTCCAGATAAGAAAGAAAATAGAGAAGTAGAATCATTGAAATGTATGGCTGTTGATTCTGGACCTGGAGATGATCGAACATAAGAGCAGTGTTCTCCATGTTACTGGCTGCATTTTTTTTGTCGCCAATCCTATCCATCAAAAAAGTGTTAGTATAATTTTGTCAAGGTTAAACTTCTATTACCCGTGTTCATTTTCTCTTTGTACATTGGACAACTCTACTTGCGATATTTTCTTGTGACTGTTACCATTGCTATGTTTCTCGAGTATTGTTTAGAGAAATATTATATGTGAATGATGTGTTTTGCTCTTCTGGAAGGGAAAATGTGCAGGTACTTTGAGCTCCAATCTCAAATTTCAAAATTTGAACGCTGGATCTTGTAGCCATGTAATGTTGGAAATTGAACCATTGATCTAATACAATGATAATAAGTCTCGTTTTTTTATGAAGAGACACGGGTTCAAATCTCATAAAAAAAATTTAAAAAGAAATAAATGTTGGGATTAATGGGGAGCTTTTATTTCAAAAAAAAATTCTCGGAAATTAAAATCTATATTTTCTCAATAGTTATATTTTGAGGAAACTGAAAAAACAATTAAATTATTCTGTAAATTGATTTAGTTGATATGGTTTTTAATCTCTTGAATTTGGTTAGATGTTAAGTGCTTTAAACTTGATGTATAAATTACTTGTTCCATGTGAATATTTAATGGGTGGGGATCTTTTAACAACTATTATTTTGACAATCTTGATATTTGATGCTTTATCCATGACCATCAAAATTACATAATATTTACAATGATTATATTTAGCGGTCTTTAATAGAATATCAAATGACTCTTAAATTACATGAAATTTGAAACACAATCAATCTATAAGTTAAAAAATATGTTTATCAATTTTTTTCTATTTTTAAAAATTATTTTAAAATTAGTTATTAAGATTGTAAAGATAATAATTGTTAAGAGTCTCCTCCCATATTTAATAGTGTTATTCTTTTCTTTTGCAATGGAAAATCGATAGTTACTACAAATTTGATCGATGCAGAACTAGATAATCTTCCATTCTTTTAGAATTAAGTTGATACTGGTAACTAGAATAAAAATATATAGAATTAAGTTGATTTATCTTTTTATTCACTATCCTATCTTTTTTTTTCTTTTTCAATGTAGTGAGCTTACATGCAAAGATATATACCAAATTACCAACTTTTCAAAATTTCACCCCTGTCCGTTTTTACACAGATAAAATTGTTCATAATTTAATTCATTAATCGACCTTCCTGAACCAATTCAGCCTTTATTACTCTCGCCAAATTAATACATTGGTCTTGAATAAAAATGTTATACTGTATGGTTATTTTATTTTATTTTTTTCTTTTTTCTTCCCAGAACAAAAAAAAAAAGTAAATCAAATGTTAATAAAGTGGTTATCATAAGAAATCACTACTCTATTATTTACCACTAAAATTACTCTTTCAGAATCATAGTGTTTGGTTAATTAGTATCTTAAAATATCTGGTTTTATAAAAGTAATAGCCATACTTGGCTCGGATTGTAACATGATAAATGTACCTTGATCTAATTTAATATGCAAAGTTTATGTGCATTAATTAATAATAATCATGGGAATTCGTTTTTTAGATGATAAATGTCCCTTGATCTAATTTAATATGCAAAGTTTATGTGCATTAATTAATAATAATCATGGGAATTCGTTTTTTAGATAAAGCCACTAATGTGACCAAGATTCTCCATCAATCATGGTTCCACTTGTTAATGTTTCTTTACTCACAAGCTTTGAAATTGACCCCAAATAATTAAAATTTTGCAGAATTTTTTATGTAACTATGTTTATGTTAGGGTTTTTTCTTTTTTTGCTTTTGAGGGAATTTTGTAAACCTATTTGTAAAATAATATATAGATTTATTTAGAACAATTTATCATAAGAGAGAGGAGTTTGCAAAGGCAAAGTACTATTTGTCATAAGAATTTAATTTGTGCATTTGCTATATATCTGCTATGCAATTAAAGGAATAAATGCATCTTTTTTTATCATAAATTACAATTAAAAATTTTAGTTTATTATAATTATAACTACATGTTTTTGGCACAAGTAATTTCTACTATTGGTACCAATATAAATAAATTATTTACCTCAGGCATATTTCATAACGGTCAATTATTCAATCTGTACTTAATTATAGTCATTTTAAGTGCTCGTGCAAAATATGATATAATATGTATTTGATATTTTTTAGCAGTCTTATTAATATCTGCATTGTTCAAGGATATATTTTGGTATATAATCTTAAGGAGGGGGTCCTTGACTGATAATAAATTTTAATATAATTTTTAGAAATTCTCAAAAATAAAAAAAAGTCAACAAACATATTTTTTTAACTTATAGATTAATTATGTTTTAAATTTCATGTAATTTAAAAATCATTTGATATTTCATTAAAAACCATTAAATATGGACCGTTGTAAATATTATGTAATTTTGATAATTTTTGACGGAACATTAAGTAATAATACTTAAATCGTATGAAATTTAAAACACAATCAATCTATAAATTAAAGAATATATTTATAAAAAAATTTATTTCTAAAATTATTTAAAAATTCATTATCAAAATTGTGAAGAATCCCCATCCTAATCCTAACAATAAACTTTTTCTGAAAGTAAACAGAAATAATTGGCATGACTGTAGCTGAGAAAATCTGTTCTTAATTTGTTCTTCTCATCACCATACCTCTTGAAAGTGGAAACCTCAGATGGAAGCACCTCTTTAAATTATTCAAAAACAAAAGTTCCTCCAAAGCACATCTTATCAAAGTACAAAATTGAGCTGGATCAATTATGATATTTATATGATGCACATGAAAAATTATATAAATTTTTACTTTTTATAAAACCAGTTAAGATCGGCGGCAATCTATATGAATGATTTTAATTGAAATATCAAATGATATTTAAATTATAAAAAAAAATTGATACACAATAAATCCTAAAGTCCAATAACATTTTTATATTTTTAAAATTTAATTTAGAAAGTATTTTAAAAATTTGGGCTTCAAGGCCTCTAAGATAAATGTTCAACGTATGAAATCAATTACTCTTTGTGTGATAATTTACTCAAATTTATAAACATATATTTTTTTTATGTTGTATACTATTTTATAATATTCAACTCCGAGTACTTTTATCTCTAAAATGAACTCCGAAAAATAATCTTAATGGTCAAAATATTCATTGTGAAAGAATTATAATCCTTAAAAGAATATATAAAAGCTTAAAGTTTCTTCATATTAAATTTACCTGTCAAAGGCGCATAATTGATTCAATGGTAACTTTTTTTTTTTTTGGCTGGAGTAATCTTTTAGTTTAATAAATTAGTGGATTAAACTCTAACCATCTTTTTTACTAGGTGCATTGATTTAATACTTGTGATAGTGTTTCACATTATTGTGCAAACATGTTAAAACTACCAACTCTAAACTAAATTAATTTTTTTTGTGTTTTTTGGAAAAAAAAAAACAAATATAACAATTCATGAGGATAAAGAAAAAAAATAAAACCAACTTTTATCTAAAAAAATGAAGAAATTCTACATATCCTTCTTCAATTGACAACTAATATGATGAGGTGTATATCACATGACAATCCTCTAACTACTCTTCCTTTTTTTTTATTTCTTTAACATTTTTCCCATAAGAGAATCTGCTAACTCTTATGCAAGAACAACACGCTTTCTAATTAAATTGAAAATAAGATTAAAAGTCCAATTTCTCAAGTTAAAAAAATTGTAATTAAAAAAAATTTACTAAGTTGTCTAGTTTTATGGTTTTGAGTAATGATGAAGCATTGTTTGTGCACTGTTCTTAAAGCATCTTTTTAAACCACAGTCAAACTGTAAAAAGCAAACAAACCAAAATTAATTTGTCGTACACTTTTGTTTTTTATTCGAACAAAATTGGACCGGATCGACTGAATGCGAATGTAAACTGTGTGTGAAAATATATTTGACAACAGTATTTCGTAAAAACGGTGGGCTTATCTGTAAATGCGCAGAGACGCATTTTGTTTCGGAGAGAAGAGAAATAATAAAGAAATAGAAAAAACCATCCAATAAAAACGAAAACGTGGATCCGAATCCGACAAACATACTGGCCTCGCACGAGCGTGGGACCCACATGCCTCGCCGATCCAGATCTCCGCGCTAACAAATTAAGAAACAACGGGCGTTTTGGTTCCCTGTAACTTAATCAGAGTTGTACTAGGTGTAACAGCTATCTGACAGGTCGGACAAGGAATATAGAACCTTTTCTACAGCAACGATTGTGACATGCGGGTCCCTACTGAAAGTGACACTCTGAAATGGGTAACACCTTTTGACAACAGAGGATCGGATGCAAGAGAAAAGGGAAATAAACCCATCGCGCTCATGCTCTGTTGCCAATCACGCTTGCGCCTTATTCGACGATAATTTCGTGGACATGGTTCATGTTTATTTCGTGCACCCATGCTCGATTTATGAGGTGATGTAAGATTTATTTTAAAATTAAAAAATGTCTCCAACAATTATGTCAAAAAGAATGAAAGCATGTTGTTACCAAAAGTAGCATTTGCTGATTTTGGAAAATTCATTCATAAGGAAAAGTAAAATTCAAAATATATTACAAAGAAAATTTATGTTTAGAAATATGTAAAAATAAAAACTTGAAAGCTAGAAATAGAAATTTAGAGTAATTAAAGTTGACACGTTATGACATTTTCTTTTTTATATTTTTTATGTTTATAATATTTGCTCTTTTACACGTGTCTTTAATGTTACTGACTTTTATATTAAAGACAAAAAGAGACCATATGAAATCTTACCGAAATTTCAATTGTTATAGTTGTAATTAAAAATACAAATACATAACACTTTAATTTGCAATACAATGAAAATTATGAAATGTCAAATTATTTCTGACATAAATAAACTAGATGTAATTTTCTTTACCTAAAATCTTAAACAAGTTTTATACTAAACATACAAGAAAATTTTATTATATATCGAGGTTGACTATGTGAAAATTTATTTTCATATAAGAAGATATCATGTGATTATATAAACTTCATCGTATATTTTTTTAGAATATAACATAATATCAAATAATTATAATAATATTTGAGGGGGTTTTAAATGTCTTTATTTTTGGTGTCTTTCATCATGCCTCCATTTTTTTTTATTTTCTACTAACTCTAATTTTAAAATTAAAATATAAAAAAAGAACCGTTATACATGATCTATATCACTTTCTCTATGTATATATAAAAAATTACGACATGTCTGTATTATTTTTTTGACATCAAGAACCTAAAAAAAATACATTGCTGTGGATAAATTTAGACGTTGATTATTGATTCATATAAAATAAAAGTCAAAATATCAATATTATTTTATGAACACAAAGAAAACATAATATAGATTACATATATAACGATTTTATTTTAACATTTCAAAATTTTTGTTATTAAGAAATTAAAAAAGTGACGGTTTAATATAAATATAAAAAAAATAAAAACATCTAAACGCTCCTCATAATATATATTCATAAATTTGACAACTCACTACGTACTCTCCGAATGATTTTGAAGTTTAATTCTATCCTATTGTTATTATTACAATAAGATCAAAACCACAATTTAATGTAGACCGAGTACACAGAAAGAATTCCACCACTCATATCCTTCCACGTCATCTCATCTTCTCTCACACACCGTCCATAGTAACACCGCATCACTCTCTCACCGCGCCTCTCCACCGATTCCTCTCCGTCTTAAAATAATCCATCAAAATTCAAAAATATTACCGACACTGGACACTCGACACGGGACACTCGACACTCGACACTCGACAGCATCCATCCAATCACAAAAGCGCAAAGCGCGAAGGAGCAGAAACAAAAAAGAAAGCAAAAGAGCGAATACATGAAACACCTTAAAAGAAAATAGACCAAAAAAAAAGGAAGAAAAAATAAAGAAAAAAAAGGTGATCGTCACTCACGATCGATCCTTCACAAGGAAGCTTGGATCGCTCTCCATGGCATCCACTTGCATTCATCAAATGCAAAAGTAGAGAATAGAGAGAGAGAGAGAGAGAGAGAGAGAGGGAGGGAGATAATTGATCGAGAACGGAGAAGAAGGAAGAGAGAGAGGCTTTGATGAAAGGTGGTTACACTGCTCCTCCATTGCTCAATGGATCTGCTACGAAGCGTCCCTGGCGCGGATTCGCCATGGCGGTGCTCGTGCTGGTCCTCTGTTCTCTTCTCGCGCCGTCAGCTTTTCTTTTGGGTGTCTACAATCGCTTCCCATCAGGTACGAGCATGTACACCATTTGCGACAGTGATTATGTTACTCGAATTGGGAAACCTTCCACTGTACACACAGAGAGAGAGAGAGAGAGAGAGAGAGAGAGAGAGAGAGAGAGAGAGAGAGAGAGAGAGAGAGAGAGAGAGAGAGTTTGATGCCTATTTTGTGTTGTAAATCGATGTACATTGAGCACCATTTCGTCCTTGAAAGGATGCCTTAATTCAGTGTTTGAAGCCGGTGGCCTTGCGGTGATTCGCTATACAAATTTATGTGTAAGATCTGCCATGGAAACTTAGATTTTGTTACTTTCTAAACTTAAATCAGTGGCTGTGATGCACTGACAAGGATGGAGCTGATGTAGCGGTGACTATGCGAGAGAGGAGGGAATGTTCCAATTTTGAACAGAGATCTGGGTTTCATAGTTTAGAAATCACTGACTACTTTCTTTATCAATGCAGGTTACTCAAATGATGATCGAGTAACTCCAGTGAGATTCCTTTTTTCTGCTCAATTTACAAAATATTCATATTACATGTTTAGAGTGACAAAATCGGTCTTTGATATAAGTTTGCAAACTTTTGACTTAACATGGCAGTATAATTAAAAGGGAAAACTTTATAATACAACTGTATTTTCATAATTGTTTGATTGTGGTTGATGATGGCTTGTGCAGGAATCCAAATTAGGGATCTACAAGCATCTCAAAGGTGGCCGAGGACAAAACTTGAAGGTTCAAATTTTTTATCTTCATTTCTTGAATTTATTATATTATAGTATACAGTTTTTATGTGTTCTCAGTACCTCCTTGATGGCATATCTCAATGTGATTTATTTTTACATTCGCATTTATCTGGAGCTCCTTACCCAATTTAGCCTCACCTAATATTCACTTACACAAATGAAGTAATCAGCTTTGTTCGGGAGAGGATTGGGGGATGGCGTATAATTGCTTATTAGCTTTTTTTTCTTATTTTGGTTCGTTACAGCGTGATCAATCAAGAGTTGATAACCTCATGAGGAAATTTGGACCAAGCCTTAAAAAGGTTTAATGATTTTAAAACTTTTCTTTTAAGTCGGGGAGCTTCAGTTTAAACACTTTTGGCTGTTTCTACATTTGCTTCTAAACTGTTAATTTCTTTTGTATAATAGGATATTGTTGAGAAGATTAGGGTCAAATCTGACAAATCAACGAACAAGAAATCAAGTGGAGGCACCTCCAAATCATCAGGTGACAATTCAAATTTTTAATCATACATACTTTACTTTTTAAAATTTCATCAACTTCTTTAATGTTGTTTCAATTTTTACTCTGTTATATACATCTTGTCTCACATTCTTTTAACTGACAGGTTCACAAACAAAAAAGGCAACTAAGCCAGAGCCACTGATTACTGCATTGGGAGTAAGTTTATTTCTTTTTACTATTATTACCAAGAATGTTAATATCGGTAAATTTTTTTTGCAAGTAGATACTGGACAGAATTTTCCTACAGTAAGTCAGGTGCGATTGTGTGATGAAGTATGTTCCATAACCCAATACCAATATAACATAACCCCAACAAAACTAATAAATCTTATACACTTAATATACACTTACTATTTGTGTATATTTGAAATTCTTAATTGAATAATGACATATTTCTATTCTATTGTTTAATGTCAATACCAGAGTTTTGAGACCATCGAAAAAGAACAAATAAAAAATTCAAATGACTCGTCCCAAACTGGGCCCACCAAATCTTGCCAATTACAATTTGGGAGCTACTGTCTCTGGTCAGCGCAGCACAAGGAGTCGATGAAGGATTCACTGGTCAGACGGCTGAAAGACCAGCTTTTTATTGCTAGAGCTTATTATCCCAGTATTGCCAAGAAAAAGGGACAAGAAAAGTTGACAAAAGAGGTGAAACAGAATATTCAAGAGCATGAGAGGATGCTCAGTGAAGCCATTTCAGATGCTGATTTATCCCACTCGTGAGTAGTTGAGAATTTAGAAATAACCCATCATTGAGTGGAATGGGCAAAAGGCTCTCTCTTCTTCTTTTCTTTTTGATTAAAGTGCTTGTTGTGCCATCATAAGTTTTGCCAGTACCATATTCTTGCATCATAAGGGTTGTAATTTTCAACTGGCATGGTGCTGGTAAGGTTCTGTTGTACCATCCACTTTGGTAAGAGAGGACATGTACTGAAATTCTTACATGTGTTTCACTGGCAGTTATGTGAATGCATAGAAGTCCCTGAATTTTCATTATTAGAAAAATCCTAAGGTTTTCATTCTCTAATGACAAACAAAAATTCTGGTCATACCAGTGAATGATTATTAACCAGGTTCAGAGAGGTTAAGAATTATGTTTCTTACTGGTATAATTTACCAGCACTGTCAGCACACACCTGTTACCTGTTCCAAGCTTTTAATGTGTATAATACTGTGCCAGATAAAGATTAGTCAAACAGACGTTCCAAAAGCTTCCTAAGACTTCAAGGCTTCCCTGCTATGCTTCATATTTGTATGATGGTAAAGACAAATATTTCTTTAGTTGTATTGATGCTAGCCTTTTATTTTGTTGTAGTTCTGGGAAGAACATGGAAATGATGGATTTGACAATAGCTAAAGCCAAATCATGCAACATCGATTGCCGAAATTTTGAGAGAAAATTACGACAACTGGTTGATTTAACAGAAGAGGAGACCTACTTCCACATGCGGCAGAGTGCCTTTCTGTACCACCTAGGAGTTCAAACTGTACCTAAAACGCACCACTGTCTAATTCTCAGACTGACTGTCGAATATTTCAGAAATTCTGGAACAGGTGATTTGGAGGGTAGAAGAAGTGCTTATGAGGTGGAAAATGCTAAATTGCAGCATTTTGTGGTGCTTTCTACCAATGTACTTGCAGTCTCTGTCACTGTTAATTCTACTATCATGAGTTTGAAGGTATGCTACTCACCGTGCTATCTCATAACCAAACAAAAGTGTCATATACAATTGTGAGATCATAATTGGTATGGTGGTGCTTTGTTTTGCACAACTGGTACAGGTTTGTGTTTGTTAAGTAGAAGAAATGGAACCTGGTAAAGATCCATGTCTCACAGTTAAATTTTACTTTACTTAAACCGCTTTAGTATGGCCAATGCAAGTACTATTTTAGCCCTGCAGGTCCTGCACTAAAACCTAATGCAGTCCTTGAAAGTGTATTGTACAGACTTAAAGAAAAGGTGTCTGTCTCTTTTGGTGATGTGAATATATATATATTTTTTATTTTCAGGATTCTAGAAATGCGGTATTTCACATCCTCACAGATTCGCAAAATTTCTATGCAATTAAGCATTACTTTGCCAGAAATAATTACAAGAATGCCACCATCCATGTACTGAATTTCGAAGAGCTCGAACTGAAGCACACAAACTCGCAAATGCTTTTGCCATCAGAAGAATTCAGAGTTGTTTCCCGCAACAGAACTGAGTACATTTCTGTTTTCAGCCACTCACACTTTCTCCTTCCAGAAATATTTCCTGATCTGGAGAAGGTTGTCTTATTGGACGATGATTTGGTTGTGCAGAGAGATCTGTCTGGACTGTTTGAAATTGATATTGAGGAAAAGGTTGTTGGTGCGGTTAATTTTTGTAGGGTTAGGTTAGGTCAGGTTAAGGGGTATCTAAACGGGTTTGATTATGGTGCTAATGAGGATTGCCTGTGGATTTCTGGGTTAAATGTGGTTGATTTGAAGAAATGGAGGGAATTGAGCATTAGCGATACTTATCATGAACTTGTCAAAAAGGTTAGTAACAGACTTCTACTTTATATATTGGGCCATACTTATTAGTTGAATAATATGTTTACATGTTGATAGACATTAAGATGCCAAAAACATTGTATTGCCAATGCCAAAGGCCCATATACATCTCAAATGTTTCAATTTATGTTATAAATTCTTATCTTGATTAATAATTTTCTATTTTGTTAGCAGCTGCAAAATGGAAAAGAAAGCAACCCGAAACAATGGAGAGAGATGTCATTTCCCTTGACAGTACTTGCACTTCAAGATCACATACACATGTTAGAACCCTCTTGGATCCAGTCTGGTCTTGGCCATGACTTTGCAATTTCAGATGGTGCAATTCAAAATGCGGCAACTTTACATTACAATGGCAACATGAAACCCTGGCTTGATATGGGGATACCTGAATACAAGGACTACTGGAGAAGGTATGTAACCCATACTGAACGGTTCATGGATGAGTGCAATGTGCACCCATGAATATTAATTTATGTAACTACTGAACATAATCAAATGTCGGTCTGCCTTTGATATTTGATATCCAATGGCAGCAACTGTAAAGTGTTTTTTGGTGGTAAATTTGGGGATTGAGGTTTTGAAAGAGGGGGGGGGGGGGGGGGGGGGGGGTTCATGGAAGGCTATAAAGCCTTTTTAGCACAACAAATAGGCTTCACTAGGGTTGATATGTAGTTTAAAGGCCCTTGATTTTTTTTTTATTTGTATTCTATAATTGATAATCAATATTTTTTTTTTTGAGATGTGATCTCTAATTGGGTAATGATCAGTCTTCATTTATTTATACCCTTCTCTTGATGTAATTTGTATGGAGCAAATACACAAAACTGTAATTGGCAACAATTATTCAATTTTGTTTACAATAACTTCAGTGCTGTGCTGCTATTTTTAAGGTTCCTGGGACATGGGATACCTCTAGTTTACTTGTTTAATTGCAACTATAAATGTTATTACATATGTTGACCACTATGATTGCACAAACAGTTTCCTTTTTACACACTAGTTAAGAAAGAATACATTTATTGTATGGTATTTAGAATTCACTTATATCCGTTTTACTTAATAAATTAATATACTGAATTCAACTGAATTATTGAATTATTGTGACTTGAAGAAAGAACTTGATTGGAAATAAAATAATGTAATGGAAAGAGCATGACGATGAAAAAGAAATAAAGAGAGATTTGTATTGCTCAAACGACTGCCATTGCTTTCCTCTTAAATTTTAAGCCATGTTGCCATGCTGGTGGTGCTTTCAGATGATATGAGCAATATGTGTACCATGTCAAAACACATTTCCTAGTTGGTATTTTGTAGTAGCAGAGGGAGATGATGAAGATTTTGGGCTCAATGGACCTCGCTGGAATTGTAATACTCTGCTCATAATTTCACAATGCTGGAGGTAATTAACAAAATTTTCTATGAACATCTCTGTACTAGTGGGAACATCGGTTGGTGCTGTGCAGGAAAGAGGTTTTTTTTCCTTCTTTTAATATGATTGTCTACAATTTAGGAAAATGAAGGATAATTTCTGATTTAAGCAAAAAAAAGGGGGAAAATTGAAGAAAAGAAACAAAAAGAAATATATATATATATTGAGGATTTGGGCTGTTAGCCTGTGAATGTGATCATGAGGTGCCCAAATAGCTGCCATACTAACTTTGGGCTTGAAAATTTGGGCTTTGGTTTCTGAAAACTAGCTTTAGCAATGGGCATTCAAATATGATTTTTGCTTCCAATCTATCCAGGTGTAATCGGATAGTGCTGAAAATATGTGTTAATCATCTCGGTATGTATATAAATACAGATATATTTATAGTTGTTCTTATAGATCTATAATAGAATTTATCTATATTTATATATAAATTTGGAAACGCATATAAATACAGATATAAATATGAAATTTTTTTGAAATTTTATATAATGTATTGAATTTATTATAAAATACTTTTTTGATATTATTATTTGTAAACAAATATAAATATTATAAAAAACTAAAATTCATAATATATATCTAATTATAATGATAAAACATAAGTCTTTTCATAATAATTATTATATTACACAACATATCTTTTTTTAATCAGATATTTGCATTTTTAAAAAATATATTATGAATATTAAATATTAAAATTACATTCGCATTCATATTATTTCAGTTATTCCAATATCATACCTTCATATTTAAATTTATAAATATTTATCACAAAAATTTTAATATTATCCGCTTCATTTATTCTTATCTATCTACTCTTTCACCTAACAATACATGATCCATCTAATCTTGTCTAGACCCTTCTGATACTTTTGAACATTCAAATTTCAACAGTGTTAGATAAGCAATATAAAAGAAAAATAAACTCAAAGTCCGAAACAAACAACACTCCAACCACACACATGGTATGGTAGTGCCTTTTTCAAGCTGCCATCAAGAGGTTGTTTTGTCAAAGTTGAGTTCATGTACTATTTCCAACAAAATCAAGGTCGACCCCATAAAATAAATAACATGATGTTTACAAGAAAATGGTAGCCACTACATTACTTTGATTAGATAATACTTGTCTAGTAATATTCGGCCACAAACCAAGTAATTAATTTCTATCTTGGTCGGTGCATGAATGTGACAGTCAAACCAACCCATGACTGGATAAATCTCTTTCTCTTGTAACGATAACAAGGATGATTTTATTTCAGAATTGAATCTCAAACGTGAAATTGAGCTATACCAATCATAGCATAGCATATACTATATAGTGTGATTTTATTAATTGTGAGAGTTGAGAATAAAAGCACGAAAATAATAGTGCTTAAAACAAGTCAGGAAATGGGCACTAACCAAACAATTATTTCTAACAGTATCAATGTACCATTGTTAATATTTTACAATGTTTTCCAACTGAAAAAGCATGTAATTAATTAGAGTTGGGATCGACCAAGTTATATGTGGTACTAAATTGGTGTGGTGTAGGTGAAATGAAATTTTAGGTAACTATATTTTTTTAACACTATTAAATAATAAAAATAATTGGTTGGATACTATTATACATCATACATTACATGCATAAAAAAAATTATGTCATTTTAACTTTATTTCGGTATGTACTGAGAGTTAACTAAGATTTTTTTTTATTACTATTGAAAAAAATCACAATTCTACAACTTGATATACACATATTATTTCAATAATATAAAATATATCTGATGGTATAAATTTTTAATGATCATTGACATTAGCCTCTCATTTTTATTAAAAGAGTTGCTAAAGATAGCAAAAATTGTCCAATATAAAAAAAATTATTAAATTTCAATTGTTGTAAACTTTATGTGATTTAATGAACAATATAAATTATATAAAATTTTATCATATTTCATATATATAGAGTTTGGTTACGGTGCTTCCATAAGTATTTCGGCTCGAAATGTTTACGGTTTAAATTTCAAAATCCCATATCCGAATCGTTTGTCCAAATAATTCAATAAATTATTCATATCAAAATCTTATAGAATACCAAAATTTACAATTTTTAGGATTTTTGAACTATTTTTTAATTATTTTTGAAAAATAATCTTAAAAATAATAAAAAAAATATTAATATCTGAATGTTAAAAAATGGTAATCAATGGTAAGGGAGTTAAATATAAATTATTTTTTTATGGTTGTTAAGAATAATGAATACAATTGATTATCAATGGGGTCTCAAAGAAAAAAAAAATAAAACGGATGAAGAAAATACTGTACCAAAACACTATACATTGGCTAATAAAGGCATAATAATAATGATAAAGGTACACTTAGTTGTCACATCCCAAACAAAAAAAAATTGTATGAAGAAAATACTACCAAAAAGTATACGTTGGCTAATAAAGGCATATTAATTAATGACAAAGGCACACTTGGTTGTCAATGAGTTCTAAAGAAAAAAAGAAAATAAATACTGTACTAAAAGAGTATATGTTGGCTAATAAAGGTATAATAATGATAAGGGAGTTAATATACGGATATTTGTTAATATCGTGATCGATATCGAATTTATTATTCAAATTAAATAAATTATTATTTATATTTACGATTTTATTATGTAACTTATTTTATACAGTATTTTTATTATTTAACTTAAATATTATAAATTTATTTAGATAAAAAATTATTTATTTAAATTGAATAATAAAACTACTTATAAAATAGTTATAAAATAAAATCAGTATAAATAATAACTCACTTAACTTAAATAATAAAATTAGTATCAATATTAATAAAGATATTTCTCTAACATTTTCCTGAAGATAAAGGTGCACTTGATTGTCAAATGTAAATGTCAATGGATCCCAAAAATAAAAAAAAATAATATGATGAAGAAAATACTGTACCAAAAGACATTGATTAATGAAAAAGGTGCATCCAACGGTTCGTTTTAATGAAACAAATGATTAAATCTCCTTCTCTTCCTTTCTTTCTGAGAAGAAAAAGAAAAAGAAACAGAAGTACCCCTTCTTTATTCTGCAAAAGCCGCATGCAAAAGGCCACCAAAATCAGGCCATTTAGACGGTTCCAAAACTTAATATTGAAGAAGCGTACCAAAAAGAGAGGGATTAAGTGTCAATTAATGAATGAAATAGCACAATGCATCTACCATCCTGCGCCAAAATTGAAGGCGATTTCAGCTTTTGTGAGAGCGAATTGAAGAATCGATATTTCTCACACGCACGCGCGAGGCATTAAACTGATAGCCTCTCTCTCTCTCTCTCTCTCTCTCTCTCTCTCTCTCTCTCTCTGACTTGAAACTGCACCAGCTGCCAACAATTTAATGCCTCTTGTTTTTCACCATCTTCTCTGATGCTTTTACAGACTTTGCATTTCATATGGCTTTGTTTTTATCCTCTTTCTTGTTTTTGTTTTGTTTTGCTTTCTTTTTGGAGTGTATACATGAGGTTCTTTGTTTGAGTCTATGTTATCAGTAGTGGAGAAAGGATATGATTCATTCTGAAATGAATGAGGTAAATTAGTTTCAATTAGGTGTTAATGAAACCTTTTTTATCTGTTTATGCTTCGTAGATGGTAAGACCATTATGGATAAGAAATTAAGAATTGTTTTTGTTAGCTTACCAGTAGGGATACAGTAACAAAAAGTTTTGCTAATTTATATATGAGTAGGAGCTATTTGGTATCCATTAGTCTATATGATAATTGATAAGTAAAAAGTATACATGATAATTGTTTTTATTTCTGCACTTATCTATGTAACATATATTATTATGTGATTGATTCATGTACAGTATTTTATATATTTTATTTAATTAGTAGTTTATATTGTTTCAAAAATAATAGAACCAGTAATTATATTTTTTGTAAACTTAAAATCTATTATGTACACAATGATAATGTAATATATTATTTATATGTTCTATTGTTAGGTTAAATTATATACGTTATCAATTTATTAAGTAATTATACGTTATTTTTTAGTCACACATTAATATTATACGGATAATGATAGAATAGGAATACATCTTATACTTACCGAATAAGAATAATGCATGAATAAAACTAAATTTAAATGGATACAATACCAAAAAAAAAGCTTCATCTGATCCGTATCTATAAGCATTGACATCTCGGATTTTTTTTTCAATCAAGTTTCTAAACTGTTGAATTTATTTATAATTGCATCTGTATATCCTTAGTTCAATCAAACTTTTAAACTATTTTCTTTAACTCATTTAAATTCTTTGCTTTTTTTTTGCATATCAATTTTACTTTCAATTTTTTGTTGACATAACATTCAATCAACATTGATTGGTCCCTAATTATTAGCCTCTTCTAGATAGGTTACAAGTGGGTATTTTCTGCAGTACTGCAATTTGTGAATTGGGCAGTAATATTTATTGCTTTGAAATGCATGCTAGATAATTAATATGTTACTTATTTCATGTTATTTCATGTGAAGTACTTCAGAGGATGGGTCACATAATCATCATATAACCAATAGAAAGAAATCAACTGGAAGCATGATTTACTAATTAAAATGCAAAGTATTTATATAGTTTTTATACTTAACAAAATCAATTTGACCACACATATGTGCATGCTGGTACTGGCTGTTCAATGCTGATATAGGCGCCCATGGGCCATGCATAATTCCTTCTGTTGAGAAAATGCGAAGAGATGTACCATGAATCATGATTCATTCTTGAATTTATGACAGTGGGTTTATTTATCTCTGTCATAGCTTGTCGGATCTCAATTCTGGCAATTCAAATTATGAAAAAAGTTGTTAGATTTTGATCAAACAGCACACAACATTGCATTACACACACACACACATATATATATATATGTGTGTGTATATGTATGTATGTATATGTACATATATATACCTATATATGTATGTATGTATGTATATACTGTGTGCAAAAGCAAGTCTAATAAGAAGAAGAGATTTTATGAATCAGATATCTTACATTAATTGTGATTTACGGAATTTTAATGAGTATGAAAGATTAGAAATGAATCGTTCTAATACATGTGATTTTTGATAGAAATCTCTTGGAATTTTCTCTCTCTTTTTTTTTTTAAACAAGCAGAACAATCTGCTAGCTTTCATTAACAAAAAGCGGTTTATTACAGCTACAATTGAAAAACAAAATAAAACTACCTTACCTATATTAATTAAACCCAAAAATCAAGAAGCACTAACGACCTAAATCCACCCATAAATCAGACTAAAATTACACAATTTATTCTCTGGAGCAAATTATAAAACAAACAATTTGTAACATTTCAGTCCAAATAACATGTCGGAATATTATATATGTTAGATCGCGGGCGTCCAAAATAATTTATTATTTTTCTCTGACAACAATTTTTATTTTCACTACTGAGTAAATGCGTCTTTAAAATATAGTACTTTATACAATAACAAATGTTTCAAAATATGATCTAAGTTTGCTATACAGATATCTAACATAAGATCTGAAACAAGCTCTCGGATTATTTTTATCCAAAACAATTTCTAATGACAAGAACAGTGAAAAAATTGACCTGAAATGCAAGAGAAAATTGAAAAAAAGAAAAAGAAAAAAACACGAATGAGAGAATCTCCAACATGACAACATCTGCTAGCAAATCAGGACAATGAATCCTTAACCTAGCAAAAAAAAAACAAAACAAACAATAAAAACGAGGCACACCAACAAACAAGACGAATCCCATCCCAATCGCATCAAATTCCAAAACACCAGAAACCAACCATACTCCATACTCCATACTCCATAGGTTGGTTGTATGTATATATGTATACAATGCAGGAATCAATAGCAATTAATATGCTCATACATATATATGTGTATGTATGTATCTCTCTCTGGCACCATAGTCACAAGTCATGAACTGACATGACACTTCGAGCTGAGACCAACCAGGATCAGATCAGACCTCGTAGACCCAAATCAGGGCAGGGTCTGGTATTTTTGGCTATCAAATCTACAGTGGGACCTCTCCTTACTGCCACCATGGACTTTATATGGACCCTTTTGCCCCTCGCACAGTCGCACATTTCCCAAGCTGCCAAAGCCTACTCACGTGATCCTAGAAAATATTTTCTCACTGGAGATCTCCAGTTCTTGGAGAAATGGAGAGCATTATGGGAACAGCTCTCTCTCTCTTTTTTTTGTGTGCGTTTAGTATGGAATTAAATTTTGAAAAATGAGCTTATGTACATATGCCTTTATTATTCAGATTAAATAACTCATTATTCATATTGGTGAGTTTATTATATAATTTGTTTGTATAATATTTATATTATTTTCAACTCAATTGAATTATTATTTATATTAGTGATATTTGAGTTCAGTAATAAAGTACTGAATAATAAAGTCATTCATGAATAATAATTCATTTTATATGAATAATAAAATCGATGTTAACGATGATATCACCTGAACATTTTCCTTTTGAAAAATATAGCAAGTAATGTTTAAAATATATATATATATATGTTGCAGCTTTTTGTATGGTGAAGGAGCCCCCTATATTTTAATTCGTTGCAAACAACATCTTTTAGTTGCTAATGATTTCACAAATCAATTCATCAAGTACTTATGGGATCACACGTGAATGATTGTGGGATCACACATGAATGATTATGAAAAATATATAGGAATAGTTTTGTAGCTGTGTAACACGGAAAAATTATGAAAACTTTTCATTTTTATGAAATATGATACTTAATTATATCAATGCACCAAATATTATTGTAAAAGACTTGTATCAATGCACCACCATTGGTCGGTAAAGAAATGAAACGATCATAATATTTGAAATTAAAATACATACATTCGACAATCTTAATAGCGTATGCTAAATTAAAAAATTAAACTATGGTCAATAATTAAAATAAAAGTTATTTTTTGTTTGAATTAGATTCGAATGTTTATTTTTCTAAATGAACTTTATTTTTCATAATGTATATTCGTAAACAAGGTATTAATTTATATAAAAATGTATCAATTTTTATTTCTTCTGTAACGTTTCAATTTAGAATTGTTGTTTGTAATAATATTTACCAAAGTGTGCCATAAATTAAATAGTAATTTAAAATATTTAAGCTAAAAATATACTATGATAGTTTAATTCATCATTAATAATGTATGGTTTTTGAAAAAGCCAACACCATATATGAAACAAAACAATCTATTTTGATGATTTTTTTTTTATGATGGATTGAATCATGCACAAACCTTTCTTCTAATATCGTGAGTATGAAAGAGTTTCACCAAATAATTTCAAAAAAATAAAAAGAATAATGATGAATTCAACATAGTACAATTCCACCATTTTCGATGAGTTGGGAATAAACAAATGGGGACCTTGGTGAGGTTGTCAGAGAAAATATTTTTAGATTTTATACAGAGCAGGAAAGAAAAATACAACCAAGCAAATCTTATCGTGTGTACTTGGTTCAGTTCGTCAGTACTATTTCAAGTTCAAATTCAATTTTTGATTAATATTTCGTATAAATATCTCAGATTTCGTAGTACACTATGCACGTATATTTTTTCTTTTTTTTTTAGAGAAATTATCTTACATCCCACATTTTATACTCTTTATATACACCCCAAAAATATTTATACTAAATAGATAATTTATTTTTATATATTTATAAGTGTTTATAGTTAGTATAGAAAATAGTTATTACTTTTTTTTCTAGATACTTACAGAAAAATTGAAGTTAAAAAATTTCGTTACACAAATATAAATATAACTTACATAACCTTTAATCTTAATAATATAAAATATAAATATTTTTATCATTAAATGTAAATATTTTCTAAAAAAAAGTATAAATATATCTAGAATATAAATAAATGATGTAATTGAGGAGTGCAATTATTTTTTTTTAATATAAGATTATTTTTGGAGGGGCCAGGCTCATTATACAGAAGTTACTATGGTTCCTATTTATTTTACACCCCAATGTGACGTATTTTTTTATACATTGATGGGACGTATTTTTTTTTTATTATTGTTATGTAAAAAATCCAAAAAATTTTAGGTTACTGGAAGTTTTTGGCTTGAAAAATATCATCAGATGACAAACGAAATTACTAATTTAATTGTGGTAGTAAATATTCAATACCTAGGTATACTGTACTCTCATGTTTTCTTTATCTTGTGATATTAAGACAGCAATATCATGTGTCACATACACACATAATGGTAATATAGCTAGATCAATATGTCAATTTTTGTCCAATTATTTTTATTAATTTCACTTGATTAGTTTATTATTTATTTATTATTCATATCAAGTGTCCCCAAATATTTGAATGTTAGTTAAAACATAATGGATATTTACGGTTTAATTATTAAAAGAATAACATTAAATAGCTATACCTTCTTATGTACCATAACACTGTTCATGTGCTTTACTTCCAAAGTACATATGAGCTAGACAGATCATATAAAGACAGCTTGACAAAATGTTCTTTTTTTGTTAAACAAGTTGAGAAATTAAAATGAGATATCCATTTCTTGCGAGCCTTGATATTTGTTTCTGGCAAGACCATATTTAGAAAACATGTATCATGTACTGATATATTAGTGTAAAAAAAAATTCTCCAAAAATTTATATAAAAAAAAAAGATGGGCCCCAATTACACCATCAAAGAAAAATTTAATTCAATGATAGCTCTATTATTTCCTCCTTGCGCTAGTAAAGCCAATTATCTACCACACAACTGAAACCAAGCGGTATGAATGAAAGATTGGAAATAAGAGATGAGAGATAAGAGCTTTCTCTCCTCTAGAATGCTACAAATATTCTAACTCTAAAGTTCCTAGCTGAATATTGCAATCATAAAAAAAATATCATTGAAGTAATTTAGTGTAAAAACAGTACTACAAAGTTTGAATAGTCACTTTTTTTCTACATGATTATCTTTTTAAGTTTCTCAAATAATTCAGTGAATATATCAACAATTTTTAAATAGGATCATATTTGGGAGCTACCATTTCTAAACAATGAATAACTTATATACAATATTAATATCTTTCTTTGCAAATTTTTGGATGATAATTGCATAAGAAACTAGGTAAAAAATAGCATATATTAGAGTTACTGTACTAATGAAAAAAAAATATAATCTTAACAAGTAGTAAAATATAAAAATTCTCTATCCTATATTATGACTACCAATCATCACAAGCCATTCTCATATATATAGCCGAATATGAACAAACCTCTCAAAAAAGTACACAATCATTTTAAGAAAAATATATTTATTTGAAATTAGTGTGGTTTTTTATCATCCCTTACATTATCATTGAGTGCTTAAGTTCGTAATTTCTTTGAGATCATCTTAGTGATCTACTGAGCAATTGACGAAAAAAACATCTATCACACATACATATCAAATAACGAATCCGTTGCAAATGACCTAATAGTTTAAATGATAGCTAATTAAAATGATCTCTAAAAAATTATGAGTTCAAATCTTCATAGACACAAAAAAAGGAGAGCCTGAGCCTTACCTAATATATGAATTATGTATTTTCAAAATATAAATCCAAACTCTATATTGTTACGTCTATTTTTCATAATTTGATTTAGTTTATGAGTGTTTCGAGTTCGGAGTATATTACTTGTTCTCAAGCTTTTTGCAAGTTACTTATATACTATGAATGGAAAAAAAAAATATATCATAAGCAATCTTTTCATGTTATTAGGCAGTTAAACATCATAAAAAAAAAATAGCAACATCTCAAATGATTTTTTCTTAATTTGTGCACATCCAAAAGCAGACATTGTAGAGGTTTATAAAGAAAAGGAAAGGAAGAGGTTGCTCTCATATGAGTCATGAGGCCCACAGAAAAGGTAAAGAGAACAAAAGTGCAGTAGCTTTCCCCCATAATAAAGTGAAGGTACGTTTGCAAGAGAGAAAAGGACACTTCATTGCCAAATTATACACATGCATTGTGTACAGTGTACCTATACCTATCTACCTAGTTCAGTGAACTATTAGAAATAAGAATTGATATTTGCTTAAAATGATCCAAATTGGAATTACACACTGTATTAATTCCTGCTGGAAACAGTGCACAGTGCTCAGCAGCAGCAGCAGCAGCAGGAGAATAACATTGCATAGTTGACAAGTGACTAGTTTTCCAGGGGAATTATAAATACAAATGTAAATATGCATTTCTAAGATTAAGCCTTTTCTTTATGCTCAGTTGAAATTTTCAGATTAAATTTTGAAGTTCTGTTTTGGGCTTGCAAAAGGGTTCCATGCAGATCACAGTTCTCCATATATATCAGAAGGATCTTAGATAAATTCAGTATTTTTATATTAAATTTCAGACAGAATGAATAAAGCATTTGTTTAACTAGACACAGATCTGAACCACCAAAATTGAAATAAATGGGTTTGAACTTGGCCATGACTCTCCAATGAATTTCATACAATTGTAGAGAAAGATGACCCCAAACTGGCCAAATGTAGGCACCACACCAGTTGGAATGTTTCTTGCACTTGTGACAAATAGAATCTAGAACTATTTAGTATGGGCTACATTTAATTGGTGAAAAATAAAAAAAAATAAAGGAAACCAACTATAATGGCAACAAAAACATAAAATTGATATTGGACAAAATGAAGTACAGATTCAAATTCTGTAAACCTATCTGATCTAACAGGATTTGATTTCTCATGAACACATCTCCACTGTCATGAACTATCAGGCAAAAGATTCTCTGAACAAACATGTAACCAAAGATACCAAACAAAACTCCATTCGGCCAATGCAAAAAACTATGTTGAGAGCAGTGAGGACCTAAACAAACTAACGTTGCATCTACTTGTCGCCTAACGGGGTTGATGGACCGTCTGTATTGGTCGCCAGGCAGATGCGGTTAAGAGGCACAGATCCTTCCACCCGAGCTTTAGTGTGCCGTTTTCCTCTACAAGTGTGTATCCGTCAGATGGGAACATACCTGTTAATGTTTCAAGAAAATAATTAAGGATTGGAAAAGTAAAGGTGGTTTCAAGAAATATTGTATGTAAGGCTGAATTTCCACTACATTTCTTGGGGAGTTTTAAAATTTCAGGAAACAGCCACAGCAATAATTGTCTTATATTGAATGCTTGTACAAAAGCATCAGCTTCTACATTCAAAATAAAATATTGAAACCAAGTACACAAAAAAAAGATTAAACAAGGACCCAAGAATTTCTATTATCGAAGTCAAGCTCAGTAGATCCCAAAACGTTAGTAAAACCAATAGATTTTTTTTTTCTAATCAACAAATTTGCAAAGACATTTTGTGAAACCAATGTCATCAAGGAAAACACACTTTTCTTGTCAGGACCAGATTGTTTTGTTTTTTCCCATTCTTCAAATGTTAGATTAGAAATGAAGCATTTCTTCCCAGATTGTTTCAGAAGCTAAAACCCAAAAGCCATTTCTGTTTTGTCTTTTTCCATTGATTGGTTGAACCCTTTTTTTTAGTACCATCCTATTTTGCTCTTTTATACCATCTGTATATTTCAGTACTCATATACCTAAACTTCCAACCTAAACAAAGGCTGAAATCATCATTGCAAAAAACACCCAAAAGAAAAACATCATAATTCATACCTAGTAGCAATGTTGCCTGAGCAGCTGCATTTCCAGCAAGTGAAACCCCACGAAACCCAGATTGGCTGAGCTTCTCACGCCAATTTCCAAATTTAACCTCCCCGGTACGTGAGGGCCCGCCGACGGCCAACACATTCCTTATCTCTCTAGAGAGAAGTTGTTGCTCTACAATGTGCCTCTCCTGGCTATCCTCCCCATAACTAGCCCCAAGTGAGTCGAACAGTGCCGAATAATAGTGTATCGCCTCTACGAACCGGGACAGAAATGTCCCTGCTTGGCTCAAATCTTGTTCAACCATTGTAACCACCTTAGGTGATAACCTACGTTAAATTAAAAATTATTTTTTGTTAGCTTCTTTTGAGGTTGATGTACTTGTACCTGGGTTTTGATTGTAGTGTCTCAAATTGGGTGGGTTAGAGGGAGAAAGTGGAGATTTGAAAAGGAGGCCATAATTACAACTTTTAGGCTTGATCCCATATCATGATCTTCAAAAGCCTCTAATCTTTTTACATAAAAAGTGTATAAAGCATACCATGTAATCATATTGTATAAAGGGCTGACTTGGATGGTTATATCTTCTACCAACTTTCTAACTTGAACAGAACCAACATACACAACCAATGGCAATGCATCATATCATTTTACATAGAAAGGCAATAACAAAAGCCTGGATAAAAAAAATTACATGTCTATTTCTCCAGAAAAGAAGCAAAGAAAATAAAAATTATCTTTATATTTACCTTTGCAAGAGCCAGAGAGTATTAGAATCTGACCCGGTAACATCATAAAGGGAATGGTGCAACCAATGCACAGCAACTGCCTCACGGCGAGTCACACCGAGTCGCTCCGGGTCGAGATTGCCGACCTTCTCTGCAACAGGACAAAATTCAAATGGCAAACCGAGTGTATCGGCAAAATCAGAAAGACGTTTCCCTGTTGCCTCTAAAGCATCCATTGAAGAGCCCAGACCGGTTAGCCGGACACGTGGGGGCCCACCGGGTCGAGATGCCAAAATGTGAAACAAACCAGGCCATTGTAATCCTTGCATTATGTCCAAGTCTATGATGTGAACTCTATCCTCTCTCTCAAAGGCTTCTTGGATTGCTTGGTTTGCAGTGAAATGAGAGAATTTAACAAAGGGAGAAATGCCATTGAACACCTGAAACGCAGCCGCGAGTTTGTTCAGGATCCGGTGCGACACAGCACAGGAAGGAGGTAATGGTGCATAGAGGCCGAGGCATGAACTGACGATGCGAGCTGACATGGCTTCTGAGAAATAGGCAGCGACTCTTTGGGCTGAAGTGCCGTATGGGGTAGACAACTCGGAGATCTCTAGCAGCATCCGCTGGGCCTCATCGAGATTCTCTGCGGCCACCGCCTCCGCACATTGAAGGAGAAGCGTTAGAAGGTGGAGCCCCTCTTCATCCCTCTTTTGTTTCCTGAGCTCCTCTTTGCGGTTTTTCACAGCGGCAGCGGCAGCTGCAGCTGCTTGTGCTGCTGCTTCATCAGAGGCGGAAGAAGGAGAGCTCCTCTGAGGTTGTGACGGCAGTTGTTGCAATTTTGTTGGGTTGGGGTTTTGGTTTGGGTTCGAGGTTGTGCTTGGATTCTCCAAAACCGGCACCGGCGGTTGCAATTCAGTTCTTTTAGGGGGGTGAGGTATCTGTGGGACTGGTACAGCTGCCTCACGCCGACGCTTGTCGGGTTGTGGAGGTGGCAATGGTAGTGATTCAGTGGGAGGGAGAGAAGGAAGCTGTACCTGTGGGGCAAGAGGTGTGGAATCACCAGTGAGGCACCTTAGGCGAAACTCAACGAGAGAAGCCAAACCGGGATTGCATGGCTGTATGATTTCTCTGATATTCTGTATCAGTTGTGGTATAGATACTGTCGAGGCGGTGCTGATCAAGTCTCGAATCACACTGTCGACCCATGCGGTTGATCCTGCACCAGTTCCAGACGAGGAATCCTCACCAATCGTACCAGTCACCAATGGTAGTCCCTCATTTGAAATTTCAGAAGGAAAGAGAGGCAAACCAGAGAAGCCACATACCGGCTGCTGTACAGGTGGCAGAGGCAGAGAAGGAGGCAGAGAAGGCAAAATCTGTGTTGGGTTAGTGTTACTTATCAAATTAGAACCGGCTTCGAAACCAGGACCCGAGGCGAAGACATGAGTCGAGAGGTCTCCAGGTACGAAGGGCTGAACCGAGGACGATGCGGCAGCTGTGGTGGCAGTACCAATAGCAGTGCCGGCACGGCGAGAGAGCCTGGGGTTAGTGGGGTCGTCGAGCTCAGAAGCGGGTCGTTTTCTCACCATGGCTTTGTCTAGATCAAGCTGGCGGTCCCTCTGCTGTTGGTGTTGGTGTTGCAAGTGGAGCAAGTAGAGCAGCTCTTGATCAGGCTCAGGGAAGAGAGAGGAGTTGTTGGTGTTGGTGGTGTTGTTGGTGTTGATAGAAGAGGAGGAAGAGGAGGAGAGGAGGAGGTGAGAAGGGAAATGATGAGAGGAGGAGGTATCATGGGGCTTTTGTTGGGGAGGAGGCAAGAGGAGGAGTTGTAAAGAGGAAGAAGCCATCAGAAAAAACAAAGGGAAAGAGCTCTGCGCATGCTACGCAAGGAGGCAGGTGTTGGAGGTGTAGTTGTTGTTTGTGTTTAGGAGGGAGAGAAGAAAAGAGGAGAGTAGTAGTAGTAGTAGTAGTAAGAGGGGTAGGAGGCAGAGCCAAACGAGAGGAATAAATCAAATAATTACACGCAGAGAGGGAGGAGGAGGAGAGGAGCAATAATAATAATAATAATAATAGTAATAACAGTGGCGAGGGGGCTGGGAATAAAACGGGAATAGCGGGGTGCAGATGCATCGGGGTCCGGTGGGGCGCAAGGAGGCAAGAGGATAACGCCTCTCTCTCTCTCTCTCTCCTGTTCTTAAGTTTTTGTTGTTTTACTTTGTTCTTGTTTTTGTGTTTTTCTCTCTCTAAAATTCTATTTAGACTGTTGTCAGTCACAACTTCTAGGTCCAGAGGCAACACGATCTCCCAAGCAGGAGAGAGAGAGGGAGGGAGGGGGAGAGAGAGAGGATAGAGAGATAGAGAGAGGTGTGTGGGAAACGGCACCACCTTTTTCCTGGGAATTTTGAGATGAGGCGCTGGGATTAACAAATTAGGGGTAGCCTTTTTCTTTTGACTTCAAGTGAGATTAGGGTTTAATTGGGAAACCCTACTCTATTGTTGCAGTGTCTTGCAGAATCATAATAAGTGATCATATTGGTCTCTAAGGATTTGGTCTCGGTTTCTCTCTTCACCATCCTCTCCAGTAGTAACCTAATCAGAAGCATTCATTGCCAGGATATGTCCGGTTTGGTTGAAATGGAGAGGATTGAGCATTGGGAACTGAGATGGATCGAAAAGTGATTTTCTTGGGGAAGCTTTTTGGGGGAGACCTTGGAATTGGGGTTGAAGGAATGCTGTTTTCAAAGGAGGCATTGAGCTGTGTAGTTGCTATTGGCAAAAAAAGAGAAGAGAAAGAGATGAGATGAGTTTGTGGTCAAAAGAACAGAATGTTTTTGTTGTAAAAGAGTTTTGGGTACTTCCTTTTTCCCCAGTTGAATATGAAATGGCTTTGAGGCTGTTCGGTTTGTCAGATCCAGATCTGAAATATTTTTTTTAAGTATGAATTTCTTCCTAATGGAATTCATATTTTTTTTTCCTTAACAATTACCAGAAATAAAGTTCCCATTATATATGTACTGTTAATTTTTTTTTTGTTTAAGTTACACTGATGAAAGAGGGTTATTGAAGTGAACTTAGAATGATATCTTGATCTTATATTTTACAAGCAAAAAATAAATATATTTGGCAAACAACCTAAAATATATCTAACTGTTAACTAGGGACAAATTGTGTTGTTATTCTATTTGTCTTGGCATTTTTTTGTTCCTGAAAACAGAACCAAAAAGCAAATTAATGTATTTATCTCGGCATTTGTATTTGTCTTTTTTGAACTTTCTCCAACTCGCCATTTCAAAATTTGATAATGAATTATAATGATGTTTATAATCATCAATCAAGAAAAAATTAGCTCTTTTTTCACCTATTTTTTTTTTGTGAAAACGGTGTCTGACCCATCAAACCCAAATTCAAACAAATGTCGGAATAAAGTAGAGAAGTTTTTAAACTTTCAACAACCCTTCATTTAATAATATAACAGGGAATTATAAATGAATGTTTACAATCATCAAATGCCAAGATAAATTTGGTTTTTCTTATATTAAATTTTTTTCTTGTTGAGAGAATGGTGTCTGGCCCCCATCCATTTATTAAAAGAAATCTGATGGGGTCATGCAAAGTACAAGAGAACTAGAGAAAATCATACTTTAAACATGGGAGGTAAAAAATCTTAAAAACATGGGAAAAATTTAACATTTTATCACCTTTATTTGACATTAGCAAAATGTGTGTGTATTAGAAGTCACCAGTTGGATAATTAAAATTCTAAATGACAGTTCTTGACCATTAAATTTGATGCAAATCGAGTATAATAAAGGCAACAAATGTTTTTTAAAATTAAGTTATATCATCATAAATTATTTTTATTTAGTTGGAAGTATAGGAGAATAAGAAGAGCATATTGTTGCATTAAATTGCATAAAGTTATGGTAATAATGTTACCAACAGCAATTATTCGAAATATATATGCTGACAATAATAACAATAAAATGATAATTAAAATAATATTAATAATAAATTCTTATTCATTAATTAATTAATTAATTTCTTTGGACTTTGTCACGTCAAGGAGTTGACCCTTAATTTAATTCCAATTCACACCTTTCATGTCATATGTCAATGAACATATTGATTTGCAATAGGTTGGTTCACCTACTCAACTTTATTAATATATCATCACAAGTACTTCGTTTGCACTTTGAACGATTTCATACTGCATGAAGTTGGTGTTGTGCAAATCTCCAAAAAAAAAAAAATTAACAATAAAACCAACATAAAGTTCTACAATTAATCCTAAATTTTCTTTATTCAAAAGAGTATAAATGATTAATAGTGCTCGTCAACTATTAATTCCCGTTTGACAGTAGAGGAGAGATAATTTAAATATTTCAAGACGTTTTGATATATCAAATGAAAGTGATTTAATATGAAGTAAATTAAAATATCTATAAAAATGGAGTAAAATGTTATGAGACGTTTTAATGTATCAAATAAAAATGATTTAAGATGAAATAAGTTAAAGTATTTATAGCTTCTAATACATTTTACTCTCATTACTTTATCTACTTACTTCACTACTATCAAATATCAATGTTTTAGAGTGATTTAATATTTACTCTGTTTTAATTTTACTTCATTTGTCAAACGAAGGGTATTTTTCTAAATGAAAAAGAAAAAAGTACCATTTTATTATTTCAATTTAAATTGTTAGATTAAAATGAATGAATTGAATTGACTCTATTTGAAATTTAAGGAATATTTTTTTAGAAAAATTGTTCGTTTTGTTTTAATGATTTAAATTAAAATAATTGAGTTTTTTTTATTCCGAAAAGTGAATGATTTCAATCTCTCAATATAAATTCATCCTCCATATTTCTTTTTTGATGTAGAAATATAAATTGATTTAATTCACACATACAGCAAAATAAAAAAATGTACAAAAATAAAATAAGTTACTAATGTTAGAATTCGATTTATATTGGTTGGACAAATTGTCGATACCATTAAATTAAATGTATTTTAAAACCAGACTGAGAATGGATAATTTTTGCTCAGAAAATTTTATCCATATTTCGTTAAGTACATAGTTAATTTTTTTCGCTTCTAAATATGCATGCATGGCTACCCTTTTCAAAGGAAAAAAAAAGGATTAATTCTGTACTAAATGAAATCCAAACAAAAATTTTTGACTATCAAAACCATTACTCAATTAATTAAATATTAGAATTTTGAGCTCTCATGCTCTTTTTTTATTATTTTTGTGACCGAATGACTTGAGCTCTCTTTTCTTTTTCATAAATTCAAACTGAAATTGAATTTTAGCCATGTGTCTTCTAAAGTGAACACAATACATAAGATTAAAGATGACTGCAACAAGTAGTATGAGGGTTAATTGACCCCTCTTTTCTTCAAAATTCGATATTAAAGGTTCCTATTTGGTTAAAATTTATTGCATTCGTGCATATTAAATCCCCATAATTACTAAAAAAACCCCCTCGTATTTATCAAAAAATTATAAAGATTAGTAATTTAGTGTATATACATAATCCCATTGTTCAAAAATCTGCATTCGCCGATGCTTACGACCATTATTTGTTTTCGGGGCATTTCTCTTCTAAATAAGATAGGAATGGTTCAGCTATCAACCGAAGGCCGCATCAGTTTCAGGAAATTTGCACATTAGAGTTTACACAATAGCGTAACCAATACTTCTAAATCTTGAGAACTGAAAAATCAACTGAAAATCAAATATATATGTTGAGAAGCAAAAAAGCACGAGAGATTGACTAAAGAGTTAATAATTTGAGGTCCCAATTTGACCCAAAAAAGAGAGGCATGAGGTAGCATATATCACCTACCATTGTTAGTGCGGCAGTTAGCCAGTGTCTATTGACCTTGTCACAGTGACGAGACTGACAACTCTCTCTAATTAACTGTGAACTGCGAACTGCATCTTCTTTTCTTTTTTTCTCATCTTAACCTTTTCTTTGTCTAAGTACATTTGATCCAGTTAGCTAGCTGCTTCATTAGATGGAGGGATGAGATGTGAAGCTGGAACTCCCTCTTATATATAATCTAAATTATCTCTCTGATACTGTAATAGATAGATGAGGTCTAATAAAATAACAATTAAATTAGACCGTTTAAACTGAATCTAATCGTTTTAAATCAATGACGATAATTTGTCATTCAGTAACTGTGATAACAGATGCAGACTTAGGATACATTTGCTATTTTTTCTATTGGTATAAACCTTTTTTTTCCTCGGAAAGCATTAACTATTTTATTTGTAATTAAGTTGTAACAATATTCAGTTAAATCTTTTTTTTGTGACATTAAGGAAATATTTATAGTCGTGTACGTACAAGCGGCATTTGCATTTACCCCTGATGCTACAAATTAATAGAATATATCTGCAGATACAAATGCTGATGTTAAATTGAAGGAGCACTGCATGTTGTTTGGTTTGTGAAATGGCATCACAAATCCAGATATTAGAAATAAAATTATTACATTTAAAACGGAAATGTATTGATGCTTAACATAATAAGTAGATAGTGCGTGTTGAATATTTTACATTAATTGAGAAATTTTGAAAAACGAGGAACCTTAATTACGACATGTTTAATTCAAAGAGTTGCACCAAAACATATGATCTATAAGAGATTAATTTCACAAAATCCGAGAATGCATATATATTAGATAAGAAGACAGGTGCTGCTGATCAGGCCAGCTTAGAAAACCATTTGCAGTTTAGACATTTCAAAATTAATGATTATATCCCCTTTAAATTATAGTTAAAAATCTAAAAATAATTGTGGTTTCAAACAAGGTTTCGACATGTTGAAGTATTAGTACTCTTGTATTCATCAAAATATTTTTTTTTACTCTTCATGTGTGTATTTAAATCTATTAAAATAAGTTTTTATTCAAATAGACAAATTGATATCTTATAATCATCTCTTTGTAAAAATTTACTCAACAGGTTATTTCATTATTGCTAAAGGATCCTTCTTTTTGTGCAGGATCTAATATTTGTACTCTTCAAATTTAACTTCAAATAATATTTACAGGTCTTCGTTGAAAATTAAAATACAGAAAAGTTTTGCGTGTGGGACAAGAGAGAAAGGAGTTTTACATGATCTGTCATGCATATTTTACTTCATCACTATTTTAAATATTTTTTGAATTATGTGAAACTATATATTAGCTAAAAGTTCCCCTTTCATTATGCTATTCATGATTTTGTATGTAATTCTGAAATTAAAATATTAGAGAAAATCAATGAATGACTAACAATTAGTTTGGCAACCTTACGATATGGTGCTGAATCCTAACAATTAACTAACAACTTTTATAAAAGAACATACTTTATTTTTTTAGATACTATAAATCTCATTTTTCAATATGCATTTAAATTTTTTTGATGCTTATGAACCAAAATAATAATGTCAAGTAATATTTTTTTGTTTATATAAAATTTATTCATTGCAAAACCAATATATGTTCGAGTTTGAATTTTTAAACATATTTATATAAGGATTTCTATGTTTTAGGTGGTACAAACAACCTTTTCTTTTTTTAGTAGGGAGTATGTTACCTTTTAAATGCTAAGTGATGGTAATATTAGGTTTTTAGTTATGTAAGCTTAGACCATTTTATTTTCAATGAATGCCTATGGATCATTACTCTAAAAAAGAAATAGTACATGTTGTTTATTGTTGTTTCTTTTGTTTCTATTTGTTATTTTATATTAGATGAAATTATAGCATTTCTTGATTTTGAATGAGTCATGTTATAATTAGATATGATTCAATTTAACATGGTTTGATTTTACGTGTTATATTACTTATATATATAAGTAGTAGAATTAAGTATTTAAATTCAGATAACTGATGTTAGTGCTCTAGATAATAGCACTATTTTGATTGTTTGTTTTAGGTGAGAAAACTTTACATATTATTACGAGGGTAACTAATTTTTACTCGATAATGATCGTGAACTTAATAGTCCTTTGTTTTTCTATATATCTAGCGGAATTACGGATCATTTAAAGTATTCCTTATATATATATATATTTAGGTTAGCAAAAAAATTTCCAATTAAAATTTTGGAATTTTATTTTTGAAATCTTTTTTTTTTCTTTACGGAGCAAATTTTCCAAAATTTGAGAACTATGCCATTAATTTTCCTTCTATTAGAAAAATCATGGAACATAGGGGACTATTCTCCACTATCTACGTTTGTCTTGTCTCCTATAAAGCTTAGGCTATTGTACAAATATCTATATTTCGGTGGAAAAATAAATGGTTGATAATATGCATTATAATTTTCGAAATGTGAATCCAAATTGCTCAAATAAATTATATATAAGAAAATATTGTTGCCATTAAGGTTTAATCTTTTCAACACTTGATAGGTGGCCAAACAATTATCATTTTGTAATAAATATAATATAAAATCAAGTAAATTTTAAAGAAACACACATATTTTTTTTTTATTTCAAGGAAATTTGATATTGATGTTGTCAAAATAAACTGGTTGCATATATAATGTCAATATAATCTCTTAATTATTGTAAAAGGTTTGAGCTTCTCTAATGAAAGGTTGAGGTATCATCACTAGTGTGATCTATCAAAGGGATGAGATTGTAATAATTACACTACATTATTATGGCAATGCAATAATGGCAGCAATTATATTGATGTAAATTCAATGAGATGTACCACCAATGTGATGCATGTCTTTTGACATTTTGACACTAGACACACCTCCCCATTCAAAGAAACTGTACACCTCTACCATTGCACATATATACAACAATGACAGCTTTTTTCTTTGGTCATTTGTCTTTTGACAATGTTGCACAGGCTTGTGAGCAGTGATCCAAGTACTGGTGTTGGCTTTTTACAGAAAGAAAGAAAAGGGAAAAATGCTGAGTTAGGTTAGGTAACTGCTTGAAACAAATTCTAAGCATCTGGTACAGAAAAATTTTACTGTTTTCACGAGTGAAAGAAAGAAAAGATCTGAGTGATGCCAGTAAAAGAAACAAAATCTGCAAATTACAAAAAATAGGTTATATATGAAATGCCAGATGCTAAAGAATGATGCATTATATATCAGAGTGGATATAATATATATCACCTCCGCATTGTTGGATTAGATAATGTCTGCATGGTTTTATGATAAAGATTTCTCACTGTAGCAGCATCAACAGCATTTGGGGAGTCTCTATATCAAGGAAATGTATCAATTTAGAATGAAAAAAAAATATTCTTCCTGAGAGAAAGATAAAGCAACTGTGGCAACATTCTTTTGATTTAAAGCAACTGTTTTAAAAAAACTGAAAAAAAAAATCCAAGGTGAATTAAAAGTTCAAACTATACATTGTCATTATTTATATATTACAGGTTACATTTTTTAATAAACAAGTACCCAACGCTGCTATTTTATGTCAAAAGTAAATGCGGAGTTAATATTTGATGAAAATAGTCTTCAGTAACATATATTAGCTAGCCAACCATCAACTTAAATTTCGAACATAAAAAAGCTGCTATTTCCAAATTGAAATTGAAGACAGCACTGTCCTTAACTGTTAAAGTAATGCAATCCATCTTCCTGGGAAACAATGGAGAAGTCCAGTCTCCTGATAATGGAGAAGAATTAAACAATCTAAACTTCTCACTCTCTTTTGAAAAACCAGCACGCTGTACTACTCTCCACACAGAATCAGAATTCATGTAGTACAACACTATGTAACGAGTTTCTGATAAGAGATAATAGCGATGATATATGCATACATTACATGAAAAGATACACAGAATGTACACCACATCAAAAGAAGAAGAAATTTTACTCCCTCTCTCTCGCGCGCAAAGTCGCAACAATGAGAGGTAATTTTTTGTCTTCTGTGGCGGAGAGGGAGCCGTCATTAGCTGAGTGTAGTGGGGTCGGGCCCACAGGCAGGCACCTGCACTCTCTGATTCAAGTAATTATTCCGAGGCGTGCCAAAGTTAAAAAAATTAAAGCAAGGTAAAGTCGACTTTTAGTCCCGCACGTGACGTCTCACGTGGTCCTACTATATGTATGTTAATTATTAGATTGAATTATTGAATTGTTTCTTCACCAATCATGGAGCGGAGGATAATGGTCAATTGGTCATATATCATATATGTACGTGTTTGAAGAACTTTTTTGGTAAAATCTAAATCAATTATTTATTGCAAGCCTTTAATTAGTCTGTAGTGTTCTTCAAGAGAGAGAGACGTTCTTTCCTATACAAAATCTAAGAAAATACATATATATAATTTCGTACTTCCTCCATTGTGAGAATGATAACTAATCAAAATGCATTAATGACGTATTAATTTGATAATTTTGATAACAATAAGAAAATCTTCTAATAATGAAATTAATCCAGTAGACTGTAATCTACACGTTATGCATATCAATCATGTAAAAAATGATGAAATAATATGTATGTGATGATCATTGAAAGTCTATTTTTGCAATGATCTATAGTATTGATCTTATATGAAATATCTACAACTTTAATTGTATGATTTTTGTTATAAGTAACAAAGTCATAATGGTAACAACATAACTGACTTTTTTTTAGAATTTTTTCTCACTTGATTTGAAACATATTTTCGAACTTGTGAATTTATCCATTATCAATGGATTTGTATTGTTGAAATGAAAGTTCTAAGTTTTCAAATTTTTTCTCAACATGCATACAAACCCAAATTTCTGAGTCTTTTATTGAGGCTACTAAACTTTCTCCAATGTTACATATCGGACATTAAAGTTCAATTTGTCCCACTTCTCCTTCAATTTTAATTAATTTCAATCGTGTCATTTTCTATATATAAAAAAAGATAAAAGAGTTTGAACTCAATATCTATTTAAAAAAATAAAAAAAATTGCTTCAACCATTTCTTCAAAAAATGTTTGCTTTACAAAAAAATATTTATATTACGGAAAAAAAAATCACATTAGTAAGAAGATGTTCTTGTCAAAAAATGAAAAAAATTAAAATTAAAAAAAATCTACAAGAGTTGTTAATTTTTTTAACAGATTTAATTAGTTTCGAAACAAATTAAAAGCCCAATAATTTTTTTGAAATACACCAATCGATGATAATTATTGCTAACCATTATTAAAGTATATACAACATTTAGTGAATTCCGACGAACTTAATCTTTATTCCATAAAAATAAAATACACAGTAACTAAGACCCGGATAATCCAAGATAGAAAAGATATATTAATTATGGTTCAATATATATATTTGATCGATCATAGAGAGAGTGGATCATTGCATGCACCTGACCATAAGGCAAATTCAAATTGTCTATGGCCCCTTATTAGTAACTAAAAACCAAAACAAATTCCCAGTACTTGATCGTCTTCTTCGGATCAGAGATATCTAGAGCTAGCATCTATCGATCATACGTGTACGTACAGTACAGTTGCATGCGAATAAGCGAATATTTCCATATGCTCTGCATGGATGGATGCATGCATGTATGTATTGTTGTTTTCACACACACACACACACACAATATATATATATGTTAGGCTCTCTTCTCTTAGCAAGTATCAGGCAGGACACAGATGGGCCACACCACACACACACAATATATATATATGTTAGGCTCTCTTCTCTTAGCAAGTATCAGGCAGGACACAGATGGGCCACACCATGGACCTGGCACGTAGAGGTGTGGTGCTTCGTATGGTGTGGTGTTGTGTCGTGATTTAGACACTGATAAGAGAGCCTACGAGAGAGAACAGGAGGAGGAGATGCATGATTGCACTCATCATTTGGTTTCATCAGTGGAGACTATACTATACTATACTATACTATACACAAGAAGTAAGATGCAACGTATATATATATATTAGATTAAATTAAACCGAATAAACAATTGACATGGTGATGGTGGTGCTACTTAGGCTCGACCATCCGGCACCTAGTATTTGACCTATACATTACTAGCTCTTGGTTTGTTTTTGTTTTCTATTTTTTTTCTTTCTCGGTAAGCTCGTTGAGCCTATGTATCTCCAGTGCTTCTGTTAAATGGAGACATCAGTAGTTAGTACATACAAATAGGAATTTTAACACAATATATATGCAATATATAGGTCGCAAATATATGTTTGGAGGAATGTTGTCACACGAATATATATCTACTATTGAATTACACTTTTGTTTCTGACAAATAAATTTCAATTTTTTATTTTTTTTACTAAATAAAATATTCTCTGTAACAAGTTAAAGTGAAAGTGAAATACAAAAAAAAATTAAAATAAAATATTTATATTTCTTTTCATAATGTTAGTCAAATTATCATCATTTCCGAAAAAAAAGACTAAGTTAATTGTTTCCAAATTAAAATAAGTAGTATTTAGGACAATAACACCATGAAATCAAGAATGGCAATAGGATCATTTTTTTTATCAAGAAGCTAATAATCATGTGAGTAACATTTTGAACAATTATTGTCATGGACAGAAAAGTTATGAAATTATTTGCCAAAAATAAATTGTTTGAATAGGTCTTATAGTATTATCCCAACCAATTTTAGCATTAAAAACAATTTGCTTGTTGATGTTAGGCTTACTGTTGTTTTCTCAATATAGCAAATTAATTATGCTTAAGAAACAAAAGCTAACTTTTGCCTACTTTGTTTTAGTGCATATTAAATTTCCAAGGCGTAATTTTTTATTTATCCTTCAAAAACCTCAATATTACATATTATCTCTCTAAATAATATTGTCTCTTCTAAATTGTACAAACTCTTGTATTTCCAGAATTCTCCAACTATGAGGAGTTGAATAAATAATAAATAGTTACATTATGTCTTATTTACCATGACGAATAATAGAGGAATTTATGAAAGTGGGCTAGTTTTAAACTTAAAATAGAACAAACAATGCATTGCATAAATATGCAATTTTTTGTAATTTAGAAGGTAAGTTTGATATTGGTGAATTTATAAGGGAGGGAATGTGTAATATTGAGATTTTTTTATGATAAACATGAAATTTTGCCAATTTTAATATGGCAGATATTTTGACAAAATGTTAATTTTTCCACCAATCTATATTAATATACGTTCTTATAATTTGCTCTACACATAACTCAATATCATCATATTTAACATGATTTTCAAATTAACAACCTAATTACAAAAACGAGAGTAAAAAAATAATCCAATTGAGTTAGAAGGTGCAAATAAATGGTTGCATTAAATAAAGAGGATGGGAGTAATAATTTGAAGTACCAAATGGAGAAATGAGAGTACTTGGAACCCCAATCCTTAGATTGTATCCCCTTGTCTCTTCCATTTCGTTGCCAGTGATCTCCCCCAATTAATACGAAGCTCTCTCTTGACATGAGCAATTCGTCCCTTTTATGTTGTTTATATGCTTGGAAATGAATATTTAGGTACCTACTCCCATGTGATACTGTCACCGATCGAGCGCCTCATGTTACCAATTTATTATTACTATTATTACTTGATGACATAGAGAAACCCAATCCCACTCCATTAATTATTAACCCTACTGCTCAGATTTTTTTCAGCTTTCTTGCCTCGTCTTGTGACTTGTGACCAAGACTATAATTTACATTAATCGTTTCTTCATGCTAAATAAATAAAAAGAAAATTATATCGGTCTTGAATCCACAAAATATGAAGCGCTTTTTGTGTACTTCAAAAGATCACAGCTTGTATTTAATTTAATTTGTACTCTCTCTCTCTCTCTCTCTCTATATATATATATATATATATATATATATATATGTATGTATGTATGTATATCATGATCTAATTTTAATTTGGGTACAATAATTAATGCCTTTGTTTAGATGTTAATTTCTCTCCTCTAAATAGTCTTTCCATATATAATCCCTACCATCCAACAAAGATCCAAAAACGAACAATGGAATGATCAAGAGAGAGATCCTCTGTTTTTGCTGAACCCAAGTGGGCTGAGGCCTACTACTTTGCCCCTACCTTTTGAAAATTCAAATTTCTCGGCCGAGAGTTTCTTACTTGTGTCTTCTACTTGGGGCAAGAGTTTTAGCAAGGTTTAGAGGGATGGGCCACACTAGATGTAAGGAAAGAATCCAATGTAGAAAAATGTAGCTAAGAAGTTTGTTTCGCTAGAAAATAGAGCGCGTTCTGTCGTGTCATGAAAAATTTATCATCAATTTTTTTATCATATACGAAATATAAGCATCAATTAATTATATAAAAAATGTGATTATCAACTAATTGCATAAAAAAGATGAACGGTGGTCAGAAATACTATTCGAATAGTGTATCTCGTAAGGATTTGTGTTAGGATAGAGATTCCTTGATAACTATTATTTTGATGATTTTGACAACGAATTTTTAAATAATTCAAAAAATATTTAAAATAGAAAAAAAATTATAAACATATTCTTTAACGTATAGATCGATTGTGTTTCAAATTTTATACAATTTAAATATCATTTGATACTTTATCAAAGACTGTCAAAATTACATAATTTTTACAACGATTCATATTTAACGGTATTTGATGGAATATCAAATGACCCTTAAATTATATAAAATTTGAAACACAATCAATCTATAAGTTAAAAAAATATGTGTTTGTCAAATTTTTTCTATTTTAAGAATTTTAAAAAATTATTTAAAAATTGGTTGTCAAGATTGTGAAGATAATAGTTATCAAAGAATTCCCTCCTTTTATATTATTATAGATGTCAGTTGAAGTGTTCGGTTAATAAAATGTAATTACGAGTAAGAAACAGAGATTATATTTATTTAATAAAGTGGAATAAATTAAGTATCAAGAGTCGACGACATATTTCTTTTTGCATGTCATAATTTATATACGACTTGCACGAAGAAATTATTCCATCTCCTTACATGAAATATGTATTTTAAATATCATGCTATATACATATACAAAGGTATTTTAGTTATTTTACATTTCAAAATGAGGTATTAGATAATAATTATATGTTAGGAGGATGTTTGCCCAAATTAAAAATTTGAGAATTAACTTGTCATAACTCAAAAATTTGGAAGACACCCAAGCTACAACAATAAAATCAAAGATGTTGGTGTGCTACTCTACTTTAAATGCATAATTTAAATACTAATTGGAAGTTAAATTATATATGTTCATATATCAACTTGGAATTAAATTTATCAATAAGACTGTAATAACAAATAATCTTCTTATTCCAATTAAATGTATATAACTTACATGAATAAACAATTAATTACTGGTCCTAAATGAATTATCATTTTAGTTTATTAATTACGAACAATCAAATTAATAATGTAGATGGAAATTTATTAATTAAAGTTCTAAACATATTAAGTGAATAAATTTATCTATAGATTATAACTCCTAATAATTTAAATTTTAACATATATAATGATTTAAAAAAAATAAAGTTAACTGAAACACCAATCTTTAATTATTTTTTGAAATTAATCCATAAACATGATTAAACTATATGAAAAGCATAAAAATAATGTGATCTGTGATATTTGGGCACCATAATGGTCACTTAGTGTTAAGTTTTGTAAATGGTTCAATATTTTTTCAGATTAAATCTGAAGAGATGATAGAGCATATAAACACTGTTATAGAATTTGATAAATATTTCTCATATAAAATGAAATTTGATTGACAATTCAAAATAAGCCATTAAAACTCTCTTACAACTTAAAAATTGTTTGATGAGAAAAGCTAAACGTCTTCAAATGTATCAAAATTTGATACGTATTTTTATCTAAATAATTAAGAACATATTTATAAATTTTAATGTAAATAACATTTCTTAATTATACGTATTAATTGTGTATTTATGAAAACATGAAAGCATTAACAGGCCACAGTTTGTACTGTCCTAGGCCCAGAATGGATTTGTTTCTGCATTTTTATTTTACAAATATTTTGGTTCCTCTCCATTTCGTTCGGAATTCACTAAAATAAATTCAATTCCATCCGACGATTCAAATCTCATCCATCTTATGTTGCAAAACACTGACATCGTACACAATTATTGGAGAAAATAACTATATCGGGTATGTACGATTTCAGCCGTCCGATCTAAAATGTAGACACGAAATTGCCGGGACTCTCTAACGGATTCTAATCGGAAAGATGCAGATCTTTCGTGTTGCTGAGCAGTTCTTTTTTTTTGAAATAAGAGGTCCCGTTAACTCCGATATTTATTTATTTTCAAATTATTTTACGGAACTTAAATCCGTATCTCTCGGTAAAGAAACGAGACGTATTATTACTCTACTAAATCTATCACCTGCTGTGCTAGATAATGTGCGAGTCATGGCGTCCTCTCTTTTATATCATTAATTTGATATTTTGATTCTATTTTGACAATTATGTCCAAAATCATGGAAGAATTCATACAACAGATTAAAGTATGTTTAGGAAAAAAATATATATATCGTGAACTATTTCGTAACAGATTCTACTAGTAGTAGGAAAAACATTATATATATGTGTCCTGTGATTTTGAATATCCAATGGGGAGATGAATCCTATCTAAATTTGAAAATATGTAGTATCTTATTTAATTCAAATAAATATTTGATGACATATTTTCCTTAATTTTTTTAAGAAAATTTTGTATTCTTTACTATACAAAATAAAATTAGCGTGCTCTTAAAAATATGAAACTCTTCGGTGCTTCTAACTTAAAATCCGTTGAATCGATTTCAAATGATAAATTCAAGTTGCTCAATAAATTTTTTATATTAAAATTCTGTAAGAAACTAAAATTTTCTATTTTTGGAGTTTTTTAACTATTTATTTCATATTTTGAAAATGACAAGATTTTATATGCAAGAATTTATTATTTTATTATTATTATTAGAGCCGTCTTAAAAATCCGAAAAAAATAGTTAAAAAATTTTAAAAATAGAAAATTTTGATATCCTATAAGATTTTGATATGAAGAATTTACTAAGTAACTTGAATTTTTCATTTGAAGTTAATTTGATAAGTTTTTGAGTTAAGAGTATCGAGGGGTTTTATGCTTCTAGGAACACACTTGTTTTATTCTACTGTGTATATTTTTTCAATATTTTTCTTATTTGAATAATATTTTATTTTTGTTTAAAGTTGGATCAACAATTTGTGTGATTATTTTCACGGTACATGCATGCATGTTCAATTCCAGGCAAATAAAGCTTCTAGTTCTTTAAGAAAAAAAAATCTAAACTCAAAATTAAAAAAAAATTCATATCAGACAAAATGAAGACCAATAAATACATTAAGACGATATAAAAATACCATGCATGATTCAAAACGATTTAAATGACCCCCATAAATACATTAAGACAATAAATTCAGGCAATTCAAAATCAACTTATAGTTAAATCCAACTCGATCATTTTAAATCCAGTTTAGATTTGTAGTTTTTTTCTTCTTTTGAATGAATAGATTTGTAGTTAAATCCGACTCGATCAGATGTATTAGATTTTGCAAATATATAGTGCCAGAGCTGAAATGCTGGATGCCATGATAGAAGATAGCTGCAACTACACCAATTGAAAATTTCTAACTGATTGGAACTACTACAAATACGTATTGGAAAATGCAATTAATTTTTAAATTGAGAAAAATCCTATTAAATATAATGCAACAACAAAAAGAATATAATATATAGAAGTTTCAATAGATGATCACGTGATGGTATAACTAATTTTGTACATTAAATTAGGTATATCCTATACACTGATGAGTATTCATTAGCAAAAAGTTGGATAAAATTTTAGTCATATGATTATTTTTCAATTAATGCAGCGATTGAAGATGTTTTATGACTTAACATACTTTAGAGGTCTTATATGACACCCCTTAATTTGTCCCTAAAATCGTCAATGCACTGAAAAATCTTAAACCAATGTCTGAACCAAAGGATTTCAATGCAATTGGTATTGATACCATATATGTGCCAGTAGAAATTGGTCAGGGAGGAAAACAGGTTCTGATAAAAATAAGAATGAATGGGAATACGCTTGAAGAACACACAGAAAATAGAAAATCACGTTTGTTAACCCAAAAATTATATAACATAAAGTTTTGTATAAATATTAAATAATGAAAAGGATAACATAAAGGATACATGAGACTAATAAGTAAGAAAATAAGTAGTCACAACAACAGAAAAACTGTACATATAAAATATTAAAAAACTGGGTGAATAAGGTGAGAAAGGTATCATTTTGGATAGAGGATACCATTGACATGTTTCTTGTAGAGGTTGGCAGGTTTGGTCATGAGGAACCAGGTTTTTTAACAAAATTATGAGGATAATCGACAATCCCAGAAACTGGTAGCTACCCACATATTTGGAAAGAAGATAGACAAGATCGTTGTTCAGTTAAATGAGATCGATGAGAGTAGAGCCAGATATGGAATTCAAACCTAGGTGAGAGTAGTACTGCCTTTCAAGCGGCCTGTACTTGCCGACCTCAATGAGATTGAACTTGTTGGTTTTGGGGCTGCCAAGAACAATATTCTTGAGCAGCTGGTTGATAGAAAAGTCTCAAGACGCTCTGTAGTCTCGATTGTTGGCCCTGGTGATCTCGGAAAGACTACTGTCGTGCAAAAGGTATATTCAAGGTCTGTGTGTATTTTCACGTTGCATCCTGTAGATAAGTAATTTCTTAAATTAGGAGTAAACACAAGATTTCTCAAGTTCAGTCAGCATAATTATTTCCAAATTAGGAGCTTCAAATTTTTTGCCTAGCTTGAAACCTATTGACCCAGTTCTGGTGCCAAGAATTGCTAGCTCTAGGCTTGTTCCTGTCACACACTTAAAAAAGCTAGCTCTGGTACAATAAATTTTCCTAAGATGTATGATTATAAATACTTAAAACAATATTCGTGGCGTACTGAACAAGGTACTTTCATGTATATTGCATATGTGAAAATCCAACGCGCTAAGACTCGTGTCCCATCTCAATTTTACAACTGCTATGGGCTATGGTAGGCACGGCTAGTTTGGGTTCATCTTTTTGAAGCAGCTAATCTCTGAAGTATGGGTCTAGTTGCCAGACTAAATCTATGTAGAACTGATTTTCAAAATACCAGACCTACCTGCACGTGCAGAATTGATTTTCAAAATACCAGACCTACCTGTGTAGAAATAGAACTGATTTTCAAAATACCAGACATGGTTCTGCTCATTACGTTCCCTATCTAAAATTCATCGCTATGTAAGATGTCCTATGATGGATAGTGTATCAGATTTTTTAGTACCATTACCATTTCTAATCATTTCAATTTATCCAATAGTGATGCAATCGAGAACCAATTTGGCATATGCATGTGGTTATCTATCTCTCAGGAGTTCAAATATATCAATCTCTTAAAAAAGATGGTACGGAACATTCGATCCATCAAAAATGAGGAGAAAGATCTTGGGGAAGTGTATTTCACGATGGAGCTCAACAAATCCTTATTGAATAAAAAATATCTTATAGTAATGGATGATGTTTGGTCATACGAACTATGGCCCCAAATTGTGGCCGCATTACCAGATGCTAGAAATGGTAGCCGGGTGCTAATAACTTGAAGGTTCTATAACATTGCTAAGGTGGCAGATCCAATGAGTGAACCATATAAACTTCCGTTCCTAAATGAAGATGAAAGCCTAGATCTCCTCAAAACAGCTTTACCCAATCGATACGCTAATAAAGACTGCCCTTCAGACCTATTGGATGTAGCAAAACAATTGGCAGATATGTGTGATGGCTTACCTTTAGCATTGGTAGCATTAGGTGGTCTTTTATCAATGAAACCACCAATTCGCAATGTTTGGGAGAAGGTGTCGAGAACCATGGTTTGGTGTGTTGATGGAAAGAAATGTATGTATATTCTAGCAATGAGCTATGACGATATGCCTGTTGCCCTTAAGTTTTGTTTCATGTACCTTGCATGTTTCCCAGAGGATTATAAAATTAATGGTAAAATACTAATCCAACTGTGGGTTGCGGAGGGACTTATACCACAAGAATCAAGAAAAACATTAGAGGATGCAGCAGATGACCACCTTGAAGGTACTAATTCTTACTTTAATAATCATTGATTTTTGACATATCGTATGTTCCAAATGCATTTCTGATGCTTCTATTTCTTTTCATGTACAATTAGTTTAATTATAACTTGAATATATTATTTTTCTAGTTAATTTAATTCGCATTACATGTTATATACAAGTATTATGATGTTGGAACTGCATCTGAGACAACATTTGTAAACAATTGAATTGATATTTATTGATATGATTCAGTCTTTTCAATTTTGATAATCATGTCATTTTTGTTTTCAATATTAATTACTTTCATAATCAAATTACTACAAATGAAGTAGTTACCCTTATAGCCCCTAACATTTTCAAATGATACGTCATATATATTCTTAATGTATGATATAATTTTAAGAATAAAATAAGCTCATTTGTGCAAGCTAGCTGTGGTACCATTCTGATATTGTTTCTAGACCTTATTCTTTTTTTTTTTTTTCAATAGCCTCAAAAGATTTAATCAGAGTAGGAGTTATAGGGATCAAATGTCATTCATAGTATAACAATGTTACCTGCCACTTTTTACACAACTTTTCTGAAATAATAGTATGTTGTTCTACTTAAATTTTTATAACCTGTGTCACCTTCTGTTCTGGTTTGTCAAGTTACACATATCAGGAGTACAATTATAACATATATAATTTGATGAAGCTAATATATTTATGGAAATCAGGTCCTTGGTGATAGTGGTGCGGAGGCATTACGATAATTCAATCAAGACCATTCGTGTACATGATCTTCTACGTGATTTAGCTATCAACAGAGCTGAGGAGGGTAATTTCATTACTGTATTCTCAAATAAGGATGTCGACAGGAGTATGAGCAGAGAAGCATGCCATGTGGCTATTCAATCAAATACGGGTCGTAAGTTGATGAAGCATGCAAGTCCAAATCTTTGTTGAATGCATTGTTTTGGTGTCAAGTTACCTGATTGCTCTGGGCACAGATTGCTAAAAGTTTTCAATGTGGGTAATAAGCATTACTCTGATAAAATAAAATTAGAAAGGCTATCGCAGTTGAGGTTTATACGAGGTGGCACGTACAATATAAACAGTGTTATTATGCTGAAAAATCTCCAAACACTTGATCTTAGAGATAGAAAATTTGATGGTGAATTCCTCAAGAATATCTGGTGTATAAAAAACTTTAAGGCATGTACTTCTCCCAAAAAATAGTCAAGTCCCTGGACCACCGTCATGGGCTGTGCTAGAAAACCTCCAAACCCTGAAAAATATCCGAGGTTTAGTTTCATGCAGAATCCAATTACATTGTATCACCAACGTCGATCCGATGCTTAAAGCTCAAGACATGTGCTTCATCTTCATTGGCAACAATTGTTTGTTTGTTTCAAACCCTTGAGAATCTGATTTCCTTACATCTAGATTTAGTTCTGCCTAGCCTCTGGGTCACAGTAGATATAGCTGATATGCGAGCCTTCCCATTCTTAGATGTAAGAGAGGACAATTAATGAAGCAAATAGGAGGTCGTCTAATTATTAATTGAAAATTACATGATAATTAATTCAATACAAGTTATACAACTTGTCACTTTGTAAGTATGGGGGTCAAAATGAAGAAGTTTGATACAAATATGGGAGTCCAATTAGATATATATAACACAATCTTCTCAAATCACATTAAAAACTCAATACAATTTATCAAATTTGGTAGAAATATGGGGGGTCATTGACTTCGTTGCTGCCAAGCAAATCCACATCTGAAAGTATAGTAGTTTTGCCTCTTTAGACGAATGGCCTCTTTATATCAATATAATATTGTTGCTTCCCTAAAAATTTATCTGATTATAACTCCTAATTAACTTGTAGCAAACTATAACACGAATTAACCAGATTACTAAAATTCATATGCCTTAATCCGTAATATTGCATTAATACCTTGTTGAAATTTTTTTTTGAGGAAAGTAGGAAAAATGCCTACTTAATTTCATTTATATGATAAAAAAATTTACAAGAGGTACAAAGAAAGAGAGAGAAGAGTTTAGGGTTTAGGGTTAAAAAAAAATCAATTATTTCATTATATTACAATAGAGTATTCTGAGACTTTGTTAACTAAATTAAAGTACTCAATAATTGCTCTTCCATATATTTATTTCTGCTTGGATATCCTCCCTCAATAATCTTGGTGTTCCTCTCCTGTTCCTCTCCTTTCATATATTCCATATCGTCATGAAGCACGCAGTGTCCCAAAAGCTTTCAAACTCAATGGTAGTTCGTCGTCGGATTGTCCACAAAAAATAAAAGGCGTTTATATCAAAATCTCAATTCATTGCACTTTTTTCTGGAAAACATTCTTTCCATACCTGTACTGTGTAAGAGCAAAAAGCAAAGATGTGGTATGTTGTTTCAAGGAGTCGCATATCGCATAGTGGGTAGGAGGTATTATGTGGTCGTCCTCGCTTTTCCAAATTTTGTGCTGTGAGGAGACGATCCCTTGATAGCAGCTAGAAAAATATTCTCACTCCAGTAGTGATTTTTGTCTTCCAAAGAGCCTTTGCATAAAAGCAATTTATCCCCGAATTAATAAGCATTACATAGCTGGATTTCATGTAATGGCAAGGCGTTGAGCACCGATTTCACTAATGTGAGTCTACCCGCAAGCGACAGTAGCTTGCTTTTCCATCCAGACAGACGTTGCTGGACTTTATGAATAATAGGTAGATAATTCATTTTTGTTGGCTTTTTAATAGTCAACGGAAGCCCCAAGTATTTCATTGGTAGGTCCTGCTTTGGGCAATCCAAAATATTTTGTATTGTTTGATGTAAGTGTCCTGGAACTGCAATTGGCACAGGTGCTTTTGGAAAGAACAATCGCTAGTCCTATGAGTTGCGCATAAGCCGATAGTGTGCTGCTATGCACTGCAGGTTCCTCAGGTGAGCATCTGCTATGATTATAGTATCATCCGCAAATTGATATGTTTGATGTACCAATTACGTCGATAATAACTGGCTCTGACTCATGAGCGATTGCAATGTATCCGCTACTATATAAGTAGTAATGGTGATAACGGATCTCCCTGTCGCAGGCCCCTCTGATGAAATAATGGTGTCCCAAATTTCTTTGAAATGAATTAACAAGTTGGGTTATATCGCTCTTGATTGTATCCCAATAATGCTGATAAAAGTCCAACGCAAACCCATCAGGCCCGGAGGCTTTCCCTTTTGCCAAAGCAAAAACCGTGGCTTTGATTTCCTCATTTGTATTTGAAATCAGCCCAGAATTTTAAAAGGCCGCCTATCATTCGGCCTTGTGCCTAATATTTCCTTATAGTGATCTGAGAATTCCTTTGCAATTTCTTGCTCCCCTGATATCGTCTGATCCCCCTTTTTAAGGAATGGAATTGTGTGTGTCTTCAATGTCGCCGAAGCTATGTTGTGAAAATATTTCGTATTGCCTTCACCTAGTTTTAGCCATCTCACCGAGGACCTTTGCTACCATTTTGCCTCTTGATCAATTGCAAGCTGATAAACATGCTTCCTAAGTTTAATTCTCAGTTGAAACTCTCGGTTTGTAAGAGAACGATTCTCTTCTGCTTTGTCCAATAGTTGTATCACCAACTTTGTATTTGTGAGCATTTTTTTTGGGCTCTTAAATTTATCCTTTGCCCAAGCCGTGATTGCTTTTTTAACCGCATTGAGTCTCTGCAAGAATGCTACAGCTATTATAGGTGATGGCCTAGCTATATTCCATGCTGATTGCACAATTTCTTTTGTTTCCGGATAATGCATCCAGTACCATTCAAACTTGAAATGTTATTTCCTTTTTATGATATTCTTTTTAATTGAAAGCCTTAGGTGCGCATGGTCAGATACCACCGTAGGTATGTCTATCAAACTGTGTATTAGTGGAGTACCTGCTTGCATACCCCACTGATTGGATATAAATACCCCGTCAAGTTTTGAAAAAGTTGGATTTGGGAGATTATTTGAGTATGTGTAAGATCTGCCCCTGAGCGATACTTCTATTATAGAGAGTTCATCAATGCACTGATTAAACTCCATTATTGTTCCCAAGTTATATGTATTACCCGTCGTTTCATGAATCGACCTAGGTTAAAATCACCTACTAATAACCATGGTAACCCATTTAAATTCCTAATTGCCCACAATTCATTTAGAAAAGCTAATTTTAGGGAATTATTGATTGATCCATATACATTGGTCAACATAAATTATTTTGTATTATTTTTAGTGGGAGTTAGAATCACTGTAGAGGAGTAATTCATGGTGTATGCATTATTTAAAGAAAATGCAGAGTTACAAGATATGAGTGTTCCCCCTCTAGAGTTAATTGCATTTGATGCATGATCCGTTTGAAATTTTGGTGGGCAAACTTTCCTTGATCGAAATAAATCAAAGTCATCCCATTTCGTCTCCTAGACTCTAAACCCTAAACCCTAAAATTGGAAATTTAGTACGTGCTGAGTTATAAGTTCATGTTAATATTTTGTTCTATGATACTGGAATGTAATATGAGGTTAGTAGTGAAGTCTTTAATTTATCTTTTAGTTTGATGCTCATAATACCGGGATATGGTCTTTTTGAAATCCTCTGCGCATATAAGTGATTAGGTTAAATATTATTCCACAAATCAGGGTGTAGTATTTTGAACTTCAGTTTTGAATGAAATTGATAGTATTACTACTATTTAAAAATTAAAAAAGAAAAATATAAGAATAATCTATAGTAATATTTTGTAATGCTTATAAAAAGCTCCTATATTATAAAAGCCACGTCATTTTTTGTTAAGAACCATCAGTCTAAAGTTTGGACGGTTTAGATCATGGCTGTTTGCTGTTTGCTGGATAGAACTAAAGTAATATATGAATCGCTGCCTACGGCCTTGTGCTTAACAATAGAACAACCTTGAGTAGAAGAAAATTACAACAGAAGGATATAATAGTATAAAAAATGGGTGAGATTTTTTTACAACTATTATTTTGATCTAATAACTGATTTTTAAATAATTTTTAAATTCTCAAAAATAGAAAAAAGTGTAAAAACATATTTTTTTTAACTTATAAATTGATTGTATTTCAAATTTTTAATATAACTTAAAGGTCCATCAAGGACCACAAATTTAGACTGTTATAAATCTCATATAATTTTGATTGTTTCTTATAGAATATTAAATAATTTAAATTATATAAAATTTGAAACGCAATTAATTTATAAATTTAAGAATATATGTATAAATATTTTTAAATTTGTTTAAAAAATTATTATTAAAATTATAAAATTAATAATTATTAATGGATCCTCACTCTTGAAAAAATTAGAAGAGGACCCTGCCTCGGTAGCAGGAAAAGAGTGTTCTATTCCATTCGATTAGAAATTTAAAAGAGATAGTGGGTTCCGAGACACATTGCGACTTTGGGATGAGCAAGAGATTGTCTTCTCTCTTATCTCAACCCAAGTGGTCGGAAGCACTTTTAAAGAAAAAAATAATTGTACATCTTTAGTTTCTTATTACTGGTGTCTTCTCCTTCGAGCAGATTTCAGAAGGGTTGTTTTGGGATGATGAGGCCCACTTTAGATGAGAAAGAAAGGATATCCCAATACAGAAAAAATGTGCATCTACGTCGAGAAGTGAATTTGAGGTGCCAAACCAAAATCCTTGGAACCAATCGCTTCTTGTGGGTTTCTCCAATGATCATTTTTCTTAACTGTTCCAGACATTTATAATATATATTTAACATAGTAGGTCCTTTCAGAAAAGAGTGTGGTCATTTGGGTTAAAATTTGAAAACATTAATAGGCCTAGATTACTATGCCCCTTGAAATTAAACAATGGGTTTAGATGGCAGCCTTTTACGAGAGAGAGGTTTGATCTCTTGGGCCCAATTTCTTTAAGTGGTCTTCTCTCTTATTTATCGTTGTTCTCTGCTTTGCTTTCATTTTGTTCGCAAATTGTTAAAACATCTACCATTTACACTAAATACAAACTCAAATAAGGAACTTACAGAGTAAACAACAATTTATTGCAATGACAAATACTGTCGTAGTTTGGAGACAATTGATTTGAAAGATCTTTAATCAAACCATACATGAAACAGAAGTACATAAAGGAGATTAACACACAAAGATGATAAAAGAAAATTAGGATACATTGATTGGTCGATAAATGGTTGAAGTAGAATTCAGTATCCCTTGTATCCTCCCCTTAGAATGCACTCAATATGACAACTCGGGTGCTTAGGCTGTGACCTCAATTTATAGCATCCTACTATTTTGAGCAGCTCAAGAGAGGGCATGGTCCCCTCCTCCATCTCAAATTCCTCCAAATTTGAAAAGTTAGAGAGTGTCAGTTGTTTCAGGCAAGGGAATCCGTCAGCTGAACAGATCATTTTCTTTCCTGTATAGGTAGCATGTAAAAAAAGTATCTCAAGAGCCTGGAGCTTTCCTAGCTCAGGCATTGGATCTTTCTCTAAATAACTATAATGAAGCTGGAGCTTGACAAGGTATGGAGGCAGCTTGGTAGGTTGCAGAGCCAAGCTCTTAGGCCACACTCCCGAAATCGTGAGACTCCTGAGATGTTGGTAAAAGGGGAAGGCTTGCATTTTGACTATATCGGGAGTGACCTCATAGTTATTGAGGCTCAAATCTAGACGTAGGGAAACCAATTTCCTAAGGGTTTTAAGCAAAGAAGCTATTGTTTCCAATGAAGGTGACACACGTACCAAGAGCTTTAGGTGCCGAACATTTGGCATATGAGGTAATTGAGTTGTCCATGAAACTGAATCTTCGACGTATTTGAGGACTTGTAGGTCTTCTAGATGTGCCCTGGACGGCGGTCCAGGGACTTTTGGTCTCGGTGGAAAACGCACGTACCTTAGCGTTTTTATATCCCACACCTTCTCAGGAAATCCGTCTGAGAAATAAAAGCAAGTTCTGATATCAAGTGTTTGAAGATTTTTCAGTTGGTCTGCTTGGTAGATAAGACTGCTTACACCCGGTGCAAAACCAGGTACATTGACAGCTCGCAAGAACCTAAGCTGGGTCAACCTTTTCCATGTAATTTCATCATAGCGAATAATAATATCCTCAGCATTTATCACTCTAAGTAATCTATAGTCAGAGCAATCAGGTAGCTTGCTCCCAAAACAATGGATGGAACGACGATTTGGACCCACATCCTCCATTAATGGAAAGTTATGCTCTGGACCTTTGGATACATCAAGTGCCACACTTTGCCTTAATGTGCTTAGCCTCCTGTATAAATATTCAGTTGGATTCATAGAAAGGTCTTCCTCGGCTATATACTTGATAGCAAAATGACGCAAGAGATAATGTATACGAATGGTCTTTATTGACTTATCATAACGTCTGCGTATCACTATGACCAAGAATCTCATGTCAGGAGAAAAACAATAGGTTAGTTTCATTAAATTGCTAGCTAATTCTTTGTGTTTTAAATTTCATATTTTTAACAATAACTAGCAAAATACCTGTGTAATGCGGAGGATTTTTTTTGTTCTCTATTATTTTTTTCCATTTTTTAATCAGAATATGATATTCTTTCATTGGATAATGATATTCTTTATTTTATCATCATAGTTTATATAAACGAGTAAAGCTCCGTGAATTTAAGCTCACCAACATCCTTGATGAACTTAACTTAAAAACCTATAAAAAAAAGTTTCAAACGATAAACCCGAGTAGATCAATAAACACTTTATATCAAAAACTCATAGGATACAAATATTTTCTATTTTTAGAGTTTTTAAGTATTTTTTTTAGATTTTTTGAAATGGTTCTAAAATAATAATAAAATAATGAATATTTGAATATTAGAATATGTCATTTAAAAAAAATATGAAACAAATACTTAAAAACTCTAAAAATAGAAAATTTCGATATTTTACAAGATTTTGATATGGAGAATTTATTGAGCAACTTGGATTTGTTGTTCGAAATCGATTCGATATATTTTCGAGTCAAGTTCACAAACCTCCTTGGTGAGCTTAAACTCACGCTAACTTTATTTTATATAAACAAAGAATGAAAAATACAACTATATTATATGTAGCCAAAATATAACTTAACATATAAAACAAAAAGTTTTCATATGTGCCCCTTAATCAAAATGCATAATTTTCTTATATGCCCTTAATAATAATTAAAAAGAATTTTATTTGAAATTAAACCCTACAGATAATAGACATCAATTTATAGAACATAATGGCTTTAATTTGTGCTCTTAAAACAAATTAGAAATTTATCAATTGTGAAAACTCCATCTCTCTCATATTTCTTTAAAATTACACATCATCTACATGCATTTGCTTATTCATCCAAGCAAATAAAAAAAGGAGAATTGTCCAAAATTAAATACATTATGAATTATTTTCAAATCACAATCATTCAAAATTATTATTAATAAATAATAATTAAATATATTGTTGGAATAAAATATGCAAATAATAATCAGCTTATAAACTATGCTATAAGGTCATATTTAATTTAGGTTTGCTTGAAAAATAAGAAATCAAAATCAAAATCAAAAGAAAACACATAAAATTTATATAGAATATTATCATGTTGTAATTGTGATGTTAGGAAAAAACTTAGGATGTTTATGTGATATATTTTTTTGTTTTTAACAAAAATAAAAGGAATATTACATATTATATGATGATAATTTAGGAAAAAGTGTCCTATAAATAATAAAAGGACTAAAAATTTGGAGCATAAATAAAAAATAAATGCAAATATTGAGATGAAATTTTGACGAAGATATGTATGTCAATCATTAATTACTGATTGTAAAGAAAAAAATCTGATTTCAAAATGAAACAATCTTGAAGAGAGAGAGATAGAGAGGTACAAGAGCTTATGACAAGTGTTTAGAGAATAAACTTTTTATTTTCTTCAACAATACATTTTTTTGGTGAGAAATGATAGGTGAACAACAAATACATTTGATAATTCGGAGAGATGAAATGAATAAAATTATATAAATAATTTAAATAATCATAACCATTCAATCAATGTCAACTTAATCGCAAGTATTAAATAAAGTTTGAAGAAAGGTATAAACAAAGTTTGAAGAAAATGACAAAAACAAAGGACTTCATTCCTAAGATATTTTATATAATAACATAGATAATATATTCAACATACCTTTGTGCAAGTTCCTCGAGGTAGTTCTCAGCTGTTTCCTCCATTGTTTTGCTTGATTCTTGCGTTATAAATCTCTCTGCAACCCACAACCGGATTAGCATTTTGGCATCAATTTCGTAATATTCTGGGAAAAAAGCAAGGTACTGGAAGCATTGCTGAAGATCCCAAGACATATCATCGTAGCTACCTTTAAGAATACCCCAAATATCGTTCTCAAACAAATTATGAAGTGGTTTATCTGACAAAAGATCACTAAATACTTCCGATAGTACATGCGGATCGCGCCAACTACTCGGCAATCGACTTGCAATATCCAATTGATTGGGAGGGTAGTTATCATTAAATTGATTAGGAAAGGTCTTTTTTAGGATCTCTAGTCTTTCATTTACAGGCTCTCGGAGTACATAGGGCTCGCTTATAAGTTCTGATGCCATATCAATGTTGGAGAGTCTGGTAGTAATGGCTACTATGCTACCATTGCTAACACCAGGTAAGGCGACCATTTTGCGCAATAGGTTATAATTCATAGCATCATTGATTACTATTAGAAATCTTTTCTCCTGTAAGGATTTGTTAAGCTCTGTCATGAAATGTTCTTCTGTTTGGTCTATCTCCTCGTCTTCGATGGGTCGAATGTTCGCCAGCATCTTCTTCAAGAGATCAACAGGTTCAGACTCTTCAGAGCCGGGTAACCACATACGTACGTCAAATTGGCTCTTGATCTTATTGCTGTTGAATAAATGGAAACAATTCGTAATTAAAAGGTGATGCTACTCAAAATTTGATTATCAATACTCAATATGATATTTTAATTAGAGTGTTAGTTAGAGATGCTATTAATCAAATTGGTCCAATATTCCAAAATCAGATCAAGGTTGGCGTGGAGGGATATAAGTCCTCATCTGGAGACACTGTAAAAATCACCAATGTTTTCTTGTATAGATATTCTTTAGCAAAATCCCTATAAGCATTACCAACAGAACCAATATATACATATATGGTCTTCTTTCTTGGAGAAAATTTTATATATACCCATTGAAGCTTTCATTATTAGATATTTATCCGTCTAAAATTTAAACTTTCATTTTGCTTTCCTTTTAATTTTCCCCATTAGTCACAATAAACAGATTCTTGTTATCATTAAAAAAGTGTATTAGTTATTTTAGTTTGAACTGGCTAACATACCCTTCTATCAATTAATACCATATAATATCTTGTTGTTACTTCTAATTTTTGGTTCCAGATAAGTCTGCAGTTTATTCACTGAGTATATGGCAAGTTTGATAAGAGAAAAATACAAACCTCATAAATGCTTTTCGTGCTAGAGTAGTTTTTCCACAACCAGCAAGACCTAGGATTGGAATTATGTCAAGCCTCGATGTCGTTTGATCAAGCAGCTTCTCAGTAAAGTCCTCTACATCGGCCTCCAAAGCAAAAGGTTCGGAATCATCGAGATCTGAAAGTGTCCATTGCACATTAAGATCTGGGGGTTCATAACTTGCTTTAACCCATGAAAACACCTCGGATATATTGTCGATCACAGATTTAAATTCATCAAAGACGAGACGCCTGTAATCTGTTTTGTTCTTTCTTCTTTTGAACACCTTAATTTTATCCCACAAACCTTGTTTCTTAAAACCCCGTTCTGACCATCTCAATTCTTCAATCTTCACAAAGAATGAGTCTATGGCATCTTCTGCCAAAGCAGACAGGTGTCCCAATTCCTTCACCCAAGTTCTTACATTATCGTCCCTGTTACGAATGAGGTGGGAATTTTTTAAACCGTATCGTACGTAATCCAGCATTTCCAGCAGCGGGCCCACCGTCCGAGTGACCTCGCCAGGGGAAACTTCTGCTTTCACAGCATCATGTACTCTGCTCAAGTCGAAGGTACGTGAATTTAGCATCATGAGCTGAGTCAGTTTGAGCTGCTGATTTAATTATCTGCTCTTTTTGATTGTTGGATTGATCGCTGGATGCATGGGCTGGGAAATAGTTGCTTCTTCTTCTTATGATTTTGGCTGGAGAATTGGATTGGGATGGAGGAGAAAGGAATGCGTACAGGTACAGGAAAGCACACCACCAAGTCTATAATTGATGCTCAGTCGGTGTTGCTGATCCAACGCTCCCCAAAATGAGAAAAATTAGCAGCCGCTGGATATTTATATATGGGTGGGGATGCGATGACAAGTATTTAATTGAAATTCCAATAGCCACTGGCATGTTCTGGATTTTAATAAAACCATGTCCACCAAGTCTATAATGTTGTAACTAAAACAATAATCAAGAAAATTATGTTTCTTGAAATCTTAGATATATCTTCTTGAAAACGAATGGTATTATTTTTTTCCGTTCTGATTTTTTATATTTAATATTTAAAATTATATATTTAAATATTTAGAAAACGTTAAAGAAATTTTGAAAAATGGGAGGAATTTTAAAAAAAATTTTGCCTGTCGAGTGACATTGCAGAATTGTTCATGCACCGCAGGTAGGTCACGTGCTAATTCCTTGCTTTTCTTTTTCAAATTGGATTTAGTAGAGAGAAATCTCCTATCCAATTCTTCATTTTATTTTTTTTATCCAATCATAGCTAAATCATCCCCACAATCAATGACAAGATTTGAAATGAGATGGCACACATGGACCCACATGAATTTATTTTCTTTTGTTAATTTCGAATATTGAGACTCTATGAATAAGAGTTTTAGTATAGTATATTATCACTCTGAACTTTTTTTTAGTGTATTAGAGGTTCTCTTCGGCACACGAAATATTTTTGCTTGTGAAGTTCTGTGATGCATGAAAAAAAATCTTGAGTGTCAATTGACACACACAACTTTTTAACATTCCTCCTATTTTTCATAAGTTTTTTAACATTTTTCTAAATATTTAAATATAAAATATTTAACGTTGAATAAAAAAAAAATGGTTTCCTTTCGCGTGTTCCAAAAAGTTGCACGACTCTTGGAATCATTGTTTCAACTTATTCTTTACTTACATGTAACTAGAAAGAAAATAATCAACGCATGTTTCTTGGAGATTGAAATATATCTTTTTCTAAAACAAATGGCATCCACTTCCAAAAGTAAAAGTTGCACAAGTCTTGGAACCATTGCTTTGGACTTATTCCTAATCAAGATAATTTATGTTTGTTAGAGTTTTCTCTGTTTTTTTTTAAGTGGTGGGAAAATTGTCGACCATTAAATTTCATTAAACAAAAGAAAAGAGCAAATGTTCATATTCACATATGAGCTTGTTCTTTAAAGGTACGTTAGAAGGTTGAGTTTTGTAGTGTTAGAATTGAATTCTAGGTTTAATTCAAAGTTCTTCTTTGGGCCATAAAAAGAAAAGTCATTTTAGCTCATTTTTAATCAAACAGAGAAAAAAAAAAGTAACAAAATAAAAATAAGAGAAAAAGAGAGAACGACCTATAGCTTCACTACTAAAATTTGACTTATATTAGTGGGTCTATTCCATGAGTACGTACTCTGACGTAAATAGCTATTTACATATGCTTACTGACATAACTATATATACTCACTAAAAAACTTAATAGCAATTAAATGTTATTTCTGTGCGTCCGACGTAAAAAGTTCTTTCTACATTTATCTTTGTAATTCAAAGTTTTTCTTTAGGCTATAAAAGAAGAGTCATTCTAGCTTATTTTTAATCAAGCAGAGCAAAAAAAAAAAAAAAGGAGAAAAGAGAAAAGCAAAGAGAAAAAGAGAGAATAAGCTATAACTTGAGAGAGAACAAGCTATCAATGATCGTATCTTTTAAACATTTTCCTTTTTCTATATATTTTATGTTTACACTCTACATCTCACCACTCTTCTTATCCCCTCCTACAGAGCATTGGAAACCTTCCTCTGTTTGGAATAAATGACGTGACTTGCTAGAATTCGAGTTTGACAACTTTCTTAACTTAAAGGTAACCATCTTTGATTAATGCTATTTAAGTAAGGAGTTTTTTATCATGTATATATATGGACTCTATATATATGAACATTTTGTTTGATTTACAGATCTAATTCACCATGTCGAAAGCTGGTGTTATAGAGGAGTTTGTGATTCCACTTCTAAAACATCTTGAAAGAGTTGAGAGAAAAGCAAGCGCCTACAATGATAGGCACCCAAACATAAAAGACATGTTTAAGAAAGTTCACAAGGAGGTTGAAATTGCAAAAAATGTTCTCAGTAAAGCCAAGAATTGGGAGGGTAAGCTCGTAGATACGTTTGGCACAATCGAAAAACACTTGGATTGCATGTTCGATGACGATGCAAGCCGATTAACAACTGAGCTTGAGGCTATTCAAAACAAGACGGAAGAAATGAATAAGATGCTAAAATCTTTAAAAGGTCTTCTCGATGCCAAAGCACCGAAACTTCCTTCGGAACAATCGAAATCAGAAGTTGGGGAAACATCTGAAACCAAAACTATTGATGAGGGAGATGGAAAGGATGAAATTTCCTACTCATTTGATGTGGAGAAAATCATAAAATTCAACCCTGAATTGGCCCTTTGCTTCTGTAGCCTATCTGTTTTTCCAGAAAACTACAAGTTGAACAAAAGAATGTTAATCCACTGGTGGATTGCACTAGAGATTGTGCAAACTGGCAAGACGAAAACTGACAAAGATATTGGTAAGATTTTCTTTAATGATCTAGTCAGTCTGGGGATCCTCATACCACCTACGGGGACCGCAAGTGGAGTTGTCGAGGGGTGCATTATTGAACCCAATTTCCATAAGCAGCTGATTGCAACAGCTAAGATAAGTAACTTCTTAATTCAAGATAAATCTAACAGTGCTTATCATTTTCGTGTTAGTGAAATTCAAACTGACAAGGGGATCGTGGACACAGTGATAAATGTCAATGAGAAGTACCTGAAATCTGATTATATACTCAAATCATTGATGGATAATAATAACATATGTATGATGCAAATGGGACAGTGTTCTATGGAACCTCGCCACATTGAGGTGGACAAAACTGACTTCCTGAAAGAATTGAAACCAAACTTGACCTACCTGAGCCTCCAAGGTATATCAAGAATAACCGAACTGCCTGATTCAATTGGCGATCTTGAAAACTTGATTGTGCTTGACCTTCGAGCATGTCATAACTTAGAGAAGTTACCTCCAAAATTCAAGTCAGTGCATAAGCTGAAACATTTGGATGTTTCACTGTGCTACTTGTTAGATCACTTGCCAAAGTGGATCAGCTCTCTCTATAATTTGGAGGCGTTGAAGGGCTTTGTTATTGGGAGCTCAAGGAACAGAGATACATGTCGATTAGCTGATCTAGCTAACTTGGACAACCTCAGGAAATTGAGCATGACCATTGGTCGTGAGTTGGTAGTTGGACCAGAAGAGCTGCAGAGCTTAAAAAGATTGCCCAAGCTTCGTTCGCTCACCATCATATGGGGAGCAGGCGGATATAATGCAACGACAACGAATATTGCTCTGCCTGAAAATCTGGAGAAGCTAGACTTTAGGTGCTATCCGCAAGAGACGCCGCAGTGGTTTGATTCTGTCGAGTTGAAAAATTTAAAGAAATTGTATATCAGAGGAGGACAGCTAAAGAAATTTGTAAATAAAATGGCTACTGTTGAGATGCTGCGTCTTCGGTTCTTACAGAATTTTGTGATGCCGTTGCATGAAATCCATTCCATATTTACAAATTTGAGATATCTAGAGCATGTAGAATGCAAGGAAATGGAGAAGATTGATACTGTTGATGGGTTTTGGATAAAAGAGAAAGATGGACCTTCACTACCAGATCCTCCTACTGACAAAAAGGGCTCCAATAAATCCACACCGTCCATGTGAGGTCCCCTGCCCAGTGGATGAAATGAGAAACTGAATCGTTAATTACCCCTTTACTAAAAGGGTTCATTTTTTTTATCTTTCTTGTTTTTGAATATAGTGTGTCTAATTTGTAGTGGTTTTTTCCCTCCTTTTTACTGCGACTGGTTCCTTCCTCAAATTTGTTTTTCCTATGATTTTACTTTGAAAATGGAGTGGTTCACATGAATATAAATGTATAACATTTCTTTTTTTTCTTTTTTTTCTTTTTTTTTTTGGCTTTGCAGACTTTTGAATACTGAATTAATATCTTTTAAAATTGTTTCTTGGTTGACATCAATGATAATTTGCAACTTGAGTTGTGGTTCAATGTAGCTAGCTGGCCCATTTCATATAAGATTTGTTTAATTCTTTGAGTCATAGCGGGACTAATTAAATCACACCAAACAAACAAAACCCAGTTCACTAGATTACCAAGCAGGTCTTAAGAAAATGATTTAAGTGGCTGGAAACAACTTTGTTGGGTAAATTGAAAGGATAAATTTGTTGGAAACAGAGAAAGTAATGGTCTAACGATAAATTAAAAAGGTAAATTTAATTTCACTTCTCCACAACAGTTTTGTTCTTTTCTTAAAAGTAATCAGCTATTAATGTTTAATTAATTCATTTTAATGATGATGATACTCTTTAAGAGTTAATTGCTTCTGCGCACCCACCAAATTTTTTTAAGATTCTAATTTCCTCATCCAAACATCAAGGTGTCCTATTTCCCCCATTGAAGCTTCCGAAGTTTTAATAAAATTTAGCTTGGCAGCCGCCGCTGCCAAGCTTTCAAAAAAAAGAAGCTTCCGGACTTTTCAATTTCTCCACCAAAAACAACAATATATCATATTTTTCCATTAAAACTAAGCATATATATATTATCTCTTTTGTATCGTATCTTTATATATTTAAACTATTCTCAACCTTATAAGCAATGAAAATATCCTATTACTTTTCCTTTCAAATAAAGACATCTATTTTATTCTTGATAGCCACTTTCCTGTTTTTATCTTAAAGTCTGGAATCAAATTCTAGATATGTATTAGGAATTTTAGTTTTCAACTTAAAGTAGGTTGGTGAATGACTTGAATTTTACACGCTAATGGCCTTCATATATACTTGAGAAATTTTTTTAAGATGTTTCGATATTTAATTCATAGGATAAATTCGAAATTTGGAAGTATCGTACACTAATAATTATTTTTACAAATCAAAATGGTAAATGGTACTCCCTCATAAAAATGAAAAGTTGAGCATATAGTACTGCTTGCTTGTATGTGCTACAACATTTATTACTACCATAATAAAAGGTTCTCACTGACAGTAAAGGAATAGAAAGAAAGTAGTGGTAAACTGATAATAATAATATCAGAATTATTCAAAAAAAAAAGAGGAATAGGGGAATTCGAAGCTTCACTTCTCAACAATCAACTTTGCTCGGGCATGGCCGGCTTCTATTCTGTACTGTTCCCCCAACCCCAGATGAGCCATCAGGAACCACACCACTGTCAGAAGCTCCCCGCCCATACTTAATTGCCGTGCATGAAAGATTCCACGGCATTTGCTGGCAGCAAAGCACAGCATCTCAACCCACACTACGCTAATCAGTTCCCACATCTTTCCAGAGTTTCTTGCTGGTGTGCCATCTTGGGGAAACAACTTTTGCAATTGGTGCGCAAGCCTGCAACCATCGAACAACACGGACTTGCTCCGATCACCTTTGATATGCTTTGGTTCATAGTCTGTATTCACTTCTAAAATCATCTTTGCAGCTCGGACCTCATCAACTTTCTCCCTTGTTAAGAAGTTTTTCGCCTCTGCACAGGTGTCACTGAACCGTATTTGACCGATGCCAGCTGGCAGCATAGAAGTGCGCACAACAAGTATAAATAACAAGTAGTTTGAAATCTTGTGACTTATCTTAGTATATTTGGTGCAGCTATCCTTCTCAGAAAGGAACAATAAATCAGTTGCAATGTGCCAGAGAAGGATGCTTTCGTCCAACTCAGCATTTACACTCCAACCGAGCTCCCCGTAGTAACCTTTGCGTTGCAGCACCCACTGGCCCCTGTGGTTGATAAAACTCCTGTAACTAGCTGCATCAACTATGCTATTCATCTTATTCTTCAACTCAGTAAAAACCAGCTCTTTGAGATCCCTGTCAACGGGAGTATAAGACGTGTACCGGTAGTTATCCCAGGTCTCTTTGAATCCAACGGACTTCATGGTTTTCATCAAGAAAGTAGGCTTGTCATTGAGACAGTAATTTATCAAGTTAAACTGCGCCATTTTATCTGACCACGATGATTTTTCTTCTGGATGAACTTTTTGGATAACAAGAAAGTGAAAATCAATTACCTTCTTTGATCTTGCAATCTTACTGAAAGCAACAAATGTCCAAAAGGACAGAAGCATGAAAATAATTGCAACTGTTTCCAATAGAACAGCTCCACATAGCAGGATGTATGTCACAACAACATCAACTGGTTTATAGCCGTTTTTGTGACTGAGAGAAAAGAAAGTAAGGGCTAAGGTTGTGCAGATCAGGGTAGTACACCGGAACAACCAGCCATACTGAGTGTATATAATGGCGGCCTTTGTATGGAGGATTTCGTACATAAAGGAAAGCTCAATTTCAATCACTTTGTATGCCTTCTTCACTTCGAGTTTAACAAAGAGATCTTGGCTCTCTTTTCTGTGCTCAAAACTCAGTATTAGATCCACAAAGAGGCGCTTGAATGTTTGAAAGAACATGTGTGCTTTAGGCACAACCGTTTGATATGGCATCTCCACAGGTATTACATCTAGCTGGTTCTCCAGGTCAGAAGATGCGGGGTTTGAATCCTCTTGGCTCTCCTCAACCACTTCTATTTTTGCTACCAGACCGGCCGCTTTACTAGAGTAGTACTCCTCCATGAACTTGGCATAATTGGGACCTGGGTCGGGTTCTTTGACCATTGAGCTTCTTAAGCTAGACATACTGGCACGCTGCAGTGCCCATGTCCGCTCTGCATACTTTAGGCACCCGGCAACAAACATGAAAACGGCTGGTACCAAAAGCTGTGTGCTCTGCCATGCCTTGGCGAAAACGTAAAATGCGAGAGATACCTGAGAAATCAGGTTTAACAGGTGGCGCTTCCATAGCTCATTGTCTTCAATAGAGAAGGCAGTGATGTTATCTTGGCCCCCAAGATGGAGCAGGAGGAATGGAGCCCAGAAAACTCGGAGATGATTGTTCTCATCTGGCTGATTCAACTTGTGATTGGTTTCAGCGCTCTGAGAGAGATATCCCAAGGCGAAAGTGGCTACATAATCTGCCAATAGGTATGCAATCCAGAGGAACAGTTGCCTCCGGATGGAAATGACGCAGTTGCGATTCCCTGCTGTGCCAAGAAGAAAGATCTGGAGAAGGAGACTGATGATGACGAGCACTCGGATCTCGCAATTGTTCCAAAGGTGCTCAACATATTTCAGCATTTTGAGATTTTCTTTTTTTTTTTTGGATATATACTCCTCTTTCACTAGCTATTGGAGAAAATTAAGTATCAATGAGTTTGATCCACTCTGAAGAACATATTTCAGCATTTTGTAATTTGTCTATTCTTCCTCTATTGTACCACAAAATTATTAATGAAGGGTCTTACCACTAGGCAAGCCGCGTCAGGTTATACCACACTTGAAAACATAATTGTACGTGACATTTTTTTGCTGTTTTGATTTTTTTTTTTTAATTACAATCCAGCATACAACAAATTGTTTTGTGTACAATAGAGGAAATTTCAAATTTTGGAAAATTGCGTAGTAACATTATTAACTTCAAATTTGAATACACATAATACACACACAAGTATTTATTACATATAGTAAAGTTATTTATTTAAAATTTTGAAAATTATGACTTGTTTATGAAATTTAAAATCTGATATATTAGTAAGTCGAACTACTTAGGAAAAAAATTAACAAATACATTTCTTAAAAGTGGACTCTCCTCTTTGTTAAAAGATAATTCTCATACAATACTTATTTTGTTTCAATTGTGATATATTTTGTCTTAAAATCAAATCATGTCCACAGCTTTGTCGATTACATTTTTGTTAAAAACTAGCATGTAGCCCGTGGCATGCACGGGATGATATATGCTATATTGATAAATTTGTCTGTATATTAGAATAAGAAGCATGAATTTAATATTGTTGATAATTTATAGTTATTGTGTAACAGTAGTTAATATTTTTTACTGACATTTATTTATTTATTTTAGTATATTGATATGGTATGAAAATCAATTTTTTCATATTTAATTATCTAATTTTTTGTTTACTGATTGAAAAAAATTGTAATATTTAGTTGGCATATTTTCATAAATTAATTTATAATTTATATGTCATAATGAAATTGAAAAAAAAAAAGATAATCATGATAACATGTATTACCTTCTCATCAACAAAGATGACATTTAAACCGATGCAATCATTTATTCTTAAGTTAATGCTATCCCATATACGAGTTGCACGAACAAAAAAAGATGCTTTGTTGCTTGAATATAATTCATTGATATATATTGTATTATTTTTGGTAGTCCTAAAACACAAACATGTAAATATGAATTAAATCAATGTATATATGCCAAAATTGACAATAGAGTTGATCATGAAGTAATGACAAAAAAAATGTTATTTTCTATTTTTGATCATCATAATCAGAAAAAAATATAATGATAAGGACAGTAAACAACTGGTAATATTAGATTTTAAAAAATGTACAGGATCTTACGACATATTGTTTTTTTTTTCTGATTTTGCCTTAATATGCATTTCAGTCTTTTGATTCTTTGAGTGCATCTCCGTCTTCTTTTTCTGATGTTATCAATAAAAAAATAAATCCAACTAAAAAGAATTGTTAGTGCATTTAAGAGTTAAAATAAATAAATTAATTTATAAAGAAGACTAATATAAATTCAGAAAGATGACAGAAATAAATAAATTAGTTTACTGAAAGAACACAGTTCCTCTCATATCTACCTTTCTACCATCTTATAACTAAAATGTTTCAATCATTTCGAATAAATTTGCAAATAAATTAACAAAATTCAACAAATGAAAAATCAGTGTTCAAAAGTATTTTAAAATTTGAAGCCTGCAAAATAAACACCTATAAAGGATTAACTAAAATATTTTTATATTCCAAATAAATTTGCAAATTAAATAACCAAATTCAACAAATCAAACATCAGTGTTATCTTCTATAGTTATTTGCAGTTGGAAAGAAAATCAAGTTAATCTATATTTATTTGTGTTTCAACATTGGTATATAGCACTTGAGGCTTCCAATCCAATGCAAAAAAAACCCCATTAATTTAAAAAAAATTAACAAAAATAATCAAAATAACTAAGCAAATTTATTATATCCAATTCATCTCCGTGAAGGGTTCCTTAAATTGAAAGGATTTTTCAATGTCCAATCGAAAGGGTAAACAAATTAATCAAAATAATTAAGCAATTTTATTAAATTCGGATCAAAACAGGGAAAAAAGGAAATTACACTACTTTTAAAATTCAAATCGCATGGTAAACAAAACTTCAAAACAGTTTCAGAAATTGTTAAAATACCTCAAATTAATGACAGGCGGAGAGGTAGCGATACGGCGCGAGGTTGTAGACGAAATGCATAATGGCGAAAGCTTCGGTCTTGTGACAATTAGATAGGCGAGACGGTGTAGAAGAAATGCGAAGATTTGACAAAATGAAAAGTGAAGCGTCGTCAGAAAATCGCATGGCAAACAAATTCCGCAATAGTTTCAAAAATCATAAAAGTACCACAAATTATGAGAGACGGAGAAGTAGCGATACGGCGTGAGACTGTAGACGAAATGGATCGCGAAAAAAGCTTCAGTCTTGTAACAAATTAGAGAGGCGAAACTCTGGATCTCGAGATTAAAAAGGACAGAGTTGGAGAGCCGCTGGTTTTATCAAATTGAGGAGAAATGAGAGGTGGGACCATCTGTTAAAGAGAGCAAATGGAGAGATGCAACCCTCTGTTAAAGAAAGCAAATGGAGAGATACGATTGTCTGTTAAAGAGAGCAAATGAAGAGGCACGAAGAGAAAAATATGTGGCATAGTTTGGTTCGGCGCTAGTGAAATATACTATACAAATCATAACCCTTCCAACTTTGCATCAGACGGTTCCTCATAAAGGATGACGTGGCTACATAAAATCGTTTCTTTTGTCAAGCGTTTTTGTATATTACTATAGATGTCGTATGGTACAGTGTTGTGTCATGTCATGTTGAATGTACGTATCTGTATCCATGCTAAAAAGTATTAACTAAAACAATAATTAAGGAAATTATGTTTCTTGAAGTTTTAATGTATCTTCTTGAAAACAAATGGCATCCCTTGTATTTCTTGTGTTCCAAAAAGTTGCAGAACTCTTGGAATCATTGCTTTAACTACTTGCTTTTTACTTACATGTAACTAGAAATTAAGAAAATAATTAAGGCATCCAATACGATTTCTTGAAGATTGAAATGTATCTTTTAAAAAACAAATGGCATCCACTTTACTTTCAATACGTGGTCCAAAAAATTGCGCACAAGTCTCGGAACCATTGATTTTTTTTTTTTTGAAAAAGCTGCGAAGCACCAATTTCATTTTCAATGGGTGCTTTGCACATTTTTTCAAAAAAGAAAAAATGACATTTTTAACTTACTGTTATACTTAACCTGTAACTGAAGGAAAATAATCAAGACAGTTATGTTTCTTGAAGTTTGAAATGTATCTTTCTGAAAACAAATGACAATTTTTTCCTTTCATGATGTCCAAAATGTTGAACAACAAATTAGTTCATCATCGTGCACCATATCAGTATGCTTATCTGATAATTTGACTTGACAATTCTCCCATATAATTATCTCGTGCAGCGTCATCATAGTTACATCATGTCCCAAATTCTTAATTCTATAACAGAGTCACAGAAAAATTGTACTTGAGGATTTGGGTTTGTCATATGAACTCTTGAATTTTAGGCTATCTGCCTATCTGGGTTCAGTGACACAAAAATACTGTAGCGCCATGTAACCTTCTTTCTTACTTTATACCCTTGTTGATTTCTATTTTATCTATTGTTTCCTCTCCCAAGTTGCACTTCATTAATTCCGGAGGAAACACAGTGCAGGTTACCAGAGAGCAAAAGCAATGGAAACCTTCTTTTTCTTGGAACAAATGACATGATTTGCTAGAATTCAAGTTTGATACCTTTCTCAACTTAAAGGTAACCATCTTTGACTGATGTTTTTCAAGTAAGAAGTTTTCATGTGTATACTATATGTGGACTCAATGTGAACATTTTGTTTGATTAATTAACAGATTTAATTCACCATGGAGAAGGCTGATGTTACGGAGGAGCTTGTAACTCCACTTCTAGAACATCTTGAAAGAGTTGAGAGAAAAGCCAACACCTACATGGATACATACCCAAACATAATAGAGTTGTTTAAGAAAAACTCATAAGAAGGTTGAAATTGCAAAGATCGTTCCTAGCAAAGCCAAGGAGGATTGGGAGGGTATGCTCATAGATACATTTGGCTCAATTGAACGACATTTCAGTTGCATGTTTGATGATGCAAGTCAAATAACAACTGAGCTTGAGGCTGTTCTTAAGAAGATGGTAGAAATGAGTGAAACGATAAAACCTTTGAAAGAGCTTCCTTCAGAACAATCAAAATTAGAAGTTGGAGAATCATCCAAAACCAAAATTACTAATCATGAAGAAGATAAAAGGGATGAAATTCCTTACTCATTTGATGAGAATACAATCATAAAACTCAACCTTGATTTGGCCCTCGTCTGTTGTACCCTCTCTGCTTTTTCAGAAAACTACAAGTTGAATAAAAGATCGTTAATCTACTGGTGGATCGCTCTAGAGCTTGTGCATACCGGGAGGAAGAGAACTGACAAAGATATTGAAGAAATTTTCTTTAACGATCTAGTTAGCCTGGGGTTCCTCAAACCACTTGAGGGGACCAAAAGTGTAGTTGTAGATGGGTGCATTGTTGAATCCAAGGTCCATGAGCAGCTGATTGAAGCAGCTAAGAGAAGAAATTTCATTACTGACGGTCCTAATTATCATTTTCATGTGAATGAAATTCAAACAAAAAAGGGGAAATTTGACACACTGATAAATTTTGATAAGAAGTACCTGAAATCTGATGATATACAAAAAAGAATGACGCATAATAATAATAATAATAATAATCAACTGTGTGTGTTGCAATTGGGACAGTGTTCTATGGAACCTCGTCACATTGAGGTGGACAAAACTGATTTCCTGAAAGAGTTGAAACCAATCTTGACCTACCTGAGCCTCCAAGGTATTTTGAGAATAACCGAATTGCTTGATTCAATCGGCAATCTTTGAAAACTTGATTGTGCTCGACCTTTGGGCATGTCATAACTTGGAGAATTTACATCCAAAGATTAAGTCAATGAATAAGCTGAGACATTTGGATGTTTCACTATGCTACTTGTTAGATCACTTTCCAAAGTGGATGAGCTCTCTATCAAATCTGGAGGTGTTGAAGGGCTTTGTTACTGGGAGCTCGACTAACAGAATAGATGCCGACTAACTAATCTAGCTAACTTGGATAAACTCAGGAAATTGAGCATGACCATTGGTCGTGAGTCGGCAGTTGGATCGGAAGAGTTGCAGGGCTTAAAAAAATTGCCCAAGCTTTGTTCGCTCACGATCATATGGGGAGCAGGCGAATATAATGAAACAACAATTAACATTTGTTGGATGAGGTCATTGCGCAGTATGCAATAATGGTGGATGAATTGAGAGGGAAGGGATTGGCAAGTAGGAGGCACTGTATCATGATCTCTGGATTGATTTTTTATTTATTTCTTAATTTTGTGCATCTAAGTTGTAGTGGGTTGATTTTGTTTCTCTTTTACTGGGAGCGGTTCCTTGCTCAAATTTGTTTTTCAAATGATTTTACTATGAATATAAATGTATCACCTCTTTTTTTCAGTTTTCAGACCTTTTAAAAACTGTTTCTTGATTGACATTATGGTAATTTGAAATTTAATTTAGCTGTGGTTAAATGGTGGAACTTCTCTAGATGGAAATAACTACTGTATCACCCATGCTGTACAGAGTCTGTACTACAGACAATGGAATTTTTGGTTATTATTTCGAAATTTGATAATCAAAACTATATGCTGAATCATCTTTTTTGGGACATTGATAGTTTATATCTGAGTACTATTTAGAAACCAATTTTCATTTTGCTGAGGCAATGCTCTTTACATGATATTATTAAAGCCCTTAAGATCTACAGAGAACCTCATTCATATATTCCACTCAGCAATCATAAAAAGTAAAAAAGTAAAAAGTAAAATTTTCATGATATTATTAAAAAAAATAAAAAATAAAAATAATAAAGGCCTTATGATGGACACTGATTGCATCCACAAGTTTTGGGCTGAAAGGCACAGGTACCAAAAGGCTTTCCTGGAAGATTGCAATTTATTCCATAGCAACAGGAAGTTGTTTTGCAATTTTGTGAATTTTGACAGCAGGTACATGATGCACAGACCAGGAATGGCTCGTTAGCAAGCAGCCCGTGAACTGGACTCGCCGGTGCCGGTATATACCGAGCCGATGATGGATGCGGTTCATATGTTGATGCTATAGTAGTTCCTGTTGCCATAATAAGAAGTATATATGTTTGAAGCTCCTTTATATTTGTACACAAAATAAAGTTATTACTTGACAAATAAAATTAGAGAGAATTAATTATACATGGCCGAGATGCAACAAAAAGAATATTTATTTCAATTGTTAGTATATATCAAACTAAAATTTGATTTTTCAAAAATACGAAGAGATTGCTTTTTTTTATACTTTTGTTTCATTTTTCTTATTTTTTTTTTACCTTCATTACTTGAGACTAAGAGAAGGAGAGAGAGAACCAGCATGAATGGCACAAACATACTCGAATACTCCATGAAATAGTGAGAAGAAATTACAAACTTTTTTCCTTTTTCTTTCCTCAGCTCCTTAGATAAGCTATCTTTTCTTAACAAATGGAATTTATAAGAAATACACGAGAATCCGGGTTAAATAATTAAATAGAGGGCAATGGAAACTAACTAAACGAAAATAAAAAAAAAACTTTATAAACTAATATTGTTTGGTGCGTTTAATTGGTTAGCATGAGATGGTAGAGAAAAGGAGGTCAACATTTTTTTCCTTTTCCATTTTGTTTAGTTGGTTTCGTTTTTTCCTTACATTCTAATTTTGGAAATTAATAACAAATATAAGTTTTGAAAGTTCATACGAAATTTTTGGGGTAATTAACCTCCAATGACCTTAGACTTCTATTATTCTCCAATGATACAACTACTTAAGGTTACATTTTTTTTCTATTTAAGCAAAGCCTGTAAAAATTTTAATTCTAGTAATATATAAGATACAATTTTTTTATCATTAGATATAAATATTTTTTCAAAGAAATATAAATACATCGGAGGTGCAAATAAGGGGTGCAGTTATCATTCTTATAATATAAAAATCTCGGCATTTTTTATTAATAAGCCCTGAAAAAATCGAAATTTTTTGACATTTTTGTCTTTACACAAGTTGTCGGTTGTGTTCTTTAATTTAGATCATGTAATTTGAGGAGCAATTGAATACTCCTAGCCTGTTGCCCCTTGAGAGATTTCACCTCCAACATATCCAAGAACAATAATCATTTCTTATGGATCCAACCTTCAATTACATGTTTTGTATATTTATTAAATACTTCTTATAAAAATTGGACTAGCTAATCGATTTCCACAAATTGTGGTCAAATAATTGCAAAATATTCTTTATATAATATATACAATACAAAAAATTCCAACAAAATTTGCCTGCTTATATGTAACTAATTAAATTTAACTCATTTAAATTTTAGAAATAAATAATATTTTATCAAAACTTTGGTTAGAACATTTTGAGGGAGCTCCTATATATATATTGTCAAAAATATTTTACTGCTGATTACCATATCTCACCAATAAAATATAAATGTAATTGTGCAAATGATATATCTCTTTTCATACAATTAATATCTGAGACAATCAACACCTTTCATAATTTTAATGTGGATATAATTAGTGCAGTTTTCAGCTTAATTGCTGAAATTAGTGCACTGGTGTAAGAATATTTTGTTGATCTATTGCAAAAGAAATAAATGTTATCAGCTCTAAATAGAAAAATAATTGGAGTTGGAGGATTTTATCAGCCATTAAATGATTTTGCAAACAAAAAAAGGACAGTAGTTACATTAATTAACACTTTCGTTAAACTGGTTTATTTTTATTTTTTTATTTATTCATTGGAGGGACTTTTGTGCAATGTCTAAATTAATAGGAAAAAAAGGTCTTGTGAAATTTCAACGTGGTTTTTAAACATACAAAAAACAAATATTAATTAAATCCAACCATCTAATGATTCACCAGCAACTTAAACAATACTTTTTCGACAATAATTGAATTAAATTTGACTTCCTAAGAGCAAATTTGTTTTCCTTTATATTAATATGTTGTTGTTGTTTTTGTAATTGAACCCCTCCCCAATTTAAGATACAATAGTGCTGTATATTCAATAATTTATGCTCCGTAAAATCATAAACCGAAGTGTCCGAAAATCGGATTCCCTAAAATTGTAGCATGATCTAAACAGTTGAATTTGAATCAGAAACAAACTGGCACATTTGCTGTCAGATTGAATCAACCAAATTAATTTTGATTAATTGCCCCAGCAAAAGAACTTATTCATGTTTATTCATCCATAAGCCATCAAACAAATGGAGGATAAAACAATTAACAATGACAAATTTTTCAAGGGCAACTATTGCAGTTGCAAGAAATCAACTTGAGGAAGCACCGTTCGGACGGCTGGCCAGGAACGTTGCAGCTAATTTGAGCACAACAATTGGGTTCGATGCGGCAATTCCGGCCGCTCGCGTCACAGCAGGTGCAATTATGAGCACAAATTTTTGATGTATCTTGTGGCATGTAGATCAGATTAGACATGGACTCTGCTGTGCTAACATTAGCAAGGTTATCAGTTTCTGATCCTGCATAACAAGTTCAAGTCATATATATGTATATACACCTTCAGTTCAGTATATGGGAAAAAAGAAAAAGAAAATATATATACACTATAAGTAAATACAGAGATAATTAAATAAATCCTTATAACAAGTTATAATTATAATTTTACTAATGTTTGTTGATGCAGAAAGAATTCTTTTACAAGGGATTTTTCGCCATCGCATCTAATCAACAAGATAAATAAATTAACTAATAAATAAATAAATAGAAATTACTCAAAACATTCAAAACATTTAGAAGACATGAATCACTGACTAATAGATATTCATAATAAATTACTTCTAGGCTATGAAAAACAATTGTTAAAATCTCCTGGCTGTACTTAATTTAGGGGAAATAAAAAAAAATCCTTGCAATAAAACAAGAAAACCCCCAATCCAGGCCTTTAAAATTTTAGTAAATACACATCCTCAATTTTTTTTTTTGCCAATTTCTTCATTTTAAAATTTTAAAATTAAAACTTTAAAACATCAAATTACAAAAGAATCTTTCAAAGAGATAAGTTTGTCTGTCTGTTTTGAGCTTTCTGCCTTTTCTTTTCATGTTTACCTTGGTTGAGTGGGGCCCACATAATGAGAGAAATAACCAGCATGAGTAGCACAAGTACACTTGATTTCGCCATGAAATAGTGAGAAGCAGCAACCTTGTCAGACTAATTTCCTTTTTGTGTTTGATCAATTCTTTTGATAGTCTTTATTTTTCTCTATAACTGATATATGGAAGTTAGATGAAATGAGATGCACCAAGATAGATTCGAGATAATGCCACCAACAATACAACCTTGTTGTTGAATTTTTTTTTTTTTTTTGGGTTCTCTTGGGAGAAAATTTTTGTTTTTGGATGGAGGATAGTGGAAGGGATACTTAATAGAAGGTTAAGAAGAGGAACAAGTTTTTGTTTGGTTGGAAATTTAATAGGATGTTAAGGTTGATGGTGTAATTATTCTGTTAATCTTCCCGTTTTGTTGCAAAGTTTCTATTTTGTTACTAATTTTCCAAACTTAGGATGTATGAAACGGAAATAAAACCAATTCAACATCAGGATGAAAAATGTGGTAAGGTCTTTTTGCATTTCATTCCATTAACCTTCTATTTACATTGTGTCGGTTTGGTGTGAGGTGAAAACAGGAAAAGGGAAGAAGAAAGAAATAGGTCAAAAAAATGAGATAATAAAATGTAATGAAAAAAGAGGTTATCATATCCTTCATCTATTTAATCTGGTTGGATTTATTTCCTTGTAGCAGACAAATTTGGACATTATATTTAAATAGGTCGAACAACTAAATGAAAAAAGAACACATAATTTTTAAGCTGAGTAATAAACATATTACCTAGCCTACTATAATTATGAAAATTCAATTAAAACAACAGAGAATTAATAGTCTAATGTTTAACAACGGGAATGTAACAAATTAAGTTCTTTGACAACATGCTATCAAGTATTAACTAGTTTTGTACATTTTTCCCAAGTGCCCAAAAAAGCCTTTAAGGCCCAAATTAAACATATCCAAGAGAAGTCTATGAAAGCCCAGCAAGAGAATAGGTTAATTGCTTCTTTAATTCCAAAAGATGAAAATGCAAACTTGTAAATTATGATATTTCCGTAGGCAAGATGTAAATACAATTTTTTTTTAAAAAAAGGTACCATTAAGACCTGTATCAGTTGATTAACTACTTGGGTAGGAGGTACTATCACTAGTGATGTTTAACATAAAAATTAGATCAAAGGGGCAAAAAGTAAATTGAAAGAAAGTGATTTCTAAAGGGGACCATAATTCCAATTCATCCATGACAAGTTCTGACTCAATTTTCATAGCTTAGAGAAGGTCCAAGAAGAGAGCCATGTGGCTATTTATTCCAACTTTTGTATGCATGCACATTGCACAGTTAACCTTTTTTAATTAGTGCTCTGTAGCAAACAAATATGCTTGCCATGCAAAGATTTAAACTTTATTTTTGTAAGACAGCATTAAAATGGAACATCAAGGTTTTAAGGATTGATGCAAATTGTAAATAAGATATTTATGTTATGAAAAATAAAAGTGGAAGCAGTTTTCATGACTGTTTGTATGGGTAATTTAAAATTCAGTAAGAGCTAAGAGGCAATCTCGTTTCCAATTTCTGAAGGATTAATAAAAACCCGACCCGTTCGGCCAGGCACGGCTCAGTACAATCACACTACAACCACCAAACAACACCACACAAACCAAATTTACATGAACCCGGTAAGAGAAAGAAAACAAAACCAAAATTAGAAACAGACATGAACACAAACCAACCCAGACATAACACACCCAACAAAACCAAGCCAAACCAAGCCACCCTCCTAATTTTTTGTTTCAAATATACACAACTTAACCTTATCCTTAACCTTATCCTTAACCTTAACCTAACCGCAGGTATCAGTTAGAGAACTCACACCTCACATCAGACAATCTCAATTCATCGGACCCGGCACGTTGGAACAGCAGGAGAACACTTGGTACCGGGTATGGCCCGGCAATTCAATGCAGTACGGGTAACCCGATAGTCAGGTACAACCATCTCACCGACCCCACTGCTGTTGCCCTGTAAGGGTTCTAGAGTTTCAACCACATCACTCATGAGAGGCCGGGCTTTGGGGTTATGGCTGAGGCAGTAATAGGCCAGACTGCATGCCTTCTGGGCCCCACGAACTGAGTATTGTCCCTCCAGCCTCGGATCGATGATTTGGAGGAGGCGGCGCTTGTCATTTAGCTTGGGCCGGGCCCAGTCAACCAGGCTCTGCTCCTTACTGGGTCGGGTCTTGTCAACTGATTTGCGACCTGTTAAGAGCTCCAGCAGGACAACACCAAAACTGTACACATCACTCCTTGCTGTCAGATGACCTGTATTAGTAGAGGGATTTTTATTCTTTTAGATAAAAAAGTATATGTACAAAGTTAAAACTAAAAAGCTAAAAGAGAAAATAATATAGTCGGGTACTTGGTAGCAAAACCTCTGTATTCTGAAGAAAATAATTCACAAAAAGCCCTTATTTGGTACGAAATTTCTAAAAGCCACCCTCTTTTCATTATTTAGATAATAGTTAGCACTATACACAAGGTCTTTATATCATGAAATTTAGAAAAGTGACTCAGCATCAAGTAAATCATCCAATTCTTCCTGTTGCACTTATTTAGATATAGAATGAAAAGGATTCATCTATCTATTGAAAAGCCCTTCTCATCATTTTGACATTGCTAACAATATTAATAACTAAAAAGAGCAACCATGTGAAAGATCAACCTAACAGTGAACTACTTGTAAGTTTCTTGACCAGTAAGTAGATCACAATGTTAAACAATCAGGAGCTTTCTTGTGTTTGAAATTTCTTCTTTTTGCAAAAAGTTACACTTTTTCAGGGGATTGCAAAAGCTCTTTTTCCATTACAAATTGTTTCCTTCTCTTTGTTAGTTGGTGAGATGTCAAACTAACAGCAGAAGGCCCAAACAACACAGAAAAGTGAATGATGTTGATGTAGAAATTAGCAGATGTAATTAATTGAAACTGTACAGTACCAGTCATGACATATTCAGGGGCAGCATAGCCATAGGTACCCATGACCCGGGTTGACACATGCGTTTCATCCCCCTGCGGGCCCGCCTTTGCAAGGCCAAAATCAGACAGTTTGGCTGTATAATCCTTCAGAAGATAGAAATTGAATATAGAACTTGTCAAGAAATTGCTTAAAGATCCTAAAAACGCATCATAATTTATAAGCAGTGTTACTTACAGAATCAAGTAAGATATTAGAGGTTTTAAAATCACGATAAATGACTGGTCTCTCTGCATTGTGAAGAAAAGCGAGCCCTTTGGCTGCACCAAGTGCAATTGACATTCTAGTCGACCATGGTAAAGGAGTGGCTGTTTCTGTACCAAAAGAAAATATGAAAAGAAAAAGTAAATCAGTAAAACCCAGTGATCTGTTTCTATAATTCTGTTGTAGATTAATTTTGAATGTTTTGATTCAAGTAAAAATCGCATGGTTGCAGATGACATCCAACCATTACATATTAAGATTAGAGTGTAAAGGTGAATTTGAATTAGTACAGAATGAAATATGTTGAATGTGAATTAAAATCACAAATAGAGAAAGGGGGAAAAAATCCTCTCGCAAGCAGCCAATATGAGAAATAATAGGTGCTTGCTGATGTGGTAAAATACTCAGTAATTGCAAAAAATGAAGAAGTTATTTCATGCTGAAGTAAATATGTACAAGAGAGGAAACGTTACTTCTGAATAGGTGATTTTCGAGACTTCCTCTGAACATGAATTCATAGACAAGAAGTCTATGATCATCCTCACAACAATACCCAATTAACTTTACCAAATTTGGATGCCTCAGCTGTCCCAGAAAATTTACCTCAGTCTGCACAAAAATATCTTTTTTGTTAACAATACTAAAGCATTTCTTAGCAAAATTCTTTTACATAAAAAATGAAAGCACCAGAGACAGTATTGAAGGTCCCAGCTGTTAGTTCTTTTTAATTTGTTTATGTCAAATTAAGTGTTAATAGTCTTTTTCTTTTTCGCTCAGCATCAAGTTGCAGTCAATTATCATGATTAAATAGCAAAAATAACATCCTAAACAACTTTGTACCCTACCAAAAAGGTAATTTACGAGTATATATGAATATGAAGCTCAAGAATCAAGAATGTAATAAGTAAACTTACAAGCCATTCCCTATGGCCTTGATGCCCATCCTTGTTAAGCACCTTAACGGCAACAGGCAGAGATTTCAACCCGACCCGGACATTTTCATCAATATAGCCTTTGTAAACCGTGCCAAAGCCACCTTCGCCAAGCACATAGTCAGGTCTGAAGCTCTTGGTGATGGTCTCCAGTTCAAACAGGGAGAAGGCAATCACATTGGTGTAAATAGAGATATTCTTGGAATCTTCTACATTTCTCGGGGTCGAAGGGTCACTGATGTCAGAGAAGGTACGAGTGTGCTTCTTATCATGTACTTGAAACATGTGGAGCTGTTGCACTGTCCATCATTTGAGAGAGGAAATTATTAATGAAAATTTGCATTCTGTCCAAGTAGAAGTTACAGTTATCATGCATGTACTCGTAAATTGAGAAGAATACAATACATATACAGATATATCCTTCTACTGCATGCATGTTTCCTATGAAAAACCTTTGGTACGATTATCTTTTGATTTCTCCAAAATAATACCAAAAATGCCCCTTATATGTGAATTGATCTCTATAAAGAGGAAAGTGATGGCTATGAGGATATTTTTCAAACTTGTAATAGTATGGAATAACATTTCTGATTTTGCAGGAAGCATGGAATTACCCCTCCGACAATTTGGAAATGACAAAGAAGTCCCTAGGGGTAAGGAGATGGCAACTTGAGGAACTAAGCCATGACTAAAACCCATACTTTTTTCTTTAACATACAATATGTTGCCATGCTTTCTTTATGGGAATGTTTTTTGCATTAAAACATCAATGCATGAATCATGTAATGTATCATAAACTAATCTAGCACGAGCCAGTTAATTTTAGCTTAGACAAACATCCACAATAGGTTCACTATCTAGTCTTTAAGCAAAAAGTGCAGCTTCAGGATAAAAAAGATACAAAATTATATTTGTACCCTCTAAACTCTTATTTATTTTTTTCAAGCAGGTCATCTTCCAAAGGTCATTTCGCCTCACCAAAAAATAAGAAAGAACGGAACAAAAAAAAAACCTTAATTTTTTTCAACCGAGCATATTATATCAAGCAGTTGTCAATATTATATTCAAAAGCTATCTTCTACCTATTTCAATGAAAAGTACTCTATAAAAGATATAATGAGCTCAAGAAATGCAAACCAAAGCAGAAATGCTTAGTTTTGCAAGAGTATAATTACATAACCTTTTTTTTAATACTAAAGCTCTCATATAACAACAAATTAAAACTAATTAAGAAGTATAAATATTGATAATATTATTAACATAGATAGAACATGGCAGGCGAGAAGACAGCAGTATTTTGTCTTTGTTAAATTATTAAAATGCCAAGTGTGTTTGACACTGTAGTTTTCTCAATAAAATAGTTTCAGATCTGCTCAGTGTTTGCATGCAAATAAGCCACCTTTTCAGTAGAAGATTTTGACTTTTTTAAGAATTAAACAAACTAAAATTTGACATAAATGCCTGATAATAAAGTAAAAATTGGAGGAAAAAGAAAATACTCTGAGCAATTCACTAAAGGAAAACTATGTTCTCTAAATATAAATGTCTCCAAACAAAACAAAATAGGGATATTTGAGGACTAAATAGGTTAATTAAGTAAATAAACCAATGAGAAGACAGTCATAGCTTAAATGGCAATGTGCCCCCTTTTTTAATAAATTGGAACCTATTCTGTTCACTGTTTAGCTAAACAAAGGAACAATTAATACTGGAGCGCGTGGTAGTGTTTTCCAATCAATATTCACATCTCAATTAAAGTATGAAACTAAATCACACGAATTTTCTCAGTTTATCACATGCAAATGCAACCAAAAATTCGCAGAATGCATCTTCTCTGAAAATCCAATTTAGATAATGCAGCATGATACCATCAAACTTCAGAGAAATTCTTCCAATTAACTGAATTAACACTAACAACCATAGTACTCCCCAAAAAAACAAAAAGAAGAAGAAGAAGGTTTTTAAAATTACCCCACTAATCACCTCAATTAAAAACTGATATGTTGAAAAAAGGAAAAAGGCACAACCCAAAACAGGAGGAACAGAGCAAAAAGAATCAAATTTGGAAGCAACCCACTAGAAAGGAACCTCTACAGAGCAAAACCCACGAATAAATTGGAATAAAACAGAAAAATTAATGAGAAATCGAAATAGAGGCCAGCATAATATGGAAATTTGGGAGAGGGGGGGAGGGGAGGTGGAGAAAGGAAGAAAAGCTGAGACCTTGAGCGTGAGCAGCAACGACAGCATTCTCTTCTCGTGTTCCACAGTTGCCCATCTCTCTTCTCTTTCATTCTCCGATACTTGGCTTCATGCGCCTCCTCCTCGAATTTAAAGGCACACAAGCGAGAGAGAGCGAGAGCAGTCCCGAGAGGCGAGCGACAAATGGATAGAGAGCGTCTGAGCAGAGAGAGAGAGAGAGAGGGGGGGGAGAGCGAAAAGTGAAGCGACAGAGCGATGGCGGATTTTATCAGGCTGTGTATCTTTCACGATAGCCCCCTCTACTGATATTTGTTCCTTCCTTTAGATAAAAATTCAACTGATGTATTATTAATTGTGGTATAAAGCTTATAAATGGAGAATTCATAAATAAAGTTGTCAATTGCATTTTAATTAGCTAATTGCTTTGAATTTGATACATCTAGTTACTCTACAATAAATGTATTTCAACATTATACTTGAAATAAAAAAAAAACATATAGGAGACAATAAGTACTTGAGGTACCAAATTGTAATTAAAAGGATAGTAGTGGCTTAAATGAAAGATGTGTGGCCTCTTTGTACATGAAGGGGAAGTTACCGGCCTGTTCTTTTTTTTTTTTTTGTTTTTTTACTTTCACTTTTTGTGGCTTTTTCCTTCTTTTTAACCGCCTTCCCACTCACTTCACCAAAAGATTACAAAAAGACCTCTCCATTTCTTCCATGAAAGGACCCTCAGGTTAGCTCTAATGCGTTTGAATTAGTAATTGTAGATTAGAAATATCAACTTATCAACCAAGAACTAAATAATATTTTTTTTAAATATATAGATACATGAGTCTCTGTCTAAATAGAGAGCTGATATACATATATCGTTATCATTATAGATTTTATTATTTTTGTTTGAGTTTTTTCATATTAATAATTTTATTATTTAACTTATTTTTACAGTATTTTATCATTCAACTTAAACGAATTATTATTTATGTTAGTGATATTTAAGTTAACTAATAAATTATTATATAAAATAATTTAATAATAAAATAACTAATTTGAAATAAAATTCAATTAATATGAGAAATAAATTTATACCGATGATAATACCGAAAATAGTATCACCTTAACATTTCTCATTCAAATATTTGACCATGCAAATGTGATTCCACAAATTATTTTTGTTCGTGGAATGAAATATAATTAACTATAGCTATGAGCATAAATAGCGACATAAATATTTTCATTAAGTAACATAAAATAGAAAAATTAAACTTCCGCTATGTCACATAATCATACCTTACATCATAGATTCATAGGTAACTTGTTAGGCAGGGATAAGTCCTGTTTTGATGTAACTGGAGAGAATTAGTACTGACAAAAGATTATAACTGCTGCTTTAATTAAGGCAGAGGGATTTGGCTTCTTCTCTGATAGGGTGAATAATTACACCGACATGCCAAATGTACGCTACTTTACAAAACAGTACCATATCAGCAAAAGGGGACCTGGATCTAGGACGTGGTAATCGCTGATTGGACGGAGCAAAAGGGAACTTGAGTGAGCTTGTAAGGTACCGTAAGCGTGCGAGAACACGAACCAAACAACGAAAGAAAGAAAGAAAGAAAGAGAAGCTTCAAAAATTTTCACCACAATACATAATGTGTTACAATACAGCTCGATTCGTAATAAATGATTATAGAATATAAATTAATCACATTGCAATCCTAAGTTTGTTTATTTTTTTAAAATCAATATATAGTTTGACAATTTTTACTTGAAGCAAAAGAAAATTCAAAATCTAATATAAGTTGGTAGATATATACTTTTACTCTCTGAGATTAGTTTGATAATTAAGTTAACTCAAACAAAAATGAACTATGCACAATGAGATTAGTTTGAGGCTCATGTGTGTTCTTATCAACCTATCTAGCTTACATAGATAGATAGATGGATGGATGGATGGATGGATGGATGGATGGATAGATAGATAGATAGATAGATAGATGAAATAAATAGATAGATATCGTACAATTGAAGTGATCGCGCTGAGACATGTGCACGTACTGCCACGTGTCACCAGAGTTGGGCTGCTCCCCAACTGCACGGTACGCAAATTATTATTCAATGAATGAATGAAGTGAAATGAATGGATGAATGAATGGTGGTACCAAACAAACGAAATCTCGACTCATCCGTCTGTGTGTACCATCTATTTATTTATTTGATTTATTTGATTTGAATGGTTCACATTGGATCTGATCCCAACAGAATCTTATGTTTTCTGGGTATTTAATCCGAATTTAGGTTTTTTTTATACTCTTCAATATTGGGATTTTTTTTTATTACTATAGGGGATGATGCTATTTTTTTCTTTTTATTAAAGAGGGATCACTTGACATATATTATTTTGGCAACGGGTATTAGAAAAAAGATTCAAATAAAATTTGATAACATGAAAAATTAGAGGAGAATTTTAATTTCAACGAGTTTCACATTCTCCGGAGATTGCAGTAAGTCAACTTACAGTAACTCGCACTTCCGCATGTCGAAAGGAGAAATCTGTTGGGTGTAAAGGTAAAATGATGCAAAAATATCAGGTCAATGTGGACATGTTTGCTTAAGCAGCAATTTTTTTGTTAAAAAATGTTGCTTCGTTTTGTGGTTTCTTGTTGTACGGAGGAACAGTGGAGTGTCTCGGTTTGTGGTGTACCAGTTGCAAATTGGTGAGTTGTGTGCAGAGCCGATTACATGATATCAGTTGACTTCTTCTTATTTCAAGGGAAAGTAAAAAAGAGAATTAATCAATTAACTTCTCCCTTTTTTATGTATAATACCATTTAATTTACTGTCTTGTTATTTGAGTTTTTGAGAATAGAGATGAGATGACATGATCAATTGGGTATAGAAAATAACAAGTTGCTTTAACTTATGTGAGTTTCATTTTTAGTAAAATTAAAATGAATGGATGAAATTTATTTAAATTTTTTTTTAATTTCAAATAGAACTGATCCGATCCGTCCGTTTTTGATCCGACGGTCTGAATTGAAATAGTAAGATTCTATCTTTTCATTTGAAATAATAACATATCCTTATTGGCTAGAAGAGGAAATTTGTATTAACTTATGGGATATTAGTGCATATGTCAATTTTCTGTAGAAATCACTGTAGACGTTTAAAAACATATAATATAGATATAAATATATATTTCATTAGAGATATTACAATCAGTGACAGATCATGATGTAGCAGATGGGGGCACCTCCTCCCTCCTCCAAATTATTTTCGAAATATACTTTGTAAAATTAAAAAGTTTGAAAATATTGTAAGAATATATTTTAGTGTCAATATAATTATAATAATATTCTCCAATTCACAAACTATTTTGCAAAATGTACCTTTCAAATTATACTTTTAACATAAAAAAAAAACAAAATATACTTAGTTTGAGGAGAAAATTAATACATGCCGCTTAAGCTAAGAAAGAGTATCTTTTGATAAAGCAAAACTTGTTATTTTTATTTGAATTTAAACTATGTTTATCCTTGATCATCTTGATGTTTAATATATATAAATATGTGTGTGTATTTGTATGTATGTATGTATATAAGGACCAATTATATCAGCTAGGTAGGAATGCCAATAATTAATTAATTGCTATTGCACGTTTATTTAATGTCAAATTGGAGTAAAATCTTTCCTCTCTTTTGACTTGATTTTCAAGCTTGCTCTGTTAATTATTATTTGAATGAATTTGATGGGTGCTGGAGATGTTGCATGTGATTCACAGTTTCGCATAGTTTTTGGGGTACAGCAATTTGACTTGCAGTAAGTTCACTTGGTTTGCTTGCAATCAGAGTCACATGATGTACTACGCACCTCTGTTAAGGCACAATCATGAAAATAGTAATAAGTAAAAACCAATTTGAACTTAAAACTGGAATAGCGTTGTTCTTTTGTTAAAACTGTTCGAAGGAGAGAATGTGGTTGGAATGTGAGGAGAGGGACGGCTGGCCACACGGAAGGTGACACGGAGATGGCCACAACGAGAAGAGCCGGTGCACATGTGCTCGACTGGTCCTTATCGACCCGGACAGAGAGGTGCTCGAGCCCGAACCGAACCGAACCGAACCGAACCGAACCGAACCAACCGAAGCAGAGCATGAGTGCCTCCGTTCCTCTCCAGTCCTGGCAGCGCGAGAGGCGTCCATTGCTGAGGAAGGGACGAGTGGCGTGAGGCCAGATCTGATCTCGTGTGGAAGCATGTGGCAGAGAAAAGGACCCGGCATTCGTGCGTGATTGACACTGTTTCAACATTCATTTCATGCTAAACTCCGCTCTGACGCTCTGTAAAAATAAATACAAAAAGCTTCTGCTCTCAGCCTCTCAGCCTTAATTTTATTAGTTGTTTGAGCTCTATCTATGGTATGAAAAAATAACCACAAAAATTACGCCTTCTTTAATTAAGAATTTGGGATTCAAAAAAAAATTTTGAACGTGCACAACCGACAAGAAGTGCTTTGATTTCGGGACCCCTTTGAGATCATGAACAGAAAATAATCTTCTGACAGTCCAAAGAGAGATTAATTAATTGATTATTTTCTTGTCTTGGAGCCCCAGTGATTGGAGAAGTGCAAATTTGTAAGCTTCGTTACTCTAGTAATTATAATACTTTTTACATTTTTATCCCTCTAAACTTCTGGAATTAATTGGTAATTATATAGGTGGTCTCCAAGCATGTAAGCAGCTTTAGTTGTTATCTTTTATATATTCATCTCTAAAGGTCATTGGTACAACGGTACATAGAGTGTGAATCATAATTTTAGATTTCTTGGTGGTACACATGCAAATAAATAAAAAAACAGTGATGATCAGAAACGAATAAATGAAAAAACAAAGTATGTATTAAGAAAGGGTGTTTTAATTTATCCATCAAACACATGGGCAGTGGTGATGTTATAGTACAAGTTAATAATTGCTCTCATCTTGTGGTTTTGTATTTGATCGTGTTAGTTGGCTTTGGCCAGCAAAATTTGTACAGAGTCATGTTGGGGCTAATGCATTAGTATCAAAAAGTGTAATTTAATAAGCGCCACTTGTACCAAGCATGATTAATTATTTTATGATCTATATCTATATATATTTACAAATCCTGCTCAGGGGATTCTCCCCATGCAAGTAAGAGGCAATTTTTGTCCTTCGGCTCGCATGCTCACATGATTTATCATTCATTTGTCTGAGTATCTTACCTATGCTATTTTGTTGTAATATAAATTATATATTTCGATTTATCTTTTGAAATATAAATTAGAAACAACGTATCATCTTTCGTTGTATGTAATTTTTTATAATTCTCAAACATTTGTGCTACCAATAATATTTTAATTAATTATACTATTTCTAAAAATAATTAATATTTTCTATCATGCAAACAAAAATTTATAATATATTATATATATATATATATCTAATATTTCAAAAAAATAATATATTAATATTAAAAACAATCCAAAAAACGACAGAACGTATTTATTCGCTAGTGCATCCTTAATATATACATCCTTTCTTTGCAGCACAAAAACTTGTCAATGTATGCTCATCATATTAAATATTCAATAATAAAAAATGAAATATTTTCCAAATATCTCTAAAGCCTCCCACATTATTTGAGGGCTTTACGTGCAAATACAACTGTATATATCTTTGTCTTTTCATATGTTATACATGTAATTTTACCTTATTTGTCCAAAGTAAATAGAGCCACGTGTAACACATACAGGTGCATATATATATATATATATTTTGTCTTTAATGAAATTTTTTATTTCTGATTAGTTTTTGTAGAAGAGCGCGATTATAGCCGATAATACTGGTAACATGCATGCACTATGCTTTTTTGTTTTATTATTATTTACATGTTCACAGTATATTTATTTAATTTGATTACAATTCATATAGGAAAATTCGCAACTTAGGTGATAGTAGGATAAGTCCAAAGAATGTAGCTTCATGCGCTGATGCAACCTAATTTAATTAATTATCTTTCTTTTTAATTAATAATATAATATAATATAATATAATATAATATAATATAATATAATACAATATAATATAATATAATATAATATAATATAATATAATATAATATAATATAATATAATATAATATAATATAATATAATATAATATAATATAATATAATATAATATAATATAATATAATATAATATAGATATACCTGTAAAAATTATAATCTATATGCCATGCACTGTGCATCATTAAATGCCATTGGCGTGCTTACACAGCGTTTTCTTGGATATCATAAGCACTTAATTTAATTAGTGTTGACAAGCCAACTTTCCATTTAAATAGTATGGAGGTTTATTTTATAATTATGCATAGTTTTGTATGTACACTGTACTGTGTACCCCCAAAGTTTATTCAATCTTTCACAATATAGATAAAAATAGTGGGGGTTTATGTGAGAGATACTATATATTATATACGGTTCTTTTTATTACATAGAAAAAAATCCCAATCTTTCCGTTTATTTATAAAAGATTTATAATTTCTCTAAATATAAAAAAAAGCTGAAAAATTATACCTCATATATATATCTTCAACCTTTTTAGCTCAATTTTGTTGGTGGAATGGTGGATAAATAGTGAGCAAATAGAGGTTCAATTAGTTTAATTAGTTTCCATCAAAACTTATTTCTTAAGTCACACTTCAAAATTCAAATAGAGGTTCAATATTTATTATCATTTTTTTATTGCAAAAAGCAGCAGCCCCTTAACTAACTTTGCTATCATTATTGCATATAAAGTTGGCGGTTGGGAAAGCAAACTTATGCCAAGAACGTGGGATCTTAAAACCATGTCAGTTCAAAATTTTATTTTATAGTATTGTTATTTTTGTGTAGACTGTAGAGGGATTGGCAAGTGCCAAGATTTAGAAATCAGAGAGGTCAACTAGAGAATCCCAATTTTAAAACTATGTTTAGTTAATTAGAGTCAATTAACTAAATTGGTCCTTCAAACTTTGGATTTGTTCAAATGCATGCTTAACTGGAAATTTAAATTAAGTTAGATTAAATTATCATCATATATATAGGGATTTTTATATTCTAAAATTCCCTCTCTTTTTTTTGAGAAAGGGAATATCTACGAGCAAGAAAAAACAAGAACCCATTTTTGTAGAATAATGAATGATAATATAAAAAGTTCGACACCAATTTTAATTAATGAAAAAAATTTCCTACTATTGATCCATTGGAAAAGAAATACAAACAGAGAAAAAAAAGAAGAAAAGCAGTAAAAGAGAAACTTTTACCATGTGCATCTCTCTGTCAATTAGTTATAATATGTACTGTTCTAGTAGCTTTAGTAGGTTAAATAGATTAAATACAAGGTTGCAATGTCACTTTTATTAAATTAACACAGAAAAAGCAAAGAAAAAAAACAGTTCAAGGCATGACAACTGATGTTATGTTTACTTTTGCAGAGAAAGATAGCATGCTTAGAGAGAAGGGTATTTAAGGGATTAACTAATAAAGAAGCTTAAATCAAAATATGCAACATCAGAGTTAGTTTTAATAGTTAATTAATAAAGACCATACATCAAATTGTGCAATATTTCAAAGCAAAGTACATGAGCTATGTTTAATTAATACTTAAAAAGACATTGCATTCCTTTTCTTTATAGATAATACTAATCTAACAAAAAGTTGTGTTCCACCTCTTGTTTTTTTTCTAATAAATTTTAGTACACGCTTGGTATGTATGAACCTATCATATGCTCTCCAAATAATGATAAAAAAAAAAACATTTGAGAGAAGCTTTGATTATGACTACATTGTAGGCTCATGAAATTTGCTCAAATTTGGTAGTAAACATAAATACATACCATCCCACCTAACTAATAGCTTTTACTTTTTCAAACATTGTGTTTTAAACGGATAAACCTAACTCAACTCCAATGCCCCAATTTTAAAGTGCTTTTAAACTTGGAAACCGAACCTAAAATCACGGAAAAAATTTGAGTTGCATTTATTCAAAACATATATACTTCCCTAAGCTACACCATGTATATAGGTAAAGTGTAGCTTTCAGAAGTGGTGAGAATCACAGGATGTGACCTTCTACCATCTTAGCATGTACATATCAGTATATGAATTGTAATCAATCAATATATCATGATTCCTTCCACCAAGTTTTCTGTATATTCCAAATCATGAGATTCTTACGCATCACCAACTCGCCACCTCTCCTAGAATCACACTAAAAGCTGACTAGGGTGCTGACATGCCGGGTCGGGTCGGGTCGGATCTAGTGCAGAACTTGTGAGCCCGGCCCGGTTGGAATTCTACTTGGCATTCTTTTGCTTGAATTTGTAGTTAGTTTTCTATTGATTTTTAGAAAATTAATTAGAAAAGAGTATCTAATAAATACAGCTAATGAAAAGGTTGTTCATAATTACAAAATTGCATGTAGATTTGTAAGTGTAAACAGTAGACATATTTGGACATAATAATTGTAAAGTCAGGTAGGGACAGTCATGTCAGATCAAGTAATATCCCACTAATTCATTTATATTATAATTCTTTAGTTTTTGAGAAAATATTTCCCAAGCTCCATCCCATAAACCCTGAGTACATAATACAAATACTTGACTCGTTATACTTAAACATATGAAAGTATACGAACGTACCTTTTTGACCAAAAACAAAAAGTTAATACACGTGGATATATTTTTTTTTTATCAAAAATGTAAAGTTAGTTAGAAATTTTTTTTGAGAGATTTGACTTGAATACTATTAATTGCTTCCTTTAAATATCCAATTGTTATTACACCCAAGAAATATTATGTTGGAAGGCTCAGAGCCTGCTATATACGTCTCTTGTAAAATGGATAAATTTCTCCTGGGTCTTCATTCTTCAAAGTAGTTGTTCTTCCATTTCTTTTTGTTCCTTTCAAATAAAAATACAAATAAAAGAAACTGCATAGTTCTCATCCTTGTAGCAAAGTATATCAAATTTCTTCAGCTATTTTGTCATCACTATGTTATCAATTACCACAAAAGACCTCATAGAAGCATGTTTCACTTTTACAACTGGTTAATTTGACGGCATCAAAGTACCAGAAATTATAAGGAACTACATCGGAAACACCATCATTCTGAAATTTCAGGAATCATTCATTGAACTCTTATCTAGAAAAAAGTAGTATTCAAGTTTATTTCGCTAACATCTGGATTAAAATATCACACTAGTGTAACTACACTATAAAGCAGAAAAGCTAAGGGTTCAAACAATACCTGTACCATCTAAGATAAAAGAGAGAAAAATGGGACAATATACATCTCCCTCTCTCTTACTCGAGGCATATATCTTCTAAGAGAGACCTATATAGGCACTAGAGGAAAAAAGAATAAAAAATAATGGAAACAAAATTCAAACTCTAGAACATCAGCTGTTGAAATCTCAGGCTCAACAAGGCCAATTAATAATTTTTTACTGGGTAGAGCTTGCAGAGTTGTCACTCGTCAGACACAAAAGTTTTGCTCTCGTAGTATTTCATTTCACTTGCTTCCTTCTTCTCATTCCGTTTCTGCACACAATTTCAATATAGACCATTCAAAATTAATAGTCCCTAGAACTATAGAGTGACCTAACTAATAAGAATCTTAAACCAAAAAAGGAAACCAGCATTAAGGATTCGGGTACCCCAGCTAACATTGCACCAAATATAACAAACCCAAAGAGAATTCAGTAGAATGATAAAAAGGGTGAAAGCAACACAATCTTATCAAAAGCACTGAATAATATACAATACTATAACATCAGCAAATGGCTATTTTAGATTAAATTGTGACCACCAAAGTATATTTATGATTTTTTCAATTCACCTGAAAAGCCTCGTGATTAGCAACTATCCTTTTAATAATGGTACTGGTGGTGATATCTAGAGGGCTTTCAAGCTGCCGATATATTCCCATAGCCATTGGTACTGCATATGGGTTTGATTCCTCCTGAAAATAATCAAATCCATTAATGCATTATCAGATTAATAATACCATCAGCTTGTCAGTAGCAAATTAGGGTCAATTTCATGAAGCTTACCTTGAGAAAATCCATATTCTCAGCGATTGTCCCATGAACAACCAAGGAGATGTTGAATGTAGTAATCTGCAGAGGTTTTGAAAGAATTTAAAATTAGTCTCCCTAATCATAAATCAATCATTGCTAGTTTAGCTGCTCTGAAATGATATATATCATCCAAAATGTATACCCTCATCACATCCCTATTTGTTTAATACATGATTGATAAACTGCCTATTCTCAAAGTTTGTCATTATACAAAAGAGCGACATGTGAGGGTACTTGGCACATTTCTGGGAACATTGCAAGGCCAAAGGGGTTTCAGATGATATTTTACATGTTTCTAGTTGTCAGATAAATGGCATATTCCTTCTTTATCATAAATGACATTTCAAGCTTCTGTAAGGCCAAATATGAAATTTGTCACCTGTCAATATTTTTGCAATAAAAAACAATTTCAAAATAATTATTACCATGTCTTTAGAAACTTCCCAAGGGGCACCGATGATAACCTCATCCACATAACGACAAGCCAAAACACTTAGACTCCTCTCATGTAAATTCATTATTGGCCTGTGAGGGCCCCGCGTGGAACTATAATTAAAAAGTCACAAGGAAAAAATCTTTGATCAAGAAACATACATGAAAAATTAAGTTCAACACAACTACATAACGGAGGCCAGAAAATAAGAAGGGCAAACATGGAAAATTACCTGACCGTGTGGTCAGTGTGAATCCCCACAAGTAAAAAGTCACCAAGTTCTCTTGCAATTCTTAATATCTGATAAAACCCAAAATGGGATAAAAAGAAGATTCTATAAAATTTAAAATTCATTTTGGAGACTCTTGTCAACTACTTATCAGACAGAAAAAAAGTAATTCATAAAATTTAAAATGAGAGGCTGAAGAATTGCACCTCAACATGACCAGCATGGAATAGATCAAACGCACCATCAATGTAAACTATCCTTGAATCTGGACCAGGACCCTGTTAAAGAAGAATTAAGAACTAAGAGAAGAATCAGTGTGGTGCAAAACATTTTTGGCAGAAAAAAGTTTCTAAACACCAAATTAGGAGGAGGGTTCAAATGCCTTAACTTTTTGTGCCTCCACTATGCCACCATTTTTAAAACTTTAAAACTTAAATTTTAAAACTATAATGTCAAAATGAAACCGTCAGATGTGATCTCATGCAGCTGTATTTATACATTATGCAACTTTGTAACCCAATATACTGCATTAAAACAGGTTTTTTAATAAAGAAAGAGTGAAAGACTCATCGCATATTCACTATGCTGTGGTCCAAACTGCTTAATGTGCTAAAAGTTTTTAGGACGCATATTTAAGTTCTTAAGTCTTAACTAATATTTATCAGAGATCAGTTCTTTGGACCATGCATTGAATTATTGATATCATCTGCCAAAATGAATCCTAATTTGCTGTAATGAAAAGACTAAAAATTAGGTGGATGATAATATTACCTTTCCATTTGAGAACTGAACAATACGTCGAGATGTAGGCAAGAAATTTGAGATCTTAGTTAGTGTACCACTGGTACTATTGTCTCCCGTCTGGTTGTTGCCATGGCTGAATTGCCTCTGAAGAGACGAGTGATTTTGTGCATCCCCAAGTGACCTCTCTCTCATACAAAGGAGCATCCTACCTAAAATTTAAAAGCATGTTAATACAGTTAATCTGCAAATAAAATGGAAGTTGTAAATTTGAGTCCAAATGTTACATCAAGAATTAGTTAAGCCACAACTAAGATTGCACTTAACCTATATGACCTTCAAATATCACTTAACTTTGTAACAATGCTTCAACTTAACTGAATTTAGTCTCAACTTAACTTCAGCTTTTGTTCAATGTGCTACTTGCATTCAACATATCTTAGTTAGAAAAACAAAATTTAGCTCATTTGACTCATTTGAACTCTCTTTGTCCTCATTGTGAAATTACACCAGTCAATTCAACCAAATTTAGCTTCTATTTACATGAGTTCTGCAATTAAGTCATAAACTCATTGAAAGCGAAGCCTTACTTCACCCTCAGATTGCAATCATTTTTTTATGGACCTACCCATTTGATCAAATTAGCATTAGCACCCTTAAGGGTGTGCTCCAGATAACGATAAAGGAGGGAAGAAGAGCTAAAGAGGGAGGGAATGGAACAAATAAATGGGTTACTTGCTCATAAAAAAATATGAAAGGGAATGGGAAGATAGAGCGAGTAAAAATTTTCCCCTTGAAGAACCCAGATTCCTCCCATCCAAATTGGGATGTACACGAAGTAAGATGGAAATCACCTGTATCAGTTAGACTTCAACTATGTTTCTGGAGCAAGTAGCGTCATTTAAACTTTTCCTTTCCTTACCTAGCCCTTAGTTCCATTTCCTTTCTCAACCATTCCCCTTCCCCTCTATTGTTATTTCTGGAGCAGGGCCTAAGTGTGCAACATAGGATAAAGTATTGCAAATCCAACACTCAGGCTGTTACTGTTAGGTACAGACAGGTACAAGCCAATACTTGCCAACCTGGCAAGCTACAGATCCTTGGCATATAAAGTACTAATAAAAAAAAATCCAAGAAAGACTAATCAATTCAAACCATATATACTATCAGTCAGTTATTTCATAAACAAGAAGAAAAGAACTTCAAAGCTACTAATATAACAGCTGAAATTTTATTCTTTTTTACCAACTATATCTGTTGTAGAAACCCCTTCAGTACGCTTGATCTGTTTGTAGCGGTTAGCTTTCTTGGCAAGAGCATATGCATCAGTACCGTCAGGCAGAAGGCAAGGATCATCACCATGTATTATATAGTCAATGTCATACTCATTGAATAATTTTTGCATGAACTCTTCAGTTATTGCATAAGGAGCATCAGGTATGATCTCATCCACCCATTTCACTGCCCCGACCATTATCATCCTAGTAACAAAAAATAAAGATGGGAAAAAAGGCAAATTAAGTGGGTGTTCACTTGCCGAAAAATTAGTGCCCACTATTTCAACTTGTTTGCAGAAAACACGCACTGTTTTTCTGGAATTTGCGGGCAGCCAGTGTTATAGGGCATTTTGTGACATAAAAGTTCTTTTATCTCTAGACTATATTTGGTAAGAAAATAAGAAGTGGGACTAAGGCAATAACTTGCATGACCAGTCTCACAAGGAGTAAGTGGTATACCCTTATCCCCACACCAAGCATAGTGCTAGGAAAATTTCCTCATAACTAAATGACTAAAATTAAATACAGAGGAGCGAGATATATCATAAGAAAAAAGGACATCCAAAGAATGAAATTCAATTTAAAAGAAAAAATCAGCATTATTTGCCCAAATTGAAGGTCTGAATAGGTTTGATTTCTGTTGGGAATGCAGTGTGCTTTGATTTGATGTGGTCAGCATTTTGCAAATATCCAAGTGATGTTCTTTGATTTAAAAGAATAACAGTAGTTGGGAAAAATTTTCTTTTATTGATTTATTCATATTCGTTTAAATACTTCATTTGAAAAGGTCCCTTTGAATTATTCTTGAATGGATCTTTTTTAATAGGATAAAGAATTGATAAAGATAGAATCAACATAGAGTATAATACTAGATACCAACTAAAGATTGTATCTTTAGGTGGCATACAGTGGTACTGAGCCCGACCGGAACTCATCAGTTTAGTAAGATATCAACCTCTCATCAGTGTGTAAACCTCAGTCATGCTTTCACGAAGCATGATGGAGGTACAATACCACTTATCATCCTGATATGTCGGTACGATCCATTGGTAAAGAAACCATCCGATTCAGCTAAACAAGTAAGTCTTAAACAAGATCACTATTAGTAGGTATGAGAATCTATAGAAGAAAAAAAAAGAAATAAACAATTTAAATCTAATTACAGAAAGGAGACTCCTTGCATAAGCTGGTAGGGAAATGGTAGTATGGTATTCTTCATCCAACCGAGCCAAATTATGAAACAAATACATCCAATGGTCAAATCAAGAACGCACCTTTCATGGAGCGGAGTAACAGGTGGGCCCTTATTGGCAGTGATCTCGTCGTCGCTGACGACACCAACGACGAGCACATCTCCGAGCGCTCGCGCTTGCCTGAGCGCGTTGCAGTGGCCGTAGTGCATCATGTCAAAGCATCCATCCATGTAAACCCTAACAGGCTTCCTCTTCCCCCTCTTCTTCCTGGCCAGAAACGGAGGAAGAGAGGCCCCGCCGTAAAGTTGCGTGGCGAGAACAGCTGATGCGCCGAGGAGTATGATCCCTCCGATCAGATAGGCTGTGGTGAGCTTGGTGGCGCCTTCCATTGACGCGATCTGAGCTGTCTTTCTCTCTCACGCGCTGTTTTCGCTTAGGTTTTGTGCAATTAATCAAGACGCAATAACAGGGTTGGAAACTGGAGAGAGAGAGAGAGAGCGCACTGGAGAGATCAGTGGAGGAGAGCGCTTTCCATTTGTTTCCTTTTTTTTATTTGGAAAATGTCAGAGTGATGCCATTAATATTAATATCAACTTTATTATATATAATTTAATATACATAATAACTCATTTAAATTGTATAATAACAATATTATATAAAATGACTTTATAATTTTATTTTTTATAATTTGGTGTTAGGTATTTAATTAGGTGGGTTGCTTTGAAATTTCTCTTTTACTTTTTTATCCTTTTCCCTTTGTTCTTTGGATGAAAATCCCATTTTAGTAAATATGAGTTTTTTTTGCTTTCCAGAAGCTTTGCCACCTCACAAGCATTTATTCCTCTTGGTAGAATAAAGTTTCATACCATTAGGTGATACTTTTCTTTCTTTTCCTTTTTTCCCACAGAATTCTTTGTTCCATGAAGTTGTTCCTATCATTTCAAACCATGATCCTATTTCTTTTTTTCTTTCTTCTTTGTATATACACAAATGCATTTTGCTAGAGCATAATTTGTAATGTTATATTCCTGTCGATTTTTCAACCGTTCATATCCATTGAATTGTCCATGTCAAATCTCACAAAAATCTCTAAACAAAAAAGTTTGATACTTTGGCAAGTATATATTGGATCAAATTAAATGTTAATTAATCGTCCCATTACATAAAGTCTTAGCATTGTCTCTTCTTTCTCGGACTAACTAGGATGATTCTGTTCTAGTGAAATTGTAGTACAGAAAATAAAAATAAAAAATCTGACAATTGTTCTAAAATTTCTCAGATGCAAGATAGAGAAACAAGAGTTGGGCTGTGAGTCATGGATAAATCATTGAAAATTTGAAAAGATTTACTAATAATCTCTCAGAAAAAATAATAAGTTTAACACAAATAGTAATAGATTTCGTCTCTTTACAGAAATATACAAGTTTAAGTTTCGTAATAAATATTTAAAAAGAAGAAATAAATGCCGAAATTAACGAAACCTTTTATTAAAATTAAATGAGTTATTATTTATATTAATGATTTTATTATATAACTTATTTGTACAGTACTTTAGTTATTCAACTTAAGTAGATTATTATTTACATTAGTGATATTTAAGTTGAATAATAAAAATACAATAAAAAATAAGTTGTATAATAAAGTAGTTAATATGAATAATAATTCATTTAATCTGAATAAAAAAGTCAGTATCGATTATGGCATCTTCCGGGCATTTTCCTATGCTTTAATATTGAGAGGTGTAACTTTGAAAGTAATAAGGAATATATTCATAGACTTGAACCAAAAATAGACGTAACTACTAATTTACTCAAAAGAAACAACTAATTAATTAATGATGAAGTAATATCAAATTAGTAATCTCCGGAAAGCTTCTAGTCTACGATTCAAAGTTGAGATGCTCTGTATTGATATGATAAAAATATGTGATATTTGTCCAGTTGTTTTATATATAATAAACAAACAAATGTGCATTAGCAACTATCCATGTGTATTACACGAGCTATACGCAAGTGCATATTTTAAAGGGGATATTGTCGTTAATATTAATTTTATTATTTATGTTAATGATTTTATTATCAATTTATTTTGTACATTATTTTTATCATTAAATTTAGTTATTATTTAGATTGGTGATATTTAACTTGAATAATAAAAGTACTGTACAAAATAACTTCTATAATAAATCAATAACATGACTATGAACTTATTTAACTTTAATAATAAAATCAGTATCATTTGACGTATCAATGATGATATCTCTCTAACATTTATCTATTTTAAATGTGTCAAAAATTAAAGGAAAATGTCCTGATCCTTATTGTTACTCCAAAAAAAAAAAAAAAAATTAAGTGGAGATATCCAGAACATGAGTGAAATCAAACCTGCATTTTATTATAAAATCCAATAATATTATTCTTGCAGAATTTAAACGAGTCATATATAATTCCTTGTTAAGAAATAGATTATTCGGATATGCTAAAATCCTAGAGTTAAGAAATATATTTTTGTCTAGATAAATGCCAAAAGAATACAAGATATGCCTAATCCTTTGCTAGAATATGATAGCATAAATTGCATGCCAAGTAATCTATTCATTATTTGCTAGTTTTGTGTAGAAAACTCTTAATTATTTATTCATCTATATATGATTTTTAAGAAATACCAAAATCACCATTAACTTCCCTATTTTTGTTCAAGAAAGAATAAGAAACAGAGAAAGAGAGGATTTTTGTAATTTGATTTGAAATACAGATTTGTGTTATTCGAACAAAAGAAAAAAAACTCCTAAATTTTTAATTCAATAAAATTAAATCCGAATCTGTACTGTGAAAACATTATTTTTCCATTTTTCCATACCATCACCTTAGGGTTGAAATTTGTATTTTAAAGCATTAAAAAAGTATATGGGTCGGGTATAGGAAGACCGTCCCATGCTTTGGGTCGGTTTTTTAGACCCTTACCATATTTTCGAACTGCATCCGATCAAATTGGGTCAGGATTTAATACTCCATCCTTCTTAAATTTCAAAATCTCTTTATTATTTTCCTAAAAATTTATGTTTACATTTAATATTCATTAAATTAAAAAAATTCGGACAAGTTATCTGATGCAACTTTTCTGCTGGAGAGGAGGCGAATTCAATATAGGCTCGGATTAATTGTTAATCTAAGCCCAACAAATTGTAGAAACCCAATACAAGAACCCACGTATTTAATGTCACAGCACTCGTTAGGTTTCTATTAAATAAATAAATGCAACTATCAAAGAAAAGAAAAGTTTTCAGACTTCAGTTCAGGTCCAAATGGATACTATTGCTATTAGTTAATAACAAATCTCAAACACCTACAAACATATCTTCCTAAAAAGAAAAAAAGAAGAAGATCTACAATAGCTGCACATCTGCAATCTTAAACAACATCACACATGTCAGAAGAATCAGACTGCTCCAGTAATTTCTCCTGAGAAATATATATACAACTACAAGCATAGCATATATACAACCATATATTAGTAGTTTATATCAGTTAAAAGAAATTCAATGTACTGCAATCCATCTTGATTCATATTTACTAGCCACCTTGCTAGGCAACACTCTGTCGAACTGTTCTTCCGGAAACAGTAGCTGGACGTAGTGCAGATCGTTCATGCAAATTCCTGGTATTACGCATAACTGGAGTTTCAGGTACTTGAGGAAACTCCTCAATTGTTGTAATGCTCTGAGAAGCAGTTTTCTGGGTAGGCACTGTAGCTGCTATGTGAGATGAGTACTGGCCAACATTTGTAATGCTGCGTGAAATCAATTTCCGGGGAAGTGTAGTTACAGGTGATGCAGATGAATGTTCAACCACATTGCTTATACTTCTGGAAACCCTTCTTCGTGTAGGTTGAGTTACAGGTAATTCAGTTACATCATCTGTGCTCAGCAAACCTGTTTTTTCTGCAGGGTGGATTGCATGTACCTCAGACAATGTATCCGCACCGTTGATGCTTTGAGAAGCTGCTCTGGGAATGGACTGAGGTGGAGTTGCTGGTAACTTGGAAGAATCTACATCAAGATTGCTGTTACTTTTTGAAACTGCATCATGTTGATGTGTAGTTGCTGGTAAAACCTCTTCCAGAACTTGCACTTCCAACTTCTCTAACTCAGCTTCAAAATCATCCTATGACAAGAAGATTGTTGAGTACTCCAATTGAAATTACATATTCTTAACATCATGAAAGAAGAAAACAAAAGGAATACAGTGTCCAGGTGTTAAAATAATGGTCAAGTACAATTGACAAAATTACGCTGAAGCTGTTATTTTTAACTCGACCAAATCCAATAATAAGAAGTGCATGGAAACTTAGGATCAAATTAATGAACAAATTAAGCTGTAACTTTTCAAAATTACCCAATTATATACAAGAAATGAAGATAATAGACCTCATTGAAATCTGCTGAAATCCTAGCTGAGTTTGATAGCAGATCCTGTATCTCCTTTATACTCTCAAAGTTTTCTCTTGTGTCATCTCCGGCCTTCTGTATTTCATCTATGGTCCTATTTTTTTTTAACCATTATAAAAAAAATATTCAACAATTTGAACAAGGGCTCTTAGCGCATAGTAAAATTTCATGCTTTCCTTGCAACCCTAATGAAACTAAGCACTCCTCCGGACATTTCTATAAAAAAGTAATTCTGGTGTCTGGTAATACTGGTACATGATGGTATGGAACTGGTAATGAGCTTAAATGGAACAGAAGCATACAAGCCTTGCTGAAGAGCTTGAACTGCTGCAGAGCCTGATTTGAGAGCATCAATTGTGTCATTTGTTGCCTTCGCATTCTCTAGTGTTATCACCTGTTTGCATAGTTAATTTAAATTTAGATGTTGTGCTTCATAAAAAAATAAGATATGTAAGATGCAAATCCTTGTACCTGATCATGAAGCCGTAACTGACAGTTGACAAGCTGTTGTATTTGTGCTTCATATAATTTCTTCATCTTGAGACATTGTATTGCGGCTGATGGTGAGACCAAGAAATTTATTTCCTAAGATACTAATTTTGCAGTGACCATTTCACAATAATGATTCAGTGCAATATGTTTGGTTTATGTTTAATTAAATGTCAATATATTTCCATTGAAATATTGTAGATTATATTCTTTTTCAATAATAACTCCATTACTTGTATATTTGCATTTTATTTGCTTCTCAGTATTCTTATTTGTATGTTTTGAATACTACACATATAGGAGTAATTTACCATTTTTGTTTTGCAATTTGGCATATTCCTTGGCCTTTTCAGCTTTGGCTGAGATCTTTCCTTGAAGTTGTTTTTCTTTCGTCTCCAGCATTTGTAGAGTCTTCAGTTGTTCAAGTAGAGTATAATAACCACCAAATCTATTGGTAAAACAGTGAAGCATCAATAGTTTATGCAAAGAGTACCATAATTTTTACTGGTACTGGTACCAGAAATAATTGGTAGAGAACTAAGATTTTGATTAGACATTCAAGTTGGTCAAATGGGTTCAGAGCATTGCAGGGTTGTATTGAGTTCAAATTTAAGAAATTTCAACTGGATCAGGGGTTGGTTCAGGTCTCAGGCCACTTTAGCATTTAACCTTTTCAGTTTCAAGTTTGTTTTGTTACGGGTTTGATCAGGTATTAGTGGGACAGGTTTTGGGTTATTGGGTTGTGGTTTGGCAGATATCTTTGGCACATTTAAAGTTCTTTCGTTGTATCAAACTGATAACATGGTAATTCTGCTACTCTGGAACTGAGCTGCCTTTTTGTCACGTTTCTATTTCTTCTGAGATGTATTTTCCAAAAAAATCCTTCTAATTGTTTTGGGTTTTTTTGAAAAAAAAAATGGCTGCTTTCAACTACATATTATTAATAAATAGGGGTCATACACAAAGGAAGATAAGACTTCTAGGTTATACCAAGGAAAAGGCAAACAAGAATTGGTCTAATTGGAGACAGCTCAGGCTAATGTTTGGAACTTTGACAATTAATTATGACATCTTTACTTCTCGGAGAAGTAAATCATGGAAATGTCAATTCTTGGTACTTCCAAGCACTATGTAAAAGAAAAGGATTGACAAACACAAACCAAATAAATGAAAATAAACTAAAAAGAAAACAGGAAAGAAAGAAAGAAACTTTTCTGGTGTTTGTATATGCAAAAGATCTGAACTCTAGGAAGCTGTAGATAACACAATTCAAGCCTCTATAATGGTTTCTCTAGTCTGAAAGGAAAATAATATAAAACAGAATAACAGATGGTGATCTAAACAGAAAAAAAAGGAAATACCTTACTGAGTTGGTCAATTGTGTCTGTAGATGAAGGTGTCTTCTTACTATTTTTCTTCTTTTTCCCAAAAATCTTCTTTAGAAAGCTCATGTTTAATTACAACTAAGCTGTGTTGTTTGTGTGTGTCCAAGAGATAGAGGAGGAGGAGAGGAAGAAAAGATATGAAATAGAGAGACGGAGTAAAGAAAAAAAGTAATTCTTTTCTTTTATTTCTAGAAAATCAAAAGCTGAACAATCAGCTTCTAGGAAATAAAGTATTTATTTATTTCTAGAACCTAGAGAGAGAGGGGTCAGTGCAACCCAACAGATTGGGTCCACACCCTTTCTGGTATCCAATCAAATGATGGTCTCTGAAGTTAGTATTCTCCTCAAATCCGACAAAACCCTTTCTGGTAACTGAAATTTCGCATCAATAGTTTTCATTGAAGTTGATTTTTCTTTTTGGTTTTGAGTATTTGGGTTTCTAGTTTCTACACACAAAAAATACTTGAAAGGGAATTGTTATGGTCTTTTTGGGTGTGAGGAGGAAAATCTGTGGGCAGATAGAATGGTTTCTGTGGGACCTACTAATCAGCTAAAATATTGGTGTGCCCCAACCGTGGTCCGAGTGCATATAGTAAATAATTTGTTGACCACAAGAAGAAATCCTTTATGTTTGCTGCCTTTGACAAAAGTTTTTGACCAATTCTTATCCTCTGTATCTCAACGTCTGATTCTTCCTATTATTTTTAAATTCGTACAAAATAAATCTCAAAAAATTCTCTTATTATCCATGCATAATAAGCATGCTGCGCAGGGCGCAGCAAAAAAATAGTAATATTTTTTTGACAGTAGATGTTGATGCTGTTACATTGGGAACCATGAACTTGTGAGAAGGAATTAATACAGTATGTACATATAGTTCTGAATTCTTTTATTAAAAATGATTTTAGAGTAATGAGCAAACTTTAATCACAGAACAAAAGCAAAAAGGTGATGATAACATGTTTCTTTCTTTTCTTTTTTTCTTTTAATTTGTGAAATAGGTACATGAAAAAATATTGCATCTAGCTCTTTTTCCCCCTCCTTTCTCCTTTGGTGAATGCGTAATTACATCACAAATTAAAACAATGTACATCCGGATCGATCAGACCATTGTAAAAATGAGAGCTAATTAACATTATATACACAATCGGATCGATCAGACCATTTTCTCAGCCGACTCATCCAATTTTTTTATGGTCTAACAGCTCGCTCACTTTTTTACAAAGCCTTCAATTGATATGTGCAATTTTAGCACAATGTACATCCAAAGCAGTAATGGTGCATGGTGAGCCAACATGACCTTTAACGTACAGCCCCTCCATACTCGCCGAAATTATCTCTCATCAAAAGAAGACTTAACGGAGTCCTCGTGTCTATTGGGCATCCCAATTATTGTGCTATCTGCTAACCCGCTGCCTCTACGTGGTGCTTGTATAATTAGTATAGATGCTGTGGCACCAAAATCTGCCGATGCCAACAAATCCCCAATCGGCCCAAGCTCGGGAAATTCGCTCCATTCCGTCATTCCGGCAGTTAGTCTCGACCCCACCGAACCCTGCTCTTTACCGACTAGTAACAAATCCTTTCCTTCTGACTGAACCCTCCTTATTACCTCCACAGTCTCTTCAGCATTGCCTACTACATGCTCACGGTAATCGATCATTGATACGGTGCTTCTTTGTACAAATTCTTGGAGACAAGCATCGTCCATACTACGTTGTCTTACTTCTGCATTCTCGGAATTAACTGAACTAATGCTTGTGTTGGCGTTCATTGACATGAATCGCACAACACAAATCTCAATGGCAGGGTGGTTTGCCATACGACCTGCGAGAGCGAGCGATTCACGGTCATCTGGGCCGCTGAAGAAGAGTACTGCCACACGGAGTGCTGTACCATTGACAATAATGCCACCGATGCCTCGATCAATTAAGACAGCTGTTGTTGAAAAAAAAGATAACACAAAAAGAAATTTAAGCCATGATGTTGCCAATTTCACATCACACAAGAATATTGAACTGCAAGAAAAACAAGCAAAGAATAGCATTGTCAGTACCGACTGTGCATGGAGAAAGCTCCATAACTTTCTTGTTTACATTACGAACAGCCGGGTGAGATGCGACCTCTAATGAACCATCAACTGCTAATTGCATGTGGAATGGAAGCAGCACCACTGCTGCATGACAATTCTCTGCTTCTGCCACAATATCTTCGTGCATTGTCACAAAAGGCGAGATTGCAGCTGAAGTACGGACCAACACACCACCCGCATGCTGCGCGTAGGTTTCAAATGCATGTGAAACAGCTACAGACTGTGCCTGGAGACGACTCCCGCACTTACCCTTACGGGACATTGGTTCATGAAGTGTGAGCAAGGCAGGAGTGTGACCAGTCAGTTCGATCAGCTGAACTGCTGAGACTGATATCGGCGTGTGCTTGGTTGGATAGGTGGAATCTATGACAGAAATGAGTGCCGGGACATCACGTGGATTGTGAACACAGGCAACTATGCGTAGCTCAGATCCTAGGTCATGCCAGTGCACGGTGCGCCTTTTGTAGAACACTAGCTGGTGTGTCGGTTTGACCACAGATTTTAGAAGGGGGGTAACCAAAGCAGTCAGGACAACAGACATGATGACTAAGATAGTGAATGATTGGGTTCCAATGATCTGGGCATCAATAAGAAAATGTTAATAAAATAACTTTTTTACGGTGAAAATTAATTGCTAAACATAAAAATGTGTGTATAAAAGAAGTAAGTTTGAGAGAAAAGGTCAATGCATCATGGATAGTTGAACTGTTGTAATATATGTGAAAATTACAAAAACCATTTATGCATCATAAGGAAATAAGTTACTCAGATGCTTTGTATGAATGTACTTGCTAATGAGGTGTGTCACCTTCTTGTTGAAGCCTACATTTAGCATGGCTAGCTCAATGACCCCCTTGGTGTTCATTAGCAGCCCGAATGATACTCCATCATGTACTTGCATGTCGTAAGCTGCCGCTATTATTACTCCACCTAATACTTTTAACATAGCCGACACCAGCGCCAAGGCTGGCATGTAAATTGCCAGCTCCAAATTCTTGATTGATGAAATGTCCATCCTTAAGCCGCTATTTACAAAAAACAATGGCAAGAATATTCCCCTAACAAAATCATCCACCTTCTCCAACAACGATGCACTCATCGGCCCTTGCGGTATCGCCAAGCCATATGTGAATGCTCCAAACACTGCATGTATGCCGATTAAGTCTCCAACGAATGCCGATACCAGCACTCCGACTAGGACGACCAACTCCTCCATTTCTCCTGCATACTCTTTGCCTGAAATTGCTCTTTTGGAAAGTTTCGGCATCATTGGCCTTATAAATGCAAAACACACAATGTAAAATGAGGTGCCTGTTACAACTGTATATATAGCTGACGTGGTATCTCTGCCACTCTCTGATATGGCAACCGCAGCAGACAAACCGATCCAGGCGAAGCTGTCGACTAATATGGCACCTGAGAGTGTCAACCTGCCTATGTTGGTGTTTACAAGCTTAAGCTCGGTGACTGTGCGTGCCAGGACTGAGAAGGCACTTACTGAGAAAGATACACTAATAAATATTACAAAGGCGACCGGGTTAGACTGTTCTCCGAGCTTCTTGTGTAATGTGGAACCTGAAGCCACAGCCAGAGCAAATGGAGGTACAGTGCATGCAGTTGCGAACCAGAAGCAGCGCCAGCCTGAACTACGGATTGATGGGAGGTCAATCCTGAGGCCGATGGTGAAGATATAGAATATGAGGCCGAGATAGGATAGGGATTCCAAAGGGAGGAGGCTTCTTGGAGGGAATATGATCATAGCAAATCTGGGTATTCTGCCAAGAACTGAAGGCCCCAGCAAAAAACCTCCCTGTGGAAATTAATAAGTAAAAGAAAACAAATAATCAGATTTGCTTAGAGAACAAGATTTCAAAATAAAAAAAAAGAAAGAAGTTCAGCCACATCTTCTAAACTTGTTTTTTCAAATTGTTCATTTTCTTAACATAGAGGCTCAAATGTCCGATTTCCCTCATAACGTGCTAGTAAAAAAATATCATCAGAAACTTCTTTCTAAATTTTCAAAAGATTTTGAAAAGAAGATAATAAATTCTTACTTAAAAAAAGATCCAATAATAACCAGTCAATTGGCTCAAAATTTTCCTGTAAGTTGAATTACAATCCAATTGACATATATTTTTTTTCTAATAATATCATCCAAAAAAAAGCAAAAATTGCATGTCATATGCAAAATCATCAGCTCAAACGTACAATGATCTCGGATATGTGCCAGGGGAGCTTGAAAGGTCGGAGGAGGAAATGCATGCCTCGTGTGGTAGAGATGATAACCAGGAGTTGCATGAGAAACAAGGTAAAGGAGTAGAGATACGGTTTCTGGTGCCCGTTCTTGAAAATGCCTGGGGTGATGATCATGTTTGGCAAGAAGCAAACGGTTGTCGGGTCAATTGTCGAGCCGTTTCTTGATGACATAATGATGGTCGGGATTACAGGCGGTGCAGATTTTGCCATATGAGGATTCATTTTAATTGGATCCTCTTTGAGTTTTAAATAATTTTGTTCCCTTTCTCCTCTTTCTTGGATCAATTTCTATGTTTTCTTGTTGGTTTCCCAGAGGAGATCAGGAACAATGGAGGGATGTGGGGGTGTTGGCGGCAGTCTGGCAGATAGAAATCATGAAGAAAAAATGTGAAACCTATTAGAGGATATTTGGTATACTGTGAGTCATTTTTGGAAGTCTATGACTCCACAATCCTGATAAGAACTACTATTTCTTTTTTTTTTCCTTCCCAGATATACAGTGCAATCAATTACATTTTTTTTATTCTACTTTATTTTATCTTCGTTATTAAGGGTTAATAAGCAGATAATTTCACAAATTCCCTTTTTATTTAATTTAATTTCAGAGACAGCTTGGCACAGCTAAATTGGTACGTACTGTCCCCCAAATTAAGGGTGATTTTGTATTTGGGAAATTTTTTTTTCGGAAATTAAAAAATTCAACAATGAAATTCGCAAAAATGTACGATAAGACATCACGTTAAATTATTTAACTGTCTACACATTTGTAATTTCCGAGACTACTATAATTTTAGATAAAATTACACAAATGTTCCTTATAGTTTCTCTTCTGTACCCTTTACTCAAAATTTTCAAAAACATCACTTTTGTTATATAGTTTCTATTGTATTAAATTGATCCTATGTATAACATTTATTAAAAAAATGATATCTTATCTATTTCTAACATCATTTTTGGCGTTGCAACTAATACTGATGTAGTTGCAAAAACAATATGAAGCTAACATAATAATTTCACAGCATCAATCAATTAGATTGATATTAGAATTCATCTTCATGTCATCATCAATTAACTGAAAATAACATTTGCATACAAATACCTTACCATAATATCATATTGAAATGGATCATGGATGATAACGTGAACCTTTATTTAGTTTTCTTTATGTTTATTGATAATGGTAAAGACTAATTTGTTACAAATTAAAACTAATTTTGCAAAAATGATATATTTAAACTTTAAGGATCAAAATAGTAATTTGATAACATTTTTTTAGAAAAAAGAGGAGAGACCAGTTGATAATGGTTAGCTTGACAATGAGTTTAAAATTTTTTTTTTCCAGATAGTTTCTCAAACTTACAAATCAATTGTATTTTAAGTTTTATATAATTTAAGTATTATTTGATATTTTTTATTAAATTAATTTATAAATTCAAAAATATATCAATAGATTTTTTTTTAATTTTATTTCTAATTTTTTAAAGATTCATTATTAAAATGAAAAATGTGTGGGAGATATCAAAATCGATACCAATTTTATTATTCATATTACATGAGTTATTATTCATATTATATAAGTTATTATTCATATTAATTATTTTATTATGTAACTTATTTTAGTAGTATTTTTATTATTCAACTCAAATACCAATAATATGAATAATAAATCATTTAAGTTGAATAACAAAAGTATTGTATAAATAAGCTACATAAATAAAGTTGTTAATATGAATAATAACTCATTTAATCTGAATAATAAAATTAGTATCCATTTTAGTTTTAATTATGATATCTCTATATCATCACCCTTATCAAATTTTAAAATAACCATCATCAACAACTGAAACGTCCTTGAAAAAAAGAGCGGGAGATTGATACATGTTGTTAGTGAATTAAATACATGCGTGTTGTAGCATTAAGGTACGGCACGGTTAAGGCACGGTGTGCTACATGTGCCGGGTCGATTTGACATGCCGTGTTAAACATAATGTGTCTTAACCGTATTGTGTCGAGTTGACACATCGTGCTACACGTATTTTAACCGTGCTAAACATATTTGATGAGAAAATAATTTGAAAAAATCAGAAAAAATTGTAAAAAATTCAGAAAAATCTTAAAAAAATATAAAAAATTCAAAAATTTTAAATTTATTTGCTGCTAAAAAAATTAGACAAACAATTGGAAAAAAATTATAAAAATTTGTAAAAAATGCAAAAAATTAAAAAAAATCCCGTCAATAAATTATAAAATTGACTGTTCGATCAATATCCAACGGCCTATAATCCGTACATAATATGCTTATCCGTGCCTATACATGCCTAACTGTACTTATCTGTATCTATCCGTACCTATCCGTGCCAAATGTGTCTACATGTGTCCTTATATCGTGTCTATGTGTGTTCCATGCCGTGTCGTGTCGTGTGGCCCCCCATACTCATACTTGTCATATCGTGTCTCTGACGACAAAAACCAGACACAGCACGGATAACAACACGGCATGTGACATGTATGATACGGTATGTTTTGACATATCGTGCCGTATCGCCTCTGACACGTGCTGTACTGTGTTGTGTCTTGACACGCCGTGTTTTTTTGAGAATTCTACGTGCTGTACATTTATTGAGACATCAGAGTGGTGTTGCGTGTCGCCTAAATTTTTTGGTTTGTCGCAGTTGCTCCATTTTTGATAAAGATTTTGATAAACCGTTGCAGCTGCTCTCTGATTTCTCTCCCCCTCATCTTTTCAGTGGTTAGATCTCTCTCGCTTTTTTTCTCCTTTTTCTTACTTTATTCCCTTTATACTGTAAAACTTCTTTTAGTTTCTTTACTATACTATTTAATAAGCCACGTATTACATCAAGAAAGGTTCAAACATGGTGTTCACAGTTTGTAAGAATCAATGACTTTCTTATATATATTCAAGTTGGTCCCTTGATTTACCGACGAGGGCCTCTTGCTGCTGCACACCAGCTGTTTGATGAAATTACTTAGTCACTGATTATGCTGGTACAAGGTACCTATGATATTATAAAATAAATTGACAACAAGGACTTGAACTTGTGTCCAATATTTATTAGTAAAAAAGTTCCAAATAGTTCTCACCTAACTAAACATCTCATCACCGTTAAGCAAGAGGGAATCTAAGATACTTATATAAAAAAAAAAACTCCTAAGCATCTTTCAATTTATATAAACCATGCCCTCTTAGACCTATCGCCTATCAGATCTGATTATATGAGGAAGAAGTAATAATTATAATAAAAGAAAGGCATTATACATTCCTCCATTTTATCACATATTTTTGGCTTGATACTAGAATATAGCACATGATCCCATCTTTGCTGGCTGTCCCACCTTTCTCCCTTCCCTCTTTCCCTCTTTGCTTCTTTTCTGCTGAAAAAAATGGCCATAGTCACAGTATGAAAGTAATGGCGTGTGCTGCTTTTGATTTGAGAGGAGGCAGAGATTGCTTGAGGTTGAACCGGGGGTAGAGTTTGTGCTTCTTCCAGTGTTAGCATCTTATGTTGGAGAGATCTAACAACTGGAAATCGCTTTGGTTTGGAAAATAATATGGGACAGTAAACTGTGTATTGAGTAGGAAATCACAAAGAACTGAAGCTCCAAAGCGAGATACATTAACGCGTAATTTACATCAGAAGGAACTTGAAATTTCATCCTAGAATATATAATCTAATGACAAAATTGTATTTTCTCAAAATTTCCTTGGACATCTAACATCTCATTTCTCTTTTGTAAAAACTTCAATTGATCTGTGCAAATGTGTATACATTAGATGCAAAAAAAATTTGAGGGGGTGGTCAACATGACTGCTGGCATGCAGCATCACTATACTCACTGAACTATCTCGGGTCAAAAGAAGAAAACCTAGCAGGGTCCTCACGCCTATTGGACACAATCCCAACTATTGTGCTATCCACTAACCCGCCTCCATTCTGTGGTGCTTGAATAGTCAATACGGATGACGTGGCTCCAAAATCTGCTGATGCTAACAAATCACCAATTGGCCCGAGCTCTGGAAATTCACTCCACTCAGTCATCCCGGCTGTTAGTCTCGACCCAACCAAACCTTGCTCCTTACCGACTATCAACAAATCCTTTCCTTCTAATTCAACCCTCCTTATTATCTCCACTGTCTCTTCAGTATTGCTTACTATATGCTCTCGGTACTCAAACACTGCTAAGGTGCTGCATTCAGCAAATTCACCTAGGTATTGTTCATCAATGTACCGTTCTCTTACTTCAGCATCCTCTGCATGTAGGGAACTGATGCCTGGGTTGCCTTTCCTGGGCAAAAACCGCACAACACAGATCTCGATTCCTACGTGGTTTGACATGCGCCCTGCCAGAGCTAGCGATTCACGGTCATCTGGGCCACCGAAGAAGAGTATAGCCATTTTGAGTGGAGTACCTCGGCTGGAAATGGCACTGAAGCCTCGATCAATCACCACGGCTGTTCTTGATTAAAAGAACCGCAAAAAAAAAAAAATAAAATAAGGCATAATACTACAGATTTTGCATCACATGCATGTTGAACCAGATGTAAAACAAAGTTAGTATAGCATTGATAGTACCGACTGTGCACGGGGAAAGCTCCAGAATTTTCTTGTTCACATTCCTGACCGCTGGGTGTGATGCAACCTCTAACGTACCATCAATTGCTAAGTGCATGTGGAATGGAAGTACCACCAGTGCCGCATGGCAGTTCTCTGCTTCTGTAATGATATCTTCATGCATTGTTAAAAAGGGTGAGATTGCTGTAGAAGTACGTATCAATAAACCACCTGTAAGCTGTGCGTACGATTCGAACGCATGTGAAACAGCTGATTGCGTTTGGAAGTGGCTCCCATACTTGGCCTTACTGGACATAGGGTTGCTAAGTAGGAGCATGGCGGGTGTGTGACCAGTTAGTTCGATTAGTTGCACTGCTGAGACTGACACCGGCGTGCGCTTGCTTGGGAAGGTGCAGTCGATCAGGGAAATTAGTCCTGGGACATCACGCGGGTTGTGAACACAGCAGACCACTCGTAGCTCGGATCCTGGGTCGTGCCAGTGCACTGTCCGCCTCTTGTAGTACACCAAATGACGTGTTGGCTTGACCACAGAGTTTAGAAGAGGGGTCGCCAAGGCAGTTAGGACCACTGACATGATGACTAGGATGGTATATGATTGAGTTCCAAGGATCTGGGCATGAATAGGATTGAAGAAAAAAGTTAATACTGACAATCATAGTTTAAAATTAGTTTGAAGAAAAAATACTGTAGATAATCATGTAGTTTGGTTACCCTTTTTAAAAGAAAATATGATACAGACAAACATAGTCTGAACAATTTTTCTGTGAAAAATTCCAAACAAAATAATTTGTGTACCAAAAGTGAACAGAAAATTTATAATAAAAAATCAATACAAATATGCTTAGTTTGGACAATCTTCTAGGTTAAAATTTCTGGAAAATAAAATGTTACAGGTTCGACACTGGTATGTTACCTTTCTGTTGATGCCAACATTTAGCATAACTAGATCAATTACTCCCTTGGTGTTCATAAGTAGCCCAAAAGACACTCCATCGTGCACTTGCATGTCATAGGCTGCCGCTATCAAAACTCCACCGAGCACTTTTAATAGAGCTGCCACAAACACTAGCGCCACCAGGTATATTGTGATATCCACGCTCTTGATTGAGGAAATGTCCATCACCATGCCGCTGCCTACAAAATACAAAGGAATAAATATTCCCTTCACCAAATCATGCAACTTCCCTACCAGTGATGCACTAAGCGGCCCTTGTGGTATTGCCAATCCATATGTGAATGCTCCGAACACTGCATGTATGCCGATTAAATCTCCAATGAATGCTGATACCAGCACTCCAATTAGCACAGCTGTCTCGTCGGATTCTCCCACCTGCTCTTTGCCTGAAACTGCTCTGTTGGAGAGCCTTTGCATCATTGGCCTTATAAATGTAAAACATACAGCATAAAATATGATCCCTGATACGATTGTAAATACAGCTGAGATGGTATCTCCGCCACTCTCTGATATGGCAACGGCAAGAGCCAGACCAATCCAGGCTGAGCTGTCAACTAATACGGCAGCGGAGAGTGTCAACCTGCCTATCTCTGTGCTTACAAGCTTAAGCTCTGTTACTGTGCGTGCTAGGACTGAGAACGCGGTCATCGAGAAAGACACACTGATAAAAATTACGAAGGCCAACCGATCAGTTTTCTCGTCGAGCATCTTGTGTAATGTGACACCAGAAACTGCGGCAATAGCAAATGGAGGGATGGTGCAGGCACACGCAAACCAAAAGCAGCGTACGCCTGAACGACGGATCGATGGTAGGTCAATCTCGAGGCCCATGGTGAAAATATAGTAGATGAGGCCAAGATGAGATAAAGCATGTAGAGGGAAGTAGCCTCTTAGAGGGAACATGGTCTTGGAAAAACTGTGTGCTCTGCCAAGACCTGAAGGTCCCAACAGAAAACCGCTCTGTCAAAATTAAACAAGAGAAAATATAATCCAATTTGTTCAAAGAATAAAAATAATGGAAAAGTGAAAATGTTGGATTAAAGTTTTGGTTCACATCCAGCAAAAAGGACAATTCAGCAGCCATGAATGTGTGCATGCTATGCACATTTCTCAAATTATTTATTTTCTTATTGTAGCCATAATATATTATTAGCAAATTAATTCATTTTTCCAAAGATTTTGAAAAATAATAAATTCAAAACCAAAATCATCCTAAAATATCCACTCAATAAAATCATAACCGGTTCTCAATGAAATTGCAACAAATTAAAGAGCAAGAAAATTCCATTATAATTATACCATCCAAAATGAGGAAAATTGCATAACACTTGGATACTAATAATTAGATCAAACATACGATGATCTCGGAACAGTATCGGGGGAGTTTTAGGGGATGCAGGAGGAAGCACGTGAGCCGCGTTGCAGAGATGATGACGAGAATCTGCATGAGAAGCAAGGTGAAGGCGTAGAGATAGGGTTTCTCATGCCCGGACCTGAAAATGCCGGGGGTGGTGATCATGTTTGGCGAGAAACATGCCATGGGGTAATTCTTTGTAGTGTTTATCAGCGGCATAATGATGGTCGGTAGGACAGGCGATGCCGGCCTTGCCATTTGCTCATCCATTGTTAATAGGATAATACTAAGATTTTTTGTAATAATATTTTGTTCCCTTCTCTCTCGTTTCTTTAATTATTGTTTTTTCCTTTCTTTTCAGAAAGGAGGGAGGAAATAGAGCTAGAAGCCAGGATGGGGAAGAGAAGGTGATGGAAAATTGGAAATGGATTTGAATAAGACAAAACGATGTGAAACATATTATGGGTGCTTAAGTGTAGCGAGTCATTTCGCGATCAAAACATTTTAAAATTTCTTTTCTTTTACTAAACAAAAACTCGTAAGAATAATGAATGCTCACATGATATTTTGGACTGCTAAAGGATTTTGGTGCATATGCTACTCACAACTAATTACGTCTTATTCATGAATGATTCTTATTAAATGAAAAACATTATGCCAAATTCTAGCTACATTAACAAAGTAATGAATTGAAATTGTAACCAAAACTCTAGTGCCTTGGGGCAATGATTTTTAAATAAAAAAAAAGATTTAGTTTGTTGTTCGTTGCTACCTCTTATTTTGAATCATTTGATTGTATTCAAATGTTGTTCCTCTTTCTAAGTGGCTCGGCTAGTATTTATTCTTCTTTTTATTTACTAACAGTTGTAGTAGGTGTTTGATTTTCCCTTGATGCTTTAAACCCAAAACTTGAGATAGTCAAATCAAATTTTTGTCCCATTTTTTTTTCTTAAAATTAATGTGAAGCCACCTCAGAATTCTCTACTGTTGATCTAATTTTAGATAATTTTAGAAATAGGTTTGTGATAAGTAAATTAGTACAGCCTGGCCTAAAAAATACTATCTAGACTAGGACCACTATATCAGGACGAAATAGTAAAAGACAATGACACAGTCACATTATAAAGTTTGGAGTTAAATGATTCTGTTCAATTTAACAAATTGGTTTTATTAATATGTAAATTTAATTAATATTACTTATAAAATATTTTTATCAAAAAAATATATGTATTGACATTGCTTAATATTTTTTCCTATCTTCTCTGCTGATAAAAGATTAGTGTTAGGTATTGAGAAGTAGAGAGGAGAAATGAGAGAGACAGAGACACAAAGAGATGAATTTCTAGGAAGCTTAATTAATTATTCTCTCTCTTATTCTATCTATTACAAATTACAAATATAAAGAAAAGTAGAGATAATGGCCTATAGATCCAAAAATAATTTGAGTCACAATATAACAATATCCTCCTTGAGACAAATTGTGCCTAAATAAACTAAACATAAAGATAAACATAAATATAATCTAGTAAAAACTAGAAATAAAAAAATAAAGCTAATATAAGTTAGATACAAACCGACAAAGATTTTGAGCAAAACTTAAACTTTGCAATTAGAGGAGGCTTTGTGAGCATATCATGGGATTTGATTTGTTATCAATTATCTTGACAACCATCTTATCTTCCTAGATCACATCTCAAACAAAATGATATATGATGTCAATGTGCTTGATTCTTTCATCATACATGCGATCTTTGATCAAATAAACAACACTTTGGTTATCATAATACACAACAATAGGATTCTCAAATGAGGATTCTCACCAGCAAAAATCTTGAGCCAAATAACCTCCTTAATAGCCTTGGTAATTGTCATATATTCCACTTCAGTACTTGCGAATGCAGTGGTGGATTGAAGTGTAGACTTTCAACTAATTGCACTCTTCAAAAGTAAACACATAGCCGGCCAATACCGTCTTCTATCAAGATCACCTGCAAAATCCGTATCTACATAACTATTAGCTTGTTATTGCTCCGTCCAAACTCCAATTGAGCATCAATGGTACATTTCAAATAGTGAAAAATCCACTTCACCTCTTCCCAATATCCTTTTTTGAGATAAGAAAAATAGCTATTTACCACACAAATGACTTGAGCTATATCGAAATAAATACATATCATCAAGTACATGAGACTCTTGACCACACTTGAATATGAAATCTTTTCATATAGCTATTTTCATCTCGGATTTGGGGCTCAAATTATCACTAAACTTGAAATGTATCGCAAGCAGAGTAGACACAACTTTTGTCTTCTCTAAACCAAATCAGCGTATTACCTTCTTGGCAAAATCATTTTGTGAAAGAAACAACTTTTGATTGGACTGATCCCTTGTGATCTCCATATTAAGGATCCTTTTGGCAGTCCTAAATCTTTCATCTCAAACGTCAAATTAAGTTGCTTTTTGACCCTCCGAATTTCCTCCACATTGGATGCCGCAATCAACATGTCATCAACATAGAATAACAAATTAATGAACTCCCCATCCACCAATTTCTTGAAGTGAACATAACTATCATACCTAGAACGGTAAAAGCCAATACTCATAATGAATAAATCAAACTTTTTGTACTATTACCACGATGATTGCTTAAGTCCATAAAAAGACTTCTTCAACATACACACATGGTTTTCCTTTCCTTCAATTTCAAAACCCTTTCTGATTGCTTCATATAAATTTGCTCTTCCAAATCACTATGTAAGAAGACGATTTTTATATTCAACTGTTACAACTCCGAATCCTTCATTGCCATCAAAAAAAACAAAATTCAAATGAAGGTATGCTTCACAACAAGAGAGAACACCTCATTAAACTCCACACCTTGAACTTGACTAAACTTTTAGCCACAAGCCTCACCTTGTATCTAATTTCTCCTGAATTTGAGCCATCAACATTCTTCTTAAAAATTCACTTGCAATCCATAATTCTCTTGCCACTTAGCGATTTCACAAGAGTCCAAGTTTGATTATGTTACAATGAATTCAACTCTTCATTCATGGCCGTAACTCAACCGATTGTATTTTAAGAAGAGATTATTTCTTTATAACATGAAAGCTTACATGAATCTAAATCTTCAGCAATAGCCAAACAATAAGCAAAATTGGAATATCCATCCCTTGATAATGAATGTAGTTGCTTTTCTTCTTTCTTTTCTTCCAAATAAGTACCTTAATGTGACATATCCTTGTCATCTTCTTGGATCGAGATCTCAAACTCCACCTTTCCAACCATCTCATCCTTCTTACTAGTCGGCCTAGGTGGAACATCCTTTGCCTTCAACATGGTTAACTCGTAAAAAGTATCATCTCTTGAGATGAAAATTTTGAGAGACATAGAATCGAGACACCACAATCTATATCCCTTTATATTTTCAGAGTACCCCATAAGAACACATTATTTTCCTTTAGATTTCAACTTTTCTTCATTTACATGAACATATGCGGGACAACCTAATACCCTCAACTTTGAGTGATTGGTTGGCTTACCAGATCATACCTCCTTGAGTGTCTTGCACTCAATAAAAGTAGTAGGAGATTGATTCATCAAATAGCATGCCGTGATCACGGCTTCAGCCTAAAACTATTTATCCAAACCGGCATTGAAAAGCATACACTGAGCTCGCTCAAGTAGAGTCTAATTCATTCTTTCCACTATACTATTTTATTGTGGAGTGTTCACAACCGTCTTATGCCACATGATTCCTTCTGCCTTGCAAAAATCATCAAACTCACGGTTGTAAAATTCCAAACCATTATCAGTTTTCAACTTCTTCACTTTCTTCCATGTTTGCTCTTTTTTAAGAGACTTCCATTCTTTGAAGGTAACAAATATTCGACTCTTTTCTGTGCGGCCCTTTTTCGCGGCCCACGCGCGAGGCATCGGCGTCCTCGCTCACGGGGGAAGAAGGTGCAGGTACATCCCTGTGCGTGTTTGTGCGCTCAAGGACTTATTATTTAGGTGATTGTGGGAACTTTTATTTTCCGACGGGCGCAAGCCCCCGCCGTTAATTACCCCGGCTCTCGCCTCGGGAACCTCTGATTAATGGGCTAAACTAATCAAAATATATGGATCAGATTTGTGGCTTTATTTCTTCCTTCCAATTTATTATAATGCATACTTAAAATAACCCAAAGGTATAACTTTGGATAATAAGACTAAAGACGTATGATCTAAAGTCAGAGAAACGTATAATTTCTCATAAATCAGAGATCGAGGATGTATAATCCTATTGATCTCACGGAGTTCGAATGTGAAGCGCACTGCCAACTCGATACTCAAAGAACCAGAGATGTTTGATCTCTAAAAAGGTTCATGTCAAAGACAAGGACGTATAATCCTAAACAGTCTATTGACCTTCCAAGTCCCGAATCTGAAGCGCTATGCCAATTCGAAACCTGGGAAAATTGGAGGATCGGGAACATATAATTCTTTATCGATTTCCAAAATGAGGTACATTAAACCTGAAGCGCACTGCCAATTTAATGTTCTCGAAACACGATTTGATATGATTTGGTATGTTGGTATGTTTTCACCAAGTTTTGGACTTATCTGCATATTTGGCATGTTTGGCCAGAGATTTGGACATATTTGCATATTTGACCTATTTTATCAAGAGTTTGGACATATTTGTATATTTGGTATGTTTGGCCAGAAATTTGGGTGTATTTGTATACTTGACATGTTTGGTCAAATGTTTGGGTTTATTTGCATATTTAACATGTTTGGTCAAAAGTTTGGTCATATTTGCATATTTGACATGTTTGCTCAAGTGTTTGGGTTTATTTGCATGTTTGACATATTTGGTCAAATAGTTGGACATATTTGTATTTTTGACATATTTGGTCAAATATTTGGGTATATTTGCATATTTGACATGTTTGGTCAAAGATTGGGACATATTTGTATTTTTGACATATTTGGTCAAATATTTGGGTATATTTGCATATTTGACATGTTTGGTCAAATATTTGGACATAATTGTATTTTTGACATATTTGGTCAAATGTTTGGGTATATTTGCATGTTTTGACATGTTTGGTCAAATATTTGGACATATTTGTATTTTTGACATATTTGGTTAAATATTTGGGTATATTTGCATATTTAAATATTTTGATTTGTTTTATCAAAATATAACAAAGTTTGATTATTTTGAACATTTTTATTTGTTTCATAACATGATTCAATCATCTTTGAATATTTTGATTTGTTTTATCAAAATATAACATAATTTTGATTATCTTGAATATTCCAATTTATTTTGTCAAAATATAATGTAATTTAATTATTTTGAATATTTTGATTTGTTTTATCAAAATATAACATAATTTGATTATTTTGAAAATTGCTGATTTGTTTTATCATAATTTTCACTTATTTTTAAATATCCTATTTGGTATTTTGAATTTATTTTATACATATATCATATATCTTGAACTTTCTTTTATTTATAATATATAAAAAAAGAAAATAAAATAAAATCAAAATTGACATTTTATAGTCTTAAAAATATTCATAAATGAAATCATGATTTTTGATATATTTTTCATAATTTATGGGCTTGAGAAATCATTTTTATTTGGTGTTCAAAGTTTATTTTCAAAACAGATTAATATGGGCCGTCAGATTTGGGCCCATGCATCAAGATCTGAACTTAAGTTCAGTTTTTAAAGCATCTTTTAAACTGGGCCGTTGGATCTCTGGCGCGCATCAAGCCTTCTCTGGGCTGTTTGAATTTCATCAAGATTCGCACTTTGAGATGCATCAATATTCGTGCTCATCCTCCCCGACACTGATCGAGGCCCTGCCGGCGTCGGATCTCCGATCAGGAGGCATGGCTGGCATCGCCGGAGCGTGGGGAGTCCATCGGCGGTGGTCTCGGCGGCGGCGGCGGCCTGGATCGCCGGAAATGGGGGTAACCACCTGGTTTCGGTTGGGAAGTTGGCTGAGATGAGATTTTGAGGGATCTGAGCTGATTTTTGACAAATTGACTCGATTCCTTTATCATATAGCATCGTTAGAACATGTTTATCAAGATTTTGAGGCTTAATTTGAGTTTAATCCATCAATTTTGCAACTTTGGCCATTTGGTACCAAACTGGTTTCGGGGCTTTGGTACCAAATGGTATTTCATAGCTTTCCTTTGCAATTTTCTTTCAATTAACCTTCCAAACAGTGTCGTTTAGTATGTTTGAACATGTTTGGATGATCAATTTCATCAATTTAGATGTGCATTGTCCTTTATGCACATTGGGTCATTTCTGGTTTTATTTTCAATTTGGTTTCCTTTTGATTTCATCACATTCTTCTCAAATTGCATGTTTGATTATGTTCATTTGGGTCAATTACATGTTTTAGAAAGGTTTTATATCAATTTCACACATGAATTTCACTTGAACACGAGTTAATTTCATTTTTTGCACTTTTCTGGTAATGGTCCAGAGCCAACTCAATTTCAATTTTGACAGACCCAATTTCAAAAATTCACAGAAAATCACAGAAAATCCCAAAAATGGTAAAATTTGATGAGTGAGTGCATTAAGACTTGTTCTAGATGCCCATGAAATTTTAAGTTAATTGAGTGAAAAGAAAGTATGATTATTGTATTTTTAGCAGACTGGACAGAAATGCCCTTTCAGCTTTATTAAAACCAAATTTGGCTTAACCTATGGATTAAAGCCTGGTTTAATTATTCTAAATCCTTTAAAACATCACATGAGGTGTCATAAAGGTGAATTGATCAAGAAATTTTGGATTATTGAATCAAAAGAAGAATGAACTTCTCAGTTTGACCCAAAGTTGACCTTTTTGGAGTTTTTGACAGATGAGATTGTAAAATTCATAACAATTCACAGAAAATTCCAAAAATTATAAAATTTATATGGTAAGTTGGTATAAACCTAATCTACATGACTGTGAAATTTCATAAGAAATTAACAACCAGGCTGAGAGATATGGATTGATCTCTCAGCTGGCCAGAAACAGGAGTTCACTGGACTCAAACCAGTATTGATGTTTATTGCTTTTCCATTGCTCAATTATGAACTTGAGCTATTAAGCACATCAGAGAACATGAAGGAAAGAACTAAAAGGAAAATAAAACCAATTTGCACCAAAATATCATATATTATAACAAATTGAAATACAATATTCATATAAAACATGGGATTTTGTTTTTCCATGGAATTTTGACAGCATAACAGCTTGTATAAAGCCATTATTGAGCTTTACACAGCCACTGCACATGTGCACAGGGCTTGAGAGAGAGAGGGGATGAGCATGTGCCCATCCCCATGAAACCAGATTGGCATGTGCCAATTGGCTGGAGTATGCTGCCAAAATCCATGGTGAACTCACCATGTGAGCTCCTGAGACTCAAGCTCAGCCACCAATTGAGCTCTGGAAGGAGGGAGGCACATGTGCACCTCCCCAGCCATGGGGCTAGCCATCTCACCCAGCAAGGTGAGACTGGCTCCTTGAGCTCAATTGAGACTGAGCCAAGCTCAAGGCTTGACTCCTATGGCTCTTACCTAGCTATTCAAGACTTGGTTTCTCCTCAGCTAGCTTTTTTTTTTGTGGAATTTGGTGGAGTTGAGATTTTGGCAGAGTTTTGGCTATGTTGCTCTCTCTTTTTTTTTTTTTTTCTTCTTCACTGGGGGTCTATTTATAGCCCAGGGGGCATGGTTTAAGCCTCAGGGCTGAGCTGGCATCATCCCAGCCCTTGGTTTGATCAAGTGGCCAGGATTGAGCCAGCCAGGCCTGTGCTGGCCTGAGGCTTGTCCTTGGAAGATTCCTCCAGCTAACTGGCGCTCAGAGCTCTCCATTGAGGTGCCTACATGTGTCCCTGACACAGGCCTGGGGAGAGAGAAGGAGCCGTTGGCTTTGTCTTCTTCCTTGGGTCAGTGTGTCATGCCTTTCGGGTGTGAGCATATCCCGAATATTCCTTGGCCTTGCTGGCGCTTGACATGTCACCAAGGTGCCACTGAGTGTGCCCAACGTGTCAATTTGGCTGCTTGAGTGCTGAGTTGTGCCAACTGACCATATCCGAATCAGACCGAGGTGCCAAGTGGTGCACCTGCCAATTGAGTGCTTTTCACCCCAAATTGGCACTTCAGGCAGCGTCGTGGAGGTGTCTTGAAGCTTCTCCAGGTGTTGGCTTGGCTTCTAGAGCTCCCAATTGCTCTGTCACCTTCAAGGTCGAGGTACTTTCTCCTTCGATTTTCTCTTTGTTTACTTTACTATTTTCAATGCTGTTTGTGGCATTGAACTCCCCTTAGGATGTAGATTAAGTCCCTAGAATGGTTTAAGCCAACTCGAACCATACACCCAAACTCCATTTTCGAAGCTCCATTGAGCTCTGGAGCTCGAGGAGGAAGAAAGGAGGGAGAGAGAGAGAAATTCAAAAGGTTTCTCTCGCTTGGGTTGGGTGCACGTGAGCCGTGCTTTGATTTCAAACCTGTCAGAGGGAGAGAGCGCTTGCACCGCGCTCATCTCTCTTTTCCTTCTTTTCTTTCGCTGGCTGAAGCGTCGCCTGGGCGCTGGGGTCCATTGGCAGCGAAACAAAGGGAGTGGGGTCCGCTTGTCAGATTTAATGAGACTCATCCCTCAGCGAAAAACTGAGGGTGAGTTCATGGTCGCGGTTCACGTGAGCCAAAGCACAAGGTCAGTGAGTTGGTTCACGTGGGCTGTGCTCATTCAAACCCCAACAGATACCTTGTGTGTATGACAGGTGGGTCCAGAGGTTTGCTTAATTGTTTGAGACCCCCAACTTGTACCCAGAGTGTTGTGTTTCCCCCAAATTGCACCCAGAACTATCTCCAGTTCTAATTTTGGTATTTTCTTTATTTCTTTTTCCATTTTATTTTGTTTTTCATGCAAAAATCCATGAAAAATTACTGAAAAATCACAGAAAATATATTCCATGATTCTGTTATTTTAGGTAATATTTTTGGTATTTTTGGGTGTGAAATTAGGCATTAATTTCATTTAAATCATTAATTGTATATGATTAGGCATATTAATCTTATACAATTAATATTTTGGCATGATTATTCCAAAGAATCATTTTTTTTTAATTCCAAGGGATAATATTTGGGGCATTCTTCATGAATGAAATTCATGATTTTTGGATTTGGCATGTTTAATTATATGAAATTGTTTCTTGATTTCATATAATTAGGGTTTTGTGCATATATATTTTTTTTGCACACATGTGTATATATTTTTTGAAGGGGGTTTGGTATGATTATTTCATGAAATTATTTTTTTTAATTTCAAGAAATAATTTTGGGATTTAATAAATCATGAGATTGGACATAATTTCATGATTTAATATTTGACATGGCTATTTCATGAAATTGTTTCTTTAATTTCAAGAAATAATTTTATGAAATTGAACATAATTTCATAATTTCAAATCTTTGGTATAAAAATCACATGAAATTATATCATTAATTTCATGCAATTTAATTTGTGTATTTTTCTGGCAACTTTTAAACAGCAAACAAAGAGCCACCCACCAGAACTGGTCATGAGGCTTTGCTGGCCGAGAGGCCTGTTCTGGTGCCAATGTCTTTCCTTTCTTTTTTTTAAGAGCCTTGAGGAAACAAGGGTGTGTCCCTGTTCTTCAAGTTAGGGATTGGTGCACATGTGCCTCCCTGTCTCTCGTTTTATTGGCTGGTTATTTTGCTTTTTGAAAAAAAATGAGATTGGGCACATGTCCTTTCTCTTATTAAAGCACTGGGCACATGCCTCGTTGCTCCCTTGAAAATCAGGATTGCCCCCGGTACAGGGGAGATGCTGCCGGATTTTCCTCTTTTCCTTTTGCAAAGATTTATATTACTTCATAGGCTTATCATCTTTTATTTTGTGTTTTTCGCAGGATATTATGGCTTCCTTTCAGGGTCCTATGCCTTTATATTCGCCGGGTCATTTTCCACCTCTCATGAAAGACCCAGCAGATTGGACACCCCAAGGCCCTGATCACACTGGCACATACAACATGATAGGGAACAACCTCGTCATGAGAGAGTATACTCCGTGTACAGTGAGGGTGTTGAGCCCAAGTGTCGGGACGACTAGCCCGCCTCCTTTGCACCTTCTGGGCACGGAGATGACATCATATCGGGCGTGTCCTTGGGACGACAAGCGTGTGCTCCGCGGGACTTTAGAAAGGCGCCCCCGACAAGTGGAGTGGGTCCAGTTCACCTTGCTTACAGAGGAAAGCATGCTCAAGCAAGCGGGGATTTATGAGGCGGTGTACCTCTCGCTTTTTGGATACACCCAGGACATATCCTTGTTTCGGGCATTTGCTGAGCGCTGGAGCTATGTCACGAACACCTTATTCACGGAGGATCGTGAGATGACTTTGAGCCTATGGGACCTCTCCCAGTTATCAGGGTTGCCGATCTATGGCCTTCCGTATGATGAGCATTGCCTCAGTGGAGTGGATCTCCTCAGCCTGAGGCCAGACGGGACTCCGATGTACCCGGCGTCTCTTCGTCAGGTATATAAGATTTATCATGAGATTTTAGGGGACCGAGAGGGTGTCTCCTTGGGCCAGTGGGTTTCTTACTTTGCCGATGCCCCGACACATCCTCGTACCTCTTTTGCTGATCCTTGCGATCCTTTGGGAGTAGGATTATCGACTGGTATCGTGCATAGGGGGTCCAAACCAGGCTTGGGGTCCATTACTACCAGGATTGTGGACGAGGAAACATTATTGACTGCCTTTCTATCATGGTGGCTGTGCTATTTCGTCTTGCCCAGTTCTCCAGTTGGCAGGATCAGGCCTTCTTCATTTGTTGTGGCTAACATCTTGGCTCGGGGACATAGGGTTTCCCTGGCTATCCCGGCGTTGGCCAACATTTATCGATCTCTTCGCGGGTTAGTTTCCTCTCGCGATCCTTCTTTCAGTGGGGAGGTCATCCCCTTTCATTTCATCAGTGGTTGGCTTCATGCACACTGGATGGGTCTTTATACTCCTGTCCTTTCTCAGGAGATACGGGTTATACTACCCTATTTGTCCGACATAGCTTGTGCTTCGGCATCATCCCTTTCTCCAAAAGATGCTCGCTATCGTTTCTTCCGTTCGCGAGGGGCACTCCAGAGATCTGAGGTACGCGCTTTTTCGCGTAGGATGCCCAGAGGTTCAGATAGACTTGTTGTGGACATTCCACGGTCTAGGTTGGTTCAGGGGATTTTAGAGGATTCGGCAGCCACTGAGCACCTCATTAGCATTCGGTGTGGCTTTTTACCTCTACGCATCGGTGAGCATATTATCTTGGAGCCGTACTCTCCTCACCGTTGTGCCCATCAGTTTGGATATGACCAGGGCATTCCCGAGTTGCTTTCCCGTCCCGAGTCGCTTTCTGCAGACCTGGAAGGTTTGAGTAGATGTTGGTCTTCCATACTTCGCGTGGGTACGGGTTCCCAGTTTACCATGCTTCGGGCTTCACGCTCAGAGGTGATTTTTACCGCCATGTATCATAGGTGGTATACTCACACTATCTCTGCATATCAGGCGATACTCCCTGCCGATATGGCACGTGTGACTTGTCCACTGCCGGACAAAAAGAAAAATGAAAAGAAGCGGCGGAGATCTCCTTCCTCTTCCTCTTCTCGCGCCTTACTTGATTTTCAGGGCTTCGACAGCAAGGTGCCATTAGATTCTCCTACCGCTTCTCAGACAGGTGATATTATTTATGGCCTCTTTTGTTTACTGTATTTGTATCCTTGAAGTTTCTTATGTGACTTCTTTATGATATACTGATGTCGGAAAAATTGCAGGAGGGTCGACCGACAGAGAGGCACCTGACTCCGTCTTGGAGGAGCTCTTTATTTTTCGAGCGGGTTTGCCAGGTACTTATATTTGCAAGGTCCTTTGCATTCAGGGAAATGATCGTTCTTCCCTTATATTCTCCTTGATTTGTTTCTAGGCTTTGAGAGCGCCGACCCTTCTACAACGGAGGCCAAGGAAAACTTACCCACCGTCTTGGGGGACGAGGCAGTCGTAGGTATGATTTTTCTTTCAGAATATTCTACTAAATGTCCTTCACATAATTTCCCTTGCTTATTTCACTTTTCTTTGAAACAAAAGGGGACGCTGGGAGTCCATTAGCACCAGCTCTCGGCGGAGAATTTGCTTCACTTGCGAGAGTTTCTCCGTTGAGGGAAGCGGAAGATTTGGCTGTCCTTCAGGAGCCTATCATGATTAGTGACTCAGGTATAATTCCATTGTCATTTCACCATCTCACAATACCTTACTCTCTTCATTTCTCTCTTCGGGGATCTTATTCCTGTTTTTAATTCAGACCCTGAAGATTTTGTCATTGCCGAGGCGACCGGCACAGAGTTCGGCGATAGGTCTGATGTCGGGTACGACGACAATATTGAAGAGGAGCCTGACGAAGAGATTGAGGCAGAGCCAGAGGTTGAGCTCGATGCAAGATTCAACGTCGTTCCCGAAGAAGACTTCGAGGTGGACCTTGAGGAGGAGAGACCCTCGGGTGACATTTCTCCCGATGGTACGTGCTCTTATATCCCTCACTTTGGATTTCATGTTTATATTGCATGTGATGACATTGATTTGGTTTGTAGGTCCTTCTGTATCGGAGATGCGGCATCTGTTGGAGAAGCTATGTTCCCTTAGCAACTCTACTCGAGCCCACCGTTCATTGGACCTTCGCGTTTTGGATTTGGTCCCTGTTTCCGGGAACTTTCCTGATTTCCAGGGGGTGATTGACGACTTGATCGTCCCCTGTCAAGAGCATTTGTCTTGTATAACCCGCGAGCGTTTGGCCTGGGCTTTCGGGGAGAGACGAAAGACTCTCTCGACTCTCGCGACATCGGTGTCTCGTGCCGAGTCGGAGTTATTCTCACTTCGTCACCGCCTCAGGGGTCTCCAGGATCAGCTTACATGTCACCTGGCTTTCAGTGCAGGTATGCTAGCTTCTGGGGCTGATTACAGGGCTTCTAGCCACCTAGCTGATCAGACCCAGTCACTCAAGAGTGAGATCAAGGGCATGGAGGGTTTGGTAGACACCGCCTTCTCTACTCTTCGTGACTACTCATATGATTATGAGGCCGCCCGAGCTAGCGTAGACGACCTAGTGGCTGACGAGGAGCGTCACTTTACCGCCGCCTGTTCTTTGTTTACCCGGATCGACGGGTTCTTGGCCCAGCTGCGTAGTCGCTATCCTAGCCTTTAGGGTGGCATTTGTTTGTATTTTTGGCATTTTGTTTGTTTTGGACATGGTTTTAGTTATTTATTTTTTGAGGAGCTTAGGTTTGTTATTGTATTTTGTATAATGCATGGATTGAGTATATGTTTTGGGAAGATTTATATTATTATCGGCATTTTGGTATTTTGTTATTTTGTTAGGCACAAGATAAAAAGCCTGTTCATCTCTTTATGACTGGTCAGATGAACATACCAGTGTCAATTGTTTATGGTACAAATTGGCAAAACCATTTTTTAATGTGGATCCTTTCTATTCTCTCCACTCATTATTAAGTGTGGAATCCTCACATTTCACTCATTCTCCACGCATACTTATTTATGTATTTGGAGGGGGATTTCGCCCTGATAAATTATCCGAGCTTATCATAAGGATAAGAAGGTTTCATTCATTATAGGGCTTTTTATTTATGCCTTCAATACTCTGCCTTACTATTAATTAATAAGGCAATGTTTTATTCAGCAATGATTTGTTTAAAGCGACAAATCGTAACGCTGCTCATTTTCATATTTATTCTGTATCAAATGGGCAAACACAGTGGTAATTGTATTGGAGGCACAAATACCAAAACCATTTCCCCGCTTTAGTGGCTCCAAAGTTCGGGCGCCGACTTCATCCGGCGATGTGGACAAAACCTTTCTTTTTGGCCTGTCAGAGGTTTTGGTAGCTTTTGTGTTAGCCACCACATGTGTTCCTTGATTAACGGCTCAAGGCAACAAGGCCGATTTATGCCCGGAGGGGACATTTTGGTTTATGGTATTTCTTCAGTGGACACCATCCACGTCCCTTGATTAACGGCTCAAGGCGACAAGGCCGATTTATGCCCGATGGGACGGCTTTGTTTGAGGTATTTCTTCAGTGGACACCATCCACGTCCCTTGATTAACGGCTCAAGGCAACAAGGCCGATTTATGCCCGATGGGACAACTTTGTTTGTGGTATTTCTTCAGTGGACACCATCCACGCCCCTTGATTAACGGCTCAAGGCGACAAGGCCGATTTATGCCCGATGGGACAACTTTGTTTGTGGTATTTCTTCAGTGGACACCATCCACGCCCCTTGATTAACGGCTCAAGGCGACAAGGCCGATTTATGCCCGATGGGACAACTTTGTTTGTGGTATTTCTTCAGTGGACACCATCCACGCCCCTTGATTAACGGCTCAAGGCGACAAGGCCGATTTGCACCCGGCGGGACATGGATAAATACCTTTTACCCCGGGACTTTAAGCCACCTTTCTTTTGGGCGTATGAGTTTAGCCACCTTTCTTCTTGGTGTTTGAGTTTGGCCACCTTTCTTCTTGGTGTATGGGTTTAGCCACCTTTCTTCTTGGTGTATGGGTTTAGCCACCTTTCTTCTTGGTGTATGGGTTTAGCCACCTTTCTTCTTGGTGTATTATGCATGGTATTTCTTAAGATACCGCCCGTTTATAGGAGGTAATGGTCTTTCGCCTTTATGATCTATGAGTTGGTATGCCCCTCCATCAAACACCTTCTCAACCACATATGGGCCTTCCCAATTGGGTGAAAACTTTGGGCCGACATGCCGGCCAATTATGGGCCTTCGGAGAACAAGTACTAATTCCCCTTGACGAAAAGTTCTTGAGCGGGCCATTTTGTCGTAGGCCCGTGCCATCTTCGCTTGGTATATTTCCAAGTTTTGTTGGGCTATGATTCGCCTTTCATCCATAGCGTCGAGTTCATCGAGCCTGAGGTGCTTCTGCTCATCTAACGACATTTCGTTCTGGAGCGCCACCCTTAAGGACGGGAGTTCCACCTCAAGCGGCAGGACAGCTTCGACACCAAACACCAGGGAATATGGTGTCGCTTGAGTGGGGGTTCGACATGTGGTTCGATATGCCCAAAGCGCTTCTTGTAGCCTTTCATGCCAGTCGCGCTGATTTCCTTTCAACGTCCTTTTCATGATTTTTATCAAGGTCTTATTGAAGGCCTCTGCTAAACCATTTGCTCTGGGATTGTATATGGAAGAATATTTCCAATCAATCTTGAACTTTTCCGCAAGTGCGTATACTTTAGCACTTTTGAACGCGGCCCCGTTATCAGAAATGATTCTCCTCGGGGTCCCAAATCGGTATAGGATATGGGTTTTGAAGAAATTCACGACATCGATTGCCTTCACTTCCCTAAGCGGGACTGCCTCGGCCCACTTGGTGAAGTAATCGGTCGCAGCCAAGATAAACTTATGACCCTTGGAGGAAGGTGGGTCAATGGGCCCGACTACATCGGTGCCCCATGCATCAAACGGCCAGGATGATACAGTCGGGTGAAGCGGATTTGGGTGTTGATGTATGAATGTGCCATGTATTTGGCACATGTGACACTTCTTGGCATGCTCGATACAATCGCGTGCCATGGTGGGCCAATAATAGCCCATGCGCTTTATCTTAAGTCGCATTTTGGGTCCCGGCTGATGTGCTCCGCATAAACCCGAATGAACTTCCTTCATGATTTGGTGGACTTCTGAGTTTGACACACAGCGAAGCCACATTTGGTCGTATGATCGCCTGTATAAGGTGTCATTGACGTAGGCGTAGCGAAGCGCTCTCTTCTTGAGTTGCTCTCGCGCTGATTTCTCATTCGGGAGAACCCCGTATTTGAAGTATTCAACGAAAGGTTGGCGCCAATCGTCATTCGGCTGAGTCACCATGACATCTTCCAGGTCACTTTCCATTTCTTCGGCCATAGCCACCTGGATTTTATCTTTGGTCCCCGTGAAGCATGAGGACAGGGGTCGTCGATTTTTGACAACAATTTGCACATTTCCGTCGTCAGGTTCGCCTAATTCTTTAGCCACCCGAGCGAGTGCATCAGCTTTGCCGTTTGTGGCTCTCGAGATTTTCTTGAATAGGATTTCGGGAATTTCATCTATTAATTCCAAAACCCTAGCGTGATACTTCACCAACTCTGGTTTTAGTACCTTGTATGCTCCGGTGATTTGATTTATTATCAATTGGGAGTCACCAAACACATGGAGTTTTCTAATCCCCATATTCAGCGCAAGCTCTAACCCGGCTATGAGCGCTTCATATTCAGCCTCATTATTTGTACAAGGCTCGGTCAATGCTAAGGCATGACGCATGATTCCCCCTTCTGGTGTCACGAAGACTAAGCCTATCCCGGCCCGTATTTGTGGGATGTTTGGGCCCGCGGTGGGCCGTATTGATGATGCCCCATCAAAGTACATTTCCCAACTTGGGGTTTCATCTTTGATATGAAAGACTTCTTCATCTGGAAATTCGCATGCCAAAGGAGAGTCGTCGGGTATTGGATGGGCCGCTAGGAAATCAGCCATCGCTTGCCCCTTTATGGCCTTTTGTGGCGCGAAAGTTATATCAAACTCGGTCAGGATTATGGCCCATCTTGCCAACCTGCCTGTAAGCATGGGTCTCGTCATGAGATATTTTAAGGGGTCAATCTTTGAGATGAGGATGACCTTGTGGGCTATCATGTAGTGTCGCAACTTCTTCACGGCGAACACCAATGCCAGGCAATGCTTTTCAATCGGTGTATAGGCGTATTCCGCCCCTACCAGCATGCGGCTCAAGTAATAGAGGGCGTTTTCTTTCCCTTGTTCATTTTCTTACGCTAATAAGGCCCCGAGAGATCCATCCAAGGCCGTCGTGTACAATATCAGCTCTTTTCCTGGTATTGGAGCTGCCAGCACTGGTGGTTTGAGGAGGTAGCCCTTGATGTCATTTAGGGCTTGTTGGCAGGCTTCGTCCCATTTAAACGGGACATCCTTCTTGGTCAATCGGGTGAAAGGTTGTATCCTACCCGATAAATTGGCTATGAATCGCCTAATGTATGCCAAGCGGCCTTGAAGCGAGCGAAGCTCCTTAAGGTTCCTGGGTGGCGGCAATTCTTGTATTGCCTTGATTTTACCCGGGTCTATTTCTATTCCCCGGTGTCGAATAACAAACCCAAGAAATTTCCCCGACGAAACCATAAAGGCGCACTTTAACGGGTTTAGCTTCAGCGCATGTTGCCTCAGACGGTCAAACACGACCTTGAGATTTGTGAGATGCTCGTCATAGGACGTCGCCTTTACGACCAAATCGTCCACGTAGCATTCGACAATCTTATGAATTAGGTCGTCGAATATTTTCATCATGGCTCGCTGGTATGTGGCCCCGGCATTTTTGAGGCCAAAAGGCATAACCTTGTAACAATAAATACCCATCGGAGTGCGGAAGGCCGTATGCTTCTGGTCTTCTTCATCCATTTTGATTTGGTTATACCCCGCGTACCCATCCATAAAAGAGAATACCTCATAGGACGAGGTATGGTCGATGATGATTTCCGTCACCGGTAAAGGAAAGTCATCTTTGGGACAAGCTTTATTCAGGTCCCGAAAGTCGACGCATATGCGTATTTGCCCGTTCTTCTTCTTTACGGGAACGATGCTAGCCACCCAATCGGGAGTTTCTTCTTCCCGCACAAAGCCTGCATCAATAAGCTTCTTGGTTTCGACCACGACCTTTTCTTCAAGTTCTATTCTCATTCGTCGCGGTGCTTGTTTGACCGGCTTTATACTTGGGTCAATTTTGAGTTTGTGGACTGCAACTTTGGGATCCAGTCCTGGCATTTCTTCATAGCTCCATGCGAAACAATCAACATATTCTTGGAGCAAGGCCCTCAAAGGTTCCCGCTTCTCTTGGGGAAGGGATGCGCTTATGAAGGTTGGCCTGGGGTCTTCATCTGTCCCGAGGTTAACTTCCACCAACTCGTCAATGGTGTTTGGCGCGCCGTCCTCCAACTCCTTTGGTGCGTTTTTAGCCACCAGGATGAAGTCTTCTTCTTCTGGCTCCTCAGATACCATATAACAGGTAACTCTGCGGTTCTTGAAGAAACTTCGACACCGTTCGTCGGGATCCCCGTCTTCTTCTGACTCAGAGTTGTATCCCAAACCGCGGGTGTATTTGATCTTGTCATCAAGGCCCCTGACCGTATTAGTTGAGCCATTCCATAGTCTTTCAAAGTAATACATCTTGGATTTTGATATGGTTTGAGGACACCGGGCCTTTTCCATCAGTTGGCCCTGATTCTTCCCGAAATATCGGGACGCCTCGATATTGACTTCCCCGTCATCGGAGTCTTCTGACAATAAGCCACTCCACTCGTGGATCAGGGCGTTATCACCAGGATTGATTGCATCGATTTTGTAGAATCTGATTGGTCTATGAGTGACCGTCTTCCCTGGCAAGCGTTCGACCTTAGAAGGAACAACAAACGTCCGCAACTTCTGGATTTGGTTCACTTCTTTGGGAGAAAGGTCCTTGTAATGTCTTTCGGGTACCTTTTCAACCCTTAAAGACGATTCATGGCTCTCGTCAGTTTCGAAGTTGTATGTCGGTTTGACGTGAAATAGGATTTCTTCTTCTGATCCACTTTCCGATTCATACACCTCTCCATCTATAGGAGCTTCCTCTTCTGACTCATCGTCTGTTGAGGCCCCGTATAGCGGGATAACCCGGCGCGTCGAGATCTTCTCATCTTCTTCATCAGAAGAGGCGCCAAATAAGGGAGTGACACCATACACTCGTTCCTTCTTGTCTTCCTCTTCATCAGAGGACAACCCATAAATGGGTTTATTACTCAAAGTTGGTGCCTTTTTATCATGAGATGACACCAGATTGGGCGTGGATTTGGTTTGGCTTGTTTGCATTTCCAAGCCATTTCCTTGTAAGACGGAGCTTAGAGACTCCATCAGCGCTTTATGCTGATCTTTCTCCTCCTGCGTTAAGAAATAACGGGCGTCGCTAAGGCCAATTTCATGGACCCCGAACGGCTTAATGTCCCCATTTATCCTTTTTTGCCTTCCGTCTTTCATGTATTTCATGCATTGGTGAAGAGTTGATGGTACCACCCGGTTTTCATGCAGCCAAGGGCGACCGAGTAAGGCCTTGTATGACGTATCGGCGTCAATGACATAAAATTTGGTCGAGGTTATCAGGCCCCCGAATTGGAGTGTTAGGGTCACCGCACCCATGGCTTTCTGCGAATGTTGATTGAACCCATGAATGGTCACTTTCTCATTCGACAATGGTTTGGTATCCAACATTAGGGTTTTCAGGATCCTCAAGGGCATAATGTTTATCGATGACCCCGAATCGACCAAAATGCGATTCAATCTTTGCCCCTCACAGTCGCCAGTTACATACAACGGCCGGTTGTGATCGGCGGTGCCAGTCAAAAGGTCTTCATCAGTGAAATGGATACCCGTTGAACGGCTGTTGACGTATGCCGTCTCATGTGATTGCTTTTCAGCAAAGTAGGCCTGGAATTGCTCAGGATTTTGGAGCGCATATATTAATATGTCGCGCATATCCTTCGACATCATCAATGCATCAAAGACACTAAGCAAGGCTGGGATCTTACGGAGATGCGCCAGCACATTGTAATCTCCTACCGTGAGTTTTGACTTTTCACGGGTGGGTAGGCCATTTTCTGGTTCTTTGCTTGTACTTTTGGTCTTTGCGACATTTCGGTCAGACTCCTTTGGAGGTTGACGTTCAGGGATGTAGGTGCCCGAACGCAGAACGACCTGACATTCTGTCTTTTCCTTTTCAGAGGTAGTGGCCTCATTACCTTCTTCGGGATAAAATAGACTCCCGGGAAAGTGTGCGTCTTCTTCAGAATCGCTATTATGATGTATTGCATGGCACCATTCTTTTTGGTTAGGCGCGGAACGGGTGTATTTGTGAGGATTTGATTGCCCTTCCTCCCTGTTCTCTATTTTAAAAGAGCGTTTTCGGCCGTCGACGGGCCTACCCTCTTTCCTTGATTCAGGGTTTATTGACCCTCTCCTTGGGTTTACAACGGAGAAGTTCCTGGCTTGAGTAGAAACGGCCTGAGACTCGCCACCTCTTTCCTCACTTGTGGTTTCAATCGTCAGCCTTTCTTCGTGGCCGCAATCTTGCCATGCTATGCTTTCCAACATCTCTTTGTCATCTATGTTTACTAAAAAGACATTGGGAGGTTTCCTTCGGGCTTGACCCGGCCGAAACGTCTCATTTCTGGATTGATGCCCATGAGAAACTATGATCACCATGTCCTCTTTCGGGCGCCCCGAAGATGAGTTTCCCTCGTCTCGGGTAAATCCAACTCTAAGGAACGCATTCATTTCAGGTCCCTTCTCGCATTCTTTTCTCATTCGACAGGGCATGTCTTCCACTAGCCCTTTTATGCCTTCGGGTTTGAATTTCCGAATTGTCGACTTTGAGTCTATGCTGGTTGTCTTTTTGCTGCCATTCATAAAATGGTGAACTTGCCCGAGAAGCTCGTTGAGATAAAGCTCCTCCCGACAAGGGAGAGTATCAGAGTCTTCTGACTCACTCACCTCATGAGTTTCTACGTGGGTGATGACACAGCATTCTTCATTCCAGAACTCATCTCCTTCATCTGTGGTTTCGTCTTCATCGACTATACCCATTAATTTGTTGAGAATTCGTTTAGGAATGAAGTCTCGAAGCATGGCCGGTATCGGTTGACCTTGTTCGTATTTTTCGAGCGCATCAATGTACTTCTGGAGTTCTGACTTTTCCGGATACTCCTTTGGCTTTACTGGCTTCTTGTCCCGTTTGCGGCTGCCATTTTTGTTCGCTTTCTTGTAGAAGGCCACCGATTTTCTTGGTGGTTCAGGGATAGTGGGAGTTACATCATTCTTCCACAAAATACCTGGTTCTTTCTGAATGGATTTGAGGAGTTTCTTTGCTTTCCGGGACAGGTGGATACTCCAAGGTTCGGTCGAAGAATCCTCAATATTGATCTCTATATGAGAGACCGCGTTCACCTGCTCATGCGGGGCTGGCGTTTGGAGGATACTATCAGCCAGAGTTATCTCGCCATTCTTGTACCTCCTTTCTATCCAGTCTTTGAACACCCAACAATCTTCTATGGGGTGCCCAAGCACTCTGTGATATGGACAGTAGTTCGGGTCACTGGATTTCTCCATGTCGGCGGGCCGTTTGCATTTAGGTAATTGGAGCCCGTCCTTCAAGGCATCTTTGAAGAGTCGCGCGACTTTATCCCTTTTGAATGAATAAGGCTTGCCCTTCAATTCCTCCAGACTTTTAAGAGGCTGTCCGCTTCCATATACGGGTTTTGCACTGCTGCCGCCGTCATTTTTATTTGACGAGCCACCATTGTTTACAGTGTTGACATTAGCGGCCGCGTTTTTGCCGCCGGACTTGCTTGTACTGGCTACCTTGGCCTCGGCTTTCCCTCCTCTTTGGAATCTCTGACCCGAGTAGTTGGGCCATGAATTTGGGGGTGCATTTTCAAGTCTAGACACACAGTTTATCAAATCCTGATATGTCGTAATCTTGGCTATCCCTAAGAATGGTGTCATCCAGTTGTCAACGTTCCTGAGTATTAGTTCGACCGCCTCCCTTTGGGTTATTGGGCGATCACACCTGATGCTGAGGTTTCGCCAGCGACTAATGTACTCCAGAACTTTTTCATTCTTCTGGGGCCTGGTATTGGCCAAGTCCGCAATGCTGATTTTGTCAGTCATGACCGCGAACTTTGCCCTGAATGCATCGGTCATATCATCCCACGTTTTAATACTCCCATTTTCTAATGAGTAGTACCATTCAAAGGCAGGACCCGTTAGACTTTGCGGGAATTGACGCAGCAACAAGGCATCATTGCTCCCTGTATTCCCACACGAAGCCATGAAATGGGCCAAGTGTTGATCTGGGTTTGTGTCTTTTACACCCTCTCCCGAGAAGGATTTAAACTTCGGGACTATATACCCCTTTGGGTAAGGTATAGCGTCGTAATCGGCTGGGTACGGCCTCCCCGTTCGTTTCAAGGGTGAGACGGTAAATCCTGCGCCCGCTATTTGAAGTTGTTGACTAATTATCTCTTGGATCTCCTTCTTAGTCAATCCTTGATTCTCGTTGGTATATATACGAGTGTTGGAGCCCCGAGCAATATTGACTCGAGAGCTCTCTCCTCCACATGGGAGGTCTTCTTTGTGACCGTCGGGGTCTCTGAAGCTTGGATGTTGCGATGGTTGAGGTCCCGTATGTTTGGAGGGTCCTTCATCTTCCACTCTTTCATTTGTGATCCCCTTTTTGGTCAGGAAGTCACTTAAGGACTTGATCAGGCTTAAAGCCTCTTGATTTTGCTTTCTGAGCTCTCCCATTTCTTGCTCATTTTTCTGTCTATACTCCTCCATTTCTCGTTCTCGTATAGACAACTGTCGTTTTAGTTGGGCGACGAAGTCATTCGCGGAGCCACCGGTGTCTTCCATTTCTGCCTCATTGTGGGCTGATTCGTCGTCAGTTGGAGGGCCCCCTTTTTGCCCTCTTTTGGTCCTGGCTCTGGTCCTGGCCGCATGAGCATTCTCGACATCTCGACCAGGTGGTGGGTCATGGGATGGGCCCACTTCTTCATCGTCAGCCATATATGTGGCGTGACGTTCTTCTTGATCGTCAGAGGAGCTTTCGTCATACGCCCCCACAGTATAGACTGTGAAGTGTTCTTCTTCGTCATCAGCATAGGGTGCCAGACGAGAGACCCGCCTTTTCTTTCGGGCCTGATCAGGAACAGTGATAACCAGTCCTTTGCTTGACTTTAATGGCTTAGGGTTTAGTTTTGGCCCTAGCCTGTCAAACACAGTCGTGCTCGAGGCTTGGGGTTTTATCTTTGACCCCAGCCTATTAAACACGTTTTCACTCTCGATATTTTTCGAGAGAGCGGTGGTTTTGACCGTAGCCCGTGTTTTGGGCTTAGCCACCTGTATATAGGTGGATGGTGTCTGGCTTGTTTGGGTCAGACGAGGTTTTGGGATCCACGTTTGTTTGGTCCCTTGTGCCCGTTCATATGGGCGGTTCCCCGATTCCCGGGGGAAATGGACCTGTCTCCCTTGGTTTTGCGAGACAGAAGCTTGAGGCTTGTTTCGACGCTGTTGTTTACGCGCCTTAATAGCTTGGTGAGTCTCGTACAGAGACTTACCTAGGTTGACCTGTTTAAGACCTGAGGGTCTTCCCGACTCGGTCGAGAAGTTTTGGTTTTGGAGAGGTTTTGGTTGTGGAACCTCCCAAACGCTCCGGATACGAGCGGTTGGAGAGTTCCTTTTCACAATCCTTAGGGATGTGAAGGGATTGGAGACAGGGAGATTTGGCTCAGCCACCAGCTCATCCTGGTAGGCTTGGAGAGCCCGTTTCTTGGTGACCTTTGGGGCCACCGGTGTGGAGAGGGTCGGGGAGACTTTCTTCTCAGAACGGTGTCTCCTGGGGCGCTGAGGTTTGGGAGGAAGCGCCATGATTTTGTTGTCGATCCCCTTCCGGGTGATCCTGAAGGAGACCTCTTCACTATCATCTTCGACCATTGTCGGGGTCGGTGACGGTGGAGTAGGAGGAAGAACGATCATTTGGGGAAAGTCCCCAAATGAGAACACCATATGGCCCGCCTCGTTGAGGGAGACGGGGACAGCAATTGCAAACGGAGAATTTGCTCCAGACATCATTTCCTGAAAAGCATAAACTCCACAAATCAATTAGCCATATTTCATTAAAAATTTATGATATATATTTTTATTTGATCCATATATTTAATTAGTTTAGCCCAAGAGATGAGAGGAGAAAGATATGTCCCACCGGGCGTGCCAGAACCTGTGCGGCCCTTTTTCGCGGCCCACGCGCGAGGCATCGGCGTCCTCGCTCACGGGGGAAGAAGGTGCAGGTACATCCCTGTGCGTGTTTGTGCGCTCAAGGACTTATTATTTAGGTGATTGTGGGAACTTTTATTTTCCGACGGGCGCAAGCCCCCGCCGTTAATTACCCCGGCTCTCGCCTCGGGAACCTCTGATTAATGGGCTAAACTAATCAAAATATATGGATCAGATTTGTGGCTTTATTTCTTCCTTCCAATTTATTATAATGCATACTTAAAATAACCCAAAGGTATAACTTTGGATAATAAGACTAAAGACGTATGATCTAAAGTCAGAGAAACGTATAATTTCTCATAAATCAGAGATCGAGGATGTATAATCCTATTGATCTCACGGAGTTCGAATGTGAAGCGCACTGCCAACTCGATACTCAAAGAACCAGAGATGTTTGATCTCTAAAAAGGTTCATGTCAAAGACAAGGACGTATAATCCTAAACAGTCTATTGACCTTCCAAGTCCCGAATCTGAAGCGCTATGCCAATTCGAAACCTGGGAAAATTGGAGGATCGGGAACATATAATTCTTTATCGATTTCCAAAATGAGGTACATTAAACCTGAAGCGCACTGCCAATTTAATGTTCTCGAAACACGATTTGATATGATTTGGTATGTTGGTATGTTTTCACCAAGTTTTGGACTTATCTGCATATTTGGCATGTTTGGCCAGAGATTTGGACATATTTGCATATTTGACCTATTTTATCAAGAGTTTGGACATATTTGTATATTTGGTATGTTTGGCCAGAAATTTGGGTGTATTTGTATACTTGACATGTTTGGTCAAATGTTTGGGTTTATTTGCATATTTAACATGTTTGGTCAAAAGTTTGGTCATATTTGCATATTTGACATGTTTGCTCAAGTGTTTGGGTTTATTTGCATGTTTGACATATTTGGTCAAATAGTTGGACATATTTGTATTTTTGACATATTTGGTCAAATATTTGGGTATATTTGCATATTTGACATGTTTGGTCAAAGATTGGGACATATTTGTATTTTTGACATATTTGGTCAAATATTTGGGTATATTTGCATATTTGACATGTTTGGTCAAATATTTGGACATAATTGTATTTTTGACATATTTGGTCAAATGTTTGGGTATATTTGCATGTTTTGACATGTTTGGTCAAATATTTGGACATATTTGTATTTTTGACATATTTGGTTAAATATTTGGGTATATTTGCATATTTAAATATTTTGATTTGTTTTATCAAAATATAACAAAGTTTGATTATTTTGAACATTTTTATTTGTTTCATAACATGATTCAATCATCTTTGAATATTTTGATTTGTTTTATCAAAATATAACATAATTTTGATTATCTTGAATATTCCAATTTATTTTGTCAAAATATAATGTAATTTAATTATTTTGAATATTTTGATTTGTTTTATCAAAATATAACATAATTTGATTATTTTGAAAATTGCTGATTTGTTTTATCATAATTTTCACTTATTTTTAAATATCCTATTTGGTATTTTGAATTTATTTTATACATATATCATATATCTTGAACTTTCTTTTATTTATAATATATAAAAAAAGAAAATAAAATAAAATCAAAATTGACATTTTATAGTCTTAAAAATATTCATAAATGAAATCATGATTTTTGATATATTTTTCATAATTTATGGGCTTGAGAAATCATTTTTATTTGGTGTTCAAAGTTTATTTTCAAAACAGATTAATATGGGCCGTCAGATTTGGGCCCATGCATCAAGATCTGAACTTAAGTTCAGTTTTTAAAGCATCTTTTAAACTGGGCCGTTGGATCTCTGGCGCGCATCAAGCCTTCTCTGGGCTGTTTGAATTTCATCAAGATTCGCACTTTGAGATGCATCAATATTCGTGCTCATCCTCCCCGACACTGATCGAGGCCCTGCCGGCGTCGGATCTCCGATCAGGAGGCATGGCTGGCATCGCCGGAGCGTGGGGAGTCCATCGGCGGTGGTCTCGGCGGCGGCGGCGGCCTGGATCGCCGGAAATGGGGGTAACCACCTGGTTTCGGTTGGGAAGTTGGCTGAGATGAGATTTTGAGGGATCTGAGCTGATTTTTGACAAATTGACTCGATTCCTTTATCATATAGCATCGTTAGAACATGTTTATCAAGATTTTGAGGCTTAATTTGAGTTTAATCCATCAATTTTGCAACTTTGGCCATTTGGTACCAAACTGGTTTCGGGGCTTTGGTACCAAATGGTATTTCATAGCTTTCCTTTGCAATTTTCTTTCAATTAACCTTCCAAACAGTGTCGTTTAGTATGTTTGAACATGTTTGGATGATCAATTTCATCAATTTAGATGTGCATTGTCCTTTATGCACATTGGGTCATTTCTGGTTTTATTTTCAATTTGGTTTCCTTTTGATTTCATCACATTCTTCTCAAATTGCATGTTTGATTATGTTCATTTGGGTCAATTACATGTTTTAGAAAGGTTTTATATCAATTTCACACATGAATTTCACTTGAACACGAGTTAATTTCATTTTTTGCACTTTTCTGGTAATGGTCCAGAGCCAACTCAATTTCAATTTTGACAGACCCAATTTCAAAAATTCACAGAAAATCACAGAAAATCCCAAAAATGGTAAAATTTGATGAGTGAGTGCATTAAGACTTGTTCTAGATGCCCATGAAATTTTAAGTTAATTGAGTGAAAAGAAAGTATGATTATTGTATTTTTAGCAGACTGGACAGAAATGCCCTTTCAGCTTTATTAAAACCAAATTTGGCTTAACCTATGGATTAAAGCCTGGTTTAATTATTCTAAATCCTTTAAAACATCACATGAGGTGTCATAAAGGTGAATTGATCAAGAAATTTTGGATTATTGAATCAAAAGAAGAATGAACTTCTCAGTTTGACCCAAAGTTGACCTTTTTGGAGTTTTTGACAGATGAGATTGTAAAATTCATAACAATTCACAGAAAATTCCAAAAATTATAAAATTTATATGGTAAGTTGGTATAAACCTAATCTACATGACTGTGAAATTTCATAAGAAATTAACAACCAGGCTGAGAGATATGGATTGATCTCTCAGCTGGCCAGAAACAGGAGTTCACTGGACTCAAACCAGTATTGATGTTTATTGCTTTTCCATTGCTCAATTATGAACTTGAGCTATTAAGCACATCAGAGAACATGAAGGAAAGAACTAAAAGGAAAATAAAACCAATTTGCACCAAAATATCATATATTATAACAAATTGAAATACAATATTCATATAAAACATGGGATTTTGTTTTTCCATGGAATTTTGACAGCATAACAGCTTGTATAAAGCCATTATTGAGCTTTACACAGCCACTGCACATGTGCACAGGGCTTGAGAGAGAGAGGGGATGAGCATGTGCCCATCCCCATGAAACCAGATTGGCATGTGCCAATTGGCTGGAGTATGCTGCCAAAATCCATGGTGAACTCACCATGTGAGCTCCTGAGACTCAAGCTCAGCCACCAATTGAGCTCTGGAAGGAGGGAGGCACATGTGCACCTCCCCAGCCATGGGGCTAGCCATCTCACCCAGCAAGGTGAGACTGGCTCCTTGAGCTCAATTGAGACTGAGCCAAGCTCAAGGCTTGACTCCTATGGCTCTTACCTAGCTATTCAAGACTTGGTTTCTCCTCAGCTAGCTTTTTTTTTTGTGGAATTTGGTGGAGTTGAGATTTTGGCAGAGTTTTGGCTATGTTGCTCTCTCTTTTTTTTTTTTTTTCTTCTTCACTGGGGGTCTATTTATAGCCCAGGGGGCATGGTTTAAGCCTCAGGGCTGAGCTGGCATCATCCCAGCCCTTGGTTTGATCAAGTGGCCAGGATTGAGCCAGCCAGGCCTGTGCTGGCCTGAGGCTTGTCCTTGGAAGATTCCTCCAGCTAACTGGCGCTCAGAGCTCTCCATTGAGGTGCCTACATGTGTCCCTGACACAGGCCTGGGGAGAGAGAAGGAGCCGTTGGCTTTGTCTTCTTCCTTGGGTCAGTGTGTCATGCCTTTCGGGTGTGAGCATATCCCGAATATTCCTTGGCCTTGCTGGCGCTTGACATGTCACCAAGGTGCCACTGAGTGTGCCCAACGTGTCAATTTGGCTGCTTGAGTGCTGAGTTGTGCCAACTGACCATATCCGAATCAGACCGAGGTGCCAAGTGGTGCACCTGCCAATTGAGTGCTTTTCACCCCAAATTGGCACTTCAGGCAGCGTCGTGGAGGTGTCTTGAAGCTTCTCCAGGTGTTGGCTTGGCTTCTAGAGCTCCCAATTGCTCTGTCACCTTCAAGGTCGAGGTACTTTCTCCTTCGATTTTCTCTTTGTTTACTTTACTATTTTCAATGCTGTTTGTGGCATTGAACTCCCCTTAGGATGTAGATTAAGTCCCTAGAATGGTTTAAGCCAACTCGAACCATACACCCAAACTCCATTTTCGAAGCTCCATTGAGCTCTGGAGCTCGAGGAGGAAGAAAGGAGGGAGAGAGAGAGAAATTCAAAAGGTTTCTCTCGCTTGGGTTGGGTGCACGTGAGCCGTGCTTTGATTTCAAACCTGTCAGAGGGAGAGAGCGCTTGCACCGCGCTCATCTCTCTTTTCCTTCTTTTCTTTCGCTGGCTGAAGCGTCGCCTGGGCGCTGGGGTCCATTGGCAGCGAAACAAAGGGAGTGGGGTCCGCTTGTCAGATTTAATGAGACTCATCCCTCAGCGAAAAACTGAGGGTGAGTTCATGGTCGCGGTTCACGTGAGCCAAAGCACAAGGTCAGTGAGTTGGTTCACGTGGGCTGTGCTCATTCAAACCCCAACAGATACCTTGTGTGTATGACAGGTGGGTCCAGAGGTTTGCTTAATTGTTTGAGACCCCCAACTTGTACCCAGAGTGTTGTGTTTCCCCCAAATTGCACCCAGAACTATCTCCAGTTCTAATTTTGGTATTTTCTTTATTTCTTTTTCCATTTTATTTTGTTTTTCATGCAAAAATCCATGAAAAATTACTGAAAAATCACAGAAAATATATTCCATGATTCTGTTATTTTAGGTAATATTTTTGGTATTTTTGGGTGTGAAATTAGGCATTAATTTCATTTAAATCATTAATTGTATATGATTAGGCATATTAATCTTATACAATTAATATTTTGGCATGATTATTCCAAAGAATCATTTTTTTTTAATTCCAAGGGATAATATTTGGGGCATTCTTCATGAATGAAATTCATGATTTTTGGATTTGGCATGTTTAATTATATGAAATTGTTTCTTGATTTCATATAATTAGGGTTTTGTGCATATATATTTTTTTTGCACACATGTGTATATATTTTTTGAAGGGGGTTTGGTATGATTATTTCATGAAATTATTTTTTTAATTTCAAGAAATAATTTTGGGATTTAATAAATCATGAGATTGGACATAATTTCATGATTTAATATTTGACATGGCTATTTCATGAAATTGTTTCTTTAATTTCAAGAAATAATTTTATGAAATTGAACATAATTTCATAATTTCAAATCTTTGGTATAAAAATCACATGAAATTATATCATTAATTTCATGCAATTTAATTTGTGTATTTTTCTGGCAACTTTTAAACAGCAAACATTTTCCTTCAAAAAATAAATCTAAGTCTTACTTCAAAAATCATTAATAAAAGTGAGCATATAATGAAAATCGTTACCTTTAAATGGCCCACAAGAGGTCCCCAAAGATCCGAATGAATGCAATTCATTGTTCCTTTAGTCGAATGAATGATCGATGAAAGCTCAACTTTTTTTGCTTGCTAAATATACAATACTCAAAAATTTCAAATTGCCTCTGCCTTGGCCACACAACAAGTCTCTTTTGTTCAAGATGGTCATTCCTCACTCGTTCATGTGCCCTAACCTTATATGCTATAATTTTATCATATTGACACCCGACATGGAGCTAATAATAGTGACCAAACCTGCGACCATGGAACCTTATAAGAAATAAATAATTTCAATCCTCATTACTCTCATGATTGTGAGAGCCCCTTTGAAGACATGAAGGACTCCACATTCATTTTGAAACTTACATCTCTTTTCTTCAAGTGATCCTAACAAAATCAAATTCTTTGTCAAATCGAGTATGTGCCCCACACCCACTAATCTTCGGATCTTGCCATCATGAAATCTAATCTTCACAAAGCCAATCCCGACAACCTTGCATAAGTTGCTATTTTCCATGAGAACCCTACCATCTATAGGCTCATATGTCTCAAACCAATCTCTATTTAAAGTCATGTATTAAGAAGCACTCGTATTTATAACCCAACAATTTTTATCATCAATGTTGGTATCAAGCATGCACAAGATATCCACCGTGTCACAATCAGCCACATTGGCCTCATCTGAAGCAATATCTTTATCTTTCACCTTTTGTTTATTTTTGAGCTTGAAACAATTGGCCTTGATGTGTCCCTTTTTCTTATAATAATTACATGTGAGATTCGTGTGTTTAGATTTTGAATGAGTTCTTGAATCTTTCGGATTTCTATCTTTCGATCTACTCTGATCCACAACCAAACCAACACTTTGACTCTCTTTCTCAACATTGGTCATCTTATTATCTAAATGCAACATGACTTGTAAATTGCTCTTACCTTCCTCAAGGATGATCTTCTCTCTACTATACATCATTATATCCCTAAAGGCCTTATATGATGCATATAATAAACACAACAACAAAAGGGCTTGGTCCTCATCCTCTATCTCTTCTATCTTCGCACCCAATTTATCCAAATAATTCAAAATGAAAGTAAAATCTACAATATAATCGAAAACAGAGAGTCTTATCATCCATATCTAGTCATTTCTTATCTGTAATAGTCTTAACCAACTTGTTTTTATCATATATGATGTTCTTAATTTCAAACTAGATAATATGATGATCATTCGCATTTGTCAAAGTGCAAAACTAACCTTCCTATCATAATTCTCAATATCAAATTTGATCGACATCTCTATTTAATTCACAAACCCCAATAACAAATATCCAATTAATCAAAACACCTTATGCTCCAAAATTACTAAATTATTAAAGTACCACGACACTCAAATACTCAAATACCAATCAAAAAGGAATTGACTCAAATTACCACCTTGACTTGGGTGTACTTCAAATGACAAATGACAAAGGCATAATTTGAATAGGTATATACGCGGTTCACCCAACCAAAATGTAAGTTGAAAATTGGAGATAGTCTAATCGCGGTCCACAACAAGTCACCACCAACCAAGAGAAAAGCCAACCTGATCCACAATAGCTCACTACAACAATAGAAGAAAGAGGTGTTTGCTTGGTCTTATCGCGGTCCATTACATAAGCGCGCTACTGGGTCACATTGGTGTTAGATTTGTGTTTTAAAAGTTATCATTTGTTGATTATCTTTTATATATGTTATATTTATAAATTGAATGTGATTTACATTTTGTTCCATGAGTTTTATATTTATATTTAGAAGTGTTCAAGAAGATGCACTTGGTCTTGAATTGCAGGACTCTAAGTAAATAAATATACAACACTAAAATGTTCACAGGTCTTGTATATTAGCAGGAACACTAATATGACATATAAGACCGTCGTGTTGATTAAAAGTACGTTGTAGTTCTGCAAACATTGATAAAAGATTATCATTTAATAACACGAATATATGAAATGCTTCATATATTGAACATACCTAATAGATGAAAAATTATATGGATTGTGTTAGTGTCATTAATGTTTTCATCGTGTCTCTGATTTCAAGATTGAGACATATATTATTTTCACATGAGAAATGTACAACGTAATTATTATTAAAAACTACATGTAAGAAGTGATGATAAAAATAATAGTTCATTATATGTAACTTATGCGGGAAAATAATATATGTCAATAACATCATTGTCACTCATTAATAATGAGAAATGATATTTTGGGCCCCTTGGTAAAGTAGAATTATAAATGGATCCAATATAACTGAAGTGTAGTTATAATTTTATAATTTGTTTAATAAAGATCAAGAAATGATTATAATACAAAGATGACACAGTCCTACTTTGTATGTGAATCAGAATATCATAAGGCAAGAAATGAACATAAGTAATGACAAATGTTACATTACTGTAAGGATCGTGTTTCGTAAAAGGATTACTAAACGTTTATGTTATTTGGATAGATGTAATGTATAGCTAGAATACCGCTTACAGTTTATGAAATTAAATATTTAATTTCATTGCCAACATAATATAGATCCTCAATATAGGTCACACCAACTGAATGGGAAACAAGAAATAAATACTATGTCACATGATATGGCTGACTAGCAAAGAAATAAATATATATTGTAATGTGCATATTATGAGAATAATATTCGTTGTACATATCGTAATATGTGAATATTATGAAATATAAATTTATTTCAAGCCCAAGCCCAAGCCCAAAACATATTTTAGCAAATTGAGAAGAGAACAAGCCCAAATAAATATTAATTATGACCATTAAATTCGGATTACAAAATGGACAGATTTTAAGATAACTTTGAATAAGAATTTGAAGGGGCAAACATCAACCAATCTGAGCATATGATGTATGAATTCTGTAGCCCTTCGAATCTAAAATCCAACAGTGAAAGTTTCAAGTCGTTTGGAATTCCCTACAGAAAGTTATGATAGTTTTAGTAAAAAAAGGTCAGAAGTTGATGTGCTGTTTCGAATTCTGTTCATGGTTTAATACGAATTTAAAGAGTCTAATTAATTTTCTTAATGGCTGAAAATAATAGAAAAGATATACACATCAGGCTTTTCTCTCTCTCAAGTAAGTCTAGAGTTTTTCCTCCAAAAACATTTTGCTAAAATATATATATCGATTGATTATACAATCGATTAATTGACGGGTGAAAAAGCTAGACGCGGAAGAGAGTTGGCTAGCATGAATTCGACATTGTTCTTATTTCGGATTCAAGGTGAACATCAAAGGAATCAAGCTACCTTAAAGATCATATGTATGATATAAAATTCTCTCTTATAAGAATATATATATGATTACGACATGAGTAAATTAGCAATAATGAAACGATATTAGATATTATCGAATTAAATTTTTTTTATTTTATCCGATTTGCATTATGAACTAACGGGGCTCATTGAAGCACAAACAAAAATCGCTAGGAGCGATCGACTCACAACAGAAAGTTGAATCAGCTGCCGAAGATGCAAAACATTAATCAAATTGATCGGCGACAACAAAACTTCTCTGATACCAGTTTATTAGAAATCAGGAAGTAGAGAGGAGAGATATGAGAGACAAAGAGACACAAAGGGATGAATTTATGAAGAAACTCAATTGATTATTCTCTCTCTTAGTCTATCTATTACAAATTATAAATATAAAGCAAAATGGAGATAATGACTCATAGGCTCAAAAGCAATTTGGGTCTCAATATAATAATTAGAATTATCATATATACTTTTTTAGTCACTGTCATAATATGTGTAGTCCTCCGTTTAACAAGTGAAGTAAAATTAAATTAAAATAAGTGTTAAATTATTCTAAAGTATTGATATTTGATAATAGTGAAATAAATATATGAAATAATGAGAGTAAAAAATATTAAAAATTATAAAATTTAATAATCTAAGTTTACTCTATCTTTATAGATATTTTAATTTATTTTACCTTAAATTATTTTTATTTGATACATTAAAACGTCTAAAAACACTTGAATCATCTTTATTACACTTACGAAACAGGAGGTTAGAGATTAAATACAAAAGAAGTTGTCTGAAAAAGGGAAGAAAAAAAATTGAGAGCCACGTGACACTTGTACTCGTAATAGACACAAAAGAGAAACTAGCTAGTGAACAAAGAACCTTTTTTTTATCTACACCAACATTTTTATTAACACAACATTGTTAATTAATGGACAACCTTACCCCTCCTCTATTTCCTCTAGTATGATTTATTATTCTTCTTTAATTAACAAGTTCTTTAAGAATCCTTTTAAAAAAAGAAATAACAGTGATAAGAGAAAAAAATTTCAAATATGCATTTCCTTTTAGTACGTTTCTCAGCAAATTATCAATGATAAATCCGAATCACCAACTGGAATAGAAATTTTAAGGTCAAATTCTTCTTTTTTTTGTTCAAAATTAAATTAAATGAAATTTGAGCAAAAGTCCATACTTATGGGAAGAGGTATAGAGCAGGAGAGAAGAAGCTATAGAGGAGGAAGGCATTCTCTAAAAATCAGAAAGTTTTGGCTAGACACCTATTAATTTGTTAGATAATAAATAAAGCTGTTAATTAATTAATGCAATGTTCATCAGTATTATATAACTGTCTATTCAGATGCTTTAAAATCACTTACAATACAAATAATTTATTCTTAGGTAGCTGCTGAAAGGAAATTTTATTCTTAGGTCTGGAATTCTATTATTGTTACACAAAAACTGTGTAAATATATTGTTTCCATCACACCGTGGACACAAATATTAAAATGATATAAAAACACTCTTATAGTACAATAATTACATATTGTGAAGCTCTAAGTGGTAGAGCAAGGAATATAAATATTCGTTGGGGCTTTGTTCTTCTCCTCTTTCGTCATTTTGACGTTCCCGTGCCGGGTAATGCAGGGCCGACAACATAAGCTCTGCATATATCGCCATCTTTCTTATACGAACGATCACCTGTGCTGGGTTTGCGCTTCCCGTCACAGTTACCATGCTTCTTTCCAAATTCAAGCTGATTGATTTGATGCCTTCAAAACAAATTTGTGAACACTTTAAATGCATAATCTGTGGAACTATGTTAGAGGACTACTGCATCATGTAGATTTAACTTGACAATTATTTCAAAAAAGAGAAGTACCACAAGGTAGGTTCCAAAATTAAGGCCCCTAGCCTCCTACATAGGTAAGCATGCAAGTTGAAGGAACCTATGTAGATCTACTGATTAAAAGTTTAGCATTCAAATAGTTTCATAAGCATGTTGTTTATATGGATATTTGTACAATAGAGAATTTATAGGTTTAGTGAAAGATTGTATTTATGCTTAATATTTTATATGATATACTTTTTGTATATATCATGCGGTTTTCAGCAATAAAGTTTTCAGTTTATACTCTGAATTTGTGATTGATCTCAAAATTATTATAAGGTGATCAAATTTGAGATAGACATGTGGATCACATTGTATATAATTTTCAAACTATACATCCCTTCATGATTCATGTCATTCAGTTATATTTATACAGTAATTTATGTTGGTTTAGTTGCGCTTTATGAGATGAATACTATTTAAGTCCTTGTGAATATGATTGCTAGATGGAATTGGTTGATGACACAAAAGATTATGACAGCACAATTAGAGTACTCAATCCGATTTATATCAATATATATATTATTTGAATATATATATATATATATCTCAAGTGGGAGATTGTTGGAATTAATTTATATTAATTACAATATATATGGGTTTATATGTAATATAAATATATATTGAATAATGGAACGTCAAATATCTAATTAGATTTATTATGAAGTGATCAAATTAAGTATTATTTATTGGGTTTAACATGTGTCATGAGAAGTGGGGTCTTTAGTGCGTAGAATGTATATTAATAACTTTATGATTTAATGATGATTTAAATTATATAAAGTTTGGTAATAATATAATTATGCTATTGGTCCCCGGAGAACACAATTAATAAGCAATTTTTTTATTATGAAATTAAACCCGATAAGAGAGAAATTGAATCTGATATGAATCCGTTAAGACATAACTGTTAGTTTGCCAACTTTTCAGTTATTGGTGCCCATTATATATTACAGAACCGCCCTCTCTCTCCATCTCTCTCTCCATTTCTCTCAATTTTCGGATTTTTTGAGAAAAGAAGAAAATGTTTGCACCGATCCTCTCTATCTCTCAATCGAATAAGAGAAAGATCACCGCGAAGACTTAATGAATCCAGTGATCAAGAGAATTATGTCTCTCTAGAAGATTGACAATATAGATCAAAGTAATTTTAATTCTAATTAAAAGTTCACTAAAAAATCATGATAAATTTAGAATTTATAAATTACGATATAGTTATGTTTGAATTAAATCCTTTCAATCACAACGTCTGCTTCTTTAATTTCTCGAACCGACTGGGCCTGATGTGGATCCACTATTTTCTGCTTCTGAACCGTGCCCATAACAGAGAGGATCTCTGTAAGGATCGTCTTCATCTTCTTCATGTCATCCTCAATGCCAGCTTTCTTGAACAACTTGTTATCTATGCAAGTTCTGGTTTTGTTATAACAAGCTTATGAGTGGAGACGCCACCCATCCGATGGCAGTTGCTGCTGAAATCTCAGCCATGAAAAGGAGACGATGATGAGACGGATTGATCAAGTATAGAAGGGAAATGTTATCTGAACATTAATGAATCTGTGGTGGCATTACTAGAAATGGTGGCACGAGGAAGAGATACTAGAGAAGTTATGTAGGTGTTGTATCAAACAGCTAATGGCATATTGTTCTACGGCAAAAGAAAGCTCTTTATTGGGGGAAAAAAAAAGGAGAGAGGACGCAAGTGGAAGGCAATCGAGAAGGGTTCTGGTGTTGGCGTGGAAACCAAAGGTGAATGATTGTGAATATTGTACATGTTTGCTTCTAGAGTTGGATCAGCTCACTTGGATTGTATTGGCATTAAGCGATTAAATTAAGCTAAATATATTTGTTTATGTTGGGTTGGGACGCTATGATGTTAGCTTACAAGTTCAACACCTTGGAATCAGATCATCTCATCTGCTGTGCTGCACCACGTTGCATGCAGATCATACGATGCACAACATGTAGTGATCCATGTATTTTCTATGGAATAATTAAAGGGATATCTATGGAATAATCAATCTATAAGTTAGAAAATATGTTTGTAAATTTTTTCTATTTTTCAGATATTTGAAGATTAATTTCGAAATTATTTGAAAAATAATTGTCAAGATTGTCAAAATATTAGTTATTAAGGGATCCCCTCTCTTGAATTATTCCATAGATATCCCTTTCAGAGTATATAAAAAAAATTATGACAAACTATTTTAATGGAGTTCTAGAAAGGAATGCATTATAATACAACAACGTGCTCACTAATAAAGAAAAGAAATGAAACATTGATCAGAGTTAAGCCGCCCAATGTAATGTTGAAAATTATGCGGATAATATACTTCCTTTTGAATAATTCTGGTAATAAATAAATTTGTATTAATAGATAAATTCTGAAATTGAAATCAATACTAAACTAAAACTAAAATAAATACAGGACAAATATGGGTTATACAGTTATTCTGACAATATATCTTAATAATAAATTTTTGAAAATTAATAGATGAAATTAAAAGTTAGAAAACAAATTGAAGGATGCATTATCGGATATATAGATAGGCTCACTATCTAATTTCTACAATTTTAAACCGTTAATTTCAGGTCGATTGTCTACTAGAGCTTGGGGGTGCTGTCGCTAATCTGGTTTTAGCAGCTCTATTAGAGAAGTAAAGGTAAGTAAATTTTATTTTAAGTAATGCAAGTAGACCTAGGGGTCTCTCATTAAAAAATAAAATAAAAATAAGACGAGTACACTTAAGGCATATCCAATTCTTGTCTTCGAAAAAACAAAATAGTATACAAATGAAAAAAAAGACTAGTTTTCTTGTCTTTGAAGTTCGAACTCATTCCTATAATAATGAGTAATTTAGTGTATACCAAACTTGTATGTATATCCATCCAATTTTTTCGGTATATATTTTTGAAAAATATTATTAAAATTGAAAAAAATAAAATTATAGATGTATTTCTATTTATTTTAATAAAATATATATTAAATTTGAGTTTATTTGTAAAAAGTTTTCTTTTCATCAAATAATTTGAAAATTTTAACAGTAGATTTTTAATTAATTTGTGATAAAAGAACAATCAAATTCTGAGTTAACTTAGAATTGATACACGCTCTATCTAAATAATTAGAAACACATCTACAATTTTAATTTTTTAATTTAAATAATATATTTTTTAAAAATATACTGTAAAAATTAAATATATTATAATAAAAATTAGATTAAGTCAGAATTATTCATAATTTTTTTAGATGCAAAAGGGACTCAGAGCCTCAGCAGATCCGAGACTGGATGTCAGGGTTTCAAACTTTGAGTCAGTATCAATTAGTCAAAGAGGGTTGTACTGTAGTAAAGCAAATCTCATTTGATATTTGACCCTCAGATGAGTCAATGGAAGATATACATTTTATAAAATTACCAGTAAATAATTTTTATAATTTTTTTCTGATTTAAAAAATAGAAAAAATCGCAACAAAACTGAAAATTATGGGAGATCAGCTGTAAAAAATTTCTATAATTTTTCTTATTTTTTTTGTTATCATAATTTGCAATATTAATTTTCTTAATTCCAATCTGATAAAGGAAACAAATAAGAGTGAGGATCCATTGACGATGGTGGACAACCTTGACAACCGATTTTTTTGAAATAAATTAAATTTTTTAAAATAAAAAGATGTTCATACACATAATTTTAACTTAATAGATTAATTGCATTTCAACTTTCATATAGTTGAAATATTATTTGACGTTTCATTAAAGATAATTAATCAAAGTTATATGAAATTTACATTGATTTAAATTTAATAGTCTTTGATCGAATATTAAACTACACTTAAAATTATATGAAATTTGCAACATAATATGTCATAAATACACTTCTAAAAATTAGTTTTGGGTTGATGTCAATTTCATGGAAAACAACATTCAACTCATTTGCTCGGAAAACTACTGATGAAGGAAAGAAAAAGAATCTTATTTGTTAGATAATAAATAAAGCCGTTAATTAACTATAATTGCGTTCATCAGAATTTTTTTTGAGATAAAAATAAGAATTTGAATTATCCAATTTTAAGTATCCATAAAAAATCTCCATTCGGATTTCTATATGCGACCTCCTGCACGGAGCGCATTTACATCAAAATGAACTGTCTACACGTAGCGCATTTACATCAAAATGAACTGTCTACACGTATGCTTAATTTAAAATCATTCACAGGACAAGTAATTTATTCTTAGGTAGCTGAAGGAAATTTTATTCTGAGGTCTGAAATTCTATTATTGTTACACAAAAGCTGTTCAAATCATTGCCTCCCACGTACACACCGGGGACACAAATAATGAAATGATAAAATCACTCTTATACAAAATTAATTAGATATTGCGAAGTTCTAAGTGGCGCCAGAGCAAGGAACAGAAACAAGAGTCGTTGGGGCTTAGTTTCTTTTCGTCTTTTTTCCTTTTGGTGCTCTCGATCGTGCTGGCTACATTCTTTTCGTCTTTTTTCCTTGGAAATAGAATACTTAAATTCATAAATTTCAATAAAATATTTGTATTCTGGGTGAAATAGTGATCCAAATGGTTGTGCGAACTCGCTCACTGTTCCCATTCTAGAATTTTATTGATATTTTTTGAATTTTTGAAAGAAGGAGAAAAATAACAAAAAGAAAACATATACATATAAAATAGAACAATTGGTCAAAAATATAAAAAAAAGTTTTTAACTATAATATGTCATTACGGTATTCCAAAATTCAGACTTTAGCAACGCTCATAACAATATGTTAGACAAGTGTCGCTGTTCAGAGTATCACAAATTCAAATCTCACAAAATTTATTTAAAAAAAATAAAATAGAGACTATCAAGAGCTCTTATTTATAAAAAATATTGTTGTTCAGATGAACTTACCATTCTTGGAGCAGGATTCAGAAGTAGAAGTGCTCCATGTGTTTTTCTTGATCCAATTAGACTCCCCTGCATGAAAGCAGAATTTCAGTATTGAAAGCATTCTCTCCATTCCTGCAATTATAAAACTTGGATTTATTTATCACATCATCAATTTAGCAATTTTCTACATATTAATTACAAAAATGTCTCCATTTTTATAATTATTAATTTACTGATGAGACAATATCTAATTAATAAATAAAATAATCTTATAGAATTTCAAAGATAAAAATATTTTCATAACATTTGCAAATGAATCGTAAGTTCTGATATGACATTTCAGAAAGATTCCTACATTTATAAAGATTCTACATCTCTTGAAATTGAAATTGCAAATTTCACATCAAATTTAGAAGGTTTTTTATAAGTAGAATGAAGATGCTTTGACAATTAACTTAATATTTCGGTAGATCAAAACAAACAAAAAAAAAGTAAATTCCTTCTATGAAAGTAGAATAGTTTCTTTCGGAAAAGTTACAAAATACTAGAATGAGGGGGCTCAACCCATCTTCTTCTAAACAGATAAACTATTAGAACAGAAGGAAGATCATATATACCTTCTCCTCGAGAAATAAAACAACTGCATCCAGAAATAGCAGCAACTTTGTTCCATTCAGGGCCTTTCTTACATCGAATTTGCTCCTCCAACAAAGGTGTTCGATAAATGGACAGTAGCTGAAGCGAGACAGGGAGGCCTTTCTTGGGCAATAACTTCAGTTTTGGACAGTCCAAAATTGTCAAAAACCTCAATAAGTAGAAACATTCCATTTCAGGAAGCGATAACAGATTTGGACAATTCTCGATGTAAAGTCTCTGGAGGGATACAAGTTCATATAGGCCCTTCAACGTAACAACTTCCTTGCAATTGATTATGTCCAAACCAACTATTGTTAGAAGACACCCATATCCATTTAATTGTGCCTTCATTATCATTGCATTAGTCGAGAAAATTTCAAAATATTTAAGAGCGGGGAATCCATCCCAGTTTGATCCGACAAAATTGGGACAATTCATTATTCTCAATGTTTGGAGCTTAGGGAACACTTCAACATCACATGGATGAAACCATTCGTCTAAGCTCCATAACTCTTTGATTACAAGCTTCTCCAGAGAGGGAAATGTACCCTTACCATAGAATTCGAGACCGATTCTTCTCACTGCTTTCATTGATAAAAACAGTAGACTTCGAAGCAGTGGAAGTTGCCCGAAAGCTGGGAGCATCTCTAATTCATTGCAATTGCAAAGTGTAATTGACTCTATTCTAGAGAGCAAATTCGACCCCAACCAAGAAGGACAAACAGCTGCCGGGTATCGCGAGATATACAGCCTTTCTAAGTTGGGATTCGGTTTTAGAGCTTCATGCACCTCATGGTATTCTCTATCGACTTCTGAAGAAAAATCAGACCACTCCATGGCTAGGTCGGTGACATGTTTTTTGCTGCCCAATTGTGCTTTGATAGCTTCTTCCCTACTAGTCACATTTTCTAACCCACATATTCGTAAGAATCCCTTAATGTTATTTATGTCACCCAATTGATCTAATTCATGCCCCTTCTCCTTCTTAACATCCAGATATGCAGATCCTCCTCTCCAAATATTTTGGACTTCATGAGCTAGTCCGCCTACATCCACAATAAATGATTTGCTAGTATCAATAAACTTCAAGCTGCGCAATTTGCATATGCTCTGAGGTAAGGTAAGATAAACTTTATCTTTTTGGGCATGAAAGCTTCCATTCTTTATTAATAATGCAGTCAGATGATGGAGCTTGCTGAAAGAGCTGGGTGCAAGCTTGTCTGTGCAATTTCGAAAACATAGGTAACGTAGATGTTTGCACTCACGGAAGTTAGGCAAACTTGTCAATTCCCATCCAATATCCAACACTCTAATTCTTTTCAATTTGATCAATACATCGATGAGATATTTATTGCCCGAGGTGTAATTTAGAAATACCAGTGTATGCAATTTATTGAGGCCATGCATAGTTCTTAGAATTTCAAATGCTTCAGGAGTTACAGATAAATGTCGAATAGATGCCAAGTTTTCCATGGTGTCATTCTCATTAAGTACATGACACTCACCCTTAGAAACATGACATGCCAAATCATTCATGAGATCATGCATGCCATAATATTCTTTATGATCACGCTTGGTCACTTGGATGAATGACCTTGCTATTAACCCATTAAAATAATCTCTTCCAGTATCCTCTAAACTCCTCCTTTCTCGTGGCAAAACAAATCCCTCCGCTATCCACATGTGAACCAACCAGTCGGGTTTAAGATGGTAGTTCTTTGGAAATAGACTACAGAATGCAAAGCAACGTTGTAGGTGTTCTGGTAAATGTTCATAGCTTCGATAGAGTATATTTATTATGTCGCCTGTATCTAATAGATTACTATTTAAAATTCTTTTCCATTCTTCTCTATTAGAATTTCCCCTCAATTGCCCTCCTACCACCCTAATGGCCAGAGCTGAGCCGTTAAGTTTATTGACAACCTTTCTACCAATAGGCTCTAACTCTTGGCGCATATGCTGATTCTGATAATCAAATGCGCACAACTCAAAAAGTGACCAGCTATCAACCTCACTTAACCCATCTAAGGGTATCGAGCTTACTGTACCCAAAATGGGTCCTATTCTTGGATCTCAAGTTGTCAGGATAATCTTACTTCCCTGCTTTGCTTTCCTCAACAGAGCAAGGACTTGTAACCATTCTCTTTTATATCCATACTGCTTTGCATCATCCTTATTGTTCCAGACATCATCAAACACCAAAAGTATTTTTTTAGATGCTAACTCTGTTTCAAGTTTTTTCTGTAGCTGATCAAAACTAAAATCTACTGTGGAAAGATTTTCAGAAACACATTTCAGCATTTCCTTTGTGAGTCTAAGCATATCAAAATTATCAGAAACAGTGAGCCACATTTTTTGGTCAAAATGACCATCAAGCCTTTTGTCATTATAAACCATTTGAGCAAGAGTAGTTTTACCTATACCTCCTTGGCCAACAATTGATATAATTGCAGGCGATGGCGACGAATCTGTTTTCCTTAACAACAAATCTAATAGTAATCCACACTCATTCTCCCTTCCAATAATTTCATCACTTATGAGGGAATTGATAACACACTGATTTTCATACTCATGTGCGCGCATATTATCAGAATTGGGTACGTTCATTAACTTGAGGAGTGTTTCTGCTGACACTTTGGCTCGATCCAAGCTTTCACTGACTTTCTTAACCTTTTGCTTGAACTTATAATTACCAACTATAAATCGGTAAATACCATGAGAAGAAGAGGAGGCTACATGACTAACCGTCTTTTGCTGCTGCTCAGATTTCTCCATGAGGAGATAGTACTTGAACTCATCAATGATATCCTCTGCATCATAAACTGCATCTTTGATTTCTCGCACCAACTGAGCCTGGGGTGGGTCCACAGTTTTCTTCTTCTCAACTGTGCCCATAACAGAGAGAATCTCTGTAAGGGTCGTCTTCATCTTCTTCATGTCATCCTCGATGCCAGCTTTCTTGAAGAACTTGTTATCTATATATGTTTTGGTTTGGTTTATAACCAAGCTTATGACTGGAGACACCACCCAGCCGACAGCAGTGGCTATCGGAATTTCAGCCGTGGATTTTGTTAAGAGAAAATAAATTAGCGATTATTCAGAAGTGGTGTTCAGAAGTGGGATTGTGGTTGGTGGTGGTATCATAACTGGAAAACCGGGAAATGCAAGAATTAAAGAACTAGAACTGAAGCAAGATTTGATTTGATTTGGAGAGGTGGGAAAAGAATGGAAGAGAAGAAAACTCTCCGTTGAAGACGGGAGAGAATAAGACTGGAATGTAAAAGGAAAAGATTTTTTTTTTGATTTAATGGAAAATATAAAAGGAGAGAAAAGGGAGAAAATTTGGCATCTAAAGAGGACGGATTCAACGAAGTGAGAATGCGAGATTTGATATTTGAGGTTCGATACAACACTGAATAAGTTGCAACATGGAACAAGGTGCGCCGTTACGCTAAGATTTGTGTTTTATTTATTATCGGAAACTGGACAATCAGAAACCCATTCAACATAGTATCCCAGTTGCAGAGGATATAGGAGCACAGACTAGTTATGGCCGGTCAACTCGTAGCTATCTTGTTATTTGTTTAATCGGATCAATGTCATTATTGTAGGGTTTTTTTCTTTTGAAGATAAGGTCATTATCGAGGTGAGTTCACATGGTTAATGGCTTGGACTTTCAAGTCATTGGGCTCATTATTAATTAAATGCAATTTTTTTAATGAAAATTCCTATAATGTCCAGAATGTTTGTGAAATCTACGAGCTCCATTCAAATAATGAGGAAAAAAATGTATGCTTCTGCTTCCCAAACTATAATGAGTGAAGTGAAAATTATTTTGAGATAAAGATGAGAGTCAAAAGATATTTTTAATTTTAAATATTTATAAAAAAAATTTCATTCGAATTTTTTAACTAAATATTTATAAATTATTTTTCAACTTTAAAAACACTCAAGGTTGACCGAGAGGCGAGGACTGAGAGAGGCGATTTTAGATGCGATTTTGTGGTTCTTCTCCGATAATGATCGGAGGCCCGTTCATCGGGGCCCCCGGACTGCCGATAGGGTCTCCCCCCTTTCTAAAGACCCTAGGGCTCCTTTGTCTCCCTCTTGGCCAATTGATTCATATCTCTACTTTCAATGCCAATTCCTAGAGCTCTCTCCTAGGCCCATTACTGTTGGATCGATGCCCATCACCGTACCCCTCACCTACGTCCATTGGGCCTTCTTCTATGGCGATCTCCGGGCCTCGTCCTCTGATGTGCCCTCCAACTAGCTCTAAGCCTCAACCGTGCTCTAGCTCATGCCTCGTTGAAGCCTGGTCTGCCTAGATCTGATCCGCCTAGATCGGATCCGCCTAAATCGGATCCGCCTAGATCGGATCCGCCTAAATCGGATTTGCCTGATCTGCCTAGATCTAATCCGCCGCCTCCGAGGAAGTCCTATGCTGAGGCAGTGGCGGCTCCGGCCCAATCCTAGCCTTCTTCTAAGCCTTTGAATACGACAAAAGCAGGTGTTTCTTCTAACCGGTCCAAGTGTTGTTTATGATGTGGCGATCGAGGACATCTTGCCTCTCCATGTTATAACGCGCCCACTTGTTTCAACTATCCTCGCATTGGCCACAAGTCTTTTCAGTGTGATCAAAATACCAAGCCTCGAAAGAAAAGAGGAGAGAGGAAACGACGTAGTTGCAACAAAAACCACCACAAGTGAGTGACCTTGTGATCACTGTGGCTCCCCTTCTTCCTCCCTCCTATTTTCCTTCTGAAGCCAACAAGGCGAACAAGTCAAAAAATAGCTAAAGAGGTGCATTGTGCTTCCCACCTCCCTTGGCTGCTTTTCACACACCCTATAGAATCGCTTGCGTGAACACTATCCTGACCTAATGTGGATAGCGAGCGTTCTCAGTCCTGGTCGCTTCTTAGTGGAGCTTCCTCAGTACTGGTGTAAGAAAATTTTGAAATCGAGGAAGCTAGAGGTGAAAGACATGGACATTGAGGTCCTGCAGCCTACGGGTGTTGGAATTGATCCTAGCTCTCCCATGAAACACTATTGGGTGCGAGTCCAAGGCCTCCTGCTCCATCTTCGTCACCTCTCCCATGTCCAGAAGTGTATCGGTGAAGTTGGTGATGTATTGGAACTGTACTGGTACACCAAGAATTGGTTGGATAATCATTGGATGCGTGTGAAGGTCACGCTTTCTAACATCTCCTTCTTACCTTCCCTTAAGACCTATTTCCTCACTTCAGCTCGCAAGAAGGTGGCTCATTACACGGTGTCATTTAAACCAGAGGAATGGGGTATTGACAGTAGTTTTGAGCCTGGAGAACAAAAGTTTCCTTGGGTTCCCAAACTTAAGGAGATTATTTAAGAAATTGAGAAGGAACTCTTCTCTTCTGAGGCGGAGGACATGGTGCCGGGTGATGAACACATTGTTGAAGATATGGTGATCGAAGAGATCAAAAGGTTTGGGAAAGCAGTCCTCACCAATGGGGAACTGTCCCCTGATGAGCTCATCACTTTAGCAGCCTTTCATAAGTGAATTCGTGGAGGTTACAATGGCAATGGTGGTACTTAGACTGGTTGGGTCCACCACGAGGCCCTCTCTGGTGCGGTGATTGATCGCTTTTTCGACCATGAGGAAGCTGAAGCTTATAAATACCTTCTCAAACTGACAGGCTCGGCCACAACATCCACCCCCATTCAGTTATCCTCCGAGGATGATGCTCCTCCTTCCAAAATCACAGGACCAAAGCTAAAGCCACCACTTCGGGTACATCCCTAATCCCTGAATTGTTTCCCTCTCATACTACACCGATGAATGTCTCAACAACTTATTAGTTGAGTTAGGGATTAATTTGGGTAGTAGTGAGGATGTGAGACTAGCTAGAATTAGACAATTACGCAATCTGGGTAGAAAAAATTTGAAGCTCCTACTAGAGGATGTGTTGTGTCTTGTCAATATTGAGGTTATTATAGAGAGCGAGGGCTCCCCCCATACTCCAGGAAAGTTCTCAATTGGAATTGTGAAGGCTTAGGAGGGGCCTCCAAACGAAGAAAACTTAGGGAACTCCTCTATTTCCATAACATAGATGTTGTAGGGCTGCAAGAAACCAAGAAAGAATCCTTTTCCACCAATTTTCTACTACCATTACCTGGTGGCTCTAGCTCCCTACTGTTAGATCAGCTGGGGGTATTCTAATTGGGGTGAATGAATCTAAATTTGAAATTCTGAACTCTCAATTTGGCCTTCATTTCATTACTGTCTTCCTCAAAAACAAATAGGATGGTGAGTATTAGGCCTTTACTAGTGTTTATTGCCCCACTGACAATAGTCAAGACAACCTTTTGGGATGAACTTAGGTCCCTCAGAACTTCCTGGGGAGGGGCCTGGGTCATAGTTAGGGACTTTAATGTCATTAAACATAGAGATGAGAGGTAAGGCCCCATCTTCCACTCCAACACCAGTAAAGGGTTCAATACTTGTATTGAAGATACTAGTATTCATGAAATTATATTAACCTCTCGAAAATTTACTTGGGCCAGAGTAGGTTCTAGCTTATCCATGGCCCTTTTGGATAAGTTCTTTACTGATGACTCTTGGGTCCAACATACCCAGTCCATTCCATTTCTGCCCTCCCAAGAGTTATGTCCGACCACTCCCCCCTTATTCTCCGTGTTTTCATTATAGATCTTACATCCAAACCCAAAATCTTTCAATTTGAGGCTAGTTGGCTTCAACAAGAAGACCTCTATGTCAACATTCTCCTATAGTGGAATGAATATCCCCTAGGAGGTAATGTCAACAAGGGGTGGAAGAGGAAGGTCAACAATGTCAAGAAAAAGCTCAAGGGTTGGGCTGCCAATTTATATTGTGACACCAGGCTGAGGAAACCTATTGGAGCATTAGGGCTAAAGAGGAATGGATACAAAAGGGTAATGCTAACACAGTCTTTTTCCAAAAAGCTGCTTCTTCCAACAAGACGGAACAACTTATATCCCAATTAGAGGTTGACGAGGCAGTGACTTCTGACCCCTAGCTCATTAGCCAACATATTCAACAGTTCTACCAGCAGCTTTTAACATATATATATTGTTATACTGATATCATTTGGTATCTGATCAAATCCGAGCAGTAAATTTTCAGATTTATATGTTCTTGGTGAAATTTTGTAGGTAAAGGCAGGTTGATTAATATTCAGTAGGGTGTTCTTTTTATCTTTAGTGCCTGTAATTATTTTCCTACCAATGGATGTTAAGAACAGCATCTGAAGGAATTAGATTCGTTAATTTAATATGATTTATTCTCCCCTTTTTTTTGTTTACTGGAGCAATACCTAAATTATTCTTAGTTATTGAGTGCTACTCAATTCAATTTTAAAAATTTGTTGTATGTCAACAACCATAAATACAATTTTTGTTGCAGCTGCCTTCTCATTTGTACTTGGCATGTGGATCGTTGGATCACCAAATTGATACTGGCCTCCTTTAAATTTATCAGGCTTAATGACAGCTCGTGCAAGAGAAGCACCAAACTCCAGTTGGCATGAGTTATTATTTCCTTTTTCTTTATATTTGTGGCTGAGCTCTCCTCGGTCATGGACGAGGGGGTCAGTTAGGAGACAAAAAGAATAAATGAAGACGGATACAGGATGGAACTGCAATGAATGGCAATTAGATGTGTCATAATTGAGATAAATCAAGTTTGAGATGAAAAGCTAATTGGGTAGTAAAGAGAGACGAAGTCACCATAATGGCTGTTTTGTGGAGAGGAGAAGTCACAAAAGGCACTGCAGGAAAGAACTTGATGGTGTCTAGAAGAGCTAGCTCTGATGATGCGAATCTGGTATGAACAGCTCAATTCGGTCATGGCGTTGGTGCGCAACCAAAGAAGAAGAAGAAGAAGAAGAAAGGAAGAGGAAGAGATGAGGAGCCGAACTTGACATAGTGGACTGAACTCGGTCAACTCGGGGCCAAATTTGGTCAAACTGATCCAACCATCTGCAACTGAGTTGGAGTCCCCTTGATCTTATGCGGTTCTACTACCATTGCTTCTTCCGTGCCACAACCCCTGTACATAAACTTGTTTATTTTAGAGAAAATATTTCTCTCCTCAAACAATCATCCCCCGGATTGTCCCCCGGGCTCTTAAACCTTGTCTATCTTTCATTTTAGCCCATGTGTTTTATTAAAGCCCAGCGGCCCATATATAAACCATCCCAATATGACCTCTCTCTCTTTCCTTTCCTGCGCTTTCTCTCTCCTCTCTTCAATTTGAATTTTGCTCTCTTTCTCTGACACTCATACTCAATCTCTCCTCTCTTCTCTGACACTCATACTCAATCTCTCCGATGTAATTCAGCATCTTCTGACAACTAGTTCTCTTCTTCACTTTATCGTTGAAATCTCTGAATTCAAACTTTTTCGATCTAGTCTTCGTCATTTTTTATCAACTAGGTAATTACTCTATTTTTTCTATCTATTTTTTTCATTTTATTGATGTTATTGTATTTTTCTTCTTATTTTTTCATCAATTGATATGTTCTGTTGAGATTTGATTATTTTAGATTTACTTTGATTCAAAATTCATATAGATTGAGATCTATTATATTAGATCTGATTATGTTATCTTATTTTAATATATGTTAACTATATCAATTTGATTATGTTGCTGATATACATCTGATTATGTTGATAATATAGATCCAATTAGTTTATTATAATCGATCTGATTATATAGAGCAGATGATACTATAAACATCTATATATTTATCTAAACACATACTTGAAAATTATAAATAATTGTTATACATATGTAAACATCAGATTTTTATGAAGAATATGTTGATTATGCTTTATCAGTGCATGTTTCTATTTTCAATATATAAACATTCTAGTGCAATATATAAGTACCTGATTTATTTATCTAAACACCTGATGCATTTATCTAAGTACCTGCTTATCTCTGTATTTACCAGTGTAATATATAAATACCTGGTTTATTTATCTAAATACCTAATGCACTTATCTAAATACATGATTGATATTATAACTTACTGACAATACAATTTTCTTATCTGATGGCTATTGTGAAAGAAAAACATGACTTAGGCTATTTATTTGTGTTTTTTCTTTGTTAAGATTTGCGATGGATATTGATTTGAATGTCTGTCATACTAATTGAGAATCAAAATGAGAGAGAATTGATTGATTTAAATGTTCGTTTGGAGAAAAAGGGTACACAAGAGGGTATACAACAGGGTGCACAAACAGATGATAATCCAGAATATGAAGATGTAGGTATTACGGAGATTATAGAGCAGAGGTTGGTATGAAATTTGATTGAGTTGAGGTGTGTATCGGTTCTATAAGAATTACGAGTTGAGGTTTGAGTTTTGCATTGCGAAAAGATCAAATCATAAGAAGGATGATTTATGTTATCATTATTCATTTGCTTGCAATAAACACAAAAAAATAATAGAGAGGGATTCTTATGTGCCTCCATTACCAGAAAGAAACCAACCTGTTCTTGGTACTGAGTGCAAAGCCATGTTAACAATTGTTGATCTAGGTTTTCTGAATCGGTGGGTAACTAAATTTCATTTGGAGCACAGTCATGTATTAACTCCAGACTCTTCTTATCTGATTACAACATATCATGAAATTCATGTGCAAACAAAAAGAAAGAACTGGAAACAAATGATGACGATGCCATGCCAGCTTGGCTGAATATTACACTGTTATTAACTAGCTGGCTCCACCATAAGTTTGAGGGCATGGGTTGATATTAACCATTTTGTCATTGCCAGTATAAGTTCACTTTTGCTTCAAGCCCATACTTCCGAATTCCATTGAACCATGTAAAATCTAAATGCTCAGATCCACGATTGCAGCAGGAAAAAAAAAGAAAAAATTTTTAAGACAATTTTACAGAGCAACATGGGGAGACTTTGTCATTTTTTTGTTTTGGCTTAACTTTATTTTTACACTTTTACCAGACTTCTTGGACTTGCAAAAAGTCCACAAAAGTTCATTGGTAATTACAACTCAGAGAAATGGTGAGTGTTTTGGACTAATAGGAATATCCATACCTGAAATTAGGTCGAGAGAGGAGGTCCTTGATAAGTTCAAAATCAAACACTGTCTGCAGCAGATACAGAATGGATAAAGAAATCAGAAAACATAAAGACCCAAGGCATTAAATCAAGGAAAAATGGAAGAAAGAATTGACAAGTTTAAATAGAGACCTCCATTAGCTCGAGACAGTCGGAGACAGGGTCAATCACCTCAACAGAGAAGCCACCATAACTCTTAAAACCAAGAGACGACAGATCAATGTCTGGTATATCTGCCATCTTGATTTCTGAGATCTGTATATACAAAGAAATCTGTTAATTTTGTTTATTTAGGTAAGCATAATTTATATTTCATCAAATGAAATAAGATAAGAGACTAACTGAGAGGGTATTCCCATAGATTTGTTTTGTTATGGATTCTGGTGCAGGTTGACCACTGCTGGAATTGAACAATAAACACATATAAACAACAATTAAAAAATATTGAAAAGAAATGATAAACAATAAGAAGCAAGAAATTGAATGATAGATGAAATTTCACCTTTATGCCCCAGTCATAATCAGGACCACCGGGGTTATGGCGTGCATTCATTATGAATCCACCATTTGCCTAAAAATATCCAAAACATAACAGTAACAATGTTGATGATTGATATTGCCAAATGATGATAATATTAACAAGAGCAAGACAGCAATAACAGCAAAAGGTTAATTTTATATGTAGCCCTGATAAAACTTATTAGCACATATACCATTCAACATAATACCAAATATATCCATTTTTGTCCATTTAGTAGAAAAGCTGCCTCAATTACCCTCCATGCTACCATACATCAAGAAACGTAATAAACAAAATAGGGGTGATGAGAAAAAATGTAGGTGCAATTAACATATTGTGTTTAGAAAGTAATTTGAGAAGTTCCATGTGTTGCATAGTTATACATGACATCACGCTTCACAGAGGCATGCATGAAGTAATCCTAATCATAAAAAAAGGTAGATAACAGGTAAAGTATGCACCTTCCTTTTGCGAATCACCGCTGAAACAGCAGGAGTCGACATGAGCCCATCCCTGACATAAATACACATTGAATGCTTGTACGTGTTGCGTTATATTAGAAGATCAGAGTTTTGCAAAAGTACCCCCAAATTACCCCAATTAAACACAAAACAGATTTGAACGTGTCAGCAATATCGTGCTACCGGATTAACCTGGTAGCTTATCATATTTGAGCCAAATCAGCATTATGTTACAAAGTTATGATAATTACATTCCAACAAGGATCTTTGCCACTTCATTCCCAGCAGCAATCTTGATAACGATCTGCACCCATGACAAAATCAATAAGAACAGATTAATTACATAAAGCAGACTGACAATAAGAAACTAATCACCAACTAATTAATTAGTTAGCATTACTTGGGCAGCCTGTTTGTTGAAATAACAGCCGTCACCACCCGACACGAGCAACCTTCCTTATAGTCTTCCTCAGATAGGGAGTTAAAAAGGGCCTACATTGACACTATTATTATGGGAGTTCACTATCTTATCAACAAATTGCGTGATAATAAATAAAAGTATGGGGGAATTCTCCCATGCCAGTTGGTACACTTTGATGGATGAGTAAAAATACAAATGCAATTAGCTGCATGCATAGTACCTGGATCCAATTTGCGAGGTAATTTTCTTCTTGGAAGACTCTGACCTGATCGATGGAACCAAGAAGGTAAATATTAATCAACGAAAAATCCCAACAAATTGAATGAAAATTAAAATTGAAATCAATAGCACAGAAACACTCAAATTGAACCTTTTTCCTTAGTCCACTGGTCTCCGTTTTCTGTCCCTGGAAAGGCTTGGTGGGAATTGCTTGTATCCGCTCATCACACACAAATTAATTTAGTATGAGGAGACATGAATCAAACAACTTACCAAGCACGAGAGAGTCAGAGAGAGAGAGAGAGACCTTCAGAGATTGGGGCGTGGAGGAATAAGCTCTAACAATCAACCTCTGATGAGGAGCTCGGCGAGAGAGGAGAAGGTCACGTGCCGGGGCAGGTGAGCTTGAGGAGATCGCGTGGGGAGGTGGAGACAGGAAGAGGGAATTCAGACTCAAAGCCACGGACGCCATTGCAGAGTGAGAAAGAGGGAGAGAGATCAAGCTTTTGTATCTCGTCAGGCTATTTTATTTGTTGTTATCATTTTCTAATTCCAAGTTTGCAAGCGCTCTTTTATAAGCAGAGGTCTGGTTTCCGACAAATCCCGCCAGATGTCAAGCGAATTCGGATCCGGATTATTTTTGGTAAAATGTTTGTGGATCTTTATAAACCTAATTATTTTTGTTTTATGTTATTTTGAAGAGTAAAAGAATTGCTTGGAAAAATAGTTTTTTTATTATTGTTGTTGTTGTTATCATTGTTGTTGTTGATGACGGTGATATTGTAATAATATAATTGATGATAATGGCAATAATAATATTACTGATAGTAATAATAATGATCTCAATAATGCCAACAATAACCACAATGAAAACAGTAATTATAATATAGTAATAATTAACACAAATAAAAATAGTATGTATTACAAATAATATAAAATAGAAAGCGACTAATTGTATCTCAAGCTAAATCCCTCAAAAAATTTTCTTAACTAATTTTTCATTTTTTACAAAAAAAAAAGAACATTTACGTACACTAACTTTCTATTTTTGATAAAAAAATACATTCAATAATCTCACGTGTTTAAGTCAAATGAATCCAAATCAAGTGTTTATATTATGTACTCAGTTGTTTATACTTTACATTTATGTATTTATATATGTGAATCGGGACTTTATATAAATCACTAAGAAAAAAATAATAAAAGAGAGAAGAGACAGAAAGTGAGCATCAAGAAAAGAAAACACATGAGAAAAAAGTCAATTACAGTGACCGGAGAGAAGAAAGAGAAAGAGAAAAATGAGAATCTTGAAAAAAATAAAAACACATTGAAGAAGAGAGAGAAATACTGTCTCAGAAAATAAAAACGCGTCGAAGAGAAGTCACATGAACTACTCAGATATTTATATATTGAACTCGGGTATTTATATAATTAAATAATATAATTAATTTGGAGATAAAAATTTCTAAAAAAAATAATAAAAGTCATTTGAGCCAAATAAAGTCAAAATGTGTGGGGAATGAATTTGGAAAATGGTGCTTGGGAGAAGTAAATATTTTCTCTATAAAATAATACAATCTCTATTCTACAGTCATATTAGCTAGAATAACAAATTAACCTATTATAATGCTATTTTGAACCTTCTAATACACATTACCATTGGCGAATCTAAGTGGGAAAAATAGGTTGCAATGTCATCCATTTTTCCTCTAGTTAATATGTATATGATATATATATATATATTTTACATTAGACATGTATTTTCGTAAGAAAATTCATATTTGAACCCCATAAAAATTTACTATTGTATTTGACAATGTTTCCAAAATAAAAAAATAAAAAAAGTGGGGAAAACATGATGAAAGAAAATGAGGAGACGAAGAAGGCAAGATTTACACTTTTTGAAAGCTTGGTCAATCAAATAACCTGGAGAAAATAATTTCCTCCATTCTTTTACACTTTCTTTCATTTTTCAACAAATCAAACAAGCTTTGTGTAGGACCTGAAATTGAAAATTAGGACATGAAAGAATCAATCGGTTACTTGTGTTCTTCTCTTCTTTGGCTATTTTTCTTTTCTTTTCTTTATTGTTTTTTTGGGTGCTACTAGATATCATGCATGAGGTCAGGACTTAACAAAAATTTGGTCTGCATTATACGATCGATCTCGTAAAAGCCCTCTCATGAAATGCAAGCGTACGTTGATATTGATTATATACACATCAACATATCTCAAGCACATGGGTTCCTTTTTTAATGATGAACTTTGGTACAGAAAGTTAGAAGCAAGACATGGCTTAGCAATAAAAGCATCCGTCCACTGTTTTTCAGAAACTTCGTTCCCTAAGAAAATCAGAAATTTCATTCCTTTAGAAAAAAATGAAATAATTTGATACATTATTACAGCTAATGGCTTTCATTTAGCAATATCCTCACCATTATGCTCCCCCCCCCCCCCCCCCCCCCCACTCCTCTCAACCCCACCGCACAGCAAAGAATGCTGGAAATGTATTAGCATTACTGCTAGAATTATATATAATTTAAGGACACAATAATTAGTCTGACACTTAACTAGGAGATAACAAAATAAACAAGAAATTATGACATCCCTGGATAATAGGGTTTCAATTCCATCTGCAATTTACTAGGAGAAGAGAGCACGATATGTGTCAGCCTCATGCGCCATTTCATCAAGCGTACGATCTTTCCTCTCTATGTCAAGGTCTAGCTTCTCTTTCAATTCCTTCTCTTTAACATTCATCTAAAATTATTTTGAAGACTCAGTTAGAGGAAGAGAATAAACAAAATACATCATTAACATTTGAAATTGAAACCAAAAGAATGTCATATACCGCATCATATATTTCATCATTCTTCTCAAAATCGCCTGATTTTCTAGGGATTACATGGATGTGCACATGTGGGACTGTTTGACCGGCTTGCGGTCCATCCTGGAAAAGGAAAATTGATCAAAATTTTTGGTAAATAATGTAAACGGACGATAAAATAAATAAAATAACTAACAATTTGGGACAGTTTGGATCAGTCAGAAGTCCCAACTTAGTTGACAATTTAAGTAAATGTACTAGCATATAAAAATACATTTTCAGTCAATTAACTATGCTACAAGCAGCAAGTTGAAGAAATTACAAAAAGGCCTATAGACTATTACGTGAAATTGTCGGTAATAGCAGATCTTACTGCAAGGAAAAAAAAAAGGATGACAGAATATGCAGCAAATTTTCAGGATTTGCTCTTTATAAGCCCCCAAATATCTTGAAGCGAAAAATTAATAATTCAATCTTAACACTTTGATAAAAGATGAAAATGCCACTATTACTCTGTAAACAGATTCTAAAAAAAATCAAGGAAGTGTCTCTTGGAAGTCTACCTGGATAGCGAGCGTGAGAGAAGAAGCCTTGTGAAATTGTTCGAGCTTAGCACCGACCTTTTGAGCAGACATCCACAAATCGCTCGTCTCATCAGAGGTTAGATCAATAAAACGCTTCACCTCACGACGTGGGCAAACAAGCACATGTGTCAATTTATTAAGGCACACATACACAGTTAGAGAAAAAACAGTTACATACACATTTATTAAGGCACACATACACAGTTACATATTATAATTCTAACCTTGTCGGAGATGAGATGAAAAAGGAGGAAGATATTATAACATTTTAGAGCAGGAATGTTTGACTAAACTATAGATATAACACGTTTTAACTTTAAAATTATCAATTTTCGTTAGAAAGTTGAGAGCTTTACTTCCTACTTCAGAAAGAAATTAGGGGATATGACCTAAAAAGTGTGTATATGCAATGTATAACCATTTCACTCCAAAAGGATATGACCTGAAACAAGAGAGAAAAAAAACAATTATTCCTGCTTTCAATGCCATATATTATAGTAGTCTAATAGTGGAAACATTCTATAGCAGAGACTTCTCAAACAGTAGCCAATGGTAAGCTTAAATTGGAAGTAAAATTGAACTTTTGCAATTGTCTTTTCAGTTCTCATATCACATAACAACAAAACAAATATGCCTTATATGCAGTTAGTCCCATTTTTAATTATAGTGCATATACATGAAATGCATAAAACAAATTATGTAATATCGGTTTGTTACCAGAGACAGTCTTGCTCTTCCTCCAGCAATTAAAATTTGATAGCATTCGGTAGTGTTTACAATCAATAGAACTAGAATATATGTACAAAGCTACAAGAACTAGAAATTCAATCATACAATATCACAAAAATTTCACTGATCTTAAACGCTTCGACATCCTAAAGTCTTTACACTCTGCAATTGCTCAAGTATTTAAGCTACATTTCCAATCCATGATCACTCCAATTTTCATCATTTTCAGTACTAATACAGTTCGCATAACAGAAACCATATAAAATTTTTCAATTCATACAATCATTTATTTGATGAGCACAATTTTGTAAATCCAGCTCCTAAACCCTAGACCTTGAAGATTGAACTTATACAACAGATAGAGAAGGAGAAGAGGAGAATACCAGGAAGAAGAGGTCGGAGGTTGACCATGGCGTAGGAGAGAGAGGTTGAGTAGAACACCTCTCTGGGATCTATCTTGTACGGTCCGAATCGGTACTGCTCTCCTCCTCCTCCTCCTCCTTCCATCCTGGCGCAAGCGAGGCGGCGATCGAGGCGGAGGTGGAGGCGCCGGAAGAGAGACGAAGAAGAAGACGACGAAGAGCTGGGAAGAAAGAGGGAGAAGAGCGGTCTACAGCCAAGCACGCTCATTTGCTGTCCTCGGTGTATCTACGCCGAGTGTTTCTGTTTCCTTCTCTCTCTCTTTTTTTTTTGTGACTGAACGAAACAGTGTGCGGAGTTCAATGGGCTTTGGGCTAATTGGTATTTGACACGTGTATAGGGCTTTGTTAAATTTTGGGATAATTATGACAATCTAACTCAATACTTATTACCATTTAGTAAAAAGTTGAGCTGCTCCAATAATAATTTGATTTGTTAATTTATGCAAGTGTCCCAACATTTTTTATTTAATTTTCAGGCAATTTATATTTTATTATGCAGTGTGACCACAATTGATAGCACTATTATCTGAATGTAAAAATTACAAAACAAAATTTTAATTAGTTGAGATGTGGAAGTACTAGCTGTACTGAGTCACCAAGCACTATGTTGTAAAATAAAGTGAAATTAATTATATATTTTTTCATTGACTTGAGATAATGGATCCTGCCAACCATACATCCGCCTTCCAATTTTAATACAAAATACAAGTATAAAAAGTCAGAGAGGTCCAGTTTATTTGCAACATGCAGTATTTTTTACTTCCATTGACTAATTAGAGATAAAAAGTTGCATCTTACAGTGGATCCTCCAACATATATACACAAACCCCACCACCTTTTTTGAAATATAGTAATTTGTTAAAATTTTGTTTGTAAAGTAGTCAAAGAAATTTTTTTTTTTTGGACAAAAGTAAAAGATGGGTTCTGTCACCAGTCATTCCTGAAATATTTTTTATGATTTCTCTATGATTAAGAGTGCATCTCATGATTCTGCCCCGTTCATAAATGTGAATTAATTCTACATATGTTCAAAGTTGTATGGTAACAAAAATTGTACAGGAATATAAATAGTATGTTACCTAGACTAAACAGGGGTTGGTCAAATAGACCTTATTATATGGAAAGGCTTTAATTTCCACCTCAATGTATACTTGGCACCTTTTTGGGCCTTAAATGAATCTTGCTATCTAGGCCCAAAATCCCTAGAAGCAATTTGAAGATTTATTTTGATACAAAGAAAAAAGTTTACTAGGATTGATTTCTGTAAGATGCAAGTACAAGTGTTATCATTCAAACCTAAAATCTCAACGAAAGTATTTAAGTATCATTCAAATCTAAAATCTTCAGACCAGATTTCATTGGATAATAATAATAATCTTTTTTCTTTGCAATCGTCATATACCAGTTAATATTTTGGTCAATGCTATATAGAGGACCAGTGCTATCATTCCTGTATGAAGCCGAATTGGACATTATTTTATATATTTTGGGCCAAACAAATTTAGGCAAAAAAAAACTAATAAAACTAAACATTGAGTTACATGTAAAAAAAAGTAAAGCTTAGATGAGAGGGAGAGGAGAAAATATTGGTTGACTCACCAAGCACTGTTGTACAAAATTAATTAATTAGAATGCAACTTGCACAATGCACATAGATGTAAGGAGTCAGAGAAGTCAACATCGTAGTTTACTTATTTGCAACATGAAATTATTAGTTATGTTATTGTGTTTCATTGACTTGAGATAGAAAGTTACAGCTCATGATAGTAGATGTAGATCCATCAAACTGTACATCCACTATATCTATCCTAGTTCACTATAAGAAGTCAGAGCTGTGAATTTAATTCAATTCAATTTATTTGCATTATGAAACATTTAATATTTGCATTAACTTGGGATAAAAAGTTGCAACTTTTTATTGACAGTGCATCCTCCAACTGTACATCCACTTTAATTACCTGTTTACCAGCTACTCCCACTTCTTCATAAAAGTAAAATTATTTTATTCCAGCTGATTGTGTGCACCTTTCTATTTAGTAACTTAAATATGAAACTGATGGCAAGGAAAATGAACATCACTAATTTTAAAAGAGTAAAATATTGATCATATTTTTGCATCAGCCTGTTAAAGAGACTATACTATTAAACATATTGTAAAACTGTGAAGCCACATCACATTTGTTATCAGACATTATACATTACTAGCATATCTTTATTTTATTATTCGTATCTGATTCACGCTTTCGATAAAATAAGATTCGTATGTTGTTTAAATAACATACTGTTGATATTACGAGCAATTGGTGTTGACAAGAATGTGTGACCTTGATCTCAAATTTTTTTAAGAAGATAAAAAAAAAAGAGATGACGATTGTAAATTCAGAGTCCTAACCTACTTCAACTTAATTAACGAACTACCGATTTTTGTCTTCCCCAAATTATTATTTTGTAATCTTGTAGTAATTTCAATGAATTTCATTTTTATGTATAATATAGCGACATCACATTAGTAGCGCTATAAATACATTTTAAATAAATGAGGAGGGATTATTTGACAATGGTTATTTTGACAATCTTGACAATAAATTTTCAAAAATAATTGAATAAAATTAAAATTAGAAAGTAAATTTATAGGCGTATTATTGAGTATATAGATATATATAATCTAAAAATCAAATTGAAATGATGTATTAAAATTCTTGTTTTTTGGAGATTATTTTTCTTTTTGGAAATAATTGCGTAGTAAATTCTTGCTTTTCTGTGAAGTTATGAGCTTTTCTTAGTGGACCCCATTGAAATCCAATTTTAGATCCTACCTTGAACTTTTTTTCCCTCTTGATTTTGACATTTTTTTTTCTGTTGCTTGATTACTTGATTTTTGAGTTTGGACAAAATTATTACATTAGACTACATATTCATCTAGTGAGATTAAAAAAATATAGAATTTTCAATTTTCCTTAATGTGCATAAGATTTTTAGTTTACGCCAACTTTTCCAAGTATTTTTTTTGTGATAAATAGTTGTAAATAATAAACTCAGGGTTATTTTTTGGTTTCAAAAAGTTGTGTCTGGGGTCTAGATCTGGTCAAGTCAAGGTCACAAGTCAGATCAACCTGGCTTCTTTTTAATAATTTCATGCTATTATATTCACAAAATTGATCTGGAATTATATCCATTGTGGGTTCATTTGAGCTATCCAGATCATGTTACATGTTACATGCTCCTTGAGATCAAGTCAAATTCCAGATTTCAAGCACTTGAAACTTAATTCAAGATAAATAATTCCTTTTCAAAATGTTAAAACCGAACTGAGCCTGATCTGGTTGGCATTTGGGTTTTACCAGATAATCAGACACTGCATGTCAGTCAGCAGTCTCTTATATTTTTCCAAGAAATGTGGGGGCCAAAAAGAAAGAATGCAACAAAATAGGTGGTTGGATAATTCTGGCTATGCTGATTTATGCAAAAGGCCACCACTTGGGATTGCCAGAGATACATTAAAGAACAGTTCTTGAGGTGGCATGTGAGGTTCCCTCGCACACACAGATAAGGTCATTATCTCACCATCTTGGATTGTATTTGTACTCTCTTGTGCATGTCACATTATATTCCTTCCTTGTAGCCTCATTGGTCCATACATTTGATTTCTTCAACCTTTTTTTCTAGCCTTGTATTTAATTCAGCTAGCCTTTCAGAAAAATTATTGCAAAAATAATAATAGAAATAATGGAAAATTTAGCCCCACTAAAACTCAAATATGGTCCCAACAATCGCTTGAGCATGGAATTCATTCATTATATATCTAAATGCCTGATGTACTTGGGGTTAAGTCACATTAAGCAAAGTTACATGCTTATATGAAGAGGATACAATGCAATTTTTAACATTACATACAACATAATTTATTTTTATAAAGGTAAGAATTTATGGTTAATATGATATCGCTTTTATTTTGAGAATTTTAGACATTATTTTTTTTTGCAATAAGTAAGTTGTTAAGATAATTGACAAATACATATTTATTTATGCCATAATAAAGATATTATTGTGAAATAAATTACTGTTGTTTGAGTATTTTTCAACAGCTAATGAATGGTTGAGCTCTTTACCAAGTATAGTGCTTGCTCCAAGATTTAAAATAATGGTGTTGTTGTCGAATGTCAAGTAATTAATGCATTGTATAATAGAGGTATATGGGAAATGTTCAAGCGTATATGCCTTCGTTGCTATAATTATATCATCACCGTTGTATCAAAATTGTTCATGATAACTCAATCAAATAAATTAAATCATTTACATATATATATATATATATCTTTTTGTTTGGCCAAAACAGGTTTAAGAATCTTTCCATTGTTAAATTTATCAGTTTTTCATTATTGTTTTTTTTTACTTTTCTTCTTTACTTCTTTTTAACTTTGCATCTTTGTATATATAGGCAGATCACCATGTTAATTATTTAATGAGATTTCAAGACTTGCCCTCATCTTTTATTAAAAAATATATACTTTTTTCCAATAATTTATATTCAAACAAGCTGGATGATAATGTCATTAAATGTATTTTAACGCTATTAAATAAGCTTAATTGTAAGGATGGTCGTAATAATGGTAACATTGAAGGTACTTGTATAGAGTCATATATAGAGAGCTAATATCTATTATTTTTTTCTTCTTTCAAATCAAGTCTCCAAATTGTTCAGGACTCTATATTACTAGACATACTGTACATTAATGAAAACGCTGTAAATACAATACTAAATACAGAAAAAAGATAGGCTAATTAAATAATAAAAAGTTTCCGAAATGAAACAAGGCAATAAAACAAATAAAAAAGTTGTACACTTTACAACTAATTACATATAATGCATCTTAAAGAGAGATGTCTTGATCATAACTCACTATCACTGATTGAATAAAAACCTTTTCCTGTGCAAAAACATTTCCTTAATTACTATAACATATATAGGTCCTACATGCTGTTAGAAAGTGTGTATCGGTCCCCTAATAATTAAGAGATTCCACCAAATGTGTTCCTCCTCAAGACAGTGCTTTAATTAAAGGCCCGTGTATACTTCCTTCTTACAAAAAAAGATTGGTGCTTTAATGGCTTTAATTGCTCATGAGACAAAGAGGTTATTGGCTTGTCTGGGACATGTTCCCTTGATGTGTGGGTTTTAATTGTGATGTTAAAGACAACAATTAAGCATCAAAAAGCAATACAAAGTGAAAAATTAATTAAAGGGGAGCACTTCATTAGTAATCTTTATTAAGTATTTAACTAGTCTCATTGGTGCCTGAATTAAGGAGCAAAAGATAAAAAGTGAGCAATGGAAATTATAATCATTGCGCACCAGTTGCAAATTAATTTTATATTATATTTAATATAACGGCTCGTCTTTTATTGGGTTTGGTTTTTTTATTAAATAAAAATGATGATAATTAGGTCCATTTTCAATCAATTCAGTAACAGGCAGACTGCATACGGATGTGCAAATCTCAGAAATAAATCATGATTGAGATTATAAATAAAATTATATGCAGGGTGAATTTTGCAAAATGGTAAAAATTAAAGACCCATTGTTTCTCAAGTAATGTAGCCGTCCATGGGTTGACTTGTGTAATTGGGAAAAGAGTTAAGGAATTAACAATGGTTTTTTGGTGCTCTAGGAATATTTAATTATTTAATTGGCAATGATTAGAGTGTGAAAGTGGGTTTGCATGACATGGTGAGCACAAATCATAACTTGTATCTAGGAGTTTGGAACTTAGATGTGGTAGATATGTCTCTTCAAAATCAATGTGGCTAGATGAAAAGCCTCTATTATGAAAAAAGTGATAGAGATTTTCTTCAAGATGTCTGAAAGTGTACTTGATTGATCCTAGGAGATTATGCATGTACATAACTCTTTTCATTTTTGTTGTATAAAATGGAGAAGGCTAAAATTTTAATTTTCACAGTTTTATCATTGGGAAGTTCGAATCAATTATTTAATCATTGGAGCATTTTAATTCCTGTTGTCATAGAAATTGAATTTATTTATCACACTGCAATTTAATAATTTTTTTTACATATTAGTTTTAAAATACTTTAATTCCTATAATTTCTAATTCACTAGGAAGGTAATTTCTTACGTAATAAAAAGAATAATATTTTGCAATTATGAGGAGGGAAATGTTCAAACCACTTGGATGGGCATGCACTAAACAATCTCATTAGATGAAATAGTGATATGTGTCTCTCTCTGGTTAGATGTATGTGTTAGATCACATATTGTATTTGTTATATGTGCCGAGCAAAGCTGGCATACTCCTAAAAGCACTAGATTTTTCGGTGCTCTTAACTCAAAATCCGTCGAATCGGTTTTAAACAATAAATTTAAGTTTCTTAATAAATTCTTTATATTTATTAAAATCTTATATGATTCAAAAATTTTCTATTTTCAAAGTTTTTTAACTATTTATTTCATATTTTTGAAAATGGCCTATTTTTATATGTAAAAATTTATTGTTTTATTATTATTATTATTAAAATCATCTTAAAAAATCTGAAAAAAATAATTAGAAAACTTTAAAAATAGAAAATTTTGATATTCTACATAGATTTTTTATTTGAAGTTGATTTGATAGATTTTTGAGTTAAGAGTACGGAGGAGCTTCGTGCTCCAAGGAGCACATCTCATATATGCTTGATCCAATTTTAAAATTTGATTTTCCATATTGAATGTTTTTGTAAGAATTCAAAAATTGGAAAAAAATAATCAGCAAAATTTAGAAAAATTATGGAACAAATAATGAAAAATATTTACACCAAATATCCCATTTTTCCAATTTTATTTCATGTTTTATAATTATTTCAATTATATTTGACATTTTAACACCAAAAAGAAATATACATTAAGAAAATTGTACATCATATGTTTCATGCCTTTAGATTTGGCATATATCCTCTTCTGAAAATTTTACATGTCTAAACATGATATATCATATGAAATACAATATTGTCCAGTACTAGCACGACATATGTATAGCTGACACGCTGCATGTTGTGGAGAATACATAGCAAGTTTTTTTTTATTCCTAGTGCCAATCTTTCGACATCTTGATCTGGTATAAATAAATACAAAAATGTCAGAGATTTTATGTTTATGCATTACTTGTAACAAAGATAAAATTCAGTGACTGAGATTTGCCATTTGAAGTTTTGCATTCCTGATTTGTAGAAATCAATTTTAAGCAGAAGAAATATAAATTCTGTGGCACACCGGATCTCTGTTCATCAACTAACAAAAGTAGCATCTATATACGCAATAGATTGACAATTGCAACCTATAAAATAGAAATGACGCCAAAATAAAGGGATATATTCTTTGTTCATTGCTCCATCAAATAGTTCCTAGTGAAGAGAATGTTCTACAGTGATCTCTTATTAGGAGAAGCTCCTAGGAAGGATGTGTGAATCATTCTCATCAATTTGCTAGCTAGCTACTTCTCTTTGTTTGTTATCTTGCTTACAACTAGTTAATTTGCTAGTTGCTTGATGTCAAAAGGAAGACATTATTCTAAATATATACTAAGTGCTGAAAGAAGAAGAAAAACGTGACCTAATATATAGTTGATATCAACCACAGAATTTTATTAAAAATGAATGATGGTTTAGACTAACTCAAAGAGAAAAATGATGGCTTTCTCTCAAAATTAAAAAAATTGAAAAATAGATGTATGAAAATAGCTCATTGGTCATATATAGACGTGTATATGGACCGGAAAATATCCTTGACGGTTACTTGTTCAACCTATATATACATATATATATATATATATATGTACTTACTTTTGTAAAATGGATATACATAGACTATCTGCATATATGCAAGCACGTTCTTAATGAGAAAGGTTTAACAACTATTATTTTATAAATTTATCGTGTCATCATTGTGTTGATCTAAATCTGATAGAGGTTTTTTTTTTTTGTTTGGTGGGGGCTTGGGGGTATTTCTGAGCTTAACTTTTTCATTTTTTGTTTTGACCGTTCTTTTCTTTTTTTTTAATAATTATTCTCAGACTATATAAAGAAGAAAAATAAAATAACCATCTCATATTGATTAACTAAATAATAAGGTCATCAGAGAATGACCTTTAAAAAATAAGCTGAGAAAAAGGATAGCTAGTTATAATGTAATTAATATCTTTTCCATATACCTGTCTTGGCCAATAGGTGAATAGAAGATTCTCTTATCGGAACAAAAATAAACAACTTAATTATTCGATGCCTGATGCCACGTGTATAGATATTTTTCAAGGGAATAAAGCATCCGTGATTGGGGTATCCAACCACAAAAGTACCACTTTCATCCTGATTTCAAGTTGCAATTTTCTTTTGCCTTGGATGAATTAATTAGCAAAACTTTAAATTTCAATTTTGATGAATTTATTTTTTTTCCCAAAAATTTATATTTTGTTTTGTCAACTTGATTAGTGTAGTAAATAAAAGTACATATGTATTGCCTCTTATATTCAATTTAAATGTCTATAAAAAACTCTCTATCACTATATCAATACTGATTTTTTCACTATTTGATATGCTAGGTAGCAATTAAATAAAAAAGAGTTCCACAATATATGGAGAAGCTTTTTTTAATGTACTACATCTAACACAGAAAATATCTAAAGATAGAGATATACAATTGAATTCCTTTAACAAACAAATAAAATGATGCCACCTATTTGACAAAAACATGGACTCCAGATATCTATGAGCAAAAGAGAGGTGGTTAATTAAGCCAGGATTTTTTCAGAATTTCTCAATTGTGGTTGAGAGTCTCATCCCATCAAAATGTGTGGGTAAAAATTATTCTCCCTCAACAAAAAAAAAAAGTAAAAAATATGCTGTCTTTGTTTGTGGTGCAGAAAGATTCAAAACAAGGGTTAATGGAGTTGCCACCATAATGTTAGATCTATTTGGGCAACATTATCTGATTTGTATTTAATTACACAAGTCAGAATTAGTGGATGTCCCTATTAATATGTAGATAACGCCACCTGGTTCATGCTACACCACTGAAATTATTAAAACAAATTGTCTTCATCAAACCTAGGTAAATTGCAAATATATCCTTCAATATGAATCCTCCTGTTATATTAACAAGTATCATAACAAAAAGAAAAAATAGTTATGCCTTTATTTCTGTTAATTAAAATGGTACTTGAAATGATTGAGTTGGGTATAACAACTAATATTACGTAAATCAGGTGTACTCTTTTATTTTCTTTTTGTGTATTGTACCATTTAATTAGGTAGAACAAAATAGTTATATAGTACTTAATTAAGGGCAGATAAGCAAATATTAATGATTTGTACCTTACAAATAATAAATAATTGTGTTGAGATCAAGAACTAATGTTATATATAAGCTCTATTTCTTGTGTCAATCATCGATAGTATGAACGGAAGAATTAATGAAACACAAAAGATATCAATCGAATATATACTTCATACATAATTTTATTTATATACTCTCATCCTATCTATATATGTTTCCTATTTCATAATTTCTATGTATTCCCTTATTTTACCTATGTGAGTTCATTGAATAATTCATCTTCCATTCCACTCTTGACCCAGAAAATTTCATAATCTAATCACAATCAACAACGCCTAAGTTAAATTATAAAAGAGTGGGTGCCTGAGACATGGTCTCTGCCTCTTACAACTACAAGTCCCATTCAACCAATCATACAGAGGAGTGGGCCCCACTTAACTGTCCCTTGACCCACACTTATCATAAGCATTTTTTTAACCTATCTCAATTCTCAAGTCTTAGACTGCCACGTGCCTTCCCTTCAATTGTCCTCATACCATCTTCTGTGGAAAAATATCACAATCCTAGTTCAACATTTTGTTCTACAGTTCAAGAGAAATGATATCAATCTTCCCTCTTTGCTTCTACCCACTTCATCTCCCACAATTTACAAGTTTTATCTGACCCCAGTTTATGAAAACTTAATTTTCTAGGTCTATTATACCTTTTTTGCATTGACATAGCATTTTTTAGACTTAGGTTTAATTAAATAGTACATTCAATATATGTAAAATTTGCCTTATTATTTGAAATGCATATGACTTTAGGGAGCATTGTATCATTTCCACTTTATTTATCATGTATTCCTTGGATTAAAACTCGATTAATTAATTAATCATATTAAATTTTATCAGGAATAGTTCATAGAGGTATATACCCGTAAAATCATGGTGTGAGAATTGATACCGAGGATGTAATATATTTAGGTGCTAATAGTACAAGAAGGGCCCATTCATTTATTCAAATTAAAATAAATCAAACTCAATACCACTTGGTAACCTTGCACCCATGACGTCTTAATATATTAAAAGCGAAAATATACAAGGGCATTTTGGTCCAAGAGGTAATATATATACCATGCCAAGGCCATCTCCATCACATACCTTCTAACCTCCGCACTTCAATCAAGAGATTAAAACAAAACCTTCTTCTTCTCTCTTTCTTCGGTCACCGGTGAAATTGCGAAAACACCCTAGCGTGTTTCACCATGAAGGCCTTCCAGCGAACGAAAAAGGTGCACCCAAACATGGCCTCCGTGCAATCCGACCTCCTCCAAGTGAACAATCAAGAGAGCAGGAGGGAGGAGGCAGAGGTACTGACGGTGTGGCGCAAGTCGCTCTTGTTCAATTGTAGCGGGTTTACGGTTTATGATGCTAAGGGCAATTTGGTCTTTCGGGTGGACAATTACGGATCCGATTGTAAGAGCGAGGTTGTTCTCATGGATGCCACTGGGAAACCACTTCTCTCCATCAGGAAAAAGGTATTAAAGAGTTCTTCTAAACAAATTCGTTTTTCTAATTTTTTTGACTGTTTTACCAGTAACATGTATCGAATTGTTTCAGACAGAAAATTTTTATTTCTTATTTATGTTAGTGGAGTTCATATGTTTCATGTTACTTAAAATTGAACCCAAAAAAAAAAGGTTTTGAATGTGTATGCAAGAGCAAGTTTCAATGGGAATAGTAATAGTATCTCATAATAATTTTATGAATCGCTATAAACTCTGATAAACTTTGAGTAAATTTAATCAATTAATCACAGCCAGAATAATACGTATGATAATCCTATGTATTTGAGCCTCCTTGAAAGAAACTAATAATTTGATATGTAATTAAATAATGCAGAGGCAACTAAATCTTGGGCACCACTGGGTAATCTACAATGGAGAAGACACCACAAACCCGCTCCTCTCCGTCAAGCGGCATGTGACAATGGGCCAGAAAAAATCTCTTGCTGAGGTGGCGCCCCTTTTCCCCTTATCAAGCAGCAGTTCTTTCGTAGCCGAGGGCTCGTATGCGCAACGGTGTTGCACCTTCCAAAATAAAGAGGGGCAACAAGTGGCAGAGATCCGAAGAAAAGAAGTAGCAACTAGCAATGGAGGCGTGAATTTTGGTGACGATGTGTTTCAGCTGGTCGTGCAGCCAGAGATGAGCACGTGTCTCGCCATGGGGATTGTGATTGCACTTGATCAGATGGTGGCTTCACGACCATATTTGATATGGAGCTGGTCATCATGAGACGGAGTCCAAGTTCAAAATTTCGAGCGTGTCTGTAGTGCATGACAATATGAAGAAGATATTAATGGAATTGAAAATACAAGTTGTTTGTATTTCAAAGAGAGGAGGAGCATCAAGCATGTACCAGCAATGGAGGCTGTGAAGCACCTTTAAAAACAGTAAATTGGGCTCAGCTCCATGGAGGGAAATTTTTGGGCTGTGAGAATTTTATGGGTTTTGGGGATTAGGCCTTTAGTTGGTTGGATTTAATCATCACGGGAGAAGAAATTTGATGATAATTAATCATGATATGTTGCTCCATGTAATCATGGTCATGGAGAAGGCAGGATTGTGAAATGTTAATAGAGGTTTAAATAGGCAACAAGAGGAATCAAGTTAGCTTTTGTTGATATTGAGAACTTGTATTAAATTTTTCCTATAAAGTACAGCAAAAGATTTCAAACAATATTCTCTGTTTTCTTCTTCTTCTTCTTCTTCTTTTATTTTGTGACATCGCAAGGTTCATAGTCACCTACCAATTTTAAATTTGTCCAATAAACCGAGATAATATTGAAAAACTAAATACAAAGAGTTCAAATTTTCTTTTTGTTTGGAATAATCTTATAAACAGAAGTCCAGTTGCCATACAATAGCAATAGCTATCTTCAATAATATAAAGAGAAAAAAAAAGAAGGCAAACAAAACTAAACAAAAGAAAAAAACAATGCAATGAAGCAACACATGCCAAATTGGCAATCCAGATCAGTTTCGTACCAGTCACCAAAGACATGTCCCAGACAAGCTCATACCTCATTGTCCCAGAGACTCTCATCAAATCATTAAAACATTTATTGCTGAATTGTAATTTTATTCAACATATATACCACTTGTATAGCTAGTTGTGGTACCCATACATAGACCAGCCACTACAGTCAAAAGATCGGTGCCGCTATGAAAGAACGTAACGGCGCAACATTTGATTTGCCGATAGGGGACCGATCGATACGCACTTCCTACCAGCAAGTAGCAACAATGATTTATAGTGCTTCAATCATCACTCAAAACTCATATAAGGAAACCAAGTTCAATATTTATTTTTTTGTTGTCAGAAATGATAGCAAGATTAATAGTAAAAATTATATGTTTTATATATGTTAGAAACAGAAGCTATATTAAAGTCTTTTATAATTATCATATTTTTTATGAATTAATGTTTTTTTTTTTGAGGATGAGAGGGTACAAGATGGTGATAGATATCTGCCACCTTGATAAAGGACACTCACATGGGGCAACTAATGGTGTATTATTATTGCGATGTTAACAAGCCCATGTTGCTATAGGTCCTCACATTTATTGGCAGAGATGGTTTCAACTGGAAAAATAAATAAATCAGGCAACAGCCACTATTAGCTGCTAGTTTACAATTTTCTTTTGGCCAATTCTTTCTACATTTTTTTCTCCGACATTTCATTCGTGTAGTGATTGCAAATGCTCATAAGATCATTACAATTTTTAGTATAAAGATGTAAAGCAATTATTTAATTTAGAAGATATTAAAAACTAACACGTCAACTTGCCATTGATTTGTGACTATCAACTGCAAAGATGTAACACCTAATATTGTTATATTACTAAGACAACTAAAATTGATTAAAATTATTGTATGGATGAAAATACTATGAAATTGCTTAAGATATAATATCAAAAATTGTTGATAAGACTTGTTTTTTGTACTATATTAGTCCAGTACATTACCATGTATAATACACATTTTAGTAATTGAACCTCTTTATCTCTTGTTCAAGTATTTGCTAGGAATGTTTTGTTTTCCATTATTATGTGCAGCTGTCAGGAAAAAGAATTGAAATACACAAATTAAAGCCTACTTGGTTTGAAGGAATTTTTTCATGTTGAGAATTTGAAAAGTATATATAGATTGGTAAAAACTCGTTTAAATTCAATCTTATCACTTTAATTGGCTGCGTCTTTTGGAAATCAAAATGAGAAAAAAGAACCACTGACCAACAAAACATGTTCAATGAATACTAATTAATTTGTCAAAACATATATAGAAGGAACCACACTCTTATCATATATAGTACAAAAAAATTGAGCAAACTCTATATTTTATAGGGTGTATATTTTCTTGATTAACTTTAGAAATTAAGGTCAAGTTTCTGATCCAACAATCTCTCCTTGTTAGTGATGAGTGTCTTTCTAAAAAAGGTTATTAATAAGTCCTTGTCATCAGTCTTTTCTTCTGAGAAATAGCAAATAGTGCAAACTTTTAGACCCTTGCTAGAAACTTTTAATTGTTTGCTGCAAAACTTAAACTGATTTTTTGTAGAAGAAAAATCAAGGTGGAAATGATGACCATATCAAGTTAATTACCAATGTTTTATGTGGCTTGTATATTGATTATTAACATGATTTCACTATACAATTTTCAAGACAAAATAATCTAACAAATTATTAAAAAAAATGTGTCCTGATACTATTTGTAGGAAAGTTAGATACAAAAATACCACTCCAAAGTTGATTACAATTTTGTTTTAAATCATTTTTATTTTTACACTTCTTAAGCAAGAACAAAAGAAACACAAGAAAATTAATTACAAAACTCAATATACAATTATTTAACGATGTGTTTCTCTATAACCAATTCATTAACATATTATATATTTTTAAATAAATTAGATTAATCCACACAAACATATATATATATATATATATATATATATTAAAATTTTCTTGCATATACTTAATTCGATGACAAAAAATTCAATTTACATTTACCGTAAAACAAATAATTTTCTTAACTACAATCTCTCAATAAGCGATTGCGGATGAAAATATGTTATTGTAATATAACTAGCATTATACCCGTGGCATGCACGGGGTAATATATGTTATATTAATAAATTTGTTTGTTTATTAAAAATAAGAAGACTTTGTTTCTCACTGTTGATGAATAAGCATGAATTTAGTATTGTTGATATTTTGACAGTTATTTTGCAACGTTAGTTAATATATTTTAATTATATTTTAAATTAAAGTAATATATATTTTATTTTATTTTTTTTGTTTATCTTAGTATTTTGATATATATGGGAGTGAAACCATTGTTTATTTTTATTATTACAATATCTTAGTATTTTGTTTATAGATTGAAAATTTTGTAATACATAGTATCGTATATTTTCATAAATGGTCTCATTTAATTTAGGAATTTTAAGTACTGTTTGATTTATGTTATAAATGCAATAATAATATAAATAATTGTTTCTTATATAATTTCATTTCATCCGACGGTTAATATAAAAAGAGTGATGTGGCTCTCTAGAATTACAGCTTTTGTCAAGCTTTTTTGTATATTACTATAGATTATTTTAAAAGAAATGTAGAGAATCTTACGACACCTTGTTAAGTTTTTTTTTTGGTCCTAGTATACATTTCAGTCTTTTGATTCTTTGAGTGCATCTCTGCCATCTTTACCTGATATTAACAACAGAAAATAATTTCAAGTAAATCGCTTAAGGGTTTTTTATAACATTAAGTAATAAATAGTAGTTTACAAAACTATATTTTTTTGATATATACATTCATCGATGCATAAGTATTAAAAAAATTCCAAACCTACAATTGATTTTGTTACAAACCTTCAATTCAAATGCTTGGCTCAATCCTTCACTGCAATACAAACCGATATTCACATCAACACATTAACTATATTTTATAATATACAACAACGATGTAAAAGAAAAAGAGTATTAGTTAAGTACTTTCTCAAAGATAACTAAAAACAACTAACCATGTACCACGTTACAGCTTGTACACAAGTTCTCAATTAATTATATAATAAGTACCAAGACAACTTTGAATTGGGTTAATTAAATACTGGTACATGAAGTTAACGAGACTGATTTTGCGACATAATTCTGACTATTATTATTAGGGAATACTAAATAGTATACACAAAATTATATTTTTTTTATACATACATTCATTGATCCGTAAATATAACAAAAATAAAATCTATTTTTTTATATATAAACATGAAATATCTATGCTGCTACTGTACGTCATGGGATCTGTGATTGGTGCAGCTATGAGAAATTCAAAACTCTTTGTTGATATAATTATTTATACGCAAAACTAATTATGAAGTTAAAGGGACTAATTTTGCATCCTAATTCTTACTCTTAATATCAGAGAATACTAAATTAGTAAGGAATTAAGGATATATAAGTTTGTTCGAACATTCATCCAAGTACCTGCACAGTAAATAAAACTACAATTCAATGTAGTATAGAAATTGGATTGCAATTGCATCTGAGAATATAAGAAATCATAAAAATAGGGAAAATATTAAGGAAATCTGTCAACCATTGCATCTTCTTCATCAGAACATACACCAGTGAGTTACAAAAATCTGAAAACAATCTATATGAAAATGAACAGACACAAACCTACTAGCTAAGTTAATATTAGTTAAAATTTCATTACCTAATATAATTTTTTTATTAAATTTATTTCATGCAAATTAGTTTTACCCAATTTGCTCTGTTCACAATATCCTTCGCATTTATAAGGAATAATAAACTAAGTGGAGACGGTACCTTTCGATTCTTTTTTGTTAAAAATAATTACAGTGAAGTACTGACATTACCTTTTGGTTGAATAGAAATGCCAATTATTGATTGCTTCAACTGAAATGGCTTGAGCAACTAAAAGTTATCCCCTTGCTTTAATTCTAACATTGAAAGAAACTAGCATAAAACCCGTGCATGCACGGGATCTGATATGTAGAAATATTTCCAATACCACAATGGCTTAATACAATTATAATTCAAGGATGAATCTATGAAAATGATTGGAATCCTTCATAAACTTTGCAAAAATATGCATCTGATAAGAACTCAAATAGGCACAATAATACATAGATCCGAATGGAAAAATATATAGAGAAATCTCAGCATTCAGAAAATTACATTGATTGCATTTGAGGCGAAATTAAAAAATGGATTACAAAAAAAGCAATAAATGGATTAAATTAGGGATATATCTTCAATTTAACTAATCAAAGTAATTCCTGTCCCAAGGATGTACTCTCATTCTCAAGCACCACATATTTTTGGCTTTCCTTGAATTTGTTTAGTGAATACTTTGCACTAAAAAGAACAATTCTACAAAAAATATTACTTCAAATTTTCTACAAAATGTATTCAAAAGATGTTGACCTATCAAAGGGTAAGGAAAGAAAAGGAAAAGCTAGAATTTAAAAGGTAAAACAATCAAATACTTTTGTAAACATAATTATTTAAAATATTAATTCCAAATATGCTAGAAAATAATTACTTTGAAGAAATGCAGAAGTCCATGGTCATACAAAAGAGGGAGTTCATGTTTAAGTATCACCTTAAATATAATAGTTTAAACTCAAAAATTCTACTATCAAGTAGCTTATCCTACTGAAGTGCAAAAGCCTGTGGCGCTACATAAACGGACTTATGTGTTTCAAGTTAAAAATTTATTTTTCCCTTACTGATTTTCACTTAAAAATTAAATTAAAACAGAAAAGGAAGGCACAAATCAGTATACATACTTTGATTTTGCATCAATTGTTCTTCCAATCAGTATAGACTTCAAAAGGGAAAAATAAAATTGAATCGAAAATAAATAGACTAATTTTAACCCCTGACACAATTCACATCAAGCCTGTAAAGCATAAAGAAGAAAATAATAATCGATTTCAAGGGCACCATCATGTGCCAACCTATGCGATCAACTCGAGATCATAACTTAATCCAGCACGAATCTGGAATAAAGGTTTTAAGGACTGCTTTCTTCACTAATTTAGATCGCAAGGCAAATTTAATTTCTAATTCTTTTTAGAAATTGTAGAAAGTACCTCAAATTAGTTTCAGAAATTGCCAGGAAGAGGAGCGTCAAGGAGAAAGTCAAGAGTTGTGTGTTGGTAGTTCAACTGCTACTTTCTAAATTCCAAATCACTTTAGAGAGGTGGAGACGAAGTGGATAAGGGCGGAGACTTTGACGGAATAGTTAGCGAGACAGATCGAAGCCGGCAACAGAACGAAGATGGAAGCTTTGATGGAGCGTGGAATGAAAGCGGAGTCAAAGTAGATAGTGAGACTGGCAAAATCAGAGGAGAAATAAGACTCAAATGCATCTCGTCGATTGTAATGGTTCTGAGAGGTTTAAGAAGGGGATGGGAGAAGCATCTCTTAGTTTATTTTGGGTTTCATCTAAAGAGCCAGTTATATTCCTCAAGTCGCTACCATTGAAATTCTGAATCAAACGATAAATATAAAAGGGATGACGTGGACGCATAAAAATGTTTCTTTTGTCAAACGTTTTTATATATTATTAACATGTAACCTATGGCATGCACGGGATAATATAATTTTGATAATGTAAAAATAAAATATAATTCTTAAAAAAATGGAAAAACAATTAAACTAATTTGTAAGTAGCATCTTTAGGTAAACAACAGGGCATACATGTATATTAACAGGTTTGTTTAAAAATAAAAAATAAAAAGAATTCTTTTTCATCAGAAAGAAATCGATAATATTGATTTTGGGCATGCATCTCTTGGTAAAGTTATTACGCATACCTGAAATTTAATATTTATTTTACAATGTTAATTAATAGATTCCAAAAAATCAAGAAAGAAAAAGTGTTTCATCTCTTTGTATTAATCTAAGTATTCTGATATGGAACGCCAAAACATGTCCCATTAAATTACTTGTTGTTACTTTAGTATATGCCACAATGAATAAATTAATATGCTAAAGATTTTGTACATTACTACATAGAAATAATTTATTGGGATTCAAACAAATATAATGATATCTGATAAATAAAGTTAAAAAAAAGAAAAAATGTTTATTTTATATTAATGAAAAAACCTCAATACCATCTGCACCAGAGCGATAATCAATTGAATTTAAATGGGCTAAGTGTTCCACTCAGATTTACTATTTCTATTGTGTTAACATAGTTGGGGTAACAAAAATCTATCATTTATCTAATTATTTTACTTTAGATTTACCTAAGTTTTTATCAAAAAGAAGTACAATGTTTTAATGCAAAACAATATACCTACACCAGATTTTCATCCCCATGGACATCTACCAGATTTAAATACGCTAAAAGACAAAAGTCAGATTTTAATTTCTTATCAAATATACGACCCCTTATCTGTTTGGCACATATAACCCAAATTGTAAACAGGAACCCAAAAACTAACAGTAGAGAAAATAACCAAAATGAGTTAGAAGTACCTCTTAATTCTAACCTTGAGACATGAATGAAATTAAAAGGAACCCTAAACGGGGCATGGCTCAACAACACGGTGTTCTTTATCACACAAAACAGGAAGCACGGTGAAAGAATAAGAGGAGGAATCGGAGGCTGAAGGGTGATGTTCTTATTGTTGAGGGTTTTTGAGAGCACAAAGTAGGGAGAGGTAGGCGACCTTTCACTCTAGCGACAAAAACTACATTTTAATTGTTTGCGCTTGGGAATAGATCTCTTAAGAAGAAAATCTCAGCCATCAAAATATGTAATCTAATGGTTCTTATTAACATAGTGACGTGGCTGCATAATATTACAGATTTTGTCAAACGTTTTTGTATACTACTATTGATATATAGTCAATCAAAATGAGAATTAAATTACCAAGAAGTCTGATTACATTATGAAGTGTGATCCAGTAATCACAATTAGAATCTCAATAATTGTTCTATATATAGAATTCAAACTATATAAGATCAGAATTCCAATCAAATAGGTCAATAAAATTACTAGTATATTCAAAAGTACTCTTCAGAGTTACTTCTTCTTTGTACTCTCTATTTTTTTCTCATACTTTTTCTGTCTGCTCTTTTGTTCTCACAAGAAGGAAAATGTGGAGAAATTGGGGATGATAACAAGACAAAGGAAGGTGTATGAGGTGGCCACATCCAACAGGTAAATTAATTGGACACCTACCAAATTTTTGAAAAGAAAAAAATGTGGCACCTCCTTTTAGTATATAACAAGGGAGAGGTAAAAACAAGGGTAAAATTTGGTCAGCAGTAGAAATTTGTTTAGAATTTTGCAATCTATTTATATGTTTCAAAATTTTCAAAATTTTCAAATAGATCAAAATAAATGAATTATTAAGATTTTGAGATGCTACATGAAATATGATCTGCATACCGCAAGATGGATCTGAAATTAATAACAAATACTTAGTTTAGTCTAAGAAATCAAACAGAATATTTATGCTTCTTAATTGACTGGAAATTAGCTTAAGACATTTCCAACCTACTATGAAATAATTGGGACCTAATTAATATTCATCATTGCCATTAATTATTAAATTTCGATTTTTTGTAATGTATTACGTACATACCATCAACTGCATTCGAGTTTGGCTGCCCTTGTTGCCACGGTATCTACCTAAAATATTAAATATGAAGAGTTTGAATCATAATTTTTTTAAGGTTACGTATTTAAAATTCTTTGTTAGCATAAATCAAGGAGAGGGTTGGTTCTCTCATAAAACTTTGATTCTCGGTCCTAAATTAGTTTTGAAAAATTAAACTGCATCATCGATTCTATTATTTGACAAATATAATTTGTAATTTTGAAATGTGATCTATAATTAATGATAATTAATGAGTGCATATCATACACATGAAAATTTATGCATCTCAATTTGCTTTGTATGGATTTGATCCAAATTCTTCTTCAGAGCAATCACATTGAATATGATTTTATCAACTCATTAAACATTAATACTATATAAAAACGTTTGAAAAAAGGAAATAATATCATGCAATCACGTCATTCTCTAATATGATCTGTTTGATTGAAATACTCGACGGTTTAGATCTGATCGCTGCTTACTAGGAAAACAAACAAAATCCCAAAATCCTACAGGAATAATAAAAAAGTTGCAAGCCTTTACTCCAACAAAAAAAAATGAAAAGACGCCTTTCTTTTCTCGTTCAATCCTAAAGCCTCACACCCATTCTTCCTCCTCTCCATTTTCGCCTCTTCCTACCATCCATTGACGCCTCTGTCATGCTCATTTTCATCTCCGATCTCATAATGCTTCGCTTTCCGTTCTGTCAGATCTTCTCACTTCTTCCAACTTAATCTACTCCGTCTCGCCTCTCTAATTTGTCACAATACCAAAGCTTTCGCCGTGATCCGTTTTGTCTCCAGCATCTCGACGTCTCTCTATCTGTTTTGTCAGATTCTCTTACTTGATCTACTACATCTCCCCCTCTCTTTAATTAGAGATACTTTTATAATTTCTGGAACTAATTAGGACTTATTTTTACCTTGCAATTTGAATTTTTTAACAAAGCACGCCTTCAAATCTTTATTTGTTATCAATTCAATTTTAGTTAGTGTCATCTTCACTTTATTTGTTTTAAATCGAATTTGATTAATTTCCTCACCCTCTCAATTTCAAATAAAAAAATCTCCCAATTTAAAGAACCCTTTCCGGAGATGGTAAATCTGAGGCTATTAAAGACTGGATTCTTTATGCATTGAATTGGAAGCCTCGGATGCTATATATCAATGTTGATAGATATATAAAGATAGATTTACCTGATTTGTTTTTTGACTGCAAATCACTAGAGAAGATGACACTGAGATTTTATTTGTTAAATTTGGTTAATTTACTCAGTTAGAACACAAATTATATTTGTTCCGAATTTGATTAATTTGTTCATATAAAACACAAATTATATTTTTCTGACAACGTATATTATTAATAATTTCCTTATACTAAGTATCAGAAATAGGTTACAAAATTAAACCCACTTAAATTTTTTTAAAATTGAAAACTTTCTACATATTTTAGTAAAAATAGGTTCAGTTTTTTTTCTGTGACCCAACACTTCTCCTCCCACTCCACAAAAAAAAAGAGACATCTGAAGCATTTAATTAATTGAATTCATAAACAAAATTCAATTTCAGGCTTGAAGTTTTTTTAATACTTATGAAACAATGAATGTAAAAATATAAAAAAAGTTTGTTGTATTTACTACTTTTTAATACTTAATTTATTTTAACTCTTAAATGCACTAACAATTATTATTACTTGGAATTATTTTTTATTGTTAAAAGAAGGCAGAGATACACTCAAAGAATCAAAAGACTGAAATGCATACTAGGGCAAAATAAAAAAAAATAAAATTAAGTGTTATAAGATTCTGTACATTTCTTTTAAAATTATTATCCACAATTGTTTGTTGTCCTTATCATTTGATAGTTTGTTTAATTATGATGATCCAAAATAATATTCACAAGAAAAAAGTAAAGATTTATT